>CM062816.1:451570802-452989552 GCA_031772625.1 Pinus tabuliformis
ACCTCTGTCCAAATCATCTGTTAACATGCGCATCAGAGTCTTGAGTGTAGGCGAGACCAACAACCATACCTCTATCATAGTGTCTGCAGCTGAATCTGCCAAGACTGCGCTGGTGGCTACACGCATCAACTCGTCAAAGTACATGTCCAACTCCGTTCAGACTTGGTTCTTCGACTTCGCTTTAGTGAGTGTGCCAATAGATGGGATCATGTGAGCATGCACAAAGACATCCATGCTTTTGAATACCCATGCATGCGAAGCTTGCAAACTGATGATGAGCCGCGGGAGTTCCTCATAGTTCTGTATCTGACTCCGGATGCATGCTTTCAACTCTACCGTCCTCGGCTTCAACATCTTTGGAAAATGCAATGGGGCTTCTTTGTATCTCATTGTCCATGTCTGCATGCGGTCAACAATAGTGTGTAGATTTGACAAGATGAGTGTTCTCCTAGAACAACACAGCTGCCAATCGTTGAGATGGACAACTTCCTTATGCACAGTGCTCAATATGGAATAGAACATTTGCATGACTGTTTCAAGGGACAATACTTCATACAGTATCGCTCACTTCAAATCTACTCTAGTGGATGATGTAACCTGTTCTCCTCCTTGCTTGGCCGCTTGCAACTCCTTGCCCATGCACTAATTCTCTGCTATCAAGAATCAAACACTTGAGCTAGTGGGCTCTGCATATGCTCTGGTAGCATCGACCAATGTTGTTGGATGTTTTTGCACATCTAATACGATCACTCGTTCTACAAGCTACGCAGGAGATGTGTGGACATCCAGAGTAGGCACTCTGTGCGATTGCACAACTCTGTGTTGCGACTTGTCAAAAATATGTTGTGTATATTCACTTCTAGATTGTTTTCAAGAATATTTGTGTCTCCTTGGTCACTTGGGACTAGCTCTGCTTCTAGATCTGGTGAAGCTGGTGGGGTGACCTCTTAGTTATAATGCATGAGGTTTGTATCCTGATCTAACTCTGGTTGTACCATGTTTGTATCCATCTGCTCTAGCATTTGTTCAATCTCTTGAGCTAAGTCTTGCTCTTGCGACTGCTTAACCTATATACTCCATGCTAGTTGGTCAGATGAGTCTACAACTTTTATGGGCATAGTTTCTACAATTTGCGCCTCTTGCTGTGTTTGTCCTTGCTACACTTGCTTCTCTCTTCTGCGCAACTCCTGTTCTTCCTAGAGTTGCTACTTTAACTCTTGCAACTCCTTTTATGTTTCCTCCAGCCTCTATTTATCTCTCTGCCTTTGTGCGTTCCTCTTGTCACGCTATCGCCTCTTAGCCTCAATATCCAAAGCTAATTTTATCATGGGTGGATCTGCTTTGAACTTGTGGCTTTGTTCTACCTCTGCATTGTTATCAACCTTTCTCTTGCCTTTGTCATGCGCAGATCTGTTACCCTCTGTTGCTGCTGATGATGGTGCTCTTTGAGATGTTGCTTCGTGCCACTTTTCTAACCATTCCACAACTATGCTGACCGGTTCATTAAGCCTAGAGAAGTTGTGACAATATCTCCATGGGTCTTTCTTAGGCCAATGACATACCCCGTGGATACATGAAAATTTCACTCTCGCACAATGGTCTTTTTCAAATAAATGCGAGTCATACAGATTGAAACTTTTGGTACCAAAAGTGAATCTTTTGAACTCTTTTGTCTTGGCATCAACATTCTTGAGATTCTGTATCTCGTGTAACCCGATCCGAAAAGGAAGAGTGGGTCAGGGTGCCTTATTCTTCCTGTACAGTTTAGCTGACAACCCTATCAAGATGTGATATGACACTTCTTGCATGACGAGCTTGTCCATGGAAAACTTTGGTAAAACATGCGAGGGCTTCTCTGCGTTGTACATTCGTATGAAGGTGCCAAGGGGCGAGGATTACGAATCTGCTATGTCAATCAATGCCTACATTGTTTCCTGTGACACGCAAGGTGGATCCTGCTAAAATATAATTTTGTACACCAGGGTGACAAAGTGGTCCGACAACTGTGTGATGACTCCGCGGAAGCTTCATTCAGAGAACAATCTGCAATAAGTGTGCACAGCGTTTTCCGAAGATGTCCATGCCCTTTTCAAACCTGGGAACTACTGACAGGCACAGATTGCATCCAGAATATAAGCGGACATGTATATCTTTGCTTGTTGACCTTTTGGTGGATGCCAGGCTCCTGTCACATGTTCATTCAACCTGAGAGCCAACATTTTAGAGCAGTTGCATGGCCTTTCTTTCACTGGCCAATTGGTCCAATGCAGTCACCTAGCTCTACAGGAAGGTCTCTGTGATCTCTTCGCCGTATAAGTGGCATGCAAAGATGACTAAGTAATGATATGCCTTCTACATTATCTTCGTATTGTAAACCATACTGGGTGTTTTTCTAAACTTTGCTAGCTCTTTCACCCAACTCTTCAAGATATCTCTAGAGTTTGCGCTGCTGCGTATGCTCAAGGATTTCTCCATTGTGATCACCGACTATGGCAAGTGATACATCTCCTAATAGTCCTTCACCCTGAAGGTAGCAAGCTTTGTCCCACTAACACTTCTGAACATCATCGTATTAGGATTAGTGTGCGAGACAATCCAATGTATCATGTCTGTGCATGGAAACACGGGATACCTGCATGCAATACAATACAAGCCAGATTTGTGGATGTTGACATAGACCCTGCGGTCTTCCAAATCTTCCTCAAATGTTCCTGAGAATGTATCGTTGATATCCTGCCATTTCATCTTGATGTCTATGTCTATGACGAACTTGGTGTCTTCGTAAACGGGGAGGCCTATAAACACTTGTTCAACTATATCTCCAATTTCACTTCCAACAGTGTCCTTTGACCCTCTTCTCTTGGAGGCCATTATACTTGTACTAATGAGAGATAGACGAACACCTGTTATACTTGGAACAAACTTGAGGACTGACATGCAGCATACCTGGGTGACTAGCAGTAAAGATTGTGTAATTTTCACTGGGAGGCTAGGAGACTGACTGCAAAAACTACGCAAAGCATAGTGCGGGATGTCAGGAGGTTGACTGATTGCTATATTTTCACAAGTCACGGTCTAGCCTTCCTATTGAGGGCTAAAACTGCGCAATACATAATTTCAGTCGGCAAGGACATGCAAGCCTAGAAACTGCATGCACAATTTTCTGGGTCAGCAGGGCACTACCTCCGAGAATTGCAAAATGCAAGCCTAGAGGTCAGTGTTGGATAGTTTTGTGCAATTTCTGGAGGGAAGGTAGAGCCTTCACTTTCAAAAATGCGCATTTCTATCTGGGTGAGGCAAGGTCTAGTTCAGGCAGCCCAGATCCGTTGATGGGTGACTCAAAACATGAAAAGGTTTGAATGCACGGCAAGGCTGAGTGTAAGAAAGAGTGAATGATCATACATGAAAACAGTGTATGCAGGATTCAGATAATGGGAACACATGAATGTGTGTGAAACAAGTCACTGGAATGGTGACCATTAGTGCAAAAAAAATGTCATGCATGCGACAATAGTGATATGAAAACAAAAACTAAAATGATGCTTCTACAAGCTAATATACATTAAAATGACAACATGTGTTCAACAAAACCAAGCAAACAAAATTTATACAAATTGAAATACAAAAATTGAGAGAAAAGAAGCAAATGACATGAAAATAAGACTTGGAAACAATTGAGCTAAATGTGCCAAAGACTTCTAGATGTGCTATGGGATATTAGAGCTCCAAGATTGATGTGAGGAATGAGCTCTACAATGCCGAATAAATAAGTTTGAGGCTTATGATGCACATGCCACAAATCTAGGAAAAAATAACACTTAGAGGGAGGTTTTTAAAATGATCTTTGCATGTAATCTCCAACTACTAAAAATAGATCCCTAAAATTTAGGGATGCTATTTGCATGTTGCCTTTTTCTATTTTGGGAAAAAAGCAGTCCATGCATGAAAATCATGATTGATTAGTCCCGGAGGGAACCAATCAACCTGAAGGAACATGCAACAGTTTGCAAGCCTAGGAAAGGGATTTGCGCAGTTTATGGGTTGAGCAGGGCTGGATGTCCCTTAGGCATTGCACAAATTTTGGGGTCAGTAGGTCATTGCCTCCCAAAATTTCGTAATTTCTGGGTTGAAGCCCAGTGACTGGATAGATTGCATAGTTTTCTAAGGGAGGGCTACTTGGCTGGATTGCACAATTCTGGAGCCCAACAGGATTGCCCAATTTCTGGAGGGAATGTTGGTTTCCCTCCAGAATTGTGCAATTTTCTGAGTGAACCTCTCAACTAGAAAATAACCTGGTTCCGGAAAGGTAGTTTGTGATGGGAGAAAAGCAAGTTGACATGCACAGGCTAGCAAGCCTTTGAAAATCAGCTAAAGCCTATGTACTTTACAATGTAAGACATGGTGCTGAGGATGGTTGGTAGGGAGGCTCCAAAACAAAGCTAAGGCAAAATTTTGGAGAGTGATTGTAGCCGCTACAATAGGTCACCGACTGAAAAATGGTCGTTTATATGCAAATTTTAGTTCATTTTTTTAGTAATTAATTAGCCATTTTTTACTAGTGACATGTTATGTCATATAACAACAATGTATTTCATTGATAAATGATGTAAAATGCTCATAATTCCCTATAATTTTATTGTTTTATCATTGGGTCTTCTAGTGGTTTGGTGGTAGAGTTGGGAATTCATGTAAAAGTAAGTCATGAGGTCATGTAATAGTCATGTATGAGTTTTTTGTATCACTGCTACATCCATGTATTTTCATTGTATATTTCATTTTAGTTATGGTCATGTGGAGTCTTGGTGCTTCTTTCTTGGAAAGGGAGCGAAGTTTGCTGTAAAAGTAGTTTATTACAACATGGATTGATGTTGGAGATGGAATGTGTTTATGGGGAGAATCTATTTTCTCTTGTTTACTTCAACCATAATTTTTGGAATTATTGTCCACTTGGAGGAGTTCATGATGTGACTCATCCTATGCTTTGATTTTTGGGTTCTTGGCCTCATGATATAAGTAGAGAGGATGTGATTGGATATTGGTGGCTATTTCCATGTGGTTGTTTCTTCTATAGAGAGTGATAGGTTGATGTTCATGTGCATATTGTTTCATATACTTGATGCTTATCATGGTTACTATTATGATGTTCTTCATTGATGCTACTTATAGTTGTGCATATCGTTGCATGCTCTAGAGGTTGTTGGTTGGATATGCTACTCTAAATGATGATTGGTCTATTTTCTTCCTACTACTGATGTGAGAGGCAGGGATGCTTGTTGATATGCATCATGTTTCATCCATGATCCAGGTGGACATTGGTGGCCACCCACCTATTCCACCTAGACCCCCAGTTAGTTTCATCTGTTTCCTTGTCCATTTAAGCATTTATTGTTTTTAGCAGTTTTTTGGGTCCTAAAATTCTGGAGCAGTTTTGACCCCCTAAACGAAATTTTTTTGGGGTCCACGACAAGTTGATAGTTATAGGCAAGGTCCTACAATGAAACCTGTAGTACTCTGTGAGACCTTTCCAACAAGGTATCATACGCGCCAAACAGAGATAATATGACCAAGTTACGACCCCGGGAAGTTAGCTGCCCAACTAACCTTGACAGGGCCCATAAAATCTTCGTGTTACATATGATGGGGTTAGGGTTTTGGTTGTTTAGGGTTTTATCATGTTTTCCAATAATAAATAGGCCATTGAGTCTCATTGTAGCAAAATTCAGAGGCATGTAGCCGCCACATCTCTTCTTAGAGATAAGTTACCATCGTCCGAGCTATCTTATTTCCATTATGTTTGTAAGCATAATTTAATATTTTTCTATTAATGAAATGAAGTGTTTTTCTATTGCATCTCTATGTTTATGAATATATCTATAGTTTTTTGCATTCTTGTTTAAGTTTAGATCAGTGGCATCAAAGCGGTTTGCTCTTTCTTTGTTTTTCATTGCATGTCCCCAATGAGGTCAAGGTATAAGGAGTTAGGGCTTGATCTGGTTGAACCATTGCAAGATCAGCCTCGCAAAACATGACGACCTTGTTGGCATTATGATTCTGGTATGGCTCTATGTTACAGATGTTGTACTTTATGGCAACACCCTCAAGTGGCAATGCTCTGATTAGGCTCTCAAAATGTTGAAAATTAAGAGGTATGCAGGAGAATAGTTCAAAAGGTGCATACCCGCAGGTACGCTGTGAAGGGACTGCGGCCTTACACGCAGGTCACCCGTTCATGAGGTGCGTACCCCCAGTTCACTTACTTCAAGGCAGAGAAGCACGCTCTCGTGGGGTTTCTTATGTTTGGCCCGTGGTATTTAGCCCGCCATTCGTGATTCTATGGTTTTGGCCCGTGGTATTGTTTTATATTATTATTATTATTGAGCCCCATGTTTTTGGGCCCCTTGTATTGGTTATCTATGGTATTGATCCATGATTTTAGGAAGAGCTTGCCTATATAAAGCAAAGGAGATCACTTGGCTAAGTATCTTTTGCAAATTGAATATCTTAAGATCTGAAATATTGGGTTATTGTTTTAAAAGCTTGATCTATATAAAAGTGAAGTTGAAAGCGAATCTGTGAAGGGTGATCTATCGAGCGCATGAACAGATCTGAGCATCTGACTATCTGTGGCACACTGGGGGACTGCCAATTCGGCCCTAATCAGAGGTACGTGGGTGATTAACGGTGGAAGTGTGTGGGTACGCAGAGCAGAAGAAGGAGAAGTGCGTGGGTACGCAGAGCAGAAGAAGGCACAGTGTGTGGGTACGCAGCGCGACAGAGGTTCAGGTGCGTAGGCACAGTGAAAGTACGCGGCGCTTCAGAAGCCGCAGGTGTGTAGGAATGCAACGCGATAGCATCTGTGGGTGCGTGGGTACAACAGCAGTACGCGGCGTGATAGCATCTGTGGGTGCGTGGGTACAGCAGCAGTACGCGGCGCGATAGCATCTGTGGGTGCGTGGGTACAACAGCAGTACGCGGCGCGATAACATCTGTGGGTGCGTCCCTATAGTAACAGTACACATCGCGATTGAAGAAATATTGAGTGGGTACGTGGTGCAGCAGAAGGCTCTCTGCGGGTATACGCAGGGGAGCAGAAGGTGAAGTGCGTAGCCATGCAGGCCAGAGAAAGAAAAACTGCGTATCTGTATCAAGGCATTTATTTGACTGACTTTTCTCTATTGATAAGGTGTTCTGGGTTTAGTTTACTGTTACTATTGATCTGGTTACTTCAGTTGACTGGGTGATTTACTTGCACTTGATGATCTCTTGATGTTTATGGATCCAGTTTGAAAATTTATGAAAAGTGGTCCTTGAAAGAAAAGAAGTAGGGGGTTGTAGCTCCCTTCCAGGAGAGACTAGAAAACGAGAGAGAGTTGTAGCTCTCTGCAGGTTGCAAGTCTGCGTACTGGTAAAGGACTGCACCAGTACAAAACCATTGTAAAAGGAGTTTCTAATTTGAAAGAAGATAGAGACATATTGCAGCAGGTGGTTTTCACCCACATTGGGTTTCCACCTTACATCTGGTGTTCTTTGGTGTGACTATCTGTTTTCTTTGTTCATGCTCATTATTTTATGGTACTGACATGCAAAAATAATTCAAAGTATAAATAAGGAGGATTTATTAATAGAACTTGATAATACTGATTCACCCCCCCTCTCAGTATTATTTCCAACAATTGGTATCAGAGCAGGTCCTTCAGAGAAGCTTGATCGCTTGGAGGAAGATCATTCATCATGAGCAACTACAAGAGGGAAGCATCAATCAGGCCACCAATCTTTGATGGGACAAACTTCAATTATTGGAAGGTAAGAGTTATTGCCTATCTTCAATCTCTTGGTACAGAAGTTTGGGATATCATAGATACAGGCTACACTTTTCCTTCAGCTACTCCTACAGAATCAGCCGAGAAGAAGAAATATGAAACAAATGCTAAAGTAGTCAATACTCTGCTAGGATGCTTATCTCAAACAGAATTCGTAAATGTTATGCAATATAAATCCGCAAAGGAAATATGGGACAAGATTGTCTTGAGCTATGAAGGAGATGAACAGGTAAAGCGTGATAAACTTCAAACCCTCAGGATTTAGTATGAGAATCTCAGAATGTATAATGATGAAAGTGTGGCTAACTATTTTCTTCGGGTAGATGAGATTGTTAATTGCATGAAAAACTTGGGTGAAGAAATAAAAGAGGCTATTGTGGTTGAAAAAGTTCTAAGATCATTGTCCCCCAAGTTTGAATCTAAAGGGTCTACAATAGAAGAAAAGGAAAATCTACGAATTCTTACTATGTCTCAGCTACACGGAATTCTAACTGCTTATGAAATGAGAAAGGGAGGTCCATCAGACAGAAGAGAAGTTGCTTTCAAGGCTTCAGGCAAAGGAGACTATTATGAAGCAAGTCACATGCCAGAAGAAGAAGAAGAAGAATCAAATTTTGTCAGAAATCTTCAAAGCGGTACTGGAAGATTTAGAGGTAAGTTACCTTTTAAATGCTTTGCTTGTGGAAGAGTAGGTCATTATGCTGCGAAATGTCCTTATAAGGATAAAAGAAAGGAACCTGCTAGATGGAACAAGAAACAGATTGCAAATAAGAAAAGATACTACACTCATGAAGATAGTGATGGTCTATCAAATAGTGATGAAGATGAACGAGGTAATGACTATAAACTTTTAATGGCATTTGAAGATGATGATTACATGGATGCTATATATGTGGATAGATTTTATGAAGAAATTTCTAGGCTCAAGACATGTATAGAAGAAAAGAATAGGATTATTGATACTCTACAACTTCAAATTGATGAAAAAGAAAAATATCTTGAAAAGTTAGAAGGTGAAATTGTTGGTATTAGAAAAGAGATTGAGAAAACAAAGGCTATTAATCTTAAGTTTGTCAAAGGATTTGAAACTCTGGATGAGATCATCAATGTACAGCGTTCTCCTCTAAACAAGACAGGTCTGGGCTATAATGGAGAAACTTCTCAAGCATCCACCTCAAAGAGTTATCTTGATGCAGCAAGAAGGAATGAGAAAAAGCACAATGGAGATCACCAGGTAAAGCAGGGACCAATTACAAACAAATACTATCAGGCAAATCAGGGGCAATCCGTCTTAAGGATGAACAAAAGCTACAACCAGCCACAGGTAAAATCCTCTCAATTTGCTTCAAGAATGAATGACAATAGAAATTACAATCGTTTGGTCGGAAGATTGGATAACCGCAGAAGTTTCTTCAATGGACAATGCTTTTCTTGCCATAACTTTGGTCACAAAGCAGCTCAATGTGTTGCATATAAAACGATCATGACTAGAGAAGCTCAAAAACAAAGAAGTATGACCGGGATTACAAAAAGGACCTATAACAACTTTTCGGTTCTTGAAAATGAAGTTGAATGTTCTATTTACAATAACTTTGGTCATGAAGATTCTGAATGCAGGAGCAGGTTTCAACAGACAAAGGAACAAGCCTCAAGCACCAAAACATGGAGAATAAAGGAACCACAAACAGAAAGATGTGGAATAGCATTTTATGTAGAGGGACAGGAAAATCTATGGTACATTGACAGTGGATGTTCGAAGCATATGACAGGTGATAAAGAAAAACTTGAATCATATTCTGCTCTAGAAAAGGGAAAGAAAGTTTCTTTTGGAAATGATACTCCTGCAACTATAAAAGGAAAAGGCACTGCTCAGTTAAAAAAAAGGTCAAAGCTGGAAATGTTTTGTATGTTGATGGATTGAAACATAATCTTCTAAGTGTCAGCCAGATGTGTGATCAAGGAACCGAGGTGATATTTAGAACAAATGGATGTTTTGTTCATGATCTTGATACAGGTAAAACGGTGATCAAAGGTAAAAGAACTCCAAATAATCTATACATATTTGAAGAAGGACAACAACAATGCTATCTAAGCAAGGATGATGAACACTGGTTATGGCACCGGAGGTTGGGGCATCTAAGCTTTTCACAGATAAGGAAAGCATGCAAATATCAGGCAGTTCGCGGCCTTCCAGATATCAAAATTCCAGACAACACCATATGCAAATCATGTCAGTTTGGAAAGCAAACCAGAACTAACTTTCCAGAGAAGGAAGGATCAACTAGCATGCCTTTTGAGCTTGTACATACAGAAGTATGTGGACCATTCAGGAAAAGGACACCTCGAGGGGAAGAATACTTGATATTCTTTATTGACGATTTCTCCAGGTTTGTCTGGTTAGGACTTATGAAGCACAAAGATGAAGCATTCGAAAAATTCAAATCCTTTAAAGCCTTGGTTGAAAATGAATCAGGATACAAAATTAAGTGCCTCAGATCCGACAGAGGTGGGGAGTTTACCTCAAATGAATTTTTCGATTTCTGTGAAGAACATGGGATAAGAAGAGAATTCTCTACAGCTAGAACTCCTTAGCAAAATGGAGTAGTGGAAAGAATGAACAGAACAGTCCAACAAATGGCTCGTGCTATGCTTGATGAGTCTGGAACTCCCGCAACTTTCTGGGGTGAAGCTGCATATGCTGCGGTTGTTATTCTCAACAAAACAAATGTCCGGGTGAACATCACTCAAACTCCTCATGAGCTCTGGTATGGTGAGAATCCTTCGGTAAAGCACTTCAAAATCTTTGGGAGCAAATGCTATATTAAGAATACTGATGAGAAACTTGGCAAACTTGAACCTAGAGCAGATGAAGGCATTCTTCTTGGTTATTCTCCACACAGCAAAGCATACAAGTGCTACAATAAAAGACTTGGAAGAATTGTTGACAGCATTGATGTAGTGGTTGATGAGAAGGGATACATTCCTAGGCAAGTAAATCATGAAGATATCGAAGAAGATGAAGACTACCCTCAAAGACAGAATGATGATGAAAAAGAACCTCAAGAAGACCCAGAGGAGCAGATAAGGATAGAAGAGAAGACTCCATCTAGATATGTTCAGAAGAATCATCCAGAATCTCAGATTTTGGGGCAGAAAGAAGCAGGTGTACAAACAAGAAGAACAGTTGCAGAAGCTTCAAGCTATTTGGCATTACTTTCTTCCACTGAACCACAAAATGTGAAAGAGGCAAGCAAAGATGAATGTTGGGTGAAAGCAATGGATGAAGAACTTGAGTAGATCGAAAAGAACAACACTTGGGAGCTGGTTCCTAGACCAAAGGATAAGAACGTTATAGGGACAAAATGGGTCTTCAAAAATAAATTGAATGCAAATGGAGAAGTAATTAGAAACAAGGCCAGACTTGTTTGTAAAGGGTATGCGCAGCAAGAAGGAATAGATTTTGAAGAAACCTTTGCTCCTGTTGCAAGACTTGAGGCCATCCGAATGTTCCTTACTCTCTCAAGCTTTCAAAACTTCAAAGTATTTCAAATGGACGTGAAATCAGCCTTTCTGAATGGAGACTTGGAAGAAGAAGTATACATTGAGTGTTAGGATATTCCGACACATAGGATATAGTTAAGTTCAACTTGGTCTAGTATAGAGTTAGGTTAGAGTTAGGTAAAGTGTGTTTCTTTACCGTTGTACATTTTGTAACTTACAATCCGACGGTCACGATATGTAGTGATCCGACGGTTCACTCTCACCTCGGTATTACCGACACTTGATCCGTGGCTTGACACCCGATTGGTCCATGAGTTCTATTTAAAGCGCATGGAGGGTCATTGTTCGGTGAATCCGTGCATGAGAGAAGCTTATGTAAATTTTCATTCTTTGATTAATAAATTGTCTGTACCCACGTTGGGACAGGCCGTGGACTGTTTCCCTCCTTGCACTCTGAGGGTTTTAACCACGTCAAAAATACTGGTGTATTGATTTGAGATCTGGTTGTGAGCGGTGTCCTTTTGGTATTCTTCTGTGGAACTTACCCTGTAAATTCCTACATGGTATCAGAGCTATTTGAGGGCCGCGTCCGTTGGTGATCCAAATCTGAAGCCGGTAGAACTGCATGCGGCTGTCGTTTCCTAGATCTGCTGTTTCTGACTGCTTTCGGGCCGAGAGGACTACTCTGTTGCATTCGGAGCATCTGTTTCAGTGAGGAACCCCTTTCGTTTCACGCGAAAAGGTTTCCGGTAGCCCTAGCTGCGTCATTTTTCAGATCGGGAGGTATACAGTGTTTTTTTTGCAGTTTACTGTCATTTTCTCTCTGCTTATTTCGGTTTCGGTTTATTTAGCCTTTTTTTTTTCCCGGATCTATACCTTTCATTTCTGCGTATGCTCTTTGCCCTGCGACTCTGTGCGATCTGGGCAAATCAGAAACAGAAAGAAAGGATTTTTCTCATGCGTATGCTCTTTTCCCTGCACCTTAGTGTGATCTCGGAAAATCAGAAACATTGAGGAAAATATTTAGTTTTTCGGCTAAAAGCTAACTTTGAGATTTTTTTTTTAAATTTCTAGTTTTTTGGCTAAAGCTAACTTCGAGCCGTAAGGTTCGTTTTTCTTTGGATATTCGTGTTGGGTTTTGTGTTTTGTGTTTTGTAGGGGAAAAGAGTCTTCCCAAGGCAAGCACGCAAATCGAGGCCCCCCCCCCCCCTCTCTCTCTCTCTCTCTCTCTCTCTCTCAAATCTTTTGTATAGATCAATTGGTTCAAAGACCTTTTAAGAGAGTAGAGGTCTTGGGTTCAAGTCTCCATTTTGTGGGGGCGGATTTTTTCATTCCCGCACATTCGCGCACTTTGCCGGCAACGTCAACAATTTTTTTTCAAAAAGCCATAACTTCTTCATCCGGAAGCCTTTTTCAGAGCCGTTTTTTTTAAAACCGCCTATTTTTTCGAGATCTATCCATTGGACCACTCACTTTCAGCATCTTCAGCTTCAGTTGTTTTTCAAAAATGGAAAGTCCATGCCAAGTCATTCTTGACAGCACTAACTACTTCCAATGGGTCGCCTACATGGGAGATTTACTTAGAAGTAAAGGTCTCTTCAGAATAGCCACAGACCAAGAGAAGAAACCCAAAGATGAAGACAAGGCCGAAAAATGGGAAAATCGACAAGATCAAGCACGTGGCTTGATAGGAATGTCTGTTTCTCCTGATCTTAGATTCCACATTGCAGAAATTGAAACTCCTCATGAAGCATTAGAAAAACTTGCTAAAGTTTTTGGGATTAAAAATGAAATTAGATCCCATCAACTTGAAAATGAGCTGCTTACTTTGGATCCTAATAATTTTTCTTGCATTGAAGATTTCTTGTCAAAATTCAAGAACCTTAGATATCTCTTGGAAGGTGTTAAAGTTAAGAAAGATGATGGTAACCTTATTTATTCCATCCTCACTAAGTTAGGGCCAGCCTACTCTGTATTTGTTTCCACTTTCCATTCTACCAGGGAAGCTTTCATTTGTCAAGGCAAAGACTACAAGCCCCCTTCCTTTGACTCCTTTTGTGATTCCTTAATAAGAGAACAAGAAAAACTCTTACACCTTGGTCTTCTTAATCTTGGAAACTCTTCCACAAAAGCGTTAGCCGCCCAGCAGTATCCAAATTCAAAGAATCCTAAGAAGTCTTATCCTCAAAGGAATGGTCCTAAACCAACTCAGCCTCAAGATGAAAGATCATTTCAGCAATATGATAAGCCCAATAAAAACAAATGGAAGAAGACTGAAAGACATTGTAACTTTTGTAATCGAGATGGCCACTTAGAATCTAAATGCTTTAAGAAGATGGAAGCCTTGGAAGCCGCAATGAAGAAACATAACATCCATCTGGAGCCTACTTCAACTTCAACTTCCGGAACGGCATTTTCTGCATGTCATCGTCAATCATCTCAGTCTAGTTATGCATTAAATGTATCTTCTTCTTCTTCTCATTCTCATGAGTGGCTCATTGATTCTGGAGCCTCTTGTCACATGGCCAAAAACCAAGCCATGTTTTCTTCTTTAAATGATTGTAACACCAAAAATATATATGTTGGTGATGATAGATCTCTTAATGTTGTAGGGACTGGAACTGTTCATCTAGACAATGGTCAGTTCAATGATGTATTATGTGTTCCAAACTTATCCTGCAACCTTCTATCTGTCTATCAGATAACTCATTCAGGTGAAGGTAAAATCGTTGAATTTTCACCTCATGATGTTGTAATCAAGGATCTAAAAGATCCTACACAGATTCTAGCTACTGGTCTTGCTGATGATTCCAAAAGGTTGTATAAGTTTCACAACTTTGGGTCATCCCATCTTCCCTCAGTATTTGTTGCTCATAATGATGAAGTGAGCAAACTTTGGCATGAGCGGTATGGTCACTTAAACTATCGCTCCCTTCAGCATCTCTGTAAAGAAAACATGGTGACAGGTCTTCCTATGGTATCTTGCAAAGATGGTGTTTGTTCCGGATGTGTACTCGGAAAACATCATCGGGACAGTTTTGACAAACGTGCCTCTTGGCACGCCTCAGCCCCTTTACAGCTTGTGCACAGTGATTTATGTGGTCCTCTTCCTGTTGCTTCATTCTCTGGCTGCAAGTACTTCTTAACTTTCATTGATGATTTCTCTAGACGCACTTGGGTATACTTCTTAAAACTCAAGAGCGAAGTATTTACCACCTTTTTGGCCTTCAAAGCATTCGTTGAAAAGCAATCTGGACATCAAATTCTTAAGCTAAGAACTGATAATGGTGGAGAATATGTTAAAAATGCATTCATCACCTTTTGCACCGAAAATGGCATTCAAATGCAACATACTGTTCCATACACTCCACAACAAAATGGTGTAGCTGAAAGGAAAAATCGCACTTTAAAGGAAATGGCTAATTGTATGCTGCAATCTAAAGGACTCAGTCTTAGTTTTTGGGCCGAAGCAATTAATTGTGCAAATTATATAATCAATCGCACTCCTACTAAGGTTCTAGAGAATATCACTCCAGAAGAAGCTTGGAGTTCCATTAAACCAGATGTAAGTCACTTTCGTGTGTTTGGAAGTGAAGCATGGGCCCATATTCCAGATGAAAAGCATAAAGCCTTAGAACCTAAGAGTGAGAAATGTACTTTTGTTGGATATTCTGAAGATGTAAAAGGCTATAGACTTATTCCATTTAAGTCCAAAAATGTTATCATTAGAAGAGATGTAAAATTTGATGAAAATAAATCGGCCTGCGAGCCTAGTCCGGCGGATGTGCCACCTCTTCCCATCTCTTCTATCTTTGAGAACATTTCTTCTTCTGATGATGAAAGCGAGGATGATAATCCTTCCCCACCTTCTCAGGATCCTCAACTTCCAAGATGGGTCCGTGCTACTCGGGATGCAGCAGGTGATCTTGCCGGTGATCCTACAGATCAGCGACGTACACGTTCTCAGTTTGAAAGAGCCTCTTCTTTACTGGCTCAAGCTCCAGTGAATCATGATCCTGACACTTTTGCAGAAGCTTCAGGCCATCCACATTGGGAAACAGCTATGAATGAAGAATATCATTCATTGATGACAAATGATACATGGGATCTTGTTCCTCTACCAAAGGGACGCAAACTTGTTAGATGCAAATGGGTTTACAGAACCAAGTATGGACCAGATGGGAAAGTTAACAAACATAAAGCTCGTCTAGTTGCTAAGGGCTTTTCACAGGTTGAAGGCATTGACTACACTGAAACCTTCTCTCCAGTTGCCAAAATGAACTCTATCCGCCTTGTTCTTTCCCTTGCTGCCTCTTTAAAATGGGAAGTACATCAAATGGATGTTAAATCTGCCTTCTTGCATGGGGACTTGCAGGAAGAAATCTATATGGAACAACCCATTGGCTTCATACAAACAGACTCCAGCCTCGTTTGTCGCCTTAAGAAATCCCTTTATGGCCTCAAGCAAGCTCCTCGAGCTTGGTATGCCAAAATGGATAGCTTTCTTTTAGAATCTGGCTTTTCTAGGTGTCATTCTGACAATACTGTCTACACCAAGAAAGTGGGCAACTCTCTCATCATCCTTGTTCTTTATGTTGATGATCTTATTCTTACTGGTAGTGATCCCAACCTTATAAACCATGTGAAGTCCAGCCTTAAAAAGAAATTTGAAATGACAGACTTAGGACACTTACACTATTTTCTCGGTCTTCAAGTCTTGCAATCCCAAGAGGGTATTTTCCTTTCCCAGTCCAAGTATGCTTGTGATATTCTTCGTCATTTTCACATGGAAGACTGTAAGCCAGCCCCTTCTCCCTTTCAGTCTGGAGTCAAACTTTCAGTCTCTTGTACTTCTCCTGAAGTTGATGCTACCTTATACCGTCAACTTGTCGGAAAACTCTTGTATTTAACCCATACTCGTCCTGATCTTTCCTTTGTTGTTGGCCTTGTTGCTCGTTTTATGCAAAACCCCCGTGAAAGTCATTGGAAAGCAGCTAAAAGAATACTTCGTTATGTTCGAGGTACAATACAGTTTGGGATTCATTACAGTGCCAAAGCAGCTCCTCTGTTAGTTGGTTTCACTGATTCTGATTGGGCTGGTGACCTTGATGATCGGAAGTCTACTGCCGGTTATGTCTTCACTCTTGGTTCAGGACCTATTACATGGGCTTGTAAGAAACAGGCTGCCATTTCTCTTTCGTCAGCAGAAGCAGAGTATCGTGGTGCCGTGGAAGCTAGTAAGGAAGCCTTGTGGCTTTGTCAGATCCTATCAGAGTTTGGCTTTGAGCAGCAGCATCCAACCACACTTTGGTGTGATAATCAAAGTGCCATTCAGCTATGCAAAGATCCAGTCCAGCATCAGCGCAGCAAACACATTGAACTACACATGCACTTCATCAGAAAGCTCATTCTTGACCATGTTCTTGAAGTGCAATATTGTCCAACGGATGATCAGGTTGCAGACATCTTCACAAAGGCTCTCACAGAGGCGAAGTTCACTAAACTTCGATATATGCTTGGAGTTCAGGAAGTTGTCACTAAGGGGGGATAGGCTCTAGTGCCTCCTTCCTTCTCCTATTGTGTCATATTTGTAAATCCTTCAATCCTATCCCAAGTTGTTCTTAAGGGGGGATGTTAGGATATTCCGACACATAGGATATAGTTAAGTTCAACTTGGTCTAGTATAGAGTTAGGTTAGAGTTAGGTAAAGTGTGTTTCTTTACCGTTGTACATTTTGTAACTTACAATCCGACGGTCACGATATGTAGTGATCCGACGGTTCACTCTCACCTCGGTATTACCGACACTTGATCCGTGGCTTGACACCCGATTGGTCCATGAGTTCTATTTAAAGCGCATGGAGGGTCATTGTTCGGTGAATCCGTGCATGAGAGAAGCTTATGTAAATTTTCATTCTTTGATTAATAAATTGTCTGTACCCACGTTGGGACAGGCCGTGGACTGTTTCCCTCCTTGCACTCTGAGGGTTTTAACCACGTCAAAAATACTGGTGTATTGATTTGAGATCTGGTTGTGAGCGGTGTCCTTTTGGTATTCTTCTGTGGAACTTACCCTGTAAATTCCTACATTGAGCAGCCAGATGGTTTTATTCTTGGAAATGATCCAAATCTTGTATGCAGATTGAAAAAGGCTCTTTATGGTCTCAAACAAGCTCCAAGGGCTTGGTACTATCGCTTGGACAAATATCTTCATCAACAAGGTTTTTCAAAAGGATCAACAGATAGCAATCTTTATATAAAAGTTGAAGACGACAAATTTCTAATACTTGTTGTGTATGTAGATGACATTATCTTTGGGAGCAATGAAGAAGCTATAAGTCAAAGCTTTGCCTTGGTAATGCAGAAAGAATTCGAAATGTCCTTGCTGGGAGAACTGACATATTTTCTTGGTTTGCAAATCCAACAAAAAGAAGGAGGGATCTTTTTGTCTCAAACCAAGTATCTCAAGTAGATTTTGAAGAAATATGGCATGGAAGATGCAAAACCAGTATGTACACCCATTGTCACAGGATGTAGCCTCAGTGCAAATGATGACTAAGCAGCAGTGCATCAACCAACCTACAGATCTATGATTGGAAGTCTACTTTATTTGACAGGTACCCGACCAGACATCATGCATGCAGTGGGAATAGTTGGAAGATTTCAAGCAAATCCGAAGGAAACTCATCTTCAGGCAGTGAAGAGAATCTTTAAATATCTTCAAGGGACTCAAAATTATGGCTTATGGTATCCTAGAGATACATATCTCACACTTCATGCTTATACAGATGTAGATTGGGGAGGAAGTGTGGATGATAGGAAGAGCACAAGTGGTGGTGCGTTCTTTATGGGTTCCAGATTAGTATCTTGGTTCAACAAGAAACAAAGTTCGATTTCCTTGTCTACAGCTGAAGCAGAATATGTTGCTGCTGCATCTTGCTGCACTCAACTCCTTTAGATGATGCAGACCTTGCAGGACTTTCAAATCACTTGTACACCACCTATCTCCATCTTATGTGATAACACAAGTGCAATCAACATTTCAAAGAATCCAGTCATGCATTCAAAGACCAAGCACATACCGATCAAGTATCATTTTCTCTGGGAACAAGTACTTGAACAAAAGGTCAAGTTGGAGTATGTTCCTTCTAAGGAACAAGTTGCTGATATTCTCACCAAACCATTGCCCAGGGAGACCTTTGAATACCTCAGGCAAAAGCTGGGGGTTGTTGATGCATCATCTTGTTGAATCTCTTCTGATGGTTGGTTGTATGCAAGGCTCATCTGGGGCATATGCGTACATGTGCTAGGTTGCGGATTGGTTGAAGATCGAATGGCACAGGTTCAGGGGGAGCATATAATGCATTGTTGGCATTATGGAGGACGTACAGAAGAAGATCATGGATGCTGGTCTGAATATTGCTGCAATATGTCTCTATCTCTTTCATGGTCACTTATGGTGTTTGGTGGATTATGGTTCTTCTTTGCAGATCTGGTTTATATTCAGGGGGAGCATATTCTTAGGGGGAGCATAACCCTTTGCCCTTGATTTCAAATGGGGAGAATGACGTTGAAGATTTTGAGGTTGCCATCAAGTCCAAAGGGGGAGATTGTTGGCATTATGATTCTGGTATGGCTCTATGTTACAGATGTTGTACTTGATGGCAACACCCTCAAGTGGCAATGCTCTGATCAGGCTCTCAAAATGTTGAAAATTAAGAGGTACGCAGGAGAATAGTTCAAAAGGTGTGTACCCGCAGGTACGCCGTGAAGGGACTGCGGCCTTACACGCAGGTCACCCGTTCATGAGGTGCGTACCCCCAGTTCACTTACTTCAAGGCAAAGAAGCGCGCTCTCGTGGGGTTTCTTATGTTTGGCCCGTGGTATTTAGCCCGCCATTCGTGATTATATGGTTTTGGCTCGTGGTATTGTTTTATATTATTATTATTATTGAGCCCCATGTTTTTGGGCCCCTTGTATTGGTTATCTATGGTATTGATCCATGATTTTAGGAAGAGCTTCCCTATATAAAGCAAAGCAGATCACTTGGCTAAGTATCTTTTGCAAATTGAATATCTTAAGATCTGAAATATTGGGTTATTGTTTTAAAAGCTTGATCTATATAAAAGTGAAGTTGAAAGCGAATCTGTGAAGGGTGATCTCTCGAGCGCATGAACAGATCTGAGCATCTGACTATCTGTGGCACACTGGGGGACTGCCAATTCGGCCCTAATCAGAGGTACACATGTGATTAACGGTGGAAGTGCGTGGGTACGCAGAGCAGAAGAAGGAGAAGTGCGTGGGTACGCAGAGTAGAAGAAGGCGCAGTGCGTGGGTACGCAGCGCGACAAAGGCTCAGGTGCATAGGCACAGTGAAAGTACGCGGCGCTTCAGAAGCCGTGGGTGTGTAGGAATGCAGCGCGATAGCATCTATGGGTGCGTGGGTACAACAGCAGTACGCGGCGCGATAGCATCTGTGGGTGCGTGGGTACAACAGCAGTACGCGGTGTGATAGCATCTGTGGGTGCGTACCTACAGTAACAGTATGCAGTGCGATTGAAGAAATAGTGCGTGGGTACGTGGTGCAGGAGAAGGCTCTCTGCGGGTATACGCAGGGGAGCAGAAGGTGAAGTGTGTAGCCACGCAGGCCAGAGAAAGAAAAACTGCGTATCTGTATCAAGGCATTTATTTGACTGACTTTTCTCTATTGATAAGGTGTTCTGTGTTTAGTTTACTGTTACTATTAATCTGGTTACTGCAGTTGACTGGGTGATTTACTTGTACTTGATGATCTCTTGATGTTTATGGATCCAGTTTGAAAATTTATGAAAAGTGGTCCTTGAAAGAAAAGAAGTAGGGGGTTGTAGCTCCCTTCCAAGGGAGACTGGAAAACAAGAGAGAGTTGTAGCTCTCTACAGGTTGCAAGCCTGCGTACTGGTAAAGGACTGCACTAGTACAAAACCATTGTAAAAGGAGTTTCTAATTTGAAAGAAGATAGAGACATATTGCAGCAGGTGGTTTTCACCCACATTGGGTTTCCACCTTACATTTGGTGTTCTTTGGTGTGACTATCTGTTTTCTTTGTTCATGCTCATTATTTTGTGGTACTGACATGCAAAAATAATTGAAAGTATAAATAAGGAAGATTTATTAAAAGAACTTGATAATACTGATTCACCCCCCTCTCAGTATTATTTCCAACAGACCTCCCATGGTGGAAGAAAATAAAGATGAGGGGCCAGGGGATCCTTTCAAAATGTTGCTCAAGGAAGCCCTCGAGTGACAGAGGGATGTGGTGATGGATAATTTTGCCCAGATCCTTCGATGGCTACCCACAGGCGATACATCTTCATCCAACAGCTACTCTGGAGACCTCACTCCTTTTAAGGTACAAGTTAACTTCGATATTCCCATATTCGATCACCTGATAGATGTAGATGATGTAGATAAATGGTTAAATCAGTTGGAAGGATATTTTTCAGTTCATGACTTTTCCAATCGGGAAAATATTATTTTTTCACTTCTCAAAGATGCCCCACATGTCAAGGACTCGTGGAAAACCTATTGTGAACAAAAGGATGAGAGTGAATCCTCACTATTTTCATTCGCACACACTTGGAATTATTTCTGAGATTCCATCAAGGAACAACATTACCTTGTCGGGAGCCATGAAGACAAATACATAAAGTGGACCACACTACGGTTGGGAAGGGACCAATATGTGCCAGAGTTCACAAATATTTTCCATACCCTTCACATGAAGCTAGGTATTAGGGATACTGAGCGACATTTGGTGCTCAAGTACCGCGACTGTCTACACAAGTAAATTTAGTATGAGATGGAGTTCCTAGACATTTCCTCGCTCGACATGACGTATCAGTACACTATCAAGATTGAGCATAATTTTAAACAAAAGAAGCAGGACTTTGGATCTATAAATCCAAAGTAAGGAATAGGCATCCCAAAACCACAGAACAAAGGACCAAGTCAAGGCAGGGCTACCAAGGACAACTCGCCGAAGCTACAAGCAAAGAACAACACCACGAAGATGAAGAAGGACACAGGAAAATTGTGTGAGTTCCATAAGAGCTCCACTCACAATACACGTGTGTGTCGGGTCAAGAAGTCACTGGTGGTTGAGATGAAGGGTTCTGAATCAGATGTAGGTTCCAACACTGAATCAAAACTTGATAAGGGAATTGATACAGGGAATCAGATCATTTATGCGGAGCCCAGTGCCACCATGGCCACCACCAAGACTGAGAAGATTGAGCCTCAAGATCCAGATGAGGGGGAACCCCTCTTCCACTCACAGATGTGAGTGAAGGGTTCTCCATTGCAATTCATTGTTGATAGTGGGAGCCAAAAGAACCTCATTTCAACATAGGTCGCAAATAGGTTGGGCCTAAATACTACAACACATCCATAATTGTACACCATCGGGTGGCTTCACCAAGGACAGGATCTTCGTGCCGGATGATGTACTATAACGTTGGTCCTCTTGAAGTTTGTGATGTATTGTTAGGAAAACCATACTTCTGGAAGGGACATGCTATATATAAGTCTAGACCTCACTTTCTGAATATTACTTTGGCTAATAAGTTGTACCGGAGGTAGCCCCACCTACACCATCTCTATGATCACTGCAAAGCAATGAAGTAAGATCATTTCCGAGACCGGGAAATTTGTTTTCCTTATGATTCACCCCCAGGGAAAGAAGAATATTATGGCCCCGGCTTCCAGGCAGGGCTCCTCTACACAACAATGATAGATGGACAAGGGCTCCTCTATTTGCATTCTGATTCAGTTCCTTGCAGAATATATTAAGTAGACTTGAAAGTGTGTTACAAATTTCTTTCAGAATTGTTTGAATTGAATTTAGAGATATAGACATTAGCAATTGCAACAATTCCAAATTCTTTCATTATGAATTGACTTCTGAACTCACTACATATATAGTGCTGCCACTCTTGAAATAAAAAGACTTTCCCTGGGTTGATGATTAATGTAGGTATTAAGATTGCTTGTAATAAGACATCTTAGTGCACCAAAATTTTGGCATCGTTGCCTGAGAGAGTGTTTCAAAGTGATTTATTTTTATCTTGTTGTAAAATAATTGGGTTTTAAAAATCAGAGGTAAGAACATGTGTAACCAGCAAGTAAAGTGCTTGCTCCTCAGCCTGCTTTTTAGCAATTGCATAGAGGTTAAATAGGAATAGGTTTTTTTATGAATGACTAGGAATAAAAAGATAGAAAAAGATCAGAATCCCCCACCTAAATCCACAAAACCCAAGGGATCAGTGAACCTTGGGAGAACAACTTTTATAGATGAAATTGTAAGAAAATCAGAGTCTCAAGCATCAGTAGGATTCCGGAGGGTATCTGGAAAAATCCCTACTATAATCCCTTAGGCAGCAGGCTCACCATTTGTAGCTTATGCTGAGATTCATAGCCAAATTGGAGGATCTGAACAGAGTTTTCAGGTTACAACAAATTTACATTCTGATCCTCTACAAGAGGGAAAATCATGCAACTTAAGAGAAGGAGAGGGAGAAACCAGTGGAATTGCTAAGGCAGGACCACAGTTGTCTGAACAAGGATATTCTGTGATCCTAGATCTAGGCGGTGTTGCAAAACCAACTCGAGTTGGGAATCCTCTGCTTACCCCAACAACACCCCCCTAAAATCCTCGAAGGATATTGGCACATTTTTGACCAAATGGAAAACCAAGTACCTCAAGGTCAAACCTCAACATTGTAATACCCCATAGTCGACCAAGTGGCCAATGCCTCGATGAAAGCTATTCCCTTGCAAAGCATCCCAACTTTTCATGGGATGATCACAGAATATCCGTATGCCTTCTTATTCAAGTTTGATGTCCTCTGCAGAGGGTATGACTATACCACCGACCCTTAAAAATTAAAATTGTTCCCTTATACTCTAAAAGAATAAGCTTTGAGGTGGTTCATGGATTTAGGTGGACGTACTATTAACTCTTGGGATGACATGAAAACTTTTTCCTCACAAGATACCAGGACTTTTGCAAGACTAAGGAATTAAAAGATGAAATCTTTAATATGGATGCAAAGGATAATGAAACTCTAGAAGAATATGTCAAATGGTTTCACTATAATTTGCAAAGATCCCCTCACACCACTTTACCAAAGGAAGTCCTGAGAGTTATCTTAATTAAGGGAATGAAAGAGAATGGATAGAAAACCTAAATTTGATGGGGAAATGAGATATTTCTCAAGAATATTATGATGAAATCATTCTCTTGTGTATTAGGTGTTCATGGGGTAGCACACGCACCGGGTTAGGAAGCCAAGATCCTATGACTAGAGGAAGGAAACCACACAGTGGAGGCGTAACAAGAATGGAAATCGGTAACCTACTAGGAGACTTCAAGACAAACATCCTGGGAACCCTTACAATGCAGTTGGATTTCCTTTAGGCTAAATAGAAATAAGCCTTAGTAGAACAAAACTTGGTCATTTTCTGCCCAGGTTGCTAGAAGAAGCACAACTAACGGGAGTGTCCATTGGACATGGTCCAGACATGTGCCATCTGCACTAAGGATCATGCCACTGAAAAATGTCCATCATTTCCAAGGCTAAAAACAGTATTCAAAGAATCAGAAGAAGAGACAGAACTAATATACTTAATGAACCAATGTCGATAGTGGCAGGCCAAATCCATAGGTATGTCACAAGACACATCCCAGTTCTTTCCTTCTTCATCATTTAATAAGAAAAAAAACCCCATGGTAGCATGGAAGGGTCAATCACCTTACTCAAATTGGCAATCCCACCCATTTCCTATGACACCTTAGCCAACTCAGTCCTTTCCAAGGAATGGATGGTCGAATTCTCTTTTTACTCTTGTTTGGCAAGGTAATCCATATCCATCCCAGTGGCCTACCTCCACTTCACAAAATACGAACTGGTCTCCGAATTGGTAGCGACCTTTAGGGATATCCAATACACCTATGGGGATAGGTCCTCAACCTCAACCTACATTATTAGCCTCATAGCCATTACAACAAAATCCTCAGCCTATTCTACATCCTCAATTGCTAGCTCAACCAAATCTGAATCCCAATAACAGACAGGTTCAGCTGGTGTAGATTGTCAAAATCTTAGACTATGAGATTGAAAAAAAAGAATGTAATGAACTAAGATTGAGGTTAGGACACATCATCACCCCTGAGGAAAATAGAGACCAACCATCAATTGAGTTAGAAACCTCACCTGTACCTAGACCATCGAATGTGACTGACCCAAAAATAAAAGAAGGAGAAGATACAAATGAGCATAAAGACCCTGAAAAACTAATAACTACTTCTCCCTCATTCCCCAAAAGGTTAACAATACGTAAACCAGTTGTTTATCCAGACTTTGATCTTGTAGGGGAACTGAAAAATATTTGTATTAAAATTCCTCTCCTCCAAGCCATTCAAGATATTCCTATTTATGCTAAAACAATTAAAGAGCTATGTGTGAAGAAGCCTGTGAGGAAATCAAAATCTTCACCCACTATTCATGTTGTAGGGACCTTGTCTGATTTTCTCTTGGGAGGGGAAAATCTGGTAAAGTATGAAGATCCTGGGAATCCCATAGTTACAATCCAAATATATGGCTGCTCCTTTCCAAACACACTAGTCGATTTGGGTGCAACCATTAACATCTTAACAACAGAAACCTATAAGACACTTAGTATTATAGCTCTGGAACCAACCACCACCTTGCTATAATTTTCTGATTGTTCGGTGGTGAGACCAGAGGGGACTTTACAGGATATTATGGTCTCTGTTGATTCATGGGAGTATCCAATATATTTTCTCATTATAAACCCAAAGATTCGATCGGATGGGCACCCTCTTATTTTGGTCCGACCTTGGCTGGCAATAACTGATGCTTATATAGGTTATCGTGAGGGTAGCATGACCATTGCTAAAGGGGATGCTATAAAAATATCGTTTTATATCCTCCTGCCAAACCAAGTCTTCCCATTGTAAAAATACATAAGTAACCACTCACATACCTCGAATAAAGCATTTGTTCACCACTTACAGTAGCAACCACTTGAATTCAAGAAACAGACTGAAGGTGATGTTATCAATAACTTTATCAATCAACCAACTAATGTGAATAATGTAAAATGTAAAATATTATAAGCAATTCTTGACAATGAAGCCTTGGAAGACCCTTTGAAAAATACTGATGATTAGAACATCCAGACAACTGTTGTTCATAACAGCAAGCCTGTTGAAATTGAACCATGCAAGGTTTTAAAAATTAATGATAGCCTGGACAGTGACCAACAATAAAAACTCATTTAGGTCCTGCAAAAATATAAAGGGTCTTTTACCTGGGACTATCCTGACATGAAGGGCATAGACCCATAGTTATGCACGCATCATATCTACACTAAAAATGATGCTCATCTTATCCGGTAGCCTTAGCAGAGATTGAATCTGCATCTCAAGGACATTGTAAAAGAGGAGCTACAGAAGCTGTTGGACGTGAATTTCATTTATCCCATTTCGGATAGCAAATGGGTTTCTCCATTGGTAGTTGTCCCCAAGAAAAACAGGAAGTGGCGTATTTATGTGGATTATTGGGAATTGAACAAGGCAACCTCAGAAAGATAAATTCCTCGTTCCATTTATTGATCAAGTCCTTGATACTCTAGCAGGGAAGCAATTCTTTTCCATTTTTGATGGCTTCAGCGGTTACAATCAGATTCGAATCGCCCTTGAAAACCAAGCAAAAACAACCTTCACCTATCTGTGGGGTACATTCGCTTACAGAGTATTACCGTTTGGATTATGCAATGCCCCAACTACGTTTCAAAGAGCTATACTCAAATTTTTTTCTAATTTGATAAATGAAGGACTTGAAGTTTACATGGATGAATTTACCCCTTATGGGGATGATTTTGATCAAGCGCTACAAACATTAAAGAAGGTTTTGGAATGATTCATCGCTACCAGGCTATGTTTAAGCAATGTCAAGTGTCACATGATGATGACAGAAGGCGTAATCCTGGGACATTACATTTCTGCAGCGGATATAGGTAGTTCCAGCAAAGATACAGGTAATTCTCTTACTACCTACACCCTGTACTCAGACAGAGGTACGTATCTTCCTTGGATATGTAGGCTATTATCGTAGGTTTATCAAAAAAATTCACAAATTATTGTGCCTTTATATGCTTTAACAGGAAATGTTGACTTTAAATGGTCTGACAAATATGACACAACTTTTACATATTTAAATAAATTAGTTTCGACGGCACAAGTATTAGATGGACCTAACTGGGAGCTCTCCTTTCACATCTCCATGGGCATGTTAGATGCAGCAATAGGCTTTGTCCTAAGCCAAGAGGAGGACATAAAACCTTATGCAATATACTATATAAGCAAAAATCTTACTGCTACTGAACTTAATTATACAATAACAGAAAATGAATTCTTAGCTGCCATTTATGCCATAAACAAATTTAGACATTATATAAATGGTTATCATGTTTTTCTGTATACTGATCATTCCGCCATTAGGTACTTAGCTAACAAACCTATTACAAATTGCCGAGTGACTCATTGGTTATTACTTTCGTAGGATTTTAATATCACCATCAAAGATCATCTGGGAAAGGAAAACCCATTCACTAATTTTCTATCATGAGTTCGAAGGATAAATGATCCCTTCGCAGTGGACGACTAGTTTCTAGATGAACATTTGTTTGCCGTAGCAGTCAACACTCCATGGTAGGTAGATGTGGCAAACTATCTCATAGTAGGAAAGTTTCCCAGGCACTTGAAAACAAGGGAAAGGAAACAGATTGTTTAGTGCAAGGCCCGATTTTCTTGGATTGGCAGATACCTTTTTCATACAGGGTTTGATATGTGTATACGCAGATGTATTCATGAGGATGAAATTTATGACATCCTGAAGGCTTGCCATGATGAGCCCTATGGAGGACACTTTGAAAATCGTAGAACATGGAATAAGGTACTACAGATGGGCTATTATTGGCCCACCATTTTTAGATATGCTAAGAAATATTCCCAAGCTTGTGATAGCTGCCAAAGGATGAGCCGACCTGGTCAATTTGATGAAATTCCACTGCAGCCCCAAATGGTAATAGAACCTTTCAAATGATGGGAATTGGATTTTGTTGGCCCATTTCATTCGCCATCAAACTGAAAGGTCTACATACTAATTGCCGCAAATTATGTAACAAAGTGGGTAGAAACAATAGATTTTCCAAGAGCTACAGAAGAAGTTGTAATTAATTTCCATTTTGGGCTATTTGTGTGGCATGGTTTACCTCGGGAAGTGATAACTAATGGAGGAGGACAATTTGTAGGACACAAGATTACAACCACTCTAAGGAACCACCACATTACACATAGAGTCACTTCCCTGTATCACCTTGAGGCGAACGGGTAGGTTGAAAGCACCAATAAGGTCATTGATGCCAGCCTAAGACAACAATACCCACATTATGAAAATTCAATTGCATGTCTACTATGTCCCAAGATTAATCTCTCATATCATTGGTGAAAGCCTCTGTAACCCAGGTTTAATGTTCCTTAGTTAAATGCTTAAGTGGAAATGTTTGGTTTAACTTATCCAAAGTCTAACCTTTAATTAACCTTTTGAGAGGAACCTTATATTCGGTTCTTTTTTAAACCTTATAACTTAATTCTCTGGTTTATTTCATTACCCACTCATCGTAACCATACCATGGTCCTCTTACTCTTGTTAAACTCAACTTAAACCATAATTCATTCTTCCCGCTTATTTCTATTATAACTCTTGTATAATAGAAATTACACATAAAACACACGTAACCTTACCTTTCCACCAGTCTGCAAATCTCAGCACAAATATCGACGCTCTCTTTATCACGTTCAACCTCCACTATTGATTTCACTCTTTCAGATCAACAGCTATCGCTCGATCTCCAATCTTTAACTCATCCTCCGCCGGAACTCAAAGAGGTTGAATTTCTTTGAATAACTCATCGGGTTCGCCCAACGTATTAACCCACACACACCTTCGAGCGTGATTACCATCCTATTGGTCAACCAATGAATGGTCCTGATCATCAGAACTCAATGAGGTCTTAACCTTGTTGTATAAACCCTCATCTCATCCATTTTTGGAATTAAACTCTGTTCTTGTTAGCACACGATATCCGTCTGATTAATCATCCAACGGATGGGTGTGATCTATCCAAGCTTCAACTAGATTTAGTCACAGTTCATAACTTTTCCAGGTTCGTTTTTTTAATTACCGCATACAGTTTTGAGGCCACACGAGGAACCACTTCCCGTATTTGGAAATTTTCCACTTGCCTAATTCAGAACTTAAGAAACTTGGCTTAATCTCCGCCGTCCAACTTCTTAACTTTACTCTATGTGACTTAATCCTCGCTGTCTATCTCCTTTACTTTCATTCGTTGATCTGTCTGATCCAATGGCTGTGCTTTGCTGCTACTCTCTTTTTACTATACTGTGTAATAGTCCATTTGTTTATGTTTCTGCCTGTGTTTTTAGTTCTCACCTCCCAGTCTTCAATTATTCTGACCCCATCTTCAACTTCATTCTTTATTCCTTCGCTCCTTTACACTTTCGCTGCGTAACTCCTTAGGTTTCAAGAACCTTACAGTATACCTTTACTGTAGTGTTAGAGTTTCCTCCAAATCTGTTAGTGTGTAAACCTGATACATTCTTCCCTGCACTTCATCTCTGCGTTCTTCTTCAATTCCACCTGCAAACATATACTATGCAGAACTACTCTAATTCACACACAATTCATTCATTCGATTACTCAATCCACACTTACATAATTCAGAATTGAATTCTCTCTCTATATATAAACAAATAATTACATCATGAGTCTTTGTCTCTCTCTGGCCTGATTTTCTTATCAGTGGCCTTGCTTCCCTATCTTCCCGTAGGGTTACAATCAAACCTATCTAACTCTCGAACTAATTCCTAGCTAGCTAACCCTTTTCTATGCCTTTTCATCTTACATTTATACAGAATGATTCTAACCCTTTTCTATGCCTTTTCATCTTACATTTATACATAATGATTCTATAACCAATTCCTGGTTTAGATCCATAACCTTCTCAACAAAATCATAAAATTTCTTCTTTATCTCTAAGGATCCTCTCTAGTTCCTCAAATCATGAAACTAATTCCTAATCTAAGATTTACAACTCATTCCCAATTCTTTCAACTATCCTAAATCTCTCATGTTCTCCATCATTTGAGAACATTTACAAATATGCCTCACAATACTTAATTAATTCCCATTCTTATTAAAATCACTCAAAGCCTAAATAATTACATTAATTTAACACTTAGGAAACCAACTTCCTTAAAACACAAGACCCCCTATGTCTACTAAAATACAATGATTTTTCTAAGCTGAATGCTCCTGCATCAGACTCCCAAGGTAGAAAACATTCATGATCTCTTGATCATGTGTTCTCATGTGTTAATATAGAAAAAACCTCCAGGGTCCCAAACTTTAGTTTGTAACTGTCCAAGCGCTCTGCACCTTTACTACTGCTGCATATTTGTTGTCTTCTGGTTCATCTTCCTCTCTTCAATCAGTTTCAAATTCTGATTGATCACTCATCCTGCTGTCATTTTCCTCAACCTAGATTTCTTCATCATTAATTTCCATAATTATTCAATCTCCATCTCTAGCACATCCTTGGGCTGGTCCATACTCTGCCATTTGTTGCTATCTCTTTCTCTCTGCTTCAATTTGTTACTCCTATCCACTAGCTTTTCAACCTGTTGTTCATTATCTTCTCTTTGACATTATTAGATTATTACTCTTAATTTTTCTCTTACGCTTACTTCCCTTTCAACCTTACCCTCTTTCATGATTATCTCTTTTTGCATTGAATCGTGACTTTCCAGCATTCTTTCCATCAATTGAACATCTCTGTTTCATGGATTAAACTTTTCCACAAAATCCTTTTCTTCCATATTTACTTGGCTGCTCATCTATGCCAAATTTTCTCCAGCATCTGCAACTAAACCTTCACTCACAAAACAATTGTTAAAGTAAAAATCATAAGGTTTCTGTGCCTCTTCTTCCTTTGGAAACACCTGAGTATTCTACTTTGATTTTTCCTCCTCTATCAACACATCAGTGTGATGATTCAACCTCTCTAAAGAATCCTCCAAAGGACTCTTGAAACTGTCAGCAAGTTTCTCTTCCACACCATCTACTTCAATGATGTCTTTCTACTCTTTTCCACTGTAGTGAACTCCTTCCTTTGCAATCATACTGCCATACTATGAATTTTCCAGCAAATACTCCAGGAATTCAATTTCTCTGTGACACTTCATAAGTACTTCATCATCACTTGTAATTCCTGCATTTATACATAAATTATCAGTTTGAAAATTACAAAGTTCAACAGTCTCAACTATTGCTTCACATATCAGCTCCTCAGACTGAATTGCATTTCCTTCTTTCACAAGAAATTGTTCCTGGATTGTAATAGCTTCAAACATCAATGCTTTGCTAAACTCTTTCTACTGCAATAATTCACTACTTTTCTCACTTAAGAGACATTCTCCATCCTTCTTTACTTCATAGTATTTATCTTCTGAAAGATACTCTTCCATACTTTTGACAGCTTCAACAGACTGCTCATCCTTTGCAAAACATGTAATCACATCAAAATTATTAGACTCAAATATATAAGGTTTCACATCGTCCTTCTAATCTGAATTTGTCCAACAGTTCAGAAAATCATCAATAATTTCTTCCTCAGCAAAATAAACTTCTTGTTGTCTTGAACTATCACAATAGTTCATGAGATCTTTAACTGATCTCCATTCTTCATCTTCATCTAGAACTTCCCCCTCTTCTTCTTCACAAATGGAAACTTCCATTTCCAACTCAGCTTCACTAAGTTTTTCCACTAGCCACTTCACTTGCCTCTGTTGTAGCCTTCCCTGTAACTTATGCCACTTTACTGCCTTTTTCCTCAAGACCCAACCTTGTCTTTGGATTCCTTCCCATATCATCCTTAATGAATTGAGTTTTTATTTTTACTCTGCAATCTCCTTGTCAAGCTCCTCTTGACTCATCCTCTTTCCATTTGGCTTGGCATCCTCCTTCTTCACCTTTCTTCTGCTGTGGTCTTCCTCAGAACCTTTACTATGACTATAAATGGTCATCTCTATCTTCATGAGCTCCTCACTCAGTTACTATGAGCTGCATTAAAGCTTCTGCAACAGCAAGTCCTTCTTATTCTCTCAAACCTATTTTGAGCACTTCTCTCTACTCCTTCTAGGCTTCAACTCATCTGCAAATTTTAAGAACACAATTGTCCTCTTTATCCAACCTTTGTTAGAATTCTACAAGGTTCTGCCACATTCTGTTTTCATTTAGAAACTCTTACTAGCTTTCTTCATCCTTTAGCAATTCTACCCACAACCTCTGTGGAATTGCCTTTATGATCTTCCTGTGAGCTGCAACAATACCTTTGTAGTAACAAGTCCCTCTTGCTACATGTTACCTCACTAATATTCTCTCCTCTGATCTTAGTCTTTTAGAATCTCTCTGGTTCTTTCCTTTGGAACCAATTAAGCACTCCTTGCTCTAGGTCACTGCAATTTTCTCACCTTCTACCTTCAAGACCTATGCATGATCTTGTTCTACCTTTCACCTGCACTTTGAATGGATTGTTATCTGTTTCTTTTGCATCTGCAAATTCTCCCAATATTCTACTACTCTTTATCTCTGTGTGCCTACTGTTTGTCAGATTTAAAATCTGATCTTCTCTTGCCTACTTTCACCACCATTCACCTCTATACACACCTTTAAAACATAATTATGTTCTAAGTTTTCTCAAAGAAATTTTACACACAAAATTTCTTTGTTCAGCTCCGATACCAAATGATGCCAGCTTAAGCCAACAATACCCACATTATGCAAATTCAATTGCATGTCTACTATGTCCCAAGATTAACCTCTCATATCATTGGTGAAAGCCTCTGTAACCTAGGTTTAATGTTCCTTAGTTATATTCTTAAGCGGAAACTTTTGGTTTAACTTATCCAAAGTTTAACCTTTAATTAACCTTTTGAGCGGAACCTTATATTCAGTTCTTTCTTAAACCTTATAACTTAATTCTTTGGTTGATTTCATTACCTGCTCGTCATAACCATACCATGGTGCTCATACTTTGGTTAACTCGACTTAACCCATAATTCATTGTCCTTGCTTATTTCTATTATAACTCTTATATAATAGAAATTACACATAAAACACACGTAACCTTACTGTTCTTCTAGTCTGCAAATCTCAACACAAATATCGACACTCTCTTTATCATGTTCAACCTCCATAGTCAATTTCACTCTTTTAGATCAATGGCTATCGAGCGATCTACAATCTTTAACTCATCCTTCGCTGGAACTCAAAGAAGTTGAATTTCTTTGAATAACTCATCAGGGTCGCCCAACATATTAACCCACATGTACCTTCGAGCGCGATTACTGTCTGATCAGTCAACCAACGAATGGTCCTGATCATCGGAACTCAACGAGTTCTTAACCTTGTTGTATAAACCCTCATCGCATCCATTTTTGGAATTAAACTCCACGCTTGTTAGCACTCGATATCTGTCCGATCAATCACCCAACGGACAACTTTGATCTATTTGGACTTCAACTGGATTTAGTCACAATTCATAACTTTCTTGGGTTCGTTTTTTTAATTACCGCTTATGGTTTTGAGGCCGCACAAGAAACTACTTCCCGTCTTTGGAAACTGCCCATGTGCTTAATTCAGAATTTAAGAAACTTGGCTTAATCTCTGCCGTCCAAATTCTTAACTTTACACTACGCAACTTAATCCTTGCTGTCTATCTCCTTCGCTTTCATTCATTGATTTGTCTGATCCAATGGCTGTACTTTGTTGAATGATGCCAGCTTAAGTCGACAATACCCACATTATGCAAATTCAATTGCATGTCTACTATGTCCCAATATTAATCTCTCATATCATTGGTGAAAGCCTCTGTAACCCAGGTTTAATGTTACTTAGTTAAATGCTTAAGCAGAAATGTTTGGTTTAACATATCCAAAGTCTAACCTTTAATTAAGCTTTTTAGCGGAACCTTATATTCAGTTCTTTCTTAAACCTTATAAATTAATTCTTTGGTTGATTTCATTACCCGCTCTCATCGTAACCATACCATGGTCCTCTTACTTTGGTTAAACTCTACTTAACCCATAGTTTATTCTTCCCGCTTATTTCTATTATAACTCTCAATGTGTAATTGAAATTACACATAAAACACATGTAACCTTACCTTTCCGCTAGTCCGCAAATCTCAACACAAATATTGACTCTCCCTTTATTGCGTTCAACCTCCATTGTCTATTTCACTCTTTCAGATCAACGAGTATCACACGATCTCCAATATTTAACTCATCCTCCGCCGGAACTCAAAGAAGTTGATTTTCTTTGAATAAATCATCGGGTCCACCCAATGTATTAACACACACGCACCTTTGAGTGTGATTACCATCCGATCAGTCAACCAACGAATGGTCCTGATCATCGGAACTCAATGAGGTCTTAACCTTGTTGTATAAACCCTCATCGCATTCATTTTTGGAATTAAACTCCGCGCTTGTTAGCACGCGATATTTGTTCGATCAATCACCCAATGGACAACTGTGATCTATTTGGAATTCAACTGGATTTAGTCACAGTTCATAACTTTCTCGAGTTCATTTTTTTAGTTACCGTTTATGGTTTTAAGGCCGCGCAAGAAACCACTTCACGTCTTTGGAAACTACCCACGTGCTTAATTCAGAACTTAAGAAACTCGGCTTAATCTCCACCATCCAACTTCTTAACTTTACTCTATACAAATTAATCCTCGTTGTCTATCTCCTTCACTTTCATTCGTTGATATGTCTGATCCAACGGATGTGCTTTGCTTCTACGCTCTTTTGAATATACTGTGTAATAGTCCATTTGTTCAGGTTTCTGCCTGGTTTTTTAGTTCTTGCCTCCCAGTGTTCAATTATTCTAATCCCATCTTCAACTTCGTTATTTATTCCTTAAAGCTCCTTTACACTTTTGTTGCGTAACTCCTTAGGTTTCAAGAACCTTACAGTATACTTTTACTGTAGCGTTAGAGTTTCCTCCAACTCTGTCAGTGTGTAAACCCGATACACTCTTCCCTGCACTTCGTCTCTGCGTTCTGCTTCAATTCCACCTGCATACATATACTATGTAGAACTACTCTAATTCACACACAATTCATTCATTCGATTACTCAATCCACACTTAAACAATTCAGAATTGAATTCTCTCTCTATATATAAACAAATAATTACATCATGAGTCTCTGTCTCTCTCTGGTTTGATTTTCTTATCAGTGGCCTTGTTTCCCTATCTGCCTGTTGTCTTACAATCAAACCTATCTAACTCTCGAACTAATTCCTAGCTAGCTAACCCTTTTCTATGCCTTTTAGGCTTACATTTATACAAAAGGATTCTATAACCAATTCCTGGTTTAGATCCATAACCTTCTCAACAAAATCCTAAAATCTTTTCTTTATCTCTAAGGATCGTCTCTAGTTCCTCAAATCATGAAACCAATTCCTAATCTAAGATTTACAACTGATTCCCAAATATTTCAACTATCCTAAATATTTCATGTTCTCCAACATTCGAGAACATTTACAAATATGCCTCACAATACTTAATTAATTCCTATTCTTATTAAAATCACTCAAAGCCTAAATAATTACATTAATTTAACACTTAGGAAACCAACTTCCTTAAAACACAAGACCTATGTCTACTAAAATACAATGATTTTTCTGAGCTGAATGCTCCTGCATCAGCCATCGAAGCAATTCTGGCCAAGATAGTCTCAACACATCGGCGGGACTGGGTTTCTAGACTGCCAAAGGCCTTGTGGGCCTATGGCACAACTTGGTGAAATACCACTGGATATTCTCCATACCAACTTGTATTTGGAAAATAACCTATCTTTCCTATTTAATTTGAAATAAAGTCTCTTAGAACAGCTCAGGAACTGGGATTGGATTTGATAGAGGCCCAAACCAAACAACTTCAATAAATAAATGAATTGGACGAGGCTCAACTACTTGCTCTACAACACACCATAATTATTTAGCAGCAAAGGGAAAAGTGGCACGACGGTCTTATTAAAAATAAGACATTTCAAAAAGGAGATTGGGCACTCCTCTATGACTCCAGATTCTAAGACTTTCTAGGCAAGTTATAGAGAAGGTGGCTTTTCCCTTATGAAATTCAAGAAGTACATAACAATGGTACTCTCACTCTGACTACCATTGACGAGTCTAGCCATTCTTTCAAGGTGAATGGCATCAGGTGCATCTTTATCACAAACCATTCACCAAAGAGTCTTTTTGTCAACTGGTACGTGATGAACCCACTATGCAAATTTTAGCTGTAGGGAGTGATGAAGCGGTAGCTTTTCTCTCGTAAAAATGTATCTTTCTTCAGCTGTAAATAATGTATATATTATTTTATGGTTGGTTGCAATCTAGTTAGGCATCACCATGTAAATATGAGGATTTCTCTTGTTTCTGGGTGTGTTTAGTAATTGTTGTTCAATCATTTGAACGATTGATGTTCAATCAATTGAACAAAACTAATTCCTTTTGTGTGCTCGTTGTTCAATCGATTGAATGATTCCTGTTCAATCAATTGAACAACACTAATTTCTTTTTTGTGTGTTTTGTTGTTCAATCAATTGAATGATTGTTGTTCAATCAATTGAACAACACTTACCTCTTGTGTGAGCTTTGCTATTCAATCGATTGAGCGATTGTTGTTCAATCAATTGAACGATTGTTGTTCAATCAATTGAACGATTATTGTTCAATAATTTGAATGATTGCTATTCAATCAATTGAACAACACTTTTTCTGTGTTTTTCTATTCAATTGATTGAATGATTGTTGTTCAATCAAATTGAACAACACTTTCTTGTTTGTTTTGTTGTTCAATCAATTGAACAACATGTTTTTGTGTGTTTTACTGTTCAATTGATTGAACGATTGTTGTTCAATCAATTGAAGAACAATTTGTGTATTTTGCTATTCAATCGATTGAGTGATTGTTGTTCAATCAATTGAACAACACTTTTTGTGTGTTTTTCTGTTTAATCGATTGAACGATTGCTGTTCAATCAATTAAACAACACTTTTTGCGTGTTTTGCTATTCAATCGTTTGAACAATTGTTGTTCAATCAATTGAACGACACTTTTTGCATGTTTTGTTGTTCAATCATTTGAATGATTGATGTTAAATCAATTGAACAACACTTTTTGTGTGTTTTTCTATTCAATCAATTGAACCACACTAATTTCTCTTTGTGTGTTTTGTTGTTCAATCAATTGAACGATTGTTGTTCAATCAATTGAACAACACTAATTTCTTTTTGTGTGTATGTTGTTCAATCGATTGAACGATTGTTGTTCAATCAATTGAACAACCCCAATTTTTCTTTTGTGTGTTTGTTGTACGAGCAATTGAAAAACTATTGTTCAAATCAATTGAACAACCACTCGGTAGAATGAATAGTTGTGATTTCTTTTTGTTGTTTCATCACTGGTCATTCTTTTTTCCATTTTATTTCTCTTCTATGTTTTGAATAAAAACTATATGGTTGGATTTGTGCCTAAGATAAAGGAAAATAGTAATGTTAATACCATTATTACTTATGAAACCTTTTGATGGTCATATTTATTCAAAAGCTGACATGGTGCATCTCTATAATGACTGGCTGATTATTTTCCCTTTGGACACATCATAAAATGATTTATTATTTTAATACCATGCTGTTTTATCTTTCACACTTTCAAATGGATAAATCCATTTGATATGATGATATGGGGGTAAAAGCATAACTTTCATTGGCATTTATTTTTACTTTTTATGCCATCCCTAACTCTTAAGGAGTAAATGAGCCTCCCTCTCTTTACAATAAAAGCATCAAAATATGAAAATATAAAAATATGAAAATGCAACAAACATTGTCCTAAAGAGGATAGGGGGCCTCAGTATGAGCTAGCCTACCATGATCATAAGGATGTAACGAGTAACATTCCAAGGTAATGACCTTCTTGGTAATTAAAACTGTCAAAAGGACAGGGGGTCTCATCACGAACCAACCTGGTCACTGATCCAGGTGGATATTGGTGGCCACCTGCCAGGTCCACCTGGACCCCCACCATTGTCTTTCTCAGCATTTTCAGTTTCCTTAATTGTAGCACAGTTTACTATTTTTAGCAGTTTTTCGGGTCCTGAACTTCCGGAGCCGTTTTGAGGCCCTAAACGACGTTTTTTTGGAATTCTGGGGCGACCGAGCCCTATGTTGCCCCCCAAAGTGGTAGTACTTGCCCCGAAAGTGGTAGTACTCGGATAGATCTTTCTAACGAGCTATCGTACGCGTCAAACGGAGATCGTATGCCAAAGTTACGACCCCGGGAAATTGATGTACCAATTTACCCAAACGGGGCCCACAATTTGGCGTTTCATCTTCTAGGGTTAGGTTTCGGTATGTGAAGGGTTTTCCATTGTTTCTCAACAATAAATAGGCCTTCGAGCCTCATTGTAATACAATTCAGAACAGTTCAGAGGCATGTAGCCATCACATCTCTTCTCAGAGATAAGCTACCATCGCCCTAGCTAGTTTATTGCCATTTCTGTTTGTAAGCATATGTCAGTATTTTCCATTAATGAAATGAAGTATTATTTCCGCTGCATCTTTGTGTATATGGTTATCTCTGTAATTTGTTGCGTTCCTGCTTAAATCTGGATCAGTGGTATCAGAGCGGTCTGCTTTTTCTCTGTTTTTCTTTGCATGTCCCCAACAAGGTCGGGATATAAGGAGTTAGGGCTTGAACTGGTTGAACCTTTGCAAGACCAGCCTCGCAAATCCCGACGGCCTCCCATGGCGGACGAGAAGAAAGACGAGGGGGCAGGAGATCCCATCAAAATCTTGCTCGAAGAAGCGCTCGAGCGACAACGGAACGCGATGATGGACAACTTTGCGCAGATCCTTCAGCGGCTACCCAGAAGCGGCGCATCGGCTTCCAGCAGCTCCTCTGGAAACGCCACACCCTTTAAGGTACAAGTTAATTTTGAAATCCCCATATTCGAGGGTCAGATAGACGCCGATGCCGTAGATAAATGGTTAAATCTGCTAGAGGGTTATTTTTCTGTTCATGAATTTTCGAGTCGGGAAAAGATTGTTTTTGCTCTTCTCAAAGCAGCCCCCCACGTCAAGGACTGGTGGGAAACCTACTGCGAGCAGAAGGATGAAAGTACTGGCTCACTATTTTCAGCCGCACCCACCTGGGATTCGTTCCGGGATGCCATCAAGGAGCAGTACTACCCTGTCGGAAGCTATGAGGATGAATACATAAAGTGGACCACGCTGCGGCAGGGAAGGGACCAAGATGTGCCGGAGTTCACCAATCTTTTCCATACCCTTCGCACAAAGTTGGGTATCAAGGATTCAGAGCAACATTTGATACTCAAATACCGTGGCTGCCTGCACAAGTACATCCAGGAAGAAATACAGTTCCTAAACATCCCCTCGCTCGGCGCAGCATACCGGTATGCCGTCAAAGTCGAGCAGAAGTTTAAACAAAAGAAGCGAGACTTTGGATCTGCGAATCCAAAGCAGGGGAAAGGTGCCCCTAAACCACAGAACAAAGGACAAAGCCAAGGCGGGACAGCCCAAGACAACCAGCTGAAGCTGCAAGCAAAGAGCAACGCCGCGAAGCCGAGAAAGGACACTGGAAAATGGTGCGAGTTCCATAAGAGCTCCACTCACAACACAAGTGAGTGTCGGGCCAAACAGTCACTGGTGGCTGAGCTAAAGGTTTCAGAATCAGATGCATGTTCCGACTCTGAGTCAGAACCCGATAAGGGGTATGAAAAAGGGAAGCAGATCATTGATGCGGATCCCAGCGCCACTGTTGCTACCGCAAAGATCCAGAAAAATGAACCCGAAGATCCAGAGGAGGAGGAGCGTCTCTTCCACTCCCAGATGTGGGTCAAGGGCTCCCCGATACAGTTCATTGTTGATAGCGGGAGTCAAAAGAACCTCATTTCGGCAGAGGTCGTGAAGCGGTTGGGCTTACCGACCACAGCACATCCACAACCATACACCATTGGGTGGCTTTACCAAGGGCGAGATCTTCGCGTGAGCCAGCAGTGTCGCCTTCCATACAACATCAAGCCCTTCACGGATGAGGTATTGTGTGACATTGCTCCCCTTGAAGTTTGTGATGTATTACTAGGACAACCATACTTGTGGAAGCGACATGCTGTGTATGAATCAAGGCCCCGTGCTGTTATTATTACATTGGGAAATAAGTTGTTCAGGATACCAGAGGTACCACCACCTGCCGCCATCTCTTTGATTACTGCAAAACAATGCAGTAAGATCATTTCCAAAACCAGGAAATTTGTTTTCCTGATGATACGCCCTCAAGGGAAGAAGAAGACAGTGGCCGCGGCCTCCAAACGAGGTCCCTCTGCACGGCAGCTACAAATGGACAAGATTGTGGAGGAGTACAAAGACATCTTCACCTCCCCGGCAGGGGTTCCTCTGCACTGTCAAGTCAAGCACTCCATTGATCTGACCCCAGGTGCGCCGCTACCCAATGGACCAATTTATCGGCGCTCCGTTCTGGAGAACAATGAAATCAAGAGGCAGATTCAGGAGCTCCTACAGAAAGGTCACATCCGTCCGAGTTCTTCGCCCTGTGGGAGCCCGATAGTGTTGGTACAGAAGAAGGATGGGACGTGGAGACTCTGTATTGACTATCGGGCGCTGAACAAGATCACTGTCCGTAATAGGTACCCGATCCCGCGGATTGATGACCTCCTAGACCAACTAAAGGGGGCAAAATATTTCAGCAAGATCGATCTGAAGTCAGGATATCACCAGGTACCAATTGAACCCTCAGATGTGTGGAAGACTGCCTTCAAATCCAAGGAGGGCCTCTTCGAATGGTTGGTCATGCCTTTCGGATTGACGAATGCTCCTGCAACCTTTATGAGGCTAATGGATGACATCTTGCGGCCATTCACCAACTCCTTTGTAGTAGTATACTTGGATGACATTCTGATCTTCAGCCAGAGTTGGGAAGAGCACCTCCACCACATCCGACAGGTTCTCCAAACACTGCGGCAACACAAGCTATGTGCCAATTTGGAGAAATGCACTTTTGGCATGACCGAGGTCCAGTATCTGGGATACATCATTGATGAACAGGGGGTGCATGTCGATCCAGCCAAGGTCCAAGTCATTCGGGATTGGCCCTCTCCAACCACTCTAACAGAGCTCCGCAGCTTTCTAGGTCTTGCCAACTTCTACCGCAGGTTTGTGTTGGGATTTTCTCATATTTCTTGGCCCTTGAGTCAAGTCACCAAGGGCGGGGCGAAAGCAAAATTCTTTTGGTCTGAATCTCAACAGAAGGCATTCAGGGAGTTGAAGGATCGCCTCTGCACGGCACCAGTGCTCGCGTTACCAGATTTACAACAACCATTTGAGGTCGAGACAGATGCCTCTGACTATGCTATTGGGGCAGTCCTTACTCAACATGGACATCCAGTGGCATATCACAGTGAAACACTTTCAGACACAGTCCGGAAGTACCCCACTTATGATAAAAAGATGTATTCCATTGTACAGGCCTGCCGACAATGGAAGCATTACATTTTGGGGAAGGAAACGGTCATCCACACGGACCACCGACCTCTGCAATTCATACAGACCCAAGGGAAATTGCAGAATGATCGCCATCAGAAGTGGTCTACATACCTGCAACAGTTTCACTTGAATATCAAGTATAAAAAGGGCAGCACCAATAATGTTGCAGATTGCCTCAGTCGACCACCGATCATGGCGCTAACCACCGTGCTCAACTCTTGCGGGCACGAGACTTCTGATTGGCCACTTCTCTACAAAAGCGACCCAGAATTCGGCCACACATACCAGACACTCTTGGAGGGTCGGCAGGTTGCAGATTTTCACCTCCAGGATGCCCTATTATGCCACCTCGGTCACCTTTGTGTTCCTTCAAGCGAGCGTGCCAAGATGATTTGGGAAGCACACTACAGTCGGGCTGCTGGGCATTTCGGGGTCGAGAAAACAGTGGCAGTACTGCAAAACTATTTCTATTGGCCGAATCTTCGACAGGATGTTGGGAAGTACATCCGATCATGTACTGCCTGTGCCATTGCCAAACCGACCATTAAGAAGCAAGGCCTCTATACCCCGTTGCCTACCCCTAGTCGACCTTGGGAATCCATCTCCATGGATTACATGTCAGGCCTTCCTTCCACTAAGCATGGAAATGACTGTGTTTTTGTGGTCGTCGACAGGTTCTCAAAGATGGCCATTATGATGGCCTGCAAGAAGAATATCACAGCAGAAGCCACTGCTAAACTCTTCTTTGAACGAGTGTGGGTGCACTTTGGGATCCCACAGTCTATCATCTCAGATCGGGACAGTCGGTTTCTCAGCACATTTTGGTCCAGTCTCTGGTCAATGCTGGACACCAAACTCACGAAGTCCACAGCCTTCCATCCTCAAACTGATGGCCAGACAGAGGTTGTCAACAGGATGATTGTGCACATTCTGCGCATGTATAACTCAAAGCATCCACGCACATGGGACGAGAGCCTCCCCTATGTTCAACACAGCTACAACCGAGCTCTTCACAGCTCCACTGGCCATAGCCCTTTTCAGGTGGGTTTAGGATTCCAGCCACTATGCCCCATTGATGTGGCCATGCCACTTGCAGCTACTCACATGAATTCAGCTCATGTCCAGTCCGAAACAGATAAGGCCACCAGCTTCATTGAGCGCATCCAACATATTCGCCAGCAGGTCCATGACATTCTTGAGAAATCAAATGCCAAGTACAAGCAGCGACATGATCAACACCGGGTGCCACACAAGTTTCAGGTGGGCGACAAAGTCTGGTTGCATTTGCAAAAGGAACGCCTTACTGGAGCCTATCGGAAATTGAGACCACTTCGATATGGTCCTTACACCATTACTAAGGCTATGGGAGACAATGCATTTGAGCTCAGCATTCCCCCATTCCTTGGCCTGCACCCAGTGTTCAATGTGGACCGCCTTCGGCCATACTTTCCACCATTGCTAGACACATCCGACATTGCAGAACAGCTCAAACCCACAGAATTAAATCCAGATTGCATGGAACAAGCTGCAACTGATCGGATCATGGACACACAGATCAAGAACACTCGCCAACAGCATATCCAACTGTATCGAGTTGTCAAAGCAGGCCAACTCCTTCAGCAGGGCAAGTGGCTCACCAGGGAACAAGTTCAGCAGAGGTTTCCTCATCTCATGGAGGAGCTCAACGCAATGGGGACCATTGCTTCCTAAGGGGGGAGGAATGATCCAGGTGGATATTGGTGGCCACCTGCCAGGTCCACCTGGACCCCCACCATTGTCTTTCTCAGCATTTTCAGTTTCCTTAATTGTAGCACAGTTTACTATTTTTAGCAGTTTTTCGGGTCCTGAACTTCCGGAGCCGTTTTGAGGCCCTAAACGATGTTTTTTTGGAATTCTGGGGCGACCGAGCCCTATGTTGCCCCCCAAAATGGTAGTACTTGCCCCCAAAGTGGTAGTACTCGGATAGATCTTTCTAACGAGCTATCGTACGCGTCAAACGGAGATCGTATGCCAAAGTTACGACCCCGGGAAATTGATGTACCAATTTACCCAAACGGGGCCCACAATTTGGCGTTTCATCTTCTAGGGTTAGGTTTCGGTATGTGAAGGGTTTTCCATTGTTTCTCAACAATAAATAGGCCTTCGAGCCTCATTGTAATACAGTTCAGAACAGTTCAGAGGCATGTAGCCATCACATCTCTTCTCAGAGATAAGCTACCATCGCCCTAGCTAGTTTATTGCCATTTCTGTTTGTAAGCATATGTCAGTATTTTCCATTAATGAAATGAAGTATTATTTCCGCTGCATCTTTGTGTATATGGTTATCTCTGTAATTTGTTGCGTTCCTGCTTAAATCTGGATCAGTCACTTTCTTATATCCTAGTGAATGGCACTATGATTATCTGGTTACCATGCCAGCATAGTGGTCTCTTTATAGCAAGAAAAGGAGAATCATCTAAATACTAAAAGGAGGACTCTGGCTCATTTTTGGGGTTAAAAAGCAACCCTGTCGAGGCTATGAACACCTGTTGGCAGAAGTGGGTCTGCTTGTGTTATTGAAGTACTATGTTGCACTGCCAAATGCTCTCTATCCTATTACCACCTATGGATTCGTTTCTAAAGGAAAATTTCCCATTTGAACAACATTTCTAATTTAATTAGCCAAAATGCATGGTAACCTATATCTTATATGCATTATATCATTATTGTCCAATCACTTTATTGACAATCATTAATGTTTATCTTCAGTCATGCATTTGTCACTTTTCCACCTAAGGTAAATATCTATTTACATAATGATCTAAATCTCTGTTTTATTTTACGGGCAATTCAAATCTTTTGACATGTACTGCTCTAATTTCCGTTGTTGTATTTTACACTATTTTTATTGATTGGTCACCTACATTTATGATTTATCGACACTTTCTCCTTTTTTCCCATGCTTGGTGGGCGTGGAAGCCCTTTTCTGATTGGGAGGGGATGGGCTGCGTATGAACAAAAAGTGTGACAATTTATGGATAGTTTGTGTGATGATTATTAAACTGATTTCTGGTTAAAGGACTACATGATTAATGTGTGTGTGTAATAATTATCAAACCGTTTCTAATTTGAGGGAAGAAGGCAACCATTATGGATAGCATGCGAATTGATTATGATCCTGTGCAAAATATTGTTGATGAGACAAATAACATAATTGCCTTTGATATTAACTCTCAAAACAACATCATTACTCTATCAATAGCTTTAACGTTCTATGGTGCTGTTCCAAACTATGAAAGTGTGAGAGAAGTGCATGCAAGTGAACCAGCCACAGAGAAGCAACAACCATGGGAGGAAAAGCCATTCGAAGTGAACCCAAAGTGCTCAGGGTATCAGACCAGGCTCATGTGATTCTTGAGCACATCGGCTAGCTACAATACTTGACCAAATTACAGGGATTTCATGAGGAAATGACACATGAATTTCTGCAGAATTTACAGAATGGACGCACCACGGTGAAAGGCAGGAACATAACGGTCTACTAAGCAGTCATAGCTAAAGTCTCTGGACTTCTGGCAGAAGGAATGAGATGGATGGAAAAACATGTTCTTCTGCAGGATGCTATCACAATATTTAGGACCCAGATGAGCAATTGGTGCGCAAAGAAAAAGGGGTTCACCCTACATCTTTAAGATAGCCATGGTAGGAATTGGCATCCATTGTGCAAAGGTATATCACATGCGATGGACGACAGGACATGGTAAAATCTCGTCAACTTAAACTATTAGCTATTTTGAAACAGAAAATTAAAGTTAACTTTCCAGTTTATTTAAATTTTGTATTGCATGACGTTGCTCGTTGGGTCAGAAAGGCGAAGGACCCACATACAGTCATCACGCATCATGAGCCGATCAAATTAATCATCATTCATGGAATGGCCTAGCAGTATCTAACCTGGGATAACCTTGTAAATCCTACTTTGACCCCACCTATAGAAAGCACAACAACTGAACAATAGGGGCCAAGAGTGACAGGTCCGAAAAGGACACAGAAAAGGAAGAATCCCTCTTTGGCCTCAGGCCTAGTAAAAATAAGATGCTCTACGAGGATAAAGTCACAGTGACACACCCCAATTCAAATAGATGAGGCAGTGCCATCTCACATTCCCCCTCCAAGACCACAAGATGACTCTTTGCAAGACTATGAGGAAGAGTTTTCCCACGGACTGGAGAATATGGGGACTTCGATGAAGGAAGGGAGCTATCAGGAATTCTGAAGGGCAAAATTGTGCCCCCAACTAGTCTGCCCCTACTGGAAGTCCTGGTCATGATGGAACCTTGCCATTTGTTGAAAATTTGGAAGGATAGAGGGAACCAGTTCCTTCTATGGAGAAGCCCCTTGAAGCATAAGTGCATGCAGAGGAAACCACTAGGGAGGGAAATCAAGAAGAAGCTATTGATCCATTGGAATTCCCAGCTAAGGAAAACCCTATAGAAGAAACCCTGGAGGGTGAAAATAAACCAGGGGGCACTATTTTTATGAAGTCCCTAGAGGACTAGGCCCATCTAGAAGAAGACCCTGAAAATGATAATTGCTTAGGAGACATCATTCCATTGGAGTCTCCTGAGAGGGAAGCTCATGAAGAAAGAGACCTGGAAGGTGAAAATCCATCAGGAGACAGAGTTCCATTAGAACCCCATCCTAATATTAACACAATTCCACTTGAACTTGAACCTAAAGTAAATACAACTGTACCACCATCGGTTAAAGACCTCACGACAAAGAAAACATACAAGGACAGACTGAGGAAGTTGCTTAAAAATTACAAGAAGCAAAATAAAATAGTTAAGCAACTGAGAGAGTGGTTGAAGGAAGCAGTCAGGGTAAGAAAATTGAAAACAGAATTGGAGACCACAGGGACCCAAACAGAACACTACTTTGGGGAAGATATTGAAACCTAGATTGAGACCCTTTTGGTTTATTCAAAAGAAACCCAAACAGAGAAATTTCTTTTAGAAAATAGTGAAATGCAGACAAAATATCCTTATGTTTTCCCATGGGAAACCCAAACAGACTTCCCCACTACTGATGCTGCTGTCCAAACCAATTCTGTAGATAATATTTAGGAAGACTGCCATATGACTCAAGGAACAGCTGAGGCTACTGTTGAAACTAACCCAATGGTAACACAGGATGATGAGGTCCAGACAGAAGAGATGCCTGACTACATTCCCTTGGTAAGGGAAGTGGTCATTAGGAAATTGCCAAATGAACTAGCCAAGTCTCAGTAGGGGTTGAGTCGGCATAAAGAGGAGGTAGTGCCCCTATGAGTACACTAGGAATTACGAAAGAAATTTGAGGCACTCACTGTCATAAAGGATGAGACTTTCGCTAATTACAAGGATGAACAAAAGAAAGTTGAAAAAGGACAGGACAAGTTGCAGAAGGCTAAGGAGAAATGGAGACTGTTTTCTCTCTTTACTTAGATGCCTTGTCATGCCAAGCTCTTGCCACCAACTATGCATTGTTCCTACTAGAAAGATACCTCTTATTGAAGATTAAAGCCATTAAGGCTAGTAAGTCGATGGAAATTAAGACCACCCCAGACTTTGTCGAGTGTTTCAGAGAACAGAATGAACATGTACAACACCTCTTTTCTAAATTGTACATGCATAAGTTTTTCTTAGAGGATGAATTAAACAATAATCGTGGCCCCTTCATAGGGGATATCCAATTTCAATATTTTCTTTCCTTTTCCACTAATAATATCAAATGGGATAAAGCCCATAAAACTTTTCAAAAGAGAGAATATGGCATAGACTTATGGGTTAGGGGAGAACCCATAAAAACCCTGCACCTCTCTATCCAGCACAAACAGTTGATGAAATGAATGGGTGTTGTGGGTCAATTAGTATTGTTCCACATAGAAATCATACAGGTAGGGAAGGAATACTTCCAGGAAATCAAAGAAGATCTTTTTCTGCAGCCAGACAAAGATGGGAAGGCTCCAACAATAATGTCAGGAACAAAGAGCCATTTGGATTCAGTAATTTCAAATTTTCCCCCACTCGCTTACACAAATACAACAATATGGTCCTAAGCATGGGCCTTGATTGGATAGGGTGCCAATATAAAATTCTAATTATATGGTATCCTCCAAATGGGTACTGCAGTGATTATAACTTACGAGATCATTAAGTGAACTAGGCTTTTGCAGTGCTCAAATAGCAAAACGGTTTCAGGTTATATAAGGAGGATGTATATCTTGCTTATTCCTTAACTCAACTACACCTTAACCATCTTATTGCATGAGGACATGAGAAAAGGTAAGTAGGGGAGTATGTTGGGCCGAGGAAAATATGTGTTTTCTCCTCATAAATAGCTCAATTAAGCATTTGTCTTCATATGTTTAGCTTATCTTTATGAATAAAAATAAAGGAAAAAACAACAGAAGCTGGGTAAAATCGATTATTAACAAATTAGATAAATCTAGGCATGAAAAACTGACTTTCACTATCTTTATATGTAGGGACACAGATTGGACGATTGTTGTTTAGTTGACAGAACAATAACAACCAAGAAAGGATAAAATACATCGTCTTGAGTACGGAAGACAACGGAAGACCAAGAGGACCAATGCTATTCTATGATTAAATCAGATCAAGTGTTGCGAAATCCTCAGGATCCCTTGATCCTGAGGATTCACTTCTATCCATTTATTTTTACAAAAATTTACAAAAATTTACAAAAATTTATATAAAGTCACGAGGCAAATTGAACAACTAGTTAGGAATTCAGATATTGTAACTATTATTTTTGGACATATAATTTCATCACAATTATGCTGTAACTCTGTTATTTATTTTAATGAAGAAGATTGCGTTTCATCCATAATCGTATTCTGAATATATAACAGCAGGGACTTCTGGAGATTTTGGGCCCAATCAATAGGATATCTACTGCTTCAATTGTGTTATAATTATTTATGTTTATTCTTATAATAGTTTATTATTGTTAGTTTGTAAAGTTAGCACCATTATGATTACTATGAGGATTGATGATTTTGGTTTGTGTTTGCTGTTGAGTTAAGATTCTAGATTTAATTGTGTGTTAAATATGCGTGATACTCTTTATTGAATTGGTTATGCTAATTTCAGCATTAGATCATTGTTCATTCTAAAGTAACGCTATCACAGAGTTCAAAACTAGAGTTGATTGATTTTCATGAGATGTTTATATGGTTATGTGTTGTTCAATTGTTATAGCTTTCTTTCATGTGAAATGAATTAGTTTCAATACCAGTTACATTGCTGAGAGTGGGTCTTTCTATTCGCATTCTAATTCAGTTCCTTGCAGAATAGATTAAGTAGACTTGGAAGTGTGTTACAAATTTCTTTCATAATTGTTTGGATTGAATTTAGAGAGATAGACATTAGCAATTGCAACGATTCCAACTTATTTCATTATGAATTGACCTTTGAACTCATTGCATATACAGTGGTGACACTCTTGAAATAAAAAGACTTGCCCTGGGTTGATGATTAATGTAGGTATTAAGATTGCTTGTAATAAGACATCTTAGTGCACCAACACCTGGAGGCTCTGTATTGACTATCAGGTGCTGAACAAGATCATTGTTCGGAATAGGTACCCAATCTCATGGATTGATGACCTTCTGGATTAGCTCAAAGGGGTCAAATATTTCAGCAATATTGACTCGAAGTCAGGTTATCACCAGGTTCCTATCGAACCCTCCGATGTGTGGAAGACTTCCTTCAAATCCAAGGAGGGCCTTTTCGAATGGTTGGTCATGCCATTCAGATTGATAAACACCCCTGCAACTTTCATGAGACTGATGGATGACACCTTGCAACCCTTCACCAATTCATTCATGGTGGTGTATTTATATGACATCTTGATCTTCAACCAGAGTTAGGAAGAGCACCTCCACCATATTCGACAAGTTCTTCAAATGCTGTGACAACAAAAGTTGTGTGCTAACTTGGAGAAATGCACCTTTGGCCTGTCCCAGGTTCAATATCTAGGATACATCATTGATGAGCAGGGTGTACATGTGGACCCATCCAAGATACAAGTCATTCGATATTGGCTAGCCCCAACCACTCTAACAGAGCTCCGAAACTTTTTGGATCTTGCTAATTTCTACTGTAGGTTCATGTTGGGTTCTCTCATATCACTTAGCCTTTAAGTCAAGTCACCAAGGGTGGAGCGAAAGAAAAGTTGTTTTGGTTGGAAACCCAAGAAAAATCTTTCTTTGAGTTGAAGAATCACCTCTATTCTGCACTAGCACTCACATTACCATACCTGCAACAACCATTTCAGATTGAGACAAATGCCTCCAACTATGTTATTGGTGTGGTTATTACTCAGCATGGGCATCTAGTGGCTTACCATAGTGAGACACTTTCAGACACAGTCTAAATTTACCCCACTTATGACAAAGAAATGTATTCCATTGTGCAGGACCACCGTTAATGGAATAATTACATTCTAGGGAAGGAAACTGTTATCCACACAGACTACTAACCTTTATAGTTCATATAGACACAAGGGAAGATGCAAAACTATTTCCATAAAAAATGGTCCACCTTTCTACAACAGTTCCATTTGAACATTAAGTATAAGAAGGGCAACACCAATAACATCGCTGATTTCCTCAACTGACCACGAGTCATGGCGTTGATCATTGCGATCGACTCTTGTAGGCATGAGACATCGGGGTGGCCGCATATTGACAACCGTGATCCAAAATTCGGCAACATATACCAAACACTCTTGGGAGGGAAGCAAATTCAAAATTTTCACCTTCAAGATGCACTGTTATGCCACCTAGGACACATCTGTGTTCCTTCAAGTGAGCATGCAAAGATGATTTGGGAGGTCCACTATAGTCGGGTCACTGGAAATTTTAGAGTAGAGAAAACAATGACGGTATTGCAAAAGTATTTTTATTGGCCGAAACATCGTCTGGCTGTTGAGAAGTACATTAGATCCTGAACCACCTATGCCATTGCCAAACCAACCATCAAGAAGTAAGGCTTGTATACTCCTATACCTAATCCTATGCGGCCTTGGGAATCTGTCTCCATGGATTACATGGCGGGCCTTCCTTCTAATAAGCACGACAACGATTACATTTTCATGGTCGTCGACAGATTCTTTAAGATGGGCATCATGGAGGCCTGCAAGAAGAGTATCATAACAGAGGTCACTTCTAAGCTCTTCTTTGAATGAGTGTGGGTACACTTTGGGATCCCATAGTCCATTGTATTAGATTGGAACAATAGATTCTAGAGTGCATTTTTGTAAAGTCTCTGGTCGATGCTGGATACAAAACTTACTAAGTCCATGACTTTCCATCCCCAAACTGATGGCAAAACACAAGTTGTAAGTAGGATGATTGTACACGTTCTACACATGTACAACTCAAAGCATCCACACATGTGGGATGAAAGCCTCCCTTATGTCCAACACAATTACAACAGATCTCTCCATAGCTCAAGTGGCCACAACCCCTTTCAGGTAGGGCTGGGATTTCAACCATTATGCCCCATTGATGTGGCTATACCATTTGCAACCACTCAGGTAGATTCGACTCACATTTAACCCGACGCTGAAAGGGCTAACAACTTCATTGAGAAAATTCAACACATCCGCCAATAGGTCCATGATATATTAGACAAAGACAATGCTAATTACAAGTAGTGCCATGATCACCATCGAGTGCCACACAAGTTCCAGGTGGGCGACAAAGTTTGGCTACATTTGCAAAAGAATCCCCTTGCTGGACCCCACCGCAAGATTCACCCACTCTGATATGGGCCATACACCATCACCAAGGTCATTGGTGACAATGCCTTCGATCTTAGCATCCCACCATTCCTTGGTCTTCAGCTAGTGTTCAATGTAGATCGGCTTCGGCCATACTTTCCACCATTGTTGGACACATCTGACATTGCATAACAAATCACACCAACATAGCTCAACCTAGACTACATGGAACATGCCAAAACTGATCAGATCATGGACACACATATCAAGAACAGTCACCAATAGAGGATACAACTATATCGATTTTTCAAAGTAGGCCAACTCCTTCAATAGTGTAAGTGTTTCACCAGGGACCAGGTTCAACAGAAATATCCTCACCTCATGGAGGCTCTGCACTCAATGGGGACCATTGATTCCTAAGGGGGGAGGAATGATCCAGGTGAATATTGGTGGCCACTCACCTATTCCACCTAGACTCCCTAATCAATTTCTTATGTTTCCTTGTTCATTTCAACATTTACTATTTTTAGTAGTTTTTCGGGTCTTGATCTTCCAGAGTAGTTTTGATCCCATAAATGACATTTTTTTGGGGTCTGCATCAAGCCCACAAGCATAGATAGGGGCCTACATTGAAAACTATAATACTCGGCGAGACCTTTCCAACAAGGTATCGTATGCACCAAACAGAGATAATATGACCAAGTTACGACCTCGGGAAGTTGGGTGCCCAACTAACCCCAACAGGGCCGACAAAGACTTGGTGTTAGATCTCTTGGGGTTAGGGTTTTGGTTGTTTAGGGTTTTCTCATGTTTTCCAATAATAAATAGGCCCTTGAGCCTCATTGTAACATAGTTTAGAGGCATGTAGCCGCCACATCTCTTCTTAGAGATAAGATACCATCGCCCAAGCTATCTTATTTCCATTTTGTTTGTAAGCATAATTCAATATTTTTCTATTAATGAAATGAAGTGTTTTTTTACTTCATCTCTGTGTTTATGATTATATCTGTAAGTTTTTGTGTTCCTATTTAAGTTCGGATCAATGCATGTAGAGATCATTTTCTCCAGTGCTTCAGTACTTGTATTATTGCTGCCTTATCAGATGGAGTTGACCCTTTGCCATTGATGTCAAAGGCGGAGTGATAGAGGAGATTGGTATGGAGTTGTGTGTGGTTGTCATCCATTCCAAAGGGGGATATTGTTGGAATTATGGTGTGCATGGTTCAAACTAGCTCATGTTGGAATTAATGTCAACCCTATGTATTCTGGCTGATGTTTGGATTCCTTCATTGTAGTATGGTTGTAGCTGGTTGTGTTGACATTGATCTAGTAGTGTTGGCAGTGATGTCACATTCATGATGGTCAAATGATGGCATTGGTAGGGTTGATGGTTTCTCATGTGTTAGTGGCATTTATGTTCTTGTTCATGACCTAGTGAAGGAATATCTATCTAGTGAAGGAACTAGATGATGAATTGTTACAGTGATGGTTTGGCCTTATGAGGATGCTATTGAGGCGCTATAGAGTGTTGCAAGTTTGTACATATGTGTTGCAAATTGTGAAAGTGTTTGTGGAGACTATATGACTTGTTGGGATTCATGCAAACCCTTGTTTGTTGGCCCTTAGGTAAACTTGACAATGACACTTATGTGACAAGTTTGATCCATTTGAAGAGGTGTCAAAGGATGTGACAGAGGTTTGGAGGCATATACAAGAGTTGGATAAGGTAAGCAAGAAGTTGGAGGTAGTTCTGAAGTGGAGTTTTTGGGTTCTGACCATCCTCAGTCCCAACCACACCCATGCAGGCTCGTGTGTGTGGTTGAAGGGCTCCAACCACATAGATAGAAGCCTGTGTGTGCTGTCAGGAGGCTTCTAGATTAATTGAAAAATGTCGAAATTGGTTTGAAAATTATTCCAGTGGGTGTGAATGCCTTTAGTTCACAAGTAACAATGGTTGAGGATTGATTTCGTCAAATTTGTGCACTCTTGATCCTATGCCAAATGTTAATTTAGCCCAACATGTTTTATATACTTATTTTTGGAGATGGGTGATGTTGATGAAGTTAGCATGTGAGTGAGAAGGCTACAAAGAATTAGAGGAATGCTTCAAACCTAGTGGAGACAAATGATAGCTTGTGTATGAGTTCTAATGGAAAAAGAATAATCAGATCTATTTTCTTAAGCATAATATTGATGCAGAGTTTCAAATTGCAGATCAAAGATGTAGAGAGCTGTAGCAAAGTAGTTGGTATTGATTGAGAGTTTGGAATAGCTCCAAATTTTATGACCCTCACATTTGTTTTTCAAGTGTTATTGATGCATTTGACTCATAGCCATTTTGTTTTATGTTGTTTTTTGTATTATAAAATAATTATATTTTGGAGTGAGGGTTTGATGTTATGACTGAGTGTGATATTTATTTTAGCCGTTGGTGATTATATTGTTCGGTTTTCATTGGATACATTATAGCCATTGTTTGATTGAGTAGAGAGCATGCTGTTGTGGTATTTTATATGATTTGCAGAGAATCTTGTTACTGAGATTTGATTGTAGAGATGAATTAGAGTTGAACATAGAGTCTTGGGATCCAATGTGAAAATATATGAAATGATGTCTTCATAGAGTAGAGGAGAAGTGACTTCATGAGAGTGGAGAAATGATTTCAAAGCTTCAGTGAAAGGTACAATTTCTCCATCGAATGGTAGTTGGATAGTCCAATCTGATTTGGGTGAGGATTGTTGATCGTTGTGGATTTCAGTGGATGGTAATCTGTAGATCCATGTGAGAACATAGTCTTCCCAGCTGATCAGTAAAATTAAGTCTCCTAGCTGATGGGGGTCCGCTGATTGTATTTGTTGTTGAGTCTCCTAGCTAATGGGAGTCAACAAATCTATGAAAAATACATATTTTTCTTAATAGAGATTTAGAGCAGCACAACAACAAAAAGGGTGGTTTTTTCCCTGGTGAAGGGTTTTCCAGTAGATAAATTATGTCTCATGTGTGTTGATATGATTGTGCCTTGATGTGTTGATTATTGTTTCTCTCATGACTATTTCATTTTAGCTACTTACATGGTTTATGCTTATGTTATGGTTTATGTGATATGTTGTTGGTTATGTGTATGATTCAGTAGAAAAGTTTAAAGTGGGAATTTTTTTTAAGAAGCCACACTGCGTGTTGGGCTTTACTTGCTAAGGTAAGTTAAGCTTTAATTACTTTTGTCAACCTGAGTAGGTAAACTTAGAGGCACTTATCTAATGTATATAGATCTAGAAAGATCTAGTGTTCTAATGATAGCCTAGTGAAGTGAAATTAACAATGCTTTGTTACAATAGGTGTCTCCTTGCCTTTTTAAACAATTAAGCATTGATTTAGATGAAAACAAATCTGATTGAAATCTGATTGGCTATTTAACAAAATAGAGTATTAATTACTTGTTCAAGATTCTATCATTCCCTTACAAGATCTTTACTCTATAGAATCCCTTCCAATCCTAAGTCATAACAATTCAAAACAATTTCTAAATCTTGACTAGACAAAGCAATGAATGAGATAAGTAACTTTGGAAATCAATAATAGTTGATCCTCTTACAAGGTTCATTCATCTAACTATAGATTGAATTCTGCAATTACAAATCTTAATAAATGGAGATTGAACTATGAACTAACTCTAAAATTGAAATCATAAAATAGCAAACATTTTTGTCAAGTTCAAGATGAATATTGGTTGAGACTTCTGACAAAGTTTTTTCACAACAAATACAAATCTCTTCAATTAACAATTTTTCAATTGCATGAACTTGTAACACATAAATTAAATAACAAATTCTATATATCAAATCTATATATGCACTTTATAAAGAAAACTTAAGGAGTGTACCAGCTTCGTAGTGGGGGCCCTTCCATACTTTGCAAGCACATTTTAGGCTAACTCAAATGAAGAAAATTATTGGATCTGAAAGCATAAGATGGACTTAATACTATAGCTTTGTATTTAAGTTTGAGAATCAAAAGTACATCAACTGCGTTTCCAAGTTTTTCATATGTATATCAAGACTAACTAAACATAGTTCTCCCTTTGAGTTATTTATCATAAATATCCATAACAAAAAGAAGCTATTCATACTCCTTATTATCCTAATAAGATCATATCAATTACATCAAAGGAGGTTGAATTGGATCAGATCCTCCATTTAGGCAAAAATCTCAAAAATAGAAAATTATGTTCACAAAATCTGGAATTTCTGCTAAAGTAGCTGGGTTTGACCAGCGTTGACCGTCCACCTATATTCTTCAAATCTTGAAGTGGATAGGTGATTCACTATATTTGTAAATTTAGGTTCATGCCCACAATCTTCGATTTCGCCATCCTGTTATGCAACATGTCAAACCATGGAGCAATTACAGGAAGTTACAACATCTTATAATTTTATGAAAAATTTCAATTTTAAGTCAACAATTTCAAAAATTAATTTCAAGATAAAAATAATGACAATGACATTATACCATTCAATTTATAAGGGTTATGGAGGAAATATAAATGTTAAATGGTAGGAAATGATGAGCAAAAGAGGATTTTTAAGTGAAATGGTTAGTCATAAATTGATACCAACATTCCCCCAAACTCAAGATTTTGCATGCCCTCATGCAAATGAATTCTAACCTGTCAAACACCTCTTTCTGCTTCTATTTCTGCCTCAGTTGCCTGGAGTAGAGCATTTATGTTCATTTGGGCCTTGTACTCTGTCTTCAAAATTTGGTAATTAGTTTTTATTTCCTTCTTCTGCTTGTACAGTTTATAAGCCCTCTTACCAATCTGAACCTTGTAGGCTTGGGGTTTTCTGACCTTCTTCTTCAACTTTTCAGTTTCATCTTGAAATTTCTTGCTTTGAGTTCTAAGCGTCTCATTTTCTCTCTTCACCACCCTTTCCAAAACTTCAGACTCCATAATTTGTTGCTGCAATTTTTTAACTTTCCTTCCCAACTTTCTTTTCTTCTTACCTGAAAGTTTTTGTTCTTGTGGTTCCTTCACCTTATCTCTTATTTCCAATCCTTGTATATAATCATACTGAGGCTGTTGTAAAATATCATCTTCTTCCACTGTTTTCCCTCTTTGACCAAATTTAGTCTTTCTGGACTTCCTTGTGTAGGTAGTAAAATTTTTATCCTGCTCAGCTTTCTTAGTTTCCTCTCTTACCATTCTTCTTGTCTTTATACTATTGCTGGATGGAGCAGAGATACTAGTTTTGTGCTCTGAAAATTCTTCTTCTATGTCATCCACATTAATCAATAACTTTGGATGTTTCTACCCTTCCTGTGGATTCTGCTGCCCTTCTTGCTCTTCATCTGCTATAAATCATTAGTCACCAATTTTTTTTTCCATGACACACCTATCTTTTGCAGTTCAAACTCAATTAAGATTTTCACCAAACCAAAACGATATAGGCTCATATCCTTGTTTCTTATTTGTTTTTGTATAGCTTTAGACACATTAGTTAAGCTTTGCAAAAGGAAATAAGGCAAGCCTATAACACAGTCTCCCCTTAGATGCATTAGTAGTTTGATATGATAAAGGAAAAATATACTGTATCTTCCCTCACATGTTATGAATTTCTGAATCACATAGACTATTTCATCCCATGGATGAATGAGTCAACTCCTAGGAATCCTTAATTTCCAATTAACTACTGATACCCTTGTTCTAGATACAAAATGTGTCCAGGTTTTCTCCTTAAACTGCTTTGTTTTGAAATATTTCTCTCCCTTTGGACTTATTCCTATAGTCTGGGCAATTTTATCCTCTAAGACCCTAAAAGATAGGTTCCCTAGAGTGGCTCTTTCTCCAGTGAATGAAGAGGAAAATTCCATGGCTGTTAACACATTGTGCCCATTGAGTTTTTCTAAGAGTGTTAACCACTATTTTGCCCTGAAAATTTCTATGTAGTCTCTATCCACTTTGGAAGGGTCGAATTGTTCGGGCTCTATTCTTTTTGCCATGAGAAAAAAATTACCTCTTTTTATCTTGTGCTGTAAGAAAAATTTTGTTGTGAGAAAAAATTTACTTCTTTTACCCTGTGCTATAAGAAGAATTTACCAAAATTTTTCTGAGAAAACTACCTGGGCCTACGCTATCCTAAGTGCTATTCATATGCCTTTTTATCTCTGTTCAAGTGGAAGACGATGCTATTTCTAGATTGGACCTGTACAGGATAAGAGTGTAGGCTTTAAGGATCAAGTTTAAGGATTTATGTACAGAATTGAAAATAGGATATATAGGTTATCGTACCTAGATTTTAAGAGTAGGAATAAATCCTACAGGATAGAAAAATGAGTATATAGGATATGCTGGCTAATAGAAACTAAATCAATAAGCTTCATGAACCACTATTTAAAAATTATAATTAATAAGAGAAATTAAAGTATTAAAATTAGAATTCTTACAACCTTCAGATACTTCCTTGTTTGAAAACTAACTCTGTTTGACTTGTTTGATGTGTTCAGGCATAGCAGAATGTGATGGTGCAGTCCTTTTCTCTCTTAAGTGTAGTCTTCTTCTTCTTAACAGGTCTCATCTAGAAAATTTGCATATAATAGGTCCCTTTGCTGATGTGTTCTTCTTAACAGGTCCCTTTTCTGATGTGTTCTTCTTAACAAGTCCCTTTTCTGATGTGTTCTTCTTAACAGGTCCCATCTTGAAAAATAATGCTCTATTGAAAAGTCTACTAAAACTGAAAGTAAAAAAAATTCCTTCGTCTGCTATAATAAAATTATGAAAATAAGGAGATGAAAAAGTATGAAAAGGTTCAAACTTTTCTCCTCTCATGCTGATCCTATGACTTGCCCTCAAGTCATCACTGTAAAATGTAAATAATAGAGGATTTTATTTGGTAATACAAATGAAAAAAAAATGAATTCTTATTGGCCAATTTCTTGGTTTTCCTGTAAGAATTCATGTTTAGAGTGTGCCAGAGTCTGGTTTTCACATCTAAACTATTATTGTTTATTTATTTATTTGTTTTATTATTTTTGAAAGTTTTGAAGTAGAAAGCTAATTTAAGGCATAGATATTACAGTAGTCTGCTGTACTATCTGAACCTCATTTTGTTGTGTCACTGTTTTCATAAAATCTTCTTTGCTGACAGGCTTATGATAAATCTTCAGCCCATGTCCATTTACTAGAAATGTTCATCCTTCTTGGTCAATTGTAGTGAGTTTGACTGATCCATTCTCAAAGACTTCAATGATTTCATAAGTGCCCATCCAATAGGTTGTAAATTTGGCTTTGTATTCTTTGAATTTTGAGTCAAAGAGTAATGCCTAGTCACCAAATTGAAACTCTTTCTTCTTGATTAACTTATCATGTCACTGTCTCCTTTGCTGTTGTATCATTGTTGTCCTTTCCACTACTTGCTGTCGCATCTCATCCAATTGATTCAATTGCATGATTCTTTCTTGCTGTGCTTCAGATAGGTCTATTCCTAAGTCTGCAACCAATTTGTAAGTATGTATTTGAAATTATATTGGTAGCATGAATTCTTTGCCATACACTAGCTGATAAGGTGTAAACCTTGTTGTGTTTTTCCATGTGATTCTATATGCCCAGAGTACCTTATTAAGCTTATATGCCCAATCTTTCATGTTTGTTGCCCCTGTTTTAGTCATGATCCCTTCTACTGTCTCGTTTGTAGATTCCACTTGGCCATTGGCTTGTGGATGGTAGGGTGTACTCCTTTTGTGTTTGATTTTGTACTTGTCAGTGATTTCTTGAACCAGTCTAGAAGTGAATTGAGTCCCTTGGTTTGTTACTATCTCTCTGGGCACTCCATATCTAACAAATATTTCTTCAAAAAGGAAATTGACTACTGTTTGTTTAGTTGCCTTTACAAGTGCCTTTGCTTCAGCCCATTTAGTCATATAATTGGTACAAACAAGAACGTACTTCTTACCTTTGGATGGTGGATTAATGGGTCCAACAAAGTCTAGAGCCCATTTTTCAAATGGCTCTAGATGTACTTGTGGTTGTAGTGGCATCTCATCAGAGGTGGTTGGTTTGCTCGTGCGTTGGCAGTTGTCGCAACTTCTCACATACTTCTTTGAATCTTCGAAAATTGATGGCCAATAGTAGCCAAGGCTAAGAATTTTGTGTGTTGTCCTCTTGGTTGCAAAATGGCCACCACAAGGTTGATCATGGCAAGATTTTAGTATGTCAATAATTTCATCTTCTCTAATGCATCTTCTAATAATCATATCATAACCAGTACAAAACAAATCGCCATTAACCCATGAATATCTTGCACTTTGCTTGATGAGTATTTTCTTCTCCTTTGAGCTGAAAGATGGAGGTACTTTTCCTGTGGACAAGTATTTAGCTAAATCATCATCCCATGGGGTTAACATTGAAATTGCAAACAAGTGTTCATTAGGAAATGAATCTTCAACTGGAACAACCTCACCTAGATTTTGTAGTCTAGAAAAGTAATCTGCTACCTGGTTTTCTTTCTCTGGTCTATCCAGTACGATGATATTAAATTCCTACAATAAGAGTAATAATCTGGTGATCCTGTCATTAGTAATAGGTCTGTTCATTAAGTATCTAATGGTGGAGTGGTCAGTGTGAACAAGGACTTCATATCCAGTTATGTAGTGACGAAATTTGTTCACCACATGTATAGTTGCAAGCATTTCCTTTTCAATTACTGTATAGTTGAGTTTAGCAGGAGTCAAATTTTGACAGATAAAGTAAATGTCATAAGTTAAAGCATCTTCTTTCTGCCCTAATGAAGCCCCTACTGTTGTATCAGATGCATCAGTTGAGATGTGAAAATGTAAAGTCCAATTGGGTCCCCTCAAAACTGGAGCAATGGATAATTTTTCTTTGAGTTTCTCAAAAGCAGTTTGACAACGACCATTCCAATTGAAAGATACATATTTTGCAAGAAGCTTAAAAAAGAGAAAAGCTATCTTACTAAAGTTTTCAATAAATATCCTATAATAGCTTGCATAACCAAGAAAGCTTCGTAAATATTTTTGATTTGTTGGAATTGGCAATTTGACAATAATTTGAATTTTGGTTTGATCTACCTTGATTCCCTTGGAAGAAACATGATGTCCTAAGACTATTCCCTCATTCATCATCATATAACATTTTTCATTTCTTAATGACAAGTTGGTTTCTATACATCATTGTAAAACTTTCTCAATATTTTGTAAAGAATGGTCAAAGGAATCACCATATATTGAAAAATCATCCATATATGCCTCAACACATTCATGGACCAGATCAGCAAAAATTGCTAATACTTCTCTCTGAAATGTTGCTGGAGCATTGCACAAGCCAAATGGTAGCACATTGTAAGCATATGTGCCTGTGGGACAGGTAAATGTTGTTTTGTCTTGGTATTCTAAGGCTATGTTGATCTGATTGTAACCGCAAAACCATCCAAGAAGGAAAATGACATTCTTCTAACCAATGTATCCAAAACATGGTCAATAAATAGCAATGGAAAATAGTCTTTAAGGGTGGCTTTGTTCAGTTCTTTGTAGTCAACACAAACTCTCCACTTACCATTTTTCTTGGGGACTATCACTAGTGGAGATACCCACTGGCTGTCAGAAATGGGGTAAATGAACTTTACTTTCAGTAACTTCTGCAATTCATCTCTTACAATCTCTTTAAGCATGGGTTTCATCCTTCTCTATGGCTGCCTCACTAGTTCAATACTAGTGTCTGTATCGATATGGTGAGTGCAAGTTTCCGAGTGAATTCCCTGCATGTCAGTGTAGTCCTAAGAAAATGCCTTTTGGTATTTGGTCAACAAGTCAAGCAATTTCTGTTCTTGAGATATTTCTAGAAATTCCCCAATGTTCATTGTTTTTCCTGGTCTGATTTCTACAATCTTGCTTTGTGTGTTTGTAATGGAGTTGACTGGAAAGATATATTCAAATAATGTTTTCAGAGAATACATGGTACAAGTCTTCTGAAAGCTTTATGCCAATATTTGAACTGCAACAATGTATTGTTCATTTCTCAACTCCTCTGAAACATCAGGTTGAGAGATAAACATTTCCACTAAATCTTCATTATTGTCTTCCTTGAAATCATACATTTGATTGATGCTTAAAATAGAGTATATTTCTTCCCTATCATTGTATTTATCATCAAGCCATAGGTTTTTTGTTACTGTTGGAGCTTGCGCTGATGGGTACAAGGTAAGTTGCTTTCTCTTCGTGCCTCTAGAAATAATCATGTTACCTGATTTACACCCAATGAATGCATCAACATTTTCCAAACATGGTCTACCAAGTATGAGTGGGTGTCCTCCTAAGTTTGATTTTGGCCGGAGTACTAAGAAATCAATTTGATACTCCCAATATTCTAGTGAAACAATTATATATTCCAGTATCCCTTCAGGAATGACTTTACAACGATCTGCTAATTCCAAAACAATTGATGTTGACTGTAAATTTGTTAGCTGTAAAATTTTCATTGTGTCCAATGTCATAACATTTATTGCTACTCCTAAGTCAATCAGAGTGTTTGGAATTGAAATTTTGTTGATAATTGTTGTGACTCTAGGTATCCCTAGGTCAACATATTTTTCCATAGAAATGAAATTTTACATTAAGCGAGCTAAATTGCTAATAACATGTATTGTTCGTGGATTAAATCTTTTCCTTGTAGGCTTTTTGAGACAGAGTTCTTTAATGGCTTCGGTATAAACTGGAATATCCTTGATTGCCTGGAGTAATGGCATTTTGACATACACATTTCTCAATTCATCAAGAACATTGAATTGTGGCAATGGTATGGGTGATTTTGGTTGAAGTAACCGCTTTGGAAATGGAGGTGACTGTACTATTTTGATTTGTTGACCCTGTTATGGATTGTTTTGTTTACTGTGTGTTGGTATTTCTTGTTCATCAATTTGACTCTGATTTAGTGACTGTGTTGGAACAGGTGGAGGTTCCATTTGCAGAATTCGACCTGACCTTAGTTCAATGTTTTGCAGTGGCAGAATTGGGTACGATGGTCCCTCATCCATGCTATAAGCTGGTCTATCTATTCGGTTGTTTGGGTTAGCTATGAGTTGAGATGGTAGCTGCGTAGGTTTAGGAGGCTGATTGGATGGTAATTGTCTTGAAAATAGCAACAAGAAATGCTAAAAATAGAAGTGCTAAAAATAGCACTGCTATAAATAGCAGTTTGGGTACCAGTGCTGGATTGAGCAACAGGGAATGGAAAATGGAAGTGATAAAAATAGCATTCTATTTTTTAGCAGTTCAGTGTGGATTTCCATTTTAGTTGGTCCCTAGACTAAAAATAGGAAGTAAAATTTGAATTTGATATTAGCAACAATTTGTAAATTAATTAATTAATTCATCTTGAGTTAATTAGTTAAGAAAAAACAAACTTGAAGTCTATGAGAGGACATGCAACAATTTATCTATTAATTGAGGAATTTATCCATAAGTTAAAGAGATAAGGATGAGTTGTAATTAGTTGGCTCACTTAACTGAGTCAACTCTAGTTATATTAATTTAATTAGATCAAACCCCCCGCTGTGCAATTGGCGCAACGAAGGGGGAGCTCCACCCCCCTCTAACCCCCCGGTTCACTATGTGCTTTAGTCGGGGAAAGAATATAACACAACCCAACATTCTCCCACTTGTTGTTTTCTTTCCACATGGGGCCACCGGAGAGCTTAGTCATTTTTCTAGCCTTGAAATGCCCATTGTTTCTCTACACCAAGAGAACTTCTTAGAGCTCACAGATTTTTTCAATGCATATGTAGTATTCTTCAAAGTGTCCACCTTTACCAGCAACACCTTTTTGTCTTCTATCATATCCCTCACAAAGTGATACTGAACATCAATGTGCTTTGTCTTTGAATGATGAACAGGGTTATTTGCTAAGAAAATTGCACTTTGGCTGTCACAGTCTATTCTTATAGCTCCCTGTACTAACCCCATACTTGAACACAATCTCTGCAATCAAACTAATTCCTTGCTTGCATGAGTGGCCGCCATGTATTCTGTCTCTGTAGTTGATAGTGTCACTATAGATTGTTTCTTACTCATCCAACTGATTGCTCCTCCAAATAGGTTAAACACATACCCACTTGTAGATCTCTGATCCAAATCTCCAGCCTAGTCTGCATCAACAAAGCCATGAATATCCAAAAGTCTGTCCAATCCTGGTCTTCCTTGGTAGCCCAAACCATAATCACTAGTGCCACGCAAATACCTGAAAACTCGCTTCACTGTTGTCCAATGCTCCTTCCCTGGTTTTGACATAAACCTACTCAATACTCCCATTGCATGTGCAATGTCTAGTCTAATATAGACCATTTCATACATCAGGCTACCGACTGCAATTTCATATGGAACACGAGACATATCCTCTTCCTCTTCTTGTGTCTTGGGACACTGTTCAGCAGATAGCTTTACACCTACAGGAATAGGAACCTTCACAAGTTTACTATCCTGCATATTAAACCTCTGCAGTATTGTCTTGACATACTTCGTCTGGCTTAACCCGAGCTTACTTTTTGCCCAATCTCTTTTAATTTCCATGCCCAAAATGTAGTTTACAGCACCAAGATCTTTCATGTCGAATTTGGAGGACAATTGAGTCTTCAAATCCTGGATAATTTCTTTGTCATTTCCAACCAACAACATATCATCCACATACAAGACCAAATAAATAACACAATCACCAATTAATTTAAAATAAAATTAGTGATATCCTTTGCTTCTGGTGAAGCCAAGTCCTCATATAAATGTATCAAATATTCGATACCACATCCTTGGTGACTGTTTGAACCCATACAGAGACTTCTTTAACTTGCATACCAGTTCTTTCTTGCCCTTCACTGCAAAGCCTTCAGGTTTCTTCATATAGATCTCCTCTTCTAGATCCCCGTGAAGAAATGTTGTCTTCACATCCATCTGTTCTACCTCAAAATCAAAAGTAGCAGCAACAGATAAAAGTAATCTAATAGAAGCTATCTTGGCAACAAGAGAAAAAATATCACCAAAATCAATTCTCGGCACCTGGGAATAACCTTTTGCTACCAACTGAGCTTTGTTTTTCTCCACCTTTCCTACTGCATTTGTCTTCTTCTTGAACACCCATTTGCTGCCAATGGGTTTCCTTCCAGCTGGAAACTCCACCAGATCCCAAGCCTCATTTTTGTGCAAAGATGCCATTTCATCAACCATGGCTTCTTTCCAGAGTTTTCCATCCTCTGAATCTACTGCTTCCTTCAGAGTTCTGGGATCATCATCAGTAATAGATAAAGAAAAATTTGAACAAAAAGTAGATGGACTATACCTTTCTGGTTTCCTTCTTTCTCGAACTGATCTTCTTACACCTGGAGTTTGTGGCTCTTCATCTTCTGATTCCTCCTCTACTGTAGAGTTTGATTCTTCCTCCTTTAGCTCAAACTCTATCTTCTTAGGTTCCTTTGGTTGGACTTCATGTTTAATAACAGCTTTCACCTCTCTGAACACCACATCTCGGCTATACACAACCTTCCTTGTTGTTGGGTTCCAAAGCTTATAACCCTTTAAACCATCCTTATACCCAATAAAGATGCACTTTTCAGATTTACTATCCAACTTGGTTCGTTTCTCCTTTGGAACATGTACATATGCATCACATCCAAATACTCTCAGATGTGAAAGAGAGGGTTTCTTACCAGTCCATACCTCTTGTGGAGTTTTATCCTCCAACGCTGATGAAGGTGATCTGTTGACTAGGTAACATGTTATCTCCACCGCCTCTGCCCAGAATTCTTGTCCTAACCCCGCACCACTGAGCATGCTTCTTGCCCTTTCCATCAACGTCTTATTCATTCTTTCTGCAACTCCATTTTGTTGAGGTGTATATGGAGTAGTCTTCTGCCATGCTATACCACACTTCTTACAGAATTCTTCAAATTACTTACTGCAAAACTCTCCACCATTATTTGTCCTCAGCACCTTTATCTTCTTCTCTGTCTGGTTTTCCACTAGAGCCTTAAATTCTTTAAACCTGTCAAAGACTTCAGATTTCTTCTTAAGGAAGTATATCCATGTATTCCTTGAGAAGTCATCTCTAAAAGATACATAGTACACAGAGTACCCAGTGCTGGAACCTTCACGGGTCCAAACACATCACTGTGCACAAGCTCTAATATCTGTTTCGCCCTCTTAACACTAGAGGGGAAACTCACCTGATTCTGCTTCCCATATACACAATTTTCACAGAAATCAAAATCCAGAGAGCTATTACTCATACCTTCTACCATACCTTTACCATGAAGTATTCGAAGGCCCTTCTCTCCAATATGTCCAAGCCTTTGATGCCACATCATGGTCTTCTCTCTAGAGAACACTAGATTTTCTACTCCACTTTCAAGAACCACAGAACTGTTGCACCCATCAACAATAGTGCTACCTTGCAGCTTGTACAGAGTTCCAGTCTGAACTCCCCAAATCAATACTAGTGCTCCTCGAACCATCTTGCAGGTATCCTTCTTGAACACTGTTTCTACACCTGCATCATCCAACTTGCTTACAGAAATCAGATTTTTGGCTAATGCAGGAATGTGAAAAACACTCGGAAGTGTTCTAATCCTTCCACCTTGCAACTTCAACTTTACTTTTCCGCGACCAATGATTCTAGCCTTACTATCATCCCCTAAGAAGACATCACCACCATCGTATTTATCATACTCACAAAACCACTCTCTATGTGCAGTGAAGTGAAAGGATGCACCTGAGTCAATCAACAATGCCTCATGATCTACATGTGTACTTGAAGAAGCTAAGTACACATCCCCACCTTCATCTGAGGTGGTTTTTGCCTCTGTAGAAGGAGCATCATCAGATCCCTTTCCTTTATCAAGAGCTTTAGATTTATAGTCCTTTTGTAGTGCCCTTCCTTTTCGCATTTCCATCACACCACCTTTACAGGTTTTCCTAGAGATTTAGATCTCCTTCTAGATTTAGATCTCCCACTTGATGACTTATTTTTGTTTTTGTTCTGGGGATGTCCTTGTACAGACAATGCATCACCATTCTGGCTCTCCATATTTTTCCGTCTCATCTCCTCCATCAGCAAGGATGAGACTATTTCATCAAACTGCAAGGCAGTTGCATTGCTACCTATTGCAATAACCACACTATCCCACGAATCTGGCAGAGAACACAACAAAATGATGCACTTATATTCATCTAAAATTTTAATATCAATAGATGCTAACTGACTTACCACAATATTAAATGCGTTCAGATGCTCTGTCACCGAGTCTCCATATTTCATCCTCAAGTTATACAACTTTTTCCGCAGGAACAGTTTATTCACCAGAGACTTAGATTGGCACAAAGTCCCTAACTTGTCCCACAAAGCCTTTGCCGTAGCTTCCCTTGATACATTCAGCAATACTGAATTCGAGACACACAATTGTATTGTGCTCTTTTCCTTCCGATCCAACTTCTTCCATTCTTCATCGGACACACCCGTTGGTTTAGTACCCAGATCTACCGCGATCCACTAATCTTTATCCACCAACAAATCCTCCATATTGAGTTTCCACAACTCAAAATTCTGACCATTAAATTTCTCTATCTCTATCTTTCCACTGCTCGCCATCTTCTTTCACCACCAGAATTGATCTTGCAGATATCCCACTGAATAGGGTCTACCACAAGCTCGAGTGAAACCCCTCAGCAAGAAAGGTGTCCCCTTGAAGCCAAAACAACTCTGATACCAAATGTAGGTTTTAACCCCATACAGAAATTACCTGAATATGAATTCTAAAAACATAGAAAATAAACAATGCGAGAGCATAACACATAAAACACATATACACAGAGATTTTCCCCTGGATCACAAAAATCGGGACTACCAGCTTGATTTTTCATTATGTTCCTTTCAATGTTGCAATACATATTTATACATGTCGAAGCATCCATACCATGCATCGAAAACCATCGTGTCCAAAACCATGGACTGAAAACCATAGGTAGGTTCGCCCAACCTAATATAGGGTCCAAATTTTTTTTTCCTGGGGTGCTGCCCCGGACCCTGTAGAGGGGAGCTATCCGCCCCCTCAAAATCCCCTGGAACTACGTGGTTTAGTCGTGGAAGGAATATAACACAACCCAACAATCTATAGTGGAAATTTATACATGGTATCAGAGCGAGGTTTTGTAGAAAAACTTCTACATGGTATCGGAGCAAAGGTGATCAAAGTAGAGAATAATATACTAGAGGAGATTTCAAAGTTTTGAGTTTTGGGCCAAGAGTTTGCAGAGCAGATCTGAAAATTTTTGTACAATTTTTTTTAAAAACAAATAGAAGATCTGGATTCCTTGACGAAAAATACCCAAAATAAAATAAAAAAATTCGCCTGAATTGGAGTTCGGAGGAGGGAGATATCGCTGATTTAAAATAAGCTCTTTTTACAAAAATTTTTGTGACGGTGGGAAATATGAAACAGATTGGTGTGCTAGCCAAGAACCTGTATACACTTGAGGTACAAGATGCATGAAAATACTTGAGGAGCAAGGAAAAGGTTAGATACTTGGTGCTTGAGAGGGAGAATAAATTACCTCTCAACATGCAGCGCCAGAAGAAGTCTCAGACAATTGTGGAGGAGCCACGACTGGTGAAGTAGCTTCAGGAGGTTGTGGAGCAGCCACAACTAGAGAAGCTAACAGGAGATTGAGTAGAGACATCTACTCATGTAGAGACCTCCAGTAGGCAGAAAGTTTGAGCCAGGTGGGAAGAGGGATCACATGCAACCATACCTCCAGGTAGGAGGTGGGGCGATCTAGAGTGATCGTCCCAAGGAGGAGGGGCAGGATCCTTGAGGTACCCAACCTCTTTGATTCGACTTCACTACAGGAGCCCCGATGAGGAGTAGTAGAACTGACTGATTGGGTATAGAGAGATGCAGATGGAGCGACAGAGAGAGCTATAGTACAAGGAATCCCAGGACAACGCAGAGCTAGCAGGCTGCAGCAATGCGAGAGGCACAAGTGTGTTGCACCAATGTAGGGTAGCAAAGAGAGGTGTGCAATGATGTGATATGCATGGAGATGTAGCAGTAGCATAGAGGTCATAGAGGGAGCACTTGTCAGCAGCAGGTGGAGCTTCAGCATCAGAGTATGTTTCTAGCCCAACAGAGAGGTCAGTCGGGAGTTTTTTTGTTCCGAGAGTTGCTGGAGCAACCACACTTGGTAGAAGTGTTGCATGCAGAACATTCTAAAGGTACAAGATCAGGTTCGAGAGAAATCCTTTCTTGTTGAGAGGGAGTGTTGAAAACAACAACAAGAAATGCTAAAAATAGAAGTGCTAAAAATAGCATTCTATTTTTTAGCAGTTCAGTGTAGATTCCTATTTTAATCAGTCCCTGGACTAAAAATAGGAAGAAAAATTTGAATTTGATATTAACAATAGTTTGTAAATTAATTAATTAATTCAGCTTGAGTTAATTAGTTAAAAAAAAAACAAACTTGAAGTCTATGTGAGGACATGAAACAGTTTATCTATTAATTGAGGAATTTATCCATCAGTTAAAGAGATAAGGATGAGTTGTAATATTGAGTTGTAATTAGTTGGCTCAGTTAACTGAGTCAAGTCCAGTTAGATTAATTTAACAGTTTGTTAAATTAATGAGAATTCAGTTATTTAATGCTTGCATGCATGTAACTACTGTATTTTAGATAACTGAGTATTCAATCATGGATAACTCATGCAAGTCAGTTGAAACAGAGACCCAGTTGAGATCAGAGGAGGGATAGTGTACTATCAGTTGGATGGACTTTTCCTATAAAGGAAAATCATCCAAGCATAAGGAATAAGGTTCCTTGAGGATTGTGTAGTTTTACAGGGTGTGAGATCAATGTTACACTTGGTAACAAGAGGATCACCCAGGAAAAATTGCACAAGGAAATAGGAGGCTTGGAGGGCAGAGGAGAAGGCTTAGGAGAAGTCTGGATTGCCTGTGAGCATCTAGGAGGATTGCACTGAGAGCTGGCTAGCTGTGAGAGCTAAGGCTTTGTGTAATTCTGATGTATTTCCACCTTCATCTGTGAGGATTGTAGTGAGAGCTGGCTAGCTGTGTGGGAGCTAAGGCTTTGTATAAATCCTATGTATGATAATACAAAGAGTGGGGTTTTAGGCTGAGGATTTCATCGGGTAAATTCTTCTGTGTTATGTGCAATTGATTTCTCCATATCAGTTATATGTGTTCTTATTGATGTTGCTCATGTTTGATTAAGCTTCCGCTAAATTGTTTGTAGAAGTGGATCAAGTGTTTTGCTTTAATACATTGCATTACCAGGTGATCTAAAATGGAAATTTCTACAAATTGTAGCTATGGTGAATTTATTTGTGGAGGGGCAGGTAAGGTTTGATTAGGATTTTGTTGTTGATAAGCAACTGGTTGCTGAGGGTATTGTTGTGGATATGGCTGAGAATATTTTTGCTAATAGTGCTGAGGATATGGCTGAGAAAATGGTTGCTGATATTGCTGAGGTGGTTGTTGAGAAAATTTATAAGGATAGGAATATCCTCTCTATCCCTATTGTGGATAAGTTTTTTGTTGTTGATTAAACCAATTTTGGTAAGGCATAGGAACATTCCAAGAATTTTGAATAGGCATGTTATAATTTGTTGGATTTGGATTTTGAAACGTACCTAGAGATCTTGGCTGCCATGGCCTTCGAGGTCCCATGAAATATATGTTCTCCATCTTTGCATTGGCTTCCAAATTATAGTTTTGCAAAGCTTTCATCTTTGTGAAATCCTTAGTGTCATGCTTTTCTGTAAAAAATCCACAAATCTGCACATTATCTAAAGAACATTCTTTCAAGGCATGTTTTTGTCTACATTTGGGACATAATATAGGTGACTCTTGTTCTTTTTCATCTTGTCTTTTGTTTGCTTTCAGAGTGTCTATTTGATTTCCCAAAGTGCTTAAAAATATTCAAATAAATTGCCTAGTTAAGCTCTAGTGATATTTCTAGTTGCAGATTTAGTAATCTTAGATGTCATAGCTCTTCTTCCATTTCTTGCCCTACTTCTGGAATACTACTGACACAAGTCAGAAATCTCATCAAAAGTTAAATTAGAAATGTCCCCTTTACCCATGAGATTTAGGTCATCTAGATATTCTTCTCGGATGTCCTTAAGAAATATTGTTCGAATAAGATCAACCGACATGGCCCTATGTTTTGATTTTTGTAGATTATACGAAAATCTTTCCAAGAATTCTTCTAAGGTCTCATATTCTTGTTGATTCATTATAAATATGTCATATTTAAAGTCTTTTGATCGATAGTAAGGTTGATACTTTTTCAAAAATATTTTTCTCATGTTATCCCAATCAATGACTAAGTGTTCACCTAATCCCATGAACCACCTAAGTGTTGCTGCTTTTAATGTAGCAGGAAAAAGTCGAAGTCTGTGAGCATCATCGGTATATCCATAGGTTCAACATACTATGTCAAATTCAAACAAAAATGAATCAGGGTCTTCAGATGCCATGCCATAAAAGTTTGGTAATATAGATTGTGGGATATTTTTGATTTTAATTTCCTCATCCATGTACTCTCCTCTATCTTGAATTGGAAATTTAAATGTTGATTCCTCTTCCTTTGGTGGATTTTGATTCCCTCCAAACAGAGTATCATTTCCTTTTTTTTTATTCATTCTCTCTTTGTCTTCTCCTTTCTTCCATTTGTCTCTCATATTCTCTAAGTTGTTCTGCAATAGGTCCTCTAGATCCTCTGTCTTCAGCCATTGTGATATGATGTGACTTGTCTAAAGTTTCTATCTCTTCTTCCTATTCTGATTCTTGAGGAACAATCTATTCAAGGAGAGGCTGTTGGATTCTTGTACTACTCTCTTTTAGTTTCCCTACTATAGAAGGCTCAGGTATACGTCTTTTCTTTGCCTCATGAGCTAGTAGGATTTGTCTTTCAACAAGAGTAACTCTCTAGCCTGATCTTTGTTTTTCCTCAAGTTTTTCCACAGTAACTTTTCCAGTTGGTTTTGTGTACTCAATCCTCTCTAAAGTTTCTTCTCCCAATGGAGGGTTAGCTGTTTGGTGGGCGGTTTTTATGAATCTTCTTTTTTCATCCCTAGATCTAGACATAAAGAATCATGGCTTAAAGAATTAAAACTAAGATTTTTAGATTTTTTTTTCTAAATCTTCCTAGTTTGCACCTTCCCAGCAATGGTGCCAAAATGTTTAGCTTTACTTGCTAAGGTAAGTTAAGATTTAATTATTTTTGTCAACCCATGTAGGTACAATTAGATGCATTTTTCTAAAGTATATAGATCTAGAAAGATCTAGTGTTCTAATGATAGCCTAGTGTTATAGCACCATTTACCACCCTTGGTATTTGTGATGCTTAGTTTATGGCCTAGGGCAACCCCTCCTTCCAAACTTGGTCCAAATATTCAAAAAACAGTGTTTTGTTCCATATACACTACTTTTCCCTCAGATAAAAGTGTGTACACGCAGGCTAGTCAATACCCAACCCGTGTATATGTGTTAAAACACTTAAAAAAATTAAATTTCCTTAATTATGGGTGGAGTTCACAGTTTTTACCTGTTGATTACCTTATATTTCCCATGGCCCAATTGTTTCCTAACTGTTTCCCAATTAAAAAACTAATTGGGAGAAGTATAAATAGACTTCTATGGGAAGGCCTTGAGGAGGAGAAGAGATAAAGTTATTATACTGAGATTATCCCTAACTGAGTTTGAAGTATCCCTGTGCTTCAAGCACTTTCCCAAGTTTCAGGAAACCCTTTTTTCCTTGATTTTTGATATTCTTCCTCTTGCTTGAGATATCATAGTATTGGTTATGGAAGGATGTTGTATTGGTTGTCTCCTTGTCTTCTCAAACACTTAAGCATTGATTTAGATGAAAACAAATCTGATTGAACTCTGATTGGCTATTTAACAAAACAGAGTATTAATTACTTGTTGAAGATTCTACCATTGCCTTACAAGAACTTTCCTCTATAGAATCCCTTCCAATCCTAAGTCATAGCAATTCAAAACAATTTCTAAATCTTAACTAGTCAAAGCAATGAATGCAATAAGTAAATTTGGAAATCAATGATAGTTGATCCTCTTACCAGGTTCATTCATCTAACTATAGATTGAATTCTTCAATTACAAATCTTAATCAATGGAAATTGAACTATGAACTAACTCTAAAATTGAAATCATAAAATAGCAAACATTTTTGTCAACTTCAAGATGAATATTGGTTGAGACTTCTGACAAAGTTTTTTCACAACAAATACAAATCTCTTCAATTAACAATTTTTCAATTGCATGAACTTGTAACACATAAATTAAATAACAAATTCTAAATATCAAATCTATATATGCAATTTATAAAGAAAACTTAAGGAGTGTACCAGCTCCATAGTGGGGGCCCTTCCACACTTTGCAAGCACACTGTAGGCTAACTCAAATGAAGAAAATTATTGGATCTGAAAGCATAAGATGGACTCAATATTGTAGCTCTATATTTAAGTCTAAGAAATCAAAAGTACATCAACTGCGTTTCCAAGTTTTTCATATGTATATCAAGACTAACTAAATATAGTTCTCCCTTTGAGTTATTTATCATAAATATCCATAACAAAAGGAAGCTATTCATACTCCTTATTATCCTAATAAGGTCATATCAATTACATCAAAGGAGGTCGAATTGGGTCAGATCCTCCATTTAGACAAAAATCTCAAAAATAGAAAATTTTGTTCACAAAGTATGGAATTTCTGCTAAAGTAGCTGGGTTTGACCAGTGTTGACCATCCACCTATATTCTTAAAATCCTTAAGTGGATAGGTAATCCACCATATTTGTACATTTAGGGCCATGCCCACAATCTTAGAATTTTCCATCCTATTATGCAACATGTAAAACCATGGAGCGATTACAGGAAGTTACAACATCTTGTAATTTTATGAAAAATTTCAATTTTAACACAACAATTTCAAAAATTAATTTCAAGATAAAAATAATGAGAATGACATTATACCATTTAGTTTCTAAGCATTATGAAGAAAATATAAAGGTTAAATGGTAAGAAATGATGAGCAAAAGAGGATTTTTAAGTGAAATGGTTAGTCATAAATTGATACCAGCACTACTGATTCAACCCCCTCACCCTCTTAGTAGTGCTCAAAGGTTTCCAACATATAATTGAGGTAGGGAATGAAATCAAATGAGCTGCAAATAGTAGGTGTTACGATTATATATGATTATCTTCATATCACTGGAAACTATTGCAGTGTAATACATATAAATATTGAAAACATTATCATCTTCCCATTTTTTACAATAATATTACCTATATTTGGTTCCAAATATGTTTTAAAAAACACTTCAATTCATGTGTGGTCAAATTCATTGCGTGCGTAATGATAAAACATTGAACAAGAGTAATAGCTACAATGCAATATAGTCCTTTCCTCTACTGCTAATTAATTGATTAAGGCAGTGTGGTGTTCACATTCTGCCATTTTTTGAGAATGCTTCATTCCTGCAATCATCTCCACAATCTATCATTATCCCTGCCTCCAAACAACTTTCCTTTGCACATCCTCATTTTTCATAACAAAATTCATCTCCACACAGCTTCATCTGAACATGCTTACTTTGCACATGCTTCCTACGCACAAATTCCTTCACACACGCTTGCTCCACATGCACTTGATCCACACACACATCCTCTACACATGCATCCTCCACACAACTTCCTCCGCACATCTTCCTCTGCACATGGGTGAGTGCATGGAGTTGGGTTACACTTTTTGGCCATGCGAAGGCGTGTTTTGGTGAAAAAAGGATTCTCAATCAAGCAATTTGAAGCGCTTGATTGAGCTGCTTAGGCGCTTAAAAATAGCTTGATTGAGCGTTTAAAAAATCCTTGATTAAGCTAGTTTAGAACCCAAGTCAAAGGCGCGATCAAGAGTTAGGGCTCGATCAAGCTATGTGGTTCAATCAAGCACTATGGCTTGATCAGGGGCTTTGGCTCGATCAAACCCTATTTCTTATTAAAAATGCCAGCCACAGCTTGCGCAAACCATTTGGTGTAGAATGTGAGAACAATGGAGTTTGATAGACGATTTCTAGGTTAGACCGAGATGGAGGAACTCAATCTAGCTGCCCATCAAGCCCACCAATGACCCAAAGGCTCAAGCCAAGGTAGGTTTCCTATCATTTTTGTCTCTTTTATTTTTTTTTCTTGCAAAATAAAATAAATTATTTTGAAGAAAAACCTACCATACAAAAACTACAAAAAAACAACCACGAAAACCACCATGAAAAACACCAAGAAAACCCTTGAAAATCACAAAAACCAACCAAAAAACCAACAAGAAAACCCTTTAAGACCAAAAACAACGTAGAAAACCACTCAGAAAACCTTTAAAAACCACAAAAAAGACTATAATCTAGGTGTTTGTTTTTGCTTTTTTTAATAATTTCATTGTATAAGTTATCCACAATGGTAACATGTTTATTATAAATATTTTCTATCGTAAAAAAATTATTCTTTAATTATTTTAGGTTTTAAATTTTTTTCTTATGAATTTAGTGAAATAAATTTCCAAAATAAATTGATTTTTTGTTATTTAAAATGCATTTTAAATTTTGAACAAACTTGATTAGAAATATGCCCAAAAAATTTCCATAATAGAAAACATCTAAACTATAAGCAATAAATAAATAAATTAGAAGACTTAGATTGAGATAATGAATATGGTTGCTCATGGTGAACATCTATTAAATCAAATAAGAAATTTTATTTCATTTTTTTTATTTTAAATATAAATTAATTTATATCTTAAATTTTTATTTATAATAAATATAGTAATTTGTTCTAAAAAATTAATTGTACTTAAATAAATATTAACTAAATTAAAAATCCATAACGAAAAATTGTTATTATTTAATTAAATTTTATTAACCACCCACACACACAACAAAACATAAAGTTATATATAACATAACATTTAACATATATATATATATATATATATATATATAGATAAACCAAAATGTGTGTGTAAAGTTATAAGATAACTATAACTATTATATATATGTTATAACTATCTATAATTATATAGCATAGCATGTAATATAACTATATTTAGCATAGTTATAGTTATAACATTTCTCTCTCTCACACACATATATAAAACATTTAACATAGTTTTATAATTATTTAACATAATGTGCTCTTCATAATAACATAAGATGGGTGATGCTCAACAGCGTTTTAAGACTCAACTGTAATTTTCCTTAAAATTTCCACTACTTTCATTTGTAGAATTATTTAATATAATAATATGACAACTATATAGCTCTTAGTTCCCACCCTTATTAAATTTATTAGTTGAGTAATAATTTTGTAACTTACGCTTCCTATATTTTTATTTAACTATACAACATAACATAGCATATATATATATATATATATATATATATATATATATATAGATATATATATATATATATATATATATATATATATATATATATATATATATATATATATATATATATATATATATATCAAGTTTCAACATTGCATCATTAATACATACATCAAATTCATGATGAAGAATGCATTTAAAGTGAATATACACATTTTGACTCATTTCTAATTTGTACCATATTGTTTCATTATGTAGTGTGTTTTACCAAGAACATTGTCTTCATGTGCGTGCACCTAGTAGATGAAATGTGTCAAAGTCAAACATTATAAGAACTTTCCTTATGAAGTGAAAATTTTATTAGTTTTGCAAATAAGTTTATTTCATTTTTTTACATATATTTACATATTTATGCTTTATGAATAAAATGCATTATTTAGAAATGAGAAAAAATATTAAGCTAGATTTGATCACTTATTTTGTTATGAAACCAGCTCAAGAAAAGATATAAAAGATAGATCAATGCCTTAGAATTCAGCCTCTTCGAGGGGGCAACCTCCTTTACATTACATAAATGAACAATTCTTAGATGATACAAATGAAAAGACCTCCTTTCTATATATAGGAGTCTAAGGGGTCATAACATAATCAAAGCCGACATAACAATAATAATGTAAGGGCACAATAATAACAATAGTGGGCTTCTATGGGGCACAATAGTAACAATATGGGCACTACATGGGTACATCAATATAATAAGTGGGTTGTACTAATAACAATAAGGGGTTACACTAGTAGTATAGGGGCCTAACATGCCCCTCTCCTTCAAAAATCGTTGTTGTCAACGCTTGAGTAGTTATTGATGCTTCTATATAAAATTTGTGTCGTCCCATGTGGAATCTTCAACGGGTAAGTTCTTCCACTTGATGAGATACTCTGAAATTGATCGCTTTCGTCGCTGTTAGGTTCTTTTTTCTGTGACTGCTCTAGGTTCCAATATGATTTTTCCTTCCTCTTCAATTTCTGGCAATATTGTTTGAATTGGGATCTTTTGCAACTTTTGAATAAGTGGCCATGCTTGTTCATCCTTCTTCCATTCATCCCTTTCTTTGTTTATCCAATCTGGTTGGATAATAGAAATAGCACAAAAAATGCTTCCACATCCTCATCCTTGAAGAGTCTTCCCATTCGGTAAGGTCGCCTTTTTTTAAGTGCAGTAGTATTGCCAACATTTCCTTCTCATAAATAGCTTGCTTGAGATGTAGCAGTAAAAATACCCAATCACCCACATCAAAACTTTTTTCACTACGATGTTGATCTACCTGTTGTTTCATTTGATTTTGCACTGAACTGGTGTTATCCTTCAAAAGTTGGAGAACTTGTTGTTGATGCTCAATGTGATCTTTCACTACTTGAACCTTTTTCTTCTTGATATGTCCTTCTATCTCTAGAGTTTGAGGAGTGGTAATTTCTTCCAATCCTTTACAAGATATGGTCGGATTCATTTCTTGATGCTCGATGTGATCTTTCACTTCTTGAACATTTTTCTTCTTGTTATGTCCTTCTATCTTGATAGTTTGAGGAGTGGTAATTTCGATCAATGAATTACAAGATATGGTTGGATTCATTTCTTCATTCTAGATGTGATCTTTCACTTCTTGCACCTTTTCCTTCTTGATATGTCCTTCTATTTTCAGAGTTTGAGGAGTGGTAATTCTTGCCAATGCTTTACAAGATATGGTCTGATTCATTTCTTCTTCCTCTGGGGTGGGGTCCTGGTGTATATCTTCTTCTTTTGACATTTCTTGATCCTTTTCTTCCTCCTCTTCATATTCTATGTAAAATAATTTCTTCTCAGCACACTTATGACCTTTAGTGCATTTACTATCACAATTGTAACAAAACCCTTTTTCTCTTTTTTCTTCCAATTGTTGTGGTGTAACCCTTGTAGGTTGTGGAAGGCTAGGAGAAACAACACTTCCATCTTTATAGTTGTGAGGGGTATGCTTCCTGGTTTCCATAATTTTTCTTCCCACTATGTCACAAAGCCCTTTTACTCTTTCCAATTGTTGTGGTGTTGCTCTAAAGAAGGTGTTGCTCTTTGTATCCTCATAATGTGCTATCATTTCCTCCATGAAAATTTTCCACGTAACAAGTTGTTTACGAGAACAAAGCCCTTCATACCATAAAAATTGATCCGGTTCTAAATATGAAGATGCAATACATACCTTTTGTAACAGTGGTACACCATGTAGATCAAAATATTGCTCCATCTGAAGTATCCAATTTACCGGATCCTTGCCATCAAACTTCTTCATCTTTCTTTTTCTTGATTTTAGGAGCTCAATCTTGAAACGACTGTAACTCTGTACTTTCGGATCTTTAAGTTCTGAAATTGTGGTCTGTAGTAGCCCTCTGTGTCCTCTTTCCAATGCCGCCAGTTTGAACCAAATTGGATTCTCCAAGAAAGAGTTATGCATAATCTCCCAAGATGACCTGATTATAGACCTTTTCAGGAGAGCGGACTTGTATGAAGTTCCACGTGTCACTGTTTCAACCTTTGCCACTGAAAAACATATACAAGAAACTACAGTCTGTCCTCTTTTTGTACCTTCTTACAAAATTTAAATCTGATGCTCAGAGAGAAAGTTATGATGATTTTCCCCAGGTCACCTGTTTGGAATGTAATTTAGGAGCCTGCAACAAGACCAACTTCCTCAGATCATATCTCCGTAAATATAGCACGAAAAGCTCTGAAATTCAGACCTAAGATTTAGCGCGATTTCTTCTCAAATGGGTTTTTTTTTTAGCTTCTGAAACTTCACAGAAAAAAGGTTATAGCGAAAATGCTATGATGACCTGTTTGGAGTAGCGAAACCCTAGAATCCAAAGCTCTGATACCAAATGTTATGAAACCAGCTCAAGAAAAGATAGAAAAGATAGATCAATGCCTTATAATTCAGCCTCTTTGAGGGGGCAACCTCCTTTACATTACATAAATGAACAATTCTTAGATGATACAAATGAAAAGACCTCCTTTCTATATATAGGAGTCTAAGGGGTCATAACATAATCAAAGCCGACATAACAATAATAATGTAAGGGCACAATAATAACAATAGTGGGCTTCTATGGGGCACAATAGTAACAATATGGGAACTACATGGGTACATCAATATAATAAGTGGGTTGCACTAATAACAATAAGGGGTTACACTAGTAGTATAGGGGCCTAACATATTTCCATTGTGTTTACATGGAATTCAATGCTTTGGTTGATAATCTATTAAAAAAGAGACTCTAAAGTTTAGGACTTCAACCTAGATTATTCTACTTGAGTTTATAAATGGTTTTCTTATCAACATTTTTTCTATGACAACAATTTTTTCTTGGATTAGTTTCTATGTATTATATGTAATTTACAGAGCCATCTCCCATACGCCCCCCAACCACAACGCATCAAAGTGTTTGGGGATCTACTATACATGGTCGGGATTGTGATATATCACATAGCCCAACTAGAGGGTGCGTTCCACTCATAGATCTTCCCTCTCACACCAATTGGAGTGTCAAAGGTAGCGTTTATGTCTTTTTTGATGATATTGCTATTGATAGTGAACCTTCTTCACCCATTGCAGGTACACTTCTTGCATTTTAAATTCTCTTTAAAATTTATTTGTTTATGCCTTGAAATTGTCTTTAATTTTTAAATCTTCTTTGATTTATTTGAATGCAATGTATATGTTATTATGCTTCTAGTTTGTTATATATATGTGAAATTATACTTATGATTTGTAGACCCTTAGTAGGGCGAAAATGAGTATCATAGTGCTGCATCGATCCCTTCGTGGAATGATGTTGTAGCCAGTATCACAATTGAGGATGTTAGGGCCCAAAAAACATGGATCAAATGAGAGTTGGATAAAATATTTGCTAGTTCGCCTACTAGGTGTAGTTTGTCTTTGATGTGGGATAACATCAACATGTTGATTGAGACATACTAGAGGGTGGGCCCACAGAGCCACCTAGTATATTCCATACATAGGATTAGGAGGCTAAAGGCCCACATACTTAGAAGGTGGTGAAACAAACATTGGAAGCTACACATGACAAGGGAGATGCTATCAAAACTACTCTGAATAATTGGCCGTCCTATTTGGCTGTTGTTCATTCAAAGATAAGGGTACAATAAATGCTTATTAAGGACCTCTTGGCTAGGCATACTTTAGACTCTAGAGCTCAACAGTCAATAAATACTCAACTGGAACAAGAGAGGGAAAATTATGCACAATGCCTATGAAAATATTATTAATGGTTGCATGAAGGAAATAAATCCCAAAATGAAGCTTCAAATGATTCTCAGTTCCTATAGAAAATTCTACAATAGGTGGAGAATATCGAGAAAAAGAGACCATTCAATCCGAGGATAGCAAACTCTACATCAGTAGGAGACAATGTATACTACTTATATGATCTTATAGAGTCGAGCATAAAATCTCGAGTAGCAGTCTGAGAATGGTCGATATTCGACAAACATTTGCAAGTGTTGGATCTAGTGATCTATTAAACCACTTTTCCTAGAATAACTCCAACTTCGAGAGCATGTTCCGCTTCTCCACATCCACCATGGCATACCCTTCAATTTTGTGCACCTAGTGTTTCTACATTTTCTTCCATCTCAGAACAAAAATATCATGGAGAAGAGGTTGACAAAAAAATGAACCGACCGTCCTAGCTAGCCTCAAAGATGTCGATCGTAGTAGAAGAAGCACAATGCTTTGATCCACCAATTGCTTGAACTTGATCTTTCTTTTACTTGTAATTTATAAATGTTGATGTAAAAACTTGCGTTTGCATTTTTGTCTTGTTTTTTGTTTTTTTGAACTCTCCCCGTTCTTCGGGATGAAGAAGGCATTGAAGGTGGGGGAGATATTGAAGGAGCTAATCAGGTTGATCGACTAGTGAAATATGAAAAAGGCTAGTTGGCCTAGTAGAATAGCCTCAATGTACTAAACAATTTGTAATACGATAGATGGATAACTAATGTTAGAATAGATAATATGGTTAATCCGATAGTTAGACCCTTATATTTTTCTTATCAATCTATATATATCTGCTGGTGTGAATGTAACAATGATTCCTCATATAATACAAAATACATAAATGTGACTTGGTTATCTCCCCCTTAATGTGTCTTGTATCTTTACATGATTTCTCTATGTTTACTTGTGTATATTTACTAGTAACAATGCACACTATTCGCTAGATTACAACAATTTCTGAAATCTATTGCATGATTTATATCACTTGCGATTTCACCCTTTGCATTGTTTTCATCATCTCCATTTTTTCCCTCTCTTCATCTTTGTCAGGGAGCCTTCCATAGTCTTTCAGTGCATGCCCTGCATTATGGGAATGTGGAGATACAATGTTCCTCACATACCTGTGATTTCAGTAAGGTGGAGATACAATGAATTGATGTAACGAACCAAGAAGATGATAAAATTCATTTGGTTGTGGCCAAGACCATTGCTCTATATCATTTTTATATTCGAAAGGGTAGAAAAACAACAAGAACTTTGGACACAAAAATTTGAAAAGATTCTACTCTACGTGAATATCACAATCTGGACATGTTTCGGTATAGACAAGGAAGTTTAAAATTAACACTCTATTATACTTACTGTGAATTCACATTATTATATTGTTGGAAATTACAATTAATCCTATGTGCATGTGATGCATGAAGTGAGAAGTTGAGTCCAAGACTAGAAGTTTGAGTTCATTCTATATTTGGAATGGTTAAATTTAGTGAGTGTTTGCATGTCAAAGTTATCATCAGTTGAGTGGCAAGTTAAAAGTATAAATACCCCACGTTGGGTTCATTCTAATCAAGTCAAGTTTGCATAGTCAATAGGAAGAGAAACAAATGATATTATTTTGTGTGTGTAAATTTGTGGATTTCCTCCTCTACATTTTCCATCAAATTGGTATCAGAGCTAAGGTCACAAAGCCAAAGGATCCAAAGAGTCGAGAGTTTGTAGTAGCAACTTATAGAATCGCACTATGTGAGTAATAAGAGTCAAAAGTTATTTCCATCACTGCATGTGTAAATTTGTACTAGAAACCACCCACCATATTGAGAAGGTTTCATGGAGAGAAGTGCCACAATCGAGCCATAGCTGTGTATATAATAAATCCCTAAGAGAAAAAAACCAGCATGAAAATTCAACCAAGAAGGGTCACACAGATAAATGTTTCACATGGAATTTAACCTCATTCGAAAAGCATGATAATTTTTTGGGTTTGAAAAAAATCCCTTTGTATACGTGAATCCAATCAAGGTTGTGCCTTATGGGGGTGCATATTGAAATTCAATTTTTTTTTTTTGGGGGGGGGAACGATATGGAGAGATAGAAGCCATAAAACAAAAGAAAGATAACATTCATGGGTCACAAAGCATGATTGAAGCATATTAAGAAAATGAATCAAAAGGAAGAGGTAGAGATAATTGCCATGTTTAGAGAGGTTCAGCTTGAAACCGAGGAATTGAGAAGTATAGCAAAAGATAAAGAAGAGATTGAGGTTGATTGGTGTATCCTGGATAATAACCAAAATGATGAAGTATGCGATCCTTTAACATTAGATTTTATAAACCAAAAATTGGATGAGAATTTTCTGTGCAAGGTAACACAAGTTACATCTTCCAAGGAAGTGTGGAAGATCTTGGAAGAATAATTATGTACAAAGGAAAGTGGCATGCAATATAAACTTGTGTCACAGTATATTGAAGAACCAATAGAGAATCTTTCCATAGACTTGAAAGTAGATGAGAAATACTTCGGGAGAACATAAGAGCTTGGACAATCGCACTCAAAGGTGGATGATGGTCATGAAGAATGTAAAAGTGAAACACATTATGCATACATGCATATGGATGAAGAAGGTGCAACAAAGATTGCAGAGAGAGAAGTTGAATCCTATGTGTATCAAGCAGAGAAAGAGAATATAAATGCTCAAGGACTCCACTGTAACATGGATGATGAAGATGATGGTGAATCCCACTTTGATAAGACACATGTGGATGATGAATGCAAAGTGAGATGTGAATTTATGAATCCAACTGATGAATTTGGTGAAGTTCAAATTTTTAATGAGAAAATAGATGCTCATATATCCCACAATAGAGGGGATGACCATTATGTTGATTTTAACTTTGATGAAGATAATTTAACTGGTGATGAGTGGCTGCACGTGATGCAACATAAATAACACATTGATATGTTGTAATTTGTTGAGAGAAGTCCACTTGTGTCTGGAATCCAAGTGGAATACAACTTGTTTACAATATAAAAGGTTTGTAAAGAAGTGGAAGAGAAGGAAAAGAAGGAAGAGGAAGATGAGAAATATATCACTAAAGAGCATAAGGAATATGTTTTCAACACTGATTTTGAGTGTGAAGGTACATAAGATAACAACCCAACTAAAAAATAAGATGAAGAAAAATATTAAAGGAAAGACATGAAAGTTTCTAAAGACAAAGAAGAAACCATAGAAACAATTTTTCAACAATGGAGTCAAGAAGAAATTAGATTTTTCTATCAAGAAATATGAAAGAAAGAAGATCAGTAATATGAAGTGCAAGAAGCAGAGGAAAGAAAATATTTTGAAGATGAAAAGTTGTGGAAACATTCCATGATCAAAAGAATCCTTGAGAGGAAGTTGTGGAAGTTAGATTAAGAACAAATACAAGAAAATTCAAAGAAAAATTGTAGAAGCAACAAATAAAGAAATGTGGAGCTTATAACAAGAAAGCATAGTAGAAATTGAAGCAGTTTTGAGGATTTAGAATTTGGAAGAAGCGAAAAAGAAAAACCAACATTGTAAAAGTTTAAAGTCATTGTAAGCCTAGTTGAGACTTAGACCAACAGGCATGTTTAAGTGATGATTGGATCAATTTCTATTGTAAGCCTAGTAGGCATGGCTAAGTCACATTTCAGCCATGTTAAGTCATGTTAATTTATACAATCGTAATTAAGGGGGAGTGTTGGAAATTATAATTACTCCCATGTGCATGTGATACATGAAGTAAGAGGTTGAGTTGAGTTGAGTTAAGTCGAGTCCAATATTAGATGTTCAAGTTCATTCTTTATTTAGAAAGGTTAAATTTAGTGAGTGTTTTCATGTTTAAGTTAGCATCAATTGAGTCGCGAGTTAAAAAGTGTAAATACTCCATGTTGGGATCATTGTAGTCAAGTCAAGTTTGTGTGATCAATAGGAATAGAAACAACTCATTGTTTTGTGTGTGTAAATTTGTGGCTTTCCTCCTCTGCCTTTACCATCATATATATCCTAGTACTAAGACTCTCTTGTTTCACTGAGAATCACCAGTAAGAAATATAAAGGGTAGAGATTCCAAGAGTGGCTAACAACTATGAATCCACCATTGACTGCAAGGTTATTCCCACTAACATATTTGGCCTCATCCCTAGCCAATTACAACCCAACCTTCACAATATCCATAGCTTTAAGAGTTGGTCCCTCTAAGTTCGCAAAAATATTGGCGTATGCCTCCATTGTAGCCTCATCCTCCTTCATTGCATTGTTTAAAGGTAAATGGCCATGACATAAGGGGAGGTAATGATGAATTTGATGTCATATTTTCTGAGCTCAATTGCTTCATTCTTAGTCAGCCCTATGATTGTGCTTTGTGTTGGCATTATGTTTCTGGTATGGCTATTTGTTACAGATGTTGTACTTGATGGCAACTCCTGTGGCAAGGCTCTCAATTTGTTGAAAATTAAGAAGTACGCAGGAAATCAATTCAGAAGGTGCGTACCCGCAGGTACACCATGCAGGGACCGTGTCCAGATACGCAGGCCAGCCGTTCAGGAGGTGCGTCCCCCCAGTGCACACATTTCAAGGCAGAGAAAAGCACACGTGGGGTTTCTTATGTTTTACTCTTGGTATTTAGCCGACGGTATTGGGTTATTATGGTGTCGGCTCGTGGTTTTGATCCATGTTTTAAGGATGAGCTTGCCTATATAAAGCAAAGGAGATCACTTGGCTAAGTATCTTTTGAAATTGAATATCTTTAGATCTGAAATATTGGGTTATGGTCTTAAAAGCTTGATCTATATGAAAGGGAAGTTGAAGGCGAAGCTGTGAAGGGTGATCTCTCGAGCGCATGATCAGATCTGAGCAACTGTGCCACTCTGGTGGACTGCCTATTCAGCCCTAATCAGAAGGCCGCAGGTGTTTAACAGAAGAGCTGCGTGGGTATGCAGTGCAGAAACAGGAGAGCTGCGTGGGTACGCAGTGCAGAAACAGGAGATCTGTGTGGGTACGCAGAGCAGAAACAGGAGACCTGCGTGCGTACGTAGAGCAGAAGAAGGAGAGCTGCGTGGGTACGCAGAGCGACTGTGGTTCAGGTGCGTACGCATAGTAAAAGTACGCGGCGCGATAGTAATTCCGGGTGCGTACCTGCAGTAACAGTACGCGGCGCGATAATGTCTCTGGGTGCGTCCCTGCAGTAATAGTACGCAGTGCGGTTGAAGGAACAGTGCGTGGGCACGCAGTGCGGCAGAAGGATCTCTGCGGTTATACGCAGGGAAGCAGAAGGTGAACTGCGTAGCGACGCAGGCCACAGAAGGGAAAACTGCGTATCTGTTCTGTTGATTGAATTTTTCTGTTGATAAGGTGTTCTGGGTTAGTTCTGTTATTGCTGATCTGATAACTGTAGTGGACTGTAACTTTTATGTACTTGATGATCATTTGATGCTTTATGAAAGGAAGTAGGGGGTTGTAGCTCCCTTCCAGGAGAGACTGGAAAATGAGAGAGAGAGAGAGAGTTGTAGCTCTCTGCAGGTTGCAGCCTGCGTACTGGTAAAGGACTGCACCAGTACAAAACCATTGTAAAAGAAGTTTCTAATTTGAAAGAAGATAGAGACATATTGCAGCAGGTGGTTTTCACCCACATTGGGTTTCCACCTTACATCTTGTGTTCTTTGGTGTGACTATCTGTTTTTCTTTGTTCATGCTCATTATTTTATGGTACTAACATGCAAAAATAATTCAAAGAACAAATAAGGAAGATTTATTAAAAGAATTAGATAATACTGATTCACCCCCCCTCTCAGTATTATTTTCAACAATTGGTATCAGAGCAGGTCCTTCAAAGAAGCTTGATCGCTTGAAGGTAGATCGTTCATCATGAGCAACTACGAGAGAGAAGCATCAATCAGGCCACCGGTTTTTGATGGGACAAACTTCAATTATTGGAAGGTAAGAGTTACTGCCTATCTTCAATCTCTTGGTACAGAAGTTTGGGACATCGTAGAGACAGACTATGTTTTTCCTTCAGCTACTCCTACAGATGCAGCCGAGAAAAAGAAGTATGAAACAAATGCGAAAGCAGTCAGTACTCTATTAGGATGTATATCTCAATCAGAATTCATGAAGGTAATGCACTATAAATCCGCAAAAGAGATATGGGACAAAATTGTCACGAGCTATGAAGGAGATGAACAGGTAAAACGTGCTAAACTTCAAACTCTCAGAATTCAGTATGAGACTCTCAAAATGTATAATGATGAAAGTGTGGCTAACTATTTTCTTCGGGTAGATGAGGTTGTTAATTGTATGAAAAATTTGGGTGAAGAAATAAAAGAGGCTATTGTGGTTGAAAAGGTCCTAAGATCATTGTCCCCCAAGTTTGAATCTAAAGTATCTGCAATAGAAGAAAAGGAAAATCTACGAATTCTTACTATGTCTCAGCTACATGGAATTCTAACTGCTTATGAAATGAGAAAGGGAGGTCCATCAGATAGAAGAGAAGCTGCTTTCAAGGCATCAGGCAAAGGAGATTATTATGAAGCAAGCCACGTACCAGAAGAAGAGGAAGAAGAATCAAATTTTGTCAGAAATCTTCAAAGGGGTTCTGGAAGGTTCAGAGGTAAGTTACCTTTTAAATGCTTTGCTTGTGGAAGAGTAGGTCATTATGCTGCAAAATGTCCTTATAAGGATAAAGGAAAGGAACCTGCTAGATGGAACAAGAAACAGAACGCAAATAAGAAAAGCTACTACACTCATGAAGATAGTGATGGTCTATCAAACAGTGATGAAGATGAACAAGGTAATGAATATAAGTTGTTAATGGCATTTGAAGATGATGATTATATGGATGCTATAGATGTGGATAACCTTTATGATGAAATTACTAGACTCAAGAGATGTATAGAAGAAAAGAACATGATCATTGATACTCTACAATTTCAAATTGATGAAAAGGAAAAACATCTTGAAAAATTAGAAGGTGAAATTGTTGGTCTTAGAAAAGAGATTGAGAAAACAAAAGCTATTAATCTCAAGTTTGTCAAAGGATCTGAAACTTTGGATGAGATTATCAATGTGCAGCGGTCTCCACTAAACAAGACAGGTCTGGGCTATAATGGAGAAACTTCTCAAGCATCCACCTCAAAACGTTATCTTGATGCAGCAAGAAGAAATGAGCAAAAGCACAATGAAGATCATCAGGTAAAGCAGGGACGAATTACAAACAGAAACTATCAGGGGCAATCCATCTTAAGGGTGAACAAAAGCTACAACCAGCCACAGGTAAAATCTTCTCAATTTGGTTCAAGAATAGATGAAAATAGAAATAACAATCAGTTGGCTGGTAGATTCGATAACCGCAGAAGTTTCTTCAATGGACAATGCTTTTCTTGCCATAACTTTGGTCACAAAGCAGCTCAATGTGTTGCATATAAAACGATCATGACTAGGGAAGCTCAAAAACAAAGAAGTATGACAGGAATTACAAAAAGGACCTATAACAACTTTTCGGTTCTTGAAAATGAAGTTGAATGCTCTATTTGCAATAACTTTGGTCATGAAGACTCTGAATGCAGGAGCAGGTTACAGCAGAAAAAGGAACAAGCCTCAAGCACCAAAACATGGAGAATAAAGGAACCACAAACAGAAAGATGTGGGATAGCATTTTATGCAGAGGGGCAGGAAAATCTATGGTACATTGACAGTGGATGTTCGAAGCATATGACAGGTGATAAAGAAAAACTTGAGTCTTATTCTGCTCTAGAAAAGGGAAAGAAAGTCTCTTTTGGAAATGATACTCCTGCAACTATAAAAGGAAAAGGCATTGCTCAGTTAAAAGAAAAGGTCAATGCTGGAAATGTTTTGTATGTTGATGGATTGAAGCATAATCTTCTAAGTGTCAGCCAGATGTGTGATCAAAGAACCGAGGTTATATTCAGATCAAATGGATGTCTTGTTCGTGATCTTGATACAGGTAAAACAGTGATCAAAGGCAAAAGAACTCCAAATAATCTGTACATATTTGAAGAAGGACAACAACAATGCTATCTGAGCAAGGATGATGAGCACTGGTTATGGCATCGGAGTTTGGGGCATCTAAGCTTTTCACAAATAAGGAAAGCATGCAAATATCAGGCAGTTCGCGATCTTCCAGATATCAAAATTCCTGACAACACCATAAGCAAATCATGTCAGTTTGGAAAACAAACCAGAACTAACTTTCCAGAGAAGGAAGGATCAGCTAGCATGCCTCTTGAGCTAGTACATACAGATACATGCGGTCCATTCAGGAAAAGAACACCTAGAGGAGAACAATACTTGATATTATTCATTGACGATTTCTCCAGGTTTGTCTGGCTAGGACTTATGAAGCACAAAGATGAAGCATTCGAAAAATTCAAATCCTTCAAAGCCTTGGTGGAAAATGAATCAGGTCACAAAATTAAGTGCCTCAGATCCGACAGAGGTGGGGAGTTTGCCTCAAATGAATTTTTCGATTTATGTGAAGAACATGGGATAAGAAGAGAATACTCTACAGCTAGAACTCCTCAGCAAAATGGAGTTGTGGAAAGAATGAACAGAACAGTCCAACAAATGGCTCGTGCTATGCTTGATGAATCAGGAACTCCCGCAACTTTCTGGGGTGAAGCTGCACATGCTGCGGTTGTTATTCTCAACAAAACAAATTTCCGGGTGAACAACACTCAAACTTCTCATGAGCTCTGGAGTGGTAAGACTCCTTCGGTAAAGCACTTCAAAATCTTTGGGAGAAAATGCTATATCAAGAATACTGATGAGCAACTTGGCAAACTTGAACCTAGAGCAGATGAAGGCATTCTTCTTGGTTACTCTCCACATAGCAAAGCATACAAATGCTACAATAAAAGACTTGGCAAAATTGTTGACAGCATTGATGTAGTGGTTGATGAGAAGGGATACATTCCTAGGCAAGTACATCATGAAGACATCGAAGAAGATGAAGGCTACTCTCAAAGACAGAATGATGAAGAAAAAGAACCTCAAGAAGAACCAGAGAAGCAGACAAGAATAGAAGAGAAAACCCCATCCAGATATGTTCAGAAGAATCATCCAGAATCTCAGATTGTGTGGCAGAAAGAAGCAGGTGTACAAACAAGAAGAACAGTTGCAGAAGCCTCAAGCTATTTGGCATTACTCTCCTCCACTAAACCACAAAATGTGAAAGAGGCATGCAAAGATGAATGTTGGGTGAAAGCAATGGATGAAGAACTTGAGCAAATCGAAAAGAACAACACTTGGGAGCTGGTTCCTAGACCAAAGGATAAGAATGTTATCGGAACAAAATGGGTCTTCAAAAACAAATTGAATGAAAATGGAGGAGTAATTAGAAACAAGGCTAGACTTGTTTGTAAAGGGTATGCGCAGCAAGAAGGAATAGACTTTGAGGAAACCTTTGCTCCTGTTGCAAGACTTGAGGCCATCCGAATGTTCCTTGCTCTCTCAAGTTTTCAAAACTTCAAAGTATTTCAAATGGACGTGAAATCAGCCTTTCTGAATGGAGACTTGGAAGAAGAAGTGTACATTGAACAACTAGATGGGTTCATTCTTGGAAATGATCCAAATCTTGTATGCAGATTGAAAAAGGCTCTCTATGGTCTCAAACAAGCTCCAAGGGCTTGGTACTACCGTTTGGACAAATATCTTCATCAACAAGGTTTTTCAAAAGGATCGGCAGATAGCAATCTTTATATAAAAGTTGAAAATGACAAATTGCTAATACTTGTTGTGTATGTAGATGACATTATTTTTGGGAGCAATGAAGAAGCTATGAGTCAAAACTTTGCCTTGGTCATGCAGAAAGAATTTGAAATGTCCTTGCTAGGAGAACTGACATACTTCCTTGGTTTGCAAATCCAACAAAAGGAAGGAGGAATCTTTTTATCTCAAACCAAGTATCTCAAACAGATTTTGAAGAAATATGGTATGGAAGATGCAAAACCAGTATGTACACCCATGGTCACAGGATGTAGCCTCAGTGCAAATGATGAATCTGCAGCAGTACATCAACCAACCTACAGATCTATGATTGGAAGTTTACTTTATTTGACAGGTACCCGACCGGACATCATGCATGCAGTTGGAATAGTTGGAAGATTTCAGGCAAATCTGAAGGAGACTCATCTTCAGGCAGTGAAGAGAATTTTCAAATATCTTCAAGGGACTCAAAATTATGGCTTATGGTATCCTAGAGATACAGATCTTACACTTCATGCTTATACAGATGCAGATTGGGCCATAAGCGTGGATGACAGGAAAAGCACAAGTGGTGGTGCGTTCTTTATGGGTTCCAGACTGGTATCTTGGTTCAGCAAGAAACAGAGTTCAATTGCCTTGTCTACAGCTGAAGCAGAATATGTTGCTGCTGCATCTTGTTGCACCCAACTCCTTTGGATGATGCAGACTTTGCAGGATTTTCAAATCACTTGTACACCACCAATCCCCATCTTATGTGATAACACAAGTGCAATCAACATCTCAAAGAATCCTGTTATGCATTCAAAAACCAAGCACATACCAATCAAGTACCATTTTCTCCGGGAACAAGTACTTGAACAGAAGGTCAAGTTGGAGTATGTTCCTTCTAAGGAACAAGTTGCTGATATTCTCACCAAACCATTGCCCAGGGACACTTTTGAATACCTCAAGCAAAAGCTGGGGGTTGTTGATGCATCATCTTATTGTTGAACCTTTTCTGATTGATGGTACAGGTTCAGGGGGAGCATATAATGCATTGTTGGCATTATGGAGGATGGTCAGAAGGAGATCTTGGAAATAGCTGCAATATGTCTCTATCTCTTTCATGGTGGATTATGGTTCTTTGTTGCAGATCTGGTTCATTTTCAGGGGAAGCATGATCTTAGGGGGAGCATACCCCTTTGCCCTTGATGTCAAAGGGGGAGAATGAAGCTGAAGTTTGTGAGGTTGCCATCAAGTCCAAAGGGGGAGATTGTTGGCATTATGTTTCTGGTATGGCTATTTGTTACAGATGTTGTACTTGATGGCAACTCCCGTGGCAAGGCTCTCAATTTGTTGAAAATTAAGAAGTACGCAGGAAATCAGTTCAGAAGGTGCGTACCCGCAGGTACACCATGCAGGGACCACGTCCAGATACGCAGGCCAGCTGTTCAGGAGGTGCGTCCCCCCAGTGCACACATTTCAAGGCAGAGAAAAGCACACGTGGGGTTTCTTATGTTTTACTCTTGGTATTTAGCCGACGGTATTGGGTTATTATGGTGTCGGCTCGTGGTATTGATCCATGTTTTAAGGATGAGCTTGCCTATATAAAGCAAAGGAGATCACTTGGCTAAGTATCTTTTGAAATTGAATATCTTTAGATCTGAAATATTGGGTTATGGTCTTAAAAGCTTGATCAATATGAAAGGGAAGTTGAAGGCGAAGCTGTGAAGGGTGATCTCTCGAGCGCATGATCAGATCTGAGCAACTGTGCCACTCTGGTGGACTGCCTATTCAGCCCTAATCAGAAGGCCGCAGGTGTTTAACAGAAGAGCTGCGTGGGTACGCAGTGCAGAAACAGGAGAGCTGCGTGGGTACGCAGTGCAGAAACAGGAGATTTGCGTGGGTACGCAGAGCAGAAACAGGAGACCTGCGTGGGTACGCAAAGCAGAAGAAGGAGAGCTGCGTGGGTACGCAGAGCGACAGTGGTTCAGGTGCGTACGCATAGTAAAAGTACGCGGCGTGATAGTAATTCCGGGTGCGTACCCGCAGTAACAGTACGCGACGCGATAATGTCTCTAGGTGCGTCCCTGCATTAATAGTACGCAGTGCGGTTGAAGGAACAGTGCGTGGGCACGCAGTGCGGCAGAAGGATCTCTGCGGTTATACGCAGGGAAGCAGAAGGTGAACTGCGTAGCGACGCAAGCCACAGAAGGGAAAACTGCGTATCTGTTCTGTTGATTGAATTTTTCTGTTGATAAGGTGTTCTGGGTTAGTTCTGTTATTGCTGATCTGATAACTGTAGTGGACTGTAACTTTTATGTACTTGATGATCATTTGATGCTTTATGAAAGGAAGTAGGGGGTTGTAGCTCCCTTCCAGGAGAGACTGGAATACGAGAGAGAGAGAGAGAGTTGTAGCTCTCTGCAGGTTGCAGCCTGCGTACTGGTAAAGGACCGCACCAGTACAAAACCATTGTAAAAGAAGTTTCTAATTTGAAAGAAGATAGAGACATATTGCAGCAGGTGGTTTTCACCCACATTGGGTTTCCACCTTACATCTTGTGTTCTTTGGTGTGACTATCTGTTTTTCTTTGTTCATGCTCATTATTTTATGGTACTAACATGCAAAAATAATTCAAAGAACAAATAAGGAAGATTTATTAAAAGAATTAGATAATACTGATTCACCCCCCCTCTCAGTATTATTTTCAACACTTTGAGGCCTTATTTGCGTATGGAGTAAGTCCTCCTAAAAGTCATGATAATTGAAACATATATATAGTCTATGAGAAAACTAATTCTATTTGAAATCTAATCTCACTTCCTAGTTAGTCCCTCCAAGTAGAAGGATGAGGGAAAATGAACTTTCTCACTCCACCCACTATCTAAGACTTTGCAGTAAACATCTCGTTTATAGTTGATGGAAATTAATACATTCATTCCATGGATATGGATGGTTTAGTCTCATTGGGAATGAAGCATAGTGGAAAAATAATCACCCCCTTTACATTACTGTACTTATGTAATACAGTTGTATGCCTAACATGAGCTTAATTAAGCCTATATAATTAGCACAAACATACTACAAATTAAATGTTTCTTTGCATGTGAATCCTTCTGTACACAGATTTGTGTGTTTGCCATTATAGAGGTAGATCATAACAAACTTGTAATCACTCTGATTCAGTTATGTGGAGCTAATTCATTTCTTACAGTGAGACTTGCCTTGACCTTAAATGTAACCACTTCATGACACCTACTCAATCCAATGTTATATCCATCATTATTATACTCACTAGTAATATTTCCATGAGTCTTCTTGTTACACAACCTGAGTAGAATCAACCATCTACTAAGCACACCCTTAAAATCATCAATGATATGGTACAAGGCAGAGGTTAAGACGATTCTAACATGAAAAACTTGATGGCCCTCTACATAAATGTAGATTTGCAATTGTATTAATTAAATAGCTAATGTTAGTAAAGATAATATGTTATTTTAATACAAGGTAATATCAAATATCCACAATTAATGCAAACTAGAAAAGAACTAACTACTACTCTATTTAGAATGTCAATCTTTGGTGATACTTGGCAACAGTTAGATCGAATACAACTTACGCAGGTTTGATATGGTCAACTCCTCTAAATCACACTAGATATAGTTGTGGTTTGTCACAGGGGCCATTCTGCTCACCAAAATTACTCACACAAATTTTAGGTCTTCTCTGCTCTTCTAATTTTGTAATTGTGTATGTAACCACACAATAGCACAATAGAACATCACTAATTGTTACTAAATTTAAATTTTATATGGAATTCAAAGAAATTTGCAAGGACCTTCACCTTCTAATCAATTATTACTTGAATTCATTATCATCTTATCATGACATGAGTTTGATGTTTATTTATATAAAAAAAATGTAGAAACATTTCAAATAGTCGTAATCCAAAAAACTTTGTTCATGTAAAGTTGTGGCTTTGATATGGAACCCAAAGCTCACAATCAAGAGAGAAAACGGGTTCTAAAGGTTGACAAAGTGACAAGAAATTAGGTATAACATGAGATATCATGAGTACTCCCTGAACTGGTTTGTTGACTTGTCCTTGGCCAACTTGATGCCTTTAACTTTAGTTAAATTTCTATCATCCTCAGTCTCCACTAGCGTTTGAGAACATCGCGCTTTTTAGTAAATCATGTAGTCATCAATTATAAAAGAGATGATCATATGAAGAGATATGGTTGTAAATGTGAGAGGTCAATGACCAAACACAACCACAAAGTATTCATCGCATAAATGTGTAAAGACCAGTAATGATGATATCAACAGAAAGTCCCCATTTGTATAACATTCAAGGGATTTCAATTCAGAGTTTAGATAATAAACAAATCATTCAAATATCTTCAATGACATTCCAACACAAACCATAACCTTTTCGATAAATCATCGATATTTTTCAATATTTCACTAAGAATAATAAATTCTCTGTTGGAATAAGGAATTACTGAGAGCGGGGTAAATCAATAATTGTGAGGTTCTTAGAGCTCTAAGAACAAATATTTATGTCTTTGCACTATAGCTAGTTTCTTGTGAGCACATTCACAATACAATATAAATCAACAATAAGGTAAGACATTCACTTGTACAAACAATCCATCAAATGAGCAGCACACGCATATTGACATAGGTATTTTTGATGTGGAAATCTAAAGGGAGAAAACCGTCAATCTGTCTGTTGTTATGATGTAAATTAAGCCCCTACTTAATTACATTAATTTGTTTGTGAGCACCCAATCATATGAGGCCCCAACCCCCTTTAGAAAGAAAGTGACTACTTGGCAAGAGGCACCGACCTCTTATGAATGAAGGCCACTACCTTCTCTAGCCATTGTTCTACTTTTCATACAATTTTCAAACTGAAGATAGAGGTTAATACATATACACAAAAATATAAATTTGATATACTGCAATACTAGATCCTTTCCTTCAAATCTGCAGTTATCCTTTGAACTGTTCTCTCTGCTACTCAACTAGTTCTAGTCTCAAACCTCTACTACATTGTCTCTCCATTAACACTTGGCTCAATCACACATTTTATTACTCATGCACAACTATGCACTATGTGCTCACAATAATTCTACATTCCCAAATTTTCTCAACTAAACTCCACAGTTTTGCTTCTTTGCTGCACTAGGAATGATGCTCTCTCTGTAGTCCTTCAACTGTCTCTGCTATCTCTATAGCTGTTAGTGTGCTAGAACATGACACTATTTGTTGTTGTTCTGTAAAAAATTCCAGGACACTACAACTATGTTAGATATAAGGATGTGCTACCTGTGGATTCTTCATACTAAGAATTGAATCTCAATATTCCCTACACACTCAACAAGAACCTTCATTAATTCCATCCTATGCACTTCTTCAAGGCTCCCCATTCCTTCTTAATTTCTTCTTAGCGGCCTGAGTGTACTGAAGGCATGCCTCTCCTTCTTACATTAGTTGCACCACTCTGATAGAGCCCATAGATTTACTGGTATGGTGTCTTGGAGCCATTATCTTCATTTATCTCCCGTTGGCATACAAGTAATTATCAAAGGAGGCTTTCTTCAGCTCGGGACAAACTTTACAATCACTATTAATAAAATGGCACCAACCTCTCTATGCACATTTACTATTGGTTGATGACTCATGCATCCTCTGTAAACTGCGCGCTGGAACTGTTGACTCATTCATGGTTGTGATGTGGAGAGCTATCAAATCATGCATCCTTCAAACATATGTTTCTACAGACTTGGATCCTAAAATCCCTGGTACTTGTAACCTTTCTTAAATACAATTTCATAAGAGTTGTGAGCTACCAGGCTTCTAAGTACTGACCCACCAGGGTGCACTCTCCTTGGTGCCTTTCCTTTGATTTTTCTTTGTGCTCCTTTAAAATGATTTCCCCTAGTGGATTTGCTTTAATAGTAGCCAAAAGTCCCTTGGTCATAAAACACATGAAACCACCACAAAACATCAACCTGAGTGGGACTTTCGTCATTTGATGAAAATATTAACTTCCAACAAACTTTCCATCTCTCAACATTGCTTACTTGACACTCCATTAAAATTAATTATGGGTTTTTGATTTCAGAGAAATTTATATTGCGGGTTTTGTCAATTGATGGACCATCAAGTGTTTTCCCCTGTTTCCCAACTCCTTACCATTCCCTTCCAAATTTTAAGTAAACCTCTGGGGTTCTGATCTTTCGGGCTTCCCGCTACTGTGGCACTCTACAATCCAGTAATAGTTTTAAATAAATCTCTTGGGTTTCGGGCCTTTTGGGTTTTCGGCTTCCCTCTACCCCATCTCTTTGCATTCCCGTAACAATTGTAAATAAACCTCTAGAGTTCTGGGCCTTTAGGGGTTCAAGGCTCTACTACTAATGGATTCAAAGTCCTTACGTTGGCTCATCATAACTTTTGACCCAAACCCCCTTTTGTAGGATTACACATATCATTAGACAAATATTTCTAGGCACTTTCCAACTATGCCACTTTAAGGAAGATCTGAGTTGATCTCTTGAGATATAATCTCCTCCAAATTCTGGGACTCCCCAACCAAAATAGTCATCTTTTCATGGCTTCTTCACTAAGCCTCCTACTATGATGTTTCTGTATAGAATACTGCAGTAACCATGTGACTCTCCCTGAACAACATGCTCATCAATGCCAACATCTACTGCTTCTATCCCTATTGCTAGTCTAGTTGACATTAATGCCAACAAACCAAGTGCCACCAATCATTCAGATAATGCTAACTATCCAACAATCTCCCACTTTGGCAATGCCGGAAATACACTAAGATCCCCTTGAGACCAAACATGGTCTTCTTCATCATTTTTCTTCTCCTTAGCACTAGTAATATTCTCCCCCTTTCTCATCAATGGTAAAGTATTCTCCTGAAAACTCCCCCTGAAACACTACAAACTACCCTTCAATTGATCCCACAAGATGAGTAGTGACCAACATTCATTATAATTGAGTCATTTGGGAGGAGTCACAAACCCTATCTATTGCTGGAGATGATCAAATGGATATCTTGCAAGTGGATGAGTAAATATGTCTGTAAGTTGTTCTTTAGTGGCGACATATTAAAGTTGAACAACACTAGTCGCAACCTGTTCTCTTAAGAAATGGAACTTGATAAGAATGTGCTTGGTATTTGAATGCAGAATAGGACTTTTCAAGATGTTCATGGCACTAGATTTTTCACACATGATTGGAATTGGATCAATCAACTCTACCTTAATTTCCTTCAAGGTCTGGTTCATCAAGGAAATTTGTGGCCAACAAGTGGAGGCTACAATATACTCCGCTTCAACAGTTGATAAGGAAATGGAGTCTTGTTTCTTACTGACCCAGGACACTAAGCAGTCTCCTAAGAAGAATGTTGCATTAGAGGTGCTATTTATTTCATTAATACTTCCTGCCCAATCAACATCAACATAGGCCCTCAATTTTAACTCTATCCTCCTAGCATACCACAACCCATAACCAATTATGCCTTGCAGATACTCAAAGATCCTTTTTACAATAAGGACATGACTTTCACAGGGGATAGCTTGAAATATGGCTACCAAGCCGACTGCTTGCATGATATCGTTTCTATATTGTGTGAGATATAGAAAGTTTCCTATCACCAATTTGTAGATAGTATGATTAATCAGTGACATCTCATCTTCCTTGCATAACTTACAACCTATAACCATGGGGGTGTTAACTGACTTGCAATATTATATTCCAAATTTCTTTAGATATTCTTGCAGGTACTTGGATTGGGAGATAAATACCCCATCCGTTGATTGAGATGTTTTCGATCCTAACCAAAAGAACAATTCTACTATCATGGACATCTCAAACTCTATCTGCATACAATTTGTAAATTGACGTCCCAACCACTCTAGATAGTTTCCAACGATTATTTCGTTCACATACACTACCATAATTAGTAGATGATCATCTTTAGATTTTATATACAAATTGTTGTCTACATTGCCCTCTTAATGCATAGTTGCTGAAGGTGTTGATCCAATCTTGAATACCATGCTCTGGGGGCCTGTTTGAGTCCATATAAGGTATTTTTTTAGTTTTCACACAAACCCATGACCTTTGGTGTGTGCGAACCCCTCTGGTTGCTCAATATAAACTTCTTCTTCTAGATCACCATTGAGAAACATTGGCTTCACGTCCATTTAATACACCTTGACATTTTTATGTTTGGAAAACGAAAGAAACACTCTGATAGCTTCTAGTCTATCTATTGGTGTGAAGGTTTCCTCAAAATCTATCCCCTCTATTTGGGCATACCCTTTCCATACTAGTTGACCCTTTTTCTTGATTACTTGACATTACTCATTTAGCTTATTTTTTAAGACCCATTTTGTGCCTATGATGTTTTTCTCTTTGGGTCTTGGGACAATCTCCCAAGTGTCATTCTTCTCAATTTGGTCAATTTCTTCATTCATAGTTCTCACCCAAGACTTGTCCTCAGTTGCCTGAATGGGATTCTTAGGCTAAACCTGAGATAAGAGAGAAGTATTTTCACAACTTGGACTATCAAAAAAATTTAGCCTAGTTTGAACAACAAGTCTTTTATCTCTAAGAATTTGACCCCCAGTATGTTCTTTTCGTACATACCTAAACGGTTTTTTGGTCCTTGGAGTTGTGCTTGTTTCTACATCTTCATTATATGACTTTGTTTCATCATGGTATGAGGATCTGATGGCTGAACTCTATTCTCCATATGAGTTCATGTTTCGTTTGGAGGAATCATATTGTGGTGCTATTTCATCTACTATCACATTAATGCAGTCTTCAACCCTACTTTTCCTTTTATTGTAGCATTTGTATCCTTACTTCAAGAAGCGTACTTGAGAAATATACCTTCATCAACGTGTGAATAAAAATTTCCAATATTTTTATCATTCCTTTTGATAAAGCAATTTCTCCCAAATACCTTATAGTGTTTCACTAATGTAGGTCTCCCTTTCGATAACTCACAGGGAGTCCTATCACTACTAGGCCTGAGTTGTGTTTTGTTTGATAGGTACGCTACTGCTTGTGCTGCTTCTCACCAAAAGGTGTGAGGTACATTTTATTCATCAAACATAGCTCAGACCATCTCCTAGATCATTCTATTTTTTGTCTCAGCTAATCCATTTTATTGTAGAGTTATGGCCACAAAATATTGCCTCCTTATGCCATGCTCATCATATAGTTATTCAAACTCTCTTGAAGTGTATTCTCCTCATATGTCTGATATTAAGCACTTGATCTTTAGATCCTTCTCATTTTATACCTAAGCTTTAAATGTCTTAAGAACTTCTGATTTCTCTTTTAAGAGCATGTCACTGAGATCATCACCTTCTTACTTTGAACAACTCTTTCTTTAGATGTTTGTTCTCTTCTTATTGTTTCTCACATGTTTTTTTTCTACTAGTCAAAGGGCTAAGCTATCTTTACTTTTAATAACTTCTTCAATTTTTTATTTTCGATAAAAAAATTCCTCATTATCTGAGTTATACATATCTTCTTCAGCACATTGTAGTTGTTCTTTTAGTTGTCTGTTCTTTCTTCTAGCCTTCTTTAACTCATCAAGAGAAATGATAAGTTATCCTTCAAATTCTATTACTCCTACTTCTTCTTCTTCCTCTTCAGAGTTTGTAATATCTTGTTTCTTGGAACTTGCTTCAAATACCGTGAGTAACCACTCATTTAACTCATCTTCTGAGGATTTTTCACTATCTGACACTAGTTTTGTTATATATCTGACCTGCAAATAATGAAGACGTAGAAACAAGCACAACTCCAAGGACTAGAAAACCATTTAGGTATGTTCAAAAAGAACATACTAGGCATCAAATTCTTAGAGATAAAAGACTTGTTGTTCAAACTAGGCTAAAATTTGTTGATAGTCCAAATTGTAAAAATATTACTCTATTATCTCAGGTTGAGCCTAAGAATCCCATTCATGCAAGTGAGGACAAGTCTTGGGTGAGAGCTATGAATGAAGAAATTGACCAAATTGAGAAGAATGACACTTGGGAGATTATCCCAAGACCCAAAGAGAAAAATGTCATAGGCACAAAATGGGTCTTAAAAAATAAGCTAAATGAGTAAGGTCAAGTAATTGGGAATAGGGCTCAACTAGTATGGAAAGGATATGCCCAGATAGAAGGGATAGATTTTGAGGAAACCTTCGCACCAATAGCTAGACTAGAAGCTATCAAAATGTTTCTTTCCTTTTCCAATCGTAAAAATTTCAAGGTGTCTAGCTATTGGTGCGAAGGTTTCCTCAAAATCTATCCCCTCTATCTGGGCATACCCTTTCCATACTAGTTGAGCCTTGTTCCTGATTACTTGACCTTACTCATTTAGCTTATTTTTTAAGACCCATTTTGTGTCGATGACATTTTTCTCTTTGTGTCTTGGGACAATCTCCCAAGTGTCATTCTTCTCAATTTGGTCAATTTATTCATTCATAGCTCTCACCCAAGACTTGTCCTCGCTTGAATGGGATTCTTAGGCTCAACTTGAGATAATAGAGCAATAGTTTCACAACTTGGACTATCAACAAATTTTAGCCTAGTTTGAACAACAAGTCTTTTATCTCTAAGAATTTGACGCCCAGTATGTTGTTTCTGTACATACCTAAACGATTTTTTGGTCCTTGGAGTTGTTCTTGTTTCTACATCTTCATTATTTGCAGGTAAGATCTATAACAACACCAATGTTAGATGATGAAAAATCCTCAGAAGATGAGTCCAATAAGTGGTTACGCACAGTATTTGAAGCAAACTCCAAGAAACAAGATATTACAAACTAAATAAGAGAAATGATGAGTTATCCTTCAAATTCCACTACTCCTACTTATTCTTCTTCCTCTTGAGAGTTTGTAATATCTTGTTTCTTGGAGTTTGCTTCAAATACCATGAGTAACCATTCATTTGACTCATCTTCTAAGGATTTTTCGCTATTTGACACTGGTGTTGTTATAGATCTAATGTGTCAGTGTCATTAGAGATTTGTGCTTCTGCATCCCTAGTCTCTGCTTGGGTCTTGATGTTATAAATCTGACCTGAAAATATATGAAATGATACCAATATAGCCAATAAATGTAAATAATCACAAAAAATAACAAGATCTAAATATAGAAATGATTATCTTTATTGATCAAACCCTTAAGGTAGGGCAACACCATACATTCACTCCTTAAGGAAGTAGAACACTCCACAAGCCATATGCTTGTCCATACAATATCCCTTGACATCTCTCAATGGGGAGTCTCTAGCCTCTATATAGGCCTCATACATACAGTACCATTGGTCATTACCATGGTTCCCTCAATACCATTTATCTAATAAAATGGGCTTATTACATTATTGCTAACTACTTGTGGTCCCTTACATGATACGGGTTAACCACTTTATTTATTACGATGGCCCATCCCATTATTACATTATTCCCTTGGGTACCTCCCTCTGTACCCGATACTATCCCCCCTAGGTATACTACATTCCACCCGCCTTAAACAAGTTTCGTCGTTGAAACATAAGAAGAACACAAATAATAAGATCTACTCAAAAGAGTAGTCCACTGGTACCATGGACATGCATCTAGTCATCCAAGAGAAAGGTGAGCCCTTGATCTAGTTGGTGTCTCGCTCACCTGAGATGGAAGTTGACCCTGGCTTCTCTTCTGTGTTGTTGTGTTGTGGGTGGATCTTCGCCCCTTTCTATCTGTCATGTGGGGGTTGTTGTCCTTGTTGCTGATTCGTTGCCATCTTGTAGGTTGTTTTCTTGTTGGGTGATGTGGGTGGTGATATGTTGGAGTTATAACCAATGGTGTATCTTTCTTTAATTCACCACCTAATTGAGTCTAATTAGTATCTGGTACATGTTGTGGCGCCTACTGTTGTTTATTATTTTCCAATATTACTTCAACCATGGGTTCATCATCTGATACTCAACATGTTTATTGATGGAAATATCCTGTAATGTAATTTTCTTCTTTGTATACCAGAGCTTCAGGAATTTCTTGTGTACATTAATATTGATATTACCAAGAGATTCCATCCAAGGGTATCCCAAAACAACATCCACATTACCCATATCTGAAGCATAAAATCAGAATGCAATACATATTTATCCATAGAAATATTAAAATCTTTATAAACTTGCACCTGCTCATTATTAACCCATGTGTGCTCCATTTGTTTAGTTGGGATTTGCAATCTTTTTGCCAAAGTAACATTTATAAAAATTTTCTTGCAACTAGGATTTATAGACATAATGATCTTCTCCTTCTTAATACATCCATCAACCTGTAATAAGGAAATACCAGTCGGAAATAACCCCTTACATGACTCATTCCCTTGTTCTCTACCATGAGACCATTTGTCCAAAAGGAGTTTTTCAAATTCTTCATCCAAAAGTTTGAACAACTGCTTCCTCTCAAGTGAGTTCCACCATATGGCAACCTCTTCTTTCATACTAAGCCATATTAAACATCTCCACTGTTTTGTCCACAATGAATTTGTTCGTTATATGAATTCTTTAATAGTGGGGCCATCATCTTTTCCTGTAAAAATAAGAACCTTGCTAGAAGCCATGAAGAGGGTTTTGAAAAAAAAAATCACTTACTTGACGAAAATTTAAAATGGCCACAATTCAGTCAATATTGCTCAGAATCCTTATTATGACATGTTTTCGGAAATGGAACAACCATTCTGCATCTTCCCATGTGATAAAAATCCCGATCTAGGCATTGAAATTTTAGATTCGTGCTGTAACTGTCCTGCCGTCACAACAATTTCTAAAAAAGAGCTGATTTTAAATCAGCGATATCTCCCTCATCCGGAGTCCAATTCGACCAATTGGTTTTTTGAAATTAGGTATTTTTTCACAAAGAACCCATATCTGCAATTAGATTCTGTAAAAGTTTCCCCAGAACGTACAGATCTAATCTGCAAACTCGCTGCCTCGAAAAACGTCTGCAACACTGCTGATGTTTAAATCAGCGATATCTCCCTCATCCAGACTCTAATTTGGCTGAATTTCTTTTTTTAAATTGGGTAATTTTTCGCAAAAAATCCATATCTGTAATTAGATTATGGAAATTTTTGACCAGAATGTACATATCTAATATGCAAACTTTCCACCCAAAAAATTCTAGAAAAATATTAAAAAAAAATCTTCGCTTCGCCCAAGAAGGTGCTCTGATACCACTTGTTATAGTTCTGACCTGCAAATATATGAAATGATACCAATATGCCCAATAACTATAAATAATCACTAGAAATAACAAAATCTGAATAGATAGAAATGCTTCTTTATTGATCAAACCCTTAAGGTAGGGCAGCGCCATACATTCACTCCTTAAGGAAGGAGAACACTCCACAAGCCATATGCTTGTCCATACAATATTCCATGACATCTCTTAATGGGGAGTCTCTAGCCTCTATATAGGCCTCATACATACAATGCCATGGTTCCCTTAATACCATCTATCTAATACAATGGGCTAATTACATTATTGCTAACTACTTGTGGTCCCTTACATGATACACGTTAACCACTTTATTTATTACTATGGCCCATCCCATTATTACATTATTCCCTTGGGTACCTCCCTCTGTACCCCATATTACCCTCCCTAGGTATACTACAGGTGATGAGTTATCCTCTTTGGATTAAAGCCCCTTATTCTTAGAGAGCCTCTTCTTTTTATGTTTTTGAGCTTTTCCTTTGATATTATGATCATATTCCTTTTCTATCCTTTATTTGTAAGGGAATTTGGACAAAAAATGTTAAACTATTCCATAGTAAAAAAATTAAAGGGAAGCTTCCCTTTATACTTTACTAAGCCTCACTTTAGTTTCTTGGCAAAGTGAGCCAGATCTTGATCAGATTCACAATTGGAGAAATCCTGATGGTATTTTTTCTCCTTAGCCTTCTTAGACACCTTGAAAGCTGCCTCCTTTGGTTCAAAACTCTCTTTACCTACTCTCATCTCATAGGCTATGAGAGTACCAAGAAATTGGTCCATTGTGAGACTCTTTAGATCAGACATCTCTTCAATGGGATATATTTTGGCATTAAATATCTGAGGCAAAGATATTAAAACTTTCTGAACAATTATATCTTCTTTGATAGCTTCACCAAGTTTGCTAATCATATTGGTTACTTCATCAACACTGAGAAAGTATTATGCTATATTTTCTTCTTCACTCATTTTTAAGCTTTCAAACCTCATTATGAAGGTTTGAAGTTTGGCTTGCTTGACTTTTTCATGGGCCTTCTTGACTCTGATTGAACTTCACCCGCACTTCCTTGGCATACTTACAATGAATAACTTTTACTAACTCAGATTGACTAAGGCCAAATATAAGGAATTCTTAGCTTTAACATTATTTCCATTTACCTTTTTACTATTTTCAACCGTGGGAGGTATATCAGGAACATCATAATCTATCAACATAGAGCTCCAAACATATACCCCTAGAGACATAAGATTGGCTTCCATCCTAACTTTCCAAAAAGCATAGTTTGTCCCATAAAAGACTAGTATCTTGCATGACTAAGGATTCTAACTCTCTTGCCTAGATATAATTCCTTATGGATATACCTTCCAGTGACTAAAATGTTCTTGAAGGAACTTGGATCTGATACCAATTGTTGGAATAAGGAATTACTGAGAAGGGGGTGAATCATTGTGAGGTTCTTAGAGATTTAAGAACAAATCTTTATTTTTCTTCACTACAACCAATTACACTTGAGCACATTCATAATACAATATAAATCAATAACAAGATAAGCCATTAACATGTACACACAATCCATCAAATGAGCAACACACACATATTGGCACAGGTATCTTTTACGTGGAAACCCAAAGGGAGAAAACCACCAATCTATTTGTTGTTATGATGCAAATTAAGCACCTACTTAATTACATCAATTTGTTTGTGAGTACCCACTCACAGGATGCCCTAAACCCCTTTAGGTAACAAGATTTAACTTTCCAAGAGGCACCAACCTCTTATGAATGCAAGGAACTACCTACTCTAGCCACTGTTCTACTTTTCATACAATTTTCAAACTAAATATAGAGGCTAATACACATACATAGATATATACATATGATCTACTGCAATACTAGCTCTGTTCTTTTAACTTTGTAATTCTCCTTTGAACTATGCTCTTTGCTGTTAAACCAATTCTAATCTTGGCTCTCTGCAACACTATCTCTTAGTTAACACTTGGCTCAACCACACATTTGATTACTCACACACAACACTGCACTCTGTAACTCACAACAATTCTACATTCCCCACTTTTCAACACTGCACTCCATAAGTTTATTTGTATGTTGCACTAGGAACGATGTTGTCTCTACATTCCTTTAGTTGTCTTTACTATATCTGTACCTGGTAGTGTGCTACAGCATGGAAAAAATTGTTTTTGTTCCATCAAAACTTCTAGGACACTGCAACTGCGTTAAATATAAGAATGGGCTACCTGCATATTCTTCATACTCAAAATTGAATCTCAATCTTCCTTGCACACTCAACATGAACCTTCATTAAGTCTAGCCTGCATGCTTTAATAAGTCTCCCCATTCCTTCTTAACTACTTCTCATAGGCCTAAGTGTACTGAAGGCATGCCTCTCCTTCCTGCAATAGTTTCACCACTATGTCAGAGCCGATATATTTACTAATATGGTGTCCTAAAGCCATTCTCTTCATTTATCTCCCCATGGTGTACAAGTAATTATCGGAGGAGGCTTGCTTAAGCTCAGGATAAACTTTAAAGTTTCCATTAATCGAATGGAACAAACCTTGTTGTGCACATTTACTATCAACTGTCGACTCATACATCCCTTATAAACTGCGCACTAGAGTTGCTGACTCATTCATGGCTATGACGTGGAGAGTTGCTGACTCATACATCCTTAAAACATACATTGCTAAAGATTTGGATCTCAGAAGCCTTGGTACCAATAACTTTTCTTAAATATGATTTTGCAAGAGTTATGGGCTACATAGCTTCTGGGAACTAACCCACCAGGGTGCACTATCCTTGACACCTTTCCTTTTATTTTTCCCTGTGATCCTTTAAAATTCTTGCCCCTAATGGATTTTATTCAATAGTAGCACGAAAGCCTTTGGTCACAAAACACATGAAACCACCGCAAAACCTCAACCTAAGTGTGCCTTTCATCATTTGATGGAACTATGAACTTCCAACAAAATTTTCGTCTCCCTGTGCTGTTTACCCAACACTCCATTGAAATTGCTTCCACGTTTTCAACTTTCGAGCAATTTCCAGTATGGGTTTTATCAATTGATAAACTGTCAATTGTTGTCCCCTACTAGACCAACTCCTTACCATTCTCATCCACCTTTTAAATAAACCTCTGGGTTTCTATGGTTTCGGGCATCCCACTACCTAGGCTCTCTGCAATCATGTAGCAGTTTTAAATAAAACTTCAAGGTTCCGGGCCTTTTGGGATTACTGCTACCCCGATTCTCTGCAATACCGTAACAATTTTAAATAAACCTTTGGGGTTCCGAGTTCTACTACTAAGGGCTTCAAAGTCCTTACCTTGGTTGATCATAACTTTTGATCCAGAGGCCCATTTGCAGGATTCTACATACCATTGGAAATATATTTATAAGCACTTTCCAAGTATGCCACTTTGAGAAAGAACTGATTTGATCCCTTGACACATAATCTCCTCCAAATTATAGGACTCACTAGCCAACATAGCCATCTTTTTATGACTTCTCCTCTAAGCCTGCTGCTATGATGATTCTATACAAAATATTGCAACAACCATGGGACTCCTCCTGAACAACATGCTAATGAATGCCAAAATTTGTTGCTTCTATCCTTAATGCTAGTCTAGTTGACATCAAAACCCACGAACCAAGTGCCACCAATCATTCAGAGAATGCCAACTATCCAACATTCTCAACACAAGTTGATTGTGCGGAAGTGCAGAGAAATGTGTTTTCTTCACACTCCTGCACAATCAACTTCTCTGAACATCTTTGTTTATTCTCACCTCTTGATAACAGTGTCAGTTTCATGCATTAAATGATTGTTCGAGTCAGATTTGCTCTCAACTTCTCCACACATCGTTAAATTTTTAAAAGACGTTGGATATTAATTATATAAACCTTTATTGGGAAGGACTTTCTAGTTTACTTTTCATGCCAATAAGGAGATCTCCACTGTTGGGGACGATATCAATGTAAGGCATTGTTTATTTGTGAATTTTGATATCAATTGGAGCTCATTACTATGCTGAATGGATGATTTATTCAAAATAAAAGCCTCCTCACATATAATGGAAAGAAATTTTTCCTTCCCACTGCAGCTCAAATAAGTCTATTTATTTTTTAGATGGCTACACCACAACTAAAAGGACATAAATACAACCACTAGATTACCTATTTTCGACAAGGGCAATCCTAAGGATAGGCATTGGTTTTTATATTGTCTTAGCCTAGGAAAGAGTAAGGTGGCCGCAACCTAGCCAAAAAAGTAAAATTGGTTCCTTGCTTCATTCTCTTAATAATTAAATACTAGCAACAACTCTCTATGATCATTTTATATTTCATTGCTTATCTAACATGAAAATACAATTCAAATTTTATTGTTTGTATGTGGATTTTCTTCATGGTTATATTTTCCATAACAATTGGATATCAACAAGTAGTCTTTGTTCTCGAACATAAAAATACAATGAAGTGTTATGTTTCTCATTATGTTAATGAAAAATGTCATTTCCTTGGCTTAGGTGAAACTACGTTCCCAGTTAAAAGAATTCGAAAATCTCGTGTGTTTGAGGGCATGCATTAAACATTTGAGGATACCCATTAGACAAGTTTGTGTCAATTTACATGGCCACAATGTCTTTTGAAGAAAATATGGTGTTGCATGAATCATAAAAACCAAAATGTTAACCCATCCACAGTAAACATGTTTCTTTCGAAATTACATTGATTTGTGAAACGTCTAAGCACCTGTAGTTACTTTATCACCTCAGATCTTCTCGTCCTTATAATAGTTGCAATGTGGAGATTAGCCATACCTCTGCATTCCACGCTTCCACATTTCTTTACATATTATTTACTTTCGCATTTGGGCCCATAGTCGGAGTGTAGAGATTATCTCATAGAGTGCAAAGATTAGCAATACCTCTGTGCTTCCGCAATTATTTTTATATTTGAATTTATTTATTTTCCAAAGGTTCAAAGTTCCAAAAAAAAATTGAGAAAATAACTCACTGTTGTTAGGACTCAGAATTGACCATTTTTGACCTTATATTTTTGCCATAATATTATCCTTTTTCAGTTCATAAGTTGAAAGCTTTGATTACATAATGACTTAATCACCCCAAGGTATGAAGTAACTCTCCGCATATCTATATGTTTAATTGTTCATTACATATTCATGTTATATTTATATTTATCTTTGGAAAAGCTAACTAAGTTGCCAAGTAACCGTTGAACTGTCTAAAGTCTGCAGGAATTATAATTCATAGTTGCTGTAACACCAGAAACAGCAACTACGCAGTTGCTGCAACACCAGAAACAACAACTACGCAGTTGCTACAGCCAGCAACAGCAACTATCTAAAACAGGGAAATGTTATTTTGCAACAATACCGGAGATAACAAATGGCAACTATCAGAAGACCGCCAGAATTCCACGCTGACGCAGCATGATCAACAACTCTCCAAAAAGGGTAAAACACAGTTACAGTTGCTAAAATATCAGGAAAAACACGGGTTTACTAAATCAGCAACCATGGGGAAGCGGCAAAGGATAGCGCGAGGATTCCAAGAAGACGGTCGAAGTTCGGTTACCAGCTGTGTAACAGTAAAAGACCCAAGAAAGAATACATTGTCACACTGTTGTAACAACACCCTGTAACAAGGGTGGATTTCTTATTTTTGACAGAAAGGTTTAACTGAATGAACTATAACAGTCTATTGTAATAGATGTCTCCTCTATAAAGAGGAGACATCTACATTAGAAGGGGGGGGAATAGTCTGTAAGGGGAATTTTGAAAGACAACAGCAAAGTCTGAACTTTTATTGTAACTCGATCTTTTGGCAGATGAATAGAAGATTGTTCTGAGCACCTAATCTAGCATTTGTGTTCTGGGGAATCTTGTGAGAGGGACCGGGCCCACCTTTTTCACAAGATTCACCCATTTGCTTTTCTGTCAAGTGTGTAAATGTGTTTGGTAATTTATTTTTGCTGGTACTCTGTTTTGGATTCTGTAGCATTACCTCTGATGATTTCCTTTTTTGCTAGTACTCTGTTTGTTAATTGCTTGAAGCTGTAAGAGAATATTTCACCGGTGAATTAGAATTGCAGTGTGTATTAGCAATCTGGTTACAGGGGCAGGTGCTGAACATCCTTACCTGGAGGATAGGGTCCTGATCCTCTGCTAACAAAGCATCCATCACTTTTCTTTTCAGATTTGTAATCTTAAATTAACTGCTTTCATTTTATCTTTACAGTACACTGTTATAACATAACGTGAGAATTATGTATACTACAGCTTTTAAATTCTTTTAGAGTTAAGTACATACAGTACGCGGTAGCCTTTGAAATAAAAGACTTTCCCAGGTTGACAATTTAATGTGGTACTTGATTGTTAATCAATAAACAATTCAACTAGCCAACATTTTGGCGTCGTTGCCGGGGAAGGCAACTAGAGATTTCTAAAAGCATTAATGATTTCTTTGTAAGAATAACAGGTGCATGAGAGGACGCAGGAAACCTAATTTCATAGGCGGCAAAGGCGGAGGAGGAAGAAAAACCTTTATTGACGAGATCATCTCAAAGGCCGAAACATCACAGAGGACAAGTTCCCGGAGACCTCAGATCCAGTATTCCTCACAAACAGATCGACAGACGGAGGAAGTACTGGGACCTGAAAGGAAGCTGGAAGTACCAGAATACACTGAGGAACCAGTAGAAGAACCTGAAGAAACAGAAGATACAGAAGATAAAGCAAGTGATTCAGGAAAAAGACCAATGGAGGATAACAGAGCAGAAGGAAGAGGGGAAAACTCACTATCTACCCTAGAGTTCCCTATTGGAGAGCTCCCAAGAGGAGCAACCCCCATGAAAAACATTCCACTCTCAGCATTACCTAATTTTCATGGGTTATCCTCGAAAGACCCGGATGAATTTCTCTTTGAATTCGATATACTATGTAGAAGTTATGATTATGTAAGCCCTAATCAGAAACTAAAACTGTTTCCAGCAACACTGAAAGGGAATGCGTTAAGGTGGTTTATGAGCTTAGGAGCTCAGGCAATCACTACCTGGGATCAGATGAAAGAAATATTTTTGGCCAAGTATCAAGATTACTGCCGGGCAAGAGAAAGGAAGGAAGAATTGTTTAAAATGGTTCAGAAGGAGGACGAGAATCTGGAAGATTTTGTGGAAAGATTGCAGTATAATCTGCAGCGGTCTGACCACCCAACCATGAGTAAAGATATTTTGAAAACTATATTGCTGAAAGGGGTACGAGATGACTGCTTGGACATGTTGAACATGCTGGGAAAAGGGGACATTTCCAAGGAACCATTTGATGAAATTATCAATCTCTGCATGAGATGTTCAAGAGGAGTAGTGAGCAGATCAAAAAGTAGGGACAATGTATATTCAAGAGTTCAGAAGTCAGCAAGTGGAGGAGAAACAAGGGCGGAAATAGGTAATTTGTTAGAAGAATTTAAAACTGATATGTTAAGCTCTTTTTCTTCACAAATTGATGCTCTGCATGTAAAAAAGAAACAGGCAGAAGCAGAAGCTGCCCTAGCTATTTTTTGTTCCAAATGCAGAGAAAAACACCCACTCAGGGAATGCCCACTAGATAAGGTACCAATCTGCACGATCTGTGAAAAGGACCATGAGACCCAGCAATGCCCCTCTCTGCTTGGAATTAAAGCAGCATTGCAGTCAACTGAATAAGAGGCTGAAGCAGTGTACCTGATGACACAGAGGAGGCAATGGCCACAAAGACAAGGTATGAATTCTAACACATTTAGTCGTTGGAATAATCATTCTCCTTTTCAAACAAATTACCCACCCATGAACCAAATGCAGTACCCACCCTTTAACACAATGAATTTTCCACCTATGCAGCAACCAAATCTTCCTTTTCCTGATCCTACCATATGGAATCCTTGGGCTCCCCAGCAACCGTATTTTAATCAATGGAATCCAAACTGTGCAGCCCAACAGATGCCATTTCCTCAACATCAACAGTCTCTTTCCTTACCATCCAATACTCCTCCAAATAACCAGGCAATTAGACCACAGCTGCCTGTGCAACCCAACCCCAACCCAAATAATAATAAAGCCTTGCAAGCAATTGATATTCAAAATCAGCCTGTCTCCCCCATGCAATGTAACGATATCCACCTTCGCTCAGGGAGAATTGTTGAACCAATCATTGATGACATTACTGACTCTGATAAAGAGGAAGTTACAAAAGAAAAACCAGCTAACAATAGTGCTGAAACAGTAGAATCAACATCTAACAACAATGATCAAACAACAGATCCACCATTTCCTAAACGACTGGCTCTCACTAAAACACTTGAGCAACCTGCTTTTAACCTTTCAGGTGAACTACAGAATATATACATTAAAATTCCATTATTGCAAGCATTAAGAGATGTTCCCATTTATGCTAGGACTGTTAGAGATATTTGCATAAAAAAACCTGGAAGAAAAGCTAAAGACCCCCTCACAGTTCATGTGATGGGAGAACTAACTGCTTTAATGACAGAAAAAGATCATCCTGTGAAGTATGGTGACCCTGGTCACCCTACAGTAACAGTCCAGGTTGGAAAAACTTTTGTCTCTAAAGTTCTAGTAGATTTAGGTGCTGCAATAAATATTATGACACTTGAAACAGCACAATTGCTTCAGTTAAAAAACTTTATTAGGGAAACTCCAACCATCCTAGAATTGGCTGATCGCTCTACAATTAAACCGGAAGGGGTCATTGAAGATTTAATAATTTCTGTAGAATCCTGGAATTACCCAGCTGACTTTGTGGTGTTACAAAATAAAACAAAGTTGGGGGGTCATCCACTGATTCTAAGAAGACCTTGGCTGGCTACAACAGATGCTTTCATTAGCTGTAGATCAGGATCAATGACCATCTCTAATGGACAGGAAACCAAACAGCTTACCCTTTATCCTCATGCTACACCCATGCTTAACAATGACAATTCTGTATGGGTAGATTATGAGGATGAAGAAACCCAACCTATATTGACTATCAGACAAGCCTTAACTTTCAAAGACTCTACCGAAGATGAATTAATCAACAACTTCATTTCTGAACCTTCTTCGGTCAATCCAGAAATGTACAATCACTTCACTGCAATCTTGGAATCTGAATCTCAGCAGAACCTGAAAGATAAAAATGTATTTCAGACAACAATAGGCAGCCCCTCCAAAAGTACAACAATAGAAATTGAGCCTGGCAAAACATTAAATATAAATCCTAATTTAACTGATAACGAAAAACAGCAATTAATAAAGTTACTCCAGGAAAATAAAGAAGCATTTGCATGGGACTATACAGACATGAAAGGGATCTCCCTTGAGCTATGCACTCACTGTATTTATATTAAAGAGGGATCCCGACCAGTCTGTCAACCCTAGCGGCGAATGAATCCCAACCTAAGGGAAATTGTGAAGGAGGAACTTCAAAAACTCTTGAATGCAGTATTTATATACCCTATATCTAATAGTGAGTGGGTTTCCCCACTTGTAATTGTACCCAAGAAAAATGGCAAATGGAGAGTATGTGTGGATTACAGAGCACTGAATAAAGCCACCCAGAAAGACCATTTCCCTTTACCATTCATTGATCAGGTATTGGATAATTTGGCAGGTAAGAAATTCTTTTCATTCTTGGACGGGTTCAGTGGATATAATCAGATTAAGATTGCACCCCAAGACTAGGACAAGACCACGTTTACTAGCCCATGGGGGACCTTTGCTTACAGGGTACTTCCATTTGGCCTATGTAATGCTCCAGCAACATTTCAAAGAGCAGTCATCGGGATTTTTTCTGATATGCTAAATGATTCATTAGAAATATTTATGGATGACTTTACTCCTTATGGAGTGACTTTTGAGGATGCATTGCAGAATCTTGAAAAAGTACTTAAGCGATGTATAGAAGCACACCTTGCCTTAAGCACTGAAAAATGTCATATGATGATGAATCAAGGTATTGTATTGGGTCACTTCATCTCATTCCTAGGAATTCAAGTCGATCCAGCTAAAATACAGGTAATTCAGACCCTCCCTATCCCGAAAACACAAACTGATGTAAGAAGCTTTTTAGGACATGCTGGATACTATAGAAGATTTATTAAGAATTTTTCCAAAATAGCTTCTCCTCTATTTGTGTTATTAACGAAAAATGTTGAATTTAAGTGGACTGATGATTGTGAAAAAGCATTTAATGAACTTAAACATCAGTTGTCTGTAGCTCCCATTTTGAGAGGACCTGATTGGGCACTACCCTTTCATATATCCTCTGATGCCTCAGACACTGCAATTGGAGTTGTCTTGGGTCAGGAAGAAAATAGTCTTCCCTATGCCATTTATTTTATCAGTAAGAATATGACACCGGCTGAACTGAATTACACAGTCACTGAGAAGGAATTCCTAGCAGTTATTTATGCTATCAATAAATTTCGACATTATATTACTGGATACACTACTTTTGTGCATATTGATCACTCGGCCATTAAGTATTTAATGAATAAATCAGTTACAAATGCCTGAGTCACCAGATGGTTATTATTACTACAAGAATTTGACATCACAATTGTAGATAGGCTAGGAAAAGAAAATGTAGTTGCTGATTTCCTTTCTGGATTAAAAAATGATGAAAATGCTCCAGTAGATGATTCTTTTCCTGATGAGTATTTATTTGCAGTATCTGCTCACTCACCTTGGTATGCAGACATTGCCAATTATCTAGTTGCAGGAAAATTACCATCACACCTATCACACAGGGAAAGAAGAAAGATCATCCAGCAAAGTGCTAGGTACAGCTGGATAAGCGGGTGTCTTTTCCATACAGGAATCGATAAGGAAATCTGAAGGTGCATTGGTGAAGATGAAATTTATGATGTACTAAAAGCTTGTCATGATGGCCCTTATGGAGGACATTTTGCAGATAAAAGAACAACACACAAGGTACTCAGAATGGGTTATTATTGGCCATAACTCTTCAAAGATGCTAGAAAATATGTGAAGGCTTGTGATAGCTGTCAAAGAATGGGCCAACCTAATCACAGGGATGAAATGCCACTCAATCCCCAGGTAATTCTTGAACCTTTTGAGAAATGGGCATTAGATTTTATAGGTCCCATTAATCCTCCATCCAATCAAAGAGTGTACATATTAGTATGCACAGATTATATGAATAAATGGGTAGAAGCTAAGGCACTCCTTAAAGCTAATGAAGAAGCAGTACTAACATTTTTATTTGAAGAAATCTTTGTTAGATTTGGATTGCCCAGAGAATTAGTCACTGATGGAGGACCTCCTTTCAACTCTCATGGCTTCAAAAATACGCTTCAGAAATACCATATTAAGCACAAAATGACTACACCATATCACCCCCAAGCAAATGGGCAGGTAGAAAGCACCAATAAAGTCATAGAAGCCATTTTGACAAAAACAATAAAGGAGAATAGGAGGGACTGGTTTCAAAGGTTGCCCGCGGCATTATGGGCCTATAGAACTATTTGGAGGAATACTACGGGCTTTTCACCCTATGAATTAGTTTTTGGAAAGAACGCTATTTTCCCTGTAGAGTTTGAGATCAAAACTTTAAGAACTGCTTTAGCTGTTAACCTTGATTTGAATGATGCACAGACAGCCAGGTTGCAGCAACTTCAAGAATTGGACGAGAAAAGACTGGATGCCATCCATCAGACAACCATGATACAGCAAAAAAGAAGCAGGTGGCATGACAGAACCATCAAGCAAAAGCAGTTCTAGAAAGGTAACTGGGCTCTACTTTATGATTCCCGTTTGGAGAACTTCCAAGGTAAGTTAAGAACAAGGTGGTTAGGGCCTTATGAAGTGGATGCTGTTTTTCCAAATGGGACAGTTAGACTTTTAACAATTGATGGAAGCAGAACACCACTACTAGTGAATGGCTATCGACTCTGTTTATATCAGAGGCCTGTTTCTAAAGAAGATTTTAAAGCCACTTGCATGGCAATTAAACAGTATTCTTTTCCAGGGGAACTTGCTGTCCCTCAAAGCACTTAAATTTTTGTTTATTTATGCATTTTTTTTTATAGATTAGATATTCTTTTTTTCTTTAACTAATAATCCCTGCCAAAGGTTGCTATATTACATTTCAGTATTTTGCAGATTTGAGCTGTGGAAAAAAAGATGAGAACAAAAGCTTCAAAGGAATCACTTTGCGGACTTGGAAGCTCTGTTGCTGCAACACCATTTCCTGTTGCTGCAACACCATTTCCCATTGTTGCAACACCAATTCCTGTTGCTGCAACACCAATTCCGTTGCTGCAACACCTTTTTCCGTTACTACAACATCTTTTCCCGTTGATGTAACATCACTTCTAGTGGCTGCAACACCAACCACGTTGCTACAACACCACTTTCCGATCCCGTAATACCTTTTTCAGCAATTCTCTCATTTATAAAAGTAGCAGTCTCTCCACTTCAGCCCCCAAGAAACGAATTCTTTATAAAATAAACCATTTCGTGTGATGATTACAATACTCCACTATCACTTCCCGTCATTATTATTAAAAAACGCCGGTATTCTCATGCTCTTAGACCCGCTGTAATCATTATGATCCAGCAAAAGATAAGACAAGACTTTTTGACGCAGCAATCAAAAAGGTAAAACATAAAGGTACGCATGATTATGTATGGACATTAAATAATAGTTAATGCAGAGATGATGATAGGACTACCGAATAATTGTACTTCCAATCATATCACTTATGCATGGGGGGGGGGTTACCAAAGCGCTCTCATAATTGCATACTACGCCAACTGCCACCGCCCTTAACTCTCCCGGTAATACGTAAAAGTCATTCCATCACGGCATGTTACCATTTGCAATGTTTACTCTGAACTGAACTCGGAAGCTCGGCTCTGAACTGTGAATTTCACTGAAACAGCAGCTATGGGAGGAAATCTCATCACATATGAACCTGGCACAACAACACTTCTTGAGCTCTATCCCGAGGTTTATCAAATCTTTCTGCAAGCGGGATGGCTAGATTATTTCAGGAGACTTCCAGACTTCGACGCGCAGCAAGTCCTCGAGTTTGCATGCAATTTAACAGAAGGATTTTCTGTCGTTCAAGGAGTTCAAATTCCAGTCACGGAGGAATTCATAGCCCAAGTTACCGGGCTACCAGCTAATGGCATACGGTGGTTCAGTAGGAAGCACTTGATCCTTAATGCGCAGCAGTATTTTCTTCAACCGGGCGAGCAGGTAGAACCCAAGGGCAGAGGCGTAGCACTTCAGTCATTGCCTCAACCGTGGCCGAAAGTTGCTGAATTTGTGAAGCAATACCTGACGTGCGAAGGCCGGTACCAGGTAATTTACCAGCATGATTTCGTCTTGTTGAATCATTTGAGGAATGGTCAGTTGATAAATATGCCATATTATTTATTGGAATGTCTCATAAATATGTCACGTTACACTGTCAACGCAAAGCGTCTGCTTCTTTCCTAGAAACACCATCGTTTAGCTCAATTGCTGATAAATAGAGGCCTCGCCTTAAATAACCCTCCACCCCCCATTAATCCCCATCAAGAGGCAGATATTCCATAGCCGGAACAGGAAATTCCTCATCAGGAAGAGAAAATTCTTCACCAAGCTGAAGACATACCTCAGCCAGATGCAGAAATCCCTCAGCAAACAGAAAACATTCCTGAGAAAATACCCGAAGAAATCCCTCAGCAAGCAGACGACATTCCGGAACAAATGCCCAAAGAAGTCCTCCAGCAAACACCCCCACAAGTTGCTGCAAATGAACAATCAGCAGTAGAAATACCCACGGAAACAACCCCATCGCCCAATAGAACCAAGCCATCCATCCCCATACTTGGTATTTCTACCGATGACTCTGATGATAACATCCCTATTACTCTCCTCAAACGAAAAATGCAGCAGAAAAAGGGAACCCCACCAAAAAGAAGAAGAACTAGGGCTTCGGCTAAAGCAGCTGCTATTTCTGCCACTGTCCCTATCTTAAAGAAAGCCAGCCGGAAAAGAAAAATGTTTAAATTCCCTGCTTCTCTACCAAAACAAAGGACTCGGTCGTCTGTAATAGCTGAATCTCCTAGCCACACCCTCCCTAGCTCACCACCCATCACGTTAGAAACCCGCACTCCCACCAGCCTTGGAAACTCCTCTCCCTCACCCTCGGAGGCTGAGATGCAGAGTGTTCACAGTGTCGCGACATCATCTTTTAAGGCAGCTGTCACAAAAGAACCAGCTGCCGACACCCAAGGTAATATTGGCTAAGTGGCTGCAACACAAGAAACAACCACTACCCCAGGTGACACACAAGAACCACCTGTCGAGGATATAAGTGATCAAAATGATGAAACACAACCTCTGCCCCCACTGGAATCTACAGTTCCACAAGCTCAGCCTACCATATCTGCCCTGCAGGGAGAAATTGAATTTCTAAAAGCTCAAAATCAGGACTACCAGGAGGAAATAATAAGGGTCAAGGAAGCCTATCAAAATGATTTTAGCGTGCATATTTTAGCACAAGTAGCATCCGTAGCAGAGAAGAGTAAGGACAATGAATATGTGTGTGCCAATTGTGGTGAGATATATACTCAAGCAGGATACAAGGTAGTGGAAGAACCAATGAATGAAGTCCCTGCTGTTGTGGTTGAAACAAAAGAACCTGTTGTTACACAGACGGAAACACCACAACCCTCTGCTCAGACGGAAGAACCTGCTGTCACACAAGAACCAGTAGGCTCTCCAGAAAAGGTGCAAGAGCAGACAGAAGAACCTGCTATCACACAAGAACCAGTAGGCTCTCCAGAAAAGGTGCAGGAGCAAACAAAAGAACTTGCTGAAACACAAGAACCAGCAAGTTCTCCAGGAACTGCACAGGAGCAAACAGAAGAAATTGCTGAAACACAAGAACCAGCAAGTTCTCCAGGAACTGCACAGGAGCAAACAAAAGAACTTGCTGAAACACAAGAACCAGAAAGTTCTCCAGAAACTACACGGGAGCAAACAAAAGAACTTGCTGAAACACAAGAACCAGCAAGTTCTCCAGAAACTGCACGAGAGAAAACAGAAGAACTTGCTGAAACACAGGAACCAGCGAGTTCTCCAGAAACTACGCAGGAAGTAACAGGGAATAAAGAAGAGGAAGATATAAAGTCACCACGGCCTACCCAAACTGCTGTATTTGTCGTAACACAGGAATCAGGAGGAAATAAAGAGGAAAATATAGACTCACCCCGGCCTACTCAAATTTCTATGGAACAAGAGGAGGAAGAAGTTACACAGGAATCAGGAAATGAAGAAAAAGGCATAGACTCACCCAGGCCTACTCAAATTGCCATGGAACGAGAGGAAGAAATAGTTACAGGAGGAAATGAAGAAAACATAGACTCACCCAGGCCTATTCAAATTGCCATGGAACGAGAAGAGGAAGCAGTTACACAGGAAATAGGAGGAAATGAGGAAAAAGGCATAGACTCACCCCGGCCTACCCAAATTGCCATGGAACAAGAAGAGGAAGCAAATACACAGGAATCAGTATAGAATATAGAACAAGAAGAAGAAACAGTAGCTGGAAATGGAAAGGAAGACATTGGATCATTCCGGCCTACTCCAATTATCACAGAGCAGATTATCCTTGTTGATGCCTTTACACAAACAGAACTTCCCTCTGTTAGTGATGCATGCACAGAAACAGATAGTTTTCAAGAATTAAAAGGAAAATGGTGGAGAGAATATGAGCTGTCACAAGGCAAAGCATTCCAACAGCAAAAGGGGATCTGGTTCAATTATGCATATAAGAACTGGGAAGCACTTGAGCAGTGTAGAGCTCAGTACAAAGAAATTAAGGAACTAAAAGCCAGATTGTCCCAGATGTTTGAGTTATTCCAAAGAACACTTGCCACAAGGAAACCCTCTTTCAATTATGCAACATTTTTGAGGGAACGACTGACATTCTTACAGATAAAGGCAGTTAGAGAAGGTAGACCTCATCAGGTGGTTACATCAGAACAATTTATGCAAACCTTTGCAGAGGCACCTAAAAATGATCAAAATCTGTTATGCGAGCTTTACCTCCATAATGAAGCCATGTCCGAAGAGAGAAACTTGAATATGATACCTGTTGTTGGCGACATACAGCTCAGAGATTTCATTTCCTTTTTAGCCAACCAACTTACATGGCAAAACGCCTTTACCTCAGCTCAACATAATGAATAGAATTGCTTTATGTGGATTAGCGCTGAACCTCAGAATGCAGCCACCTTCATTGCACAGCATCAAAGAATGATAAGTGACCCTGAAATGAAGGATCACATCAGGCAACTACAAGCAGTGGTCCTGCGAGATTGCCAACATTATGTGAAAACCAAAGCACCCTTGGCTATTAAGGCTAATAACTTATTCTGGGAAAACTGCCCCAAGGAGAGGTAGGAATATCACCCTTATAATCTACCTAATTTACAGGCATCACTCTCAAGGGTACCTTACTATGTTAGATGCATGCAACACTGTGCTGAAAATTGGATTGGCTACAGATTTAAATTTCCACTTCTATGGTTATCTGGTGAACAATACAAGGGCCAGTTTGGATTATCCAAAAAGGAAGAAGCAGCAGCATGGAGGCAAATACAGACTGTCTGTGGGTTCAGAGATTAGTTTGATGCCACTTCCTATAACTATTGTCTCAGTAATTTACACTGTTCATCCCAGTACTCCGACTCAGACTCAGAGTAAGCATTGCATGAGGACATGCAATCTCTTCAGTTGGGGGGATGTTAGGACTCAGAATTGACCATTTTTGACCTTATCTTTTTGCCATAATATTATCCTTTTTTAGTTCATAAGTTGAAAGCTTTGATTACATAATGACTTAATCACCCCAAGGTATGAAGTAACTCTCCGCATATCTATATGTTTAATTGTTCATTACATATTCATGTTATCTTTATATTTATCTTTGGAAAAGCTAACTAAGTTGCCAAGTAACCGTTGAACTGTCTAAAGTCTGCAGGAATTATAATTCATAGTTGCTGTAACACCAGAAACAACAACTACGCAGTTGTTGCAACACCAGAAACAGCAACTACGCAGTTGCTACAGCTAGCAACAACAACTATCTAAAACAGGGAAATGTTATTTTGCAACAATACCGGAGATAACAAACGACAACTATCAGAAGATCCCCAGAATTCCACGCTGACGCAGCATGATCAGCAACTCTCCAAAAAGGGTAAAACACAGTTACAGTTGCTAAAATATCAGGAACAACACGGGTTTACTAAATCAGCAACCATGGGGAAGCGGCAAAGGATAGCGCGAGGATTCCAAGAAGACGGTCGAAGTTCAGTTACCAGCTATGTAACAGTAAAAGACCCAAGAAAGAATACATTGTCACACTGTTGTAACAGCACCCTGTAACAAGGGTGGATTTCTTATTTTTGACAGAAAGGTTTAATTGAATGAACTATGACAGTCTATTGTAATAGATGTCTCCTCTATAAAGAGGAGACATCTACATTAGAAGGGGGGGGGGGAATAGTCTGTAAGGGGAATTTTGAAAGACAACAACAAAGTCTGAACTTTTATTGTAACTCGATCTTTTGGCAGATGAATAGAAGATTGTTCTGAGCACCTAATCTAGCATTTGTGTTCTGGGGAATCTTGTGAGAGGGACCGGGCCCACCTTCCTCACAAGATTCACCCATTTTCTTTTCTGTCAAGTGTGTAAGTGTGTTTGGTAATTTCTTTTTGCCGGTACTCTGTTTTGGATTCTGTAGCATTACCTCTGATGATTTCCTTTTTTGCTAGTACTCTGTTTGTTAATTGCTTGAAGCTGTAAGAGAATATTTCACCGGTGAATTAGAATTGCAGTGTGTATTAGCAATCTGGTTACAGGGGCAGGTGCTGAATGTCCTTACCTGGAGGATAGGGTCCTGATCCTCTGCTAACAGAGCATCCATCACTTTTCTTTTCAGATTTGTAATCTTAAATTAGCTGTTTTCATTTTATCTTTACAGTACACTGTTATAACATAATGTGAGAATTATGTATACTACATCTTTTTAATGCTTTTAGAGTTAAGTACATACAGTACGCGGTAGCCTTTGAAATAAAAGACTTTCCCAGGTTGACAATTTAATGTGGTACTTGATTGTTAATCAATAAACAATTCAACTAGCCAACAACTGTCTGTAATACAACCATAATTAAAATGAAACTATTCATGATTGTTATCTCCCAACTAGTTTATCGGGCTTACATGATAAACTAAATTTATTTTTTTCTTTCGAGAAACTAATTCATAGAGAGTTATTGCATGGATTCTACAACTTCCTTACATGATAAACTAAATTTATTTTGTGCTTTCGAACAACTAATTCATAGAGATTTATTGTATGGCTTCTACAACCAGACTCCATGAGTCATTGTGTGGAGTTTGACTGTGTCAAGGAGGCTTCCAATGCACACAAGGAAGCTCCTCTTAATGAAAACCCCCCCGCCTCGGCACAGTGAAAGCTCCACACAATGAACTCTCCTGCCGGATTTTGAGCGGAAAAACCCACCGGAAAAGCTTCCAAAAAGTCTCTTTAAAGACAACTCCTACATAAAGGACATGTGGTAGGGTCAATTCTGGCATCATTGTGCAAAGCAACAACATGACCGTGTCAGTGTCAGAGCACTCACCAAGAGAATGGCTACTCAAAAAATTAGCTTTTTTTTAAAATTGTTTGACACCTATTATGTTAAGGGTTACGGTGTGGAAGTTGAACAGTCAAAGGAAGTCAAGAGTCACAACGGTGTACTATAAATGTATATCATGAGAATAATATATATATTGAATGCTTATCATTCACATTGGCTGTTCACATTCCATGTAGGTTTGACATGGTATGAAAGTGCAAGTCAGGCCTGGGAATTTTCAAAGTTTGTCAGCTCTGCATATTTTCGAGAATTTGTCTACAATTTATCTATTTGGCTAATTAGCTATAGAAATAACGTTACTTTCCTTCACCTGGGTGCTCCTATGGTTTGAAACCTAAGCCATCTACCTTCTTCCCAGCCTGTGTGTTACTAGAGTGTGAGTGCTAACTCTAAATCTAAGCATGCGTTATTCGTCTAAGGGAGGAATCTACCGTCTTTTTCTTGGCTCGAGTACTTCCTAAGAGTCGAGAGAGGTTATTATGTATTGCCATTTATTGCCTTGGAATTCTCTCTTTTTTCTAACTATTGCGGTGTGCTCTTTAATACCTCTGCATTCTGCCCTCTGTCCTGAAATAGAAAAAAAAACGAGCGTTCTTCCTCATACTTAGGTCTGTCACCTGTCTCCACATCTCATCACTAATGGGAGCATGCATCCACTACTGGGGGCGACGTTTCCGATGGAACACATCCACTAATGGGGCTGAGGACCTCTGAAATCTAAGATTATGGTAATGGCGAAGAATGAACACCTATAATTACCTATTCGGTTCTGTATCACTGAGTTGAAAGTATGTTATTGCAAGCGGCTGCCTCGAATGGGTTTCTTTAGAAATGTGTTTTCTGTTCGGGTGTAATGGTACTCCAATTGCGTCTAATGATATTATTCAAGCTCCATTCAAAACCCTGTAAAGTCGATTCTGTCCTAGTAACACTGACCCTCCTTACTCTTCACATTCCATATGTTTCTTCATTCAAGAGCGTTTAGCTGAATCCTGATTAGATTGTTTACACTTCTGTCATTTTAATTCTTGTTCATCCTAGGCCGATAATTCAAAAGGCACTCCATCACGACTTGGCGTGAGTTGAGATGTTACAAGAACAATTGTTGATAAAAAGTGTTGGTGGAACCAAAACCATTGTGCTTTTATTTATAGTTGTTTCAGAAGGGCGATGTGTTGTTTGAGATTGCATAACTCTGGTTAAAGGTGGCATTTAGTTGACGATTGGAGTTAGTATTGCTGAAGATTGCTCTATCCGATGAATTATATTTGTGTTCAAAAATTGACGTTGTATTGAATTGACATTGAAACTGTGAATGAAGCATTTGTGCATTGAATGTTTCTTGTGTGTACGTTGTTCAAAAGATTGAGGTCAACCGATTGTGGCAATTGAAGATGGGAATCTTGACTTGGCCTTCTCTTGGATGGATGATGAGGTGTCATGCCACCATTGATAAGAAAAAGGTCGTAATCACGTAAAGTTTGAGATGTGAAGTGTGTGTCAATGATGTCCAAATGCATTTGTGTGAAACTTTAGTGTGAGTAATTATGCACAGTCGTCAAGGAGAGTCATTAATGAAAATAATCCAGCCAACTTTGTCATCCTTGCTAAAATACCTGAAGCAAAGCACCATAGGCCCAACAACAAGAGGTATTGGGAAAAGTGAGCTTTGATCGACATGTTATCTTGGATAAAAGAGTAGCCTATAATTGTTGAGAGATAACTTGCAGCGATTATTCTCTAGTTACCATTGTTGCCCATTCATAAAAATTTATAAGCAAAATTCTATTTGCTGAATTGGTTCATTTATTATAGACTTAGGTGGAGCCTTACTAATTCCACCCTTGGAATGATATTCACAACTGAGATGTTATGGAAGATTTTATTTCCCTACTATATCAAGCTTTTCCCAATATAATCTTGTGCATTTTATAATGTGGGTTCATATGGTGTGCTGATCCTATAGATTTTTCTCTTTCAATCACATTCATCGTATCCGAAAGATTATTTATTCTCAACAAAATGAATAACATTTTTTATATCAATTTCTCTTTCTTTTTAGGTGTTGAGAGTACAAGTGCGTATTTTCCCTCATCATTTGATGAGTCTTTATTTTAAATTTAATATAAACTAAAAAATGGCCAGACTTGGTGAAGTATTAGAGTTCTTGAAAACTGTAATACACTCTACTATTCATGATATTGTAGAAATTAGCAAGGAGATTATTTTCGACATTAAAATATGTCTGCAAAATGCAAAATAAAAGATTGAATTTTTGCAGCTTGAATCTCAGCTTCAGCGAGCAGAATTATAACAATGGAGTCATCATTCTGAACTTGTTTTTGTTCAGAACATTGAGACAGACTACCATCAACAATAGATCAATAATGTTGATCTCGTATCCAATGAAAGAGAATATTTTAAGGCAAAAGCAGAAATTCAACCTACACTTCCCAAGCCAATGATCAGGCCTTGGGAAGAGCTTGTCAACAAAAAATAAAAAACAAGCCTTGGATATGATAAGGAGGCATCCTTTCATATTCCAGATTACTCAAAGCCCATCAAATTTCAGAGTGTCTGGTTTCTTCATGACAGTTCACCTTTAGTTGTTTCAAATTCTGGTCCTCTTCCACAACAACCACAACAAATTGTTAAATTGCAACATTGTGACCGAGTTGGCCATATGAAAGATCACTGTTTTGATCTTCATCCATGTGAGCAGTGTCATAAAGCCACTCATCCTTCAAATAGATGCTTCCGAAACAAGCCTCCTGCAAGAACAAAGATTCATCTTGGATGGATTGCTTCTTAGCAATGGGCTTCAATGACCAAGAATATATTTTAGCCATATGTCAGAAGTTCTTCTAGAGTATTGAAAAGTCTTACAGTTGAGTTCTATTTGTCTTCTCACCTTGTATCTAATAGGGGAGAAGGGATGGTCATATACAAGCTTCAAAGCCACATCACATGAGCCTGAGCCAAAACCTACCATACTAGATTTAGGGTTGTATCCAGAGATAGAGATGCCCCTAAGCATGCCTTTGGTTGGTGGTCAGCCTTAAACCATCTATGCAGGGTGAGACCTCCCTTTTTAGGTTGAGATTCTCCCTCTTCAAAGAATTGGGGACACTTCCTCTAGTAGAAGACTTCAACTTCTTGCCAGTTTTGTAAGAGTTCTAGGAATTACATTAAGCATTCTAGAGTTGGTGGTCATCCTTAAACCACTGCAGGTTGAGACCTCCCTTTTCAGGTTGAGTTTATCCCTTTTTACGCAGGTTGCAGACCTCCATTTTCCAGATTGAATGTCTCCCTCTTCAAAGCATTAGGAGTAGTTCCTCTAGCATAGGACTTCAGCTTCTTGCCAGTGTTGGAAGATTTCCAGGAATTGCATTAAGAATTCAAGTATTGGTGGTCATCCTTAAACCACCACCTTATGCCAACATTTTAGAGAGCACATTCAACCTAGTGCTGCCATGTATTTTTGCACATTGTGTATTACAACTCTCTTCTTGTACTCACACTTACCCCTTTGGATTAAGGGGGGAAATGTTGGACACCTAATTCGCTAAGGGTTACGGTGTGGAAATTGAGCAATCAAAGGAATTCCAAGAGACCTTGGAAGATGAATCTAAGGGTCACAAGGGTGTGCTATAAATGTATATCATGTGAATAAGAGATATATTGAATGTTTATCTTTCACATTGTCTATTCATTTGGCATTAATGAATTGTCAAGTACTCACAAATGCTGAAAATAAAACGCCCTCCAGCAGGGGAATTACGTCCCATTAAAGCTCGCTAATCCAATAAAAAATTAGAAATAAAATTGCAAAAACATAACCAAATAATACAAACTCAACACACTTTGATAGAGACAGAGACTAATAATTTCAGGGGACCTAATAAATCTCAAAATAATTTTCAATTTATGTTTGATTTAATCTAACCATATAAACAATAATGATCCAATTCACTCAAATAGATAAAACCTTAAAATAACACATCAATTAAAACTTAGAAATAACATATTGAACGATTTCATTGATAATCCATAAAAATATTTAAATTCATTCTTGATCGATTCTGCCTACCCTTATGGACAATCACAAGTGATGTTAAGAATTTAATGATTTGACAACAATACTCGACAACAGATTAGAGATGTCATAATTTGGAAGTAAGGAATTAATTTCATTAGCTAAACATAGTTGAAATCAACTTAAATCTGATTCAAACCATTCACTAAAGTATTCACAATTTTTAAAAAATTTAAATCTAATTCAATCGAACTTTATACAAATTTATAAAATAAGTTCAATAAGTGCTAAATATAAATATAAATGTAGAAAATTGAAAACAACCATGATCACAATTGAATTTTCCTATTTTAAAAGATAATGCTAATGCTGAATGGAATGCATACATTTACCATTCAAATAACTTTCATATCACCTTGATTCAACGGACTAAATCCATTTATAGTTTTGTAGAGGACAGCTCGAAAGCCAACTTTCACGACTTTACAGTTAAACTATATATAGTCAATTCCATACTTCTATGGCCTTTGGAGCACACTTAATCCCCTACTAGACAAGGAGATCATGGATGAACATGGTCGCAATCAACTTGAATTCAATTTAAAAAAAGTCGCTCAATCCAATTTAAAATTAAATTGTTTGACTAGACCAAACTAATCACGTATTTAAATTTTTTAAACTTGATTCAACCAAACTTTATACATATTTATAAAATATAAATTCAAGAAATATAGAATCTAAACCTAGGAAACTCAAAACAATTGAACCACAAATTGCATTTTTATTGTGAAAGATTATGTTAAAGCTCAAAAGAATGTATGCTTTTGAGTTTTGTAGAGGAAAACTCAAAAGCAAACTCTATGAATTTTCGTTTAAAGTGTAAATAGTCACTTTCATAATTTTATGGTCTTTAAAGCACACTGTGAGTCTCTCACAATTACAAAATAAAAAGATCGCTCCATAGGAAAATCATCCTTACATTGTTGAGAATCAAGGGAGGCATCATTATAATCTTGAACCATGATGTGTGGATATCAGAGTCCACTTTTACCTTTAGAAACCCTAGATATGTACCTGCATTAAAATATTCCTCTTATTTTCCAATACTCATGCTCATAGAAACCCTAGATATGTACCGACATCAAAATATTCCTCTTATCTTCCAATACTCACACTCTTAGTAAAATCCTAAATCTTCGGGAAAATAAGTGATGATGGCATATATTGTAATTAGCCAATCTTGGCAATGGAGAAAAAGGGAATTGCATTATGTCATTTTGCATGTTCAAGCAAACAATGCCTTCCCTCACTATAATGTCTTAACTTTGGAAATAAAAGGTGGCCTTACAAAGAAGCACCATTTTTAAAAACGATCCTAACCCCATTACAAATACATTCTGAGGAACATACATCACCATACTCCAATATTTATTAGACGAACCATATATTTACACACTTTGTAAATGAATGATGTGGTCACCAACTCCTTGTTCATTCCTTCAAGTAACAACCTTTTGAACTACAACACTTGCATTTATCTCAATTCAATTGCATCATGATACCACCAAATTTAACTACTAATTCAATTAGGCAGGGGGGAGGGGGGAATTTTATGGGAAAACTAGATAGAGAATTGAGATTCTTACCTAGATTTTGACTAGAGAAATATATGAAATATATAGACCAATCATCATTGTGTTCTTTGGTGAATTTGGAATCTAGGACACTTAGTAAGCTAGTGGTAGGCATCATATCGGGACAAAATTATTCACATCATCCATGATTCTATGAAATCTGAGAGATAGTTATGTAAAATAACACTTTTAAACCATAAATTGGCTCGAAAACAATTGTAAAGTAGACTCGCAAGAAGGGTAAAGGGTGGAATCACTCCCTGATCCCTTTATTTCTAGAAATTAGGGACAAAAAAAATTGCAAACTAGATTTACAAGAAGGCTAAAGGATGAAATCACTCCTTGAAGGTTCTATTTCTAGAAATTGGGGGCGAATGAAGGCTTCAATTTGAATTTGGGAGGGAGACATTGATTTTTTATGCTTTCTATGATAAGTATAGGTTGGTTAATTTTTTCACATAAATGGCAGGATAATAACAATAAACCTAGTCTTTGCAACAAATTCATCATTGGAAAAATTGAAACCACGTAAATTCCCCGATGAGACAAATATATCCCCCAAAGTTATCCGTGAGTGTCATTGGAGGTGTCCTTTTGGTAATTTCCATACCATAAACTAGCACCATTGGTCCCATTCCCATCATGGTCATACCATTTATTTTCTCTTTTTGGATGACTAACCTGGGCACATTGTCTCCACACTTTAGTACATGTAGTATAGGTACTTCTACAATAATTTCATTTGTCCCTGTTCACATTTGGTGGAGTATCTAGTACCCCTACGAATAGCATATTCACATCCACTATCTAAGGATTGAACTCTATATATTCATTTAGTTTGGGGACCATCCCTTGGTCTTGGTTTCTCAATAGGAAGTTCATTTCTACCTAATGTTGAGTTCCCTTTTGGATGGAACTCTAATAATATGTCATTGTTATTCCCTATCAATGCTAGGGGAACAAATGTTTTCAAATGATTTCCTAATATTTAGGGACATCAAGCTATAAGAGGGTCATCTTTTCCAGGGGCCACTCATGTTCTTGTCAATTTCCAAGGGGCTATGGGTAATGTTATTTAAAATGCATTTCACCCTTAGAGTGTTAAAATTTATGGCAAACCTTTTAGTATGGAATATTTTCCTCTTTGTGGACCCTTTGGTCCTGGAGGTACACAATCTTTTGGGAGTCCTTTTCCCTTTGAGGGACTATCCCTTGGGGACAATAATTCTTCTGCTACTACCATGGTTCCTGAAGTTATTCCCTCTAGGAATACACCTTCCATAGGAGGCTTGTCATCTTTTGGAAACTAAGATATCAAAGGATCATAGACTCTGTTTGGATCACAAGGGGAACAACCTCCTCCCTAGAACTCATTCAACTCAAATTTCTTTGGAACATTTTCTTTCATGTTATATCTAACTTGATGAATAATCCCATTAAGAACAATCTTGCATGGCTAGCAATATTGGAAAAATTACCCAACACCATTCCAAACTTTGATGGAAAACATGCATAAGATCATGTAGCACATATAAGGATACATCATATATTGTGTTCATTTGACTCATTCATGGATGATAGAATCCATTTCAAACGTTTTTAGTAGGCTCTTACTAGTGGTTCGACCAAGTGGTACATTAATCTTCAAAGAATTGCATATGATAATTTGTTATCTTCTGCATAAGCATTTGTTAACCGTTACCAATTTTCAGTTAGGCAAAATATGAGAGTTAACATCTTAACAAACTTTTGTCGATATATTTTACTTTGGCCCATATCTCAAATCATATCCTTGAGTGGAGAAAACGAAAAAGTTTATTTTGAACAAACTTTCTCAATGAACTACTCTATGAGTAGTTCACTACATCTCTCTTTTCTAGGATTGTCAAATATTTCACTAAGGAAGGAGCCCAAATTAAAAATAAATCAAGCAGGCATACGCATCAATTGGACTTTAATTTTTTCTCAAGTGATCACACTATATGAAATCATTCCAAATGATCCTCAGTCATTGAATGATCTTGTAAAACCTAAGCCATGATCCCATGCTTATGGCATGGTTGCTTCCATGTTCTTTGGAAATGTATGCCATCTAGATACTTAGATGGGACAATTGAATATTTCTTCTAGTTCCTTGACTACTATGCATGCCCCCCAAATTCCTACTAAATCGCTGAAACTTTCAAGGTGAATTCAATGCAATCCATGAACTTGAAGAATCCTCAACAACTTAGAGGAAAAAATAATAAAAAAAAAATATACAAAATCTATGAATAATGAGAAAGAGGCACCTCAAACCCAATACAATGTTGGGGTGGCACAAAAGAGAATAAAATGAAGAATTGATAACCTTGTAAGATTTGTAAGGAAGACCATCCTACTCATGATCGCTGCGAGATAGATGAGATTCATAGGTATTTTTCCTATCAAAACCTTGCTCGTTAGGCTACTATTTTGATTGATCCATTTCCATCCTAGTAGCAACTTATGTTTTCAAACCCTTTGACTCCTCAAAGTTGGGGGTGACAAGGTAGATCCTGCCAACATGTCCTCACCACTTTTGACCCAAATTCATGTACATTGTATATTTACCATCAAATCACTTGTCAGATTATGGTGCATATTTGTGGGAGAAATGTCCATAAGATAGTTGTGGATGAATGAGTGTTTATTTGTATTATGCCATTAAGGTCTTTTCATGCTCTTGGACCACCCCATCATTACAATCTCAAACTACATTGAAAGCCTTTAATGGGAATGCCTTGCAACCTAGGGAATATTTCCTACCTTTTCTATTGAATTATGGGGTAAAGTGGATCTAATTGAAGTAAAATTCATTAACACCTCATTAGAGTAAAATCTATTACTTGTGTGAAGTTGGTTCAATGTTATGATAGATGTCATTACCTTAGTCATTATGGTCTTAGAGTTCCATCATGAAGGAAAGATTTTCACTTAAGAGTAGTTGTAATATTGCAAGCTTGACTTTCAAATTAATGATATCTAATGAATGCCATTCATAAGAGATTTTGCTAGTAAAATTGAAAGTGTTAGAGTTGGGATGTTCAAAGTTTCCTCGTTGATGGCTACATTCCCCTTTCCTCCACCAAAGATGTCTTAATTTTCCACAACTATCAACAAAAACTCTTCAATCACCTATAGAGACCAAGGACAAAATGATCCTTGGGTGGTGTCTTCTGCATTTGATGTAGACATCTATGGTGACCAAATTCCATTGATCCCTACAGAAATTTCTTATCAAGCTATCCAAGTGATGACTATAGGCCTTGAATCAAGTCTTCAACGAGATGAGGATATTGATCAATATAATTAGCCTACATGGAATGTTGATCATTCATATTCCCATGAAATTCTTGATACCATGATGCCATTATATGAAGTAATATTTTAGGCCACAATGGTATCTTATCTACCTCGATGAGAATCACATCATAATTCATATTCTCTCCCTTGATTAGAACAATTGAATGATAACTTGAAAATCCTCATTTCTTCTAGAAATATTGAGTGGTCACAAGCTCCCATTATGATTCATGATGTGTTCTCAGAATGGAACTTAGAAAATATTTTGAAAACATTATCCATCAACATTTTAGAAAAAACAAAATCCATGGAACACATCCTAAGAGTTGCAGAGTGTACTCTTGAAGAGATTTACAAATATACTTCTTATTCAAAGAATTATGTGACGTTTTTTCTTGGTACTATGAATTGATGCCTATAATTGATCACCATAATATGAGCATGAGATAAAAATGAATGATGGATCCAAATTGGTTTGGAAAAATCTCTAACCAATTAATCCATATAAATCCATTTCCATCAAAGAAAAGTCAATAAAATACATAAGGCTCGGTTTATCTACCTATTAGCCTTTATGGAATGGGTTTATAACATCATTCATGTCACTAATATATAGGGGACTATTCATACATATGTTTATTATAGGGATTTAAATAAGGATTTTTCAAAATGCAACTATCCTACCACATTCATTGATTATATCATTGATGAATTTGTCAAAAGGGATATATTATCGTTCATATATGTATTTTGTGGTTATAATCAAATTAGGATCAAATTGGGAGAGAAACATTGATTTATCTTTGGGGTGTGTTTGAATATAAGAAATTTCCTTTTGATCCTAAAATCATTGGTGCCACTTTCCAACAAGGCATGTCATACACTATTCATGGCAATAAACCAAATAATGTAAGATTATCTAGATGACCTTGTTTCCCATTTCCAATGGAGGGTCGATAATTGAGTGAATTTATGAGCCATCTATATGCATCATTGAATGTTTTGTGGATTTTGATGTAAGAGTCGCTCAAATTCCACTTTATGCATAAGTTCTTGCTACCTACAATGCATTTGTTAGAAACATAAATAACAAAACAAAAGCTTACAAAATAACATTCAAGCATGAAGGAATAAGAAATTTAACGTAATAAAAACATAACAAGAATATAATGGGAAGTAGTGAATCTTTACTGATAATGGATAAAAGACAATATGGTATTTTTAGAGACAAAATAGGATATGTGAAGATGATGTATCCCTCTGATATACCATAATGGAAGTTCCTCCTTTTCTCCCCTTATAAGTTCTTACTCTCTCCCATTAAGTTGCGAACAAATCTATTAGTGGAAGTCCACAAGTCATAAAGAAATGTAATAATTTCATGAGAATTGATCCACACTTTTTTTGACAACATAACCTTTGTTCATCTATTCCTGTAAAAGTCTCCAAATTCCTTGGTATTTATAAGAAAAATCAAGGCTTCATGGTCTTGGCCCATATAATGAACTTTGATTATTGTGTGGGATTTTAATGCTTGAATGGAGCATGACAAGTCCTTTGGGGGCTCAAGTACACTTCTCAAGTGTGAGCGAGTTTAGGTTTGAGCCATTCAAACCTTGTACTTAGACCATGACACAAATATTTGAGGTTTCCCATACCATTATCTCACAAAATGTCACTTTGTACAAATTCACGTGGTTGTCGAAGGAACAATCATGTGTATCGATGCAAATTGGAGTGACAATTTAGCACATATTAATTCAAACTTGATTTGTGATTTTTAACAACCTACTTTTGAACAATTAATTAATAGATTTTTTGAAACCTTTATTTTTCTTAATAATTGACACTTTTCTCCAATCACTTATATAGTTGCATGAGTAACTTTTAGGTGATAGCAATTTGCCCCTAATATATGAGGTTAGGAGTATATGTATAATTGAAATAATTCATTATTTTTGGTTGAAATACTTAGAGAATAATAATAATTTGGAGAGAGATCTTGATTTGAGAGAGTAGGAGGTCCTAAGGATATATAGAGGGGTCCACATGCTAAAAAATCACCCAACTGAAAGAAATATATGTGGTATAAAAATGAGGTGGGTATATCCCATCATTGTAATCATGACTATTCATAATAATGGTTATATTTTTGTATAAGATAAATCTTTCAAAAATGTTGGGAACATAGTTTTTGATGTTGGAGTAGATAACTGCATCACCCTTGGGGGCGTCAGTGGTTGTAGAAGAGATTTATGGTGAAAACATTCCCCTGGTATTGACATGATTATATAATTTGTGAATTATTAGTGGATGTATGTTGGTCAAATCTAAGTTTCTTTGAAAAAGACAAGAGACTATAATTCTCAAAATCTAAGACTCACTTGGGCATGAAATCGTGCTAAAGTCAAAAATCAGGGGGGTTCAATGGAATTAATGAGAATTAATGACTCTCATTTTTCCATTTGAATTTCATCATTAGAATTGAAAATGAGAAGAAAGATACAACTTTATTCCTATAATATGAGACTGGATGTCAATAGGAAGGATGACATAGTGGCCAAGGGAAAAGTTCCTTGAGAAATCAACTTATAGATGATTGAGGTCACAACAAATGAGGTTTACATAAAATGAATGGAGACTATGAAAATCCCTTTCTTGAAGCATGATTTATGACAGTATTAGTCAAAACAAACTGAGACAAGCAAGCACTTGGAGTTGGGTGGATGTCCAGGGGAGGCGTGAGGGGAGGGACTTTGATAGGTCATTTTTTTGGTTGGGAGAGATGATTAGGCATGAAAGGATATATGAGATGGTGAATTTTTGTTGAAATGCATGAATTAAGGCCAATAACAAGGTACCAAGTAGATAGTGGTAGGGAGAAATGTAGATAATCCAACCAAGGGTAACTAGGATTGTCACTAGAGAATGAAAAAGTGGGATGATGGTCATAGAATCTTTAGTTCCAAAAAATATTTGTACACTTGACAAAATGATTTATGAATACTTATTGGGATGTACAAAACAAAAATATGGGCGCCCCAGTGAACTTGGTGAATTGTGTGATGTTGGAAGTAGGTAATTGCAAAGGGTAGGGGCCTGGTCATCATGCAATTTAATGAGTGGAGGGTGATCACCCGAATGGTCTACTGATAATGGGGATGTGAGAGTCCAAATGAAAATTTGGTGGTGTATTAATAATAATCAAAGTAACAGGTGCTTGGGAGAATGAGGGTAAGTTAGCAATATGATGAGATATAAGGTGAGGCTAATTCTAAAGAAATGTAGACAAACAACTTTGGGAAAATAAGACATTGTAATATAGATGCTAGTAAATAAAATGGTGCTATGACTTGATGCTATCCATTTGGGTGGGAAATTTTCCACCACCTACAACCATATAACTGAGGAGTGGGTGATAGACATATATGTGGTTAGAATGGGAGATCCTATGGTGATATTTGTAACACACCCTGGTTTACTTTCCATGTATATAAAATAATTCCAAGGTCACGAGACATGTATTCCAAGTTGAATGGTAGGCAAAAAATAAAGTGGGAATCACTTGTGGTTTATTAGTGGCTATGGAAATTAGCAAAGGCAAAGAGTCAATATGAGAAATAAAGGAAAATAGGATAAAAGGGAGATGAAGAGATGCAAATGTGGATGCAAGGGAAATTAGAGAGAAATAGAGGAAAATGAAGAAAAAAGGGAAAAAGGAAAGGGAGAGACTAGACATCAATGATAAAAAGGCATCAGAGAAACAAATCACAACTTTTTTTAGTTTAGCTATCGACTCTCTTCTTCCATACTCTTACACTCTTGCACCCTTATATCAATCTTGGAGCATCCTAGAATTCACTTGGATTGGGATAGAAGAAAGCAAAGGAAAGAAAGGGAGCACAAGGAAAAGGTTGGATCAACAACTACAACTGATGTTCAATGCAACTAACAAGTTACATGTGTGATTTCCTTACTGAGATTTGGATGCATGCTACATGCATATGGTACTTTGGTTATTTTGCTTTCATTGGCATGGTATTTTCATGGATTGACAGTGACTTTAGCCTTGCCTTTTCATTTCCTAGATATCCATGATGTAGTGGGTTCTCTCTTTGATTATCTTTGGATGGGTGGTAGACTTGGATTTTGGTTGAGGTGGTCTTGGGAAAATTCCCAAGGATCAAGGGTGGAGATGGGCTTTCTCGTGGAACTCTTGACGAATGGGTGGAGACATGAAATTCCTCTAAACCTGGAAAGGAAGTTGAAGGCATCCACGCTTGTTTTTATATTTCTGATTTCTGAACTGGTTTAGGTGAAATCATTGTGGTTGAGGGTTGAGGTGGTTTTTCCTCTGGAAGCCTTGTTTGGTTCTAAACCCATATGATCCCACATTCATGCTTGGAATATGGCACGAGGGTGATTAGCTGAAAGAGAGACTTGGTTCAGCCCAATCTATATTTGGGTGGTACATGGAAGTCCCTTACTTGGTTGGATTTTGCATATGTTAATATGAACTATTTTCTTATTATGATCAATGAGCATATGCATTGGTTATTATGTTGATATTATGGTTGATTTGTCATGGTTTCTATTTTTGTTATGTGATGGCTATATGCATGGTTATATGATGTGCTCTTACTATCGATATTTTTCATGATTTGATGAGTTATTGAATGATTGATGATTGCATAGAATAACAAGTGTTGTTACAAGTATATTGAGAGGTCATTGGACCTTCTTGATAATGATCTAATGTAGTTTAGAAGTTTATGATTGGATATGCATTTATGACCTATAACTTCTATGTTTACTATCTGTTTGAAGAAATGTCCTTCATGTTTTAGGCATGTATTGGTCAAAATATTTCTCAAGTATTGATTGTTTAGACTTTTTATTATCATTGATTGCATTGTGGGAAGTTCTACACACTTCTAGATAGTGGGCTTGAAGGATAGCTTGAAAAAGTGGCATAGATCTCACCATTGCATGCATAAAACTGGGAAATATTAGTCATAACTACACGTAGGAAGGCTTATGGGTGCAATTGGAGCCTCATAACCGCATGCACAATGTTTTATGAGTGCGGTTGGGGTGTCAATCTTATGAAGCTTAGTTCGAACTCAAGGATTGTTCACTAGGGGTGGTTGTCAAGTTGCTGAGTTATCTAGTGTCCCTAAGGGGTGGTATTATGAGTTCTGGTTTGTAGGCCCCACTTCCATAATTAGAACTTGGAGGTTGGGTCATATCATAGGACACTCGTCTCATGTTTACCTTGGAGAGCTTGTAAAAGTGGGTAAATGTGGGAGGAGGAATCACAGGGTGGTATCAAAGCTTCCAAGTTCAAACAATTGCACTGGATGGGCTAAATGTGACCATTATGCATGCATGATAGTTGTATGTGTTTGTTATGCATGCATTTTTATGGTTATGGTTATGATATTTATGTGAGAATTGATATGCTTGAGATATTGTATTGTGCTAATCTGGATTGGCCTGTGCAGATGTAGTAGCCTCCCCTAATATATGCTGAGGTATAATTTTGATTATGTATTCTCTTTGGTTTATTTGACATGGTATATTTGTAGGAAATAGAATATTAGGGATGAAGAGAAGAGTAGTGGATTATAGTTCACATGAATCCCGTTACATGCCTAATGTGAAATCAGTGGAATGGGAAAGGTCAGTTGAGCAACAATCAGAAGAGTATTCTCTTGATCTAGAAGATATATTGAGGATTCTGAGGGTAGAGATAAGAAGTTTCAAGGAAGATAATAGCATGTTGATTGAGGCACAGGAAAGTCTTTCCAATGCTCAAGAAAATTAAGTTGAATTCAATGCAACAATTCTTTAGAGCATTACATATTTATAGAAGTAGGGACAATTAGGGAATAATCATGGAGATATATAGGAGGAGAATACCAATGGAGAATATGGTAGTAGGCCTTGGAGTAGATCCATGATGGATAAAGATGATATAGTTAGAGGTGGTAGAGATTTGGATACACCTAACAGGTGAAATAACACTCATGGATTTTATTCCAGCTCCAATTCTGAGAGAAATCATTTCATTACCGCCAATATCCTTATAGGAGGAGTGAGAGGGGATAGTTTCTAGATGTGTTCAGGAAAGCCAAGCCTTCTACTTTTGATGGGGAAGTGAAGAAGTTAGAATATGGAGAATCATGGCTACTTGGGATGAAGAAGTTTTTCAAATTGTATGACTATTCAAAGAACATGAAAGCCAAGATAGAGATCTTCACTGTCAAGGGAAAAATAGATATACAATGAGAATATGTTAAGTATGTAAGAGGAATCATGGAAGAGGAGCTGAGTTGGAATGAGTTTAAAAGACTATTCAAGAAGAAGTACTTTTCCAAGAGATATTATGATGGGAAGGCCAAGGAATATTATGATATTAAGATAGGTTTTATAACAAATGAAGAATACATGACCATGTTTCTTGAGTTGTTGAGGTATGTGCCTTATCTGAAGGATGATAAGACAAAGGTCCAAAGGTTCATGGGTGGAATACAATTAGCATTCAAGGATCAAATTGAGTATGACGAGCCTTGATCATTGGAGGAAGTCATCGAGAAGTTGAAGCATTTTATGAGAAGTGTAAGTGCAATATTGATTTAAAGCGTGACTAGAAAGGTAATGAGGAGATTAAAGGAAAATGGCCTAATAATCAAGGAAGATTTAAGGATGCAAGTGACAAGGAAAATTTGGGACCTCATAAGAAGTTCAATGCAATTGAGAGAGGATATGGGTCTCAGCCTAAGGAGCAACAAAACAAAGGAGATGGTAAGAAATATTTGAGGTGTTGGAGTGGTGGTGGAGAGCAACCCAGGAGGGATTTTCCATCACATAAGGGTGGCATGCCTCAAATTTACAGTTCTCAAGAGGCACAAAAATTTGGAGATTTAGGCTAGAGTATTCCCCATATCTATGTAGTAGTGGTGATAGGCATAAAAATAATTGGTAATCTATTATTGAGATGGAAGGTAATATTTTTTATCAAGTTTTTTCTATTTTTATTGATCCTGGATCAAATTATAGTTATATCAGTCTTGGCCTAGTGGATGAATTTCAATTGAGTAAAGAAGTGCATGCATAATCTTGGTTGGTGTAGCTGGCTACAAGAACCAATAGAAGATTTCATCACTAGGTGAGATCTTTTGCATTTGAGCTTAATGGTATGCCTAAATCAACACATCTAAATTTAATTTATTTGGGTTCATATAGTATGCTTTTGGGCATGGAATGACTATTCATTCATAGGACCAAGGTAGATTTATATGACAAGGCTATTGAGTGCCTGGATAATGATGGGGAAAGGAGAGTATTTGAGGGAAAGAATAATCCTACATCAGTGAGAATGGTTACAACTATGCAAGCAAAGTGCAACTGTCAAAAAGGATGTTTTATTATTTGTAGTGCAAGTTTAAAGTGAAAAAGGGAAGGATATTGAGGATGATGAAGTATTGAGGAAATATCTTGTTTTGTAGAAGTTTCAGAATGTGTTTCTAGCAGAAATTCAAGAGTTAGCACCTGATAGGGAAGTGGATTTATCAATTGAGTTGATGCTAGGAGAAACACCAACATTTAATGCACTTGACAGGATGAGAACTCCGGAGTTGGTGGAACTGAAGTTGCAGCTTAAGGAAATACTTGATAAAGGATACATAAGGCCAAATGTTTCACCTTGGGGTGCACTAATATTGTTTTTTAGGAAGAAAGATGGTACTCTTAGATTGTGCATTGATTGAAAGTAGTTTAACAAGGCGAATATCAAGAATAGGTATCCATTGCCACTGATTCATGATTTGTTTGATCAACTGAAGGGAGCTACAATGTTTTCAAAGATTGATTTGAGATCAAGATATCATCAAGTACACATCAAAGAAGAAGACATCTACAAGACTGCATTCTGTACAAGGTATGGGCATTATGAGTTTATGGTGGTTCCTTTTGGTATTACTAATGCTCCAACCACTTTCATGTGTTTGATGAACATTGTGTCGTGTCCTTATCTGGAAATGTTTTTAATAGCATTTGTTGATGATATATTGGTATATTCTAAGAATGAGGAAGAGCATGAAGAACACCTCGTTGCAATGTTGAGATTGTTGAGAGAGAATTAGTTGTATGCAATGCTCAACGAGTGAATTTTCTGTCAGATTCTATTTCATTACTTGGGACATGTTGTTTCCAAGGAAGGGATAGTAGTGAGTCCAGAAAATATTAAAGATATCATGTAGTGGCCAACTCCAAGGAATGTGGATGAGGTAAAATTATTCATGGGATCAATAGGTTATTACAGGAAGTTCATTAGGAACTTCTCTAAGATTGGATATCCTATTACATCTTTGTAGAGGAAAGGGAAAAAGTTTGAATGGATTGAGGAGTGTGCAACTAGGTAAGATCAATTGAAGCATTTGCTTACAAATGTTACAATTTTGAAGATTATAGATCTAGATAATGAGTTTGTGGTTTGTATAGATGCTTGCAAGGAAGGACTTGGTGGAGTCCTGATATAGAAAGGGAAGTTAGTTTGCTATGAATAAAGGAAGTTGAATGAGCATGAGAATCACTATGTGACTCATGATCTTTAGTTGGTAGCTATCATTCGTGCATTGAAGATGTGGAGAAATTATCTCCTTGGAAGGAGGTTTGTTTTGACGAGTGATCACAGTGGACTGAGGTATCCGTTTTACCAACTCAATCTAAATGTCAACAAGGTAGATGGTTCTCTACCCTCAGTGAGTGTGAATTTGAGATCAGATACATTAAGGGAAAGGAGAACAGAGTTGTAGATACTCTCAATAAGAGAGTGTAGGTGAACCATATTTCAGCTGTGATCTTGTATTGGAAAGATTTACATGAGAGAATCTTGCATGCAAGGCAACATGATGAGAGGTACCAACAACTGAAGCACATGTTGCAGTAACAGGGTGAAGGTGATAGAGATGAGGAGTATCACCTCATGGCAGATGGCTTGGTGAGATCCAGGAAAAGGATCTATGTGCTAAATAGTAGTGAGTTGAATAAGCTGATCTTGAGGGAGTTGCATGTCAATCCATATTGAGGACACCTAGGATATTAGAAGACTTTGACCACTGTTAAGAATTTATATCATTGGATGAATTTGAAGAAAGAGGTGGATTCGTTTCTTACAAGATCTTTGGACAGTCAGCAAGTGAAAGTTGAGTGTAATCATCTAGTTGGTCTATTGCATCCTATTACAATTCCATAATGGAAATGGGAAGTCATTTCCATGGACTTCATTATAGGACTTCCGAAGGCATTGAGACAACATGAATCCTTCATGGCTGTGGTTGATAGGTTGAGAAAGGTAGCTCAGATATTCATATGGGAGATAGTGAGATTACATGGTGTTCCCAAGAAGTTTGCATCAGATAGAGATTGCAAGTTTACTTCTAGGTTTTGGAAAGAGTTGTTTGTAAGATTGGGGACAAATTTAGCCTTCAATACAACTTATCTTCCTCATATAGATGGAAAGACAAAGAGTGTTAACAATATTGTTGAGGATATGTTTAGGATGTATGTCATGCATTAACAGAGGAGGTGGGAGGAATATCTTCCACTAGTGGATTTTTCTTATAACAATGGGTATTAGGAGTCCTTGAAGTTGAGTCCATTTGAGGCCCTCTATGAGCGGAGTTGTAATACTCCTGTCAAATAGATTGATCCAGTGAACATGGTACTGATTGGACCAAATATGTTGGATGAGATGGAGTAGGAGATGCAGGTTATTAGAAGGAAAACTAGGATAGGAAGAAGAGTTATGCATATCAAGATAGATCATTCAAGGAGTTTCGGGTTGGGGAGCATGTTTACCTAAACACCAAGGCCAAGAGGAGCTTATTGAGGATTGGGTCATGTGCCAAGTTGGCACCTCCATATTGTGGGCCTTTTGAGATATTAGAGAGGATGGGACCAGTGACCTATAGACTTGTACTACCGCCAAAGGGAAACATCCATGATGTTTTCCATGTTTCATTTCTTAAGATATATGCACAGGATGCTAATCATGTGATTCATTAGTCTGTATTACAGGTGGAACAAGAGGGAGAGTTCAAGCTAGAACCAGAATGCATATTGCAGCGGAAATAAATCATGCTCTAGAATAGAGTAATAAAGTAGGCTAAAATGCAGTGGAAGCACTATGGGCCCAATGAAGCTACATGGGATATGGAGGATCAGATGTGGGCATTATATCCTTCTTTATTTTTTGGTTGAAGCAAATGAGTTTTTGGTATGTGTGTGTGTGTGTCATTATAAATATTGCATCGAGTTGTGTTATAAAGCTCCAATAAGTGGTATGTTTGTTATGTTGGTCGTGGTTTTCAATAGTTGTTTGTTGTAAATACTGCATCAAGTTGTGTTGTGGGGAAAAGTATCCGACTCGGATGACCCTATCCCTACTCTAAGGGTGACAGTCCTTAGCAACAACTGAAAGTAAAGCTTTGATATTTTCCTTTATGAAAGTACAGAGAAGGAAGAAAAGATTGACCAACCGGTGTCTTTCGCTTTTGTCGATCCTATCCTCTCTCTTTGTCTCTTGTTCCCAGCTCCTTGCTCCCTTTGCCGGCCCAGCTACACAAAGATCCTTCACAAACAAGAGAAGGAAAACTACAAGAAACATGTACTCATAACTGATGCATGGATTAGAGTGAATCAGATATACAAGTAAATACAATACATCAATGCAATACAAGTATATAGGAGAACATTCAAAGCTTTATTGATAGAAGTAAAAGGGTTCTGAGAAGGTTACAACCATCAATGGCTCCAATCCAGCAGCACCTCCCCAGCAGCAAGAAATCTCCTCTTCACCTCTATAAAAGCAATCACCCAATAGCTCTAACTGTAAACCAACAGCACTTCCTTGCTTGCAAAAAATTCCAGCCTCCTTAGACCTCATAGAAGAGCTCTATATATAGGATAGAAGAAGAAAGGATGAGTCAGCTTGAGACTGACATAAAGCTGCCTTGTGTCCTCTCCCTCTTTAGTTAAACTTCAGTTCTTGAGTCCACTTGGAGATCCTTGCTTACACATGGAGATCAAGTACCTCTTACTCATCACAGGGCGAATCCCTTGAACCAAGTGTCAGTTTGGAAGCTTCCTGGGCAATTGACACCTTGCAGAATGACTGTGCCACTTGGCCAATCTCGCCCAGCGCAGGTAGCCTTCATTAGATTTGACTTTTAGCGCAGGTACAAGGAGGAGCAGTTGCATTCCAGCGCAGATGCTCAGTGGAGCAGCTGACATGATCCAAAAATAGCCTGTTTTTGAGTGTTTTCAGGTGGAGAACTGATGGGAAGTGCTGTGGTTTGCTGACCTTGTTCTTCTAGGGGTAAGAACAACATGTTTAGGGACTGAGGATCCCTGTAATTATCGACATTTCATGCTCCGTGCTGCGAGGCACAAAAATGTCTATAACAGTTGCCCCCTAAAGTATGAGGCCGTTTATCGGGTGAAATGCTTTATCTAGAGGGTCCGAAGTTCATTCCAGTGCTGAGGAGGCGCCCTGTAATACAATACAATACAATACATTATTTTTCATTCTGTTTTCATGATCTAGCTGAGGCGGGCATTCCCATGCTCAGCTTTATAAATACATTTTGGTACATATAACAGACGATCGTCTGATGGTAGACTGATAATTTTCTGCTGCAATGATGTACATGACAAATGTTTTTATATTTCCTGAATATATATCGCAGCCCGGATGGATGAAACTAGATCCGGGGTCTTCAAACTCGTTCGATCTTCACTCTAAGTACAAGTCGATCCATGTGAGAATTGCGCTGAAGTCGAACATGGAAAGACATCGCTTGATTACCGGTCAATGATGAAAACCGTTAACAAGCGCGAGAGGAATCACCGATAATGATAATGACCCTCAAGGTACTGCAGTACAATTCACGTGGCGTGAATAAAGGACTTGGCGTCGAACGCCACGCAAAATCTTCTGGTCGAAGGTCATTGATGTATACCTGTCGCCGGAAGTGAGAAACTTGCCATTGAGGCATGCAAGCTTCAAAGTACTGATGGGGGTGTTCCTAGATCAACTTCTTGGATAATGAGCTGAAGTCGACAAGAAGCGATCTGTCAAAGGAGGGCCTTAATGAATCCCACATCAATGACACGGAACGGAGCTAATGATTTTAGTGGAGGTGAAAACAAACTGTGACATATGATTCAGGGTGGCGATCATGAATGGATGAAGGATAATGTATGGCAGTGGATGGGACACGGTTGACACTTTCAGAATGACCTCTCTTGAACATATAACGACACTGATGCGATGGATCGGCAGCATTACCCCAAAAGTGGACGGTTTGGCGAAGACCATGGTGATGAGACCGGTGAATGAAACAACCCAACCCGATGTAGTACAGAGGAAAAGTGTCATGTTCAAGAGCGACTTGCTACCATTAAACTTTGATGTTCTCCCAATTTTTCCCCAGTCATTTCTGACCAGTACCTCTTTATTTTTGTCAAGCTTGAGGAGGATAACATATGCTTGTTCTATAACCTGCCCTTCGGGCAAGCCCATCGCTATGATTTAACGAGCTTAGCGATAGGGAAACTCGTTCTCATCTAAAGACAAGTTTGTCGCTATTTAATCATTTTAACGAGTCTAACGACAAGGAAAACTCGGTCCTTTTCATTTTTAGAGAGTCTGAAAAGGTACATAAAGTCAACTCCAGAATTCCTTTTTTGTCATCTAATCCCTTAAGTCCGAAAAAGTATAAAACAATACAGAAGGGATGAATTTTCGATTGCTTTAACGAGCCGAACAAAACAAGCGCTCGATCTTTTTGTGCAATAATCCCTCAGGTCCAAAAAGATTAAAATCTAGAGGAGGGATAGCGTTCCGGTTGTTTAACGAGCTGGAAGGCCAAAACTCGGCAAAATTTTCATATTTTACGAGTCAGTGAAAAGAGCTCAAAGAAGACTCGTCTTTTGAGGAACGAGTGATAAACAGGGATAGCAGTAGATTCCAGGTACAAATTGGAATTTTCCAATCACGGTAGTGTCACAAGGATGGCTAGATGAAATCACTCTTCGCAGATGCTCCTCAAAATGGGTAAACACACATATGGGGGTGAACGACCGGCCAAATGACAGTGGAGGTGATGGATGAAAACACGACCAAGGCTTTTAAGGCTGATGAATTTACGATCGCAATGGTTATTTACCAAGATAGGTTCATTTTTTAATGAGCTTGAACTCTGGTGGAAACTTTTGCTCACACTTTTCTATTTTTTAACGAGCATAAATTCCGTGGTAAAACTGCTCGATTCATGGTCAAATTTGATTTTTTACTTTTACTAGCTTTTCTCTTTTCAAATGTAGTACTTCACCATCAATTGCTGCAACAAATTTTGTTAGAAATGGATAACATTTGCATGAAAATGAGATTGTAACCCTAATATTTAAGTTTAAACTGTATAAAAAGCTATAAAAAGGTGTTTTTACCTCTCATTTACCATTTCATTTGCATTTTGCTTGTTGGAGTTCTAGAGGTGCCTCTTCTTCCTTGATTTTCACCAGCTGATTCCGGGAGATTCTGTGGACGATTTTCGGCGCCGTTTGGACCAGGTAGGAGCTAAACCTTAGCCCTTCACTTTCATTGTTTCCTTTTTCAGTTTCATGCACATTTTTCAGGGTTTCTGAGCCCCAGGGGTTTCATTAAGGCGCCCTGGCATCAGCGCAGGTTCTCCTTTCGAAACCTGCGCTGTATGTCAGGTTGTCTTGAGGCAGACTGCGCCTCAGCGCAAGGGAGAGACTCTCTGCCTGCGCTGGGCCTAGAAAAACTGATCTTGCATGTGATTTTTGATGATTTTTCGCCAGTTTATCATCAAAATTGGGAACTTACTCCTTCTCTTGTTTGCTTGCAGGGAACTTTGAACAAAATGTCCCTTACATGGCGAGAACGAGAACATGAAGCAGAGGACATGGTTGCACTCCATGACCCGGTCACGGTGAACGCGCTTCGGAACTGTGGCCTACTGAAGTTCTTCCGTATCTCTAGCATGAGAGCACAGATTTCTTTACTGCAGTATATGCTTGATGCTTGGGATCCTGTTAACCAAGTATTCCAGATTAGGGGGAAAACCATCCCTTTGACCATAGAGGACATGTACTTCTTGACTGGGTTGTCAAGGCGGGGTACCCCCATTTCTTTGTCAGGTACGGCTCGAGGGACTAATTCCACCAGAGACTATATTCGTCAGTATTGCCGGGAAGGTTCACAGCCGAGCAAAGACGGCAAGATCAATATCCGTGACATCACTGACAGGTCTCTTAGATCCATTCTGTTTACTATTGGTAGGATGGCCGGTAGCGCAGCTTTACATGTTGCCAACAGATCTTACATGCAGCACGCCTTGGAGTGTCTCCAACCGAAAGTGTTTAACTGGTGTGATGCAGTACTTGTTCAGATGAAAAGTCAATTGACCAAGGTAAAGGACGAGAGGCTGAAGAACTTTGGATTTGGTTCTATTCTGACTGCCTTCGCCTTGGAGAAAATCCCATTGATGCAGCCTCAGTACATCATACTTGACTTGCCTTCTCCGACCGAGCCACGCATGCAGAGGTGGGTTGACCACATGTCCCGACATGCTGGTCAACCTCAGATTACTTTCACTGAGGCTTTCTTTAGGTGGTTCGAGCGTCAGGAGATGGCGTTTTCTGAGTATCCATATGTGGGTATGGACTACCGAGGTGATCCGGACTTGGTGCTACCGGATGGCGAGCAATGGGGCGCTATTGGTAAAATCTTTGACCATGTTACTGTTTATTGTTTTTACTCATGATGTTATTGTACAAAACTGATCAAACTCTTGGGTGCATGCAGATGTTGGTCCTGTTCGTCCAGCAGCTCGTCCACGATCGCCAGTTGCTGCCCCAGCAGCAGAGCCTGCTAGGCGAGTTGTTATTCGCGACCTTGGTGATACTGAGATACTTGCAGCTGTGCAGGAGCAGGTCGAGAGCCTTACTCGTGGTCTTCCGGATGTACAGATTGACGAGTTACCTTTACAGTTGCAGCGGCACACTATTGGCGTGCCTAGACGATGGACTCGTCTCTTGCGCATGATTGCACAGACCGTGACGTACTTTCATGAGCACCACTAGGCTAGGGTGCCCCCTAGCATCTTTTTGAGTTCTAGGTCATACGACCAATTTTGTTTCGATTACATCACATCATGTATAAACTATAAACAGCTTTATATATTTTGATTTTCGGGGTTTATCTTGGTTTATTTGCAATCCACTTGCATAGCACCGATGCATCTCTCTTTTATATATGTTGCAAATGTCTATCTAATACATAGTTTGCTAATGAATCTGTTAATGTGTTCAAGTTTCTGGAAATATGCTGGTATTGAATTGAATCAAACTCTCTTTCCAAAATCTTAACCCTTAAAAACATTCGATAAATAGCTGGATTGCGGACTGAATATATACCAGTGAGTTGTAGTATCACAAGTTGTGAGTCTAGCCTAACAATTAGTCGGCGTTTACCATGAGCGATGGTATCAGAGAGGAGTTCAATCAACGCGCTATACTCAGCGATGTTGTTCGTTGACTGTCCAATGCACACACCTCTGAAACTCACTAACTCGCCGCTTGGATAAAAAATGGCCCAGGCTGCGGAGGACAAATTCCGTGTACTACGACTCGCTCCGTCGGCATATCCCACATATGTCTCAGAATAATTCGACATCTGCAACAAACGAGAAGGGTGGATTACTAAACCGAAACAAACACTTTAGCGAAAACAAAATACAACAAAAGCAATCAGGTTACTATTCAGGCATAGTAACGCTTGAGGTACAACCTGTTGCGGGGTTGCGCCAGTGGTATCCCGTCATAATCCATTAACTTGTAGGCTCCTTTTGCTAACACCCTTTTAACAATATAGGGACCCATCCATAAGGACTTAAATTTTCCTGCTCCTAATTTGTCGGATTCTTGGTCGTAAAGCAAAACCAAGTCACCCTCAGAGAAGATACGAGGTTTGACATTCTTGTCGAACTGTGCTTTGACTCGTTTCTTATGGGCTTCGTTCGCCAAAGCGGCGTCACGACGGTTTTCATCCAACTGGATCAATTCCAAGAAACGAGCCTCTTCTTCTGAGGTTCCGGGGAGGAGGTCAATTGCGAGTTTAAGAGACGAAATTTCGCACTGGATCGGTAAGACTGCCTCCAGGCCATACACCAATTGGAATGGTGTGAACCCAGTGGCGTTCTTTACCGAGGTTCGGTAAGCCCATAATGCTGAGTACAGGAGTAGGTTCCATCTTCTTTTGTGAACCCCGATCATCCTTTGCAACATACGCTTCAGGACTTTGTTGATTGCCTCAACTTGTCCGTTGGCTTGTGGATAATATGGGGTAGAGCTGTCGTGCGATAGCCCTAGTTTGGCAGCTAACTCAACCATCATGTGATTGCGAAAATGCGATCCATGATCTGTCACTATAGCCTGCAGAACGCCGAACCTGGCGACTACATGATTAAAAAAGAAAAGGGCAGCTGTTTCACCAGTGTTATCCAATGTAGGCATCGCCTCGGCCCATTTGGTAAAATAGTCAACAGCGACTATAATATACCCATGACCCCCGGTCGAGGTGGGGTTACATTGCATGAAATCGATGCCCCACTTGGCGAAAGGCCCAACAGCGACTATAGGCTGCAAAGGTGCGGGCGGTCTCCTGGTTTTGCTATCAAAGATCTGACACGCATGGCAACTTCTGACAGCTATTATGCAATCTTTAAACATAGTTGGCCAGAAATATCCTGCTCGTAAGATTCTTTGTGCTGTTGCATATCCAGATTGATGCCCCCCGCACGCGCCTGAATGACAATCATTCAGGGCTTTCTCGGCCTCCTCATGGGTAAGGCACCTCCTCAGAACCGTATCGACACCACGACGGTAAAGTGTATCACCGACGATCATGTAGTCTTTAGATTGGTATCGTATACGTTTCCGTTCCGAGTGTGAGGTATTAGGCCTAAATTTTTGGGTTTGGAGATACACAATGATGTCTCCATACCACTCATCGCTTACTGATATCAGAAACAAATTTTCATCCACGATTGACTCTTCTGATGTTTCATCGTTGGACGACGATGGGAGATCGCACAATAATTCCGCGAAAACTAGAGCTTTCTTCGATTTGGATTTTACAAAATCCAGATCAAACTCTTGAAGGATCGCTATCCACTTCGAATATTTGCCCCCAAGCAACTGTCGCGACAGTATATACGTCATGGGGTTGCAATCTGACAGAATGATAGTTTTCCTAAAGAGGACATAATGTCGAAACCTTTGAATCGCTTGAACAGCAGCAAGCGCTAGTTTTTCAACATAGGAATATTTACTTTCTGTGTCATTTAAGTTTTTACTTAAATAATAAATAGGATGTTCAATTCCATCGACTTCTTGCACTAAGACCATCGCAATGGTCGTATCTGCTGCAGCTAGATACAGGTTAAAATCTCTTTGATAGTCCGGGGCGTACATTAATGATGCTCTTACTAGAGAATCTTTCAGAGCGTCAAAGGAAGCTTGCGCAACCTGGTCCCAGACGAAAGGTACATCCTTTTTCAAAAGACGAGTATAACCTTTGGCAAGTTCTGCGTAATTTGGAATGAACCTCCTCAGAAAGTTTGCTTTCCCTTGGAGTTTCTGAATCTGGAGCAAATTTGAAGGTGGAGGCAAATTAATGATTGCCTGAACCTTACAGGGGTCGAGACGAATCCCATCCTTAGAGACTACAAAGCCAAGTAAACGACCAGAACCGACGCAAAACACACACTTGTGCGGATTGAGTCTTATCTTGTAGTGTCAGCAACGTAGAAATATTGCTCTCAAATGCCGCGGATGATCAGTCCGCTTCCGCGAATGAGCCGGAAGATCGTCGAGGTAAGGTTGAACGATGTTCTTGATGTCATGGAAAGCATAATTCATTGCCCTCTGAAACGTCGCCCAGTGGAGTCGCCAGTTTGTTGTGGGGAAAAGTATCCGACTCGGATGACCCTATCCCTACTCTAAGGGTGACAGTCCTTAGCAACAACTGAAAGTAAAGCTTTGATATTTTCCTTTATGAAAGTACAGAGAAGGAAGAAAAGATTGACCAACCGGTGTCTTTCGCTTTTGTCGATCCTATCCTCTCTCTTTGTCTCTTGTTCCCAGCTCCTTGCTCCCTTTGCCGGCCCAGCTACACAAAGATCCTGCACAAACAAGAGAAGGAAAACTACAAGAAACATGTACTCATAACTGATGCATGGATTAGAGTGAATCAGATATACAAGTAAATACAATACATCAATGCAATACAAGTATATAGGAGAACATTCAAAGCTTTATTGATAGAAGTAAAAGGGTTCTGAGAAGGTTACAACCATCAATGGCTCCAATCCAGCAGCACCTCCCCAGCAGCAAGAAATCTCCTCTTCACCTCTATAAAAGCAATCACCCAATAGCTCTAACTGTAAACCAACAGCACTTCCTTGCTTGCACAAAATTCCAGCCTCCTTAGACCTCATAGAAGAGCTCTATATATAGGATAGAAGAAGAAAGGATGAGTCAGCTTGAGACTGGCATAAAGCTGCCTTGTGTCCTCTCCCTCTTCAGTTAAACTTCAGTTCTTGAGTCCACTTGGAGATCCTTGCTTACACATGGAGATCAAGTACCTCTTACTCATCACAGGGCGAATCCCTTGAACCAAGTGTCAGTTTGGAAGCTTCCTGGGCAATTGACACCTTGCAGAATGACTGTGCCACTTGGCCAATCTCGCCCAGCGCAGGTAGCCTTCATTAGATTTGACTTTCAGCGCAGGTACAAGGAGGAGCAGTTGCATTCCAGCGCAGATGCTCAGTGGAGCAGCTGACATGATCCAAAAATAGCCTGTTTTTGAGTGTTTTCAGGTGGAGAACTGATGGGAAGTGCTGTGGTTTGCTGACCTTGTTCTTCTAGGGGTAAGAACAACATGTTTAGGGACTGAGGATCCCTGTAATTATCGACATTTCATGCTCCGTGCTGCGAGGCACAAAAATGTCTATAACAAGTTGTGTTATAATGATCCATAGGTAGTAAGTTTTGTTGGTCATAATTTCCATAGAACACTAAGGAAGGTGTTCCCCCAAGGGGGAGGGGTTCGTAACAATCCCTAGTTTATTTTCCATCTAAATAAAATAAGACAAAGGTCATGGGACACGTATTCCAAGCTGAATGGTGGACAAACATTATAGTGGGCATAACTTGAGGTTTATTAATGGATATGGAAATTGGAGGAGGCACTAGAAAAGGTAAAGAGGCAATAATTGGCATTTCATATGATAAATAAAGGAAATTAGGAGAAAATGGATATGAAGAGACACAAATGTATACGCAAAAGAAATTAGAGAGAAAATAGAGGAAAATGAAGAAAAAAAGGAAAAAGGAAGGGAAGAGACTAGACATCAATGATAGAAAGGAATCGGAGAAATAGTTCTTATCTTTTGTCAGTTTAGCTTTTTGATCTCTTCTTCCACACTCTTACACTCTTTCACACTTAGAGTATTCTTGGAGCATCCTAGCATTCACTTGGACTCGGAGAGAAGCAATCAAATGAAAGCAAGGGAATGCAAAGAAAAGTTTGGAATAACAGCTACAACTAGTCATTGTAGGTATTAGATTGCATGTGTGATTTTGTTGTTGTTATTTGGATGCATGGTACATGCATATAGTTCTTTGGTTATTTTTTTGTCATTGGCATGGGAGTTTCCTAGATTGAAAGTGATTTTAGCGTTGCCTTTCCATCTCCTAGATAACCATGATGTGGTGGGTTCTCTCTTTGATTAGCTTTGGATGGTTGGTAGAATTGAATCCTAGTTGAGGCGGTCTCGGGAGAATTACCAAGGGTCAAGGGTGGAGATGGGATTTCTCCTGGAACTCTTGACGAATGGGTGGAGATAGGAAATTCCTCTCGTGCTGGGAAGGAAGTCTAAGGCATCCGTACTTAGTTTGATGTTAGTGATTTATGGACTGATTTAGGTGGAATCATTGTGTTTGAGGGTTGAGGTGGTTTTGATCTGAAATGTTGGGCAAACTTGTTAATGCTATGCAAGCTCCCTCATCAGTATTAAAAAATTATGTTTAGGATCATCTCAAATTAACCAAAATGTGAGGAATTATGTATCATGTTATGTTTTTTTAATGAGAAATTCATGAGGTTATTAGTTGTTTAAAACACATGTACAATAAGTAAATAATAGAGAAGTAAAACACAACAAACTCATAACACAAAGATGATAAAGGAGTTCACCCCTCCTGGGCTACATCTCCTTGGACCTGCTTCAATGGCTAGGCCCTCTTTGGATTAATCGTCAATTATCTGATTACATGCACCTAAAGAGTTCCAATGGATTTACAACCTACTCCATTGGATTTTGAAGACCCAAAAACCCCAAAAATGACCTTCCAAGCTCTGCAATTGGACTTTAGCTGATCTAGGCTTGACCTCCTCTCCTGGTGGCCCTGAGCTTCTTTAAACTTCAACGTAGAAAAATCACATACCGAAGTGTTTACCTCTGCAATCTATTCCATTATATTCAGAGTATCCAAATAATCTAGGAATGACTCTTTTTGAGCCAAAATTGGTCGAAAATAGCCAAAGTTATGGCCTCTTTAGTTTATCCACTATTCACTCCACAAATTGCACCAAATACAGCATGATCCTACAATTTCGCCCCATTTTCCGCTAACGGAGTGACAAATTCCCCAAATTTTGGAAGAATTTGTAGGACCGTTCACTGGCCCACTAAACCCCATCAGCGGCGAACACTTAATGTGAGCAGTTAAGGGGTTGAGGTCACATGCAGCGTTAAGTTTAATGTTACCTCCAAACTTCGACGCGTTTAAACTTTAAATATAAACCAAAACCATAGTTTATTAAGAAACATGGTAATGGAATAATGGTAAGGCAATATGCTTGTGTGGGTGAGGTCGTGGGTTCAATTCCACTAGCCTCCAAATAAAATTTTATCTAACCTTTGAGAGGGCACGTGGTGGCCTCCGGGCTTGCCACGTGTCATCCTCTCATTGGTCCACCTCAGAAGGCATTGACCAATTACATGCGGACACTTGTCACAATATCAATGGTCCACCTATGGGAATATTCTAGGAATATTACAAGGAATGTTCCCTGGAATATTATTTTTGTTGACTGGTCTATATAGATGCCTAGTCAGCGTCCTAGTCAGCTTGTACCAAAATTCCCCTGTTTGACCAAACGGTTAGAACACTATAAATTTCTCATACAAACTCCATTTTGAGTGAAAAAAGTTGCGTTGGGATCATATCACATAGGTGGATGCTATTGTGAAGGTTTCGATAGATTCCGAGAACTTTTACTTTTGAGCAAATTTTTGCCCCTAATCCAAATTTTGATCACTCCTTCCCACTGATAGGCTTTTGGACCCACAAAAGATGGTTATTTGGTGAGAGATGAATACTCTTCTCCTTCCAAATTTCTATCACTTGATTCTACTTGGAAAATCTCCATGAAAACCACTTGGGTTCACTGACATGCCTTGCCTTGCAAATGGCTTGACACTTCAACCAATGTTCTCCTTTTGTGCTGACTCAATCCAACACTTGCTAGCTGCTTGCTGATTAAACACCCTGTTGTACCAAAGAGATCCTTCGGTGCTTGGAAAACTAATTAATGGCCTTCCCATTTAGAATCATGTTCCTCCTTTGCAACACATGCATTTGATACAATCTTCCCCTTGGAAACCACTTTTCCAAGTTAAGCCCATCTGAGTGAACTACAACAATGAGTTCCAATATCAGTAATAGCAAGAAAAGAAATGACCATTATTTTACCACTACGGTTCCAAATTCCACATCTATAAGAATGCATTCACCATATCTTTCACTTCTTTGCATCAACACATCAAATCACATTGTAGACCATTTGATATTTTACAAGGGCTGCAAATTTTTTTGGCATTTTTGTCCACTTTCGCTTCTTGATTCCATCATCCTCCAATATTAACATGCTTCTCATGTCATGATTTTAGAATGAAGGCTAATCATGAGCCTCTTTCTCAAGCATGGACCTTCCAAAATCCTGCGACATCTTGTCACAAAACACACCATTAACCTTGAAAAACACTCATGCAAGAATATAACTTGACGACATCTTCCTTTTGCTTCTTCAAAGCAACAAATGTCACATCATGTGAGCATCGCCGTGTACTCTTACATCTTGGTGTATAAACCATCTTGGTGTTTAGTTGATGGTTTACTAAACACAAGTTGACAAAACATGCTTCTTCAAACAACTGACTTTGAACTGAAGCAAAAGCATGTAGAACAACTTGACAATTTACAACAAGAATTCCACATTCTCATGAAACAATTCGTCACATCTCCCTTTCATCTTTGGAGACAAAATTAACTCCTCCAAGTCGATATAACATACATGTAACAATCATTAGACCACACAAGCCGACACTCATGCATGTGCAAATTATCAGCATTATCAAGTTGACAACATACATGTTGACAACATACATGTTGACAAAGCAATCAACCAACACAAGTGAATCAATCATGCATGTTCAAGCACAATGAAACTATTAAAAATTTTCACTGTTCACACACACAAACTCTCATGCATGTATAACAATTCTCAACTCTATCACAAGTAAAATCACAAGTACAAGAATCCCATTGGTATGTATGAGTAATTAAAGAGATGAAAAGACCAAATTTGCTGCAATAAAGTGAGTCAACATACTCCACTTTCGAACACTTTCCTGGCGTAAACATGCAAGTTCAAGAATGCAACATTCAAGCAAATTTGTAGTTGCAAATTGCCATCTTTGTTGCATCTAAGTGAGTCAACATAACTCTACTTTTCCAACATCTTGCTTTGTGCAATGTGCAACATAATTTCAACAGAAAATAAATGCATCCAAATAACAAGGAAATGCATCAGTAAGGCAATATTTACATCAATTATCAAAAGAAATTCAAGGCCTTAATTGGTTAAGAAATCTAACCAACTCTTTTCAAACCATTTCAATGGCGCTTCTTTCAGCTGCACTTCATCGTGTGTATCATCCTAACCCACATCAATTATGGAATCCTCTTTTCCATTCTTGCCAAAATCTCTCTCCACCTTCTTCAAATTTCATGGATGACTTCTTGGATGCAAAGTTCAACACTTGTCTACAATATGACCCTGCTTATGGCAATGAGTGCAAAATAATTGCATCTTATTTTCAAAATGGTTTCCATTATCCAATGGACCTTTGGCTTTCTGTCTCTTTTGTTTTGAAAGTTTCCTGTGTATGGTTATCCTCTTCCAACACCTCGAAACAGTATGGTTATTCAAACCACAAAAAGAACATGTAAATTTTCTCCAAATCTTATGTGAATATTTACCATGTTTATCATAATCAAAAGAAACTTGATTAAAGGTAGATTTATACCTTGCACATTCACCTTTGTCGCCTTCTTGAGGAGGTGAATTTGATGAGGTAGTGGCTCTCTTTAGAATACCAACAATGGTTTCAATGACCTTAGAGCTTTCAACATCCTCTTGTTTTCCATTTCCACTAGTTGCATGCTTATGAGCATCTTCTTGCAAAGTGGGTATAAAACTTTTGCATTCCTCATGAATACAAACTTCACAAACTTGAGGTAATGAACATGTAATTAATGTCCTTCTTGGAACACCTTAATGTGCCTCCTTGTATTTGGAGCATTCTCCATCATGTTGTCCATAACCAAGACCCAAATACCTAGGTCTTTCCTCAACAAAAAATGGCTCAACTATGCCTTGTGCATGGTTGCCTAACCCTTTACCTTCATAGCCCATCTTCATCAATAATTTGAAGCCTATTCCTTTAGTGTGTCTTTCAGAATCACCAAAGCATTCATTTTGAGAGGAAATTGAGGATAAACTTGAATTTCATATCTCATTTTCATGCACATACTTGGCTAGGGTTTCCTTGGCATCATGGAGTTGAATCTCCATCTCATGCATCTTTTCAAGAAGCTCTTGCTTCTCGTCCTTCATGGCCATCAACTACTCTTGAAGTATAGTGTTCTCCTTCCTATCTTCATTCATCTCTTGCACCTTATCTCTCATGATGATAAGATCCTGTAACATCTCTAAATCAAAGAGTCTTGCTAAAGAAGATGGATTAGAAACATCACTTGTTGAAGTTGCCATCACATAAACTTACACACAGTTAAATACTCGCACAAATACAAAACCAATAGCTAATTTTCTAGCTAACCTTGGAAAACCATCTTAGGGTTAAAATGAGCTAACTGTGCTCTAATACCAACTTGATCTGAAATGTTGGGAAAAATTGTTAATGCTATGTAAGATCCCTCATCAATATTAAAAAAATATGTTTAGGATCGTCTCAAATTAACCAAAATGTGAGGAATTATGTATCATGTTATGTTTTTCTTTATGAACAATTCATGAGGTTAATTAACTATTTAAAACACATGTACAACAAGTAAATAACAAATAAGTAAAACACAACAAACTCATAACACAAAGATGATAAAGGAGTTCACCCCTCCTAGGCTACATCTCCTTGGACCTGCTTCAATGGTTAGGCTCTGTTTGGATTAATGGTTAATTATCTGATTACATGCACCTAAAGTACTCCAATGGATTTACAACTTACTCCATTAGATTATGAAGACCCCAAAACCCCAAAAATGACCTTTCAAGCTCTTCAATTGAACTTTAGCTGATCTAGGCTTGACCTCCTCTCTTGGTGGCCCTGAGCTTCTTTAAACTTCAACGTAGAAAAATCACATACCAAAGTGTCTTTCTGCCTCTGCAATCTATTCCATTGTATTCAGAGCATCGAAATCATCTAGGAATGACTCTTTTTGAGCCAAAATTTGTCAAAAATAGCCAAAGTTATGGTCTCTTCAGTTTCTCCACTATTCGCTCCACAAATTGCACCAAATACAACATGATCCTACAATTTCGCCCCATTTTCCACTAACGGAGAGACAAATTCCCCAATTTTCAGGCGAATTTGTAGGACCGTTAATTGGCCCAGTAAACCCCACCAGTGGTTAACACTTAATGCTAGCGGTTAAGGGGTTGTGGTCACATGTGGCATTAAGTTTAATGTTACCCCCAAACTTTGGCGTGTTTAAACTTTAAATATAAACCAAAACCATAGTTTATTAAGAAACATGGTTATGGCCTAATGTTAAGGCATGAAACTTGTCTGGGTGAGGTCACGGGTTCGATTCTGCTGGCCTCCAAATAAACTTTTATCCGACCTTTGAGAGGGCACGTGGCAGCCTCCAGGCTTGCCATGTGTTAGCCTTTCATTAGTCCACCTCAGAAGCCATTGGCCAATTACATGCTGACACTTGTCATGATATCATTGGTCTACTTGTGGGAATATTTTTGGAATATTCCCTAGAATATTCTTTTTGCTGAATGGGTTGTATGGATGCCTAGTCAGCATCCCAGTCATCCTGTACCAAAATTCGCATGTTTGACCAAACAATTAGAACATTTTAACTTTCGCATACGAACTCTGTTTTGAGTGAAACAAGTTACATTGGGATCATATCACCGAGACAGACACTTTCATTCACGTTTTGATCGATTCCAAGCTCTTTTATTTTTGAGCAAATTTTTTTCCCTAATCTAGATTTTGATCAGGTTTGGCCTCTGGAATCCCTGGTTGGTTCTATTTTGGTTTAACTCATATGATCCCACATACGTGCTTAGAATATGGCAAGGGGGTGATTAACTGAAAGAGAGATTTTGTTTAACCCAATCTATAATCGGGTGGTGCGTGGAAGTACCTTACTTGGTTGACTTTTGCATATGTTAATATGAGCTATTTTACTATTGTGACCAATGAGCATATGTACAGGCTATTATGTTGATATTATGGATGGTTTGTCATGGTTTCTATTATGGTTATGAGTTGGTTATATGCATGGTTATATGATGTGCTCTTACTACGGATCTTGTTCATGATTTGAGGAATTATTGAATGGTTTATGAATGCATAAACTCACAAGTTTTGTTGCAACTACCTTGAGAGGGCCTTGAACCTTCTTGATCATTCTCTGATGTAGTTTAGAAGTTTACGATAAGATATACATTCATGACCTATAACTTCTATGTTTACTATTTGTTTAACTAAATGTCCTTCGTGTATTAGGCATGTCTTGGTCCAGATGTTTCTCGAGTATTGATTGTTTATTGCATTCTAGGAAGTTCTAGGAACTTCTAGGCAATGGCCTGAGGGATAGCTTGAAAAAATGGCATAGATCTCACCACTGCATTCACAAAACTGGGAAATTTTGATTATAGCCACATGCAGGAAAGCTTATGGGTGTAGTTGGAGCCTCATAGCCACATGCACAGTGTGTTATGGGTGTAGTTGTGGTGTCAGTCTTATGAAACTTATTTTCAGGTCAAGGATTGATCACTAGGGGTGGTTATCAAGCTGTTGAGTGATCTAGTGTCCCCGAGGGGTGGTAATATGAGTTCCCGTTTATAGGTCCCATTTCCATACCTAGAAATTGGAGGTTAGGTCATTTCATAGTGACGCTTGGCTCATGTTTACCTTGCAGAGCTTGTAAAAGTGGGTAAATGTGGGAGGAGGCATTACAATCTTGAAGGGGATGAACCAGTGATATACAAGTGTCCCAAAGGGAGTACATAGTATGCCCATTTGAAGGAGTACATTTTTAAAGGGGTTAGATAATTTCCCCTATTAGATGAATCATGGATACCCTATAGGGACCTACACACATGAAACTAAATACCCAAAGTGAAAGCACTGATGATAAAAACAATTGAATTAAGTAATTCTAATCAATAATAGGAGTATCAAGTATATGTACCTTCTTTGATAAAATGATGAGATAGAGGGGCATCAAACTGTAAGTGTTTTGGCTTCAAACATGTCACCAATGTATGATACAAGGATATTTACCATCAAATCACCTAGCATTCGTTGATAAAATTGAGGAAAAGTCTATCTTTCCCTAATGAGAAAACTTAGGAAATATAAAGGTACAAAAATTTGAAGAAGAGAAGGAAAAGGAGAAGGAACCTTGAAATAATTCCAAAATCCAATTCATTTTATCCTTTACGTAAAAGTGTGGTAGAGAGAAACAACAACATTTAAGAGAGCTCCACAATCATTACACATGTATCAAACAAACACATACCTCAACACTTTCTATAAAAATAAAGTTTCCCTAAGCAATAATCGTACATGCATAGCATGCCAATTAGAATGAGAGAGATAAATGTAACATGTAAATTAAAATGTGATTGTAAATACATGAAAACATTAAATTATCATAACATGCACATTAAATAATCTCAATTTTGGGAAGGTGAAAGATGGTATATCTTCCTTAACTTATCAAAATAAAATTACCAATGAATATATAGCTTGTGAGTATGTTGGATGATCTTTAAGCTCCCTGACAAAACTTCCTTGTCCTCAATTCTTAATCCATACACCTCTAACATATCAATTGACATATGAGATATAAATCAACAAATGCATACCCCTATGTCTCACAAGAGAGATGAATTATATAACATAATCCAATGTAAAAATATACATCCCTATACCATCCAAAACTCCTTCTATTTATATGATTTATATGGATTTCAGGGGTTGTAGGAATCTTGAAAAGGAGAAAGAATCTACATCTAGATACCAAACTCAAATGACACTTAATCATGATGCTTTTCTCATGGGAATAACCTCCCCCCAAGCCCTCACCCACACACATATCTTTTAGGTTGCACGTACAACTTTTATGAGGAAAGTTGCATGAGTTTCATGAAGGGAATTTGTTCCCAACCTTCCATGGTCATGAGTATGACGAAGACAAGCTATTCCCAAGGTGATGTATACAACTAGGACCTGTAAATGTTAACATTGATTAAAAAATCATCTATAGGGTATCGATAAGAGAACAATAGATATAGGAAAAGTGTTAGAGTAGATATATTAAATGTATAAATTGATATAATTCAATGATGACCAACTAAATAGAAAAAAACATTTGTCTCCTTGCTAAGATCACACATTATCTTACAACTAGCCCCAAAATAGATTGAGTTTCATGGTTTAAGAACATAAAGAATGTTAGAGTCAAATCTAAGAGAATTATACATGTCAACGTCCTCTCTAACTAGAAAATGATAAGTACCCTAGGATGGACTTGGCTATCTCAAAAAAAGTTCCCAAAGCACTAAGTAGAAGGTGGATTGATCCTCACAACATATCATCACAAGTTAGGGCATAAACCAAGTTGAACATGACACTTATCTAACCCCTAACTACATAAAGAATGTTAGAGCCAAATCTAAGAGAATTATAGATGTCAACGTCCTCTCTAACTAGAAAATGATAAGTACCCTAGGATGGACTTGGCTATCTCAACAAAAGCTCCCAAAGCAATAAGAAGAAGGTGGATTGATCCTCACAACATACCATTACAAGGTAGGGCATAAACCAAGTTGAACATGACACTCATCTAACCCCTAACTATATTGGTATTGCTTAATCTTTATGATTACCTTTCTTATATTCAGTTAAACATATTATTTTACCTTAGCCTCTTACTTTCTCTCTTATGGCCACATGGCTATTTTAATTTTAAATTTGTAAAATCCTTAAACCTCAAACCATTTACTTTTAATAATCTTATAACACTTTCTATTTATTAAACTTTTAAAATAAATGTTGTATATGAATTTTAAATATATTTAAAAAAAAAATATTTATAAAAAATAATATTAGAAAATCATGTAATCCTTAATATATAATCTTTAATTTTCATAATATTTTCCTTAGCCTTGGAATTGAGGGAAATTTTCTTAAAGTTTTAACGTCATTCCCGAATAATAATCAAATTCAAATTTTAGAAAAAGGAGAATATTATATGAATGTGAAAAAAAAATCCAATTAGTATATCATGTCAAATAAAACATAGTTATTGGTCAAACGAGAAAATTACTCAGTACCCATTTTTTTGAGGTAGCAAAAAATCACCCGATTTTGAAAAGTGTTGATGCAACATTAAATTTTTTTTTCTAGAGCATATTTTTAACACTTTAATTTTTTTTATGTATCAAGTATGAATTTTTTTTTTAAATGTTAGCAATTTTTACACTGATTTTGAAAAGTGTTGATGCAACATCAACCCTTTTTTTAGAGGGCTTATTTTTGACTCTTTAAATTTTCTAATGTATTGGGTGTGGATAATTTTTTTTTAAATGTTTGTGATTTTCATGCGAATTTTGAAAATCATTATTTTTCTTAAGACATACTTTTTACACTTAAAATTTTCTGTTGTCATAAGTATGCACAATTTTTTTTTAAATGTTGATTATTTAATAGTTGTTCAAGTTATCTTATTCTTCTTCTTGTTTTTCATCCTAAAATGTTTGTTTTCAAAGGGATTTCTGAATATGTGTTTTTTGTTTTTTTGTAATGTTTTTTTATAATGAAATTTATAATTGTTTTTGCAAAAAAAAAATTACATTAATTTATAGAGATTAATATTTTCTATAAATTTGGTACCATATTGTTTCATTATGTTGTGTGCCATATGAGAAACATTGTTTTCATGTGGGAATGTGGTACACAGTATGATCATGCCCTAGGAGGTCTGCAACTTGAGAAAGGTTTGTAGTCGGCGCTAAGGTTTTGCATTAGGGTTCCATGGCTGGACGCACAGGGGGGAGCATTGCTCCCTCCTATAGTCAAGAAGTCACAGAGGGAGGAAAGGAAGTAGGAGGAAAGCATTTTAAAAAACCGTTGGAAAAGATTTCAGAAGCAAGAGGCAAGGAGGCAGTTGGAAGAAATGATTTCCAGGATCAGGAAGGAAATCAACAGGAAACAAGTAAAGAAATGGAGAAGGGAGGTGGCAGCAGAAAAACGACTCCTACGAAAACCACGGGAGTCTGCAAACCCAAATCGAGCATCATTCCCCGGGTCATACTAAGTGATCCAACGATTCAAGCGCACAAGGACCATATGAAAGAACATGCAATCATTTGCAAGTTCATGGGGTTATGGCCAATGGAGAGGGCATTACGTATCTGGATCAGAAGCCATTGGAAGCCAAAGGGAGAAATACATTTACATCTCGGTTCTAAGGGCTTCTTCATAGTGGTGTTCACGAGCCTAGAGGACAAAGACAGAGTGTTTGAAGGGGGCCTTACGTCTATGCTTCGAAAGGACTCTACATGCGGCCATGGATGATGAATTTTGTTCCGGAACATGAAACATTTACATCCGTACCGGTCTGGATCAGACTATACTCTTTACCTCTGGCTTATTGGCAACCAGAATCTTTGAAAACCATAGGCAACAAGCTGGGGCATTTTCTGAAGATATCAGAGGAAATGCTAAAAGGTGAATATACCTCCTTTGCCTAAATATGTGTGGAAATGGATCTATCTGGAGCCCTTCCGGAAGCAATAATTTTAGAGGTATATGATGAAGAATTGGTGAAAATGGTGGAATATGAGCACATACCATTCAGATGCCACAAATGTCATGAACATAGCCATCTATTCAGAGACTACCCAACAAACAATATGGAAGGCAATGGGAAAACCTCTTTGGATAGAGATCACGAGGGTTTCACCAAGATTGGGAGCAAAGGGAAAGGTGGCAAATGATCACACAAGAAGAATAGTGAAGACAAATAGACTAGACACAATAGCTTCAAAATCCTACAAGAAGTAGAGGAGAGTGTAGAAACAGTCCAAGATAGGGAAAACACAGTTAAGGAGCAAGATATGGAAGCTAAAATGGAGGATATCCTAGCAAACAGCCAGCAGAAGGAGGAGCTACAAAGCTACATGGAGATCAGCAAGGACCATGAGATGACTCCAAGTGAGGCAGGAACGAAGGACCAAGAACTACAAGAGATTCTAGATAGGGAAAATCTAGATCTAGAACAATTTCTGGAACAAGGAAAGAACAAAGGAGTGGACTCCTTACCAAAAGAAGATTATGTTCAAGTTCAACAGCTCTTTCTATGGAGGGCACAATCTAAAGGAATTGGTGTCAAAAGAAACCACGAAACCTAGGAGCAAAGTTGGGTCAAAATGATGGATAACTCTCAGGCCCAATTTCCAAAGAACTCAAGTAGGAAAAGAGGAAGGAAAAGACAGAATGAACTCCTAAATGAATGTGGAAAACTATTGATTAAATTAGGTAAGATGAAAGATCTTACTAGTTATTCCTTAACTAACCTTTCTTAATGAAGCTCACAACCTGGAATATTAGAGGTATAGGCAGTAGAAGGAAACAAAGGAATCTAAATAATAGAATAAAAGAAGAAAACCCAGACATGGTCTTTATTCAGGAGACCAAATGTTCAATGGAGAAAATAAGAGAAATTCATAATAAATGGTTAATCAAGTATGAGGATTTAGAGGTCAAGGAAAATAACTCGACAGGTGGGATTCTCACGCTGCGGGATCCACAGAAATTTGGAATCCTGGATGCTGAAGCATCCAAGAACTATCTATCTTTGGTCTGCAGTCCTGTAGGTGATAAGGAGACATACATGGTAACAAATGTTTATGGACCTCAGAAGCAAGTAGATAAATAGAAGCTTCTTACCTCCGTGGAAAATCTAAGAGCACGATATCCAAATATGCCTTGGATAGTTGCAGGTGATTTCAATATGATAAGATCTCTTTCAGAAAAAAAGGAGGCACTAGACAGCTAGGCAGAGATTCTGAAGCCTTCCAAGATTTCATCATGAACATGGGACTAGTGGACACTGAGACAATAAATGGAACCTTCACGTGGAACAACAAAAGGGCAGGGGCTTCTCAAGTGGCTTCAAAACTTGATAGATTTATCATCTCTGAGGATCTCTTCCTGATCTGAAAATGGAATGTACTTGTTTAAGGGTGCAAGGTATCCATTCTCAATAATTTCAACTGTGAGCTAGACACTCCAAATGACCTCTAAAAATGTATAAACTTCTTATTTCTTATACAGAGATAGACTGTAGGGGCATTCACCGGACCTGTCACCTCTAAAAAGAGGATGAGTTCCAGAGGCTACCTGGCCCTCTACAGGCTCTGCCTAAAGAAATAACAAAGTAAACACTTAGAAGTCTCTGACATACACATACTTGAAGTTTAAGGTCTTGCGGAATAAGACAAGTAACTTTCTGCAGCTGAAGAGGTGATTATGTGCGTATGCGAGTTATATTTATTTGTTGTTTAATACTTTATATCAGCTTCGTTTAGCATATCATCTTCAGCAAATAAAAACATCAAAATGATAAAGCAGTTCACCCCTTCTGGGCTACATCTGCTGGACTAAACCTCTCCAACTAGGCTTGTCCTCTTGTATTAAAATTGCTACAAAGGCTAATACAAGAATATGGTGTCTCAAAGGACAGATCTGACTGTAAATACAGAATCAGAAGATAGGAATTAGCCAAACATGCTCTTTCCCAAACACTAAACAGTGAATTTTGTACCTTATACAGTACTTTCCCCAATTGGCCCTAGTGGCCCTTTAAACTTGTCTGGAGAATTTCGAGGTGAATATGACCGCAATTGGTTCTGAAAACTCTGCCATTAGACTTAGAAGGTCGAAAATAGCAGACATAGGCTTTTGAATCACCAAAAATGGATGAACAGAGCCCCCAAACAGCTCAATCCCTGAAATGGCCCTAGTGGCCCTGAAAGCTTCCCTGAAGGTAAACAGTGAGAATAATGTCTCAGAAGGCAAAACGAGCTGTAGAAATGAATTCAGAATTCTGAAAACCTTCAGAAATGACCTTCGTTCCACATTCACTGGCTGCACAATTCCCAATGCAGCTCCCAAACTGGTTTGGCCCTAGTGGCTCCTGGAACTTCCACGAAGCAAAAACACCTGCAAATGACCTCAGATGGTTGTACGACCTACACCAATGGCTTAATAAGGTCGAGAATACCCAAAATCAAAAAATAATTCGTCCAAAACCAACTTTCCTAGCCAAAGTTATGGCCATTTAAAGTTTCTTCAGTTTGCCCCTAGAAAAACTCCAGCTAACTTTAGTTAACTCGAGTTAGCTCCGCCAATTATGGCGGGTCCGCCAAATTTGGCGCTCCTGCCAAAATTCCGCCAAATTAACTGCAGTTACATTTAATGTTTGATGGTTGCCTCGGATTTCGTGCCAGGCGGAATATTCCTTTTTTAATTTTTTTTTGAAAAATTAAAATTTCTAATGTTATGGACAAATTCTTCTTTTTGCCATAACTTCCCCATACGGCGACCGTTTTTCGAACCGTTTGTGGCACCGGAATCAGGAAGACGAGAAATTTCTATTAATTCAACTTTGAACCAGTTCTAATCACTTTAAATTTTTAGCATTTTACGACACTTACGACATGAGCATCTGATCACACCTCCCAAATGAGAAGGCTTTTGGTCCCCAAAAGCCCACTGAATCTCTGAATTGAACTGTACAGCACTTGAGGAACAGAAATATCCTCTTCCATTCAGCCAAAAGAGCATACTGATGCCAAAATGTCCTGCATTATCAACTGTCGTCATGGCGAATGTTGCTGCATAAACCAAGTACTCGTCGAATCCCGACCAAGCTTGTTCGGCAGACAAACTGAAAGTTTGCAAGCAATGAAACTTGCTGATATATGAGCTGAAATATTCCCCTGAATATATGGGCTTGCCAGCTGTCATGATGCCCATTCATGGCACCTCCGCTCCAAAAGAAGAGCTGCCTACCAAATGAGAAGGCTTTTACAAAGATGAAACACCTCATCATTTCTCCTCTTTACAATCTTGGAGATCAAATTAACTTTTTCCAAGTCAATATTGCATTACATGCATGGTTAAAAATAAAGTAATCAACCCTTCAAGTTAATCACACATACATGTTTAAAATACAAGGAAATCATTATGATCCCTGTGCTTATGCATATCATTCTCATGCATGCAGTTTATCCTTCAATTTTTCCTTAAGTACAATCATAAGTACAAGATCCTCGATCACATGTACATGTAATTTCAAAGCTGAAATGAATATAACTTTCGCTGCAATAGAGTGAGTCTCATACTCAGCTTTTCCTTCCTGCAACTTGCATTCCCTTAACCAAGAAATGCATTCAATCAAAATACATGCAACTTTAATTGGATAAGAATTCTAACCATTTCTTACCAATCCATTTCAAAGGCGCTTCCTTTAACTGCACATCAATATCAACATTTGTATCATCCTGACACATATCAATGATGGAAACTTCCTTCCCGTTCTTGCCATACTCTTTCTCCAGTTTCTTCAACTTTCGTGGAAGCCTTGTTGGATTCAGAGTCCAACACCTTTCAGCAGTATTTCCATGCTTATGGCAATAAGTGCAACACATATTCATCTTCTTGACAGCATGATTTGCATTGTTCAATGGAACTTTGGCTTCTTGCCTCCTTTCCTTCAAAAGTTTCCTGTATGTTGCCATTCTTTTCCAACATCTAGAAACACTATGGTTAAACAAACCACAAAAAGAACATGCAATTCTTTTCCAATTCTTGTGTGGGAATTTTCCATGCTTTACATGATCAAAGGAAATATGATTGAAATCAGATTTATACCTTTCCCTTTCACCTTCAGTACCTTCATGAGAAGATGAATCAAATGAAGAAGAAGCTCCTTTTGGAACACCATCAATCCCTTCAATGGTTTTAGAGTTTTTACCACTTTCTTGTTCAAGTGCATGCTTATGCACACCTTCTTCTTGCAAGGTATGTTTCCAACTATTGCATTCCCCAAGAATACAATCTTTACAACCTTGAGATAGAGAACCTGAAATGAAGCTCCTTCTAGGAACTGTTTCAATTGCCTTCATGGCTACTTTGGAACCTTCTCCATAAGATTGTCCATAGCCAAGACCCAAATTCTTAGGCCTTACCTCAACCATTATTGGCTCAACTATACCCTGTGCATGTTTGCCCAATCCTTTTCCTTCATATCCCATTCTGGACATCAACTTGGACCCTATGCCTTTGGTATGTTTCTCAAAAGAACCAACATAAACATTCTTATCAGAATTTGAAGACAAACTAGAATTGTTTACCTCTTCTTCAAGCTGATACTTGGCTAAGGCTTCTTTGTCAACAAGGAGTTGTGTCTCCAACTCATGCATCCTTTCCAGCTTCATGTTTGCAATATGAAGTTGGCCTTCCATTTCCTGCAATTGGTTAGAAAGCAACTGATTCTCTTCCCTCATGGAATTCAACTACTCTTGAAGTCTAGAGCTCTTTCTTTCATCCTCATACATTTCTCTCACCATATTCATCATGATGAAAAATTCTTGCTTCAAGCCTTCATCAAAGAATCTTGTGAAAGAGGACGATTTTGAGATCCTTTGCTCAACCCATCTTCTCCTGCTGTTTGGTAGGCTATCTCCCTTGCCATTAAATTATCGGGGAACTCACTCATGTAAGTTGTCATTATAAAAATGAACAAAAGAGCTTCAACAAACTCAAACAACAAGTACTTTGCAGAATAATAAGGCAGTCAATCTCCAACACTGCTTAAGACACCTTTCAAGCTACACAATCAAGCTAGTGATGTCAGTCAAGCAACCTAGTGCTCTGATACCACCTGATCTGAAAATGGAATGTACTTGTTTTTAAGGGTGCAAGGTATCCATTCTCAATAATTTCAATTGTGAGCTAGACACTCCAAATGACCTCTAAAAATGTATAAACTTCTTATTTCTTATACAGAGATAGACTGTAGGGGCATTCATTGGACATGTCACCTCTAAAAAGAGGATGAGTTCCAGAGGCTACCTGGCCCTCTATAGGCTCTGCCTAAGGAAATAACAAAGTAAACACTTAGAAGTCTCTGACATACACATACTTGAAGTTTAAGGTATTGCGGAATAAGACAAGTAACTTTCTACAGCTGAACAGGTGATTATGTGTGTATGCAAGTTATATTTATTTGTTGTTTAATACTTTATATCAGTTTCGTTTAGCATATCATCTTCAGCAAATAAAAACATCAAAATGATAAAGCAGTTCACCCCTTCTGGGCTACATCTGCTGGACCAAGCCTCTCCAACTAGGCTTGTCCTCTTGTATTAAAATTGTTACAAAGGCTTATACAAGAATATGGTGTCTCAAAGGATAGATCTGACTGTAAATACAAAATCAGAAGATAGGAATTAGCCAAACATGCTCTTTCCCAAACACTAAACAGTGAATTTTGTACCTTACACAGTACTTTCCCCAATTGGCCCTAGTGGCCCTTTAAACTTGTATGGAGAATTTCCAGGTCACGATGACCTCAATTGATTCTGAAACCTCTTCCATTAGACTCAGAAGGTCGAAGATAGCAGACATAGGCTTTTGAATCACCAAAAACGGATGAACAGAGCCCCCAAAGAGCTCAATCGCTGAAATGGCCCTAGTGGCCCTGAAAGCTTCCCTGAAGCTAAACAGTGAGAAGAATGTCTCAGAAGGAAAAACGAGCCATAGAAATGGATTCAGAATGCTGAAAACCTTCAGAAATGACCTTCGTTCCACATTCACTGGCTACACAACTCCCAATGCAGCTCCCAAACTGGTTTGGCCCTCGTGGCTCCTAGAACTTCCACGAAGCAAAAACACCTGCAAATGACCTCAGATGGCTGTAATAACTACACCAATGGCTTCATAAGGTCGAAAATACCCAAAATCAAAAAACAATTCGTCCAAAACCGACTTTCCTAGCCAAAGTTATGGCCATTTAAAGTTTCTTCAGTTTGCCCCTAGAAAAACTCCAGCTAACTTTAGTTAACTCCAGTTAGCTCTGCCAATTATGGTGGGTCCGCCAAATTTGGCGCTCCTGCCAAAATTCCGCCAAATTAACTGCAGTTACATTTAATGTTTGGTGGTTGCCTCGGATTTCGTGCCAGGCGGAATATTCCCTTTTTATTTTTTTTTTGAAAAATTAAAATTTCTAATGTTATAAACAAATTTTTCTTTTTGCCATAACTTCCTCATACGGCGACCGTTTTTCGAACCGTTTGCGGCACCGGAATCAGGAAGACGAGAAATTTCTATTAATTCAACTTTGAACCAGTTCTAAGCACTTTAAATTTTGAGCATTTTACGACACTTACAACATGAGCATCTCATCACACCTGCCAAATGAGAAGGCTTTTGATCCCCAAAAGCTCACTGAATCTCTGAACTGAACTGTACAGCACTTGAGGAACAGAAATATCCTCTTACATTCAGCCAAAAGAGCATACTGATGCCAAAATGTCCTGCATTATCAACTGTCGTCATGGCGAATGTTGCTGCATAAACCAAGTACTCGTCGAATCCCGACCAAGCTTGTTCGGCAGACAAACTGAAAGTTTGCAGAAACCAACAATGAAACTTGCTGATATATGAGCTGAAATATTCCCCTGAATATCTGGGCTTGCCAGCTGTCATGATGCCCATCCATGGCACCTCCGTTCTAAAAGAAGAGCTGCCTCCCAAATGAGAAGGCTTTTACAAAGATGAAACACCTCATCATTTCTCCTCTTTACAATCTTGGAGATCAAATTAATTTTTTCCAAGTCAATATTACATTACATGCATGGTTAAAAATAAAGTAATCAACCCTTCAAGTTAATCACACATACATGTTTAAAATACAAGGAAATCATTATGATCCCTGTGCTTATGCATATCATTCTCATGTATGCAGTTTATCCTTCAATTTTTCCTTAAGTACAATCATAAGTACAAGATCCTCGATCACATGTACATGTACTTTCAAAGCTGAAATGAATATAACTTTCGTTGCAATAGAGTGAGTCTCATACTCAGCTTTTCCTTCCTGCAACTTGCATTCCCTTAACCAAGAAATGCATTCAATCAAAAGACATGCAACTTTAATTGGATAAGAATTCTAACCATTTCTTACCAATCCATTTCAAAGGCGCTTCCTTTAACTGCACATCAATATCAACATGTGTATCATCCTGACACATATCAATGATGGAAACTTCCTTCCCATTCTTGCCATACTCTTTCTCTAGTTTCTTCAACTTTCGTGGAAGCCTTGTTGGATTCAGAGTCCAACACCTTTCAGCAGTATGTCCATGCTTATGGCAATAAGTGCAACACATATTCATCTTCTTGACAACATGATTTGCATTGTTCAATGGAACTTTGGCTTCTTGCCTCCTTTCCTTCAAAAGTTTCATGTATGTTGCCATTCTTTTCCAACATCTAGAAACACTATGGTTAAACAAACCACAAAAAGAACATGCAATTCTTTTCCAATTCTTGTGTGAGAATTTTCCATGCTTTACATGATCAAAGGAAATATGATTGAAATCAGATTTATACCTTTCCCTTTCACCTTCATTACCTTCATGAGGAGATGAATCAAATGAAGAAGAAGCTCCTTTTGGAACACCATCAATCCCTTCAATGGTTTTAGAGCTTTTACCACTTTCTTGTTCAAGTGCATGCTTATGCACACCTTCTTCTTGCAAGGTATGTTTCCAACTATTGCATTCCCCAAGAATACAATCTTTACAACCTTGAGATAGAGAACCTGAAATGAAACTCCTTCTAGGAACTGTTTCAATTGCCTTCATGGCTACTTTGGAACCTTCTCCATAAGATTGTCCATAGCCAAGACCCAAATTCTTAGGCCTTACCTCAACCATTATTGGCTCAACTATACCCTGTGCATGTTTGCCCAATCCTTTTCCTTCATATCCCATTTTGGACATCAACTTGGACCCTATGCCTCTGGTATGTTTCTCAAAAGAACCAACATAAACATTCTTATCAGAATTTGAAGACAAACTAGAATTGTTTACCTCTTCTTCAAGCTGATACTTGGCTAAGGCTTCTTTGTCAACAAGGAGTTGTGTCTCCAACTCATGCATCCTTTCCAGCTTCATGTTTGCAATATGAAGTTGGCCTTCCATTTCCTGCAATTGGTTAGGAAGCAACTGATTCTCTTCCCTCATGGAATTCAACTGCTCTTGAAGTCTAGAGCTCTTTCTTTCATCCTCATACATTTCTCTCACCATATTCATCATGATGAAAAATTCTTGCTTCAAGCCTTCATCAAAGAATCTTGTGAAGGAGGACGATTTTGAGATCCTTTGCTCAACCCATCTTCTCCTGCTGTTTGGTAGGCTATCTCCCTAGCCATTAACTTATCGGGGAACTCACTTATGTAAGTTGTCATTATAAAAATGAAAAAAAGAGCTTCAACAAACTCAAACAACAAGTACTTTGCAGAATAATAAGGCAATCAATCTCCAACACTGCTTAAGACACCTTTCAAGCTACACAATCAAGCTAGTGATGTCAGTCAAGCAACCTAGTGCTCTGATACCACCTGATCTGAAAATGGAATGTACTTGTTTTTAAGGGTGCAAGGTATCCATTCTCAATAATTTCAATTGTGAGCTAGACACTCCAAATGACCTCTAAAAATGTATAAACTTCTTATTTCTTATACAGAGATAGACTGTAGGGGCATTCACCGGACATGTCACCTCTAAAAAGAGGATGAGTTCCAGAGGCTACCTGGCCCTCTACAGGCTCTGCCTAAGGAAATAACAAAGTAAACACTTAGAAGTCTCTGACATACACATACTTGAAGTTTAAGGTCTTGCGGAATAAGACAAGTAACTTTCTACAGCTGAACAGGTGATTATGTGTGTATGCAAGTTATATTTATTTGTTGTTTAATACTTTATATCAGTTTCATTTAGCATATCATCTTCAGCAAATAAAAACATCAAAATGATAAAGCAGTTCACCCCTTCTGGGCTACATCTGCTGGACCAAGCCTCTCCAACTAGGCTTGTCCTCTTGTATTAAAATTTCTACAAAGGCTAATACAAGAATATGGTGTCTCAAAGGATAGATCTGACTGTAAATACAGAATCAGAAGATAGGAATTAGCCAAACATGCTCTTTCCCAAACACTAAACAGTGAATTTTTTACCTTACACAGTACTTTCCCCAATTGGCCCTAGTGGCCCTTTAAACTTGTATGGAGAATTTCGAGGTGAAGATGACCTCAATTGATTCTGAAACCTCTTCCATTAGACTTAGAAGTTCGAAAATAGCAGACATAGGCTTTTGAATCACCAAAAACGGATAAACAGAGCCCCCAAAGAGCTCAATCGTTGAAATGGCCCTAGTGGCCCTAAAAGCTTCCCTGAATCTAAACAGTGAGAAGAATGTCTCAAAAGGAAAAACGAGCCATAGAAATGGATTCAAATGCTGAAAACCTTCAGAAATGACCTTCGTTCCACATTCACTGGCTACACAATTCCTAATGCAGCTCCCAAACTGGTTTGGCCCTCGTGGCTCCTAGAACTTCCACGAAGCAAAAAAACCTACAAATGACCTCCGATGGCTGTAAGACCTACACCAATGGCTTCATAAGGTCGAAAATACCAAAAATAAAAAAAAAAATCGTCCAAAACCGACTTTCCTAGCCAAAGTTATGGCCATTTAAAGTTTCTCCAGTTTGCCCCTAGAAAAACTCCAGCTAACTTTAGTTAACTCCAGTTAGCTCTGCCAATTATGGCGGGTCCGCCAAATTTGGCGCTCCTGCCAAAATTCCGCCAACTTAACTGCAGTTACATTTAATGTTTGATGGTTGCCTCGGATTTCGTGCCAGGCGGAATATTCCTTTTTTAATTTTTTTTTTGAAAAATTAAAATTTCTAATGTTATGGACAAATTCTTCTTTTTGCCATAACTTCCTCATACGGCGACCGTTTTTCGAACCGTTTGCGGCACCGGAATCAGGAAGACGAGAAATTTCTATTAATTCAACTTTGAACCAGTTCTAATCACTTTAAATTTTTAGCATTTTACGACACTTACGACATGAGCATCTGATCACACCTCCCAAATGAGAAGGCTTTTGGTCCCCAAAAGCCCACTGAATCTCTGAATTGAACTGTACAGCACTTGAGGAACAGAAATATCCTCTTCCATTCAGCCAAAAGAGCATACTGATGCCAAAATGTCCTGCATTATCAACTGTCGTCATGGCGAATGTTGCTGCATAAACCAAGTACTCGTCGAATCCCGACCAAGCTTGTTCGGCAGACAAACTGAAAGTTTGCAAGCAATGAAACTTGCTGATATATGAGCTGAAATATTCCCCTGAATATATGGGCTTGCCAGCTGTCACGATGCCCATTCATGGCACCTCCGCTCCAAAAGAAGAGCTGCCTCCCAAATGAGAAGGCTTTTACAAAGATGAAACACCTCATCATTTCTCCTCTTTACAATCTTGGAGATCAAATTAACTTTTTCCAAGTCAATATTACACTACATGCATGGTTAAAAATAAAGTAATCAACCCTTCAAGTTAATCACACATACATGTTTAAAATACAAGGAAATCATCATGATCCCTGTGCTCGTGCATATCATTCCCATGCATGCAGTTTATCCTTCAATTTTTCCTTAAGTACAATCATAAGTACAAGATCCTCAATCACATGTACATGTACTTTCAAAGCTGAAATGAATATAACTTTCGCTGCAATAGAGTGAGTCTCATACTCAGCTTTTCCTTCCTGCAACTTGCATTCCCTTAACCAAGAAATGCATTCAATCAAAAGACATGCAACTTTAATTGGATAAGAATTCTAACCATTTCTTACCAATCCATTTCAAAGGCGCTTCCTTTAACTGCACATCAATATCAACATGTGTATCATCCTGACACATATCAATGATGGAAACTTCCTTCCCATTCTTGCCATACTCTTTCTCTAGTTTCTTCAACTTTCGTGGAAGCCTTGTTGGATTCAGAGTCCAACACCTTTCAGCAGTATGTCCATGCTTATGGCAATAAGTGCAACACATATTCATCTTCTTGACAGCATGATTTGCATTGTTCAATGGAACTTTGGCTTCTTGCCTCCTTTCCTTCAAAAGTTTCCTGTATGTTGCCATTCTTTTCCAACATCTAGAAACACTATGGTTAAACAAACCACAAAAATAACATGCAATTCTTTTCCAATGCTTGTGTGGGAATTTTCCATGCTTTACATGATCAAAGGAAATATGATTGAAATCAGATTTATACCTTTCCCTTTCACCTTCATTACCTTCATGAGGAGATGAATCAAATGAAGAAGAAGCTCCTTTTGGAACACTATCAATCCCTTCAATAGTTTTAGAGCTTTTACCACTTTCTTGTTCAAGTGCATGCTTATGCACACCTTCTTCTTGCAAGGTATGTTTCCAACTATTGCATTCCCCAAGAATACAATCTTTACAACCTTGAGATAGAGAACCTGAAATGAAACTCCTTCTAGGAAATGTTTCAATTGCCTTCATGGCTACTTTGGAACCTTCTCCATAAGATTGTCCATAGCCAAGACCCAAATTCTTAGGCCTTACCTCAACCATTATTGGCTCAACTATACCCTGTGCATGTTTGCCCAATCCTTTTCCTTCATATCCCATTTTGGACATCAACTTGGACCCTATGCCTCTGGTATGTTTCTCAAAAGAACCAACATAAACATTCTTATCAGAATTTGAAGACAAACTAGAATTGTTTACCTCTTCTTCAAGCTGATACTTGGCTAAGGCTTCTTTGTCAACAAGGAGTTGTGTCTCCAACTCATGCATCCTTTCCAGCTTCATGTTTGCAATATGAAGTTGGCCTTCCCTTTCCTGCAATTGGTTAGAAAGCAACTGATTCTCTTCCCTCATGGAATTCAACTGCTCTTGAAGTCTAGAGCTCTTTCTTTCATCCTCATACATTTCTCTCACCATATTCATCATGATGAAAAGTTCTTGCTTCAAGCCTTCATCAAAGAATCTTGTGAAGGAGGACGATTTTGAGAACTCACTTATGTAAGTTGTCATTATAAAAATGAACAAAAGAGCTTCAACAAACTCAAACGACAAGTACTTTGCAGAATAATAAGGCAGTCAATCTCCAACACTGCTTAAGACACCTTTCAAGCTACACAATCAAGCTAGTGATGTCAGTCAAGCAACCTAGTGCTCTGATACCACTTGATATGAAAATGGAATGTACTTGTTTTTAAGGGTGCAAGGTATCCATTCTCAATAATTTAAACTGTGAGCTAGACACTCCAAATGACCTCTAAAAATGTATAAACTTCTTATTTCTTATACAGAGATAGACTGTAGGGGCATTCACCGGACATGTCACCTCTAAAAAGAGGATGAGTTCCAAAGGCTACCTGGCCCTCTACAGGCTCTGCCTAAAGAAATAACAAAGTAAACACTTAGAAGTCTCTGACATACACATACTTGAAGCTTAAGGTCTTGCGGAATAAGACAAGTAACTTTCTGCAGCTGAACAGGTGATTATGTGTGTATGCAAGTTATATATATTTGCTGTTTAATACTTTATATCAGTTTCGTTTAGCATATCATCTTCAGCAAATAAAAACATCAAAATGATAAAGCAGTTCCCCCCTTCTAGGCTACATCTGCTGGACCAAGCCTCTCCAACTAGGCTTGTCCTCTCGTATTAAAATTGCTACAAAGGCTAATACAAGAATATGGTGTCTCAAAGGAAAGATCTGACTGTAAATACAGAATCAAAAGATAGGAATTAGCGAAACATGCTCTTTCCCAAACACTAAACAGTGAATTTTGTACCTTTCACAGTACTTTCCCTAATTGGCCCTGGTGGCCCTTTAAACTTGTATGGAGAATTTCGAGGTGAAGATGACCTCAATTGGTTCTGAAACCTCTGCCATTAGACTTAGAAGGTTGAAAATAGCAGACATAGGCTTTTGAATCACCAAAAACGGATGAACAGAGCCCCCAAACAGCTCAATCCCTGAAATGGCCCTAGCGGCCCTGAAAGCTTCCCTGAAGCTAAACAGTGAGAAGAATGTCTCAGAAGGAGAAACGAGCCATAGAAATGGATTCAGAATGCTGAAAACCTTCAGAAATGACCTTTATTCCACATTCACTAGCTGCACAATTCCCAATACAGCTCCCAAACTGGTTTGGCCCTAGTGGCTCCTGGAACTTCCACGAAGCAAAAACACCTGCAAATGACCTCAGATGGCTGTAAGACCTGTACCAATGGCTTCATAAGGTCGAAAATACCCAAAATCGAAAAACAATTCCTCCAAAACCGACTTTCCTAGCCAAAGTTATGGCCATTTAAAGTTTCTTCAGTTTGCCCCTAGAAAAACTCCAGCTAACTTTAGTTAACTCCAGTTAGCTCTGCCAATTATGGCGGGTCTGCCAAATTTGGCGCTCCTGCCAAAATTCTGCCAACTTAACTGCAGTTAAATTTAATGTTTGGTGGTTGCCTCGGATTTCGTGCCAGGCGGAATATTCATTTTTTAATTTTTTTTTGGAAAATTAAATTTCTAATGTTATGGAAAAATTCTTCTTTTTGCCATAACTTCCTCATACGGCGACCGTTTTTCGAACCGTTTGCACTTTCCATTAATTCAACTAATTCAACTTTCAACCAGTTCTAAGCACTTTAAATTTTGAGAATTTTACGACACTTACGACATGAGCACCTGATCACTTCCTCACAGAACCAGCCATCACAGCGTCCATTCTGCCCTTTGGGGGTTCGGATCATTGGCCAGTTCAACTAGAAGCTACCTTTATGGGCACTTCGAGAAATATGCCCTTCAAATTCAAGAATTCCTGGCTCTCCCACCCCAAATTCACCAGTAACATTGACAAATGGTGGAAAGAGGATTTGAATATTCAGGGTACTAAAATGTACATACTCCAGCAGAGACTGAAATATATTAAATCCAAAATTAAAGCTTGGAACAAAAAGGAATTTGGCGATATCCTCAAGGCTAGAATTGAGATTGAACAGAAACCCCAGGAAATCAATCAGATCAATATCATAGAGGGCTTCAAGGAAGAGAGGCAAAAGCTAACTAATTCTTTGCAGGAAGAATGGGAGGATCGATGATTACAAGAGGAAACCTTCTGGAGACAAAAATCCAGGATTCAATGGATCAAAGAGGGAGAAAGAAACACTAAGTTCTTCCAAAAAGCCACTATAGCCCAGAGGGCACATAATAGAATCACAAAGATTAACGATTCTTAGGGTTTTGAGCTTGTCTCCCACAAGGACATGGAATCAAATCTAGAACAACACTTCTCTAATATTGCTAAGGAGCCAATGGAGGATAGATCTAGGTTCATTAATCAGTTCACCCAGTATATCCCCAAGTTGGTCACTAGAGAGGACAACTACAATCTCAACAGGCCAGTCTCGAAAGAGGAGGTTAGTGAGGTTATCAAGGAAATGCAAAGTGGAAAATCACTAGGCCCGAATGGATTCAATGTTGATTTCTTCAAAGCCTGCTAGGATACAGTCAAATAGGACATCCTCGAGGTTATGGAAGACTCAAGAAAACACAAAAAGGTTCTGAAAGCACTGAATGCTTCCTTTATAGCTTTAATCCCCAAAATGGAAAATGCTATGAATCCGGATGGATTTAGACCCATAGCCTTATGTAATGTGGTATATAAAATCATCTCCAAAGTGGTAGCCAATAGACTCAAGCCCCTACTACCTTCCCTCATCTCGGAGGAGCAAACAAGCTATGTGGAAGGACGACAAATTCTCAACAACATCATCCAAGCACATGAGGTGGTACACTCTCTCAAAAGCAACAAGCAAGCAGGCATGATTATTTAGTTGGACATTGCGAAAGCCTATGACAAACTCAGCTGGTCCTATATCAAAGCTACTCTGAAGGCATATGGCTTTGACCAAAATTGGATAAGATGGGTTATGGCACTAGTCACCACGATCGGTTTTTCCATTCTGCTTAATGGAGCTCCTTCAAATACATTCACACCTTCTAGAGGGCTCACACAAGGCGATCAACTCTCTCCTTTCCTCTTTGTCGTCATGATGGAAGAGCTAGGCAGGGCAATCAAAATGGCAAATGTTGAAGGTTGAATTCAGGGGATCAAGCTCACCCCGGATGGAGAGGCTAACACTCATCAACAATTTGTGGATGATACTATGCTGCAGGGCATACCCACAGTTAGGGAAGCAAGGGCAATCAAAGATATCTTAAATGACTTTGCTATGGCAGCAGGTACAGAGGTAAGCCAAAACAAGTCCAAAGTATTTTTCTTTAACACTAATATTGCTATATAGAGAAACATTACTAGGATTCCGGGTTTTCAAAGGGAATAGTTTCCTTCCAAATATCTTGGCATTCCTCTTACTGATAAACCTCTCAGCAAGAAAATATGGGAACCAATTTTAAATAAACTTTAGGACAAAATCAGAAAATGGACATGGAGATCTTTAAACTTAGCAGGGAAACTTGTGCTCACACAGGCGGTCTTGCAAGCCATTCCCATTTTCATGTTTGTAGCCATCCTTGCTCCTCAAGGTATTAAGCAACAGATAAGGAACATTTAAAGGAACTTTATGTGGGGTAGAGGGGAAGAGAAAAAAAATGGGCTTTAGTTGCATGGGACAAGATCTACAAGCCCAAAAGCCATGGTGGCTTGGGGCTGCATGATCTGGAAACTCTTAGTAAAGTTTCAGGAGCTAAGCTTTAGTGGAAATGGATCAAGGAGCCAAATGCTCCCTAGGCCAAGATTTGGAAACAAAAGTATGCCAAGCACTGGTAGGAAAAGGATCTTATTAGTATGACAGGACAAATCAGAAGCTCACACATATGGAACCTGGCTTGGGAGAATAAAAGCATTGTTCAATAGCATTGTTTTTGGGAAATTCGAGCAGGGGACCGAGCTCGATTCTGGGAGGACAGCTGGCAACATGAACCCATCCTCAAAAGGATTGACCTGGAAGCCCTCAAGAGAGACACAGATAGCAAAGGCCTATTATTGGTAAAAGATTTCTGGGACCAAGGAAGGAACAATGAAAAATGGAGGAAGTGGAAGGAACTAAGTTACAGTGATGAGAGTCTTTTAAAGGCCATGGCAGAGACTCTCACCATGGACTTAAAACATAGACAGATTCTGGTTTCCTCCTCATACGGCCAATTAAGATGGGGGAAGAATAATGAAGGTAACTTTAACCTCAATAAGGAAAAACAAGCAATCACTGGATTCAACTTTGTAAATGCTGATAAAGTCTAGAAGGAACTTTTTCAAACTCCTCATTGGATGAAAATAAAGTTATTTATCTGGCTTGTGCATCAAAGAAATATCCTAACTTGGGAAAACCTCCTCAAGAAAGGCTTCATTGGCCCTTCCAAATGTCACCTATGTGGCTCACATGAGGAAACGATTGAAAACCTGCTCAACCTGTGCTCTTTTTCTACTAAGGTGTGGGACTGGGTGGCCTCAAGTTTCCAACATACCGACAGAGACAGTCTCAGCATATCCAACACTCTGAAAAATTGGAGGAAGAAATTCTTAGAGAATGAGATCATCAACAAAGCTTGGATGCTAGTACCAGGCTTTGTCATTCGGAATGTTTGGAAAGAACACAATAGGCAGATATTCTTAAATAAAGCTAGCAAACCCTAGCATATAATCAATCAAATTCTAAAACAGATTAAAGAAACAGTTAAGAGCCTTTTGAGGTCAATTCCCACGAATCCTCCTCTGCCTCACGAGGAGATTATTATTCTTAATTTGGGTCTTCAATCCTCAATGAATAAGGAAGGAAGTGAGAAAAATTAACACATGAGCCAGTAGATGGCAGCCCCCTCCTCAGGGCTTCTTCAAAGTAAACATTGATGGAGCTTCTAAGGGCAATCCGAAGGAAGCAGGATTTGGGGGTGCTATAAGAGATCCTCAGGGGCACACAAAATACATCTTCCATGGCCACTTGGAAAAGGGTACCAATAACATGGCTGAACTTCTAGCTTTAGACCAATGCTTGGAAATCCTCATGGAGGCAAATTTACAGAATGTTATCATTGAAGCAGATTCAAATTTGATCATCAGAGCAGCCAAGAAGATTCACAATGGAACTTCGCCAGATAAAGTGTTGAAGCACTGGAATCTACTGCAGATTTTTCACTGTATCCACTCTCACTTGCAGACCCTTAAAACGATTAGATTTGTTCATGTTAGAAGGAAGGAAAATATGCTTGAAGATCGGTTGGCCAATGAAGGTGTGGCTAATAAGGACAGGGACTGTCGGTATGCAGGGAGTTGTTACCTGAAGAGAAACTGCGAGAGGATAGTTTCATCCTGGCAACCAAAGATTGGGATTTATGGAGGAGCAGTGTTGATCCAAGGGATTCGGGAGATAGAAGCGAGGATGATATCACCTAATCCATCCTACGATCTTGGGATATGGTTGCTCTCCACAACTTTGTTAACTTTTGGATGAATGAGGAAGGTTTCAAGTCAGACAATGACACAGAACGAACTGCCTGGGGATATTTGGCTTAGCGGGTTTCTGTTGGCGACTCCAGGTGGAAGGCTCAGCAAGGTCTACGGGAATGTTCTGGCTTTTTCTTGAAACCATGAACTCAATACCATAAGTGGTATTTCGCGTGGGACTTAGATGGCTTCTGGTATTTTGGCAGGGCATGCGATTCCACTCAGTGGGTAACACGTGGCATCGAGAGGTGAGAGAAAACTGCTCTCATCGCGATGTTAACCTCCGTGCTTCTCGTTTGTGCGATATCCCTGATGACCGTTGGATCGGGATTATGTATTCGACGACTGAGATGGGTCGTGCTTGTTTCCTTAGGGTTCCGGACCTATTTCTATTTATTGGACCCAGTTTAGAGTTGCGGTCAAGTCCGTTTGTGAGGGGCAGTGGCATCCACTATGGGTCCCTGTATGGGCCCCAGACTTTCCACGAAACCATGTACACAAAACCCCAAAACCTTATGTGGCACATTGCACGGGACATGGCTGGTATCTGGTATTGTGGAAGTGTTGCAGTAGGAACCACTTTGAGTTGTTTGTAAGAATCTTGTAAGGTTCGGTCCCTGGTTTCTTGCTGCCCCTGATGTCTGGGGAACTCTGTATATTATGTAATTTGATCAAATTAATAGAAGGTTCGTCTCTTACTTATCAAAAAAAAATATTTTTTATAAATTTATATACAGTTAATTAATATTTCAATACACAAAAAATAATTGTTACTCATTTAAAACTTCAGCTGGGCTTGGTCGGCCTTGGAATCAACCATTGGCTAGGTGGGGGCCTGAAGGCTGCCCCAGGTCTAAGCAAGCATCCTTTAGGGTGGCCCTTGGGCGCCTACCTAGCTGAGCACCGATTTCCAGAATCGACCCTCTGCCAAGCAAAAGTCGAGGGTGATTTTTTTTTTTTAACTTTTAATTTTAATTTTAGTTTTTATATAAATAAATTTATATTAAAATTCATCAAAATTTTAAATAATTTGTTAAAAAAATATTAAATGATTTTTTAAATGAATAATTTTTTTTTTTTTAATTTTAAAGTTCTATTTTATTTGTTTAAATTTTATTTAAACTTTTTAATTTTTTTGAAATTTTAGAATTTTTTTTTCTTCCTTCATTTATTTTTTTTGAATTTTTAATGGTTTTTTATTTTATTTCTATTTTTATAAGGTTTTTGTATATATATATATATATATATATATATATATATATATATATATATATATTTAAATTTTTATTTATTTATTAAAAAAATAGTTTTTATTTTTATTTTTATTTTTAAATTATCTAATACGCATTTATTTATTTGGTTTTTTCTCATTGAATTATATTTTTTATTTTTTATTTTTATTAATGTGTTTTTATTAATGTTTTTTTTCTTTTCTTTTATTTGTTTTTAAAAATTTTATCTTTTTAATTATTTTTAACAATTTTCTTTAAATAATATTTAATTATAGATTTTAATGGTTTTTTCTAAATTAATTTCAAATGTTTTATTTATATTTGGTTTAAATTTTAAATTTTAAATTTTTTACCGTGTTTATAAATTTTTTCTTTTAATAATGTTTTTTTAAAATTTAAAATTTAAGTTTAAGTTTTTTTATTTTAACTTTTATTTTTTTGGTTTGATTTGTTTTTTTATGTTTTTTAAAAATTGTTTTTTAATATTAGTTTTCATTTTTATTTATTTATTTTTAATTTTATGATTTCAATATTTATTTTAATTTTTTATTTCTAAATTGTTTTTAGTTTGTATTTTATTTATTTATTTATTATCTAATTCATTTTTATTAATTTATTTTTTAGTATTAAATTTTTTATCTGTAAATTAGTTTTTTATTTTTATTTTTGTTTCTTTATTTTTTATTTTTTATTTTTTGGGTTAATTTTATATATATATTTTTGATGAGGAATCATAGTAAGTGGTTTGAAGCATGTCTATTATGGAAACTATTTATGATTTCTCTGTAAGATATTTTATATTGATTTTTTATGTTTAATTTTTTCGTCATTTTTTATCTTTTAATTTTTTTTTTAATATAACGTTTAATTGATTAGTTATTATTATTATTTTTTTTTTACATTTAATTTTTTTCAATATTTTAATTTTTTTGGTTCTGTATTTTACTTTTTTATTTATTTATCTACTTATTTATCGTTTTATTTTTTATTTCTTTATTTTTTTTGTAGGGTTTGTGTCAATCATTGACTAGCAACCCGACCTCATTATGTGTCAATTTAATAGTTGATTTTAAAGTTATTGTTATAAGGGACAAGTTTCCTCCGCAGTGTATCAATTTCATGGTTGATTTTTAAAATTTCATTGCAATAGGTTGAGTTCGCCTAGACCAAATGTCAATTTGATGGTTGGTTTTTAAATTTTTGTTGCAATTTGTCAAGTTGTCTTAGGTTAATATTTTAAAATAGGTATACTTTTAGCATTTAAGAAAGAAATTACTCTTGGTATAATGACTCTTTTAATCAGGTGTTCATTTTTAAAGATTTTTTAGTCACATATTTTTTCCATAATGCCATGGTTGAAATATATTGAAAACTTAAGTTTTTTTGCAGTGATAATATTTGGTTTAATTCCATGGTTGAAGAATTTTCAAAATTTGAAGGATTTTCTAAATCACGATATTTTATCTTTAATGATATGGTCGAAAACAATTATAAGTATTTGATCTTTAACGTCATGACTGAAATTGTTTGAATTTTAAGGCTTTTCAGAGACAAGATATTTTATCTTTAACGACATGCTTGAAAATTGTTGCAATTTTAAGGTTTTTCAGAGTCTTGATATTTTATTTTTAATGCCATTGCTAAAAAATGTTGAAAATTTACCCGGTTTTCCTAGCATCAACACTTTTCATTTTCAAGGTATTTTTTGCACCAAACAAAATGACTTTTATTGTTTTTTACTGTTATTTTTAAAAAATATTGAAAATTTACTTCGAAAAAAAGGTGGTGATGAAAAATCAACACTTTTTGTTTTTGGGTTTTTTTTTGTGTTTTTTGGGTTTTTCGACTAAAATACCTGTTTTAAAGTAATAATTCTCATTTGATCGATAACTATGTTACAACTAAAATATATTTGTAAGCGTCCATTCGAAACCATTATTTACAAAATTCATGATATAATAAATTTCTAAGATTAAACCTTCATAGTAAATTGATTGTAATTTCTAAAACATATCCAATGTCCCTTTCCAAACACATGAGAATTAAAAACATATCCAATGTCCCTTCCCAAACACATGAGAATTGAATATAGAATATAGAACAATAATGCAATATGATCATAAGTGCATTCAATATCTGTCGTTTTCCTTGGCATGAAATTGTTAGTTTAGTTAGGGTAATAATGTTAGATGTTATTTGAATTTAATATTATTTTAAATGTATTTAATATCGATTATTTCTCTTGAGATGTATATATTGTTATTTATAATAATTTTGGTTAAATATTTATAAGGAATTTTGAATTTCAAATTTCATAATATACCTATTATATTGCCTGGGTGATCACAAATTAAACTGCCCCGTAGCCTAATATAGAATATACAATATTATCATAATATTAGTCCATATAGAATATATGGACTTATCATAACATAAACCTAAAATGTGCTTTCAATACCTTTAGTTTACCTTGACATGCTTTTTGTGAAAGATAAGATGAATATTCATGGGATACTTCAAAACATTACATTATCGATGTGAAATAATATAGGTACATTGAGAGCACCGTTTCATATTAACTATGTTTCATATAATATGATGTAATATATGCGTTTACTTGCAATGCATTATCTCACATATTAAAGGGATCATTATTTTATAGTAACCAAGTTCCTCTTGATGTATGCAAATATCATTTATGTTTTTGAAACGAAGTTTTAATAATAAAAACATTAAACAATGTAATGGGTAAAAATTGTGTGGTAAATGATAATAAAAATATATATTTTAAATTGTAATTGAAAAATAATGAAAGAAGGAGAATTGTGATTTGATAATATCAGAATGAAAAGACTAAATTAAGTTATTCAAAAAGATTAAAAAATATTAAGGTTATTTTATTTATATATATAAGTTATTTGTTTTATGTTTTTTTAGGTTTTTGGAATTTTAATTTAGTGGGCGTGATAGAAATATGTATTTTTCATAATAATATGCCACTTATTTTAAAAAATGAGATTTATTTTATAATTTTGAACTTGTAATTGTTTATTTCAACATTTATTGATATTGTTTTTTTCAACATTTATTAATATGTGGTTTTGATTTCAAAGCATGATAATTGTATGAATGAGAGAGAATTGACATTCATTTTTTCATTAAAAACTTTGTTTTAGAGTTCAAGTTATTATAAAAATGTTGTAATAGATTTATTGGAATGGTTTTCATAAATTAATGTGAAATTATGATTATGTAAGAAAGTTGTTATTATTGAGGAAATTTAATTTTAGCTAATAACCTTTGGAGTCCCAAGTAATGAGATTTTATGTGCTAGAGTCTTAGAGGTAAGTAACATACTCAAGACATTACACGGTAAATAAGAGTATCCCATTTGCTAGGTTGTAAAGAATGATGTGGTAAGAAAACTAATGGACTGAGATAGTTATAGGACTAACATATTGTGAAATTCTAGAAAATAGGCCATGTAAAGAGATCTAGAACAAATCATAAGTAATGTTACCTTTGTGAGTTTATAGCATCAACTTAAACATAACTTTGTTACAAAAATATTAAGTGAAATAAAAAGCTTATAATTAAGTGAAACATCAAACTTAACTTTGTTAAAAAAAATATTAAATGAAACAAAAAACTTATAATTAAGTGAAACATCCTTCATAATAATTATTTTCCAAGATAAAAAAAATATGTTAATTTATTTATAATTGTATTAAATTAATGTGTTTATATTATGAACCAATGTTATACTTATATATATAAACTTAAACTTGCATTTATAATAACTATGAATAATTTAATTTAATTTTCTTAAATCTTATATATATAAAATAAAATAATGAAAAAATAATAAACTATAAAATATTAATTTTAATAAATAATTAATAAAAATAATAATTTTACAAACTAAAATTATAAAAAAATATAATTATTATATAAAATATATTATACTATATCCACTAAGTTTTTTTTGTTTACAACATAAATATTTTATAATCTTTAACCAGTCGCTTTAATCCTTTTGGAAAGATCATGTTTCTACTTTATAAATATCTGATAACCTTTAACTAGTTGCTTTAATGGTATCATACTTTTCTTTACAAATATGTCATAACTTTTAACAAGTTGCTTTAAACTTTTGGAGAGACCATGTTTTTATTTTAAAAATCATGAAGTGATTTTTTTTTAATGAGGATGTTAATTTGATGTGTGAAGCTAGATAAACTACACAAAATAATATTGAGATTTGTTATTTTATTTATTTATTTTAAATTCGTGTGATTTAAAATATCAGCAAAGTATTTTTTTTTTTCAAATTCTTTTTATTTAAAATATTTATTAATTATTTATTTGTTAAAAAATATTTAATTTGAACACATATATACTTATGGTATGAGTTTATTAAGCTATATTATATTTTTTTGTTCTCAAAATTTGTTATATTATATTATTATAAATTTTGGATTAATATCATTAATTTTAGTAAGTAGAAGCATTTTTTTTAATTTTAATATTCTAATATTTTAGTGTTCTATATATTTGACCAAATATAATAATAAACCAATTTTAAATTATAATTTATTTATGTATTTGTTAGTATTTAAAAAAAAAGGTTAACTCGAGACAACGCTTGGAAGGGCGCTCTTGGTAGGAAGGTGAGCCAATCTCAGCGCATCAACTCCTCTCATGTGCCTATCATACAATTGGTCCAATTTTTTTCTAAAATTTCTATTAAGTAGCAGAAAATTCATGGAAGTGCCTTCTCAATTTTGTCAAATGTTGGTTGATGCATTAAAGGAAACCATTCTTTTTTATCTTCCACTCTTCACATTTATCTTTTATAATATTTTATAATAATAATGATGGTGGTTAATAAATGATCTTATATATATTATTTAATAAAATAACATATGTGTTTGAGTTAAAATGTGAAGGAAAACACACAAGATTTTAACAAGAATTTTTGGAGTTATTAAACAGCCAAGTGTATGGTGGGAGATAAGTTCAACCACCCACCCACAATGTTTAATGGGAGATACTTTAAAGGACCTAGCCCATGAAATTGACATGATTATCAAAACTTCTAGATAAACAACATACCAACGATAGTGACATTGATATGAGAGTTTCTAAAGTAATTGAAGTAGTGAAGTGGTAACCACTATCGTTACCGTTATTCACATGGTCTTATACTAGAAAAATATTATTCTTCATGGTTGTCAATTCAAGTGCCACAGAGTGTCCCACCAACATGGCGAGGCTCTTGTGATTGGATTCCTTGGTGTGATTAAACATTAATTAATAGGAAATCCCAAAAGTTTGTTGTTCTTAATAGTGCATAAGGTTGTCATGTGGAAACCCACTTACGAGTGAATTAACGCCTATTTTACGAAATGAATGAATATTTGTAACTCAAGAAATAATATTATAATGGTAAGGAGGTCCCCTCCTTACACCCATTATGAATGATTTTTAGTGGAAACTCACATTATCAATAGTAAAAAATAGCAAACATAAAATAGAAAATACAGCGAATATAGCAAATTGTAATTTTTTTTGCACATGAAGTGCATGATGCAGCGGTCAGGTGGGTTGGTTTGCATGCCTCGGCCGGTTTTGATTCCTGTGGAGGCTGCGCGAGCTGCAGCGTATGGTGATCCATTGCGACCCCGGTGACGGCAGTTATAGTTTCAATGTGACGGTTGTCAGCCTTGCTGACACGCATATGTACCATATGTATGTAATAAAAGAGGGCCCATAATGCTTCTAAAGGGAACTAGCCCCTCCCATTTTTTAAAAAACAAATTGTAATTTTTAACTCATGTAATTTTTATTGGGTCGAGAAGTTCATTTTACAACTAAGTATGATGTGTAAAAGTGTTTGTCCGTCATCATAATTGAAATTTAATTCATATTTGTAAAAAAAAATATTTATATAAAACATTTAAATAATATCAACTCATAATTTTTTTTTACATATAAAACAATTGAATTCCTTTCGACTTATATTAAATTTATATTTAAAATAAATCTATGCTAATTTACACACCAAAAAAATTGAAAACTCCCTCCATCACTATATTGATCTTATCTTATGGGTCTACGATCACTCTATTGATCTTATGGGTCTACTATCAATAATGTGTATCATAATGAATTGTAGCTTTAGTAATAGTGATTGCAATTGTCTAATGTCGATGGTTTAACATTGACATTTTTCTAACTTCTTGTATTTCTCTCCACCCTGGGGCCTCATTCTGGCTGGCACAATGTTCAATATTACTTTTCTTTTACCACCATCTACATTATGAGACATCATCTCTCTATTAGAGGGGTGCAACCACATATGAGCAAATAAATATTTTTTTTTTTCAAGGTGATAAATGTTAAGTGATGTACTAAGCTTGCATGGCACGTTTGGGAATGAGGTTGTCTCATCCCTTTCGTTACAAGTTGTTTAATGCATTATGGATTTGTTTAGTGTTAGTGTTTGGTTACATTGTAAACGTTCACTCACCAAACCAAAAGTTCCACTCCAACCACCCAACCAAAGTTGAAGGAATATTTCTAATAATGTAGACACATCATTAAATTACAAAGTGATGAAGCAATGATGTCCAAGTATATTCATGGTGTACTCAAGCAAGTTTGATCTTTTCCATTATAATTTCAACTTTTATAATTGCGTGGAAAGGATAATGTGTAAGTATAGCTAATATTGTAATTAAAAAAAAAAATTGATTTTTTCACAATAGTATATGTGAAAATAATGTACTTTTATAATGGTATGGAATTATAATTGTATGTAACTTGAGGTTAATTCAACATAGGAGGTAGAAAGCAAAAGTATATACAAAGGTTTGAGAAAGTGTTATTTTTATATATTTTATAGAGTAATGATTTGATGATTTCGATTGGATCATTATATTGTTTGTCATCCATCTCGATGCTTTTAAAGTGGAAAAAATAGAGGAATCGACTTATAGGACCATTTCTACCGGCGGGACTCAGTTTGGCAAATCAAGGTCTGAAACCTGGCTGGAGCATTTTGAGGCATCAAACGACATTTTTTGGGGGTAAAAATTTACCGCTTTAGTGCAAAATATTTGATTCATAGTCTACACACAAAGACCTTTCTAATGATGTAAGAATCGCCTCAATTGGAGTCCGTATGAAAAAATTTATGCCACTCAGAAGTCAACATTCCTGCTTTCACCACCATATTTCGAGAAGATTCGACGTCAGCCCCCATTATTCATGGGAAAGGAGCTAGTCATATGCTTATTATGAAGAAGACTGTAGAAGAGACCATATTGTAGCTCTTGTTAACAATTGATGTAGTCAAACCTAATCACGAGTAAGATATCAAGCCATGTTATAACCGAGACACTAGGAGGAAATGGGGTTCCATTCTTTTCGAGTGTCTTTGTTCCATAGATGAGTAAAAATAACCGAGAAGGATAGGCAATAGAGCACACTCAGAGGATTTGTGCACTGTAGCAGCCCATGGGCCACAAGCTATACTTCTTTGTACTCACAACCATTTTCTATTCAAAGAAAGAGAGTAGAGTGACCTCACCTTCCAACTGTGTTTTCTCCTAAAAGGGTTTCCCAGGTCATATCTTGTGTCAATTGAGGTTTGTGAGTTTTTATTTCACTGTTCTCTATTTTCTACATAATTTAAATTTGCATGCATATGCAATTAACCATAATCTATAGATCCAAAAATCTAAAGAAAAATAAAATCCTAATAATGTAAATTCATATTTTTAAATATAGATTTATTTGAGTTGTTGTGACGAACTATCCCATGGAATATATGTTATAACATCATTTAGCACTCTTGTAGACTTAATGCTCTTGTATGGCCTTGGGCAACCTTTTCCCATGCAAACTTGATCCTTTATTAAAAAAATTATTTCAAATTCATTACACGACTCTGCCCATTTAAAAGTGTGTGCATACATGGGTTCTATTACTACATACCTGCATATACCTTTTTAAATATGAAAAAATAAAATATTATGTTATTTTTCGGGCGAGGTTCACTGGTTTTACCAAGAGGCCACCTATAGGATCCTGTAGCACAACTTAATTAATTAATTTCAGGTTGTATATATACACACCTTGGGTAGGCCTAAAAAATATAAGAGAAGGGATATCGACATTATACCCATTTTTCTCCCAAATCAAGTGTTACTTTATCGTGCGTCCTGCACTCCCAGTCTCTATGGAAACCCTTGTTTCCTTTGCAGAGATGTTCATCTTGTTTATAACATCTCATTGCGTTTTTTAGAGAGGTTGTCTTCGTGGCTCGGGTTGGACGGATCCAGAGGAAGGATTCGTCAGTGCTTTGGCTTGGATCAGGTTGTACCTTTCCTGTACCTATTACTAATTATCAATAAAGAAGCTCATGTCTTGTTCCTGATATGTTATTGTCTCATGAATAACAATTTCCATGTTTATATATGATGATCTAACATATCTTTTATGTATGCACATTGAATTATATATCATGTATATGCTTCTCTGAATTGATTTGCAGGCCTACTCGATTCTGGAGGAAGCAGAGGGTTTGGACCCTATGGGAACATCATCAAATGTAGGACCTTCGGGTAAGTTTCCAAGTCCACATTTAATAATTCACATGTTTGGCATGCCTACTTGACTACTTCTTGTTGATTTTCTTGTTCTTCTCCGTTGAGGTTGTCAACCCTTACCTTAGGGAACTTTTCCCGCCAACAAAATTAGTGAATCTATTAGGGAATACCATCAAGTATTTCCTAGAAGGGTTGTAATTCTTTGATATGGGTTTTTCATTTGTTGTTTCTTGTTATTTCTAGCCTTCTTGACTCTTAGGAAATCTGGTTAATCGACCTAATCTCTTGGATCAGGACTGTATTTTATTTTTCCCTACTTTTCCATTTATACACTCTTTTTGTTGTATACAAAAGCATACATATTCTCTTTATTCTGAAGAAAATTATATGCTAGTTTATTCATAAACAATCACGTACATATGTGTTTTTGAAACTACACAATCACATACAGATTGAAAAAAAATGAAAATTTTCATTTTCTGTCCTTTTCTGGGGGTTTTGAGTTTCATTTCTTTGATTTTTTTACTTTTGAATCTTTTCAAAAGGCGTGAATGCTTTCTTTAAGGCTAAAAGTATTTTTGCATTAGAGGTGTTTCTTTCTTGGGATTTTCTTCTTGTTGTTTGATTAATGGACTTTTGCTTTTGAATTCACCTTTGCTTGTTTACGAGATTTACTTGAACTTTGCATTACATTTAGTGTGCATTAGGGTAAGCTGCATTGTAGACATCATTTAGTTTTTCTTAAGTGTTGAATGTGTGAGTGCCTAAAAAGAAAAGAAAAGTGTTTTATTTTCTTAGTTTTTTTGTAGAACCTGTGTAGCAATCGCTTTCATTGAAGAAAAAGAAGTGTTGCATTTGCATGTAGCCTAGGTTTTCTATTGATTTATTTTACATCATAACATCATTAGTTGCAATTCCGCTACATTTTGTCCTAAATAAAAACCATTTAAAATAAGTTCTTAATTAAAATGAACTAGACTTTTATTTTTGTCATAGAAACATCAACTAGTCTAGTACATTAGGGCCTTGAAATAGGTGTTTGGAGAGTAAACTCTCCAAGTCTAGTTGAGCTAAAAGTATAGAAGTCTACTAAAGAGTGGAAATCCAGTCTCGTTAAGCTATCCAAGAAAACTTTTCTAACACATGAGTTAAGCATGAGGACGTGTGAAGACAAGGAAAGAGAGATACCCCTCCCCTACTTGTTGGATCACATGCTCATGACTATTCCACCCGGCTTCTGATTACGAACTGGTGACCTTAGTTTCCTTTCCTAGGTACCACACAGGTGACTGCAGGGGGGAATGCCTATGGTACCTGAGGCAGACGTTGCATCACTTTCATAATATTTCTAGACAGTGCCCTTGCAAAGATTGGGTACTTGCACTGGAAAAGGTTATTGTCTGGAAGTCAACGTAACTGCTTCTGATTTCTTTGTTGGTAGGCTTGGGCCCTCATCATCCCAAAACACCTTCGGGAGATTCATATCTTTACTTGTATTTTGGTGTCTGGTCCTAATAAGCCGGAGAGGAAATACCTAAAATTTGTTTGCTTGCTTGTATCTTTAGGATATTTTTAGTGAGTGCTCTGTGCTCCTAGATTTCCATAGGTGTTTTGAGTCTTTAAATTATTTTAATATATAAAAGTGGATGACCAATTAGTTCATCGGTCTAGAAGGCTTCATGGGCTTTTATCCGTGAGTGCCAAGCCTTCACCTAGAAGGCACAAGAGTAATTCTGCTAGTGATTTTGAACTAGTGTTAGCGAAAACAACATATACATATCCTTCTCTGAGGGCTCTCATTTCACAGGGTGAACCTAGTCTAGTCCATAATTTGGATGGTAATGCTTCAGTGCTTGCTAGAGTACTCTTCTAGTTGGAATAATTAGAAATCGAATATGTTTCGGAGTCTCCAATGACTCCTACATAACCTCTTCCTCCTCATCTTCCTTACATTGTTTCATACGTGGATACTTCGACTCATAGGCCATCTAGTTGGAATAATTAGAAATCGAAGATGTTTCAGAGTGTCCAATGACTCCTACAAAATCTCTTCCTTCTCATATTCCTTACGTTGTTTCATATGTTGATACTCTGACTCATAGGCCGACTAGCCTTATTCACTCTCCTTCTTTCTTCTCAATGGTCAATATTAGTGGATTTGTCAATGATGAGCCCTAGAAATGGGTAATTATATGGGCTCATTTTGCCTCTTATTTCGACTTAATCCACCATTCTCATTAGTTTATTGCATGTTTTCGAATATATTTATGCTAATAGAGGGAATTGGGTTAGTCATTTTTCCATGTAGTCTAATGTGCCGCTTTATGCATATTTTTTGGTCAATTTTGGACAAAGTCAAGGGATTTATGAGAAAATGGCAGCAAATACTCGAGGAAAACAAGGAAGAGGATTTTTAGGGGGGGCGTCTCCTTCATTTATGACCACTTTCCTCGAATCCTCCATCAGCAACTCGGAGCACAAAGGTCCACATTGATGCATCCAAGGGGCAGCCGAGCAAGTAAAGAAGGACTGTTGCTTATCTCTAGTTCTGGGAAGCCGAGCTCCTTGATTTTAGAAGGATTTTTGGAGGAATCCATTTGTATAAATAAGGGGGCTTAGAGCCTCAGTAGGTTAGCCAGTCATTAGTAGAATTTTTGCACTTTTGTGCAGCACTTGTTCAGCTCATCTTCAAGTGTCTTTTTTAGAACAGTTCATGTAATGTGACTTATTTTTGATAATGAAGATGAAATATTTCCTGAGCCAGCACTGATCTCTTTTAGAGGGCTGAAGCTCTTGGGTTAGGGCCCAACCCAAGCTACCCAACACCTCTTTCCTTGTACTTATATGTTTTTTCTTTAGTTCATGAGTTAATTTCTGTTAGATAGATTCATTTTAACTTGATTAGAATAGGTTGCTTTTGATGGTTTGCATAGCTATTTTTGTTTCAGTTGCTCAAGTAGGGTAATGCAGTGACAAAATAAGATTCAAAAAGGGCAACAGCAAGCCCTGGTCTCCTTTCTCCCTTTCTGGGACTATGATTTGAGGTCAAGGCACTACTGCTGCCACCAAAAACATAGTTTTGCTCTCCCATGCAATTTCTAGTGTGATGACTTGATTTGGAAAGATTAATGTATTGCTTTAGATTCAGTTGCCTAGATAATTTCCTATTCTTTTACAATAGATCTCTTTGCATTCTTTTCTGTTCAAGGGTTACTGTTCAACATTTTCTCTTTGTAGGTCAGAAATTAGGTCAAGCTAGAGAAATTTCTGTTTTCATGGTCTAGTTAGTCCTTTCTTTGATCAGTTTTTGTAAGTAGATGTGCAGATATCTTGCAGGACACCTCAGCACACCATACATCCATAAAGTATACAGCATCGGCTCACTTCTCATATATTTCCCAAGTCATTCGCAACATTTCACCAATCTTCCCTAATTTCTGCATTTTTCTCCATAAGCTTCCCTCGTGCCATTTGAGCAAATTCAACCATCATGTTCCCTCTTGATCTGCCTTGACAAGCTCCAGACACCTCATCACCTTCATCTAGCCTTCACTTACCCTTTCCCATCATTTTTCCACCTTCAAAACTTCCAAAAATATCTCTTGGCCTCCTCTTGTAGATCCTCCTGTAGATCCCCTGCAGCCTCCTATAGAATCCCGTGTAAGTGGTTTTTCGAAATCCAATTGCAATGGAAGTCTTCAAAAGGGTACTAGGGGCTTCTTAGGACCTCTCCACACCTTCCTCCACCTCTATACAAACCAATTCCATCTTCCTTCACCACCAAACCTCTGCACAATCACAACCAGATAAATTACAAGCATAATAATTTCACATAAAAATACTCAAAAGCACAAAAAGATGTTTTCTTCTCATTTATTTTTAGAAGTAGCTTAAATAAATGTAATTACCTTTTTTAGTAGTCAATGGCAATCATTGCATCAGTTTCTATCTCTTTTTATACAAAAGTAGGGTTAGTTGGATAAATTAGGGTTTGCTAGGGTTTGCCTTACATTCCAGTCTTATTTCTGTTTCTGCAAATAGAATAGCCTCCATAGAGTTAGCTTTCTTTAATCACAATTAAAAGCTTCTTCTGAGAATTCATAGAAGTTGGATTAAGCTCCTAGTGATCTTGTGCTAGCTAACCAAGTGACAACCTGCAGTAAGAGCTAGTACTTATGCATACAACACCGTCACTTCCAAGTTTGTTACGAACTACCGGGTTGATAAAAGTAAATTAGGAAGCCCCAAGAGTTGCAGCATTACTGCTGCAATATTGGTGCTCACCACTTTTTGGCGCCGTTGCTGGGGAAGCGTCAAATTATTTTGTGATTACTGCTTTCTTCTATTTTCTATTGCAACATTCTGCTAAGTAGTTTATTTTAGCAAAGGTAGAGTAGTTGTTTCTTTCAATTTCTGCATTTCCTTGCTTTCATTTCACTTCTGTAATTTCCATTTCAGAAAAAGTAGATTAGTCATTTCCTTGCTTTCATTTCAATTCTGCAATTTCCATTTCAGCAAAAGTAGATTAGTCATTTCCTTACTTTCATTTCCATTCTGAAAATTTTCATTTCAGCAAGTTCATTTCAGTTAGTGTTCAATCAATTTCAGTTTTGCAAGTACAAGAAGAAAAAAAACAAAAATCACCCAAAAAGAGATTTCCTTTCATGCCTCATAGGAACAAAGATAATTCGGGAAAATTCCTACCCAACACCCCCACCACATCACAAAGTCACCCTTCTCTCTTCTTCGGTGGCAGTGATCCAGAAGAACCTATAAGCGAACCGCCAGAGATATACGAAAATCCTATAGCAGATGAAGAGAAAGAAACCATCCCTCCTGAGACCATGGCTGAAAATAGAAATGCAAGGGGAAATGGGGAAAGAGTAGAGGGCACCTTTCCATCCGAGAGACCAATGGGACACTAAAATGAAGAACATAAGTCCTTTAGCCTTACCTCACTTCCATCGGTTGACCACCAAAGATCCTGATACCTTATTGTTTGAATTTTTTGTTATCTGTCGAACCTATGACCATGCAAAAGATGAGAAGAAGTTGAAACTACTTCCTTCTACCCTCAAGGATGTAGCATTGCACTAGTTCATGGGGTTACATGGCAACATCATCACAACTTGGGCTCAGGTGCAGCTTGCCTTTAATAACAAATACCAGGACTACAGTAGGTCAAAGGATACCAAGGAAGAAATCTTCCGAATGACCATGGGAAGCAATGAATCCTTGGAGGATTATGAAGAGAGGTTTCAGCTCAGTTATAAAAGCGCCAAGTGCACACTTGACCTCAAACCTGTAAAGTTGGTCCTGCTTAGAGGAGTCCCGGAAGACCTTCTAAATACCCTCCATTTGTTGGCTGGGGGGGACATATACCAACTACCTTATGAAGACATAAAGACTGTGTTTAGAAACCATTCTAGGGTAGGCAGAAAGAGATGTAGGGGAAGTCAACCCCTAGCCAGTACATCCTCATCCAGTTCATCCCTTAGGGGTGAATTTGGAAATCTACTGGAAGATTTCAAGAGCAAGATGATGCAGACTCTTGCCATGCAAATGGATACCTTGCATATCAAAAGGAAACAAGATGAAGCAGAAAGGGCCTTGGCCATTTTCTATCCTAGGTGCACTAGAAGGCATCCTAGGAATGAATATCCATTGAACTCTATAGAAGTGTGTTCAGTTTGTGAAGAAGACCATTCTACGAATTAGTGCCCTTCCTTGCCTGGACTTAAAGCTGCATACTAGGGGACCGAAGGAGCCACTGAACCACTCTATTTCATGAACCAGAGGAGTCCACATGGGCCCAAACCTTACCAGCAGGGAATGCAAGGGACATCCTAGAGATATTACAACTCCAATAAAGCCACTTCCATGCCTTCTTGGGGTCCCCCTACTCATCCTTCCTGGTTCACACCCCTTCCTTGGTAATATCCATCTCAACACCATGCTCAACCAGCTACTCATTCATTTCACTCTTATGCTCAACCACAACATTAGTGGAATGCACCTCATCAGGGGTGGAGGCCCCAGTACAACTCTCCTCCCACTCTTTTGCCTCCACCACCTGCTCAACCACAACCATTTCCTCCTGCTCCACCAAGGCAACCCCAAATACCTACTCAACCGAACCCGAACCCGAATAACAGACAGGCCCAACAGGTATATAGTGGGGAACCATCATGCCCGACCTATGCTGTGGAGATTCAGGAGATTAACCTACGATCTAGGAAGGTTCTCCCAGATAACCAGCCTCCCCCTAAGGAGGATGAGGAAGAAAAAGAGGAAAGTGAACCAAAAGCCACTCCACCCTTTCCTGAGAGATTATTTGGAGCAACACAACTTACCCGAGAAGAAACTAAACTTCTGGGAGAATTGAAACAATTATGTGTAAAGATACCACTTCTCTAAGCCATAAAGGATGTTCCTATATACAAAAAGATGATCAAGGAGAAGTGCTTCAGGCACCCAGGCAGGCACAAGAGAGATGCTCCAACTATCAATGTCATAGGACAACTGTTCAAAATATCTAGACCCTGGAAGCCCTATAGACAATGTCCACATCAATGGCACCATAATCCCCCATACCCTGATTGTGATTGATATAGGGGCTGCTATTAATGTGATGACCAAGGACACTATGCTCAAGCTCAACCTTCAGGGCTCTCTGAGAAAGACCATGACACTACTACAGTTGGAAGACCGCTCCACCATGACCCTTGAAGGGATTGTGGAAGATGTAATGGTCTCCATCGATTCTTGGGAGTACCTTGCTGATTTTCTGGTTCTCCAACCAAAGGCAAAGCTCACTGGGTATCCTCTCATCCTGGGAAGACCCTGGTTGGCTACTACAGATGCCTACATCAGTTGTCAAGCTGGGAACATGACAATCAAGAATGGGCATATGTCGAAGCAACTAGTCCTATATCCTCCTAGCTAACCTTTGTTAGAACATGATTTACCTCTCTGGTTCGAGGAGGAAGATAAGGATGAAGTCTATTCCGCACCACTGTGTGTAGTGGAAGCTACCATGGGGGGGCCCACAAATCGAGGATGATCTTATTGAAAACTCGATTCAGAATCCACCCCCAATGTGTTTCCATTAGAAGAGATGGCAGAAGAAACCCAAGCCAATCCTTTAGTTGATCTCTGTGTGGCTGACCCAACCTCTCTGTTATCAGGAAAACTAGTGTCCATTTAGAGCTGCCAGTCCCACTAAGATGGGTAGCTATCTTAGAAACAAACAGATTAAAGTTACTTGTGTTTTCCTTTATGAGAGATGGATGAGAGAGAAGCAAAGAGCACCAACCTCAGTCTTTCGCTAGTCTTGTTGCTTGTTTCCTCTCTCCTTTGATAGAGCTTTCGCCACTCCTTTCTCACTTGTCCTGCTTCAAAGAACACTTGTAGAGCCAAGGCAAAAAAATACCATAAAAGCATAGAGATATATAACCATAAATAATGTAGGATCAGATGTACATTAACCATATAAATGCATACATAAACAAGATTCAAAGATATACAGGCATATGGAGGAAAACTCAAATAGATTTATTGATAGAAGTAGTAGAAGAGAGGATTACAACTAGGCTGTCTAATCCAGCATCATCCTCCCAGCATGAAAGCCCTCTTCACCTCATACAAAGCAAGATCACCCAACAATGTCTTCAAAGAGAAACCAATAGCACTTCCTTGCAAATTACAAAATTCCAGCCCCCGGATCTCTTGGATGAGGGATCCATATATAGATGTTTTCAGGAGAGTGAATAAGATTTTTGGATTTTGATTAGTGTCATTTCACTGATAGTTCCTGGTTCCACTTGGAGATTTTATATCTCTTACTCATCCCTAGGCGAATTCAAAGAGGCAAGTGTCATATGAGCAATTTCTAGAATATTCTCTGGGTTTCCACCTAGCACACTACTTCTACCATTTGTCTGCTCCCGCTCATCGCACCCTACAGAAGGGATTTCCAGTATGCATTGCACCCCCCCATGTGTAATAGGTGAGATGCATCGCACCCTATGCATGGAGCAGTCTGTATGGTCCCGTTTTGACCAGTTCTGAGTAGTTTTTCATGGAGAACTTCTGGGAGATGATGTAATCAGCTGACCTTGTTCCTTTAGGGTATGAAACAACACTTTTAGGGGTTTAGAAGCCCTTGGTTTATGGAAATATGTGATTGGGGTTGCAGTGCCCAAATATGTCTATAACACTCTCTCCGAGTTAAGAATATGGAATTCGGCCCAGAAAGAACCTTAAAAATCAACTCATCCCTATCCACCTCTCAGGAGAAAGAACTATGTAGCTTATTAAGAAACCACTTGGATGATTTTGCTTGGAGCTATAAGGAGATGAAGGGAGTGCACCCTTCATTCTATACTCATCACATTTACATTAAGGAAGATTGCAAATCGGTCCGGCAGCCTCAAAGGAGGATGAATCTAGCCCTTAAGGACATTGTCAAAGAAGAACTGCAAAAGTAACTGGATGCAGGATTCATCTATCCTATCTTTGACAGTGAATGAGTCTCTCATTTGGTGCTAGTGCCAAAGAAAAATGGGAAGTGGAGGATCTATGTTGATTATCGGGAACTAAACAAGGCCACCAAGAAGGACCATTTCCCTTTGCCTTTCATAGATCAAGTGTTAGATGGCCTGGCAGGGAAGAAGTTTTTCTCCTTCTTAGATGGGTTTAGCGGGTACAACTAGATCCAAATCAGCCCAGAAGACCAAGATAAAACCACTTTCACTTGTCCTTGGGGTACCTTTGCATATTGGGTCCTTCCTTTTGGATTGTGCAATGATCCCGCCACTTTCCAGAGAGTAGTGTTGAGTATATTTGTTGAACTGGTTCATGATACAGTGGAAATCTATATGGATGACTTTACCCCTTATGGTTCTAACTTCCAGGAAGCTTTGTCTAACCTGGGAAAAGTTTTGGACAAGTGTATTGAAATGAACCTGTCCCTTAGTCCTGAAAAATGTGAATTCTTGATGACTGAAGGGACTGTGCTAGGTCATGCAATCTCTCAGCAAGGATTACAGGTGGACCCCAACAAAATTTCCATCATCCAAAGGGTCCCACCTCCTCAAAAGGTAAGAGATGTTCGAAGTTTCCTAGGTTTAGCAGGGTATTATAGAAGATTCATTAAGGATTTCAGTAAGCTAGCCTCTCCATTGTTTGGTCTTTTGGGAAAATATGCTGAGTTCATATGGACTGACAACTGTCAAGAAGCTTTGGATACCTTGAGAAGTAAACTGGTGACTGCCCCAATTTTGAGAGGTCCGAACTGAGCCCTACCTTTCCACATTCATACAGATGCCTCGAACAAAGCGATAGGAGCAGCCTTAGGGAAAGTTGATGAGAAGCTGCCTTATGCCATATATTTTGTAAGTAAAAACTTGTCGAAAGCAGAATTAAACTACACTATAACTGAAAAGGAGTTCCTCGTTGTAGTCCATTTCCTAAATAAGTTCAGACACTACATCACCAGCTATCAAACATTTGTACACACTGATCATGCTACAATTAGGTATTTAATGAACAAACCAGATGTAAATTCTCGCATTATTAGATGGATGCTTTTATTGCAGCAATTTGATTTAACCATTGTTGATAAGCTGGGTAAGGAAAATGTTGTTGCTGATTTTTTGTCTAGAATAGATTTGCCTGCAGGGGAAGAAGGAATGGTGGATGATCAAATGCTAGATGAACACCTATTTTCTATCTTAGTACTCTCTCCATGGTTTGCTGATATAGAAAATTACCTGGTTTCCGCATATTTCCCGCCACATCTGTCCTCAAAAGAGAAGTGCAAGATCGTGAAGAAAAGTGCCCCTTTCACTTGGATTGGGGGCAATCTCTTCAAACTTGGCCCAGATCAGGTTTTGAGGACATGTGTCAGGGAGGAGGAAGTTTTTGACATTCTCATAACCTGTCATGATGGGCCTTGTGGGGGACATTTTGCAGCAAAGAGGACTACCTTCAAAATCTTGCAAGCAGGTTACTATTGGCCCACTCTTCATCAATATGTAAGGATATATATCAGCCAATGTGACTGGTGTCAAAGGATGGGGAAACCTACTCCAAGGGATGAGATGCCCCTGCAACTTCAAGTGACTTTCAAGCCATTTGAGAAGTGGGGCATGGACGTGGGTCATGTCAACCCTCCTTCAAAGTAGAAATCTTACATCATCGTGTGCACTGATTTTTTGACAAAATGGGCAGAAACAAAGGCGATCAAGGTAGAAACAAAAGAAAAAGTAGCTGAGTTTTTGAGAGAGAATATATTCTAAAAGTTTGGATATCCAAGAGAATTAGTCACAGATCAATGGAGTCAGTTTACCTCCAATCTGGTTGAAGACCTGCTCACACATCACAAAATTAAGCACAGAACTTCCACCCCTTACCATCCACAAGCAAATGGACAAGTGGAAGTCACTAACAGAGCTTTGGAAGGGATTTTGACCAAGGTAGTGAGCAGTAGCAGAAAAGGTTGGGCAGATTGATTGGTTGAGGCCACCTAGAAGACCACCATAGGGTTCACACCCTATGAGCTGGTCTATGGGAATAAGGCTTTGATGTCAATAGAATTTGAATATAACACAATAAGGATGGCAGCTCAGCTGGACCTAGATCTCAGCCATGCACAAAAGGAAAGGTTACTCCAACTAAATGGATTGGATGAACAAATATTGCAGGCCCTTATCCACTCAGAGGTAGTCCAGCTTCAAAGGAAAATATGGCATGACAGACACCTCAAAGAGAAACAATTCCAGGAAGGAGATTGGGCACTGTTGTATGATTCAAGGTATAAATATTTCAAGGGCAAACTAAGGACAAGATGGCTGGGACCATACATAGTAGAAAGGTGCAATGAAAATGGTTCAGTTCTGATCAGGACCATCAATGAAGAATCCATCCCCATGATTGTCAATGGGCATAGGTTGAAAATCTATAGGAAGCCCCTCTCCAAGCAAGAATTCATTGAGAATCTGAGTAAAACAGTGTTGGTAGTGGAGCAAGTCTCTGCCTCCACTCCACCCACACCCAAAAAAAAAAAAAAATCAGAAAAGAAAAATGAGGAGAATAAAAGATCCCTGGGTGAAAACCTCCCCTTGGAGGCGCCCAGGGTAGGTAGTCAGGGTGAAAACCTCCTGGAGGTGCCCCCAACAGTCTCTAAAAAAAAAAAGAAAAAAAAGAGAGAAAAAACAAGAACAGAAAAGTTAACTTATTTTGAATGCATTGCAGATTGTAGGAGGCCCACAGAAGAAAAAGGGACATGGCCAAGCATAATACACCTCTAATAGACCATTTCTCCATCGCTATTGTCTCTTCCCAATCCCTGGTCTCACTTGTTCTGGAAAACTATGCATCCTACAGGAGGCTCTGTGCATTCTACAAGAGGCTCCTGCAGAAATCACAGAGAGCTCGAAATCAAGTCAAGAAAAGGATCAAAGGGCTAGAAACTTATCCAGAAGACCTGTGGAACCCACCATTCATCCTCCTAACTCTCCATTCCATGGCTACACCACTGCACTTCCACTCGCTTCTTTCTTCCCTGCACAGAAAACATAGAAATCCTGTTTCTTTTGTTTAAAAAATCGAGCTCCAGAGGCAAGGTCAGTGCAGCCACAGATGTATAAAATGCGCAAGGAGCCCGGTCCTGATTGAAGATCACTAGTACGAGGTAGCCAAGCCACCAATTCAGAAGCCACGGGTGCCAACAACAGAAATCCATGGATAGAACACCAAAGTCTGAGCATGCAACAACACGGTAGCATGCAATTCTCGACTAACAGTTAAGTGTTTAAACTCGTTCCTCTATTGCATGAGTATAATTTAAAAATTGTATGGAGAAGTGAGATGGTTGTGATTAAATGAGATTGGTGGCTAGCTAACTGGCCACCCTCGTCCAGTTCAAACAGCGCTCAGTGGGTGTAATCAGCATGTGTGTTCAGTCAACTCGAAAAAATCTCAAAACAGGTAGTGGCGGCATCCAAACGCGAATGATGGAAATGATTGTGGGCAGGCGGCATGAAGTTTCATAATGACACTGAAGTAGGGACCAATAGTCCGGATGAGGGTAACATACCCTTCTTGCCACCTCATCTCATCACCGCAACTCTCTCCCATAAGCTTAAGTACGCTGCAGTCGACCGCCTTCATCACCTTTGTTTTCATTTGTATCGTCGTGCTCTCAACTGCAACGAGCTACCTACCACCTCTAGAGCCTCGAAACAACCACTCTATGTCAATTTCAGAACCCTTCCGCTTATCGGGCTCTACAGGAGCATTATCGGGCTCTACAGGAGCATTATAGGACTCTACAGGAGCAGAAACATAGTCCTACAGGAGCCTTTCTATAGGAGGGCCAGTGAGCAGCATCGCAGAGGAAAATTCAGGATTTTATGGAAAATTCGAGCTCGAAGAGGTAGGCTTTGTGTAGACCCTCTCTGCATTTCCGTCTCTACAAAGGGTGGTGTGATTTCAAGCAAGGTATTGAGTTGAAAAGGGAAGAAAAGTGAGAACAGAGTCTGCCTGTGTTTTTAAAAAATATATACAGTTTCTCCATTTACTCTTTGCACTGAAATACTGTCTCTTTCTCCTCCGTGGTATTCTCCTTTGTAAAGAGATGATGCAACTCTAGAAAATTAAGCCTGTAAAAACAAAGTGAACTTGCATTGGGTAGTCTACTTATTTTGTGAAAGGGAAAAAAGCTTGTGTTGTATACCCTCTGTTTTTTAAGATACTTTTTCCCTCAAATAGACCAAGAAGTAATGTAAGTTTAAGAACGGAGTTTGGAAGGAAGGAAAGTTGCAATTTGTTTTTGTTAAAAAGGAAGAACACGAAAAATCTCTCTATGACTCCAGAAAGAAAACCTCAGTTGTTCCTCTATTTTCGGGTTTGAAACTTGCTGCCTTCCTCTTCACCTGAGACATTCCAGCAGTCTCTGAACATCATGACAGGGGGTTTTATGAGGAAGGAGCCTCTAAATTCAGCTAAGCTTCATGAACATCCAGAAGTGGTAGCCCTCTTCACTAGAGCAAATTGGATGCCTTTCCTTGAAAATTTGCATGGGTATGATGATGAAGTCAGAGACGAAGTTTTATTGTCTTTAAAACCGCACTCAAAAACCCATGCCACTGTCAGTTTTGGGGTCTAACAATAGAAATCACCCTGGAGTTCATCAATAGGATTACAAGTCTCCCACTTGGACTACGGTGGAGCAAGGAAGAAAAACCATTGGGTCAAGTTGCCAAGAAGACCTTTTTCTAGCCTAATGAACATCCTGTGGAGGACAATAATGGCATCAAGAGAATTAGTATACCTTACTCGTGGAATGAGATCAGTTATCAGATCATGAAATACATCTCTTGTGAAGGAAGATACAACATAGTTTATGGGTACCATTTTAGACTATTACATGGACTAAGATATGGCATGGACCTTCCTGCATCCAGAAAACTCAGTGTTCCATATTTTCTCCTCCAATCCTTGATAGAGTCTAGCACCAAATTGAAGGCAGGGGTTCCAGACCAATTGGCTCACCTTGGGCTAATTAAATTGCTGGTGGAGGATGCCCTCCACACTTTCAAAATCCCCATAGCCTGGGAGATTTTCAGAAACATGACTAAAGAAGATGATATAAAACTCTCACCTATGACCTTAGTCCATCTGAAAGTGAAGAGGAGGAACAAAAATGGGAAGCTGAGAAGGAAATCCATGAAGAAAGAAAGAACACTTAATTGGAAGAAGAGGAACCCCACGCAGAAGAAGAAGGAAACCAAATAGGAGAGGAGAAACATGACACCACCAAAGATGAGCCTAAAGAAGAGAAGAAGAAAGAATCAAAAGCAGAAAAGGGTAAAACCATAGCAGAGAAAAAGAAGAGGCCAAGAACTGAAAGGAAGAAGCCTAAGACAGTGCAGAAAAAGGTTGCCATAGGAAAAGTAGAAACTAAGCAAGCAGAGGAGCAAACAAAATCAGAGACAACAGAAGCAAAACTAGCAGAAACAGGAAAAACAATAGATGAAAAAGAAGAAGCACAGAAAGCAGAAGTGTCTCCTAAGACACTAGCAAGAGAGGCAACAAATGTTCTTACTGCACTTAGTACTCTAGCCAAGCCCAAAGGAAAAAGGAAGAGAAAACCATATATGTACTTCAAGGCTCAAAAGAGCACCAGAATAAAGATGGGGAAGCCTCAGCCACCTTCAAAGGAGCCCATCATCATTGAAGATGTACCTGCGGCAACAAAGGAGGAATCTCCCTCCAAAACCCCCATCACTTATGAAAGAGGAAGTCCTAAGATCTCTACTTGGAAAGAAAGGATCAAACTAATGGACTCTAAAACAGTCCTACAGGAGGCATAGACTGCTCTATAGGAGACATTAAAAAATCTCCAAGAGACTGAAAAACTTGAAAAGAAGGCAGAAGAACAGACCAAGGAGGAAGACAAGGCAAAAGAGATACCAAAGCCTAGACCTTAGCCTAACTTAGGCTCTTACTACTACCTTCTAGAAGGGGGGAAATCATCCCACAAAAGTTTTTAGCCCCTCTTTTATTTAAACTAGAAAAGGAAAGAGTAAGGACCCATACATGTATGCAGATTGCGAAATCAAGAGGGGTGGAAGACATTGGGCACATGGAAAACAAATTGAGGGAAATGGGCAAAGAATTGAGCATGGTCAAGCATACAGAAAGCATCAGAAGAGTTCAATTAGAGGAAAAAAATTAAATGTTAAAGAAGCAGTTGCAACAAAGGGAACCCTAGGGAGGAAATGAGCTGTCAATATTAAAAAGACAACAACAGGAAGAGGAACCCCAGCCAGATAGTGAGACATTAATAAGATAGCAACATGAAATGGAATCCCAAGTAGAAAATGAGGTGTTGATCTTAAGAAGGAAGCTATAGGAAAGGGAAGCCCAATTAGCCTGCATGGCCAGCTGGGCTATGGAGGCATTATAGTGCAGGTAGCCAGCCAAATCATATGCAGTGTACCTCAAGGATCAGTGGCTCCAATTTCAGATCAAGACATTGGCCTAGAGGGGCACAATACCTTTTCAGGATTATGGCCAATTCATGAATCTATGTGATCACAGTTCAGCTGAGGACAAAGCGAAGCTGGTAGAGTTTTACTTACACAACATGGCCCTTACTGATATGAACCTATGGGATCCCAATGCTGTGTTAGGAGACTTGCAGCTGATGGCCATGGCATCTTGGATGAGCCATGAAGAGAAAAGGGCAGCAGAAATCTAGAAAATGATGGCAAAAGAGCTGAATGAACCCCTGATGGTTAGAGCAGAACCAGCAGACCCCATGGATCTCATCTATGCCCACTAACACCTTGCAGCTAATCCTCAAAGTGTCCCTGACTACATTGATAAGTAGGCCCAGGCTATTGCACATTTCGAGGACATGGAGAGATTGTTTGGAGATGACTGCATTCATGCCTGCATGAGAAGGTGGAACACATTGCCACACAACTTACGGATCAAGGAGTATCACTCCCCAAACAAGATGAGGAAAGCCATGAGGAGAGTGCCATTGTATAAGCACTCTATGCAAAGTTTGAAGGCCAATTGGATTGGCCTCAAATTCAGTCCTCCACTACTGCTAGGACTTCTGGAAGGAGTAAAAGAGGAGGAAGAATAGAAATAGTGGGAAGAGGTGGATAGAAAGGCAAGATTCCATGATAAAGAGGAAGATATCACATCAGAAGCATGGGATGTCAAGGAATCTATTAGAGCCACTAAGGATGAAGAGTTAGACTAGTTGCTCAGAGGATGAGCAACCCATTCAGTAGGGGGGTGATGATGAGCTCCAGAAATGGGTAATTATATGGGCTCATTTTGCCTCTTTTTTAGACTTAATCCACCATTCTCATTAGTTTATTACATGTTTTTGAATATATTTATGCTAATAGAGTGAATTGGGTTAGTCATTTTGCCATGTAGTCTAATGTGTGCTTTATGCATATTTTTTGGTCAATTTTGGAAAAAGTCAAGGGATTTATGAGAAAATGGCAGCAAATACTCGAGGAAAATAGGGAAGAGGATTTGTAGGGGGGTGTCTCCTTCATTTATGACCCCTTTCCTCGAATCCTCCATCAGCGACTTGGAGCACAAAGGTCCACATTGATGCATCCAAGGGGCAGCCGAGCAAGTAAAGAAGGACTGCTGCTTATCTCCAGTTTTGGGAAGTCGAGCTCCTTGATTTTAGGAGGACTGTTGGAGGAATCCATTTGTATAAATAAGGGGGAATAGAGCCTCAGTAGGTTAGCCAGTCATTAGTAGAATTTTCGCACTTTTGTGCAGCACTTGTTCAACTCTTTTTCAAGTTTCTTTTTTAGAACAGTTCATGTAATGTGACTATTATTTTTGATAATGAAGATGAAATATTTCTTGAGCCAGCACTGATCTCTTTCAGAGGGCTGAAGCTCTTGGGTTAAGGCCCAACCCAAGCTGCCCAACACCTCTTGCCTTGTACTTATATGTTTTTGCTTTAGTTGATGAGTTAATTTATGTTAGATAGATTCATTTTGACTTGATTAGAATAGGTTTCTTTTGATGGTATGCATAGCTGTTTTTGTTTCAGTTGCTCAAGTAGGGTAATGCAGTGATAGAATAAGATTCAAAAAGGCTGACAGCAAGCCCTGATCTCCTTTCTCCCTTTCTGGGACTATGATTTGAGGTCAAGGCACTACTGCTGCCACCAAAAACACAGTTTTGCTCTCCCATGCAATTTCTAGTGTGATGACTTGATTTGGAAAGATTAATGTATTGCTTTAGATTCAGTTGCCTAGATCATTTCCTGTTATTTTAAAATATATCTCTCTACATGCTTTTCTATTCAAGGGTTACTGTTCAACATTTTATTTTTGTAGGTCAGAAATTAGGTCAAGCTAGAGAAATTTATGTTTTCATGGTCTAGTTAGTCCTTTCTTTGATCAGTTTTTGTAAGTAGATGTGTAGATCTCTTGCAGGACACCTCAGCTCACCATACATCCATAAAGCAGATAGCATCATCTCACTTCTCATAGATTTCCCAAGTCATTTGCAACATTTCACCAATCTGCTCTAATTTCTGCATTTTTCTCCATAAGCTTCCCTCGTGCCGCTTGAACAAATCCAGCCATCATGTTCCCTCTTGATCTTCCTTGACAAGCTCTAGACACCTCATCACCTTCATCTAGCCTTCAGTTACCCTTTCCCATCATTTTTCCACCTTCAAAACTTCCAAAAATAGCTCTCGGCCTCCTCCTGTAGATCCCTTGCAGCCTCCTGTAGAATCCCTTGTAAGTGGTTTTTCGAAATCCGATTGTAATGGAAGTCTTTAGAAGGGTACTAGGGGCTTCTTAGGATCTCTCCACACCTTCCTCCACCTTTGCAAAACCAAGTCCATCTTTCATCGCCACCAAACCTCTGCACAATCACAACCAGATAAATTACAAGCATAATAATTTCACATAAAAACACTCAAAAGCACAAAAAGATGTTTTCTTCTCATTTCTTTTCAGAAGTAGGTTGAATAAAGGTAATTTACCTTTTCCAGTAGTCAATGGCACTCATCGCATCAGTTTCTATCTCTTTTTCTGCAAAAGTAGGGTTAGTTGGATAAATTAGGGTTTGCTAGGGTTTGCCTTACATTCCAGTCTTCTTTCTCTTTCGGCAAATAGAATAGCCTTCGTAGAGTTAGCTTTCTTTCATCACAGTTAAAAGATTCTCCTAAGAATTCACATAAGTTGGCTTAAGCTCCTAGTAATCTTGCGCTAGCTGACCAAGTGATAGCTTGTAGTAAGACCTAGTATTTGTGCATACAACACTGTCGCTTCCAAGTTTGTTACAAACTACCGGGTTGATAAAAGTAAAGTTGGAAGCCCCAGGAGTTGCAGCATTATTGCTGCAATACTGGTGCTCACCAATCAATACTACTGGTATACATACTCCTTCCTCTATTGTAGGAGGATGATCTATTCCTATATCTACTATTTCACTTATTTCGGTAGTTGTTGGCTCTACCTTCATCCCGATTCCAAGTGGGGTCACCCAACCTTCAACACCTTTCACAGGAGCTTATCCTTTTAGGATGCCATTTAGTGGGATTCCTTCTATATCATCTACTTTACCCTCTTCTTATTCTACATCTATGACTTAGATGGCTACTGGTTCAGTTCCTTTTCAATTTGGAAGTGGACATGTTCCTCCTTCCAATCCATTGTTGAACTTAGGATCAATGCCTTTCCCTGGTTATGCTCAAAATATTAATCCTTTTCAAGGGAACCATGGCTTGGTAAATCCTTCTGTGAGTGGTTTTGGGGCAAGGAGTTTATTTGGTTAACAGGGGAGTATGCCCTTCTCTACTGCTAGTACTTCTCAAGTCTTTCCTCCTTTAGCTAGTTCAGGGAATCCTTATCGAGGACTCTTCCCTTCATATAATGTTCTGCTAGGAGGAAGTATTCCTATGGAAAGTAACCCTACAATAGGGGGTGGATACCCTCTATATACCCCTGTACTACAAGGTTTTCCTTATTGTTCAGGTATTTCTATGATTAATATGTGGCAACCTGCTGCCACTCAAAATCCAGGGTACTCTTTTTTGAACATTGGAAATTCTGCTTGGAATTATCCTATTCCTCTGCACTTACCATTCTTGGCAACCCTCAATTTTCCAAATCTTTCAAAATTAACAAATGGTCCAATCCGTTATAACCCGGCCTAGCCTCCGGCCCCTGCCAAACTTCTGTCTGATATTCCTAAATTTTAAGGGAAGTATGGTGAGGATTCAACTGATGATATAACCACTTTCCATTTATGGTGCTCCTCTAACTCCCTGATTGATGATTCAATCAGGTTGAGATTATTCCAACGCACTTTAACTAGGAATGTGGCTAAATGGTATATTGAGTTAAGGGGGGGGTACGTTTTCTACGTTTTTTTTATTTAGCGACAATGTTTCTAAACCATTTTTAGTTTCCTATCCATTACGACATTGAAACAAAGATTCTAGCCAATTTTGAGTAGGATAAGGCTACACATATTTCTGACCACATCTAAGAGTGGCACAGAAAGAATAGAATGATCAAGGCTTATATCCCTGATGGATTCCTTCTAAAATGGTTTTTGAAATCATTGTAACCAGATATCTCTAAGGATTTTTCACTTTCCAAGGTGCTTAATGAAGAACAAGCTACCTTTAGAGCCAAGCAATTAGATCTCATTTACTCCCAGTCTTAGGTTTTTTATACGGTTTTCCCTAATGCTCTTAGGTAAAAAATCAAGCTCGCTAAGTTGAAAGAGGGTCCCCATGCCGACGGTGTTATAGGGTCGATTGATAGCAATGTGACTAATTTGCTGAATCAATTACAACAATTGTCTCTACAATCTGCTTCTGCAACACAAACTACGTTGTCTGCGTCTGCTCGTTCTCAACCTTTAGTAGTTAACGTTGTCTAGTTCTCAAATCGTAAAGGAAATAAACAATCCGATGGGAAGAACAAGGGATGCGGAAAGAAGAAATGTAAGGGAGGGAAGGAAAATGCCAATAAACCCAATGATGACACTGGTGAGTGAAAAAAGGAATCTAAGAAGAACATTAAGTTCCCATGTAAGTTATGTAGTGGGGATCACCTTACCCATATTTTCCCCAAGATTCAGGATGCTCAACGCTTTTTAACTCAGCAATGTTCTTCTAGTTCCCAGGTTGTGCTAACAAGCCCTTTTCCCCAAGGGAAACAACTATTTGGTGGCGTGAGTGCTAGTGTTGGAACCCCTACAGGGGGAAACTAGTACGAGGAAGCTACATCGAATGTATATATGGTTTAGTACCAAATTGACATTTCAACGAGAGCTCATGATAATAGAGAGGCTTAACCATCTAAAGCTGAAACTGTGTTTGATACCTTAGAACCTCTACATATTGAGAGGCCTATATTAGAGGCTATACTTCAGATGCCTAAAGGCTCCTCAAAACGTTTGACCTATAATACTAATGCGAGGGCTACTAAGAACTACTCTATTGTCAAATCTTTAGCTCAGATCCCCTGTGCCATGTTGGCATTAGAGGTAATCCAATCGTGTCAAGCACAGAGGAGTGCTTTTCTCACTGCGATTAGAGCAATATACCCTAAGAATTCTATGGTAGTCACATTTGATATGTCAAATGTTAAGACTAGACTCCCTCATCACATGGCTTTCTAGATTAAATATACATATCAAAAGAAGACTATCTTTCGAATTGTAGTTGATGAAGGGGATTCCACATACGTCATGTCTATGTCATGTTGGAAGGATATTGGGTCACCTGAGGTTGTTCCCTCTCCTACTCTCTTAACTGCATTCAATGGCCATTCTCATAGGCCTCATGGAATTCTACCTTCCTTCCCTATTTGTGTACGGGACAAGGTTGTTAATGTGGAAATAGAGATAGTAGATGTTAATCTCAATTACAATCTTTTATTGGGTCGCAACTGGGTTTACACAATGGATGCCATTGTTTCATCCTTATTTCACATCCTATGCTTCCCCCATGAAGGGAGAATTGTTATGCTTGATTAGTTAGCTTATTCTCCTAACGATCCCAATGCATATGCTGACTCCACTTTTCCCTTGGTAAAGAATACCAAGTAGTCTATTGCGAATCTAGGAGTTGGAATGCATTCTTCATTGACGAGAACTTTTGATCTTCCATCTCCTGTTGCTCATGTCAATTCCATTTCATCTTCCAGGATCGTTCCTTGACATGGTTCTTTCAGAACTCATTGTTTTTCCGATCCATGGCCCTATCCTCTTCCTACTGCCACATTAGAAGATGGGAAAGTAGGTGGAATGGCTTATCCAATATCAGAAACAAAAATTACATATCAATCTATTATGAATTCTGCAGATTCTGATCCCATCCCTCTCTCATCAGAGGATGAAAATGGGGATGTGGCTCTGGTCTGGAAAATTGATTCTACTTTGGTTATGGATTTCCTTGAAAAATTTTTACCATCTTATGAGGCAATCTTAGAAGCAATTAATGGTGTAGAAAGACCGTGGGATGGATTGTATGATTGGTCCTATTTTGTCCCTAACTTGCGAGAGGTTGAATCAAACTTGTCTAGTCCTTATTTCAATGGAAATGTTCATAACCCTTTGCCTCCATCACATATTTATGCCAAAGGTAATATGTATATTATTTCGGAAACCATTCCAGTGAACATTTCCAAGAGTCCTAATGTTATCTTCATTGAATCAGATTGCTCCCTTGAAGAATATCTTAAGAGTATTATGCCTATGCTCTTTTCTAGCATTTGCTTTGTTTTGTAAATATTGTACATAGTCTTTTATTTCTATGGGTCTCATGGCGATGATGATATTTTTGATCTGCTTTGGCAGGTTTTTATGGGTGATTTGGTGTCTTTAGGATTCGTTGATGGTGCTAGTAGACATACATAGAATTTAGCTTCCTTCGCTTGAGTAATATATTATCCATCTGGTTAGTTGTTAGTCTCAAGAGGCATATGTATTAGGCATGCTTCTAATAATATGGCCGAATATGATGTCATTATTAATTTAATATCTGAAGCAATATCTCATGGTATTTAATCACTAGTGGTTTATTTGGATTCACAAATAGTTGTGTCTCAATTGAAAAACATTTATCGTGTAAGAGATCATTTATTAAATCATCAATTTATGAGAGAGATTATTGCAAAGAGCATTTAGTTTTATTACTTTCATTGATATTCCACAATTAGATAATGCATTTTCTGATTTTATAGCTAACCAAGCATTGGATTGGCATATTAATCATTCATCACATTGAAATAAAAAATATCACAAAATCATCTGTATATATGATCAAATCATCACGAAGTCTCTATATATAGGTAGAAAGAGTATGCCAAAATATTACAAAATGTGGACAAATGTGCTACAAAATTAGGGCTTAAGCCTGATCATGTCCATAATAAAAAAATATTAGCCATCTAAAATCTAAGGTTGTGTTCACTGCCTTGGATGAGAATCTTGGAAGAAACGATGGCATTTGCCACTCGTCGGAAGAGACATACCCACTCTCGTGGTACTCCAACCACTCGTCTCTATATAGCCCTAGGGAGATCCTCTACTGCTTCCATGGGAACCTGGCAAGTCAAACTCTCCAAGTTCCTCTGAACAGTGTGAAGAACTCTTAGAATTAGTTGTTTGTCTCTCTGTGTCTTTGTCACGATGCCTAGGCCTCGACAAAACCTCAGGTCTCAATGGTCGAACATCTGTGTCATGATAATTTAATCTTGTCATAATTTTATTACATGAAAAATGATTTTGAATTTCTTGAGATTACATTTTAAAAATCCAAAAAAATTGAGTAAGTTAGAATCATAATTTTTACTAATGTCACCCCATCCAGCTTCTCATGGAAGTGCTAGCTTTGGGTCCTCTCAGAAGTCCACACCTGCATAGGGGTAGTCATCTATGGATATGACTTGTTGCTCCCACCATTGGAATAACTCATCATCAAAGGCCGCCCGAGTGACTTCGCCTCCACCAAATCACTTCATCAGATCTGTCCATCTGGCCATCCTGGGATCTCTAGGACTACCAATGGTGGTAGCTAGTCTAGATTGTAGTGCCATAATCGACTCAAAGAATAATGTGCAAAGGATGATACTATATCCAAATTTCTTCATCTTCCCTTGTCTAACTGAAGTCAATTGTTTCTTCATGTTAATCAAGAGTGTTGTGCATCAATCATAGACAATCAGTCTCAAGAATTCTATTGCCAAGAACATAGCAGGCCGTGAAGCCTGATGCAGTGAGGTTGAACCTGCTAATCTGAAAATAGTAAAGAGGATTATTTTGATGGGTAAATTTTTTATTGTCTTGGTTGGAACTTGTGAACCAACTTTGCCTGTATCTAGTGCATAGTATATGGAGATGTAATATTCGATGTTAAGGCCTCCATGGGCCCTTCCTTTCAGATCAATTGGTTCCCCCCTTTGGGAAAGCCTTGTTATGAAGTATATGTCCTATAATTTGATCTATAAAGGCATATCATCTATGATGAACATTCCATGTTCTGCATCCCAATAATGAACTAACGTCTTTAGTAGTCGAGCTTGTGTCTTAATGTTGGGCATCATGAAGAATTTAAGTAAACCACAATTTTTTAATGCATCCAATGATTCTTGATCTCCTAAAAATGCATTGTCAACATTTGTATGCTCTCTCTCTCCAAATGATAGACATCCTGCAAAATTGAAAGATTTTATCCATTAGAATTTTGGATTTTCATTTTCCTTTGCGTGTACGCTATTTTTCTAAAGAACAGTCACGTATGTACGCGACTTTTCCTCTGAAAACTCACATATAGGGCTTTCTATACATGATTTTCTTGATATCGATCCACGTACATGCCAATAAGCATTTAAAATAAAAAATCTATCCTTAAATTACGTTTAAAATCTTGAAATTTTGAGTCAATTGAATGAGTTTAAGGGATAGGATTACCTAGAGATCATAGACGTTGAGTTCATTAGATGATTTTATCGATGTGGTTTACCCAAATTTTCTCCAAGAGCCTTCTTCTCAACACTTGAATGGTAAAAATGAGTTTGGGAAAGTTTGAAAAGTCATTTTATAGCCAAATTTTTAAAACCCACTTTTCTAAAGTTCAAAATTTTTATTTCTATAATTTTATGAACTTTTTACTTTTGCTTAAAGTGTTGAGAAAGGATTTTTTCAGGGAATTGAAGAATTAGTGATGTTTTTCCGCTGCTTTGACTCCATGATCATTGACCTATTGTGGCAGGTATTATTTTCTAAACTAGCATATAGGTTAAGACATATCAATTTTTCGTTGCATTATGCATCTTGACCTCATACTGCGATATTTAGCCATAGGGTCGACCCCATTATGTTGTGATTTTTAAATCTATTTCACTCACCATCTTATAAAGTCATAACATAGTGGTAGACACTTTCCTTTCATGGGCTTCCTAGTTAGAACCTCACTGACATATGGCGCCTATGCTACAAGTATTGTGTATGCTTGGGAGACCTCCTTAGTCCCATCATGAGTTTGCGTTTAAGCCTGATTCTTCTTCTTCTCCGCTATTTTCTGGCTTTATACCATAGAGGTTCCCATGTCTTAAGTTGTACTATTGTATTGCAATTTGACTACAAATTGTACCTCTTTTTGCCTTAAGTCGACTTCATTTGGACTCATGTATAATCCATTTTTGACCATGACCTTTTACAAGTTCAAAACATGAATTCATTAGCCTTTTCAACTTGACACCTATCTTTCCGTGGAAAGAACATTCCCCCGAGTGTTGATGACAAGCATTCGCCACCTTGCATTGAGCATAGGATTGTTCCAGTCTTAGGAACTAGTGCAATTTCCCTTTACATTTGTTCTTTACACTATACGAATTCTTTTATTCCTTTTCAAGCTTTAAATTTGAAAAAGACAAAAGATCAAATATTCCAAAAAGAGAGAGAATGGGATAGTTTCTTCATCATTTGATGGCAACTAGAGTCATTCTTGTTGCCTTTGGACAAAGCACTTAAAATGAGTCTTTCCTCCATTCGGATGGTTACTTATTCTGACTTTAGGGAATCAATAACTTTGTTCATGAATCAGTCCTCCTCCAGTTTGTTATCTCTTCCAATCATATGGAGAGTTTTTTAATGTCTCCTGCATTGCAAACTTATACAAAGTTATTTCATGTTGCCATAAAGTCACATTGAGTCGCTATTTTGTTCAAGGGAAGTAAACTTGTTGTCGGCCATTCTGCGGTGTCTCTTAACTCATTTCTTTTGTCCATACCTGGTCTATCAAGTTATCCTCAGTATCACATCAGCTATTTGGTCCTTCACTCGTGCTGGTTAAGGAGGTCCCCATTGACTTCTTGCTAGTAGGTTTTCTCTTATCGACTTCAACAAATTGCTTTGAGAGTAAACCTAAAGTCATACCCTAGCCCTATTTACATCATTGATAGGTGACCTTGTTCTCAGCATCGCTTAATATCATGGGTCTTTGACTGAGTGGTTTCCCTTATGTTTGGCGTCAACTTAAATTATCACACATTGGGATTCGTGTAGTACCTTGGTTTCCATTTGACCCTATTGGTTGATTCCTTGCCTCTGTGTCATCTTTCATTATTGGTTGGTGTTGTAGTGGCTACAACCACCCTCCAAAATTTTTCCTTAGCCTGTTTTGGAGCCTCCCCTACCAACCTTACACAACACTTTGTCTGGATTCGTCAAGTACTCAAGCTTCAATGTTTTCCTTGCACAAAGATAGCCTGTCGATCACAATCAAACGATTCCCTTCATAGGCTGCTTACCCAAACTCGGTCCAAATACAGGCTGAGAAACTTCCCAGTGAAATTTGTGCATTTTTGAAGGGCAACCAACCTTCCCTCCAAGAATTGTGCAATTCCCTCTGACAGTTTGCTGGGCTCCAGGATTGCGCAATCCTGCTAGCCAACCCTCCCAATAGGATTTGTGAAAATTTTCCTATCAACAGGCTGATTAGCCCAGGATTTGTGCAAATCTAGGCACCAGGCATCTCCTTTGCCCATAAATTGTGCAACCCCCTTTGGCAGTCAACCCAGTTTACAGTCATGAATGTGCATTTTTCTACAGCAGTCAAGCAGTCTCTTGCATGTGCAGCTGAGTTGACCAGTTCCCTCTGGGACTGAGCAAAAAAGACTTGCATGCATAGGCTACTTCTCCTAAAGCAACATTCAAAGGCATCCCTTGTCTCAGGGATCTATGTTTAACAACTAGAGGTTACGTGCAAGGAGAAATTCAGAAGCCTCCCACCAAGTGTCGCTTGCCCTAGATTTGTGGCATGGGCATCACAACCTCTATGTTATCAAAACTCATCAACTGGATGCTATAGATATCATTCCTCACATCAACCTTGTAGCTCTGACATCCCACATCACATCTAGGAGCAATCGACACATTCAACTCAGATGTTTTGGGGTAAGCCCGATTCCCATGCCTTGTGTTGCATTTCTGTCGTTTTTTGGGTTTTCACTTGTATGAGTACTGTTTGCTTGATTTCTTTGAATGCTTGCTATTGTTTACATGTATAATAGCTTGTCCTAGCTCTGTTTTAGTTTTCGTTGCTATCTCACTATCATCGCATGCATGAAACTATTTTGCATGGACATTCGCCCAATCGGTGAACTTCCTCACCCACATGCATGTTGGTCTATTTTCTGAATCTTTCATTCATGTTTTGCATGCACTGTTTATCCCTTCTGCTATCACTTATTTTCACCATGCATTCATTGAATTACTTGCTTTTAGTTTCCCGTTGGCGAGTGCAGCCAACCTTGGCCCGGTCTCTACCTTCACCAAGGTTGCATTGCACAATCTGGTGAAGTAAGGCTCACCTTCCTCTCTAGATTTGTGCATCTGGCCCAGTGCTGGCCTCCTGGACTGAATTGTGCATTTCTGGAGGTCAGTGGCTACTTGGCCCAAAAAATTGCGCAAATCTATCCCTGGGCCAACAGTCCTTCCTAGCTGGAATTGTGCAACGTGCAATTCTAGCAGTCAACAGCCAGACTGGACTATGCATTGTGCAGTTCTAGTAGTCAATCAATCTCTTAGCAGCCTAGACTGTGCCTTGTGCAGTCTTGGCAGTCGGTCTCCCGACCTCCTAGCTGAAATTGCGCAAACTTCATGATCATTCACCCAGGTATATTGCAAGTCAGTTCTCATGTTCATTCTAGTTTTCGACTAACAAATTGCTTACTATGAGTGTTGCCATGTCTCTAGGAATCGCAGGTGTTCATCTGCCTCTCAGCAGAAAAGGTACAATGGCTTCCAGGGGAGGAGAGACAAAGACACCGTTTAGAGCATGCTTGGGGATGCAACCGATCAAGTGCTTATGAGATTGCCTACTCACGAAGACATCAAGTTGTTCATGGACAAGGACATAAATAAACAACATCACAACAAGCAGCATCATGAACAATAGTTGAAGGTAACATACCGAATGTAGTAAACACAATGAATGCAAGAGGAAGGTTGTTGACAACATAGAGGCGGAGCAAATTTGCAAGATCAAGCAGATCCACTGATAATGAAAGAAACTTTGGAGACTCAGGCTATGAATTGATGGTGTGACATGAAGATCACATGAAGGCAGAAGATGGAACAAAGAAGAAGTTGCATGTGTTGAAGCAGCAACTCAGGAAGAACATGAAGTTGCATAGATAGTCCAATGAGTTGTAGCAGGAACAGGAACGACAGTGGGCGGAACATGCACTCACAGATGAAACTGCACCAGTACAAGTTAAGGATCCATCCCAGCAGTTGACACAGAGAAAACATGGTGAGTGGTGATGTTGATCGCATGTAAAGGATCCAACAACATGCATGTCGTTGAGCACACACATGCAATCCAACCCATTTAACACACTCACCAAGGCGAAGACAAGAAGCAAGTCCAACTGGAGCTGAGCATGCACTTCAACAAGTTGATGCGCATGACCACCAACACACACTTGAAGATCAGCATGGACACTGTGCATCAGTGCATTTCCAGTTTAACCATACCTAATAAGACCATGCACATATTAGCAGACAAGTTGGATGAAGGGGCCGAACCAATGCACCGGTTGCAATAGAGGCAAGAGTTTGCTTCAGCAAGATGTCACCATGAGGTACATGCAGACCATCATGGACAACCAAGCTTGACATCATCTCACCAACTTCACCATCATAAGTATGTCAAAGAGTTGGTCTCACCATAGCAGACAAAGTGTCAGTGATGTCTTGCGAGGCTTGCTCAAGCCATGTTGTCTCACATGAGTACATGTGCATTGTAATGTTGAGTCATGTCAAGTGTAAGTCGACTCTCAACATTAGGATGTAACAATCATAGAGTAAGTGAAGAGTCATGAGGGTAGTTGAACTGTCACAAATTGGAATGTCAAGGGTCACCCTACCCTTTTCTATAAATAGTCCCTCATAACTCATTGTAAAGGCTTTTGGTCATCCAAGCCTCTCCTAAGACTATCTTGAAGAAGACTTGGACAGTATTGTAATGCACCTTGGCTTCTCCACAACACAGAGCTAGTACATCTCTTTGGAGGAGTAGGCAGATGTGGCTGTAACGTTCCACTGATGGGGCTAGCAAGTTTACATGGTGTATTGTATGATTGTGACTTACACTTTTTTATATAATAAAAGGCAACACATTTTCATGCATATGTTGTTATTGTAGTTCGAATGCTCCAGTTGCCTTAATGATATATGTTGTTTAACTTACGTACTTGTATATAAACTGATTTGTATGCAATTATATGAATCTTGTTGTTAATGTGTTACATATGTTGTTAATGTTGTCACCGTCCGTGTTGACTGCTCTTTCAGACATCAGATAGACCTTTCTCTAAACCTTGTTATATCAACCATCACACTCATCTTGGACTGATCCATGAGTGTTGTTTGTGTTATCTTACCTTGTATGTTGTGACTACCGTATTCGTGTCGACTGCTCTGTTGGAAGCTATGCATGTCCTTTATGTTGTGTGTTCCTAGCCGAGTTGGGACTGATCCCTTTCAACTTGGAACTCACTTTCACCTTCCTCTCCCTTTGAAGTGTTGGAACCTCTCATACTCATTCCTTGACTCATTTCATCAGTCACACCCTTGCTACTGACAGTGTTATCTTTCTTGCCTCTGTGTGACATCGCGGTCAAGGCATTACCTTACGACCCACTGTTGGGACTCCTACACCAAATGGTCTGAGGTCTAATTGGTACTTCTTACTGGGGAGATCCCCTTGACATGTTAGCGGGTCTAGCACCGTCAACATTTCTGGAGCTAGAAGGAGGGCCTGATGACAAGTAGTATTCTCTCATCCAATTTTGAACCTTTGCATATCTTTCATGGAGTCTTGCATTATTCTTCCCTCAAGGTGTTTTTCAAATCGTGAAGGTGTCTCCATCTCGGGGAAGCTTTTCAATTTCTTGCCCACTCACACATATGATGGTGAAGGTGAAGTGGCCTAGCTTGAGCAATTACATAACTTTCTTTCCATGATTTATGAGGAAGACGAGTTTACTGACGAACAGGTTGGGTTGCTACTTGCATACAAACTTCGCAAATCTCCATTTTGTTGGGTGCTCAGCCTATTGGCTGACACCGTGCACTTATGTCAGCACTTCTGTGATCTTATTGAAGACATGTTCTATGATTTTTATACATACCATCTTGACCAGAAACTGTTATAGCAACAGAGGGCTCCGCATGAATCTGTTATTTATTTTTGGCAGTGCTTCTGTGACTTACAGTTTCAAGCTTCGAGGAGCCAGATGAAATTTTCTTACCTCTGGGATTGGTTCGATCATTGTCTTAAGAAATTTTCCCATCCCAAGAGGAAGCTTGATGTCAAGCCTCACTCAACCTTCTTCAATGATGGAACTGCACAATCCCATGTGGGAGAAGGCATTGTCTCAATGTATTATCTGCCTCCCTCTCATTCAGTAGTTCCACCATTGCCCAGTGATGATGAGGATCATGTTCGCACATCTGTTCACCCTTCATACCCTCCCAACATCACTCCACTCAATTTTCGTGCAAAGTTGGTTGTTAGTCCTTCGAGTTCCCATATGCATTCTTTTCTTCGACCTCTGTCTTTGCACTCAGGTGTTCCTCCGGATGATGTTGTCTTGTGTTCATCCATTTCGGACTCTTCACTTGTTGTGAATGAGGAACAACCCACTAATGAAGTTGGTGTTGCACAACCAACATGTGATGCCATTCATGAAGAGTATGAGTGGGAGCTTGAACATCAACACTCAGCGAAGGATGACTCCCTTCCATACGAGCCCCCTCCATTCTTTCCTAGCTTCTTTGGTGAACCTACCATCCATGATTTTGCATGTGTATCTTCATCCACGGATGCACCCATTGTTGATCCCTCGCAAGACTCACCGGATTCTAGTCCATCATTTGACAATGGAGAGGATAAGTTATTCATTAAAGATCCACTTGACCCTTCATATATCTTTTCCGGAAACACAGAGGATGAGTTTGTTCGCTTTTCATCTACCCATCTATTTGATTCATTTGATCATGAGGAGGCTGAAGAATTAATTTTTTTTTTTTGATCATGGTGGTCGTGATCCATTTTCTTCCATTTTTATCACGATCGTGAATCTATCACAGTTGATATTTCGAAGTCATCGGTTTATGATGATCTACCTGATGATGAAGTTGAGACACCTAAGAATGTCGAGGCACTTTAGCCCAAGTTGATGGTTATGTCAAGCCTTCGCTCTCTTGGGGTCAGTCTCACTTCCGATCATGAAACTGTTCAATCACCCAAGGCTCCTCATCACTCATCTATATGCATTGATGATCCATCTCACACACAGATCACACTTCCTCCACTCGAGTTGCACGATCCCATTGCTCATGCATTGGATGATTCTTACATTGCAAGAACTTGTTCGCAACACAGGTTATCTGTGTTTCTTTCATTTGCTTGCATGTCTCAGTCAAGAGTGTGCTTTTGCTTCAAAGTTGCAAGTAGTGTCACACATCACAATGATAAGTCCATGGAATATACATCATGCACATGCACTCACTTATATCTCGTGGGCAATTTGAAACATGAAGTGTGGTTGTCTTCATTGTTATATCTTTCTTGTATGTTGGTCCACACAACTGGGTTACTCGCGGACCAATCCTTCACCCACATGGGTCTACCAATGCGCCAGTGGCTGCATTGGAAGTATCACTTCACGTGATTAGGCCCATGCACCATTAGTGTAGGAGTTGGAGTAGTGTTTGCTTCAGTTGTTTTCTTGCATGTTTGTTTACTTTCATGTTTTGTTTGCTTGTTTGTTTGATTGCTTTTCTCTCATTTTTGCTTCTGCTTTTGCTTGGCTTTGTTGTTACTCTGTTCGTTTGTTTTTTTCGTAGGTTAGTTTGCATGAAACCATGTGTGACTCATGAAACGATTTGGGTAAACTACAAGACGGTTTGTACAACTATTGCTACTTGGTTATCTATCATCTTTCCTCTATATGATGAACTTGTTACTCTTAGTCCATGATACGTCGAAGGAAAATATGTACTCTTCGAAGTGAACCTTGGTGTAAACACAACGCTTGCACACTAATTAGTGTCAACTTCTCTAGTTGATTGTTTTTGGGTTAACCATTGTTAGCTCAGTCAAGTAGAGTAAGGTGAGGGGGAAAACCTTAGCAAGCACGTCAGAGATATAATAAACTACTTCTCTACTGGGACAACCTCCTTTGCTCTCAATAAGTTGGGATCCCTCTTCCGCCTCTGAAATGAATAAGTGTTATGCAAAGTGTTAGGGTCCTATAATAATAGTATTCATAATTTTGAATTGACTATGTTAAGTATTGTAATATTGTACATACTTTTTCTTTTTGCAAAATGTTTTCCATATTAAAAATTAAAAAATGTAAAGAGGGTATGTCCTAAAAGAAATATCAAAGGACAGAAAAGAATAAGAAAAGATCAAAAAATGAAAAAATATGAACCCCAAACAAAAACAGATCATGAAAGTGTGCAAGTCCAAGTGCCACTACTTTTTACTTTACTATGCAAAATAATGGTTGTGTGTAGCTTGTCATAAATGCCACAAGCGATGATAGTCAAGTTGTTTAATCTTGGTAGATCAGTAGTTAGGTAGAGAAATAAAATGTGCTCATAAGCTTAATATTAGCCATTGGAAGATATAAAGTTAGAATTAGATAGTTTACTCTTCAAAAGAAAAAGGAAAGAAAGGGTCTGCTAGCTTAAATGCACCTAATAAAGTGAGTAAAAAATGTTAGGGTAAGTAGAAAAAAGGTTGCAGAAGTACAAAGTTGATTGAAACAAAAGCACATATATTATGCTTAATCCTATGTTTTAGTGTGCAAGAGCAATTATAAAAGTGAAAGGATGTTCACAACTTGATTTGGCTAACCTCCGCTCACTTCATTTCACCCCCCACTACATACTTACTAATTTCCCCATTATCCCATCATTTCCTAAGAAACTACCCTTTTCACTTCATTTTCACCCTTTCCCCTTGGTTTCACACATTTCCCTAGCAATTTACCCTCCAAACTCATTCCCCTACCCAAAACCCCTTTTCCCTAGTGTGAAACCAATTTCCCCTTGAAAAAATACCCTTTCCACTCATTTTAACCTTGTTTCATTAATTTCAACCCTTTTCCCTAGTCATTCCCTTTAAAAATCACACCCCCTATTAATTTCCTTATTAAACCCCTAAAAACCAATAAAAACCCATAAAACCCGCTTTCCCTAAGTTTAAATCCCCCCCCCCCCCCGCATTACTTTATTAACTCTGCCATTCGTATATTTCCCGACAAAACCCCCAAAACCCTTTTAAACCATAAAACCCCATATTTCCTAAGTTTTGTTCCCTCCCACTTCATTTAAATTAACTGCGCAAATTCACATTTTCTTGATATAAAAACCTTTTAACCCAGCCCCTTGGTATGGTTAACAAACCCCCGCCATATTAAACCCTGGTCCCACTATATTTAAACCCATGCATGATACTTTAATCCGCACCACTTATTCATTAAATAATTACAAGTTAAGTGTAATTATCCCTCGGACTGCGCTAATCTTCGCCTGATTACCCTCCATGCAACTCCACTGCGTGATAGCCATTAGATATTGCACCCCCAAATCTGATGGTGCACATCCATATCACGCGCTCCCGATGTCTGACCTTTACCAGCTCAAGAGCACGTGAGATTTGTGGTTTTGCTCGGGCCCCTTTTGGCTATGCGGCAACTCCACACTAACTCGCGTGCTCTTATAAAAATGCTGCCCAATGGCCAAAAGCGGTGCGATGAGCCTTAATACCACCTCCCCGCTAAAGTCGAAACCATTCACTATTCATATTATGAATTTCTGCGCCAATTCTATTCGTTACCCGTTAAAATCCCAAAGACCCTCATTTTCACTCTTTTCACTCATTTTTCAATGAAAGCTGCCTTAGCCATTTACACCACCCTGAGCCTTTGCAATCGGATTTGACCATGGATTACCTCCCAAACACACTCCGCGCTCCGTCCATAGTTCTTCCCAATTAAAATACAACCTTCAGTCACCTCCTCCCAGACCTGGATTTTATTAATAATTGTTGTATTTTCTAGGTAATTAGCAGAACAGGAACTTGGATAAATAGTTTTGATACTAGTCCCAAAACTTGTTTACTCCAAGATTCACAAGGAAAATGCATTCAAAAGCCTTTATCCTTAGAAAAAGGCAATTATCACAGAGGAAGAAGAAACCCTTTACACAGAGGCAATAATGGTTAAAACACAGATGAAATCATTTTTCACCAGCACAACAAAAGACTCTTACAAACCACTCTCCAAGCAACATTATGTATTCTACATATAAAAATCATTTTTACTAAAAACACAAAAACATGAAAGAGTGAATAGGATATACAGTAAAAGGTAAAAGTAAAAGTAGGTGACATAGCATTCATGGTAAAAGAAATACAGTTGAAAGACAAACAGAGGAGGTAGATGAAAGTGTTAAATTATGGTATGTTCTATGCTTAGATCAGTTTACTTATTTTCTTTAATATTATCCACAGATTAGCAATCACATGTGCATCAAGTAAAGTGAAAATAGAACATTAAACGATCAATAGAAAACAAGCCAAGACAAGAGACACAAGATGTGGCGGCTAGCCAAGGACAAACCCCAATATGGGGAACCCTTTGATCAAATCTTCTTTTATCTTCAATAGTTCAGCAGAGAGAAATAGTACAAAATTTGATTTCTGAAATTTTATATCAGCAGCAGCAAACCCTAGATCAACAAAGTCAAACTTAGTCAAATGAGTGAAAATTGACCTCCAATATGCTTGGTCATTGTCCAATCAACTTTCCCTTGAAAAACCTGAAGAATCAGCCCTAGAATAGCCCCAAAAGTTGAGTCAAAGTGCAGATTTCTGAAGTTGACTGCAGCCCTAACCTAGGGCAGTCAATACCGGTCACATATGAGGTTAGATCACCTCGATTTTTGTGCCAAAAATTGCGGCCTGTCTAGGATAGGCAACCAAACCTAATCCGCACTCCTTGAAGGGTCAACGCTGGTCAAAGATGCTTGCTATCCTATTTCTGCGTCCTTTTTGCCCTAGGATGACTTCCTTTTCATCCACATGCGTGAGAGAGAGAGAGAGACTCTTTCTGCATAGGAGAGAGAGAGAGAGATGTGTGTGAGAGTGAAGTGTCAAAATGAGGAAAAGAGCTCCTTGTATTTGTATGCAAAACGTTGAGGTTGAATACACATGACTGTTGGGCTTCTGAGCCTACATAAGTTGTTGGGTGACTTTAATAATTTTTCCATAATCAAAATAAATTCGTATCTCCATAAATACTTATCAGAATTAGATGATCTTTAGATCAATCCTACACCTCTCGATGAGAGGAATCTAGGAAAAATATTAGTAATAAAAAATAAGGTGATACACATGGAGTTTTTCCATAGTTACCAATTTTAACATTCCCTCTCAACTAGGGAGAACTCCATTAGCAATCCATTTGATTTTTGCTACTATTCATCCATTAAATGCACAACCCTATACACCTTATCCCCTGCTGTTCCCCGTTCTGTTTTTCTCTACTCTGCTTGGCTCTTGCTCGAACTATGAAGAAGAAGAAATGACCGAGGATGTATCATACCATCCTCCATTGACCCAAAGTTAGTCTCAGAGTGTGTATCACTCTCACTGATCCTAGATTAGTATCATTGATCCTAGATCAATGGAGGTCATCCTAGCCTAGGGAGTATAGTAGATACAACGATGCGTCCATAAATAGTACTACTATGTTCCCTATCCTCATTTTCCTGCTCATTGATCAAATGAGAGGTACTTCCCATGAGTCTTAGACTGCATGGGTAGGATGCCTCGACAGAAGAACGAATCATCGTGTCCACAGGAGAACGAATCATCCTGTTAGTGTATGCCATGGACAATGAATCATCTTGGCCCACAGGAGAACGAATCATCCTATTCCACAATTGCCACAGAGAACGAATCATCCTGGCCCACAGGAGAATGAATCATCATGTTCCACAGTCGCCATGGAGAATGAATCATCCTGGCCCACAGGAGAATGAATCATCCTGTTCCACAGTCGCCACAGAGAATGAATCATCCTGTGCCATAGTCACCACGGGGTCTCATAGGGGAAGGTTGAACCTTTACCCTGTACATAATGCACCACTAGGGGATGGAGAGTCACCTTGTGGTCACATGATGCTCCAAGAAGTACCCCGCACCCCCATAGAGCTCCCAGAGCTCAATACATCGTACTCGAACCTCATCAGAGGGTCTCTGAATGACACCAAGTCATTCTCGGAAAGTCAGGAATTTGACCTTTCCTAAGGGCTTTGTCAAAATGTCGGCCACCTTTTCATCTGTACCGATATGTTGGAGCCTTATTACTCCTCGCTGCACCATATCTCGAATATAGTGGTACCTGATATCAATATGCTTGGAGCGTTCATGGAATACAGGATTCTCTAATAAATGAATCCCATTCTAGTTGTCACACAAGATCAGGGTGGTATCCAATGTAAATCCAAACAGCACATTGAAGAGCTTTCACAACCAGAATGCCTCGTAGGAGGCCATACTGGTAGCAACATACTCTGCCTTGGCGGTGCTCAAAGCTATCAACTTCTGCTTCCTGCTCATCCAGGATATAGAGGCAGATCCCAAAGAGAAATAACATTTGAAGGTGCTCTTACGGTCCACCACATTGCCTACCCAATCAACATCGATATATCCAAGTAGTCTCACATTTCCGACAGTGTATCTTAACCCATGAGTAATTGCACCATGAAGATATCTCAACAGATTCTTGGCACCAATCCAATGTATGTGGTGAGGTTCAACCATATGTTGACTCAATTTGTTGACTGCAAAGCATATATTCGGACGAGAGTTCACCAAGAACATCAATGCTCCGACGAGTTGACGATACTTGGTAGCATTTCGAAACACAGGTCTAGCAGCACTACCACTTAACCTCTTGAAGTCAAGTTCCATTGGGGTAGTTACGGGCTTGCAGTCCACCATACCAAATATTTCCAATATCTTCACCACATATTTTCCTTGAGATAGGAAAATCTCCCCTGGCTCTGCCAGACTTCCAGTCCTAGGAAGTAGTGCATAAGTCCTAGGTCTTTCATCTCAAACTCAGAAGCCAGCTTCCTCTTACATTTGTGAATGAGAGGGTCTGCACCTATTAGAAAGAGATCATCAACATAAAGCACCAATATGAGAGGCTTCTCATATTCAACCTTAAAGTAAAGGTTAGGTTTGGTTTCACTCCTAGTGAATCCCAGCTTCATCAAGTAGCTATCGATCCTCTCATACCACGCTTGGGGTGCTTGCTTCAGTCCATAAAGGGCCTTCTTCAACCTACACACATGAGATTCTCGATCATGAATCTCAAATCATTCGGGTTTCTCCACATAGACTTCCTCTTTGATTGAACCATGTAAGAATGCAGTCTTGACATCCATCTGATGTAGACTCCATCCTTGCGAAGAAACAAGGGCTATGATGGAGTGGATGGTGGTATGTTGGGCAATAGATGCAAATATTTCATCATAGTCTATACCCTCCTTCTGGGACAAGCCACGAGTGACAAAACGAGCCTTATATTTTTCTGTACTTCCATTAATTGCATGCTTTATCTTGTAAAGCCATTTTGAGGTGACAACAGCTTTGTCCAGAGGTCAGGGGACCACATCCCAAACATCGTTTTTCATGATGGACTCATATTCTTCGGTCATATAATCCTTCCATACTTGATGCTTGACGGCATCAGTGAATGATGAAGGCTCATTTTGGATGATCGTGCTCATGATGGTTAGGTATCCCTAATACCTGTTCGGCTTCTTACTTTCACGGAAGGTTCCTTAGGCTGCAATGGGTCCTTCAGCATCATCAAGTGTCCCCCTAAGCCATGAAGCCCTCTTCTTAGAAGAGGAAGGCTTAGGCGGAGGGGGATCAATAGGATCCATAGGTTCTTCCGCATCGGCCATCATCTCTTCTTCCTTTTCCTTTGGTTCCCTCGTGTCAGCTTCTTTAGATCCTCTTTGAGTAGGAAGATTGTCTACTTTGCTAAGAGCCATATCTTCATCAAAGGTGATGCCATGGTTAATTTCTACTTCCATTTGACCAGCCACATAGATTCTATAGCCGTTAGTATTTTCGCTATAGCCCACGAAGATTCCTTTCTTTCGAGATGCACCCAATTTATTTCTTTTCTCCTTCAGTACATGAAAATATACAGGGCTTCCAAAAATTCTAAAATGAGATACGTCAAGTTTCTTACCAGTGAACATTTCTTCGGGAGTCTTGGAACCCAATGCTTGATGAGGGCATCGGTTTTGTACATATACGGCGGTGTTTGCAGCTTCGGCCCATAGAAACTTCGAAAGTCTTTGATCATGGAGCATAGCACGAACAGCTTCCATAATTGTGTGATTCTTCCTTTCTACCACACCATTTTGCTCAGGAGTATATGGTTTAGTAGTCTCCCTCTTAATGCTAGCCTATTTACAAAAGTCATGAAACTCATTGGATTCATATTCAGTCCCATTATCAGTTCTTAATATCTTGATCTTCTTCTCAGATTGATTTTCGATCAAGGCTTTGAAGTGTCGAAACTAGGAGAACACTTCATCCTTATTTTTCAAGAAGCATATCCAAGACTTGCGAGAATAATCATCTGTAAAAGTGAGATAATATGAATATCCTCCCAAGGAGTTCACAGGAATCATACTTGATATGTCTAAGTGAACCAACTGCAATATATCGGAGGTCTTGCTTTGGCGTGAGGGGAATGGTCCCCTTTTGAGCTTTCCTTTGGCACATCTTGGACATACACCTTCTTGTTCTACTCAGAATTCGAGCATCCCTGTCACCATATTTCTTACATTGGGTAGAGCTTTATAATGAAGGTGAGAAAACCTCTAATGCCATAGTTTAGACTGAAGAGTTGTGTCACAAGACATGACACCAAGCAGACTTCCTTCGACTTGATATAATGAATCAACTCAAAACCCAAGAGTGAAAGCATCTTTAATATTCTTCTTCCATTCACCTACCTTACCATCGCTGAAGGTCACATTGTAGCCTTTGTCTTCCATTGTTGAAATGGACACCAAGTTCTTTTTGAGATTAGGTACATATAACACATCTCAGTAGATGAATTGTATTTCCCTGATTCAACTGAAGAGTGACATTTCCAATGCCTTTCACGGGATATTTTGAATTATCTCCAAGAACAATTTCTAGGTTGGTTTCCTTTTCTATCAGATCATGGAGAGCTTCTTTGTAACCAGTGAAGTGCATTGAGGCACCACTATCAATAAGCCAATTTCCCAGCGAGTTCGGGGGAGCAGTAGTAGATAGAGTTGCTGGTAGATAATATTCATCTTGCTTATTGTTCATGGTGTTAGATTAATACTCGGAATTTCTTCTCTTCTTGAATGGTTGTCCTCTTCCTTGATTTCCAATGCTTCTTTCACCTCTTCCTTTCGTCATGTCATTCCTTTGATTGCCTTGAGAGGGATTTTGATCATCGTCCTGGTGAGAGTCCCTTGTATGAGGGAACTCCCTTGAATAGTGACCTATTTTATTGCAATTGTAACATCATCCTTTTCTTCCACCCTTTGGTCCAGCTTTTCCTTTGAACTTAGCCCCAGAATTGTTTCTTCTTTTAGTATGAGAAGAAAAGGTAGAGGGATCACCCTCAAGTATGGGCATTTCTTATTCTTCCATCCTTGTTTCTTCTTGAATGCATCTGGCCATTAATTCCTCGAATCCAAGAATTACGTTGTTGTTGAGGAGAGTAGTCCTGAATACATACCATTAGGATGGTAGTCCTCCAAGAGTTGTGAGTGTCATTTCCCTGTCCGGAATTATTTCCCCAATAGATAGGAGATCATTCTTGATCTCAATGATCCTTAAGAAGTATGCTTGCATACTATCATCTTTTCCCTTCTTAATTTCCTTCATCTTATTTCTAAGAAACAAGACTTTATTTGCATCATTAACTTTAAATAAACTCACCAATCTATGTCGATTTCCTTGGAGGTGTTTAGGTCGGAAACATAGGCGACCAAGTGCTTATCGATAGAGTCCCGGATGATCTTCCTTTCTTTGACTTCTCCCTTGGTCCATTTGTTCCTACCAGCAGCATATGCATTTGATGGAGGCTCAACAATTTTGCCTCTCACATGGTCCAACACTTCCTGTTCCTCTAATGTTAGGTCAAGAGACATCTTCCATCCGTGGTAGTCAGACTTCTCATGGAGTTTGTCTTCAGCAGGGAAGTGTGTTGAGGACCCCATTATTTCTTTTATATAACCTTGCCAACCTTCTCTTCGTTGATTCTTGCTCTTGCATGGGCTTTGTCTTCACCTCAGCTCTGATACCATGTTAAATTATGGTATTTTCTATGCTTAGAGTAGTTTACTTATTTTCTTTAATATTATCCATAGATTAGCAATCACATGTGCATAAATTAAAGTGCAGATAGAACATTAAATGATCAATAGAAAACAAGATAAGACAAGAGACACAAGATGTGGCGGCTAGCCAGGGATAAACCCCAATATGGGGAAACCCTTTGATCAAATCTTCTTTTATCTTCAATAGTTCAGTAGAGAGAAATAATACAAAATCGGATTTTTGAAATTTTATATCATCAGCAGAAAACCCTAGATCAACAAAGTCAAACTTAGTCAAATGAATGAAAATTGACCTCCAATATGCTTGGCCATTTTCCATTCAAATTTCCCTTGAACAGCTTGAAGAATCAGCCCTAGAATAGCCCCAAAAGTTCAGTCAAAGTGAAGATTTCTGAGGTTCACTGCAGCCCTAAACTAGGGCAGTCAATACTGGTCAAATCTGAGGTCAGATCACCTCAATTTTTGTGCCAAAAACTGTGGCCTTCCTAGGAGAGGCAACCACACCTAATCCGCACTCCTTGGAGGGTCAACATTGGTCAATGATGGTCAAAGATGCTTGCTATCCTGTTTCTGCATCCTTTTTTCCATAGGATGACTTCATTTTCTTCCACACGTGTGAGAAAGAGAGGGAGACTATTTCTGCGCAGGAGAGAGAGAGAGATGTGTGTGAGAGTGAAGTGTCCAAATGAGGAAAAGAGCTCCTTGTATTTATATGAAAAACCTTGAGGTTGAATAGACATGACTGTTGGGCTTTTGAGCCTACATAAGTTGCTGGCCGACTTTAATAATTTTTCCATAATCAAAATAAATTCATATCTCCATAAATACTTATCGGAATTAGATGATCTTTAGATCAATCATACACCTCTCAATGAGAGGAATCTAGGCAAAATATTAGTAATCACAAATAAGGTGATCCACATGGAGTTTGGCCCTAGTTTCTGATTTTAACAGAAAGGTCATAAGTAAATATGACATCCAATGTGAAGGCTATACAATGAAGCAGCTTAAAGGGCAAAAGATCATAGACTAAAAGAAAACAAAACCTAAATAACGGGGACAACAAATAGTAGTTCAATAGTTGTCTCTATCTTCTTGCATGAAGATATTTCCTTTTCCTAGATTAGTTCTCAATGCAGTTTGAGATATTTTGTAAAGTTCTTTTGTATAAATACTTCATAATTCGAAGTATTTAGTGTGGATTGCTATACATTTGTAGAGTTATTTTGATCTTAAACCTGAGGCTGATTGTACCAATTTTCAAGTCAATAGACTAGAGAAAGTAATAAAAAGATTGCATTAGAGGATTCATGAGATGAGTTATTGTAGTGAAGTATCTTCTTTGTTTGATTTTGTTACCTTCTTATGTGTTTCATAAACTTAATTGTTTTTCCAAATTTGAAGGAATTAACTAGAAATTTACCTCAGAATTTTTTTAAGTACACTCTGTTTTTCACAGTTAGTCATTTATATGTTTTCCTCTAATACCCGGATTTGAGAACCCTTAATTGCTCACCCATCCCAGTTGACCTCTTTCACTTCTCTTCATGATTTGGCCTAGGGAAACCTTAATTTTTCCCTAGATCCAATTGGAAACCATTTCACCTTCAAGCCTTTGAGATCTATAGTAACTTCTCTATCTTGCCCTCCAGACACTTTTTTAAAACTTAATCTAGCCTTGTTTGTTTGACATTTGACCCCATAGCCCAATGGTAAAAGACAATCCTTTTCATCTAAGTAGGTGATCCCACCACCCAAATTCAAATCAAAACCCAAGTGCAACCACAACTAGCCTAAAATCCAATAACTAAACAAAGTTAAAACGTAAAGAGAGAGCCCTCTTTGAGATTAGGAAGGCTAGGTCCTGATCTCCAAAAGTGGTTTGTGGTTACCTCTATCATTTCTTTTTCTGACTACTTTGAAGAAAGATTGGAGTGATAACATCATTGGCGACCATACTGGGACTCAATCCTTAGTCTAATAAAACTTTAAGGAAACCTTAAATTTAATCTTAAGCCCCTTAAGGTCATTTTCCGAAGTTATTTTTTGAAAAATTTCATAAAAAAACAGTTACAAAAGTTAAAATTATGGCTCCTAACAAGACTCACTATACCAGGGAAACCCAGATCCAAACCCTGCTACTATAGTTGATGACCTAGATAGAATTTTAAGAAAACCTAAAAAGTTAGAAACTCAGGCAAGTAGTAGATAGTTAGTCAAAGAAAATTCACTCCCTAAGGAGTTGTCAACTTTATAGGAAATCCCTTTTGATTTGTCATTTGACCTCTCATTATTTAGAAATAAATCTGAGAATGCCATCCATGAAACAATGTTAGACCTTGAGTTTATTCAACTCATTAAATCAAAAAGGGTGATTTTCCATCCAGATTTAGATAAATTTGTCTTGGATACTTTTGATGAGTTAGAAGCTTTGACGTCTACATTGATAAGCAATATATATGATGCTTACCTTCAACAATTTGTTGAACTAGCTTCCCTCACTGCTGCTGCCTCTGAAATTTCTGCACAATCTTCACTCACTGTAAATACACCTTCTTTTACCACAACCTCACCAATAGTATCCACCACAATCCAATCCCCTAAACTAGTAATTCATCAACCATCCTCATCCTCATCATCATCTAGTTCATCTCCATCAAGTTCAAGCCCTTCCTCAAGCACCACTTCTTTACCCCCTAGTCAAACTAGAATCTCAGCCATGGCAGACTAATATGCACCTCTAGTTTTACCTGCACAACTCCATGCCATGCCCCAAGATTATCAGAGAAAAATATTTTTGTTTGATGCTACTGGTCAGTACACTGCCCAACAACATGTAAACAAGATGACTAACTATTTTGAGTTGCATGAGATAGATGAATCAGATGTCCAAATGAGGTTGTTTGCCCAAACATTAACTGGGGATGTTAAGAAATGGTTCAAATATTTACTTGCTAAACATATTATGAACTTAGCTAATTTTCATAGATTATTCATTGATATATGGGAGAGAAATAAAAACCCTCTGCAAATACTTTCTGAATATGACAACATTAGAAGAGCTCCTAATGAGTCAGTTCAGGATTATTATACTAGGTTCAATAGCATCTACAATGCAATCCCAACCAATATTAAGCTTCCACCTGACCTACCACTAATCAAGTTCCATGATGGTTTTGGCACTGACATGTCATTCTACTTAAGGGAAAGAAACCCTCAAACTTTGGAACAAATGAAAAGTAATGATGTTAGTGTAGAGGCCAACCTATTAGCCAAGAAAGCCAGAATGAGAAATGAAAAGAGAGTTGTAATTAAAGAGGAAACTTCTACTTCTAATGGAAAAATAGATAATTTAGAAAAGAGTGTAGAAAGAATAATGGATAGATTAGAAAACATGCAAAGAAAAAATCTATGGGAGAATCAACAACCACCCCCAATAAGAAACCCCAACTTTAGGAAGAATCCTAACGTTGGAAAGAATGCTATACCAGATTAGTAGATTAGGCATCCCTTCTAGGAGAACTATGCTGAGGGTTGACAAAACCATGAAGAAGAGGATGACACCCAGATAAACTTATTAGGAACCAAAATTAAGATATTGTTTTTCTTACTCAAGAAGAACAGGAGTTGTATATGTTGCAACAGTTGTAATTAGAATCTGGTGAATCCTTTGACTTTAAACAAGGATATGAGTAAGCTATATATGAGGTTCACAAATAGTATATCTTAAGAAGTAAAATGAACAATGAAGCTCGCACAAAAAGATCAATCCAGACCCAAAATAAAAAGATAATAGAAGCTCCTGTCACTAAATTTTACAAATATTTCCTAGGGGAACACCGAAGACTTATACCCCAAAAATTGTAGATATAACCTCCACTGAAACTCAAACTGAAACAATCACTCAAAACATTCCAAATAGGAGTAATCAAAGAAAAACAGCTGAAACACAGATTGAATTGCCTAGTACTAAGAAATAAGATAAAAACATACAAACTACATTTGTTAAGGAAGATCTCATCAAAACAAACAAAGCTCAACTCCCTTTCAACATCAAAACTGAAATAGCAAAATTAAAGATATCAGTTCCTTTGACTGAACTAGTAAATAATGAATCCTATAGATCATAGATAACTGAAACTTTAAATATAGGAGAGGGAGAAGATGCTGTCAATTTGAACGATGATCAACTTGAATTATTGTTTGGCCCTGAGGCCATTGGTATTCATCAACAAGGAGGAGTCCCTCCTTTCTACATTAGTATGAACATTCATGACAAAATATTACATAATGCTATGTTAGACTCGGGGGCTTCCCATAATTTGATGCCAAAAGCAACCATGGAGAGACTAAACCTAGACATCACCAGACAATATAAGGATTTGTTTTCCTTTGACTCTAGCCAAGTTAAATGTCTTGGTTTGATCAAGTATTTATGTGTAACTCTAGTCCAGTGCCCAACAAAGAGTATTGTAATGGACATAGTAGTTGCAGACATCCCACCAAAATATGGAATGTTATTATCTCGCTCATGGGGAGCAAAATTACAAGGATCCTTGTAGTTAGATATGTCTTATGCCACCATATCTATTTTTGGCCAATAAAGGAAACTATATAGAGAGACCTTGATGAAATGCATGGTGAGCAGTGTAGAAAAACCACAAAAATTTCCTATATACTCCATGAATTCTGATATGGACTCTTTCATCTTGTATAATTCAGAACATGACAATAATCAAATCACAGCTAAAGAACTGAAATACAAAACTGCTGACAATGAAAACATTTTTCATGAGTCCCTATGGCATCTATATTTTGATGGATCTGTGAATAGGTTAGGGGCCGGTGCAGGAGTGTGGATCCATAATACGGAGAATAATCATTCTGAGGGACATGCATTCAGATTAAACTTCAAGTGTACAAACATCATGGAAAAGTATGAAGCTTTGATCTTAGGATTACAAATGGTTAGAAAACTTGGAGCCAAGAGAGTTTCTATACTTGGAGACTCAGAACTGATTACTAAACAAATTAATGGTGAATACTATGTAAAAAATCTCAGACTTAGTCAATACAGGGAGACTGTCCTAGATTTGATTAAAGACCTCCTGGAAACAAACTTTGCTTCCATTCCTAGAAAAAAACTATGCAAGCCCATAGTCTTGCCACTTTTGTTAGTACCTGCAAATTGCCCTTTCAACCCAACTATCAGTACACTGTAGAAGTGAGACATAGGCCTGTTATACCAGACAACTTGAAGTATTGGCATATTTTCTCCTAGGATTCTCAGATTTATAACTTCATGAATGGTGAAGGTGAGTTTTAGAATTGTAAAATAGATACAGACTATATAGTAGAAAATAGCATAGAAAGTGACATAGATAGTGGCATAGATGTAAATATTTTAGATATAGTTAAACCCACTAAATTCACTAAAGTAGAAATAGATAGCTTAGAAAATGTAGAGATAGAAGAGATAATGAATGATGATCCTGAAATTCTGAACCTTAAAAATATTTTTTTGCCTAAGGGATTAGTCCCATTAGAAGATTTGTTTGACTCGAATGATGTAGCTAGAAAACCGAAAATGGAACCTTTAAGAGCAGACATAGAAGAATGTAACATAGGAACTGAGGAAAAACCAAAACTCATTAAAATATCAAAAGCCTTACCTCTAGAGGAAAAGGTTAAATATATAAATCTATTTAAAGAATTCCAATACTTTTTTTCCTGGAGTTATGAAGACTTGAAGTCTTATGACACCAGCATAATTCAACACAAAATACCTCTTAAAGAAGATCATAAACCTTTCAAACAGAAACTTAGGAGAACTCATCCAGTTCTTATGCCATCTATTGAGAAAGAAGTTAAAATAATGTATGATGCCCAAACCATAGCTCCCATTAGATACTCATATTGGATTTCAAACTTAGTCACTACTAGGAAAAAGACTGGAGAAATTAGACTTTGTGTTGATTTCAGAAATTTAAACAAGGTCTCATTGAAAGACAACTATCCTCTACCAAAAATGGACCATATCCTTTAGAGGGTAGTAGGATCATCCATAATTTCATTGCTTGATGGATTTTCTGGATATAATCAGATCTTAGTTCAACTAGAGGACGAAGCCAAAACTACATTTACTACTCCTTGGGGTACCTTCATGCATTTGAAGACACCTTTTGGATTAATGAACATAGGGGCAACATTTCAAAGAGATATGGATATAGCTTTTGCCAAGGAGATCCATGACTTCCTAGTGGTATACCAAGATGACATCACTGTCTTTTCTAAATATGATAATGAACACCTAGATCACTTGAGAAGAGTTTTCATCAAATGTAGGAAATTTGGGATTTCTTTAAATCCAAAAAAGACACTCTTTGGTTTAGAAGAGGGTAAACTATTGGGACATATAATATCCAAAGATGGAATTAGAATAGATCCTACTAGAATAGAGGCCATTTTGACCATTGCCCATCCTAGAAACATTAAAGAGTTACAATCATTTTTAGGCAAGATAAATTTTCTTAGGAGATTCATTTCAAATTTAGCAAAATTGATTAGAGAACTAAATAACATGTTAAGAAAGGATTCAACACTTAAATGGAAAATGGAGGCCAAATAGTCCTTTGAAGCCATCAAGGAAGCCCTAACCAAAACTCCAGTCATTATAAGTCCTGATTTTCAGAAAGATTTTATAATTTTTTCTTTTGCTTCAGATTACACTATTGCAACAGTCTTGTTGCAAAAGAATGACCAAGGATATGAACGACCAATTGCATTTTTTAGTAAATCCTTAAGAGATTCCACACTCAAATACAACATTATGGAAAAATAAGCATTAGCTTTAGTAAAGGCTATGAAAGATTTCATAGTCTATATTTTGTATTCTCACATTATTACTTATGTCAGTAGTTAAGGACATTTTGACACAAAATGGGCCTGAAGGAAAAAGAGGCAAATGGATTGCCACTATATTGGAATATGACATAGAAATAAAGCCTACTAATCTTATCAAAGGCCAAGGTTTAACAAAACTCTAGGTTGAATCGAATTGTTAGGCCCTAGATATGAATTTCATTGTTGCCCTTGATGATCATGAAGAGATGGCAACTCCACAGATCAGTGAACCTTTTACAGATTCACCTTGGTATGCAGATATCATATTTGTATTACTAAAATTACAAGCTCCTCCTGGTTTGACAAGAATTAAAGCTAGATTTTTGAAAAAGAAGTCATTAAAGTATTGTATCATAGATAATATTTTGTTTTAGAAAGACATTAGTGGTATCCTTTTGAACTGTTTACTGAAAGATGAAGTTGATAAAATTATGTAGGAATTTCATGTAGGGGATTGTGGAAGACACTTGTATTGGAAAACTACTGCTCACAAAATCCCGAGGACTGGTTTCTACTGGCCCACTCTTTTTGGAGATGTTAAAAAACATTTGACCTCTTGTCATAGGTGTCAGATATTTGAGGGGAGGAGAAAACTTTTACCCTTGCCTCTTAAACCAATCTCCACAGAAATACCATTTCAAAAATGGGGGTTAAACTTCATTGGAGAAATACACCCAGCCTCCACAGCCCAGCATAAGTGGATTTTTACGGCCACTGATTATTTTACCAAATGGATAGAAGCCATCCCTTCTAGACCAACCACAGACACTATCATTATCTCATTCCTAGAAAATAATATCCTCTCAAGATTTGGATGCCCCGAAAATCTCATTACTGATAATGCAACTGCCTTTAAATCCAAGAGAATGATACACTTCTGTAACAAATACCACATCACCCTTGGCCACTCCACTACCTATTACCCTCAAGGTAATGGACTTGCATAATCCTCTAACAAAAGCCTGGTCAATATCATTAGGAAATTACTGGAAGACAACAAAAATACATGGAACAAAAAGTTGGTCAATGCCTTATGGGCAGATAGACTAACTACTAAGATGTTAATTGTCACATCTCCCTATTAGTTAGTGTATGGGATGGATGTTGTTTTTCCATCATATTTGGGAGTGCCAGTGATGAAGATCATCCAGGAGTTGCAAGTAGAACCAAATGATATCCAGAGAAGGATAAATCAGACCATACACTTGCAGCAGACCGAAGAAGAAGTGTATGTAAAATCACAGGTAATCTAGGACAAAATCAAAAAGGTATTTGATAAAAAGACTAAAGCTGATGATTTTTACATAGGTGATAAAGTTCTTAAGTGGGATTCAAGAAGAGAAGACAAAGGCAAACATGACACATTTGAATTCTTATGGCAAGGGCCTTATGTAATTTATGGTTACAGAGGTAACAATGCTTTTTTCTTGAGAGAGATATATGGATCAGATCTACCAAGAGGGCCTGTCAGTGGTAGAATGCTAAAGCATTACCTTTCCATTTATTAACAGTAGTTCATTTTACTTTGGTCATTGTACATAACATTACATAGTGTAGATTGGAGTGGATGGTGATCTTTTGAAGTTGAAGCCTAGAGAGAACGGTGTGAGCTTTGAAGGTTTCACCATCATAAGTATGAATAAGGCAGAAATCACAAAACAACAGTTTATAGGGTAACTGAAGTCACAATTCAAAGGCTACTGATCTTAAAGTTCTTGACATTTCACCAGGAAATGCCATCCCCATGTGGAGCCACTGTTAGGGTCCTATAATAATAGGATTCATAATTTTGAATTGACTATGTTAAGTCTTGTAATATTGTACATACTTTTGCTTTATGCAAAATGATTTCCATATTAAAAATTAAAAAATGTAAAGAGGGTATGTCCTAAAAGAAATATCAAAGGACAAAAAAGAATAAGAAAATATCAAAAAATGAAAAAATATGAACCCCAAACAAAAACAGATCATAAAAGTTTGCAATTCCAAGTGCCACTACTTTTTACTTTATTGTGAAAAATAATGGTTGTGTGCAGCTTGTCATAAATGCCACAACCCATGATAGTCAAACTGTTTAATCTTGACTAGTTCATGCTGTAAATTTCATGTTTATAGTTAGAGAATAAAAAATCTTGCTAAAGTATTTAATTTTGGCAGATCAATATTTAGGTAGAGAAATAAAATGTGCCCATAATCTTAATCTTAGCCATTGGAAGGTACAAGGTTAGAATTAGATAGTTTACTCTTCAAAATAAAAAGGAAAGAAAGGGTTTGCTAGCTTAAATGCACCCAATAAAGTGAAGAAAAAATGTTAGGGTAAGTGAAGGGTAAGTACAAGAAAGGTTGCAGAAGTACAAAGTTGATTGAAACAAAAGCACATTTATTATGCTTAATCCTATGTTTCAGTGTGTAGGAGCAATTATGAAAGTGAAAGGATGTTCACAAGTTTATTTGGCTAACTTCCCCTCATTTCATTTCACCCCCTACTACATACTTACTAATTTCCCCATTATCCCATCATTTCCTAAGAAAATACCCTTTTCACTTCATTTTCATCCTTGCCCCTTGGTTTCACACATTTCCATAGTAATTTACCCTCCAAACTCATTCCCCTACCCAAAAACCCCTTTTCCCTAGTGTGAAGCCCATTTCCCCTTGAAAAAATACCCTTTCCCCTCATTTTAACCTTGTTTCATTAATTTCAACCCCTTTCCCTAGTCATTCCCTTTAAAAATGATCCCCCCTTTATTAATATCCTTATTAAACCCATAAAAACCCATAAAAAACCATAAAACCCCCTTTTCCTAAGTTTAAATCCCCCCCCGCATTACTTTATTAACTCCGCCATTCATATATTTCTCGACAAAACCCCCAAAACCCTTTTAAACCACAAAACCCCATATTTCCTATGTTTTTTCTCCCTCCCACTTTATTTAATTTAACTACAAAAATTCACATTTTCTCGATGTAAAAACCTTTTAACCCACCTCATTGGTGTGGTTAACAAACCCCCTCCATATTAAACCCCGTTCCCACTATATTTAAACCCACGCATTATACTTTTAACCCACACCACTTATTCATTAAATAATTACATGTTAAGTGTAATTATCCCCCAGGCCCCGCTAATCTTTGCCTGATTGCCCTCCGTGCAACTCCACCGCACGATAGCCGTTAGATCTTACACCCCCAAATCTGGCATGCATCCATATTGCACGGTCCCAACGTCCGACCTTTACTAGCTCGAGAGCACACGAGATTCGTGGTTTTGCTTAGGACCCTTTTGGCTACGTGGCAACTCCACACTAACTCACGTGCTCTCATAAAATTACCACCCAATGGCAAAAAGCGGTGAGATGAGCCTTAATACCACCTCCCCACTAAATTTGAAGCCATTCACTATTCATATTATTAATTTCAATGCCAATTCTATCTGTTAGCCATTAAAACCCCGAAGACCCTCATTTTCACTCCTTTCGCTCGTTTTTTTAGTAAAAGCTACCTTAGCCATTTACGCCACTCTGAGCCTCTACGACTGGATTTCACCATGGATTACCTCCCAAAGATGCTCCAGACTCCATCCACAGTTCTTCCCAATTTAAATACAGCCTTCGATCACCTCCTCTCTGACCTGCATTTTATTAATAATTGTTGTATTTTGCAGGTAATTAGCAGAAGAGGAACTTGGATAAACAGTTTTGATACTAGTCCGAAAACCTGTTTACTCCAAGATTCGCAAGGAAAATGCATTCAAAAGCCTTTATCCAGAAGAAAAAGACAATCATCATAGAGAAGGAAGAAACCCTTTACACAGAGCCAATAATGGTTAAAACACAGATGAAATCATTTTTCACCAGTACAACAAAAGACTCTTACAAACCACATTCCAAGCAACATTATGTATTCTACATAGTAAAAATCATTTTTACTAAAAACACAAAAACATGAAAGAGTGAGTAAGATTTACAGTAAAAGGTAAAAGTGAAAGCAGGTGACAGAGCATTCATGCTAAAATAAATACACTTGAAAGATGAATAGAGGGGGCAGATGAAAGTGTATCAAATGAAAGGTCATAAGTAAATATGGCATCCAATGTGAAGACCAAACAACCAAGCAACTTAAAGGGCAAAAGATCAGAGACTAAAAGACAACAGGACCTAAATAACAAGGACAACAAATAGTAGTTCAATAGCTATCTCTATCTTCTTGCATGAAGATATTTCCTTTTCCTAGATTAGTTCTCAATGTAGTTTGAGATATTTTGTAAAGTTCCTTTGTATAAATACTTCATAATCTGAAATATTCAGTGTGGATTACTATACATTTGTAGAGTTATTTTGATCTTAAACCCAAGGGTGATTGTACCAATTTTCATGTCAACAAACTGGAGCAAGTAATAAAAAGATTTCACTAAAGGATTCATGAGATGAGCTATTGCAATGAAGTATATTCTTTGTCTGATTTTGTTACCTTCTTATGTGTTTCATAAACTTAATTGTTTTTCCAAATTTGAATGAATTAACTAGAAATTTAACTCAGAATTTGTTTAAGTACACTCTATTTTGCACAGTTAGTCATTTATATGTTTTCCTCTGATACCCGGATTTGAGAACCCTTAATTGCTCTCCCATCCCGGTTGACCTCTTTCACTTCTCTTCATGATCCGGCCTAGGGAACCCTTAATTTCTCCTTGGATCTAATTAGAAACCATTTCACCTTTAAGCCTTTGAGATCTGTAGTAACTCCTCTATCTTTCCCTCTAGACACTGTTTTTAAAATTTAATCGAGTCTTGTTTGTCTGACATTTGACCCCATAGCCCAATGGTAAAAGGCAATCCTTTTCATCTAAGTAGGTGATCCCACCACCCAAATTCAAATCAAAACCCAAGTGCAACCACAACTAGCCTAAAATCCAATAACTAAACAAAGTTAAAACATAAAGAGAGAGCCCTCTCTGAGATTAGGAAGGCTAGGTCATGATCTCCAAAAGTGGTTTGTGGTTACCTCTTTCATTTCCTTTTCTCACAACTTTGAAGAAATTTTGGAGTGATAACACACAGTGAAAAGAAAAAAATGAAAAAAATGAAAAGTAAAAAAAAAAATCAAAATGAAAAATGAATAAGGCAAAATAAGAGAAAGGCTTCCTGCGTAGGGACGTGATGCAATTAACTCTATCGAGGTACTGAGCAGGCTCCCTAGCAGTGGAGCCATGCTTGTGTTCCTATGTGACTCCATCGAGGTACTATCCAAGTCTCTTGGCAATGGAGCAAGACCAAAGTTGAAACTATGACTCTGAAGACTATACTTCTTGTGCACCTATATACCCCTCGACCCTAATTGAAACAATTGTGTTGCCTTGGCTTGGAATTTGTGTCAATTGACGAACAATCTAGAAGATTCTACTTCTTACATCATGCTAGTGAGAAGCCAAGATGAGAAAATAATTGAACAATACTTCCAGAGGTGTTAGACTCGTTTTCACAAACAAGGTCCATTCAGAGAGCTGGAGTTATACCGGTGTGTCGCCAAGTGTTGTAGCGGCCACAACCACCCTCCAAAATTTATCCTTAGCATGTTTTGGAGCTTCCCCTACCAACCTTACACAACACTTTGTCTTGCTTCGTCAAGTACTCAAGCTTCAGTGTTTTCCTCGCACAAAGGTAGCCTGTCAATCATAGTCGATCCATTCCCCTCACAGGTTTCTTACCCAGACTTGGTCCAACTACAGGTTGAGCAGCTTCCTAGTGAAATTTCCACATTTTTAGAGGGAAACCAGCCTTCCCTCCAGGAATTGCGCAATTCCCTCTGACAACCTGTTGGGCTCCAGGATTGTGCAATCTTGCCAGCCAACCCTCCCAGCAAGATTTGTTCAATTTTTCCCATCAACAAGCTGTTCAACCCAGGATGTGCACAAATTTGGGTAGCAGTTAGCTTCTCTACCCATAAATTGCACAATCCCCTTTGGCAATCATCCCAGCTTATAGTCAGGAATGCACATTTTTCTCTAGTAGTCAAGCAATCTCTTGCATGTGAAGCTGAGTTGATCGGTTCCCTTCAGGACTGAGAAAACATAATTGCATGCATAGGTTGCTTCTCCTAAGGCACCATGCAAAGGCATCCCTTGTCTCAAGGATCTATGTTTAGTAGTTGGAGGTTACATGCAAGGAGTGATTCAGAAGCCTCCCACCAAGTGTTGCTTCCCCTAGATTTGTGGCATGCGTGTCACAACCTCAATCTTATCAAAAATCATCAAAAAGATGTTGCAGAGCGCATTCCTCACTTCAACCTTGCATCTCTGACATCCCACTTCACATCTAGGAGCATTCGGCACATTCAGCTCAACTGTTTTGGGGTAAGCCTGCTTCCCATGCCTTGTGGTGCATTTCTGTTGCTTTTTGAGTTTTCTCTTATATGAATATTGTTTTCTTGATTTCTTTAAATTCTTGTTGTCGTTTACATGTATACTAGCTTTTCCTAGCTCTATTTCAATTTTTATTGCTATCTCATTATCATTGCATGCATGAAATAGTTTTGCACAGACGTTCGCCCAACTGGCGAACTGCCTCACCCACATGCAAGTTGATCTATTTGCTGAATATTTCGTTCATGTTTTGCATGCACTATTTATCACTTCTGTTATCACTTACGCCATGCATTCATTGACTTACTTGCTTTCAGTTGTCCATCAGTGACTCGGGCCAACCTTGGCCTGGTAGCTGCCTTCACCAAAGCTGCATTGCACAATCTGGAGAAGGAAGGCTCACCTTCCTTTCCAAATTTGCACATTCTATCCCAACATTGGCCTCCTAGAATGAATTGCACATTTCTGGAGGTCAGTGGTTGCTTGGCCCAAAAATTTCCATAAATTTTTCCATGGGCTAGGAGTCCTTCCCAGCTGGAATTGCACAATGCGCAATCCCAATAGTCAACAACTAGACTAGACTATGCATTGTGCAGTTCCAGCAGTCAGTCAGTCTCTCAGTAGCTCGAACAGTGCCTTGTGCAGTCTTGGCAGTCGGTTTCCCGACCTCCTGGCTGAAATTGCGTAACCTTCATGATCATTCACCCAGGTATGTTGCAAGTTAGTTCTCATGTTCATTCTGGTTTTTGACTAACAAATTTCTTGCTATGAGTGTTTCCATGTCTCCAGGTATCACAGGTGTTCATCTACCTCTCAGCAGTATAGGTACAATGGCTTCCAGGGGAGTAGAGACGAAGACACCATTCAGAGCACGCTTGGGGATGCAGTCAATCTAGTGTCTATGAGCTTGCATATTCATGAAAAAATCAAGTTGTTCATGGACAACGACATCATGAACATCAACTGAAGGCAATATACTGAATGCAGCAAATGCAGTGAATGAAGTGAATGCAAGAGGAAGGTTGTTAACAACATAAAGGCGGAGCAAAGTTGCAAGATCAAGCAGATTCATCTTTGGAGACTCGGGCTATGAAGTGATGGAGCAGCATGAAGATCACGTGAACGCAGAAGATGGAACAAAGAAGGAGTTCCATGTGCTAAAGTAGCAACTCAGGAAGAACATGAAGTAACACATATAGTCCAATGAGTTGCAGCAAGAACAGGAACAACAATGGGCGCAACATGCACTCATGGATGAAACTGCGCTAGTACAAGTTAAGGATCCATCCCAGTAGCTGACACAGAGATAAAATGGTGAGAAGTGTTGTTGAGCACTTGCAAAGGATCTAGCAGCATGCATGTCATTGAGTGCACGCATGCAATCCAACCCATTCAACACACTCACCAAGGCAAAGAAAAGAAGCAATTCGAACTGGAGATGAACACGCACTTTCGAAAGTTGATGTGCATGATCACCAGCACACATTTGAAGATGAACATGAACACCATGCATCAGTGTGTTGCTGGTTCAACCATACCCAATAATACCATGCACATGTTAGCAGACGAGTTGGATGGAGGGGCCGAACCAATGCACCGGTTCCAATGGAGGAAAGAGTTCGCTTCAACAAGATGTCACCATGAGGTACATGCACACCATCATGGACGACCAAGCTTGGAATCAGCTCACCAGCTTCACCATCACAAGCATGTCAAAGTGTTTGTCTCACCACAGTGGACTGAGTGTCAATGATGTCTTGTGAGGCTTTCTCAAGCCATGCTGTCTCACATGATTACATGTGCATTGTAATGTTGATTCATGTCAAGTGTAAGTCGATTCTCTACAGTAGGATGTAACAATCATAAAGTAGGTGAAGAGTCATGAGGGTAGTTGAACTGTCACAAAGGGAAATGTCAAGGGTCACCCCACCCTTTGCTATAAACAGTCACTCATAACTCATTGTAAAGGCTTTTGGTCAACCAAGTTTCTACTAAGACTATCTTGAAGAAAACTTGGGCAGTATTGTAATGCACCTTGGATTCTCCACTGCACAGAGCTAATACATCTCTTTGGAGGAGTAGGCGGATGTGGCTATAACGTTCCACTAATGGGCCTAGAAGGTTTACATGGTGTATTATATGATTGTGACTTACACTTCTTTATATAATAAAAGCCAACACATTTTCATGCATATGTTTTTATTATAGTTGGACTATTCCAGTTGCCTTAATAATATATGTTGTTTAACTTACATACTTGTATATGAATTGATTTGTATGCAATTATATGGATCTTGTTGTTAATGTGTTGCATATGTTGTTAATGTTGTCACTGCCCATGTCGATTGCTCTGCTGGACATCAGACAGACCTTTATCTAAACCTTGGTATATCAACTGTCACACTTGTCTCAGACTAATCCATGAGTGTTTTTCGTGTTATCTTACATTGTATGTTCTGATTGCCGCATCCGTGTCGACTGCTCCGCCAGAAGCTGTGCATGTCCTTTGTGTTGTGTGTTCCTAGTCGAGTTGGGACTGATCCCTTTCAACCTGGAACTCACCTTCACCTTCCTCTCCCTTTGAAGTGTTGGAACCTCTCATACTCATTCCTTGACTCATTGCATCAATCACACCCTTGCTACTGACAGAGTTGTCTTACTTGCTTCTGTGCGACATCACAGTTAAGGCATTACCTTATGACCCACTGCCAGGACTCCTACACCAAACGGTCAGAGGTCTAATTGGGACTTCTTACTAGGGAGATCCCCTTGACATGTTGGTGGGTCCAACATTGTCAAAAATTGGTTTAGACGATTTATGCCATGCGCTAGCCACATCTTATGTACACCAAAAATGTACTTCAGAATGGTTACCTCATCTCTCTTCGTCCGAGTTCTTCCAAATTATTTTCCTGCAGGTTACACTCACGCTGGTTGATGTGGGATGCCTTAATTCCTTCCTTCCAATAGATATTTTCCCATCGACTTCGACTCACTTTTTTGGGAATAAGGTCTAGAGTCTTTTTTTTAGTACCTTAGGGTTTGTAGTCATTAGTGGCAAACTCCTTCACTATTGGCAATGATAATACATCAATGTCTCTTGATTTATATACTCTTTCAAGTGTTTGACTTCAACACATTTCTCCACACTAATATAATGCGCTGCGATAACCCCTCAATACTTAAGTATGTATTCTATTGTGTTGTACATTGGGTGTAGGTGTATGTGGCATGATGTATATTAGGTGTAGGTGTATGCATTATCTAGATTCATATGCTATGTGTGGATGTATGTATTGTTATGTGCATTGTGTATGTGTACATGATTGAAAAAAATAAAAAGGAACTAGGTGCTTTCCAGGCATGGCAACCAATCTGGTATGTGTACAAAAGGACAAAGGACAAAGGTAGAAGTAAAGGACCGATTAAAGGATAAGTATCAATATTTTATTTTAGTTTAATTATGCATGTGATCTATGATTCTAAGTAATGATGGTTACATGTGATCTATGATTTTGGTTTATGATGATTGCATGTGATTCATGATTTTGATCTATGATGGTTTTGTTTTGAGCTAATCAGATGTGATATGTTTATACATGATGATTTGGTCAATATCTAGTTTGACTTGTTGTGACAGGAAGTGAACAAAATTTCAAGTGTACCTTATTGAAGAGCTACCGATGAGGTATGATGTGAATTTATTTCAATTTATTTTAAATCTAATGGGAATTATGTGCTTGGTATAGGGAGCACAAAAATACCTGGTTGGGTGGTTGAAACTGATTGAAAGCATTAGAAGCAACAAAAAAGGAATTGGAACATGTAAAAGTATGTTGGGAGAGCACTTCAAGAGAAGGGTCATTGTGGGACACTGGTACCCAATAGTGTCCATTAATTTCCATGAGCATGCTATGAACAATATGATGGTTTTGAGGCAGGGATATGCCTTAGTTTTTGGACTTCCGATGTGAGGAAACCTTCCAAGGGAGGGGTCACCTGAGACTATGTAGCAGAGAAGGGGATGCCCGTGGAACTTGAAAGATGTGTGACTACATGGAATGGGGTGACTAGATTACCTAGGGGGCTGTGTAGCAGAGAAGGCCTGGGTTCGTGGATGTAATTTTTTTGTTATTAGCATTTCCAAATGGAATCATATGAACATTGGGAGTGTGCAGTGGAACAATGAGCTAATAATTCTTCGATGAGAGGAAAAGTGGAACAAGATTACAACGCCAGGCATTGATGTAGACTTTGGCTCTCACAATGGATTTTTGACTTCCTGGGAAGGAAGAGAATCCTGGTACTACTATTGAGGGTGGAGGTGTGAGCCTATGTATTTCCTTGTTGATTGATACGGGCATCGTATCCTTTTATTTGTTGGTTGAGAAAATGTTCATATGTATATATGTGTATATTATTGTAAATACTATATCGAAACTAGATTTATAAAGATCCATAGACAATATGATTATTTATTGGTTGAAGCAAATGTGCTTGAGTATGTATGTGGTTGTTATTGTAAATACCATAATGATATGTGTTAGAAAGCTCCAGTAAACGGTATGTTTGTCATGTTTTAGCAGTGATCATTGTAAATAATGCAACGAGCTATGTTATAAAGCTCCATGGGAAGTATATTTTGTTTCAACGATCTTGTTGGTTGTAGGTGTCATTAAACACTGAGGATGGTGTTTTCCCAAGGAGGAGGTTTCTGTAACAACCCTGGTAAAAAATCTATGTAATAAAGTTAATAAAAGAAAAATAATAACCATGGACATGGGACACATATTCCAAGTTGAATGCTAAGAAAAACATCCTAGTGGGTGTTAATTTGGTTTATTATGGCTAAGGAAATTGGCAAAGGAAATGTCAAAGGCTTTGGAAATTCAAGAGGCATAATTTGGCATTTATTTATGAAAATAATGGAAATTAGGAGAAAAGGAATTTGAAAGGTCACAAGTTGCATGTGAGAAGGAAAATGAAGGAAAATAATGGAAAAATGAAGAAATTAGAGGCCTCATTGATAAAAAGGCTTTTGAGGATCAGTTGGTAGCTTTTTTCTTGGCTTTTGTCAGTGTTATACTTTTTTCAATTTTCACTTGGATCTCTCTCTCTATTCTCTCTCTCTCTCTCTCATACTCATGGAAACTAATAGTTTCTTGGAACACTCTTGGAGGAGTGTGGCATACTTTGGATTTGGATAAAGAAGGAAAAGGAAGAGTAGGAAAGCATAATAGGACATTGGGATCAATAACTATAGCAAGTTTTTCTCGCAGGTATGGAGTTTCATGTATGATTTCCTTGTTATTTTTGGAATGCATGGAAAATGCATGTGGTTTCTTGGATATGATATGTCATTGGAATGAAGGAATGCCTAGATTAATAGTGAATTTTCTTAGCCTTGCCATTTCCTGGATATCCATGGTGTTGTGGGTGTCTTTGCTTTTGTTGTCTAGTTGGTTATCATGTTCCTTTGGATGTGGGTTGAGTTACTAGTTCATGGAAGCCTTGGTTGGAAAAATGCTCTAGAATCCCTGTAACATCTAGTGTTGAGATACTAGTCCTAGAATAATTGGTTGGACAAATGCTCAGGATGCCCTTGGTGGGTTGCGTTACTAGTCCTGAAAGCCCTAGTTGGAAAAACACTCTAGAAGCTCGACAATAATTGTAGGTTGAGTTACTAGTGCTAGAAGCCCTGGTTGGAACAAACTCTTTGGAGCCTTGAACAACTTGGGTAAAGACCAATTTGGTGATGGTTAGTGATGTCCAACTATGAAGTGGAAACACTGGTTAAGGGTTGAGGTGGTTTTTCCTCTGGAAGCCCTGGTTTAGTTTTGTTGGATTTGTTCCATGCAATCCCACATTCATGCTTGGAATATGGCATGGGGTTGATTGGTTGAAAGAAATATTTGGTTCAACAAATTTATGGCCGAGTGGTACGTGGAAGTCCCAGAACAAGTTACATTTTTCATATATTAATAAGAGTTTCTTTCCTCTTGCATTTGATGGGTAAATATACTTGTTCATATGGGGTTTTTATGGAATTTATATCCTTGTTATTTATGTTGGTTATATGTTGGTTATGAGTATGTTTTATGAAAGTGATGATGTATGGCTCTCATCATGTTTTGATTTTCAAATGAGTAAACAATGAATATATGGCCTAATAGATGATAATGCAACTATTGTGATAAGGCATCAATGCTTCCTTGTGATTATCAGATAAGGATGAGACCCCTATGCTCATATTTCTCCTAAGATGTATCCTTGAAAACATGGCACATAATCTGGGGTCCCAGGCTCAGAACTAGCTAAAAAAGTCCCCAGTCATTGGGATGCCCTTGCCATGGGAGAAACTACAGTGTCCCAGTCACATGAATTCCCATGTCATGGAAATGACTGAGGCTCTAGGTCAGTAAAATTTCAAGTTACCTTAGGGGTTGGTCACCTGGAAGGGTTGGTTGGCTTCGAAAGGTTTTGTACCATGTGTAGAAGGTCAGATTGGTTGTGTCTTGTCGCTTCCACTTCCTTAGCTATACATGGGTAGTTGAATCAGATAATCGTAGCCTCTCATCACATGTTTAACCTAACCGATCTATTAACTTGGTTAAATGTGGGAGGAGGGCGTTACATATACATTGTGTGTCACCAAATTTGAAAATTTATCAACAAGAGGTGTGGTGTTTTATTTCTCAATTTCTAGCTTTTAACATTGTCTCTATTCCTAGAATGCCTAACGTAGTTGCGGATGCATTAGAAAATGCTTCTTCTATGTTTTCACCACTTATGGATGGTTTTTCTATTGAAATTATTTATAAGCCATCCATCACTGATAATATCGGTAATTTACGCATTTTTAATGATAACTAGCAGATATCACATTTGTTATGCAACCAACTCACAAAACAGAAGAAAATATATATGAATGACTTCAAAATCAGCCTCTTAGGGGGAAACCCCCGTTACATTACACAAATGAACAATTATTGGATGATACAAATGACAAGACCTCCTTTCTATATATAGGAGTCTAAGGGGTCAAATATAGTCAAAGACGAAATAACAATAATAATTTAAGGGCACAACAATAACAATAGTGGGCTTCTATGGGGCACAATAATAACAATATGGGAACAACATGGGCACAACAATAACAATAAGGGGCTACAATGACAACAATAATAAGGGAATACACTAGTATTATGGGGACCTAACATGCCCCTCTCCTTCAGAAAAGTGTTGTCCTCAATGTTTGAGTAGTTCTGGATGCTTATGTATAAAATTATCATCCTCCCATGTGGAATCTTCAGCAGGTAAGTTCTTCCACTTAATGAGATACTCTGATATTGATCGATTTCATAGCTGTCAAGTTATTATTTTTGTGATTGCTTTAGGTTCCAATATGAATGTTCCTTCCTTGCGAAGTTCTGGAAATATTGTTTGAACTGGGAGCTTATCACCTATAACCTTCTTTAAGCATGAAACATGGAAAAATGGGTGCACTTGGGAAGTTGTAGGAAGCTCCAAGTTGTATGCCATAGTACCAATCTTTTGCAACACCTTGTATGGACCATAATACTTTGGTGATAATTTATTATCCTTCTTAGCTTGCTTGAGGGACATTTGTTTGTATGGTTGTAGCCATAGAAATACCCAGTCACCTACATCAAAACTTCTTTTGGTGTGATGTTGATCTTCCTGTTGTTTCATTCTATTCTATGCCAAAGTGAGGCTATCCTTTAAGAGTTGGAGAACTTGTTGTTGACACTCGATGTGATCTTCCACTGCTTGAACATTAGAATTTTATATTAAATATGATGTGATGGATGGTGGATGATATCCATAAAGTGCCATAAATGGGGTCATTTTTCTGCAGTATGGAAGGAAGTGTTATACCATCATTCAGGAAGACGCAACCATTTGACCCATTATGTCTGTTTATCATATACAAAGCAACGAAGATATCCTTCCAAACATCTGTTCACTATCTCAGTTTTCCCATTAGATTGAGGATGATAAGATGAGCTATGAGCTAACTAAGTACACAGACAAGAAAATAATTCTCTCCAAAAATTTCCAGTGAAAATGGGATCTCTGTTTCTTAGCAACTGTATTAGCTTTAAAGGGATGATATAATGCACAAAAGTGTGTATACTTGGTAAGTCTATCAACTACCACCATGATGACACTCTTTCCTTTCGACTTGGGTAAACCTATGATAAAATCCATTGAAACCTCCTCCCAATGTTGACTTAGAATGGATAAAGGTTGTAATAGACCTGGGGTCTTAATTGTTTCAACTTTATTTTGTTGGAAAACCAAACATTCCATCACAAACTTTTGAATATTAGATTTAAGGCCATCCTAAAAAATTCCTTCTTAACCCTGTGGTAAGTTTTAAAAAATATTGAATTCCCTCCTAAGGGAGAGGTGCGCAATTCCATAAGAATCTTTTGTTTGAGTTGGGAATTCTTACAGATGTATAAGCGATCTTTGTACCATAATGAATCATTTTTCCAACTAAATGTATCATATGTATTGGGGTATTGTTGTAACTTTTGAATGAGTTCCCACACTCCTTTTCCATTCTTCCATTCATCCCTTGCTTCGTTTATCCTATCTGGTTGGATAATAGAAATGGCACAAAGCAATGCTTCCACATCCTCATCCTTTCTTGAGAGTGCATCTGCAACAACATTTTGCTCCCCTCTTTTGTAGATGATTTCAAAGTCATAAGCCAACATCTTTGTGAGCCATTTTTGCTACTCTTATGAAGATAATATTTGTTCTAAAAAGTATTTAAGACTATCATGCTCTTTTTTTACCTTGAAGTGTCTTCCCATTAGTTAAGGTCACCATTTCTTAAGTGCATGTAGTATTGCCAACATTTCCTGCTCATAAATAGATTTGTGTAAATACTTTCCTTTGATTGGACTACTTTCAAAAGCCATGGGTCTTTCTTCTTGCATTAAAACCGCACCAAACCTTGAAATGTAGAACGTCCATTGGTAAGGCCAAAAGGCATGACCAAAAATTCATAATGACCCTCATGAGTTCTAAATGTTGTTTTCGAAATGTCTTCAGTCTTCATTCTGATTTGATGATATTCTAAACGATGGTCCAACTTTGTGAAGTAAATTTCTCCATGCAATTCATCCAATAATTCATCAATGACAAGAATGGGAAATTTATCTTTAATAGTGAGCCTGTTGAGCTCCCTAAATTCAGACAAATGCGCCAAGATCCATCCTTCTTGTGCACCAATACTACTGGAGCAGACAAAGAACTTTGACTAGGTTGAATTATACCAGCCTCTAGCATTTCTGCAACCATACTTTCAATTTCACTCTTTTGGGCATAGGGATATCTACAAGGCCTGATGTTTGGAGGAACACTTCCTAGAACCAAATGAATAGCAAGATCATGATCAGGAATAGGTGGGAGGCCTTTGGGAGTCCCAAATACCTTGGAATGATTGTCAAATACTTTTTAGAGATATGGAGAAATAGATGATTTCAACGTGGGAACCTCTAGCAAACATAAATGTGCAATTATGCCACGTTGTTCATTCTTTAGAAGCTTTGTCATTTCGTTAGAGTTGATTATCTTTCCAGATTTCCCTATGATCCCCCTTAATTCAACTTCCTTTCCTTTTGAAAAAAAATTCAAGAAAAGTTCTTGAAAATTAAAAGCTATCGTACCCAAAGATTGTAGCCATTGGACTCCTAGTATAACATCAACACCACTCATTGGAATAGAAAGCATTGGACTATTCAACACATATTCTCCCATGGATAGCTTGATATTATGGAACTTTACAGAGCAATTTATGGTTCTTCCATTTGCAATCATCACTTGACACTCTGGTGCTGGATATAGGAAGAAATTCAATTTCGTCACTATCTTACAATGAATAAAATTATGGGTATTGCTTGAATCAATCAACATTATTACTCGTTTCTTCTTGATATGTCCTTCTATCTAGATAATTTGAGGAGTGGTTATTCTGATTAATGCATCACAAGATATGGTCAGATTCATTTCTTCTTTCTCTAGGCTTCGTTCCTCGTGTGTATCCTTTTCTTTTGATGTTTCTTGTTCCTTTTCTTCTTCCTCTTCACAATCTATGTAAAATATTTTTTTCTTGGCACACTTATGGCCTTTAGTGTATTTGCAATCAAAACTGTAACAAATCCCTTTTGCTCTTTTTTCTTCCAAATGTTGTGGTGTAAAACTTGTAGGTTGTGGAAGGCTAGGGGCAACGACTCTTCCATCTTTATAGCTGTGATTGGTAGGCTTCCTTGTTGCCATAATTTTGCTTTCATTTTTTGTTGCCAACTTGAATGCCTTCTCTGATGAATCAGGTTCCCAAAAGCGAACCTCATGTTGAATATTATCCTTTCATGTCCCTATGAGCACATCAATCCTATGGTCCTCTGGAATATCTTTTACCCTTATATTCAATTTTTGGAAGTCCTCAATGTGCTCCACCATTGAACCATTTTGTTTGAGATTTATCAATTGGTTGTTGCTTTTTGTATCCTCATAATGTGCTATCATTTCTTCCGTAAAAATTTCCCAAGTGACAATTTGTTTACGAGAGAAAAGCCATCGATACCATACAAACTAATTGGGTTTCAAATATAAAGTTGAAATACGTACCTTTTGTGTGTTTTGCACATTATGGAGATCGAAATATTGCTCCATCTGTAGTATCCATGTTACAGGATCCTTGCCATCAAACTTCCTCATATCAATCTTTGGAACATGGTGGGTCTTCAATCCCTTGTTAGAGTCTATGAAATAATGATTAAAATTTATTTTGTTCTCATCATGAGTTTCCCTTACTACCCTTTGCCATTAGTAAGCATTTCTTGTAGCAACTTTGTCAAATCTATCTTCAAATCTTCTATGTTGCCTTTAAGTTTTTCTTCTATACCATCCATCTTAGCTTCCATTCCATCCATCTTAACTTCCATGCTATCCATCTTAGATTCCACTCCATTCATCTTAGCTTCAATGCCATCCATCTTAGCTTCAATGCCATCCATCTTAGCTTCCACGCCTTTCTTTAAACCATCCATCTTAGCTTCTGTTACTTTTTGTGAGAGTGAAATTTGTTGCACTTGGTCTTATTGCATTTCTTCCTCTTCTTCATGAGTCATGCTAGATTTTTAAGTTTTCTTACTAGGTGTTTCCATTTTCTTTCTTTGGGGCATAAATTAATGATAATTATGCTTCACTATGTCCTTTGAATTCCTTCAAACTAATTTTTCAAACCAAACATATGCAAAATTTTAAAAAGAATACACACCTTTTTTGGCTTTATAGGAGCTCGACATCAAATTTGTTGTATCTCTATAATTTTGGATCTTCAAGGTCTAAAATTTCATCCTGTAGTATCCCTTTGAGTCCTCATTCCAACCCTGCAAGTCTGATAAAGATTGGATTCTCCAAGAAAGTGTTATTCCAAATCAAACACGATGACCTGATTATAGACTGGTTCAATAGAGTGAACTTGTACGAAGTTCCACATGTCACAGTTTCAACCTTCGGACCTAAAACCAATACACAGAAAACTGCAGTCCGTCCTCTTTCTATACCTTTTTAATAAATTTCAATCTGATTCTCAGAGAGAAAGTTATGATGATTTTCCCTAGGTTACCTGTTTGAGGTATAATTTGGGACCCTGCACAAACCCTAACTTTGTTGGATCATATCACCTAAAATTTAGTGTGACAAGATCTGAAATTCATATCGAAGGTTGAAAATGATTTCAGCTCAAATGGGTTTTAATTTTAGCTTCTGAAACGTTGTAGAAACAAAGTTATAGATAATATTCCACGATGAACTATTTGAAGCAGCGAAACCCTAGAATCCAGAGCTCCGATACCAATTGTTATGCAACCAGCTCACAAAATAGAAGAAAAGATAGATCAACGAATTCAAAATCAACCTCTTTGAGGGGGAAATCTCATTTACATCACAAAAATGAACAATTCTTTGATGATACAAATGGCAAGGGATCCTTTCTATATATAGGAGTCTAAGGGGTCACAATATAGTTAAAGCCGACATAACAATAATAATGTAAGGGCACAAAAATAACAATAGTGGGTTGCTATGGGACACAATAATAAAAATATGGGGACAACATGGGTGCAACAATAATAATAATGGGCTACAATGACAATAATAATAAGGGAATACACTAGTATTATAGGGACCTAACAACATTTTATGGAGAATGTTGTTGTATTCAAAGATGTAGCTATTGACGAACATGAGCATGATAAAGAGTTGCAAGATGCATCTCACGCAAGCAAGGAAAATCCCATGCTAAAAGGTGTGGTATGATAAGAAACATTTTATGACTTGCAAAATCTCTTTATAGGACCAATCACTGCCAAAATCCACAGTTCAATGTTTTCGCATGAACAAATTAATCTTGGAATAGAAAAGGATCCAAAATTTGTTAATCTCGGTACTTGCTACACACCACAAGAGAGGAAGGCCTTCATCCTCTTATTCAAGTAGTACCAAAATGTTTTTTCATGGAAATATGATGAGCTCAAAAATTACGACACGTGAATAATCCAGCATGTTATCCCAATAAAGGAAGGGGATAAGCCTTTTCAGTAGAAGTTGCGAAAGGTACATCCGACACTTGAGCCTTTGATTAAGAAGGAGATGAGGAAGATTTTGGATGCTCAAATCATTTACAAAGTGTGACATTCAACATGGGTATCAAATTTGGTCCCAGTAAGGAAGAAGTCTGAGGAAATATACTTGTGCATAGATTTCCGAAATATTAACCACGCCTCAGACAAGGACAATTACCCTGTGTCATCAATGGATCAGATATTACAGGTAGTATTAGGGGCATAAATGTTTTCTTTTCTTGATGGATATTCTGGAAACAACTAGGTTTTGGTCTCAGAACCTGTTAGACTTAAGACTACATTTCAGATGAAATGGGGCATGTTCGCATTTAGAAGAATTCCATTTGGGCTAGTTGATGTCGGTGCAACCTTTAAACGTGTGATGTACATCACTTTTAATGGATTGATCGATCAGATCATGGTAGTGTATCCTGACGATGTCATAGTTTTTTCAAAGAATAGGTCTGGCCACCTACACCACTTGCAGCAAATCTTTGAACGATGTCGAAAATATGGGATATCTCTTAATCCCAAGAATATCATTTTTGGAGTGTTCAAGGGAAACATCTTGGGCCATATCATAGTGAATAATGGGATTACATTAGACTCTAAAAGGGTTAGGGCTATTACACATATTCCTTTCCCAGTAAATAAGAAATCCATGCAGTCCTTTCTAGGGAAGATAAACTTTCTCCATAAGTTCATCTCCGATTTTAATCACATTGTGAAACATATGCAGGAGATGGTGGAGAAGGATGTGTTTTCCCATATCAAGCAAGCTATTGTAGAAGCACCAACCTTATATAGCCCATATTTCAACAAACATTTTCTTCTTTACATCTTTTCTTTTGATACTTCTCTTGTCGTTGTGATTATACAGAAAAATGATCAGAACAATGAGCGGCCCATATCTTTTATGAGTGATAGCCTACAAGGATCTGAACTTAACTATCCTACCATTGATAAATAGGCATATGCAATCTATAAGGTAGTAAAGAACTTCTCACCATATCTTCTGAAAATTCATTGTATTACCTTTGTTCTCCACCTAGCATTCAGATCATTGTTTGTCCAACAAGAGTTGGGTGAGATAAGAGTGAATTGGATGACTAGTTTGCAAGAGTATGATCTAGAATTTAAACTAGTTCACACTATTAAGGGCCATGGTCTATGTCAGTTATCAGTAGTATTGATGAACATAATAGAAGATGATCCATCCGAGTGGGATAAGGAAAATGAGATGTACAATGTTGAGTGAGCCAACCCCACTACTATCTCAAACTCTTGGTATGAAGATGTGCACAAGTATCTTTAGCATCACACTTTTCCCTCTCACTTATTTACAAGACAGAATAGGGAATTTATATTGAAAGAATTATCTTACTAGTTAGTGCATGGGGTGCTTTTCAAAAAGCCCCATAATGGAGTATTGCTCAAATGCTTGGAAGCACATGATTTAGAGAAAGTGTTGCATGATGTCCATGACAAACAAGCTATAAGACACTTTGTACATGACACTACAACGTACATGGTTATGTGGACCAATTTTTATCACACATATGCCCGCAAGTGCCTGGTCTATCATAAGTGTGTTGACCTAGGAAAGAGGTCAATCGCCCCGTTGTAGTCGATCGTTGTGGAAGAACCATTTCAACAATGGGGCCTGGATGTCATCGTTGATATTTTTGCACACTCATTTAAGAAGCATTTCTATATCCTCACTGCAATAGATTACTTCACGTGGTGGACAAAAGAGGTTCCACTCAAACAAGTGAATGATCAGAAAGTCATCAAATTCCTCAAGAAGAGTATCATTTCTAGGTTTGGAATTATGACTTCACTTATTTTTTACAATGCAACATACTTTTCATCATTAAGATTATATGATTTTGTATTAGAAAATGGTATTGTATTAAAACATTCTTCTAATTACTATCCACATCGAAATGGTATTTTTGAGTCTACCAAAAAGAACCTCATCTGCATTATTAAGAAGATTGTTTTCTCTCAACAAAGGAATTGGCACTCCACTTTTGTGAATGCCTTATGGGCTGACCGATGCATGCCAAAACCTTCTCTAAATACGTCTCCCTACTTCCTGGTGTATGGGAAAGAAGACATCCTAGCCCCAAACATCTATTTTTCAATAAGTCAGGATCCCTCTTCTGCCCACAAAATGAATAAGTTCCTATGCACAACCCTATATAAATATATAAATAAAGGTGAAAGAAGAGAAAGGCTTCCCACATAGAGAGGTGAAGCAAGAAACTCCTTCGGGATAATTTCTAGGCTCGTTTGTAGTGGAGAAATGTTTGTGTTCCTGTAGTGACTCCATTGGGGTATTGTTGAGGCCTGCTAGCAGTGGAGACCCACTAGAGATGAAAAACTATACTATGAAAATCTAAAGCTCACGAACAATACTACACTTTCCTGATTTGAAATGTTGTGATATTGTTGATCTTATGTGTGTGTTCAACCAAGAAGGATAGAGGGGACTATATTTATTCATGGGGTAAGTGGGGAAACCAAAGTGATTTTCATGATGAATCAATTCTCCTCAAGCAACTAGACCTGCACAAAAGAATCAACCTAGATAGAGAAATTGGAATTCTACTAGTGTGTCACCAAGTTTTATTGCTGCTACAACACCCTCCAAAATTTTGGCCCATACCCAAACATCAGAGCCTACCTTGATCTTGTATACTTTCATCGTAAACATTAAGACTCATCACATGTATTTTATCTAATTGTTTTGGTCCCATTTGCAAGAAAATCAAATTATCATCTTTTCACATGCTAAGTGTCACACAATGTACAAAATCTTGTTTTGGTGGTTTCAAGTGGTAATATTTGTGTAAATGAGTTGGTCTTACCATGTAAACATGTGTCACACAATTTTTAAGCGTTGCTGTTGCAAAGTGTAGCTTTGTTGTCACACTTGTCATCGCAAAGTTTTCGCACTGAGGGAAGTTGTTGTTCATGTGTTTTGGATGAGCTATGTTGTGTCTTCAAGTGTTCTAAGTATGTGATCACAATAAAGTCTTATCACTGTTCACATTAGCTTCATGGATTACATACTTAGTCAAATTTGGAAAAATTCCCGACAAAGTAACTTAGCCTCATCTGAGCCTCCTAAAGTGTGCATTGTGTAGTCTCAGCCCTCGAGCAGCAACCCCGCCTCTTGGCACTAGGAAATGTGCAGTCCTTGCCTCCTAGGACTATACACTACATAGTCTAAGTGCTCAAGTCTGACCCTTAAGCTCCAAAAATATGCAATCTTTCCTTCTAGCGAGGCCTAAACTGTGCATTGCATAGTCTTAGTCCTTAAGCCCAGCACCTGAGCTCTTGAACTTTACAATTGCACATTCACTTGGCCTTGTTGTCCTTCTAGCAATGTGCAACGAGAAAATTTAGTCATCAAGCCATCAACCTAGCTCCTTGAGCTCCCCAACTGCATAATCATTATGCTCAACCCAACCTAAATTGTGCATTGCGTAGCCTCAATGCTCAAGCTTTGACCTTGACTACCTGAGCTATGGAATTTCACAGTAAACAAGCCTCTCCCTCAGACATCCACCTAGTTTCGGCTCAGTAAGTGGGTCATCGTGCAACATCTTAGACTAGGGGTTTATCGGATTGATGTCATATTGTCATCAGTGAATTGTATATGCAGGAACTCTATCATGCTATGATAGGATGATGAAGAAGGAGATGGGGAAGGAGAAGATGTTAGAAGAAACCTCTATAGCTAGAGATGAAAGTTGGTCAATCAGGAGAATGTAAAGGGGCATCATTTTGTGACTGCAGCTCAAGAAATGATAACATTGAAGACTCCTTATCCCTAAGCCATTTGGAGGTGGACATAAGATCATTCTCAAGAAAGCACACAATAGGAAGTAGTTAGAATGACTTGACATTTCCATGTCATCATGTAGTCAATGCCATTAGTGTCATGTCATGTCATGTCATGAGTCATCATATGCCACATCCTTTTGTGGATTATGTAAATTCTTATTAAAAATCTACTGTAAAGTGGAAGTCCAAAGGGCATGTACAAAATATGAAGAGTCATGTAAAATTCCAAAAGTCATAGGGAAGTCAAGTAGTCAAAGAGTCATAAGGGAGGTGAAGGATCACCCCATTGGTTATATATACACCCACATTGTATAAGAAAATGACTTTTCACCTTGGCTCCTCCCATAAGGCATTAGAGAGACAAGCTAGTCCTTTTGGTGAGAAAGTAGTGGCTCCAACGCTCAACTATTGGAGCTAGTGGTGTTCATTGTATTAATGTGTCTTGGGAATTTTACTTAATGCATGAAGCCTAATAGCTAGAACATTCTTCATGCATTGATTATGAATGTTTGTAAGACTATTATGTGAATTTTTATGATTCATGTTTGTTTTCACCTATACTAAAGTAGTTGAACTATTTCAGTTATTTTACTGCTTATCATATTGAGAATGTGATTTAATGGTTGTTATGACCATCACATCTTTGTGGAACATTTTATTGGGTGTTAGAAATATCTCTCATGTTTTTGTGTGTTTCTACTAGACCGATACTACTACCTCTGATCCAAACTTAAATAGGAACGCAACATCTTATAGATATAATCATAAACACAGAGATGTAATAGAAAAACACTTCATTTCATTAATAGAAAATACTGAACTATGCTTACAAACAAAATGGAAATAATATAGCTCGGGTGATGGTATCTTATCTTTGAGAAGAGATGTGGCATCTACATGCCTTTGAACTGAGTTACAATGACGCTCAAGGGAATTTTTATTATTGAACAATAAGAGAAAACCCTAAAAAACGAAAACCCTAACTCGAGGAGATGTAACACGCAGAGTTCATGGACCTCGTTGGGGTTAATTGGGCAACCAACTTCCCAGGGTCGTAACTTAGTCATATTATCTTTGTTTGATGTGTATGATACCTCATTGGAATAAGGACCATAGCAGATGACCTGATTTCCATAGCAATCACTGAGAAATTTTTCCAAAAAAATGTTGTTTAGGGCCTCAAAACGGCTCTGGAAGTTTAGGACCCAAAAAATTGCCAAAAATAGTAAATTGTGATACAATTAAGGAAATTGAAAAACTAAAAGAAAAAATGGTGAGGGTCCATGTGGAATAGGGGGGTGGCCACCAATATCCACTTGGATCAATCCTCTCCCCTTAGGAAGCAATGGTCCCCATTGCATTGAGTTCCTCCATGAGATGAGAAAACTTATGCTGAACTTGGTTCCTGGTGAGCCATTTTCCTTGGTGAAGGAGTTGGCCTACTTTGACAACTAAATATAGTTGTTTCCTCTTTTTCTGAGTGTTATTCATATATATTTCCATGACCTAATCAGTTGTGGTCTGTTCAATGCAGTCTAGGTTGAGCTCTGTTGGTGTGAGTTGTTTTGCAATGTCAGATGTGTCCAACAAAGGTGGATAGTATGACTGAAGGCGATCTACATTGAACATTGTGTGTAGACCAAGGAACTGTGGGATCCTGAGCTTGAAGCCATTATCACCGATGACCTTGGTGATGGTGTATGGCCTATATCAGAGTGGGTGAAGCTTGCAGTGGGGTTGAAAAAGGCGCTCCTTCTGCAAATGTAGCCAAACTTTGTCACCCACCTAGAACTTGTGTGGTACTCGATGTTGATCATGGCATTTCTTGTACTTAGCATTAGCTCTATCCAATATATCATGGACTTGTTGGAGGATGTGTTGAATGCACTCAATGAAGTTGTTAGCCCTTTTAGCTTTGGCCTACATGTGAGCCGAATCTACCTGAGTGGTATGGCCACATCAATGGGGCATAATGGCTGAAATCCAAGCCCTACCTGAAAGGGGCCGTGGCCTATTGAGTTGTGGAGAGCTTTGTTGGAGTTGCATTGGACATAGGGGAGACTTTCATTGCATGTGTGTGGATGCTTCGATTTGTACATGCGTAAAATGTGTATGATCATCTTGTTGACAACCTCTATTTGGCCATCAGTTTGGGGATGGAAAGTCGTGGACTTAGTAAGTTTCGTATCCAGCATCAACTAGAGACTTGACCAAAATGCACTCAGGAATCTACTATCTTGATATGAGGTAATGAACTATGGGATCCCAAAGTGTACCCACACTTGCTCAAAGAAGAGCTCAGCAGTGGACTCTGCTGTGATACTCTTCTTGCAGGTCACCATGATGGCCATCTTAGAGAATCTGTCGACGACCACAAAAATGCAATCATTTCCATGCTTAGTAGAAGGAAGGCCGAACATATAATCTATCGAGATAGATTCCCAAGGCTGATTAGGAGTAGGTAGAGGAGTATACAGACCTTGCTTCTTGATGGTTGGTTTGGAAATGGCACAGGCAGTGTAGGATCTAATGTACTTCTCGACATCCTGATGAAGTTTCAGCTAATAAAAATACTTCTGCAATACCGTCATTGTTTTCTCTACTATGAAATGTTCAATGACCCGACTGTAGTGCGCCTCCCAAATCATCTTGGCACACTCACTTGAACGAACAAATATGTGTCCCAACTGGCATAACAATGCATCCTGAAGGTCAAAATTTGAACTTGCTTCCCTTCCAAGAGTGTCTGGTATATGCTGCTGGATTCTGGATTGCTCTTGTAAAGATGTGGCCACCCTGATGTCTCATGCCCACATGATTTAAGAACAGTGATTAGTGCCATGACTGGTGGTTGGCTCAGGAAATCAGCGACATTATTGGTGTTGCCCTTCTTATACTTAATGTTAAAATGGAATTTTTGCAGATAGGTGGACCATTTCTGATGGCAATTTTTTGCTACTTCCATTTTCTCTTTATGAACTGTAGAGGTCGTTGGCCTGTGTGGATGATCATTTCCTTCCCCAGAATGTAATGCTTTGATTGACGGCAGGCCTACACAACAAAATCTATTTCTTTGTTGTAAGTGGGGTACTTTTGGATTGTGTCTGAAAGAGTCTCACTGTGGTAAGCCATTGGATGCCCATGTTGAGTAAGAACCGCACCAATAGCATAGTTGGAGGCATCTGTCTCAATCTCAAATGGTTGTTGCAGGTCTGGTAACGTGAGCATTGGTGTAAAGTAGAGTCGATTCTTCAACTTAGAGAATGCTCGATGTTGGGTTTCCAACCAAAAGAAATTTTCTTTCACTCTGCCCTTGTTTGGAATGAATCGGCGTAGTTTGGAATGAATCGGTGTAAAAAGTTTGCTTTCCCTTGCAAACTTTGGAGTTGGCGCAAACTCGAAGGAGGAGGCAATTTGATGATAGCTTCGACCTTCGAGGGATCGAAGCGAATGCCGGCTTTTGAAACAACAAATCCCAGCAATCAACCCGTCTCTATACAAAAAACACACTTGTGGGGATTCAACCGAATTCGATAATGCCTACACCTCATAAAGATTGCTCGTAAGTGGACAAGGTGATCAGCTCGATGTAAAGAATGAGCAGGAAAATCATCAAGGTACGGTTGCACAATGTGCTTGATGTCATGAAATGCGTAAGACATCGCCCGTTGAAAAGTGGCTCCGGCATTCTTAAGCCCAAAAGGTAATTTGCAATAAGCAAATGTCCCCCATGGACAAATGAATGTCGTTTTTGGTTGATCGGCAGGTAGAATATTGATTTGATTATAGCCCGAAAAACCATCCATAAAGGAAAACATTTCACTTCCGGCACAATCATCAATAATTTGATCGATATAAAGCGTAGGATAGTTGTCTTTTGGACAAGCTCGATTTATATCCCTATAGTTGATACAGATTCTTATTGTTCCTTGTTTCTTGTTGATCGGAACAATATTCGATACCCAATCCATTAACGGGATTGGATAAATGAAACCTTCTTTCAACAGCTTCTCGACTTCTGCTTTAATCACAGCCGCTTTCCGGGGGTGAATCTGACGCAACCGTTGCCGGACGGGTTTAGCGTCCGGGTAGGTCTTTATTTCATGAACAACAATGGCAGGGTCGATTCCTAGCATTTCCTCGTAAGACCAGGCAAACACATCGCGGAATTCTTGGAATAGGGCCTTGTAAGTTTGAATTTCATCTTCTGTACATGAGGCACCTATATGAATGTTTTCTTCAATTCCGGGCTTCACTGAAATGTCAATGGGAATAGTGCGAGAAATATTCCCTAAATTCAACTCTGAATCAGAATGTTTCGTTGGATTTTGAGCGTCTTTGACATATTCAGCGGTAAAGATAGATGAAAAATCATTTTCAAAAGCATCATCCTCAGGTAAAAACGAAGATCTATGATGGAGATCTTCCCATGGTAGATCGTCTACACTTAGGATTTCGCGAAGTTTCTCGTCAGATGACACGACTTCGGGAAACGCTATCCATTCTAAGGTTGATGTGAAAAATGATTCTTCATTGACCACATTCATTTGGTCGATTTGGGTTGAACACGAGCCAGTAAAAGACATGACGGCTTCATAAGCAATTTCATATGGACTCAAAGGCATAGCATCACCGAATGAGTCTATCTCAGATTCAGATGGGACAATCCAAGGATTGTACAAAGGAGCATACGCAGAAATGAAAGGTATAGATCCAGTTAAAAAAAAGGCTAAATAAACTGAGACCGAAATAAGCAGAGAGAAAATAACAGTAAACTGTAAAAAAAAACACTGTATACCTCCCGATCTGAAAAATGACGCAGCTAGGGCTACCGGAAACCTTTTCGCGTGAAACGAAAGGGGTTCCTCACTGGAACAGATGCTCCGAACGCAACAGAGCAGTCCTCTCGGCCCGAAAGCAGTCAGAAACAACAGATCTAGGAAACGACAGCCGCATGCAGTTCTACCGGCTTCAGATTTGGATCACCAACGGACGCGGCCCTCAAATAGCTCTGATACCATGTAGGAATTTACAGGGTAAGTTCCTCAGAAAGAACACCAAAAGGACACCGCTCACAACCAGATCTCAAATCAATACACCAGTATTTCTGACGTGGTTAAAACCCTCAAAGTGCAATGAGGGAAACAGTCCACGGCCTGTCCCAACGTGGGTACTACAGGCAATTTATTAATCAAAGAATGAAAATTTACATAAGCTTCTCTCATGCACGGATTACCCGAACAATGACCCTCCATGCTCTTTAAATAGAACTCATGGACCAATCGGGTGTCAAGCCACGGATCAAGTGTCGGTAATACCGAGGTGAGAGTGAACCGTCGGATCACTACATATCGTGACCGTCGGATTGTAAGTTACAAAATGTACAACGGTAAAGAAACACACTTTACCTAACTCTAACCTAACTCTATACTAGACCAAGTTGAACTTAACTATATCCTATGTGTCAGAATATCCTAACATAATGGTGTCTGATGTAATCATATGAATTGATGCAAATGAAGGGTCTGCGTTGATTGGAGGGAAAGGAAAAGTTCCCAGTAAACTGGAATATTTAACTAAGCCTACGCCAACGTCCCTATAAGGGATTGTCGTCTTACCGACATGCTGGATACTCTCTGAAGAGGCTGGGTCGGATGAAAAGTATGTCAGCTGATCAATTGTCACGATCTTACCGATATGTGGAAACTTTATTACTCTGAAGACCGATGAAACGACCGTTGTCATAGCATATGACCAACTTCGACCCAAAAGAAGGTTGTAGTCTAGAGGGGCATCAACCACCTCCACATCCAGACTAACGGTTTTACCCTCTACCCCTATAGGCAATTCCTGTAGAATACCAAACGGACGGAACCCACGACCATCAAAGGCCTTAAGGATGGTCGGGGATTGGTTCAGCGAAGGAGAACCAAGCGATCTCCAACATTGAATCGACATAATACACGTAGAAGCTCCCTCATCAATCACAGTCCGATGAATAGGCCTGTTTTTGACTATCACTGGAATCTGGAAAGCCATTTGATGGGGTAGACGCGGTGTACTATTTTCTAGATCGAAGATTATCAGATTCGGGTCCTGAACATCAACAGCTCCGATAGCCGACAAAAGTAATTTTCGCTGTGCTGGGCATGATTGCAGCACTTCTAAAGCCGACATTGCTGAGGGTGAAACAACTAAGTCCTCAACAATGTTGTAATTCTGGGCCACTCTCGCATGTGGATTGAAAGCAGACCTTCGAAGTACACCCTTGGCGGGCGGTTTGATTACTAAGTCTGGGTTAGGTTTTTCGATTTGTAGTGGATCGGAACCAGGAGCTGAGGTTGATGGATTAGAATGAGAAGATTCTGCTTCCTTACCATCAACAGGATTCTTACTACCATAATCTTGCGACCGAGTTGCAATCCTCACATGAGACATCATCAAAATGGGTTCTTCACCGACACTCGAGGAAGAACCTATCATCTTCCTCTCCTGCTTTGGAAATGGATCTTTTAACACAGCAGGAGTGGGAGAACCTTTGACTATTTTCACAACCTCGGCCCGATGAGGGCAATCTCTTGTAAAATGATCCTCTTCACAAATAAGACAAGGATATCGAGGTTTGCGCTTTTCGTCATTGGTTTCCGACTTTTCCGTTTTCTCCTTCGGAGCCTTGTTTGCCTTAGCCTTCTTCTTTCCTTTCTTCTTTCCACTGTTTTTTGATTTGGCCGTAGATGACTCTACAGCGTGAATATCGGCGGAAAGTTCAGGAGAAGACTCTCCTGTCAGGGAATCAAGCAAGGTGATTATAGGAGTAGTAGAATTCTTGGAAGATTTCTTCTTGCTCTTTGTGTTCACCGTACCAATCATACCATCAACGGAATGAGATCCCGAAGGAGCAGCAGCGATTTGATTCGATTTTGGAAGATCTGGGATCTTCTCATGTAACGTACCTAACTGAGTATAAACCAAGTCAAGGTACTGCGCCTGAGCAATGACTTGCTCCTCAGTAACTACTCCGGCCTTAGCTACATCTTCAGTAATCTTCGGTAATAATGATTTAACAAACCATTCAGCTAAGATTTGGTCTGGAATAAAAACTTTCACTAACCTTCTTCGACGTCTCCACTCATGAATGTGATCAGAAATATACGTGGACGTCGATTGTTTTAGTGAAGTTAATAACTTCGTGCCGTTATCGTATCTGACCGACAACTGAAAGTGAGTTAAGAACGAGGTAGCTAACTGGCTGAAATTGTAAAAAGAGGCCCGTGGTAACTCAATGTACCACTTGGCCGCGAGACCAATGAGTGTACGCTGGAAAAGACGTAAGCGGATCGAATCATCCGAGATAGAATTTGAAGCACACTAGAGGTGGTAAGTCATCACATGATTGGACGGATCCTCTCCAGACTTACCTTCGAACTTGGGTATATCACTGGGAAACTTATTTGGCATTGGCGGCCAGAACGAAAGATATTGAATTGGATTGTTCGTTAGGCGCGTCAAGTCTGGTAAATCCAAAGTTGCGATAAACGGTAATTGCCGGTTAGGATCTCTAAAATTCTGGGTCACAAGACCAGTCCTAGGAGGAGGATATCCAGGATAACTAGGAACAGGAATCGCATTAGGGATATTATATTCTCCTGGAAAACCAGGATTAACCGGACCGTACTGGGGTTGTTGAGGTTGTTGATAAGTGTACCCAGGATACGGTTGATACTGGTAAACCGGCTGTTGGACAGCTTGCCCATGTTGGTACTGTCCCTAATACGTTTGTTGAACAAATTGAGGTTGAGTAGTGACAACCGTACTTATACCAGGCTGACCTGTAGGCATCTGGACCGTGGTTTGAATCGTAGATCCAGACAACGGTAAAGATGTCTGAGGAGTGGTTGCAGAGACAGTAGAAACCGGAGCTGTCGATACTCCAGAAGTAAGTGCGGCAGATGTAGCGGTAGTTGCAGCAGCCGTTTGAGATGGAGTACTAGGTGCAATTGGCGGCTGAGTAACTACCGAAGTTACAGAAGTTTGAACATTTGACTGGATAGGTTGCGGTTGCTGGGGTGGACCAGAAACTATGGGTTGTCCAGCTTGAGGTACCAACTGTATACTTGGCTGCAACACCTGTTGACCCTGTGATGGATCCCACACTAACATTCCGGGGTATTGACCCGTAACAGGTTGAGAATACTGAGATCCGTAACCGGATTGAGGATAGGATTGATAACCGAAAGGTACAGTTCCCATACCTTGAGCATATGACTGACCTTGAGGTGGTTGATAACCTTGACTCGAGTATTGACCTTGAGGTTGATAACCTTGGGGTAAATACTGATACTGGGGTTGACCTTGACCTGGAGGTTGATACCCTTGAGGTTGATACCCTTGGGGTTGATACCCTTGAGGTAAATATTGATACTGAGGTTGACCCTGGGGTACATATTGAGGCTGGGGTTGACCTTGAGGCATGTATTGCACCATAGGTACATACTGACCTTGAGGTTGCCCTCCAGACACAATTTGTGTACCTTGAGGTTGCCCCCCAGGGGTTAATTGAGGCTGCCCCCCAGGCGGTAATTGGCCACCTTGAGGTTGAGAAACGGGAACTGAACCTGACATCATGTAAATGTCTCCTACACCCAATGGTATATTACCATTGTTTCCAGCTAATAACCCATGATCAATGGGTTGAGGAGATGTCCCCGCAAAGGTACCAGAAAGTGATTGATACCCGGTGGGAACAGAAGGACCACCGTGTAAGAAAGATTCAGGAGTTTGAGTAAACACGGACGACTAACCAGACATATTTACAGGAGTATAAATACCTCCAGGTGGAAAAGGAGTACGAGGTGTAGAAAAACCTATCCCTGAGTTGTCTAAATAATTGGTTAACGAAAGGTACCAAGTAGTACTTCTAGGAGGACTGTAAAAGATAGATTCATGCTCTCTGAGCTGAATAGTAAGCTGATCTTCAAGGTTAGAGACACCTATTTTTTCCTCTGGAGCAAGTTCTTCAATAGTAATCAGACCAGTAGGAAGATTTTCGGTGATAACTCGCTCTACTCTTGGTGAATCTGGAATGCTAGAAGTCGGAGTAACAGGTTCAGATATTTCAGGTTCTTCGCCTGTATCACTAGTAGACGAAAAACTACCAGCAAGCTCAGAAACTGTAACAGCTTCGGGGTTATAACCTGTCTCTAGACTTTGGTAATCTGGATGGACTACCAAGGAAGATTCTCCTTCTTCAGGTGAACCTACTCTATTGCCACTAAGAGGAGTTACAAGGACCTTCAAACCTTCTAGAATACTCAGGTCGTCTCGAGGAGGCTCACCCCGAAGTCTACGGGATCTCCTCAACAATTCGGCCACAGAAACAACTTCAGGAGACTGGCCCCGAAGTCTACGGGACTGTCTCGGTAATTCCGCCACAGCTAAAAACTTTTAACTACTACACACGAAAACAAAGTAAAATCTCAAATCAAACCACCTAAAGTCTCTAAAGAACCAAACAAATTTGAAGCACATGCCTAAAGAATCTAGGGCGTCAAACCAAGCACAAACAGTAGCCTTCCAGACCGAAAACGCTAGTTGGAGATGAAACCCAACATCGCCGGATTCAGTACAGAAGTGGCGGGTGGAACAGTTACCCCGGCAACCTGCTTAATGAATAGACCGGCACAAGTTCCTCCACTTTAACCGTCTCGAGTGAAGTGAACACCCCGGAAAATCCAAGTGAGTCTAGCCGACGTCTGCTCCAGGTACAGTGGGATCTTCCCTCCACCGTCACCTCGGTAGAATCCTAAAGATAATGGTCACTAAGGTTACCAACTGCAACAAATGCACCTGGGGGAACAGTCTACACTCCGACAGCACGCAAGGGCAGAGTATCAAGCTCAATCCCCTTGCCGGTTCCTTGACAATAATCCAAGGTTTACCAACAAGTGACCCCTGGCTCCTCGACAATGGTTAATCCGAGGTTTACCATTTGTAATACGTGCGTGTCTGGCGTCGTTCCCAATGAGGGAGGATTGATCCCCTCACTAGTTCGGACACGAGCTCGTGCTTCTCCTTTAAGAGGAGCTTTCCCAGAGTACAAATGAGACAATTGGATTTATTCTATCACAAGATAAGCTACTTGTTTGGTTTTGTTGTCTTGGAGAGTTAATTACTCTCCTACTCCAAGACACTAGCCTGATCTAAATTGGTGTTTCAGAGCCCTAGTAAATAAAAGTTACTAAGTTGATTTTACTTTAAGCGTTAATTTTATGGTTTTTCTTAAAGACAAAAGGTAGCGGAAATGAAACCAATGGTGTGTAGACTCGACTCAAAACCACTACAAAGATGCACCTAAGATGATTTACGCTACTTTTCTCTTTCAATGAAACTCCTAACTAAGAGAGTTGGAAAACACAAATTTTATAGAAAACAACTTTCTTAGTAAAGACAATCAAAGAAACAATTCTCTTTATCTTTCCAAGCATACAAACATGACCACTCCTTACGTGCACGAAAAATTCTTTTTCTTTCAAAATCTCTCAAAGCTACTTGAAACAAAACTTTTCAAAGGAGATGTTTTTGTATTTTCTTTTATTTAATAAAGCATATAAATCTATTTTAACGAAAATCAATCTTAAAAGCTATAAAATCTATGAAAACTTGACTCACAAGCAAATCAAAAAGAAATTTACTTTAAAGTAAACCTAACGAGGCAAAAGCCTACAAAGATGATTCTAGGTTGTTTTACTTGACCACAATCAAGCCAAGGACTAGCTAATGCAGAATCAAAAGACTAGTCAAAACAAAACTCAAATCTTTTTTGTTCTTTTTGTAAAATGGAATTCAATACTCAATCAACAAGCACTTCGAAATTTGCCAAAGAGACAACTCAAAGGTAAGTTGCTCTCACAGGTAGACTTTATGACAGGTCCGACTCCTAAGAAGGCTGACAAAACCAGAGAGATCTAAGGTTTGACAACTTCTACCGCCAAAGTCACTACAGGACCTACTCAAAAATCAAACCCTAGGGCTTAAATTTCTATGAAATCCACTAAAACACTCAATGCTATCGAAACAAGTTCAGGTGAAGATCTTTGACAAGAGACTAATGGATCTGGGCAGTAAAAACTAAGAAAAAGCAAAATCTAAGAGGAAAAATGTAAAAAATGGAAATTTCTTAATTTTTAGCAGGGTACGCAGGCAACCTGTTAAAACAGGTGCGGGCCCGCTCTGTTCACACAGTAACAGTGCGTACAAGTACGCACTGTGCAATACTCAGAGGGTGCGTACTACTGAAAAAACCAAGAAAAGCTAAATTCAATCTAACCCTAAGCTAACCCACCCAAATACAAAGTCACAGAGGCAAAAACCAGAAAATAAATGACTTTTCTCAGATCAAAGTTGCATACAAAGGAAAAGACTTTCACATCAATGGATTCCCCAGCGGAGTCGCCATTTTGTCAGGCGGAAAGAGTTGATAGTGCGGACACAACCAACCTCCCTAGGAGCCTAAGACTCTCTAGTGACAAACAAGACAAATGAGAGCAATCCTTCTCTAAACATGCATTTATTATATAAGAAATCAAGTGTTTAGATCCTACCTGTAGTCCAACGCTGTTGTAGCAGTCCAGCCTCGCTGATCCGGATGAGCTCCTCCTTCACTTCGAAACCTGCATTCACTAACAATCAAACGATTAAATAGCACTTGATAATCTCATAAAATAAAACATATTTAACACATAGACCAAGGAGTACATGAAACAACTCATAAATAACAAGTTATTGAGAAGAATGGACTCATTTGCATTAATAGGAAACAAAAGGAACAATTACAACCTGAGCCTTGGTGTTGTGCAAGTTCCTCCCAGGGTCCATCAAGAGTTCTCCTTTACTTTGACAAAGCTCACCCACTTCCAAGTAGAACAAGCAAAGATGGTAATCTCTCCTCACAAGCTTCTAAATGGGAGTCCTAATTCCAGCAGCATCTACCCTTAGAAATGTTTAGCTTCCAACCTCTTCTCCTTCTGGCCCGATGCCTGTATTTATAGTGCTCAAGAGGAAGTTAATCAGGTCCACCATCAATGGGATAATCCCCTCTTTGGATGGGATAGCTCCCTTATTGATGGGATAAGTTCCTCTTTGGTAGGGGTACATGAACCATCTGGAGGCGCTTCATACACGTCAAACATACTTCTAGAAACCTCTAGAAATGACCACAAGTAACTTTTTAAAGATGAAACTTATGCATTTTGACCTTTACAGGGGTACGCACCTGCCCCTTTACATACAGAGCGTACAAGTACGCAGTTTTTGTGAACATTAGGTGCGTACCCGCAGGTAAGGCCGAGAGAATCTGCGTACCCAGAGATAAACACATTTACAAAGACTTTCTCTCTTTCTTGAAGTTTGACATGGAGAGCAGAGGCATGAGACTTGCCCAGGAGGATAGCATGACTGTTGATGGAGCCATACTAACTGTAAATAGCCATGGTGACATTTTTAGTGTAACAGGTGACTTGACTTAAAGGCCAAGTGATATGAGAGAACCCCAACACAAACCTACGGTAGAAATTGGCAAGACCCAAAAAGCAGCGAAGCTCTGTTAGAGTGGTTGGGGTTGGCTAATACTGAATGACTTGCATCTTGGATGGGTCCACATGCACACCCTGCTCATCAATGATGTACCCTAGATATTGAACCTGGGTCAGGCCAAAGGTGCATTTCTCCAAGTTAGCACATAAATTGTGTTGTCAAATGGTTTTAAGGACATGTCAAATATGGTAGAGGTGCTCTTCCAAAATCTGGCTGAAGATCAAGATGTCATCTAAATACACCACCATGAATGCATTGGTGAAGGGTCGCAAGATGTCGTCCATCAGTCTCATGAAGGTTGCAAGGGTGTTCGTCAATCCGAAAGACATGACCAACCATTTGAAAATAACCTCCTTGGATTTGAAGGTAGTCTTCCACACATCGGAGGATTCGATAGGCACCTGGTGATAACCTGAATTCAAGTCATTCTTTTTGAAATATTGCTCCCCCTTGAGCTAGTCTAGAAGGTCATAAATTCAATGGATTGGGTACCTATTATGGACATTGATCTTGTTCAGCGCCCGATATTCAATACAGAGCCTCCAGGTCCCATCCTTCTTCTGTACCAATACAATCAGGCTCCCACAGGGTGATGAGGTGGCCTAATGCGCCCTATCTATACTAGTTCTTGAATCTACCTCTTGATCTCATTGTTCTCCAGAACAGAGTATCAATAGATCGGTGTGGAGTACTAAAGAAGTTATGTTTTTTGTAATTATTTCAGCATCTTTTCATTAGAACTTACAAACCTTTTGCATCATGAACTAGGTAAATGATAATGAATTGTAATAAAACCTGTGAGATTAATGTGCAAAACAAAAACACTGACAATTGTCATTTTCTTATGTAGGAAGAAGGAAAAACGAAAGACTGCCGTACCAAAGGAAAGAACAAGGCCGGGTTAATCGCTGTCCCTTTGACAGGGAACCATATGCAAACAAGGCAAACCAAATCAAAGTGTATCAGCCCTGGAAAGGAAATGGAGATATCGGCTCGGTGCAAGAAAGAGAAAAGATAACTGAGGACTAACGGTTCGGCGAATCCCTTAGGATCATTTGATCCTAAGGGATCGCTGCTTTAACTATTTTTGCACCTAGACATCTCCGCCTTCACCATTATAAAAAGGGGCAGCACTGTTAGCCCGAGGAGTCTGTTATGTTTTTATGTAATTTCCCTTAAGATTGAAACTTTGATCATCGAGTCTCGTTGACAACTGATCTACTGTAATTCTATCTTATGCATTAATACAAACTCGGTTGCTATTTCATCTCTGAGTCTGGAATAACTTCAAGCGGTGTACCCCTAGAGGCTAAGGGCCCGGCCCTGGAGGACAGTTGCTCCTGTACTATTACTTTTTGGTTTATGCGTGGTTTTCTTATCAGCGTTATTCGGTAATCTGATGTGTTCTGTTAGTTTACATCACACACTCTGTTATGTTTGATTTACTGAAGTTTCTGAAGACAAAACTATTGTATTAACTTTGCAACGTATTACTGTTCCTTTAAGTGCTGATATAACATCACCAGTCTTTACAGAATACTGTTGTTGTTCAATTACAGAGTATCTGTGTGTACACTTATTTCATTGGTATTATTGAATTCATCTTAGGGATTATGTTCTTTGCGATTGTTGAATCTATAGACATTGTTGTTCCATTATGAAATACAGTCGTATTCTTTATAACTAAGATTGATATCTGGATTACCAAGATCAGATTACTATTAAGGTGTGCCGTGTGCATGTATGTATGGTTTTCAAGCGCTGTTCTATAGTCCATCATTAATCAGTGCTGTTCCATTTTTGTGTGTTGTTCAATTTGTCCTTAAAAGTGAAGGATTGCCATTTGATTCCTGTAGGACACGATTATTGCATTTGATCTTGTAGACTAAGGTGTTGTTGTTTATTAGACTCAATTGCGGTTACAGTTTCCTGTTTGCTGTTCCATTTCAGGTTTGCTGTTCCATTTCTTATTTGTTGTCCTATTTCTTATCTGCTGTTCCATTTCTTGTCATATGCATTATTGTTATTTTGGTGTGAAGAATGATCTAAGACTGTAGCGGGCATTGACATTTACTGTCTGGCCCCAGGTCCACGATCTGTTCTCTGAATTCCTTTAGTTCCATCAGTTTACAAAGGGATGAGTTACTACTACTAAACCCTTGACTGATAAATTGCTTAGTTTTCTGAATGCTTGGTTTAGTCTTTAAAAGTAGTTTACTCTTGTATTTTTGAGCACTGTACTACTAGCATTACTCTGGCAAATGATAGCCTCAGACTGAGACACTCTTTGAAATAACAAAACGTTCCTAGATTGACGAACTAATGTGAGGTAGTTAGAGGTGAAAGAGACCCTTTTTATAGCTCGACATTTTGGCGCCGCTGTCAGGGAAAGAGTGTAGCCATTTGTTTCTTTTCAGAGTAGTGTAAGAACCTGCTAGGTAAGAATTGGGTTTTAAAAATGAAAGGTAAGAACCTACTTGTGGAGCATGTAACAGCCCTGCTCCCCTGTGTGCTTTCCTACAGATTTGCTACTGTTTTGTTTGGGTAGAACCTAGCAATTGATTTGTGTGCATGACTAAGCAGAAAAAGCCAGAAAAGAATTCCAAACCTCTACCCAAGCCAGAAAAAGCTAAGGGGCCAGTGACCCTTGGCCGATCAGCATTCATAGACGAAATCTTCAAGAAAGCAGAATCTCAGCCTTCAGTAGGACCCAGAAAAGTTATTTCTAGATAGCCTACTAGTTCCTTTCAGGCCATAGGATCACCATCTGTAGCCTTTGTTGAAGTGCATAGTCAAACTGAAGAGCAGGACTTTCAAGAAATTGAAAATTCTACTCCAGACCTATTGCAAGAAGGGAATTTCAGCAATCTTTGTGAAGGAGGAGGAGAGACAAGGGAAACTGAGGAACCGAGGTCTCCTCTTGGGACAAATCAGCCATTGAATAGCCCAGACAAGGGAAGTGCTGCAAAAATCATTTTTGAAGAAACTCAATCTCCTCAGACATTAGGCACTCTCATTATCCCAGATAGAGGAAGCGCTATTAAAACCATTCCTGTTAAAGCCATTCCCTTTCAACCTAGGAATACCCTCCTAGATATCCCAGAAGGTTATTGGCATATATTCGACCAAATGGCTCAAAACCAGCCAAACACCCAAACCTCTACATTACAATACCCCATAGTGGATATTGCAGCAAATGCGCCTATGAAAGCAATCCCTCTTCAACATATCCCTACATTCCATGGTCTTACATCAGAAGATCCAGATGCATTTCTATTTGAGTTCGATGTGCTGTGTAGGGGATATGATTACACCACCGACCCCTAGAAACTGAAATTATTTCCCTCTACAGTAAAAGGGGTTGCCTTAAGATGGTTTATGGGATTAGGTGGCGGGGTTAGAAATAACTGGGATCAAATGAAAGAATCTTTTCTAAAAAAATATCAGGACTATTGCAGGTCTAGAGAACTGAAGGACGAAATATTCCAGATGGTAGCTAGACCAAATGAAACATTAGAGGAGTATGTGGAACATTTTCAGTATAATCTTCAAAGATCTCCTTATGCATCACCACCTTTACCTGATAATGTGTTGAAAACAGTATTAATTAGGGGCATGAAGGGACAATGGATTGAAACATTAAACATTATGGGAAAAGGAGATATTTATCAGGAAAATTTTGCTGACATTATTGATTTATGTATCAGGAGCTCGAGAGGCAGCACAAGATTAAAACCGGCAAAACATGATCTGTTTGTAAGAGATAATAAAATTTCAACAGAAGGAGTAACGCGTGCAGAAATTGGAAATTTATTGGAAAATTTTAAAACTGATATACTAGAGACACTAACTACACAACTTGATATTATGCAGGCCAAACAAAAGCAAATGGAGGCAGAACAGAATTTGGCAATCTTCTGTCCCCGATGCAGGAAGAAACATAGCCATAAGGAGTGTCCACTAGATGCAGTCCAAACATGCGCCATCTGCACAAAAGATCACCTTACGGAAAGTTGTCCCTCACTTCCCAGATTAAAAGCAGTATATAAGGAAGCAGAAGAAGAGCCAGAATTGGTGTATCTGCTCAACCAGTGCCGTCAGTGGCAGCCGCGATAGTATAGTATGTTTTCGGACCCAACTTCTTCTTTTCAGTCTCCACAGTATAATGCTCAACAATATAATATGTGGCAAAATCAACCTCAACCCCCGTTTCCAAATTGGTCACCATAGTCGTTTCCTTCATCAACCCCGTGGCCAAATCAAGCAAGCCAATCTAGTTGGCCGAATTTTCCCTATGCCCCACCATATTGGCAAAGTAATGCATACCCAGCACAATGGACTCCCCCTACTTCAAAAAGTTAAGCCTGGTAGACAAACTGGCAAAGACCGATGCATCAGCCAATAGGAACCATTCCGCTCCCTCAACCTACACTGCCAGCCTTACAACAAAATCCCTAGTCTAATCTGAGACCACAACTCCCAGCCCAGCCCAACCCTAATCCAAATAACAGACTGGTCGAATCTGTCCAAATAGCAGAAACAACAGAAATAGGAGCCGATCTGAGGGAGTGTAATGATCTTCAGCTAAGATCTGGGTGTATTATTGAAACTGAGGGAGATAAGACAACCCATGTTGAAAATCAGTTACCCAGAGAACAACTATCATAAGAAGAGGATGTGAACAAACAACAAACTCATAACCAAGCAACCACATCCTCTCCCCCGTTCCCAGAACTATTAATCATACCTCGACCTACACAATATCCTGATTTTGACATTTTGGGAGAATTACAAATTTGTACATAAAAATTCCATTCCTCCAAGCCATTCAAGACATCCCGATATATTCAAAGACTATCAAAGAATTGTGTGTAAAGAAACCATGGAGGAATATAGCAAACAATCCAAGAGTCCAAGTAGGCACTCTATCTGACTTATTATCAGGAAAAGAAATACCCATTAAATACGAAGACCCAGGAAATCCAACAGTCACCGTACAAATTTATGGTCAAACCTTCCACAATTCCTTAGTTGATCTAGGAGCTGCAATCAACATCTTAACAACTACTACTTGCCAAAAGCTAGGCATTACATCTGTAGAACCCACCTCTACCTTACTAGAACTGGCTGACCGATCTGTGGTTAGGCCAGAGGGCACACTACATGATGTCATGGTATCTCTTGACTCCTGGGAATATCCGACCGATTTTCTGATAATAAATCCAAAAAGCCGACTTGATGGGCACCCATTGATTCTAGGCAAACCTTGGCTTGCAACTGCCGATGCCTATATTGGCTGCCGACAAGGCAATATGACCATAACGAGAGGAGCAAATATCAAGAACTTAGCTTTATATCCTCCAGCACAGCCGAGTGTCAAAATAATCAAAACTAATAAGCACCCTGTATCATACCTTACTGATAACATTAGATCTCCATTAACTATATAAGAGGCACTTGACTTCAAAGACCAAACAGAAGATGATGGCATTAATAATTTTATTAGTCAAACTGAACTCAGACCCCGCACACAATGTCACATGATAGAGGAAGCATTTGATAATGAATTAGAAGAAGATCCTCTTAAAGATACACATGATCAAACAATACCTGTTACCTCTGTTGCAAATAGTAAAGTTGTGGAAATTGAACCGGGAAAAACCTTAAACATTAATGTCAACCTCACCTCCGAACAAGAAACAAAGCTCATCCATTTTTTAAGGAAATATAAAGAAGCATTTGCATGGGACTAGCCTGATATGAAAGGAATTGATCTCCAATTATGTACACACCACATTTACATAGAAAAAGATGCGAGACCTATTCTCCAACCTCAAAGGAGACTTAATCCTCATCTAAAAGATGTGGTAAAAGTTGAACTTCAAAAAATTTTAGATGTCAATTTTATCTACCCTATATCCAATAGTAAATGGGTCTCTCCACTTGTGGTAGTACCAAAAAAGAATGGGAAATGGAGAATTTGTGTGGACTACAAAAAACTAAATAAAGCAACACAAAAAGACCACTTCCCTCTCCCATTCATCGATCAAGTATTAGACACTTTGTCAGGAAAGAAATTCTTTTCTTTCCTAGATGGCTTCAGTGGATACAATCAGATTTAGATTGCCCCTGAAGACCAAGACAAAACCACATTTACTTGTCCTTGGGGAACATTTGCCTACAGAGGTCTACCTTTTGGCTTATGCAATGCTCCTGCAACATTCCAAAGGGATATCCTCAACATTTTTGCAGACTTAATAAATGAAGGACTTGAAGTATACATGGATGAATTTACACCGTACAAAGACGATTTCGATCCAGCATTGGATACACTGGAAAAAGTCCTACAACGCTGCATTGCTACTAGGCTTTGTTTAAGCCATGAAAAATGCTATATGATGATGACTAAAGGACTTATTCTAGGACAATATATTTCAGCAGCTGGCATTCAGCCAAAATCCAAATAATTTTGCTTATTCCCACTCCTACCACTCAAACGGAGGTACGCAGTTTTCTTGGATTTTCTGGTTATTATAGGAGGTTTATAGAACATTTTTCGCATATTGCTGCACCCTTGTATGCACTAACAGGTAATGTTGATTTTCTTTGGACAGAAAAATGTGAACGTGCTTTCCTGGATTTGAAGAAGCTTGTGTCCACAGCCCCAGTCCTTCGAGGACCAAATTGGGATTTTCCATTTCAGATATCATCAGGTGCCTCAGATACAGCTATTGGAGCAGTCCTTGGGTAGGAAGAGAATAAAAAACCATATGAAATTTATTATATTAGCAAAAATTTATCCCCGGCTGAACTAAATTACACTGTCACTGAAAAGAATTTCTAGCTGTAATACATGCTGTCAATAAGTTCAGACATTACATTATTGGATATCCTGTTATCTTGTACACAGATCATTCTTCCATAAAATATTTAGCAAATAAGCCTATCACGAATGGCAGAATAACTAGATGCCTGATTTTATTGCAGGAATTTGATATTACAATCAAGGATCAACTTGGAAAAGAAAATCCTATAGCCGATTTTCTCTCAAGAATGCCAAATCCAATTGATGCAGCAGCAATTGAAGATCAATTTCCAGACGAGCATCTGTTTGCTGTTAAAACGCCTTGGTATGCTGATGTTGCCAATTACCTAGCAATAGGTAAACTGCCAAAACATCTAACCCCTAATGAGAGGAAACAGATTGTTCAGCGAAGTGCTCGATTTTATTGGATTGGGGGCTACTTGTTCCACACAGGGGCAGATATGCATATTAGGAGATGCATTCGAGAGGATGAAATCTTTGACATTTTAAAAGCCTGCCATGATGGACCATGTGGCGGACATTTCGTCGATCACAGAACTGGACATAAGGTGCTGCAAACAGGGTATTATTGGCCTACAATTTTCAAAGATGCAAAGAATTTCGTCCAAGCTTGTGACAGTTGCCAGAGAGCAGGACGCCCTGGTCAGTCCGATGAGATGCCCCTGAATGCACAGTTAGTCATTGAACCATTTGAATGATGGGCCCTTGATTTCGTTAACCCACCCTCAAACCAGAAAACATATATTTTGGTGGTAACAGAATATGTCACCAAATGGGTCGAAGCAGAGGCATTGCCGAGAGCTACAGAGGATTCTGTCATACAGTTCCTATTCCATATATTTGTGTGCTACGGTCTTCCAAGAGATATAATTACGGATGGTGGACCACAATTTGCTAGGAACAAAATAGCTGCAACACTCAAAAACTATCATGTCCAGCATAAAATCACTACTCCATACCACCCATAGGCAAGTGGTTAGGTAGAAAGCAGCAATAAAATAATAGAAACAATCCTAACAAAAACCATTGCGTCACATAGACGCGATTGGGCTGCCAGACTACCAGAAGCACTATGGGCTTACAGAACAACATGGAGAAGTACCACTGGTTACTCACCTTATCAATTAGTGTTTGGAAAGCAACCCATTTTTCCCATAGAATTCGAAATCCAAACATTGCAAACAGCATAGGAAGTTGGCTTAGATCTAACTAAGGCACAGATTAATCGATTACAACAGATCAATGAGCTCGATGAAATCAGGCTCTCTGCACTCCAAAACACTGCACTGATCCAATAGCAGCGAGCTAAATGGCATGATGCTCTCATTAAAAATAAAGTCTTCCACGAAGGAGACTGGGCACTTTTGTACGATTCCAGGTTTCAGGACTTTCCCAGGAAACTCCAGACTCGTTGGTTGGGACCATACGAAATCCAGAAGGTACACGAAAATGGTACTCTTACTCTAATCACTATTGACGGTTCTGGATATGCCTTCAAGGAAAATGGTCATCGAGTTTGTCTTTATCACAAACCACTCACTCGGGAGTCCTTCTACCAGCAGCTACGCCAAGACTCCGATATGGAAATTTTGGGGGAGGGAGAGAAGTCCTCCTCACCTGTGATTCATTAAGTCATTTATTTCTTTTTACACTTTGTACATAATTTTTTTTGTTTTGTTGAATTATTTATGTATTAACACCTTGCTGTTACTTTTCCGAGCAGCGGCAATTTTATTATTTTCTATTGATTCCCTTTCTCAAAGGGACAACATTTCCGTTTTACTGTTCCATTTTCAAAGGAACAACACCTTTTGGATCAGTCATTCATTTTGCTTTAAGTGTGTTCTTTTTCTTTACTTTGTGCTTTTTGTTGTTCCTTTTCCAAAGGAACAACACTTTTGCTTTTTGCTGTTCATTTTCCAAAGGAACAACACTTTTGCTTTTTACTGTTCCTTTTCCAAAGGAACAACACTTTTGATTTTTGCTGTTCCTTTTCCAAAGGAACGACATTTGTGTGTTTTGCTGTTCCTTTTCCAAAGGAACAACACTTTTGATTTTTACTATTCCTTTTCCAAAGGAACAACATTTTTGTGTTCTGCTGTTCCTTTTCCAAAGGAACAACACTTTTGATTTTTGTTGTTCCTTTTCCAAAGGAACGACATTTGTGTGTTCTGCTATTCCTTTTCCAAAGGAACAACACTTTTGATTTTTGTTGTTCCTTTTCCAAAGGAACAACATTTTCGATTTTTGTTGTTCCTTTTCCAAAGGAACAACATTTGTGTATTCTGTTGTTCCTTTTCCAAAGGAACAACATTTTCTATTTTTGTTGTTCCTTTTCCAAAAGAACGACATTTGGGTTTCAATTGTTCCTTTTCCAAAGGAACAACATTTTCGATTTTTTGTTGTTCCTTTTCCAAAGGAATGACATTTGTGCTTTCTACTCTTCCTTTTTCCAAAAGGAACACCGCTTGTATTCTTTTGCTCTTCCTTTTTGAAACAGAACATCCTCGTATTCCTTTTACTTATGCTTGCTCCCCTTGCTATTCTAAATTAAGGATGCTTACTGTTCCTGTTCTTTCAATTCTTTTGGAATACAACTATGCACTTATGCAATGGATACAAAATCACAACATACTAAAATCGGTGAATTATAAAATCACTATTTTTATAAGAAATTGCTCTGAATTGGTAAGAAGACAAAGAGAAGGACACACTTACCCATTATCTTTTGTTGTCATTATTCCATTAACTCTGCTCTGATTGGTTATCTTTATCATGTTGGTTCTTTTTAATCCTCCTTGATTATTATTCAGGAATAAGAGAAAAGAGTTTATATCTTCCTATTGAGATGTTAAGACTTCTTCCACCATTCCTACTCTTAAGGAGTGTTAAACCACCCTTTGTGTATAAATGGGAAAGTACTTTATGAAAAAGAAAGAAAAAAGAGCAAACAATGATCTCTTAATGACTTGTTTATATAAGTTGTCAAATGCAGGATAGGGGGTCTCATCAAGAGCCAGCCTACCATAGAAAGTGAAGTGGCATTCCCACCATGGCCACCACACCAGGGATATGGTCCAAAAGGTATATCAAATAAAGAACCCTTGGAACAGGAGATCTCATCACGAGCCAGCCTGCCCACCTTTCGCTCCTTCCTCGTGAATGGCATTATGGCTAACTGATCACCAAGCCAGCATAATGGCCTACATTTTGACATTGCACAACATTTCCTAAGCATAAACAAAGGATCATGGTTCCATGGGTGAAATAAGCAACTCTGCCAAGTTTATGGACACCTGTCGGCAGCAGAGCACTGTTAATGGTATTGAAGTCACATTTTTTACACCAATAGGTAGTTATCAGCACCCTTCCGTTTCTTATACCTTAGTAATAATCACATAAGAAGAATGTATATTATTTTCTGAACCATACAACGCATGTAAATCTATTATCACCAATCATGATAGAACAATTGACAATGACCGCATGAGACTCTGTATGCACGGCATATGTCCTATCCTCCCAGCCTCACATCATATCACAGCAATCTCTTACGTATTAAACGATCCAACTTTACACCTCGATTTCAGTAATCTGCTACTTTTGTAAACATGGCATATTGCCATACACTGTTCCTTTATGACTCTGCTTCAGAACAGAACAGCATGTTGCTCCTTTATTTCACGGCCGGGACGGCCTATCACATTGCATGGGGGAGGTTAACCTCATCATTCCCTGGATTACGTGTCAGACCGCTATTCGGGAACTTGCGTACTTGGGAATAGCACGACTCAACGGTATACTATTTTTTATTTTTTCATGGCTTGCTATTCCTAAGCCATTTCCATAGTATGCTCTGCGACATTATTAAAGCCCTTTAGATTTTGGGCGAGTCCTGCGTCTGTCAGCCTCTCTGTGTTTTAACAGCTGCTGTTCCATTGTCAAATTCTGAGATTTTATAGCGAAACCATAAACATGGGAGGAAGATCGATTCGGAGAGAACCACAGGTGTTAACAGTCTCTGATGCTGCACGAGAAATCCTGGCAAGAGCAGGGTGGCTAACTCATCTCAATCGCTTACAGGAATCCAACGAGATTGTAGAAATTGAATTCTTGCAGAACTTGCAAGAGGATCACTCCACAATGAGGGGGAGACACATAGCAGTCACCGATGACATAATCGTAGAGGTATCGGGACTGCCAGCCGCTGGACCTATATGGACGTTAAAGAAGGAGAGATTGCAAAATATCATAGAAACCTTCCAGGAGGAAGGCTAGAGCCTGACAATTAGAGGAAAGGGGGTTCTACCAGCAGCATTAGGAGAACCATGGGCGGAATTGGCAAATACCATTCAAAGCTACATCACCTGTGAAGGAAGAAAAGACGTGGTAAGACCATGACACCTTAAACTTTTAGCTGTATTAAAGCAAAAATGCTCTATAAATTTACCTGCATTTTTGAACTCATTACTTCATTCCATTGCATGGAGCATGAAAAAGGCACAACATGTTGAATCAGTTGTTAGTCATCATAGGTTGATACGGTTAATAGTTAGCCATAGCCTTACCAAGCAGCAGAGCAGCTGGGAAGAGCTAATTGCCATGATAGATGGAGGATTGACCACACCATCCCCAAAATGTAAACATGCCACCAGTACACCTGAGCATCCAGAAAAACAAAGAAAATCGATCCGACTAGCATGGCTAAAGGGAAGGAAGGAAAAATCCCAAGGAGATACCAGCCAACCAGTAGAGATAGATGATACAGGGGATGAACAACCCCCACAATTAGAAGGAGAGGAAAATGAGAAAGAAATGCAGGAAAATGAGGAAGAAGAAATGCAGGAAAATGAGGAAGGAGAAATGTAGGAAAACGAGGAAGGAGAAATGGAGGAAGAAACCGAGCAACCTGAGCAGGAGGAGGAAACGGAACAGCAGGAAGGCAGCACATTGCAGAATCCATTGAGAGAAGATGAATTGGCCAAAATCTTGGCCAATATGGGCGAATATGGCCAACCCTCCAGCCCACCAGATCTCCATGCTGAAGAAGAACCAAAAGAACACTCTGCTCAGGATAGAAATGCACCTGAAGAATTACATGCCGAGGAGGTAGAAGAGGAGAGTCAGCCTGTTCATGATGAAAATGTGACAGGAGAGAGAAGTGATGCAGAACATGAACAATCCGTTCCTAGCCAGACGGCACCAGAAGAAATTCCAGAAGAAGGGGAGGCAGAAAAGGAAGCCACCCAAGAAATAACAGAACCAGTGAGGGTTCTTGCCCCGGAGCAACTAGAGCAGAGCAACAAAGGAGCACCCCAAAGAGAAAATCATGGAATTGATCCAGATCATAGTTCAGGCCGCAGTGAACAGTCTGCTGTTCCTTCTAAGGAAATTGAGGAAATTAAGAAATTACGGAAAGAACAGCAAAGACTACTGAATGTAATAGTTCAGCTTCGAGAGCAGATCAGGATTTTGAAAGGAAGGAAAAGGGTAAAAAGGACGTCAGGAGGGAAACATGCAACTACTCCAGCAAAACCCCTCAAGACAAAGGATCGGAGGACCATAGTCCATCCTGCTGTTCAAAACCCTGTTGAAAAGCAGGCTGTTGTTCCAAATGTTGTTGAGGAGCAGTCTGTTGTACAAAATCAAAAGGAACAGCAGTTGACTGTTACCCATGTTGAAATACAAATGGATGATATATTGACCTATGATAAAGAAATTCAGATGGAGGCACAACCCTCGAGAGAAATACGGGCCATGAACACGAGACAACACAATAGGAAAATTCAGGTAAATCTCCCGGTCTCCACCACCGTATGGGAAAGTGATCTGAGAACGGTAACCCTACGAGAGGGTTTGACGCAAGCTCAACAAGTAGCAGAAAAGCTCATAGAGCAAACGGTCCCTCGAGAAAGGTATGAAGAGCTACAACAACAGCTAAGGAATGTCAATCTATCCGAAATCCAGGCCTTTGAAGGGTGGCGAAGGGAAGAAGAAAAAGTCGTGAAGGTAACTCGTAGGTTAGATATAGTTATCAAGCAGATGGATACCTTATGTTCTTTGTACAATGACATCCTAGCATGTAGAGCCCCTGCTAAGAATTATGCCTTGTTTTTAATGGAACGATATTTGCAATTGAAAATAAAGGCTGTTAAAGCAGGTGCTCCTATACAAATTAATACCATCGATGATTTTATAAACTGCTGTAAGCACTATGGGGTAAAAGTTCAAAGATTACTGTGTGAGTTTTATTTGCATAACCTTGTATTAGACCAGGAGACCGAGCTGAACCCTGGCCCTTTTGTTGGGGATATCCAATTACAGGCATTTATTTCATTTGGGGTTAATCAAATTAAATGGCTTAAAGCCTATAATTCTTTCCAAAGGCAAGAAAATGGATTAGGCTTGTGGGTAAGAGCTAAGCCTAGGGATCCAGTACAGTTGTGGAGAGAACATAGGAACCTCATGAAGTCTCCAGGTGTAATTGAAGCATTATGACCCATTCATACAACAGTCAATCGGCAGGGAATAGAATACTTTTTCACTATTAAAGACATTGCCATTGATGCAGCTAAATTTCGATATCAGATCTCTAATCTGAATATCCAACTTAGGGAACCATTTCAATATGAAAATTTTAAGTTAGCCGCAAACCGCTTGCACCTCTATGGCGAAGTCATTTTGAGGGTAGGGCCATCCTGGTTAGGATATAGGTTCCAGAGTCCAATCATTTGGCACCCTGCACCTGGATACCAAGCCCTATATGAGATGCCTGAGGATCAGACAGGCCATTTCTTTGAACACCTAGTTATGCATCATGGCTATAGACCTCCACATGAGATTCCATCTCCAGCCTACTCTCTCACTGCCTTACATGTCAACTACAATGTTTTCATGAGGGCATGAAAAAGGGTAAGCAGGGGGGTGTGTGGAGTACTAAAGAAGGTATGTTTTTGGTAATTATTTCAGCATCTTTTCATTAGAACTTACAAACCTTTTGCATCATGAACTAGGTAAATGATAAGGAATTGTAATAAAACTTGTGAGATTAATGTGCAAAACAAAAACACTGACAATTTTCATTTTCTTATGCGGGAAGAAGGAAAAATGAAAGACTGTCGTTCCAAAGGAAAGAACAAGGTCGGGTTAACCGCTGTCCCTTTGACGGGGAACCGTATGCAAACAAGGCAAACCAAATCAAAGCGTATCAACCCTGGAAAGGAAATGGAGATATCGACTCGGTGCAAGAAAGAAAAGAGATAACTGAGGACTAACGGTTCAGTGAATCCCTTAGGATCCTTTGATCCAGAGGGATCGCTGCTTTAACTATTTTTGCACCTAGACTTCTCCACCTTCACCATTATAAAAAGGGGCAACACTATTAGCCCGAGGAGTCTGTTATGTTTTTATGTAATTTCCCTTAAGATTGAAACTTTGATCATCGAGTCTCGTTGAGAATTGATCTACTGTAATTCTATCTTATGCATTAATACAAACTCGGTTGCTATTTCATCTCTGAGTCTGGAATAACTTCAAGCGGTGTACCCCTGGAGGCTAAGGGCCCGGACCTGGAGGACACTTGCTCCTGTACTATTACTTTTTGGTTTATGCGTTGGTTTGCTTATAAGTGTTATTCGGTAATCTGATGTGTTTTATTAGTTTACATCACATGCTCTGTTATGTTTGATTTACTGAAGTTTCTGAAGACAAAACTATTGTATTAACTTTGCAACGTATTACTGTTCCTTTAAGTGCTGATATAACATCGCCGATATTTACAGAATACTGTTGTTGTTCAATTACAGAGTATCTGTGTGTACACTTATTTCGTTGGTATTATTGAATTCATCTTAGGGATTATGTTCTTTGCGATTGTTGAATCTATAGACATTGTTGTTCCATTCTGAAATACAGTCGTATTCTTTATAGCTAAGATTGATATCTGGACTACCAAGATCAGATTACTATTAAGGTGTGCCGTGTGCATGTATGTATGGTTTTCAAGCATTGTTCTATAGTCCATCATTAATCAGTGTTGTTCCATTTTTTTGTGTTTTTTCAATTCATCCTTAAAAGTGAAGGATTTCCATTTGATTCCTGTAGGACACGATTATTGCATTTGATCTTGTAGACTAAGGTGTTGTTGTTTATTAGACTTAATTGTTGTTACAGTTTCCTGTTTGTTGTTCCATTTCAGGTTTGTTGTTCCATTTCTTATTTGTTGTCCTATTTCTTATCTGTCGTTCCATTTCTTGTCATTTGCATTATTTTTATTTTGTTGTGAAGAACGATCTAAGACTGTAGCGGGCGTTGACATTTACTGTCTGGCCCCCAGGTCCATGATCTGTTCTCTGAATTCCTTTAGTTCCATCAGTTTACAAAGGGATGAGTTACCGCTACTGAACCCTTGACTGATAAATTGCTTAGTTTTCTGAATGCTTGGTTTAGTCTTTAAAAGTAGTTTACTCTTGTATTTTTGAGCACTGTACTACTAGCATTACTCTGGCAAATGATAGCCTCAGACTGAGACACTCTTTGAAATAAAAAAACGTTCCTGGATTGACAAACTAATGTGAAGTAATTAGAGGTGAAAGAGACCATTTTTATAGCTCGACAATCGGTCCATTGGGAAGCGGTGCACCTGGGGTCATATCAATGGAGTGCTTGACCTGACGGTGCAGAGGTACCCGTGTGGGTGAGGAAAAATATCCATGTACTCCTCCATGACCTTGTCCATCTGTTGTTGCTCTACACAGGAGCCCTACCTAGAAGCCGTGACCACAACCTTCTTCTTGTCTCGAGGATGAATCATAAGAAAAACAAATTTCCTGGTTTGGGAAATGATCTTACTGCATTTCTTTGCAGTGATCAAAGAGATGGCGGTAGGCGGGGCTACCTTCGGTGTCCTGTACAACTTATTAGCCAAAGTAATAATCACAAAATGAGGTCTAGATGCATATACAACATGGTGCTTTCACAAGTATGGTTGTCCTAACAATACATCAAAAACTTCAAGAGGCGAAACGTCACCCAGTACGTCATCCATGAAGGGCTTGATGCTGTAGGGAAGGCGACACTGTTGGCTGACATGAAGATCTCGTCCTTGGTGAAGCCACTCGATGGTGTATGGTTGTGGATGTGTTGTAGTCTTTAGGCCCATCCACTTCATGAAATCTACTGAAATGAGGTTCTTATGACTCCCATTTTCGACAATAAACTACAGCAGAGAACCCTTCACCCACATCTGTGAGTGGAAGAGTCGTTCCCCCTTATCTGGATCTCCAGGCTGAATTTTCTGGATCTTTGTGGTATCCACGGTGGCACTGGGCTTCACATCAACGATCTGCTTCCCTTTGTCAATTATCTTATCAGGTTTTGATTCAGATTCGGAACCTGCATCTAATTCTAGAAGCCTTCAGCTTGGCCACCAATGACTGCTTGACCCAACACTCACTTTCATTGTGAGTGGAGCTCTTATGGAACTCACACCATTTTCCTGTTTCCTTCTTCATCTACGTGGTGTTGTTCTTTTCTTGCGGCTTTGACGAGTTGTCCTGGATAGTCTTCCCTTGGATTAGTCGTTTGTTCTCTGGTTTGGGGGTGCCTTTCCCTTGCTTTGGATTCGCAGATCCAAAGTCCTGCTTCTGATGTTTAAACTTCTACTCAATATTTACAATGTACCGATACGTAGTGTCGAGCGAGGAGATGTCCAAGAACTCTATCTTGTCTTGGATGTACTTGTGTAGATAGCCATGGTACTTGAGCACTAAATGCCGCTCAGTATCCTTGATACCTAGCTTCGTGCAAAGGGTATTGAATGTATTTTTGAGCTCTCACACATCTTGGTCCCTTCCCTACCGTAGCGTGGTCCACTTTATGTATTCATCTACATAGCTCCTGATAGGGTAATACTGTTCCTTGATGGCATCTCAGAAAGAATTCCAAGTGGGTGCGGATGAAAACAATGAGGGTTCGCTCTCATCCTTTTGTTCGCAGTAGGTTTCCCACCAGTCCTTGGCGTGTGGGGCGGCTTTGAGAAGTGTGAAAGTAATCTTTTCCTGATTGGAAAAGTCATGAAATGAAAAATATCCTTCCAATAGATTTAACCATTTATCTATGACATCTGCATCTATCAAGCCTTCAAACATGGGAGTATCAAAGTTAAATTGTATCTTAAAAGGAGTGGCGCTTCCAACGTGGCTGTTGGATGAAGATGCATCGCCTAGGATCTAGTCAAATTTATCCATCATTGCATCTCTCTGTCACTTGAGGGATTCCTCGAGCAAAATTTTGAAAGGATCTCCTTCCCCCTCATATTTCTCTTCTTCTGCCATGGGAGGTCATCGGGTTTTCCGAGGTGGATCCTACAATGGTTCAACTAGATCGAGCTCTAGTTCCTTATACCCTGACCTCGTTGGGGACATGAAAAGAAAAATAGAGAAATAGAAGACCGATCTAATACAACTAATCCAAACTTAAACATTCATGCAACAACTTACATATATAATCATAAACATAGCGATGCAGCAAAAAACCACTTCATTTCATTAATAGAAAAATAATGAACTATGCTTACAAACATAATGGAAATAAGCTAGCTCGGGCGATGGTATCTTATCTCTAAGAAGAGATGCGATGGTTACATGCCTTTGAACTGAGTTACAATGAGGCTCAAGGGCCTTTTTATTATTGAACAATAAGATAAAATGCTAAAAAACCAAAACCCTAGCTCGAGGTGATGCAACACCAAGCATTTATGGGCCCCGTTGGGGTTAGTTGAACAACCAAATTCCCAGGGTTGTAACTTGGTCATATTATCTTTGTTTGACGCATATGATACCTTGCTGGAAATATCTCTGTGAGGAGTACAATGGATGTTGCGAGTTCCTTATTAAAGTTAGAGAATTTTGCCAAAAAAAATGTCATTTAGGGCCTCAAAATGGTTCCGAAAGTTCAGGACCCTAAAAACTGCCAAAATTCGTAAATCGTACTAGAATTAAGGAAACTTAAAAACTAAAAGAAACAATTGTGAGGGTCCAAGTGGAATAGAAAGGTGGCCACCATTATCCACCTGGATATACCTCTCTCTTAGAGGCTCACCTTATTTTCCCCTCTGCAATAGAAGAACCTCGACACACCTACAACCAAACACTCACCAGGCACACTCACTTGCTTTTTGAAGGAACATAGGGATTACTCTCTCTTGCTGACAACTAGAGCCAAGGAAAAACTTTAATAAAATGGTAACTAGGTCGTATTCTAGATGTGGCTCCTATCCAAAACAGTGTGAAGTCTAATTGGGACCAAATATCGAGGAGACACCCTTAAATGTTGGTATATCCAACACTGTCAACAAGTTTATAATATTGGGGTTATAATATTAGTGTTTAATATTGAATTTATAATATCATGGTTTATAATATTGGATTTAATTTTAAGTATTAATAATGGGTTTAATATTGTGTTTATATTATTAATTTTAGAGTATATAATATTAATCCTAGGGTTTATAATAGCCCCAATGGTTAGCTCAATTGGTCGAGTTCTTGTCGCTAAAAGAGCTTGCTAATGGGAGGTAACAAGGTCAATTCTCCTTAACAATCCTGGTGTTAGGCTTTACTAATGCGTCAATATGAAGTAATCACTTCAAGTAGAACTACCAGATAGTTTGTGTAGATGTAGTAGTCAATGATATCCGGTGTTCATGAACCACACATAGAAAGAATCCTATGTTTTTAATATTAATCTTAGAGTTTTTTTTTACGGTACTGGAAACTGCCAACATAAAGGGGATCTCCTAGCTATAAGGTCCCAACTAGACCTCACACCATTTGGTGTAGGAGTCCCATCCAGAATATGGCTCGACTTCCATTTACTTAAAGATATACCTTGGCTTTAATTGTCATCAAGAGAGAGAAGTGCAAATGTGCCTTGGAATGAGCATGTGGGTGTGCCTTGTGAATGTTTGATTGCAAAGGTATTAAGGTTCTATTACCATGGGGGGAAAATAAAGTGAGCCTCTAAGATAGAAGTAATAGTATTGCCATAATGTAGACACTTGTATATGAGAAAAGCTTGTCTAACACAACGCAAAATAGTTAACAAGGATGTGATGATCATTATAAACATAACAACACATTTTCAACAAGAGGAACCGAAGTCGTTGAAATAGTTGAATTACTCCAGTATTGATGAAAGAAAACATGAACCATAAACATTTAAAGAATAGTATTAGAAACATTCACAATCCATGGGAAAAAATGAGTTGGCATGAAATTATTCAATATTAAGAAAAAGCCCCAAGATACATAAATACAATAAACACCACTAGCTCCAATAGTGTAGTGTTAGAGCCACTACTTGCTCCCAAAAGTACTAATTCTATCTCTCTAATGTCTTGTGGGAGAAACCAAGGTTAAAAGTGCTTTACATGAGAAATGGGGATCTATTTATAACTAGAGGAATGAATTTTCACATCCTCGTGACTCTTGACTTTCAAAATTCTAATAACCATTGAACTTCTACAACATTTGGGATTCCAAATGACTTTTGGTATTCCAAATGACTTTTGGTATTACAGGTATTTTGGAGTTCCATGACTCTTTGGTTCATACATGACTCTTTGTATTCCACTTATTTGTCTTTTAAACTAATTGCAACAATAAATCATGACTTCCACATCATCATATGATGATACTTGACATGTCACTATCTAGGATGACTAGGACTAATAGTGACTAAAGACATGGAATTTCTCTAGTGGTGACATGGATGCCAACTGTATCTTCATTCTTCATGAAACTTTAATCGTTGATCTCCTCTACCCTCCAAAGCGTCTCTTATAAAATGGAGTCTTTTGGCTGATCATAAAGGTTAAAGCATGTTGTTCGTTCTTTTCGAGCTTCCTCTATTTGTTCTCCTTGCCTGTATTCCTCATGCATGCTTGCCATGATTTTTATGAAATACCTGTATCTGCAAATCACTCATGATGAGAAACCATCACCTTGAAAATCTCCTATTCTACCTTATTTCAAGCAAAATTTCTATTCAAGCCTTTTCGGTGCACTCAAGAGGGACAAAAGGGTCTTTAGGGTGCACTTTGAATGGCTAAAGAACTGAAGAGGGAAGGATTTGGGACTTCGACATGCACTTAAAAGAAGAGGATTATTAAGGCGAGGCACATCACATAAGTACAAAGGACGTAGGGGAAGGCTTCAAGCTTCCCAAGTGGGTTGTGCACTCAAGAGAGTGATGGAGGGCACAAAGCAAACTCTAGAAGGTTGAAGGGTGAAGGATTCAAGCCTTTGTGGTGCGCTCATGGGCTAAAGAAGCATAAGAGGGCGCATGTTGCATTCCTGAAGGCTAAAGGATGATGATTTGTGTCTTCGGAGTGTGATCACGTGCTTAAAGGATCCAAGAGGGAACATGGTACATTAGGGAAGGCTTAAGGGTGAAGGTTAAGGCCTTTAGGATGCGCCTACACACTCAGGGAGGGCACACTTCTTTGAGTCAAAGGAGTGCATTGAAGGAAGACTTGGTTTGAGGAGGGTGCAGTTCAGAGTAAGGGAGGGGGAAGAGGGATAAAGAGTGCACCCTGTACCCTTGGATGACACGTGGCACACTTCCTAACAACAACAGATTCCCCATCAAGGCTTTTAAGTGTGCTCGTGCACTGTTAGCCTTAATGAGTTCACTTTGAAACCAAATATTTGTCTAAGTTTGGAATATGAGGCAAGGGGTGAACATGATAAGTTTAGACATTGAACCATGAGTGACACATACCAACCCATCAAGAAAAGCTATCCAAACTTGAAAAATGATGAGTATATGTCAAAACACCACTTTATACATATTCCCCAAGTGAAACGAGTGTAGTTTGTTCAATTACAAACTAAAAATGTCGTTTTATGCCAACAAAGACTTTATGACAACAAAATTCACTAGAAAATGTTCTAATCAATGCAATGAGACTTGTGACCATCCAAAGGCAATTGAAACACATAGAATAATATGAAACAACATTTGGTGATCAAAGCGACTCTATATTTGACAATGATAGTAGGCTCAAAAATTCAAATGTAGTGAAATTTTGGAGGGTGTTGTAACAATGACAACAATTGGAAACATACTAGGTGGAATTTCAACTTCTTTGTTCGGGAATAGCTTTTGGTTATGGGTCATACCTTCAGGAATAATTGATTTCCTCGATTTCCCCTTTTTGACCCTATTTTAGATACAACATCTCACTTTTCTCAACTTGGTTGAAATACACACAAAAGATAGACCACATCACAATTGTTTCAATACAAGAATGCGTAATGTGCACGACAATTTTATGATTTTCAGAGTATGATTTTTCATGTTTGGTGTTGCTCCGCTTCTAGCAAGCCTAGACAGTACCCCGGTGCAATCACTTCAGGAGCATAGGCATTGCTTCACTACTAGGGATTCTAGATAGTACCCCAGTGAAGTCTGTTAGGTCCCTATAATACTAGTGATTCCCCCATTACTATTTTCAATGTAGCCCTTATTGTTATTATTGTGCCCCTATTGTCCCAATATTTTTATTATTGTGCCCCATAGAAGCCCACTATTGTTATTGTTGTGCCCTTATATTATTATTGTTATGTTGGCTTTGATTATATTGTGACCCCTTAGACTTCGATATATAGAAAGGAGGTTTTATCATTTATATCATCCAAGAATTGTTCATTTGTGTAATGTAAAGGAGGTTTCCCCCTTGAAGAGTTTGATTTTGAAGGCCTTGATCTATATTTTCTTATATTTTGTGAGTTGGTTGCATAAAAAAGTTGCTTTCTTCAACTCCCTACACAGGAAGGCTTTATCTTCTTTCACCATTTATTTATTTATTTTAATAGAACTGTGCATTGGCACTTATTATTTTCAATGGGAAGAATAGGGATCCCAACATATTGAGAGTAGAGGAGGTTTCCCTTCAGAGAAGTATTTTTAAGACCTATGATTTTGGTTTTATCGCTTTAGATTTCCCCCTTATCCATTATCTACTATATTGGGCATAACACACAATTAGATTTATGCCAAGTCGAGCAGTTTTGATACCAATAGAGGCATGGATCCAATAGGTTCCCTCAAGGTTCTCCTATTGGAAGAATCATATTTTCCATATGAACATAGCTTTACCTATGGCATTTTCTCAAACAAAGAAGGAGAAAAAAAAGGCCAAGCGTCGTGGTTGTCACACTCCTCATTTATTACACTAAAAATCCTTTTGATCCATGCACTTTAAACAAGGGTCTTATTCATGTACACTGATTGACCAACAAGGCGTGACAAGACATGACTTACATAATAGACAAACAATGAACAAAAAAAAAAAAAAAGAAACAAAACAACTCCACAAGAGGTGTAGCTTGTAGATGTTATCAAAAGTAATGCTTTAAATCTCAACCATTTATGTGAAGGAGTTCAATATTCCCATCTAATGATTTTAGCTTGAAATAATTATGACTGAGCTTTTCATTAGCAAAAAATTGCCCAATCCATAAAAGCTTAAACTTTTTTTGTTTCCCCTTTTATTCATTGGGTTTATCCCACTTTAGGACTAAGCCACCCACATCAAATTTCTTTTCCCTTGAGGATTTCTTATCAAACCAATGCTTTACAGGGTTCTGATGTATAGAAAATCGGCCTTTGGCCTTGCACTTTTCTTCCTCAAGTTTAAGTAGCGTACCTATCCTACTTTGAACTAGGAGGTAAGGTTTATCTTGTGACTCTTGAGAGAGTTGCAAGGCTAGAAGATACATGCTCAGAGGCAAGATAACTTATTTATCATAAACTAAGAAGTAAGGTGAGGTTCTCAAGGAAGGATTTGGAGTTACACAATCAGCCCAAAGAGATTTGGTCAAAGATTTGTGTCAGTTATTTTGTTCAAAGAAGATAGTTTTCTTGATTATACATAAAATATTCTTATTCATGGATTCAGCCAAACCATTTCACTATGGATTATAATGAGATGCATGTTTCAATACAATTTTTTTTAATGCGAATTCATAAAGTTTTAATGATGAAAAATATGTCGCATTATCAAGGACAAGTGATGTAGGAATGCAAACCCTAATCATAATGTTATGTTGCAAGAAGTGGATGACTTCGTGATGATTTACTTGTTTGAGAGAAAATGCTTCTAACCACTAGATGAAGTAATCTATCGGTGTTAAGATATATCAGTGTTTCTTTGATGAATGAGGAAAAAATTCTCCAATAACATCAAGGCCCCATTGTTGGAATGATTTTTCAACTGCTACTAGTAGTAATGGGGTGACTAATCTATAATTGTATCCAACACATATATGACATGCTTGGCACTTTATAACATAAGTGTGAGCATCCTTAAATAGAGTGGGACAATAATAACCAACCCTCACAACCTTATGCATTTTAGTGTCACTGGCATAGTGGCCGCCTGCCGGTCCATCTTGTAAATCTTTCAAGACCTTCTTTGTATCATGCAGTGTAAGGAACCTTAGTAGGACACCATTGTGGTGCTTTTGTAAAAGCACTCAATGAACCAATTGGTAAGATAGAGATTTTAGTCATATTTTCCTCTTCTTCTTGTCCGATAAGTGCGAAGGCAAGGTGTTGTGCTCTAGAAATTGGCATAGATCTGCATACCATGGCATTGTAGACGTGGAGTAAGGAACCTGTTCAATATTATACATTTCGATCTCCTTCTCCCATCCTAAAAAATCTTGTTCAAGAGCATATCTTACTTCAATGGCTAGTTTACATAGGTCATGACCCTTTATGGTATGAACTGGTTTATTTTAGGTCATATTCTTAAAGACAGGTCATCCAATTAGTGCTTTTCTCACCTAGCGCTTGATCCACGAACACTGTTATTATTGTTGGATGGGGTACGAATATGATTGTGTGAGATTTCAATATGTAGGGCATGAAGTTCTTAATCACCTTATATACTACATACATTTGTTTATCAATGGCAAGATAATTTAATTTGGGACCTTGTAGACTAGTGCTCATAAATGAGATAGGATGTTTATTTCCTTCAATATCTTTTTGAGTCAACACGATCACAATTGACGAATTCGAAGAAAACATATAGAGTAGGAAATATTTGCATAATATGGATTGAAAAGTGCAGGTGCATTGGTAATAGCCTGATTCATATGAGAGAAAGTTTCATTTTCCCATTTATTCCATTTTTATATTGCACACTTATTAATCATCTCATATATGGGTTTGACTATTTGAGCATAATGAGAGATGATTTTTCTCAAGAAATTAATTTTTCGTAAGAAATACTGCATGGATTTCTTATTCACCAGGAACGAGATCTGCATGATGCCTTTAACCCTCTCGGGATCAATCTTAATTCATCTATTTGTGATGATGTTCCCAAGTAGTATCCCTTTGGACACACCATAGACACTTTTCTTGGGATTAGGATAAATCCCATGATTTTGACACCACTTGAATATCCGTTTCAGATGACATACATGATATGATATTTTCTTGGAGAAAACAATAACATCATCCAAATAAACAAAAACATTTTGACCTATCAGGTTGTGAGGGGAAATTTTCATTGCTCTTTGAAAGTTTCACCTGCGTTTATAATTCCAAATGGAATCCTCTTGAAAGTGAATGTTCCCCACTTGGTTTGGATGGTAGCTTTTAGTCGGCTGGGTTCTACTACTAGCACTTGATTATAACCAGAGAAACCATCTAGTAGCAAAAAAAATTTAGACCCAGATACTGTGTGGAATATCTTCTCCATGGATGATATTAGATAGTTATATTTATCATAAGCTTGATTACGGTTGCGGAAATATACACATAATCTTATCTCTCTAGAATTCTTTCTGGCTAGGACCAGATTGGAAACCTAAGTGGAATGTCTGACTTTAAAGATGATTCAAGCATTTAACAACTTTTTCAATTCCTCCTATATAAGGGGCTCCAGTGTTGGTTGAGCTTTCCATAGCTTTTGCTGAAACAATTTTGCACCTTCTTTTATAGGGATCACGTGCTGGATAATACGAGTGTCATAAGCTTTCAAATCTTCATATTTCTATGCGAACACATCATAGTACTTTTTGAATAAGCACATAAATGCATTTCATTATTGTGGAGAACAACAAGTACCAAGGTTCACATTCTTTGGATCTCTGAGAGTTCCCAAATTGATTTGTTCTTATGCTAACTTTGAACTCTGAGTCTTTGTGATTGTTGGCCCTATGAATCAGTTCTGCAGGTCATATAATCTCTCTAGGGACACCACACCCTTAGGCATATTGTTTCCTTTCGTTGCATTAGATGCCTCCTACAGAGCCTGATCATGATCATCCTCCTCTATAGTAACATCTTTGAATACATCAGCATTAGGCATAGAGTGTAGTATTTGTTGGTCATCATTGAAAACACGTAATTTAGTGAAATTATTTGGCATAAATGGTGTATATATAATTTCAATAGAAAAACCATTTTTCAATGGCGACATCCTAGAGCATGCATTTTCTAATGCATCTACTACAACATTTATAACTCTAGGAACTTAAACAATATTCAAAGCTTTGAAATGATTGATCAAAATCCATACCTCTTGCTAGTACTTTTTAAGATGCAGAGAAACACAATGTATAGTATCTTGTACCTAATGAGTGACCATGTCTGAATCACCAATTACCTTGAGAATTTCTACCTTCAAGTCAATATATTTGTTTAATCCAAGTACGAGTGCTTCATATTCAACATATTATTGGTACACTCAAACTCAAGAGAGCATGACAAAATATGCTTCTTATTGCATGATTCTGTAAGAAAACAACCTACTCCTGAACCATCCTACATCTTTGAACCATCAAAGTGTAAAGTTCAAGTATTATGAGCTACTAAGCTACTTCCTATACAACTATTACAACTATTACTACTATTATGTACATCTATATTACATGTTTCATTTGCAACAGTTGGAGAATAAGGAAGGAGCTATAGTTGTGTATCTAGTGGAATGAGTTATGGTTGTTCTTGAAAACAGCCGAGGTTGATCTCAAGGAAGAAATTCCAAAAAATAATATCAGTAAAAGAAAGAGGCTTGATGTGGCCCTCAAGTGGTGTCACAGTGTGTTTCATGTACAACTCACTATTCACTTGAATGTAATTGTTCCTTCCCTTATATGGAAGCAAAAAATGTGACATGTCTATTGCAAAATACCCTTGCAATTTTCGAGCCCAATCTCTGCTAAGAAGAACACCCTATGCTTTTTGTATGTCCACAATTACAATATTTATACATTGGTGAACTCAATCATCTTTTGATAATATGGTAAGCACATTATTAAGCTGACCAATAGCTTGGACAATATATGCTTTTGGCATGTCTAGTTGAATAATCTATGCATCAATTTTTTCCCATTTTTCATTTATTTTTTTTTGCTATAGATAATGGAATTATATTTACATATGCACCAGAGTCAACTATACAATGATGGACATTGTAATTGAAAATTTCAAATGTTAATAAAAATGAAGGGTATAGAGTGTTAGCTTATAATGTTAAACCATTCATTACAGATTCAAGGGAACTAGAAGGGTTACCTAGCACCTTTTGAGAAGAGGAAGCTTTATCACCTTTCAGAGGCTATGCAAAGGCCTGGACAATAAGTTCACACTAGCCTGCATTCTTTGTGAGCTCATAGATAGAAATGTCGGTTCTTGTCTTCTTCATATCTTGCACTATGTTATAATCAATCATCTCACCTATAACATGAAATGTTGAAGTGTCTGGAGGAGTGGATTTACTCAACACTTCCGAAATGTTGGACTTACCCTTGCCATTGGAGGAAGTGTTCTTAGACTTAGTTGCATCTCCAAACATAATTTGTGCATTCTGAGCAGGATTGGCAGGAGGCGAGATTCTTCTTAGCAACTTCTATTTTACTTCTGTCTTGTCAATTCCCATTCAGAGATGGGCCCTTTACTGCTCAAAACTGTATAGACCATTTTTCTAATGGGGTGGGCCTCATTTTGTGTTGATTCTTCAAAATTATTCTTGTTAGCATTGTAGATACAATGATATACACTCACTGCATGTCCAACACTTTTTCTTTCTTCAGTCGTCGTAGGTTCTTCTGATTCTTCTGCTAGTTCTACTTTCTCATTTTATAATCGAGTATCTACAATGTGTGTAGGAAAAGCATTCATGTTATGATTCCATTTTATGAATGATATTCCTGATGTAAAGAACAATAATTATCCATTCCGATACTTTCTATATTCATTACAACGTTCGAGCTTTATGCAGACTTGGCAGGCTAATTGTTGTTGTCAAGATTACTCGCTCAAAAAGGGAAGGATTTGAGAGGATTTTTATTAGTGGAAGTCTCACTTGACCTCTTCTTTAGCTCTGAGATTTCCTTGGTGAGTGTATTCACCATCCTGGTCAAACTTTCAATGTCTGATGCTTCATTTTATTTAGCCTTACTAGAATAAGGTTGAAACTTCCTACTAATTTAAGTTTGGAGTCCTCCAACACCAAGTCCTTCTCAATGATGATTGCTTCTATAAAATTTAATACTAAATTTTCCTTTCCAACTCTTTTCAAAAATTGGGAAATGCTGGTGGGCAAGACAACTGCATAATAATCAATGTTAATCGAGTCATGTGATAGTGTATCTTAGGGAAAATTATTCAATATATGATTGAGGTTTTTATTAAAATCTTTCACTTTCGTTATTTCTCCCATCTTTATGCTTTTGACGTCCTTAAGAAACATGGTGCAAGTCTTGTCATTTAAGAACTTATCAAGAAATAACTTTTTAAACTCCCTCCCAGTGTGGATCAAATTGATGGGCAGACTATGGTACCATGTTGATGCTCTACCTTCTAATGTATAAGTGTTATAGACATTTTTGGGCCCTACAACCCCAAGCATGAAATGTCCATAAACCAAGGGCTCCTAAGTCCCTAAAAGTGTTGTTCTAACCCCTAAAGGAACAAGGTCAACAGATTACAGCTTCTCCCAGAAGTTCTCCATGAAAAACTGCTCAGAATTGGTCAAAACAGGATCATTTCAGCTGCTCCGCTGGCCAAGTGCGTTGCATCTCACCTAAGTACACTGTGTGGGTGCCTTGCATTTCAAAAATCCCTTCTATGGGGTGCGATGGGCGAGAAATGACAAATGGCAGTGTCATTCTGCGAGGTGGAGAGGCAATGGAAGCTTCCAGAAACTTCTCCTGTGACACTTGCCTCTCTGAATTTGACCAAGGATGAGTAAGAGATCATCAATCTCCAAGTGGAAGCAAGAACTATCAGAGGGAAGACACTAATTAAATCATAAGCTGACTCATCTCCATTACAGATATCTATATATGGATCCCTCATCCCAGAGATCCAGGGGGCTGGAATTTTGCATATTGTAAGGAATTGTTGTTGGTTTCTTGAGACAAACATCAGATTGTTGGGTGATCTAAGCTTTGTATGAGGTGAAGAGGGGCTTCCTTGCTGAGAGGTTGATGTTGGGTCAGAACAACTGGTTGTAACTCCTCTTGGCTCTTTCTTGTTTATCAATAAAAGTTATTCAAGTTTTCCTCCATGCTCTTGTGTCATTGATATTTGCTGCATTTGTATGGTCAATTTACATCTGATCCTAGATTGTTTATGATTATAGATCCATGTCTTTGTATAGTGCTATGCTACTGTGATCTTACAGGTACTTTGTGAAGCTGGGCGTGTAAGGGAACAAGTAGCGAAAGACTATCAAGGAAGAGAGGAATCAAATCAGGAGATTAGCGCAAGACAGAGGTTGGTCTTTTTGTTCCTCTCTATCTATAATTCATAAAGAAAAAACGAAAGTAGCTTTACTCTGTTTGTTTCTAAGGCAGTTGTCACACCTTAGTGGGATAAGCAGTTCTGAGTAGACACTTTTCCCTGTAACAAAATGGCAACTCCGCTAGGGAAGAATTAGTTTGTTTGTTTATCTTCTTTGTTGTCTATTTCATAAACTTACAGGTAGCATTCGAACTGCATTTGCCATAGCAAATGAAAAGTAGATAAATGCTACTTCAGTCCATCTACGGGATCTGTTTATGATTTAAACAACTGATTCACAAACTCTCTGATTGCCCTTGTGATAGCTCTTAGATCCTCCTTAGATCTACCCCTGATTGTTGCATTACTGATTACCTTTTGCTCGGCCAAAACCCATGAACTGAACTGCACACTGTGACTCGGAACCCAAACAGAGTCTCGTTTCTGGCCCAACGCAGGTATTGTTCAGAGAATCTGAACTTCAGCGCACTTCCCGAGTGGAGAAGGTGCGCTGCATTTCAAATTCCCTGTGTTACAGGTGCGCTGATCAGACTAGGCTTTGTGCAGTTTTGGTTTCTGTGATTCATTCTTTCCAGTTCTATTCCTGAATTTTGCTGCCTGTGATCAGTATATGTCTGTTTGAAACCCCTTTTCCTTGCTGTTATTCTGCCTCCTTTGTACAAAAGAACTGTAAATGTTTTTGTGTGTTTGTTGAGTCATTTTCAGTTCTCCTTTGCAAAAGTAGTGTAATCGTACTGTCATCCTTTGATTTGAAACTGTCGCAAGTGTCGATTTCAATCGTAGGAAAGAGTTTGATTGCTGTTGATGGTCGATTATCCTATTACTATTGTTTTTGGTCTGAATTTGTAAATTTTCTAGTGTTGAAAACAAGTATTCATTTCAAAATCGTAAGGTGTTGTGATCGTCTCCATTTTTTATTTCGAAAAGAAACTTGTTGATATTTGTCGCTTGAAAAGAAATTCAGATTTGTGCATCAACTTTCTTCTTATCATTCATATACTAAGAAAGTCGAAAACAAATACATGCATGTGCATTTACATATAGACAGTCTGATTGGTTTGATTTAGGAAAGTGCATTTAGAGTGTGCTCTTTGCTCTTTGTGAAAAGATTATGTCTTTCTTTCCTTAGTAGCTAGGATTTTCATTGCATAAAAATAAGATAAAAAGATTGTTTATCATCTTAGATTGCATTTTAGGAATTACATCTACATCTCGCGATGAACCTGAAAGGCAAACTTCATAAACAAGATCAACTATAAAATAAATTCAATGAATCTAACAACGCTTTGGAACTTAACACACAACATTTAGAAGTTTAGGCTAGAGACGTATTCCGGCGTCGTAAATCCTGGTAACTGTTGTTCTCACTGATGGTTGGGTGATTCCTCCACTTTGAGACGATAAGTGCTAGTACGGACTTGTGCTCCCACGTACCGTCGAGTATATTTTTGGAGACCCCAATAGGCTTAATCCTTTATCCATAGGAAGCCGTGTCTGCCGCCTTATCGATCGCAATGCACTGAACACAGCATTCGGGAAGATTGACTGCTATACCGTAAAAAGTATTCTGCAGTTTTGCGATTGGTTTGGTAATCCCTCTACCTAGATTTCTAGAGCAGTCCCTTTCATTCCTTTTCAAACTCTTTAACAGAAAAGGTCCATCTGAGCACTTGTCACTTCAGGCTCATTAAAAAACGAAGGAGACTAGAGTCATCTTTTGTTTTTTCTCGACTCTTAAAAATTGAAAAAACAAGTTGTGTCAAAGCGTCTAAAATTTATTTTAAACCGAATATTCATTACCCTTTCCTACGTTGATCTTGGGTTGAGAAAATGGAATCCACTAACCAAGGAATTCCCCTTGGAGGAAATCCTAGTCCCTTCTCCTCTTGGGGAGATGTTGGTGCACCCCATATGGCCACATTGTCGCTTCCAGGACTGACGATCGGCTTGCCTGTATGGCTTTTCTCAACCTCTGTCATTCAGAACACCACAATTCCTGAACAATCGAATCAGCAACTAGGCGAGTCCAGAGTTACCCACCAACCTTCTACTTCCTCTGATTCTTCCTCTCCTCCTTCCTCTTCGCTTGATGGGGCTGGTAAAGCCAAAAGTCAAGTACCTAAGAAGAAGAAGGAAAAAAAGAAGAAAAAGAAGAAGAAGAAGGAGCCAAAAGCGAATGGGGGCAAACGAGCGTCGTCTAGCGAAAATCCACACACTGCACCGACCAGGCCTAAATCACCATGTGTCATTTGCAAAGGAGACCACTATCATAGAGATTGTCCTTGCACCCCTCGGATCTTAAGGGACTGGTCTCCTCGTTTGCACAACCCGGTGTCATCAACCTCTGGTGATCATGTTGAAAACACACCGTCGACAAGTGAAAGTGGAGCCCCAGGACAAAAAGGAAAATATAGATTTCCTTGTAAACTGTGCGAAGGCGATCATGCCGTCCACCATTGTCCCTTCTTAGACGAGGCTAAAAGAGTTTTGGATGATCGTTCGGTTTCACCGTTACAACTTCCTCCTGGATATAAAAAACTCTTGCCGAGTCCGTCACTAGTTGAAAATCTTGCTGGCCCGCTCAGGTGGTCGGCTGAAGCATCTATCATTGAAGACAAACCATTTGAACCCATACCAGACGAAAGTCAAAAGGTCGAGGCAGAAGTTGACCCGGTCTTGCCTTCAGAGGTTCTATCTTCAGATGATACAGTCATCGAAGAGAACAAGGATGACACCGTCCAGATTCTTTTCATAAGCACAGACTCCAATGAACATGGGGGCAATTTACCCGTTCCTTTACCGCAGGAAGGAAGTTCGTCAGAGTCATACCCGACCGTCTATTCAGTCCCACCTCCAAGCAACCTAGTTGTCTCCTTTGATTGGAATCAACTAGGCAGACCCCGTTTACCAGCTAGTATACCATTCCGAATCATTGTTCAAATATATAGAATGATTATGGCTGGTACCATCATAGATGAAGGGGCTTCTGTGAGTATCCTTTCCTCAACTACTTGGAAAGCGCTTGGTTCACCATCGCTTTTGCCTGAAATGAGAAATATAACAGGCTTTGACAAAGGAACCAGTCGACCATTAGGGATCCTTCCCAATGTGCCCATAACATTGAAAAGGAAAACCGTTCAAATGAACGTAATGGTAGTTCAAGGACCCCTGGATTATAATCTACTCCTTGGACGAGACTATATTTATTGCATGGGAGCGATTATCTCCTCACTCTTTAGAGTAATGTGTTTTCCACACGAAGGAAGAGTGGTCAAGCTCGTAGACCAGCTTTCATTCCCCGGTTCACGCATAGCAAATAGTCATATACCATCCCTGAATGGTCTTTTCACGCAAGAAATGTCTCAATCTCTAGTCCGCCCGCTTGATGAGCGCGAGTGATTCGGGGGACATGACTGAAACCCAGGGGGCATGCACCCTGGTCTGCTTCGGCAGGAAAACTTCGGGTATAAGGTAGGTTTCCGAGAGAGAATATGACTATTCTGTACTCCTGTCCGTGATTGGAAGAGGGGGTTATTCTGGAACAAGATTCTCTTGTCAAAGTTACGTGAGTGAAGTAGCCTCCTCCACTCACCTTTGTCTATTTCGGTAGACATCGCCAAAGAAGTGTTTTGTTTGCGCTATGAATAGAACAATCTTTGGTAACCTGTAAGAGGTAGAACTCTCTCGGTAAAACAAATGTTTTGGCGGAAAGAAGAAGGGGTAACCTTGAAACTCTTTTTTATACCTGGAGGCATGAAAACCTTTTGGCGTGCAAGCAAAGAGCGATCATTTATCTTCTTTTTGGATTGGTCGTTTCCTAACTTGCATAAAGAAAGGATGTGGGGCAAAACTCTAAAAATTGCCATTTTTATATATGAGACATTCTTATCACACGACTGGATTAATCGAGCAGTTTTAGCGTGGACTTCATGCTCGTTAAAAAATAAACATAAGAAATGAGCACATGTTCCCCCCAGAGTTTAAGCTCATTAAAAAATGAACCAATTTCCGGTAAATAACCATCGTGAATGTAATACTTCAGCCATTAAAGCCTTGGTCGTGTTTGCACTGTCACCTCCACTTTTACATTGGCCGATCATTCACATCCATTTGATTGTTTACCCATTTTGAGGAACAACTGCGAAGAGTGATCTCACTAGCCATCCTTGTAGCACTGCCGTGATTGGAAAATTCCAAACCTTACTTGGAATCAGTTGCTACCCATTTTATCACTCGTTCCTCAAAAGACGAGTCTCCTTTAAGCTCTTTTCAACTGACTCATAAAATATGAAAAGATTGCCGAGCCATTGGCCTCTCCAGCTCGTTAAAGGGATCGAAAGTGCTATCTCTCCTCTAAATTTTAATCTTTTTGGACCTGAGGGATTATTACACAAAAAGATCGAGCGCTTGTTTTGTTCGGCTCGTTAAAAGTATCGAAAATTCATCCCTTCTGTATTGTTTTATACTTTTTTGGACTTAAGGGATTAGATGACGAAAAAGGAATTTTGGAGTTTCCTTTACGTTCCTTTTCAGACTCTATAAAATTGAAAAGGACCGAGTTATCTTTGTCGTTAAACTCGTTAAAATTTTAATAGCGACAAACTTGTCTATAGACGATAACAAGTTTCACTATCGCTAGGCTCGTTAAAACATAGCGATGGGTTTGCCCGAAGGGAAAATTATAGAACAAGCATATGTTATCCTCCTCAAGCTTGATAAAAATAAAGAGGTACTGGTCAGCAATGACTGGGGAAAAATTGGGAAGAAAACTTGAAGAAACTTTGTTGGTAGCAAGTCGCTCTTGAACATGACACTCTCACTCTGCATCCAAGTTGGGTTGGGTTGTTTCATTCACCGGTCACATCACCATGGTCCCATCATACCATCCACATTTTGGGTTAATGCTACCAATCCATCACGTCAGTGTCGCCGATATATTCAAGAGAAGTCATTCAGAGAATTCACCTGTGTCTCACCAACTACCATACATTTATACTCCATTCTTTCATGACCACCACCCTGAACCTTATATCACCAAATTGTTTTCACCTCCATTAAAATCATTTGCTCCGTTCCGTGTCATTGATGTGGGATTCATTAAGGCCCTCCTGTGACAGATCGCTTATTGTCGACATCAGCTCATTATCCAAGAAGTCAATCTAGGAACACCCCATTTAGTACTTTGAAGCTTGCATGCCTCAATGGCAAGTTTCTCACTTCCGGCGACAGGTTTACATCAATGGCCTTTGACCGAAAGATTTTGCATGGTGTTCGACGCCAAGTCCTTTATTCACACCACGTGAATTGTACTGCAGTACCTTGAGGGTCATTATCATTATTGGTGATTCCTCTCGCGCCTGTTAACAACTTACATCATTGGCTGGTAATCAGGCGATGTCTTTCCATGTTCGACTCCAGAACATCTTTCACATGGATCGACTTGTACTTCGAGTGAAGATCGAATGAGATTGAAGACCCCGGACCTAGTTTCATCCATCTAGGCTGCGATATATATTCAGGGAAATAAAGACATCAAATGTACATCATTGCTGCACAGATAATCATCCAATCAAAGGGATGATGGCTCTACCAGAATCATCAGTCTACACTCAGACGATTGTTTGTCCTATGTACATGAAAATGAATTTATAAAACTGAGCATGGGAATGCCCGCCTCAGCTAGATCATGAAAATATTATGAAGATAATGTATTGTATTGTATCTTATTACAGGTCTCCTCCCAGCTTGAAACAACTTCGGATCCTCATAATAAAGCATTTCACCCGACATCAAAAGATTAACGACCTCATGCTTTGGGGGGCAACTGTTATAGAAATTTTTGGTCCCTACAACCCCAAGCATGAAATGTCCATAAACCAAGGGCTCCTAAGTCCCTAAAAGTGTTGTTCTAACCCCTAAAGGAACAATGTCAACAGATTACAGCTTCTCCCAGAATTGGTCAAAACAGGATCATTTCAGCTGCTCCACTGGCCAAGTGTGTTGCATCTCACCTAAGTACACTGTGTGGGTGCGTTGCATTTCAAAAATCCCTTCTATGGGGAGCGATGGGCGAGAAATGACAAATGGCAGTGTCATTCCGCGAGGTGGAGAGGCAATGGAAGCTTTCAGAAACTTCTCCTGTGACACTTGCCTCTCTGAATTCGACCAAGGATGAGTAAGAGATCATCAATCTCCAAGTGGAAGCAAGAACTATCAGAGGGAAGACACTAATCAAATCATAAGTTGACTCATCTCCATTACAGATATCTATATATGGATCCCTCATCCCAGAGATCCAGAGGGCTGGAATTTTGCATATTGTAAGGAATTGTTGTTGGTTTCTTGAGACAAACATCAGATTGTTGGGTGATATAAGCTTTATATGAGGTGAAGAGGGGCTTCCTTGTTGAGAGGTTGATGTTGGGTCAGAACAACTGGTTGTAACTCCTCTTGGCTCTTTCTTGTTTATCAATAAAAGCTATTCAAGTTTTCCTCCATGCTCTTGTGTCATTGATATTTGCTGCATTTGTATGGTCAATTTACATCTGATCCTAGATTGTTTATGATTATAGATCCATGTCTTTGTATAGTGCTATGCTACTGTGATCTTACAGGTACTTTGTGAAGCTGGGCGTGCAAGGGAACAAGTAGCGAAAGACTATCAAGGAAGAGAGGAATCAAATCAGGAGATTAGCGCAAGACAGAGGTTGGTCTTTTTGTTCCTCTCTATCTATAATTCATAAAGGAAAAATGAAAGTAGCTTTACTCTGTTTGTTTCTAAGGCAGTTGTCACACCTTAGTGGGATAAGTAGTTCTGAGTAGAAACTTTTCCCTGTAACAATAAGGGAAAAGTCTGCAAGAAAAATTATCATACCTCAACTCCAACATACGTAGATGCAAGTAAAGATCATTGAGGTGATACTCTATGTTCATCTTCTTATCTTGATCATACTTTGAAAGGAGATTTTTTGAATTTCTTGGCATCTTAGCAATTTTTTTTGGAAGAGCAAGAGGCCCTTCGGCCATACAATCGAAATCTTCATTAGCCATGTCCTATTTTCTGTGGTCTTCCTTAATAGAATACAAGGAATGTTCACTGTGTAATTCATCAAATAGGTCATCAGAAAGAACAATTGTGTCATCCTCATATCCTTCGTTAATGGGTGAAAGATGATCTTGATGTTTTGTTTCTTCTACAGATTTTGTCAACTCTTCAAGAGTGGAAAATACCAAATTTTCCATTGTATAAACCCACACACCAGTACTAGTTGTATCTTTCTTCTTTGAAAAGTGTGAAATATGTTGTGCTCCAAAAATTAATCTGATAGCCTTCGCAAACCGATGGGTTATAGGTCAAATTTCTTGGATTTTCTCGTAAGTAACCTTGAAAATTGGTTTTACACCAAGTTGAGAAGATCCTCCTGATTCAGGAATTAGAATGGTGCTTGGAATGTTGCTACCTTATATGGAAGAATAATTATTTTTTTGGGTGTGTAAAGTTCTCAGCCATAAAAAAATGGTGGCCCTCCTTCTATTGCTAGAATGTTGACGACACTGGAAACTACCAAAATATAGGGAATCTCCCTAATATAAGGTCCAAACTAGGCCTCACACCACCTGGTGTAAGAGTCCCATCCGAAATACGACCTGGATTCCATTTACTTAAATATATACCTTGGTTTTAACTATCAAAAAGAGGGAGAAGCACAAATTTTCCTTTGAATGAGCATGTGGGTGTGGCCTATGAACATTTGATTGCATACGTATCAAGGCTCTCTTACCGCGGGGGGGGGGGGGGGAGTGTTGGGGGAATAAAGTGAGCCTCTAAGATAGAAGTAATGGTACTACCATAATGGAAACACATGTAGATGGGAAAGTCTTATCTAACATCAAGCGAAATAGTTCACAAGGATGTGGTAATCGTTATAAACATAACAACACATTTTCAACAAGAAGCTCCAAAGTCACTGAAATAATTAAATTACTCTAGTATTGATGAAAAAAAACATGAACCATAAACATTCAAAGAATAGTCTTAGAAACATTTACAATCCATGGGCAAAAACGTGTTGGCATGAAACACTTCGATACTAGGAAAAAGTCCCAAGACACATAAATACAATGAACACTACTAGCTCCAATAGTGGAGCGTTAGAGCCATTACTTTCTCCCAAAAGTAATAACTTTGTCTCTCTAATGCCTTGTGGTAGAATCCAAGGTTAAAAGTGTTTTACGTGAGAAATAAGGATCTATTTATAACTAGAGGAATGATCTTTCACATTCTCATGACTCTTGAATTTCTAACTTCTAGAAACCTTTGGACTTCTACAACCTTTGGGATTCCAAATGACTTTTGGAATTACATATGAATTTTGGTATTACATGTCTTTTGGAGTTCCATGACTCTTTGGTTCATACATGACTCTTGATCTTCGACTTATTTGTATTTTACAATGATTGCAATAATACATCATGACTTACACATCATCATATGATTAGACAGCTTGGCATGTCACTATCTAGGATGATTGGGACTAATAGTGGCTGATGACATCGAATTTCTCTAATGGTGACATGGATTCTAAATGTATCATCATTCTTCATGCACATTTAATCATTTATGTCCTCTACCCTCGAAAGGTTCTCTGATCAAATGGTGTCTTCGAGGTGATTTGATCATCAAGGTTCAAGTGTTCTCTTCATTCTTTCTGAGCTTCTTTTATTTGTTCTCCTTCCTCGATCTTCCTCATGCATGCTTGCCATGATGTTTTTTAAATAATTGTATCTGCAAATCACTCATGACGAGAAACCATCATCCTAAAAATATCCTATTCTACCATGTTTCATGCATATTTTGTACTTAGGCTTTTCTGGTGTGCTCAAGAGTGACAAAATGGGATTCGGGGTGCATGGGCACACTTTGAAAAGTTGAGGGGGTGAAGAGGGAAGGCTTCGGGACTTCGACATGTGCTCATGTTCTCAAAAGAAGAGGATAATCAGGATAGGGCACATGGCGTAAGTTTGAAGGACGAAGGGGAAGTATTTGGGCTTCTTAAGTGCGTTGTACACTTAAGAGAGCAATGGAGGGCGCATGGCACTCTCCTGAAGGTTGAAGGCTTCAAGGATTTGAGGTGCGCTCATTCGCTCAAGAGGCCTAGGAGGGAGGAGGGCGCATTTTTGAATGCTGAATATTGATACTTCATGCCGTCAGAGTAAGATCATGTGCTCAAAGGGTCCAAGAGGGAACATGGAGCATTAGTGATAGCTAAAGGGTGAAGATTAAGGCCTTCAGGGTGTGCCTATGTGCTCAAGGAGGTCACAATTCTTCAAGTCAAAGGAGTGCGCTCAAGGAAGAATTGGGCTGAGGAGGGCATACTTTGGAGTAAGGAAGGGGGAAGAGGGTTAAGGAGTGTGCCCTCCACCCTTGGAGGGACTATGGAAGACTTCCAAACAATGAAGGATTCCCCATGACGGCTTCAAAGTGTGCTTGTGCACTCTTAGCCTTAATGAATTCGATTTGAAACTTGAAATCATAGATTTGTCTAAGTCGAGAATATGAGGTGAGGGGCGAACAGGATGAGTTTAGACATTGAACCATGATTGACACATATCAAATCACCAATAAAACTTATAAAAGCTTGAACAATGATGAATATATGTCAAAATGCCACTTTATAGACATTCCCCAAGTGCAACAAGTGTAGTGTGTGTGATTGCAACCCAAAAGTGTCGTTTTATGACAACAAAAATGCTATGACCACAAAATGCACTAAAAAATGCTCTGATCAATGTGATGACACTTGATACCATCCAAATGCACTTGAAACACATAGAATAATTTGAAACAACATTTGTTGATCAAAGTGACTATAGATTTAATAGCGATAGTAGGCTTCAAATGTAGAAAAATTTTGAAGGGTGTTGTAGCAACGACAATAGGCTTATAATATTAAGGTTTATAATATTAATCTTAAGGTTCAATATTAATTTTACGTTTTACATTATTGACCTTAGGATTTATAATATTAATGATAAGTTTTATAATATTCATCTTAGGGTTTAAAATCCTAAGGTTTATAATATTAATCCTAGAGTTTTTAATATTAGTCTTAGTGTTTATAATATTAGTCTCAAGATCTAATGTTCTTCATTTCGAACTTTAGAGGCCAACTCCCTCTTACTTAGATCATTGAATGATCATTAGCTATCAAGAATAGACCATTAGTATATAAAACCAAAATCAAAGTCATACCTTGGACCACTTTGAAGCAGAGGTTCGAATCAATACATATTCCTAGATTCAATAGGTAAATGTTAATGCAGACATACTATGCTTGGGGAGATTTCTTCATACAATGCTTTCTACGAACATACAAATTGACCAACCAATATTCTCAACCTTACATAAATAAATATTGTGCAATAAAATCAACTAATTCATCTTATCAAGCCTTAGACGTCAGATCAAAACTAATATCAAATTCATAAAAATTTCTACGAATATCAATGCGAAAAACTCTCTGGACAAGTGTCAGGAAAAGCACACATCCAAATACAAATTTATGACTTCATATATTGTTATGTCAACAAATATAAAACTTCAGTAGGCCATCCACATAATCATAATATGATTTTTTTTTTTCATTGTACATCAAGGATAAGACATATAAGTTTAATATAGTCATTGTGAGAATATTGTATACTGAATCACAATTATTCATACTTCAATCAATGTTCCAAAGCCAATGATACAAATAAAAAATTACTATTGAATACCAATATTGGTCATTGAAAGTCACTATACCCACATAACATTCTTATCAAGGAAAATTATCAGTTGTCAAATCAAAACCATAATTTGTTATCATTGTGAAGCCAAAACATATCTATGAACTATCACGCATCATGTCAAAAATCCAATATTTGTTATCTATATTAAACTAATAATCCAAATCTTTTCAAACCCTTGTAATTGTTATCAATTACTATCATATATTAGCCTCAATGATAAAATCAAAATGACATACTGATATGCATATTTCGCTCCTCAGTAAACACGAATTTAGTATTCACATTCTCTATAGTAATTCAAACATTCAAACTTCCCTACTCATACAACTTTCTATTGTCTTCTCCACATCTTTAGGATTGCCATATTATTGGTGCACTCCTGATCTCATGCATAAGGCAGCAGTTTTTCTGACCTATCGGCACAACTGCATCCATAGGCCTTCTTTCATGTGGTTCGGAGGATTATAACCATGTTATCACTTAGAAATTCTCCCTAGAAGTTATTAGAAGAAGGAAAAGACCAAGGTAACCACAAAACAATATTTTAAGTATAGGCTCTAGCCAACCTATGACTTAGAGAGGGCTCTCTCTATATGTTTTAGTTTTGTTTGCTAAGATTTTAGGCTAGTTTTTAAAGTTCAGGGGGTTTTGGATTTGTATTGGAAGGTGGATGGTGGAATCCTTAAACAGATGGATAGAATGATGTCTCTGGCTATTAGGCTATGGAGTCAAAGAAGGGCAATAGAACTGGGATTAAATCATGAAAGGGAGTGTTCAATGGGGAAGCTAGCAGAGTGAAGCACGGGTGTTTAGGTCCAATGGGTGAAATGATCTTAATCAGGGTAAGAGAGCACTTAAGAATTATCAAACCAGGATTAAAAGGAGGAACATAGGGTAATCATGAGCAAAGTGCAATTAAGAATCCTTTACTATAGATCAGAGGGAAACTACTTGAACTAAGGAGCAATCAAGAATTCCTTAACTAAGATAATTAGTAGAAAACATTAAATGCATAATAGTTAAAACAGAGTGCAATGAAGCAAGTTATGAGATATCATTCCATATTATAGCATTTATATTTTAGATACATTCAAGAGTATGAAAAACTTATAAAGAAAATAACATCACAAGATAAAATACTTGTTGTTCTTCGCACTACACATGAATCCAGTGAAATGTCTTTGCTTTATTCATTAATTCAGCTTGCTAGTCTAAACAGTGATACACTAACTTACAGTCTTTGATAAAAAAATCTATAGAAATGTCTAAGAATCCACCCTACATACTTCGATTTGTGAAGTATTTATACAAAAAATTATTACAAAAGATCTCAAACTGATTTAAGATTAAATTTAGGAAATATAAATATCTTCTTGCAAGAAGATAGAGACAGATAATGAACTGTTTCATGTTGTCCCCTTTTATTCAGTACTGCTGGCTATTCTGGTTGGATTTGTAGCCCTTTATGTTGGCTTTCAGTTGTGGGGTTTCACACTGGAGTTTTCTTTACTTTCATCTTTCACCTGATACTCTTTGACCATGCCGTGTTGTTTTTACCTGTTTACCTGGCTGCTCTATTTTTACCGTGTAGGAACTTTTTTCTATAAATTCATCATAGTAAATCAGTCATAGTCTCCCACCATTCTGCATCTGGTAATTTTACATTCATCATCCTCCTATAGACCTCATCAGCTTTAGTATACTTGGAAAAATTGGGCTTGGTGAGGAATAAATGTTTGACCTCATGCTCAAGAAAAAACAAGTTCTCAAATGTGTTGTACATCACTTTTCCTGTTGGTAATGATTTTATGGATAAAGAGTTGGCCTGTTATTTAGCCAATTTGCTAAGTCTATCACCATAGTCCAACTGTGTCATGAGTTTGTCATTGATAACCATAGGACTGGACAGACATTTCTCCCTTAAAATTTGGAATTTAGCCATGAACCTATCAATGGCTACCTACATATTGTGGCACTTTTCTTCCAAATTATGCATAAGGTTCCTTTTGGAAAGGACCTTCCTTATTTCTCAAATGGTTTCAGTCCTATCTTCTATATTTAGCTCATGGAGATCATATATATTCTTGCTATTGAGGAAGTGGATGAGTCTATTTACATCCTCTGGCTTATCTCCCAACTCCTCCACTTTCTGGATAGCTTCTATAGTTATCTTTACTAACTCTATTTGTTCAAAAATAACTTGGATTGATGGAAAAATATCATTGACAAAGTCAATGATATTGGCCCACAACATTTCCTTGGTTTGTCCAGTGTTAAATCTTTCTCTAGGATTTTGATTCTCTCACCCATTCTCTGGGCCTTTTGTGCTTCTTCTTTTTGCTTGAGTTGGACAAGTTTGCAGTCAATTTCCAAACTTTCCACCTTTTCCTTTAGTCTTTTCATCTCTGTAGCTTAGATAGACATTTCTTCCATGGATTTAATCAATTCTATTGCTTTTTCTCCTTGTGCATCTATTGTTGTTGTAGATTCTATTGTTACTGGCAATGCTGTGGCAGGTGGAGCAGTGGGTGCCGGTGATGCTTCCAGTGTAGAAGGAACTGTTGTGGATACTGTTGGGATGACATCCTTGGAAGTTGTGGCCAAGTCACTTTTCTTTGATTGAATTAAATCATCCAACTCCTTTTTTGTCTCCTTAAGTTGATCGTCCAGCTTCAGGACCATGTCCATCAATTCCTTGTGTCTGGTTTGATTCTCTATGACTTCTAGAGTTTGAGAATGATGCAGCTGTGGTATTTTCAATTGCCTCTTAAGTGCAGAAATATCATCATTTTTCTTCTTAATAAGCTACTCTGTAGCTTTTATATCCTTGGGATCGTGTCCCAATTCAATCACTAAGTCTTCTAAGGACTTGATCCTTGTATCCTTGGCCTGTGAGGAGGCCTTCTCTAACTTAATTGTGTTAAGATGTTGTTCAGAGAGTTTCGTAGCTGATGGGAAGCTATGGTTTTACCTGTCAGGGTGGAGTATATCATCTCTCCAGCCTGTTTGTATAGTTCAATCTGGCATATGGGATCAATATCCATTGCCAACACTTCAAAATCCACCTTCTTAAAATCTGATGTTGTCTTGGGCTACTGAGCTGTGAGTTTAACAAAAGTCATTTGCAACTTTCCTTCTTTAATGTCAAAGGCTGACATTAGCCTTGTTTGATTGGTGGGCGTTAACTTTAGGTATTGTGCATATGTTTGGGCCTTAAGCCTCTCATTTCTGGCTTTGATTTCCTTGTATCTTTCCTTGATATCTTGATCTTTTTCAGCGGGCATTCTAAAGGAAGACACTTCAACACTAAGCTGCCTTTCCAACATCTGAGTTTGTGATGTGGAAGGCTCTTGCATGCCTCCAGATGGAGTGGTACGCCTACTTCTTTCTACTTCTGTGTTTGTGACCTCAATTGAGTCTTCAGTATATTCCTACTGAGAGGCTAGATTTAGCCTTTGCATCTTGTTTGATTCCTGCTGCAAATCGGAGGTGGCCATTCTTGAAGTGGAATCCCCTTCTCTATTTCTTTTTGGGATATTCTCCTCATTCTGAGGAGTCTACATGACTAGAGGGGTACTCATGGTTCTTTTTGGTTCTTCTGATACCTACAGAAAAGAGATGTCATCAAGCTACTTTCTAAATCAATTAGAGCATTCTCTACGTCTACTCTAGTGCTGTCTTGGTCTACTAGGGTACCTTCCACCCATTCTTTTTTATTTTCATATGCTTCTATTTTAGGTATGGGATGGTGAATGAAAGGTCCTAGATTAACCTTTTGTCTCTTCTTTGTGATGAATTCCAAAGGATCATATAAACTTCTTTGGAACTTCATATTTTGTAATATCAAATCTTCTTCTTTGCCAACCTTCCTAGAGTTGCATATGAAGGGGCCTAGTTAGTATTTTATCTTGAAATAAGCCTTCTTCTTAGCATTGACGAAGTTGACTTCAACTGCATTGATGATTTGTCTATAATATTCTAGGGAAAACAACCTCATGGGGAGGTATCTTGGCAACTTATATGGTGCAAGCATGCAACCATATATCATGATTTCTGTATGGTTCTAGTAAAGGTACCAGTCACCCACTTTGGTCTATTTAGACAATTGAAGGACTCTCTTTATTTCTGGACTGATTCTAGGAGGAGGGCTTCTAGTCAACATTGCCATGACTGGATGTACAAATAAATCAATGAAATTAGAGTAAGAGTATGGAGACTGGTATTGGTGGATCAATGGGGTCCAAAAAATGACTGACCTGGGCTGACCTTTGGTGTCCAACTTCTGAAGGGTGAATGGGAACTTATTAGGTTGGTAATATAAGAACATATGGTATAAAACTGAAGAATACTTTAAAACTATTTCATTTTTCATTTTAAGGAATTGATCATGCATCCTATCAGTTATAAATTGGGCATAGTCATAAATGGCAGCAGGAGGTTATCCTCGAATGTAGACGGACATGAAGGCAAGGATTAACTCATCAATGTATTCACTAGTGGTGTACCCCAAAATACAGGATATCATGGCTATAATATTCTGGCCACATGGGGAAAAATAGTAGCTACATATGGGGGGAAGTCCTTAGGAATGTGTTTCTCTTCTTTGATGAAGGTTTGGAATAGTTGGGTCAATTTTGCATAGCTAAGTTTAGGATACAGGTCCAACAAGTCTCCAATTGAGAGTGGGGTTAGGTTTGGCCCTGGTGGAGCTACAACATTTCATTAATAGACTCAGCAGTGATGGTGAAAAGGACCTTCTGGTCATGACACATGATAGTTCTGTGACTAGGGATGTAGCAACTGGTACTTGGGCAAATTTGACTCCCAAAGGCCAATTTCATCAGCATGGTTCAAGAACCTATCCCTACTTTGGAAATTTACTTTGAGTAGGGGCTCTTGGGTAGAGGTATCCTTTATTTGAAAATCCTTATCAGCTAAAGGAAGGTGGTCCAGGTCCAAGTGAGGTGTAGAGATGGGCCTTACATCCATTGCAATTGGGGCAACCATACTCAGTTCTTATGGATTTGAGTGTGGGGGGTGATTCAGAGTTTTTAGGGAAAAAAAGGTTTTGCAGAATGGTTATGGCTCAAAGTGTTAAAACAGAAGTAATTTTGACAATTTTTACGTAATCAACAATTTTATGAGGGTGAATTGACTCTGAATTTGATAGTGGAGTTGGAATTCCACAGTTAAATACCTGGAATTGGGCGGAATTGACTGTAAATGGTGGTTGATGGTGGCTACAGAGGTTCATACAATTCTGGTACGGACTGATGGATGAGTTGGGCTTTCTACAATGTCTTTGGAGTAATGGCCGAGGTTAGTGAGCAATTTCGCTATTTGCAAGGGTCACAATGGCTTTTCTAAATTCTTAATAACAATTGTGCGAAAAGAGTGAAAAGAGGGGTAAACAGGATTTTATAGCAAAAACGTTTAATTTTTGGCAGGTTCATTGATTGATGAACAGTGTATGTTTTTGGTTAAAGGGGGAAGTGGTTTGGGAGGTCCATTGCGCCGCTTTTGTGGTGTGAGCGATATTCGGGAGGGATCGCCCGATCCCATTCATTGTTTGACACGTAGCATTGGGGTCTAGGAGGAAAACCACCTTATCGAGCGGGTAAAGGGAGGACATCGGGTTGGCCCGATATGGATGCGAACTGTTGGATGAGGGGGAGGGAGATTGTATAGTGATCGGTAGGTGAAGTTGCATGGTGATTTATACAAAACATTTTCAGGGGGGGTGGGGGGGCATGGGTCTAATGAGTGGCGGTTTATGATTAACTTAATACTTAATCGCGTCGAGTCACTTTAATGAGGGATTAAGGACTGAGGGCGGGATTTAATATATTTTTGGGATATGGAGTAGTAATATATTTTATAATCAAACTAAGGGGTGGGGTTAATTTATACAAAGAAGTTAAATATATACAGGACAATGGGTTTATCAGGAATTTTATATATTTAATTAAAAAGTTAATATGAAGTGAAATGACCAGAAGGGGTATTGTGCTTAGGTATATGAAATTTTATGCGCGTTCCATACCCTTAGTACTTCAGGATAAATGTATTTGGTGGGTTATTGTATAAAACATGTTTATAAAGGAGTTTTCCTAGGCAAAAGGACTTAACCTTAGGAAAAGGGTTTTTGTGAGGGGGATGAATGAATTATAATAAATTTAACACCTTTCCTTCTTAAGTCATCAAGTCGAGGGTCCAGTCCCACCAGAAGTAAGAGAAATCCTCTGAACCTCTTTGACTTAAAGAACTATAGGTATTAATATTTTTAGTATGAAAGGGAAGTTAGTGAGTGTCATAGGGGTTAAAATGAATGAGGGGATGTTAAGTACACCAAATTGTGAACCATTGCTTTTATTTTGTTTACCACTTATGCATATTTAAATGATGCATTTGGAACAATGACATAAGTTCTTTTTGTATCAAATGACATGATATTTTTGCAACCTTTCTACTACTTACCCACTTACTCATCCTACCATTTTTGCTTCACCTTATTTGGGTGCATTTAGGCTAGCAAACCCTTATCAATATTTTTCTTTTCTTTACAAAATAAACTATCTAATTCTAACCTTATATCATCTAAGGGCTCAGATTAAACTGAAGAGCTCCTTTTATTCACTCTACCTATCTAATGATTTGCCAAGATTACACTGTTTGGCCAGATTTATTCACTACCAATAAACATAAAATTTAAAGTATGAAATAACCAAGTTTAAACATTTTGACTATCATGGATTGTGGCATGAGTAACTAGCTACACACAATCATTTATTATGCATGAAAAGTAAATAGTAGTGGCATTTTGACTTGCACACTTTCATGCTCTCTTTTTGTCTTTTGGGGTTCGTATATTTTTTATTTTTTGACCTTTTTCATTCTTTTCGTCCTTTGATTATTCTTTTAGGACATACCCTCTTTACATTTTTTATTTTTATTTTTTTAATATGGAAAACATTTGCAGAAAGAAAAGGTATGTACAATATTACAAGGCTTAACCTTAGTCAATCAAAATTATGACTCCTATTAGTATAGGAACCTAACAAACCGCACTCACAAGCCTTTCTCCTAGCAGTTGGGGCCTGAGCTAGGAGAAACCTCTTATGCTCAAATCAAAACTTTTCCAAACCTTTTTCAACAACATCAAATGGTTTTTCAAGTCCAAAAATCTTACTTCAACAATAAAGAATCTCCTATACATCTAATGCAGATGATAATAGGTGTAGGGACCTTATGGAGAGTTTCTCCCTCTTAATGGGAAGCTACTTATATAAATGTTAATTAAGACATCAACCTATCTATCATAATATTGTCATGCATCAACAAAAATATTAGATCATATATCTATATATATATATATATATATATATATATATTATCATCAGCTACTTCATCATCACACATGAACATGACATCAAACTTTCATCAAGGGTTAGTGTCGAATAATTAGAACAACTAATAGGAGTATACATCAAGAATCATGATCAAATCATCCCTTCTTTATTATATTATCCAACCATCAAGACAGGGCATCCAATTTCACCATATGTCATAATTACTAATCTTATCAAAACCTAACCAAGGTCAATATGAAGATCTTGAATATCAATCTTGTTGTTACACTTTTATCGTCAAGGTTATTATGTTTGTCCTAAGCATTAACAATATTATGAAGTCACTATACATCAAAAACAATGTATCTATCTTGCTTCATAAAATTAATAGATCCATCATGTCTAAAATATAAGATATTTTTCAAATATCAAGTACACCAATATATCATATGTACTAGAGATCATACTTCCATTCATGTGCATGAGCCATTTATAAAGGTGAAATTACCATCATACCTTAGAGTTTACCTTGCCATCCAATATTGTATTTAAAATGTAATATTTAAATAATACATCATACATACCTTGTAGTATTCAGATACCTGTGCACCTTAACAGTGGTAGCCATAGCACTTTGTCACCTTTTAATCAGGTGCCCCTTTCTTTTTTCAACACTAGCTCTTCTCTTCCTTCATTAGCCATATTTTCATGCACCTTAGATTATCCTCAAGAAGAATCCACTTATAAAAACTCATTAAGAGGTTAGAAGTATCCAAACACTCAATTATACATGCAAGAAGTATCATGATCAAATAAATCTAAAAAAAAAGTAAAGACATAAAGGAGTAACATAAATCGAAAAAGTACTTATCTTTAACGAGAGGTGTTCATCCCCCTCTTGAACCAACCTTCAAGAGTCATTACTATCCATTATCCATATAACATTGTTGCCTTCAATATATGTCAACCAACTTTATTAGCAACTAGGCCTAATTGAAACTATCCCATTTAATGCTACATAAACCCTATCACAAGTGCTTGAATTTCTTCACATTGGTCATTTTAGGGTTTCTAGATTGCATTTCTCAAATCTTTTTCATAATCCAAGGTTTCTTCCAAACCCTAATCTCATAATATCCATCAAACCCTAATAACCATATTACCTAGGGTTTCCTTCAAACCCTAGTATTCCTTTAGGTCTCCTCTATCTTCTCTTGCTTCCAAAAAAAATGCCTTCATAGGGGCGATATTTAATTACTTTTCTTTAGCCCAACTCTGATACCATGTTAAGGTTTCTTAGTGCTCTAATGTCATTTGCTTTAGATAATTGCATTTCTTCATTTTCATATTAAATTCACCCCTGGCATCATACCATTATTCAGTTTTACCACATTATTCAACAACATATGGAATTATATAGAAAGAAAATTAGAGACCAACTCCCTCTTACTTTGATCATGACCTAAACCCAACCCATTTAAAGGAACACCAACCTCATTATTCTATAAACTGAAAACAAAAACTAAGATTTATAAGTAACAACTCTTACATTAGTCTATACATTAAACAAAAATGGGTAGAAATCTCTCATTTGATCTTCAAATTCCTAAGTAGCTTCATTGAGTCCAAAATTCTTTCATCGCACCTTGACCTGCTCTATTACTTGATTCCATAGCATGATTTGTCATCATTCTTGGATGCATAATGGTTCAATTTGGAATTATCCCTCAGATTCTACTTGTATCATAGACCAATAAAAAACATGATTAGTGTCACATACATACTTTTTGAGTAAAGAAATATGAAATACATCATGTGCTTTCATTGTGGGTGGAAAGACCAGTTTATAAGTTATTGGTCCCACTATTTCCAAATTTTGAAATGGTCCACAAAATATGGGTACTAATTTAGCATATGACCCCACTTTCAGTGAGCTCTTCCTTGGTCTAATGCAGAAATATACATTCTCCACCACTTGGAATTTTGTCTGCATTATTTTATGGTTTGCATAACTCTTTTCCCTATCGTCGGTTGCTTTCAACTTCTACTTGATATTAATCACTTCTTGCTTCATTTTTATTAGCACGTCAAGTCCGAGTACCACTTTGTTTACTGGGTCATCCCAACTAATGGGACTATTGCATTTTCTACCATACAATGCATCAAAAGGACTTATCTTCAGTGATTCTTGTGGCCATTTTTTGTATGCAAATTCAACTAAGTATAGGAATTATTCTCACCTCTTCAGCTAATTCTTGATATAAATCCTCAACATGTCTTCTAGGGTTATATTTACCTTATCAAATCTACCATTTGTTTGAGGATGATAGGCTATGCTAAAATCTAGCTGAGTTTCAAAGCCTACAAACAATTCTTTCCAAAAATTTGAAGTGAACTGGGCATCCTAATCTAAAATTATCTTCTTGGTTATGCCATGCAATCTAACATTTATTTCATAAAAATCTAGGCTATGTCCATAACTTTGTGGATGGACTTTACAACTATAAAGTGAGTTCCCTTGCTTAATTTGTCTACAATCATCATAATGACATCCTGTTGTTTAGATGCCTTTGGAAATCCGATGATGAATTCCATGGATATGATTTCCCATTTCCACTCAAGGATTGGAATTGATAGTAGTAATCCCATTAGATGTATACATTCTACTTTGACTTGTTGGCATTCCATGCACCTAGAAATATACTTAACTATTTCCTTTTTTATTGCTATACAATAATATACTTCCTTTATGGACGTTATCATTATCTGATAACCATGATGACCTGAATAAGGTCTTTTGTGGAACTTCTCCATTATGAGTTTCTTCAAGTAGGTCACATAAGGTAATTTTAACAACAACATACAATCATTAGTTAGCTTGTAATTGTTTCTTATTGTTCCCTATTGTTCCTATTGTAAGTATTCCTTCACATACTATAAAATCTCATAGCAGTGCCTCCTATCAGAGTAGAGCAGTGCTTTCAAGTGAGCTACTTGTAGGATTCTATGAAATGCATTAGCTGCCTAGTTTTCCTTGTACTTAACACGCTTGATTTGAAAATTGAATTCACTAATTAAAGCCAACCCATATGGTTTCTCTAGCATTTATCTTAGGCTTATCAAACAAGTACCTCAATATTCCATGATCTGACATCAATATAAACCTTCTCCCAAGTAAGTAGTGCCTCCACATCTTTAGTGTGTGCATGATTGTTGTTAGATCAAAGTAATGAGTAATATAGTTCCTCTCATGCTCATTTAGCTTCCTTTATTCATAGAAAATTACATGTCCTTTTTGCATCTAGACTCCCCCCTAGTCCTTCCTTGCAAGCATTTGTTCAAACTATGAAATCATTCTTAGGGTTTGTTATTCTCAGAATAGGTGCATATGTGACTAAGTGCTTTAGTTTCTCACAATTGTTTTCACACTTTGATGTCCATTGAAATTTCACTCCTTTATTCTATAAAGTTGTGATTGAATTTCCAATATTTGAAAAACCTCGAATGAATCATCAGTAATATCCAACCAATTCTATGAAGGATCTTACCTTCATAACATTTTAGGGAGTGAGCCACTTCGTTATAGCCTTGATCTTTTTTGGATCCATGTCCACTTCTTCAATTGAGATGCCATGTCCCAAATATTGTATTTGTGACTAGAAGAAATTACATTTAATAATTTTGGAAAACCATTTGTGTTAAATTAGTGATTGTAACACTACCTTAAGTTTCTCTTCATGTTATTCTTTGGTTTTTGAGAAAACCAAAATATCATCAATAATAGCATGAACTTATCAATATATTGGTTGAGGATATCATTCATCAAGCATACAAATGTGATTGGGGAATTTGTTTTCTGAAATGGTACCACTGTGAACTCATATTTCCCGTATCTTGTCCTGAAAGTTGTCTTTTGAAAGTCTTTGTCCTTAATTCTGACTTGATGATAGCCAAATCTCATATATATCTTGGAAATCATTATGGCTCCTCTTACCTGATCAAATATATCATCGATTCTAGGAAATGGGTATTTATTCTTCACCATAGCTTTATTTAACTGGCTATAATCAATGCATAATCATAGTGTTCCATTCTACTTCTTTAGAAGCAACGTTGGGGATCCCCAAGGTGATACACTAGGTATAATGTATCCGTTATCCAACATTTCTTTTAGTTGTAGTCTCAATTCCACGAACTCTAGCACTGTCATCTGATATGGGGTTTTATATACTGACACATAACTGGGAATCAATTCAATGGAGAAATCAATTCCCCTCCTAGGTGGCAACCCTGGTACTTCCCCCAGAGATACATTACTATAATATTTTAAAATGGGATGATGTTTAACTATATGTTTGTTTTCCTCTATTTCAATGGTACTTAAATCATAAACAAGGCATACCCTTTCTGGCTACATTTCTTCAATTAAAGCACTATAACTTGTCTTACTAAACATGTTTTCTTATTCCTTGCAATACCTTTTTCTCTCCCTTGTTGCCGAGGCATTCTAGCCATTTACCATAATAGTCAACTTTGTTTTTGTGGGTTTCCAACTAATCCATGCCATTTATGATATCATATGAGCCCAATGGTAAAATATTAAGTGTGATTATTGTGGGAATGGTAGTTAATTCTAGGTGGCATGACTCCACCGGATCAATCACTCTCTTTTTGACTCCCATGGATAACTAGAACAACCATGATTTGGCATGTGGTTTCCTTTAAGAGGAACATGAATCAATAATTTTGCGGCTTACATAACTAAAGTTAGAACCTAGATCAATTAAAATTGAAATGAGCTAGTTGGTAACCATACCCTCCATTTCAATCAGCAAGGCTTGATGATGTTTTTGTCTATTTTCTAATGCTACATAAATATGAGATATCTTGTTATGGAACAATTTCCCAAATAGATAGATCAACGACTTAAAAATTACCCTCTTCGAGGGGGAAACATCTGTTACATTACATAAATGAACAATTTTTGGATGATTCAAATGAAAAAACCTCCTTTATATATATAGGAGTCTAAGGGATCAAAATATAATTAGCTTCGACATAACAATAATAATTTAAGGGCATTGTTATGTAGAATTCTTCTTGAATGTGCATGAAAAGAAACTACTTTAGGTTGTGGATGAAAAACAACCCTAACAATAAAAATGGTTGTTAAACAGTGTGGATCTGCAACAAATGATAGAAACAAAACCTGCCAAAGCCCTGATCTATGCAATATAAATAGTTAAACAACAAAATGGAATAGTAAAATAAGTGCAAATAACTCCAATAATCCAATGGAAACCAGATATATAAATAATATATTTTATAAAATAACACTTGTGAAGGGAACAAATAATGTTACTAGTCCCACTCTATGGGATGGGTTCTAGGCTATCCTCAATGTCTTCAGATTTTGTAGAGTCTCTCTCCTCTATAATGTGTAAAACCCAAAATGTTTAAGCTCAATGAGAACTCAAATGAAAAAGAAGATGGTGTGCAACAATGATAATAATTGGAGCTACAACAGTGAGTGCAATAATGAAAATGATCAAAAGTGAAGAATGAATGTAAAACCCTTCTATTTATAACAAAATATTAGGTTATTCTCAAATAATGAGAAATAATAAAATATTATTAACCCCATTATAGAATTAACCATTTGGAATATTTTATTTTATTTGGTTTGGAGGGAAAAAGTATTTAAAATTTTATTTAGAAATATTAAACAAATAAATGATTTGTTTATCATCTCAAGAAATATGGTTAAGGAATAATAAACAAATAATGATTGATTTAAGTATTTTTAGGGAATTTAGTCAAACTTGACAAGGAATAATAACTAATTAGTGATTAATTAATTATTCCTAGAGAAGGATTTCAGGATTGAGCTGAGAGAACACGGCTTCGCTCGGCCTAGGGTTTCTGCAACCACTACTACGATAGTCTACCCCTGACAGAGTTCAGCCTTGACAGACCCTGGGTGGATTTGCGACCTTTCGTTTCCTGAAAACGATCGGAGGAACCATGCAGCCCCCTCAAGGGGAGGGCGATGCGCCTCCCCTAAAGGACGATGGCCAAAAGCAACAAGTTGGAGCTAACGACAAAGAAGAGAGGCAGAACGAGGACAACACGGACAACAGCGAGCATCAGGACAATGATCAAGCTCAGAAGGACAAGCCCAAAGTGAGCTCATCCACATGCAGGCCAGTGGCCACTCATAGGCCAAAAGTGGAATTTCCTAGTCACCGAATCAATGCCAGAATACAGTTCATGAGGGATCACGCGTTGATAGGCAAGTTTATTGGACTTTGGCCAACTGAGAAAGTGCTAAGGGGCTGGATAAACTCCAAATGGAATCCAAAGGGTCACATCACTCTGCAACTAGGGCCAAAGGGTTTTTTTACAGCCGTATTTAACTGCTTGGAAGATCGTAACAGGGTTCTGGACGGAGGTCCATACTTCTTCAACTCCGCGGGCCTATATCTCAAAGGGTGGGTTGAACGCTTCAATCCTGATAAGGAAGATCTTAGTTGTGCTCCTGTTTGGATAAGGTTGTATTCGCTCCCTTGGGAATACTGGGAGGAAGATTCCCTACAAGAAATCGGAAATGCTCTGGGCGAATTCATCAAAGTAGCAGAGGAAACAAAACTGTGCAGATACACATCATATGCCCGGATCTGTGTCTACATGGACCTCAAGCAAGCCCTGCCAGATACGGTAAGTCTTTTCCATGATGATATTGAATGGATACAGCTGATAGATTATGAGCATGTACCGTTTAGATGCAGGAAATGCCATGATCTGGGTCATCTCTTCAGAGATTGTCCTCTAAACAGAAAACCCCCATCTCAAATGGACTCAGACAATCCTGCTCCTGATGGGTTTACCAAAGTGGTAAATCGCAGAAGAGGTCATAAGAAATCGACAGCCAATACCAGGACCAACCCAGCTAACTTGTCAAAACCCTCAACTAGCAATAGTTTTGCTGCTCTGGCCAGTGATGATGTTCAAGAACCTGAAAACCTACCTCTAAATGACAAGGAAACCAGTAAAGAAAAGCAAACCGGGGTCTCACCGCAGCCAGGGGAGAGCCTGTTCAGCAAATCGACCCCTCATACCCAAACCAAGCTCCCAGCCTGGAGCTTCCAAGGAATGGAAGTCGATAATCCAGCACCCAGCTCAAAGGCTGTAGAGGAAACAACTGAAGACTACCAAGAGCCCCAACTCATGGAGGAAGACCCTGAGAATATAGATATTGGTGAACTGGACATTCTAGGACTAGAGCAGGCATGCAAAACAAGAAACTTTGATAAAATCCCAGATCGGCAAGTTGACAACCTGGTGGAGGTCCTCACTCGCGCACAAAAAAAATACTCTCTGGGGGTCCAGATTGGTAGTCAATGGGATGGAAAGTTCATTACCAAAGACAGCAAAAAGCGAGGGAGGAAAACCACTCTCGAAAGAACTATCAGAATAGGAGAAGTGCTAGTTGAGTCAGGCAGATATGCCAAGCTGACCAAGTATTTCAACATCAACCCCAACCCTTCTCAATGAAGCTGATCTCATGGAACATTAGAGGGCTTAATAGCCCAAGGAAAGGCAGGCTTCTAAAAAATATGCTTATGCAGGAAAAACCTAATATTCTCTTTCTGCAAGAAACAAAATGTAACTCGACAGTTTTGGAAAAAATGGCAGCAAAAGCTTGGCCAGGAGGGTTGGTAACGGCTGTTGATGCTCAAGGGGCGTCGGGAGGACTTGCAGTTCTCTGGGATGCGTGAGTGATTCAACTTGACAATATACACGCAAACAAGAACTTCATCCAAGCAATATTTCACATAATCAGCACCAACATCCATGGTCGCATGACTAATGTGTATTTCCCTCAGGAAACTATACACAAAGCTGAAATCCTGGACACCTTATCGGAGCTCAAATCTGTAGGAATTTACAGGGTAAGTTCCTCAGAAAGAACACCAAAAGGACACCGCTCACAACCAGATCTCAAATCAATACACTAGTATTTTTGACGTGGTTAAAACCCTCAAAGAGGGAAACAGTCCACGGCCTGAGCCAACGTGGCCACTTCAGGCAATTTATTAATCAAAGAATGAAAATTTACATAAGCTTTCTCTCATAGACGGGATTACTCGAACAATGACCCTCCATGCGCTTTAAATAGAACTCATGGACCAATCGGGTGTCAAGCCACGGATCAAGTGTCGGTAATACCGAGGAGAGAGTGAACCGTCAGATCACTACATATCGTGACCGTCGGATTGTAAGTTACAAAATGTACAACGGTAAAGAAACACACTTTACCTAACTCTATACTAGACCAAGTTGAACTAACTATTTCCTATGTGTCGGAATATCCTAACATCCCCCCTTAAGAACAACTTGGGATAGGATTGAAGGATTTACAAATATGACACAATAGGAGAAGGAAGGAGGCACTAGAGCCTATCCCCCCTTAGTGACAACTTCCTGAACTCCAAGCATATATCGAAGTTTAGTGAACTTCGCCTCTGTGAGAGCCTTTGTGAAGATGTCTGCAACCTGATCATCTGTTGAACAATATTGCACTTCAAGAACATGGTCATGAATGAGCTTTCTGATGAAGTGCATGTGTAGTTCAATGTGTTTGCTGCGCTGATGCTGGACTGGATCTTTGCATAGCTGAATGGCACTTTGATTATCACACCAAAGTGTGGTTGGATGCTGCTGCTCAAAGCCAAACTCTGATAGGATCTGACGAAGCCACAAGGCTTCCTTACTAGCTTCCACGACACCACGATAATCTGCTTCTACTGGCGAAAGAGAAATGGCAGCCTGTTTCTTACAAGCCCATGTAATAGGTCCTGAACCAAGAGTGAAGACATAACCGGCAGTAGACTTCCGATCATCAGGGTCACCAGCCCAATCAGAATCAGTGAAACCAACTAATAGAGGAGATGCTTTGGCACTGTAATGAATCCCAAACTGTACTGTACCTCGAACATAACGAAGTATTCTTTTAGCTGCTTTCCAATGAATTTCACGGGGGTTTTGCATAAAACGAGCAACAAGGCCAACAACAAAGGAAAGGTCAGGACGAGTATGGGTTAAATACAAGAGTTTTCCTACAAGTTGACGGTATAAGGTAGCATCAACTTCAGGAGAAGTACAAGAGACTGAAAGTTTGATTCCAGACTGAAAGGGAGAAGGGGCTGGCTTACAGTCTTCCATGTGAAAATGACGAAGAATATCACAAGCATACTTGGACTGGGAAAGGGAAATACCCTCCTTGGATTGCAAGACTTGAAGACCGAGAAAATAGTGTAAGTGTCCTAAGTCTGTCATTTCAAATTTCTTTTTAAGGCTGGACTTCACATGGTTTATAAGGTTGGGATCACTACCAGTAAGAATAAGATCATCAACATAAAGAACAAGGATGATAAGAGAGTTGCCCACTTTCTTGGTGTAGACAGTATTGTCAGAATAACACCTAGAAAAGCCAGATTCTAAAAGAAAGCTATCCATTTTGGCATACCAAGCCCGAGGAGCTTGCTTGAGACCATAAAGAGATTTCTTAAGTCGACATATAAGGCTGGAGTCTGTTTGGATGAAGCCAATGGGTTGTTCCATATAGATTTCTTCATGCAAGTCCCCATGCAAGAAGGCAGATTTAACATCCATCTGATGGACTTCCCATTTTAAAGAGGCAGCAAGGGAAAGAACAAGGCGGATAGAGTTCATTTTGGCAACAGGGGAGAAGGTTCCAGTGTAGTCAATGCCTTCAACCTGTGAAAAGCCCTTAGCAACAAGATGAGCTTTATGTTTATCAACTTTCCCATCTGGTCCATACTTGGTTCTGTAAACCCATTTACATCTAACAAGTTTGCGTCCCTTTGGTAGAGCAACAAGATCCCATGTATCATTTGCTAACAATGAATGATATTCTTCATTCATAGCTGCTTCCCAATGTGGATGGCCTGAAGCTTCTGCAAAAGTGTCAGGATCATGATTTACTGGAGCTTGAGCCAGTAAAGAAGAGGCTCTTTCAAACTGAGAACGTGTACGTCGCTGATCTGTAGGATCACCGGCAAGATCACCTGCTGCATCCCGAGTAGCACAGACCCATCTTGGAAGTTGAGGATCCTGAGAAGGTGGGGGAGGATTGTCATCCTCACTTTCATCATCTGAAGAAGAAATGTTTTCAAAAGTAGAAGAGATAGGAAGAGGTGGCACATCCGCCGGACTAGGCTCGCAGGCCGATTTATTTTCATCAAATTTTACATCTCTTCTAATGATAACATTTTTGGACTTAAATGGAATAAGTCTATAACCTTTTACATCTTCAGAATATCCAACAAAAGTACATTTCTCACTCTTAGGTTCTAAAGCTTTATGCTTTTCATCTGGAATATGGGCCCATGCTTCACTTCCAAAAACACGAAAGTGACTTACATCTGGTTTAATGGAACTCCAAGCTTCTTCTGGAGTGATATTCTTTAGAACCTTAGTAGGAGTGCGATTTATTATATAATTTGCACAATTAATTGCTTCAGCCCAAAAACTAAGACTGAGTCCTTTAGATTGCAGCATACAATTAAACATTTCCTTTAAGGTGCGATTTTTCCTTTCAGCTACACCATTTTGTTGTGGAGTGTATGGAACAGTATGTTGCATTTGAATTCCATTTTCGGTGCAAAAGTTGATGAATGTGTTTTTAACATATTCTCCACCATTATCAGTTCTTAGCTTAAGAATTTGATGTCCATATTGTTTTTCAACAAAGGCTTTGAAGGCCAAAAAGTGTTAAATACTTCGCTCTTGAGTTTTAAGAAGTATACCCAAGTGCATCTGGAGAAATCATCAATGAAAGTTAAGAAATACTTGCAGCCAGAGAATGAAGGACCACATAAATCACTGTGCACAAGCTGTAAAGGGGCTGAGGCGTGCCAAGAGGCACGTTTTTCAAAACTGTCCCGATGATGTTTTCCGAGTACACATCCGGAACAAACACCATCTCTGCAAGACACCATAGGAAGACCTGTCACCATATTTTCTTTACATAGATGCTGAAGGGAGCGATAGTTTAAGTGACCAAATCGCTCATGCCAAAGTTTGCTCACTTCATCATTATGAGCAACAAATACTGAGGGAAGATTTGATGACCCAAAGTTGTGAAACTTATACAACCTTGTGGAATCATCAGCAATACCAGTAGCTAGAATCTGTTTAGGATCTCTTAGATCCTTGATTACAACATCATGAGGTGAAAATTCAACAATTTTACCTTCACCTAAATGAGTTATCTGATATACAGATAGAAGGTTGCAGGACACGGTTGGAACACATAATACATCATTCAACTGACCATTGTCTAGATGAACAGTTCCAGTCCCTACAACATTAAGAGATCTATCATCACCAGCATATATATTTTTGGTGTTACAATCATTTAAAGAAGAAAACATGGCTTTGTTTTTGGCCATGTGATAAGAGGCTCCAAAATCAATGAGCCACTCATGAGAATGAGAAGAAGAAGATACATTTAATGCATAACCAGACTGAGATGATTGACAACGACATGCAAAAAGTGCCATTCCTGAAGATGAAGTTGAAGTTGAAGTTGAAGAATGCTCCACATGGATGTTATGTTTCTTCATTGCGGCTTCCAAGGCTTCCATCTTCTTAAAGCATTTAGATTCTGAGTGGCCATCTCGATTACAAAACTTAGAATGTCTATCAGTCTTCTTCCATTTGTTTTTATTGGTCTTATCATTTTGCTGAAATGATCTTTCATTTTGAGGGTGAGTTTGCTTAGGACCCTTGTTTGGTTTAGGACCATTCTTTTTAGGATATGACTTTTTAGGATTCTTTGAATTTGGTTGCTGCTGGGCGGCTAACGCTTTCTTGGAAGAGTTTCCAAGATTAAGAAGACCAAGGTGTAAGAGCTTTTCTTGTTCTCTTATTAAAGAATCACAAAAAGAGTCAAAGGAAGGGGCCTTGTAGTCTTTTCCTTGACAAATGAAAGCTTCCCTTGTAGAATGGAAGGTGGAAACAAATACAGAGTAGGCTGGTCCCAACTTAGTAAGGATGGAATAAATAAGGTTACTATCTTCTTTCTTAACCTTAACACCTTCCAAGAGATATCTAAGGGTCTTGAATTTGGACAAGAAATCTTCAATGCAAGAAAAATTATTAGGATCCAATGTAAGCAACTCATTTTCAAGTTGATGGGCTCTAATTTCATTTTTAATCCCAAAAACTTTAGTGATTTGTTCCAATGCTTCATGAGGAGTATCAAGTTCTGCAATATGGAATCTAAGATCAAGAGAAATAGACATCCCTATCAAACCACATGCTTGATCTTGTTTATTTTCCCATTTTGCAGCCTTGTCTTCATCTTTTGGTTTCTTCTCTTGGCCTGTGGCTATTCTGTAGAGACCTTTACTTCTAAGTAAATCTTCCATGTAGGATATCCATTGGAAGTAGTTAGTGCTGTCAAGAATGACTTGGCATGGAATTTCCATTTAAAAAAAAAAAAACTGAAGCGAAAGATGCTGAAAGTAAGTGTTCCAATGGATAGATCTCGAAAAATTAGGCTGTTTTAAAAAAAACGGCTCTGAAAAAGGCTTCCGGATGAAGAAGTTATGGCTTTTTGAAAAAAAAATTGTTGAAGTTGCCGACAAAGTGCGCGAATGTGCGGGAATGAAAAAAAAACGCCCCCACAAAATGGAGATTTGAACCCAAGACCTCTACTCTCTTAAAATAGCTTTGAACCAATTGAGCTATACAAAAAATTTGAGAGAGAGAGAGAGAGAGAGAGAGAGAGGGGGGGGCCTTGGGTTGCGTGCTTGCCTTGAGAAAGCTCTTTTTTCCTACAAAACAAAAACACAAAATCCAACACGAATATGCAAAGAAAAATGAACCTTACGGCTCGAAGTTAGCTTTAGCCAAAAACTAAATATTTTTCTCAATGTTTCTGATTTTCCAAGATCACACTAAGGTGCAGGGAAAAGAGCATACGCATGAGAAAAAAAACTTCCTTTCTGTTTCTGATTTGCCCAGATCGCACAGAGTCGCAGGGAAAAGAGCATACGCAGAAATGAAAGGTATAGATCTGGTAATTAAAAAAAAGCTAAATAAACAGAAACCGAAATAACCAGAGAGAAAATAACAGTAAACTGCAGATAAACACTGTATACCTCCAGATCTTAAAAATGATGCAGATAGGGCTACCGGAAACCTTTTCGCGTGAAACGAAAGGGGTTCCTCACTGGAACAGATGCTCTGAACACAACAGAGCAGTCTTCTCGGCCCGAAAGCAGTCAAAAACAGTAGATCTAGGAAACGACAGCCGCATGCAGTTCTACTGGCTTCAGATTTGGATCACCAACAGACGCAACCCTCAAATAGCTCTGATACCATGTAGGAATTTACAGGGTAAGTTCCTCAGAAAGAACACCAAAAGGACACTGCTCACAACCAGATCTCAAATCAATACACCAGTATTTTTGACATGGTTAAAACCCTCAAAGAGTGAAACAGTCCACGGCCTGAGCCAACATGGCCACTTTAGGCAATTTATTAATCAAAGAATGAAAATTTACATAAGCTTTCTCTCATAGATGGGATTACCCGAACAATGACCCTCCATGCACTTTAAATAGAACTCATGGACCAATCAGGTGTCAAGCCACGGATCAAGTGTCGCTAATACCGAGGAGAGAGTGAACCGTCGGATCACTACATATCGTGACCGTCGGATTGTAAGTTACAAAATGTACAACGGTAAAGAAACACACTTTACCTAACTCTATACCTAACTCTATACTAGACCAAGTTGAACTTAACTATTTCCTATGTGTCGGAATATCCTAACAAACTCAAATAGGTTGCACCCGCTATGGATATCTGGAGGTGACTTTAACATGATCGCAAGATTGGAAGAAAAACAAGGAGGCAGAAACAAAAGCAACAGAGATGGGAACATTCTAAAAGACTTCATACAGAATAATTGGCTGATAGATCTACCTTCAAATAATGGCATGTTCACATGGAACAACAAAAGAGAAGGCTCGCAACAGATAGCTTCACGCCTTGATAGATTTTTACTATCAGACAATGCAATTCATTTGGGGGGAGAATTCATTGCTTCCATCCTACCGATATCGGGCTCTGATCACTGGCCAATAGCTTTGCAGTGGAATCGACCAGGCAACAGCATTCGACGTCCTTTCCGGTTTGAAGCTTTTTGGTTAACCCATCTGGATTTCAATGAATTAGTCAGATCAACATGGCTCAATTTTAATCCCTCTAATGGCTCTAAGATGTCTAAATTCCAGCAGAAACTAAAGCACCTTAAAGGTGAAATCAAGCACTGGAATCATACATCTTTCGGCAACATTTTTCAAGCACAGAAAGCCCTTAATCAAGAAATGAAGAATGTGCAGCAGAGGATCATAATCGAAGGATGCTCTGAGGACCTAGCAAAACAGGAACAAACTCTTGAAGCCCAAATCCTAGCCAGAGCAAAACAGGAGGAAACACTCTGGCGACAGAAATCAAGAGTAAAGTGGCTGAAGGACGGGGAAAAAAACACAAAGTTCTTTCACAGAACCACAGTGCAGCGCAGAATGAACAACTACATATCCCACATCAAAAATGAGCAGGGAGCAAGGATTGAGACGCACGAAGGCATTGAAAATGAGTTTCTCAGGTACTTCAAACAAGCCCACCAAGAGCCCAACATAGATAGAATGCCTGCTATTGACAAAGTTCTGAGAAACATTCCCAAATTAATCACAGAGGAGCATAATCTTCTCCTTCTTCGTCCCACAAGCCTTCAGGAAGTCGAGAATGTTGTGCGTCAGTTGAAAGCAGGGAAAGCACCGGGTCCGGATGGATTCACCTCCAACTTTTTTCACAACTTTTGGGATCTAATCAAAATGGAGGTTTGGCAAGTTGTGGAAGAATCGCGCACTTTAAGATGGATGTACCCAGGGCTGAATGCTACCTTCATTGCTTTAATCCCCAAGGAAGAGGAATCCAATACTCCAGATAAGTACAGACCGATTTCTCTCTGCAACATTATTTATAAGATTGTCTCAAAAGTTATAGCTACCAGATTGAAATCATTGCTCCCTCTCATTATTTCGCCAGAGCAATCTGGTTATGTAGAAGGTCGGCAGATTACGGATGGTATTATTTTAACTCATGAAATAATCCATTCTCTGAAGCAATCAAAAAAACCAGGTATGATGCTTAAAATTGATTTATCCAAAGCTTTTGATAGCTTAAGCTGGGTTTACATTCAAAAAAATTTAAATGCCTTTGGCTTTGCCCCTTCTTGGGTTAGATGGGTTTTGAGTTTGTTATCTTCCTCGTTCTTTTCTGTGCTTATCAATGGTATACCTTCGCCCACTTTCCATCCCTCCAGGGGTATCAGGCAGGGAGATCCCCTCTCTCCATTCCTTTTTGTTATTATGGCAGAGGGATTGGGAAGAAGCATCAAATCTGCTCTGCACTCCCAGCAGCTCAAGGGCTTATCCTTTCTCAATTCTCCCACTTACTCTCATCAGCAATTTGTAGATGATAACATGCTCTTTGGCCATCCTTATGTTCAGGAAGCGCGCCTTCTAAAAGCTCTCCTATCAGACTTCTCTGAAGCTTCAAGAGCCCTTATTAATCGAATCAAGTCTCAAATCTTTTTCTTCAATACTTCGGTCCCTACCCAAAACACCATAGCCCGCATTCTTGGTTTTACTATTGCCTCTCTTCCTTCTAAATACCTTGGAGCGCCCTTAATGGCCTCGGCTCTCAAGCATTCCTCATGGAAAATCCTGCTAGAAAAGCTAGAGGCGCGTCTCTTCCTTTGGACTCACAGGGCTCTTAACATGGCCAGCAGACTAGTTCTCATTAAAGTTGTTCTTCACTCCATGCCTCTGTATCTTTTTTCAATTTTAGCAGCTCCCAAATGGGTGCTCAAGGAAATAAAGAAGCTCCAACGTAATTTCTTATGGGGCAACTCAGGTCCCAATCGAAAGTGGGCTCTGGTTAAATGGGATAAAGTATGTCTTCCGAAGAAGGCTGGAGGTATTGGTCTAAGGGATCCGGGGCACAACAATGAAGTCATGGGAGCCAAAATTTGGTGGAGATGGCTCTCAAAACCCAACACTCCCTGGGCCTCCCTATGGACAGCCAAATATGCAAACAATAGCCCTATCGAAGAAAGAATTCGAATGTCAGAAGTAAGTACAGGCTCAGTGATTTGGAACTCGGCCATTCAACATAGGAAACTAATACAACAGCATAGCTTCTGGGAAATTAAGAATGGCAATACAGCTAGGTTCTGGGAGGACTCCTGGCAGCAGCTCCCAAAGATCAAGGACATTCTCTCTAACCTTCACTTACCAGAGCAAGATTTGCATGAGCTAGACAAGGTTAGTCAATTCTGGGATCCTTCTTCCTCACAGGGGTACAGATGTTGGATTGAGGCTAAACAGATACTACTGCATGGCTCTGAGCAAGCTCAGATCTCTCTTTCCTCCGAATTACAAAAAAGGCAAATCCTCTCTTCAGAAGGAATGGACATTCTAAGGTGGGGGTATGAAGAGAAGGGCACTTTTACCACAAGGGAAGCATACAATGTAATCATCAAGGAACGGATAATCAAAGATGTTCTATGGAATAAAATCTGGGATTCCTCCAACTGGCCGAAGGTATCCACTTTTCTTTGGCTCCTATGTCACAATAAAATTCTCACTTGGGATAACCTCAGAAAAAGGAATTTTTATGGCCCATCTATATGTCTCAACTGCAAGCAAGCAGAGGAATCAGCTTTACATCTTATGCAGACTTGTCAAATAGGACGAAAGCTGTGGGAAAAGGTTAGCTTCCGTTGCCAAAAAGAAGGCAGAATTCATGGGGATATTAAAGCTACTGTTCGTAACTGGAGTCAAGCACCTTACCAAAGCAAACTCCTCAACACTCTTTGGCAGCTTATTCCTGGTCTACTGATGTGGAACATCTGGAAGGAGCGGAATCGCAGGGTATTCAAGGACCAATCCATGTCTATAGAGCAGATCTGGACTAGGCTACACCAGAACATTAAAGAATCCCTATCCATTAAGACCTGGCCCCAAGAAGACTTTCCAATGCTGCCGCAGGAACAATCCATCTGGGCCAACTGGAATATTCATCTGAATCAAAAGCCTACATTCAAAGGCAGTCCTTCTCTGAGTGATCAAATCCCGACAAGATGGATTCCACCGCCCAGCAACATGATCCAACTCAATTTCGACGGAGCCTCAAAGGGAAATCCAGGAAAAGCAGGATTCGGGGGAGTCTTTAGAGATCATCATGGAACTCCTTTATTGCTCTTTCTTGGATCAAAAGGTTGGGACTCTAACAACTCAGCGGAACTGGAAGGATTATGGCGAGGTCTCATTTTAGCTCAGGACAGAGGATTTTTCCCACTCATCATAGAAGGGGACTCGCAAATTATCATAAACATGGTTACAAAAATCATGCAGGGTACTCCCACACACAAGGTCAGCAGCAGTTGGAGAATGGCTCAAAGACTTGAGCTAATTGACAAATGGCTTTCTCAACACAGAGCAATTTCATTCAAACACACGAGGCGAGAAGGAAACAAGCTGGCTGATTTTCTAGCTAATATAGGAGTGGAATGTGGGTTGGATTTCTTTGCAGGTTCGCTCTCCAGCATTGCCTCAAAGGATCAGCTCTCAAATTACCATAACATTGTGAAGAATGATATGAACCAGGAAGCAGATACACACCCGGATGCGGGTGTCCTCGAGGCTCATTTAAAGCGGATTAACTCTCCGCCGGCAGCTGTCTCTGCACCTGGCGATCCGTCGCAGCTCCCACAAACCCACCGCAACTGATATGAATGCTACGGGGTATAGAATGATGGTTAAGCATTCGACAATGAATGCGTGCCCAGTTCAAGATCCCGCGCAGGTTGTTTTATTCATGGCTCGGCTTCTGGTTTCAGCTATAGCTCTCATCGGCTCCTTCCATGTTCGTCTGCTTTTTTTCCCGCACCCCTGTTTCGCTCTGGCCGCTTGGGGGTTTATTCAGAATCTGGTTTCTGCCTGGTTCGCCCACTCTCAGCCCTATTCTATCTGGTCCTGCTTAATCCCCTCCTCAGGTCTCTCTGCTAGTTTGAAAATGGTGCGACGACGTGGTGTTTCTCGCCGTGGAGGCACCAGTGGTAATCGTGGTCGTGCTTCTCAGTTTGCCCCACAGAATATCATTCCACTAGCTTCAGCCTCCCCGCCCTCTCCGCCCTCTGATCATGGAAGGCCCTTTCTGCACAATTCCTTCCAAACCACCCGGTTCAAATTTCACAGTCGGCTCAATAAACCTGTTCTGTCAGCCAGCATTACAGTTATCTTAGCTGAGGAGGAGGATAAACCCAGAAGCTCTGTTCATACCACAACGTCTCAGTCTCAGGACGACAGTGTTCTTCAGGGAGACATGGTTGGAACTGTGTTCAATTATGACAATGTGCAGGAAAAAGGGAATGTGCCTGAAGCACCTCAGCCTCCAGTTGATTCTACACAGCGCAATTTGCCTGCGGTCGAACCGGAGCACCATCCCGGTGGAAATCTGAATCTGGAAGCTCCTCCAGGTGGCAGCGATATGGGAGATGGGGACAACGCCGTCGACATGTGGATGGGCTCTCCTAGCCAGGTGGAAAAGGACGCTCCGAACTCTCTGAAACATGCTTGATTTCTTCGGTACAATACACACTGATGGCAGTCTACCTTCTGGTCTTTCTATCATTTTGCTATGCTTCTCTGGATTATGTCAATTCTGTTCTATTTCAACTCCTGGTTAGATATCGATACCAGCCATTATAGTATAATGAGTTGTATCAGGTCATGGCTCAGAAAGCCATTGTTTTTGCTAAATTTTGTATATGGCTATCAGGGCAGAATGATTATTAGTAACGCCATAGTCCTCGATAGTTTTGCACTAATGTTCACAACTCTGATTCGCACTTTTGTCTGTAAGGGATCTGAAAAACATGTCTTAAGTCTTCTTAATCCTGAGATTGTTGTCACAGGGGTTTATCATCAAGATATCTGGTTGAGGGATGGCTTCAGCCTCCTCTGAGGTCTTGACCTCTCTGTACATATTTTTTTCTCTTTTTTAATAGAAGTAGCCTTTACGCAGAAAAAAAAAAAAATAAAAAAAAAAATATATATATATATCTATATATATATATATATATATATATATATATATATATATTATTCCTAGAAAAAAATAAGATAATTAATGATTTATCTATTTATCTATTTATTTCTCATAACTAGGTCAAATGTGACAAGGAATATTAATTAAACAATGGTTTAATTAATTATTCCTAGAAGATAATTAAATAAATAGTGATGAAGGGATGGAGCTTTGCAACACACTCCCTACATCCTACCCTGACCCTGATTAGCCTTCGCAGGCACCTGTAGCGGTCTCTCCAGCCAGTCTACTGCACACCAGTCCTAGCTTGCACAATTGTCATTTTTAGTGGATAGGTACGGAGGGAATGGAACTCGACGTAGTGGACTATTTACTGGATCCATTCCCCGATCAAGTCATCTTCCAAAACCCTATGCCGAATCTGGCCACTGTTACATCTGCACCATCCTACTCGCTAACGGCGCCGATTGTCTCCTTGCCTGGGCAAAAGGATAGCTCCCTCTGCATCGGTTCCCTCTCCATCGACTCTCCTACCCTCAATTGTCCGCCCTTGTGTCCTTCAACCCTCAACCTCCTCGTCTCATGTTCATCTCCGCTCTTCGATCCCACACCTCCCGCTGACCTCTGTTACTCTCAGAACCCTAACCCTAGCTCTCGACCTGCTCTGAAAGCGGCCACTCAATCGTAGCAAGTAGCAAATCTCTCCAGATCGGGTGACAAATCACAGGAACCCGCAATCCCTTCGGGATGTTTCGATATGCCTGTAGTTAGGGTTAGGTTGGTGGAGAGCTCCTTGGCAATAAACAATCCTACAAATCCACTACAAGACCACCCTACCACAGCTTGGATAGGGAAGAAGAAATCCAAGTGCATCAAAGCTTCTGGGAAAGATTTCACTATTAAATTTGGTGAAGGCCTCACCATGGGGGATATTTCCAACAACGCAAGCAAAGTTCTATCGGGCAGGGTTCGTAGTAAAACCTATACAGCGGATCGATTAGGTCAATGGGTGAAAGAGATTTGGGGGCAGATCCTCCTTCATCTACCGGAGGTACAAACGCTACCTCGTGGATGGTTTGCACTTCACTTTACAAATGAAGAATACAGAAATTTGGCCCTGGCTCGATTTTGGCATATAGAAATGGCACCGGTATTACTCAAACGATGGAGACCCCTTTTTGATCTTGGGAGAGAGCAAATCGGAGCAGGGCCTCTTTGGGTGAGGCTGCAAGACTACCTCTGTAGTATTGGTCAGAAGAGGTGTTCATTAAAATTGGCAATACCCTAGGTACATTCCTGGATTATGACAAATCCATTGTCCAATCCAAAAATCGATTGTTAGCCTATATATTAGTGCACCTAGACACATGAGAGGGCTTGGAAGAAAGGATTATTCTGCAGTGGAGGAATCTCACCTGGGTATAGATCTTGGATTATGAGGGAGTGCCATTTAGATGTTGCAGATGTCATAAGGTTGGGCATATTTTCAAAGAATGCCCTCTGGTTGTGAAAGAAAAGGAGACAGAAGCAGGGCAAGAAGATGGCATTGACAAAGGTACTCCTGTTATTAGTAAGAAGCATGCAGAGGCTGGCCCAGAACATCCCTAGAAGGCGACCCCATCCAAGCCGGTGCAGCATGAAGCTGGTACATCCATAGGTCCTCCATCTCCTCCATTGACTCAAGCTAGGGCAACAGCTGAAGCAGCTCGATCAGTGGGTATTCCTCTTCCCTAATCCCCTACTCTATCTTATGTTAATGCATCTAATGCACAACAAATGCATTCTGCATCGATTTCACATGGTATCATCTCCCCCACATCCATCCCCTACTCACCTCTCCCTCATCTTTTGGTCGATTCTACCACCCCCCCCCACATCACTCACCCTATGAAATCCCCTTCTCTCCCCTCATCCCCCTTGGTACCCTCTCATTGCTATAACCTTCATTCGCGAACACCCTCTAGGGACTCCCTACCATACTCAGGCCTTGGTTTGACTCTTCTTGCATCCTCTGTTAAACCACTTAGAGGGTGCAAATAATATCTCACTCATGCCATCCTTCGAGCTAGGGCAGAGGTGATCTCTGGCATACAATCTTCTTTAGATCGGGTTCTTATAGCACAACAAACCCTAGATAGGGTTCCCCCATGAAATGCATCTCCTTTAATTGTAGGGGCATGGCTAGTTCCCCCAAAAAACTAGCCCTTCGCAGACTTTTCACTGCATAACCGATCGAATTAATTGTCATTCAAGAAACCCTAGGGGAAGCTCATCAGGTTACTAAGACTCTACAGGCTACTTGCCCTGGGTGGATCTTCACTGCACTTGATGCCACAGGAAGTTTTGGTGGTTTGGCCTTGGGATATAATCCCCGCTCCATTAAGCCCATTTCGACCTGGGGAGGAAGGAGTTACATGGGCATTGATTTCTTCTCTGCTGAATTGGGAATGGAATTCAGGGTCATGAATGTTTATGGGCCATGCCAAGGCAGAGAGGCCTTCTGAAACCACCTCCTGAACATATCCTTGTCCTCTGCTAACAACCTCATATTGGGAGGGGATCTTAACTTTTCTATCAGTTTTAATGAGTCCTGGGGCTCATCGGCTCAGGTTGATTCACTCTCAGAAACTATGGAAAATCTTCTTGACCAAGCCCAACTCACTAATGTGCCAATGATAAAGAATCTGCCTACTTGGAGGAATAGAAGGGTTGGGGAGGCCGCCCTCACCAGGAGACTAGACCAGTTTGTCATCAAGAACCAGTTGTTGTAGTGATTATCCCATTATAGGCAATGTCTTGGGTCAGGAGGCATATCTGACCACTCACCCATCTACCTGGAAGTATCTGGTCCTCCAATCAAACCTCGGGCACCCTTTAATTTCAACTCTGTTTGGCTATAGGATTCCTCATACATCGACATGGTCACTAACGTTTGGGCACAAAACCCACCCTCTCGGTATCATACAAGGGCTGAAGGCTTATGTCAAAACCTCCTACAGCTCAAGAAGCTCACTATTAAGTGGGCCAAAGAAAAACAGCAGAAGGATAACCAAATACTCTCATCTATGGAATTTTCCCTGGAAAATCTTACCGATGACAACAATAGAGGATCTATGATTGCTGAAGACAAATCCCATCTGATTTATCTGGAAAACAAAAGAGCAAATACTTTGAAGGAATGGGAGGAAACCTGGAGACTAAAGATCTGTGTTATCTGGCTCAAAGCAGGGAATGATAACACTAAGTACTTCCAAAACTTTTCCAAAGGAAGAAAAGCCTCCAATACCATTTGGCAACTGCCCACTCCTCACGGAGGATCCACTAAAACATTCCACTAGCTCTCTTAGCTAGGCATATCACACTTCCAACAGCTTTTCAAGGAACATCTTGGTTGTAAATTGGCTGAGATCATCCGTGTAGCAGGGCACTTTCCTTGGTTTTTCAATCAGGATATAACAGATGAGATCATTGCTCCTATCACCAAAGAAGAACTAGAAGGAACTCTCAAATGGTTCCAAAAAGACAAAAGCCCTGGGCCGGATGGCTGGCCTATTGAATTTTACCTAGATTTATTTGAAATCATTGGGAATGACTTCCTCAATGTAGTTGAAGAGTGCAGGACATCTGGGAGAATATATGAGGCCATTAATACCACTTTCATTGCTCTTATCCGGAAATCGGATTCCCCAAACTCATTCAATGATTTTCGCCCTATCTCTCTCTGCAACACCATCTACAAAATCATAGCTAAGATCATTTCAAATTGGCTCCGACCCATACTATCCCATCACATCTCCCCTGATCAGTTTGCTTTCCTCCATAATAGGTAGATTCATGAAGCCATTGGCACAGCCCGGGAAACCATACACTCTATAAAATCAAAGGCTCTAAAAAGTATAATTCTCAAGATTGATCTCGCCAAGGCATTTGATCGCGTTAGCTAGCTCTTCATCAAGATGATACTCATACACTTAGGCTTTCCTATTGAGTTCATAAACTGGATCATCTGTTGCATAAATACAATCTCCTACAACATCCCAATCAATGGCTCAACAACCCACTTCTTTCATGCCGATAAAGGGATAAGTCAAGGTTGTCCCCTGTCTCCTCTTCTATTCCTACTGGTGATGGAGTGTCTCAGTAGGCTCATTGCCTCGGCAAAGAGAGAGGGCAAACTTAAAGGTCTAAGATTGAATGATCTCTTCCATCTCATGCATCTGCTCTTTGTAAATAATGTCCCGATATTCCTAGATGGCAGTGTTAGGGACTCAGCCACCTTCCATGAGATCCTCACTCTTTTTGAAAAAGACACTTGAATGACCACAAATCAAACCAAATCTATGATCATCATGTCTCATACTACCCCTCAAGAAATTAGAGCAGCCCATATGCACTTTCATTATACCCCACAACCTCTCGAACGATCTTAAATATTTGGGTTTCTAGATAAAACCCAATAGCTATAGGATTGCTGACTGGATCTGGTTAGTGATCAAGTTGGAGAAGAGGTTGAAAAGTTGGAATCACAGAATACTCTCTAGAGCAGGGAGACTCGTCCTGATCAAATCTGTTCTGGAAGCCACTCCGGTTTACTATATGTCCCTTGCCTGGATCCCACGGGGAATCCTCAGTTGTATACAATAGATATGCAACCAATATCTTTGGAACAGACATAGGGTGGGGGTTAAAAGATCTGCCTAATTTTGCTAAAGCACTTGTAGCAAAGATGAGCTGGTCTCTTCTTACTGCTAACAACCTTTGGACATCTGTGACATATCATAAATACATTTGGCCTCATCAGATCCTGGACTGGGTTTGTTAACATGACTGGCCAAGTGGGGGAGCATCCACTGTTTGGAAATCTATATTACAGACAATGCCTTTCATTAGAGCAGAATTGGCATGGCCCATAAATAATGGCTCCTCTGTGAGAATTGGTATCGACCCATGGATAGGTGGAGGTACCCGATACCTTCTTCCTCCGGACCTCCTACAATATTGTAACCATAGGGAGGTCAAGACGATCACCCAAATTGATGATCATGACCACAGATCCATCCTCAGATAGCACTGGTGAACAGCACATGAACTGAATATTCCTGTACAGTGGCACCATTATTGGGATTCATACATTGGGGCGCTGTCCGAAGTGCATATATTCCTCAATCAGGATCATGATGTCTTAGTGTGGACCCCTGCTGAACATGGGAAATACAATCCAAAACTCGGATATCTACATCTACTATAGCCCCGAAAGCCCAACCACACTCAGGATTGGTGGCAACAGCTATGGAGACTAAAAACTCCCCCTCGAGCCCGCCTATTTATGTGGTGCATTTTAAACAACAAAACCCCCATGGGAGAGGCACTTATGCACCAATCCATATTTGGACCAACTGGTGTGTTCTCTGCAAATAGGCAACTGAATCAAATGAGAATCTGTTCATGTCCTATTCATATGTCATACATTTTTGGCAATCAATAACACAACATCTCTCAATGAGGAATGCTTGGCAGGGCCCTACCTTTCTGCAAGCTTGGAATAATTGGATCACAATGCACCCGGGGAAAAAATCACAATGCCTACCACTTATAATGTGCTGGTCCATCTGGCTAGCCCATAACAACCTGATATTTAAGAATCATCCTATCTGCTGGCCCTTGCTTACTGCAAAGGTAGTGACAGTCTATCACAACATCCCTGATGAAGTGCCATCTCGCACCTATATAACATCAGGACCTGGTAATATTGAGAAAACTCAGCCATGGGCATTTTTCGATGGAGTAGCACAACCTCAAGACTATGTGGGGGGGGGGGGGTGGTTTTCTTATACATATCGAACCAGCATCATTTCAAAGTCAAATTATGACCGGGGAAAGGAACAAATAATTTCACAGAGCTTATCACTCTCAGACACTTACTGCATTTTACAGTCGCTCATAATTGCACTTCTATACAGATCTTTGGAGATTCTCAAATTATCATAAATTGGTTCAATGCAAGAAACCAATGTCATGCTATATCTCTTCAAAATATTTTGAATGACATGCACAATCTCAAAACAGGTTTTAACATGGTCTCTTGTTAACATATACACAGGGAATACAATTAGGATGTTGACAAGCTTTCCAAGGAGGTCTCACTACTTCCTCGAGGCATGTGGTTAATCAATGAACAACAGGGCACATAGGTCTATCAATATCATCATAGACCATATATAGACCAGGACTACTTCATGGTGGATTGCCCATAAACTATATTAGTATCTATATTGATGTTTTTTTTTGAGTAATTGCATAGACACAACAATATGTATATATTTATATTTCCGATGATAAAAGAGACAAGTATTATTTTTTGATACTGGAATGGCAAGGCCATAAATTTTTCTTCAGCAAACTTTTGTACAAAGGTCTAGACTGATCTTACAGATACTGCATATGCCACAGGCATCTACTACATGTAATTTTTCTCTCATAATGAAAGATTACGATTTTTCCTTTTGAAAAAATTAAATAAATAGTGATTTATTTAATTATTCTTCATGGGTTTAATTATAAATTACTTAACAAATGTGGTTTATTAAGTAATTTCTCACAGTGAAAGCAATTTTACTATGGTAAAATTGGCCCTACATGGTGTACTTTGATCCATCTAGTAAATTATGGCTAGATGATCAATTTTTTGTGATAACAAGCACAACAATAACAATAGTTGGCTTCTATGGGGCATACTAATAACAATATGGGGACAACATAAGCACAACAATAACAATAAGGGGGATACACTGACAATAACAATGAGGGAATCCTATAGTATTATAGGGATGTAACATGCCCCTCTCCTCCAAAAAACTGTTGTCCTCAATGCTGGAGTATTTTTGGATGTTTCTGTATAAAATTCTCATCCTCCCATGTGGAATATTCAATGAGTAAGTTCTTCCACTTGATGAGATACTCTGAAATTGATTGATTTTGTAGTTGTTGAGTTCTTTTTTTCATGATTGCTTCTTGTTCCAATATGATTTTTCCTTTCTCATCAAGTTCTGGAAATATTTTTTGAAATAGGAGCTTGTCACCTATAACCTTCTTTAACCATGAAACATGGAAAACTAGGTTCACTCAGGAAGATGCAGGAAGCTCCAATTTGTATGCCATAGTACCAATCTTTTGCAACACCTTGTACGAACTATTATAATTTGGTGATAACTTATTATCCTTATTAGCTTGCTTGAGGGACATTTGTTTGTACGGTTGTAGCCGTAGAAATACCCAGTCACCTACATCAAAACTTATTTCACTGTGATGTTGATATGATTTTTGTTTCATTCTATTTTGTGCCAAAGTGAGGTTATCCTTTTAGAGTTGGAGAACTTTTTGTTGATGCTCGATGTGATCTTCCACTTCTTGAAAATCGTGATTAACATTTCTTTCATTCTCATTATGAGTTTCACCTAATATCTTTTCTCCATTAGGAAGCATTTCTTTTAGCAACTTTGTCAAACCTTCCTTCAAACCTTCCATGCCTGCTTTTAAAACATTCTTCAAATCTTCCATGCTGCCTTTCATTTTTGCTTCTATACCATTCATATTAGCTTTCATGTTGTCCATATTAGCTTTCATGCCATCCTTTAAACCTTCCATGTATGAGTTTAAGATATTCTTAAAACCATCCATATTAGCTTACATTTCATTTTTGGTTACTCTTTGTGAGAGCGAAATTTGTTGTACTTGGTCTCATAATTTTGATATATCATGTTGCATTTCTTCTTCTTCTTCATGCATCATAGTAGAGATTTCTAGTTTCTTACTAGGTGTTTCCATTTTCTTGCTTCAAGTAATTTTTAAATAAAACAATGATATCTATGCTTCACTATGCCCTTTGAATCACTTCAAATTGATTTTTCAAACAAAATTTATGCAATTTTTAAAAACTACACACTTTTTGTTTTTCACTTTGTAGGAGCTCGATATTGAATCTATTGTATCTCCAACTTTAGGATCTATAAGGTCTAAAATTTCATCTTATGGTAGCCCTTTGAGTCCTTTTTCCAACTCCACAAGTTAGATCGAGATTGGATTCTTCAATAAATAGTTATGCCCAATCTCACACGATGACCTTATTATAGATTGGTTCTATACAACAAACTTTTATGGAGTGCCACATGTCACTGTTTCAACCTTTGGCCCTGAAAATGATACCGAACAAACTACAACCCATCCTCTTTCTGTCACTTTTTATGAAATTTAAATCCAATTCTCAAAGAGAGTTATGGCGATTTTCCCAAGGTAACCTGTTTGAGATGGAATTCTGGAGCCTGCAAAAACCCTAACTTCCTTGGATCATATATTTGAAAATATAGCGAGAAAATATATGAAATTAATATAAGAGGTTCATCAATATTTCCACTCTACGGGGTTTCAATTTTAGCTTCTGAATCTTTGTAGAAAAAAGGTTATAGAGAAAATTCCACGATGACCTGTTTGAAGCAATGAAACCCTAAAATCCAAAGCTCTGATACCAAATGTTATGCAACCAGCTCACAAATAGATAGATCAATGACGTAAAAATTATCCTCTTCAAGGGGTAAACCTCCTTTATAATACATAAATGAACAATTCTTGGATGATTCAAATGAAGAAGCCTCCTTTCTATATATAGGAGTCTGAGTCACAATATAATCAGAGTTGACATAGCAATAATAATGTAAGGGCACAACAATAACAATAGTGGGCTTCTATGGGGCACACTAATAACAATATGGGAACAACATGGGCACAAAAAAAACAATAAGGGGGCTACACTGACAATAACAATGAGGGAATACATTAGTATTATAGGGACCTAACATATACTTTGAGCCACATCATTCACTATTGTTTCCTCTTGGACATTCTACAACTTCTTGCTAATTTTTTGTTTTTGAGGGTAATATTTTAACATGGTCCTCTCCACATCCCCATGAACATTGAAATTTAATTCTTCTTGGGTCTGTCTTCCTATTCCCTTGTTGGTTTGATAGAATAATCTCTATTTTCAATAGAGAAGTTTTGTTGGAACTCACCTTTAGCCAATGTATTAAACTTGACATTTTTTCCTATGTACTTGTACCCTAAGGTTTGTGGTCCTTTCCCTTTAAAATAGGTTTTTTCTTTCCTGTTCCAATATGTTCGAAATTCATCCCTATGCTTGGACTGATCATAAAATTACATGACCTTCCTAATATTATCCTCTAGTGCCTTTGTCTCATCAAATTCAATTATGTCTTGGTAACACTGTGGTGAATCACTGAATTATATTTGAATATTCACCTTCTCATCCCTGATGTAGGGCACACACCTTAGTAATTCCAAAAATCTATTGGTGTAGGCATCCAAGGTAAGTTTTCCTAACTTGTTCTCATGAAACCCTTTGATTTTGTTGTCATATTACCTCTTAGATAAGTACTCTTCTTGGAAATTTATCTTAAATATTTTCAAATTTAGTTCATTTTCTCTAATTCCTTAGAAATTTCTAAGATATTCCCACCATATGTCAACTTTGCCTTCCAAGTTAATAATAGATACCCTAGACTTCATATTCTCAAAATAGTCATGGACTCTAAAGTACTTCTTTAAGCCCAAAATCCATGCTTCTACTTCTTCAATCTTCTTAATCTCTCCATCAAATTTAGGGGGATTTTATTTCATGAATTTTTCCATCATTGTGTTTTTCTCACTCTTCCTTTGCTTGTAGTGTCTTATTCTCCTTGTTGTAACACTAGGTAGTTAGTCATGGCTATTATTTTTTCTTTCTAGAGTGTTGAGTGGAGTTCCTCTTCTCATTGTCTTCACTTGTCCCTCCATGCCTTTTCTTGGACTTGCTAATTTTTCCCTAATGGTTTCCAATCTGTACTTCTAGATTTAAAATGGACTTTGCTTGGATTTATTTATGTCTAGATAACTAGCACTAGGTTCATGTTTCATTTGTATTTTCATATATGAAAATCTCTACAATATCACTACATTCACCTATACTTTCCTTTCTTGAGCTCTAAAAATATTTTCATTTTCAACCTTGTAGCTCCTTAGTTCGGTTGTCAAGATTATGAGAGTATTCATACAAACAAGAGAGTTTTCTTCTAACCTCTTTCCAACTTAATATTATTCCTTGCTAGGATGGGTTTTGTCTATGCCATATTTTACCAACCTAATTGTTATATGCTATTTTGTCACATCTGGTCAATAGGCCTTCAAATGGGATCAATTCACATCGTTTAACATATTGTCATCACCCCCACATAAAGCCCTAACCATGACACTGCTAAATCATTAGGGGAGATTTGAGGCCTAAGATGGGCCTCCTAAGGAAATTATAAAATAATAGTAGAAATAATAAAGTAAGATTATATTACATCATCAAATTTTAGAGGGAAAAAAGAAAAAAATATTTTTTCAACTCATATTTTCAACTTACCTCCCTATCGATTTACTCAAATTTCAATCGACAACACTCATTGGATGAATAATTTGATTCCTCATCCAAGGAGTACCCATGTTGCATACTTTCGATGGACCTTGCTATAGGAAAAATGAGAAATACATGAAAAACATGATTGCAATCACGTTTCTTCATGTATTTCTCATTTTTCATGTAGCAGGCTCCATCGAAAGTATGCAACATGGGTACTCCTTGGATGAGGAATTAAATATTTCATCTAATGAATACTCTCGCTAGAAACTTGAGTAAAACCTTAGGGAGATACGTTGAAAATACGAGTTGAAAAAGTAGTTTTAGTATTTTCCTATTTTTTTATTATTTTTACTTTTTTACTCCAAAAAAGGTGAATCATCCCCCATGGTTGACATCATCATCTTGAATCCTATTGGTTCTTATAAAGTGTATTTTGGTTGTACATTTTTCTTAGGAGGCACTAGGGGTAGCATATGATGTTATGATTTAATATATTTCAATATCATGTTGATTTATTGAATGAAGTGATTGGATTATGCTACATAGATGTCGTAGATATTTGGCATGTCTTGTTTGATTGTGTGGGTTTTAATTATAGCGATCAGAGCTACGATTGGAGCATACAAGGAAAGGAAGGAGTGAATCTTGAGATAAATTCCAAGTAGGCCTCATCCCATCATTCAATTACTTTAAGGAAGACATTGTGCCCTTTTCTTTCTACTTTTTTAGGTCAGTCTATTAGCCTCCTGCTGCAGCAGGTTAATCATCTTTCATGATCGACATTTTTACATGCCAAATATGTCATACTTTGCTTGCTGCAATGCTCCATATTTGCTACAGATGGCCAGAGAAGTATCCATGAGAGTGTGCTAGTCTAAATGTCACTGCTGTGTTCCATTTTTGATGGGTTGATCCATTTTTGATGATTTTTCAGCTAAGGGAGGTCCAAACAGCTTAATCTTGGCTTCCCTAGGTTTCAATTTCCTGTTGTAGAATATAGAGAATGAACATCTGTCCAAATAGCTTAATCTTGGCAGATTTGTAGATAGGTAGAGAAACAAGGGTGCTCAACAGCTTAATCTGAGCCCCTGGATGCAATAAGTGTAGTTGTAGATAGGAGGATAGCAAGAAGAAAGAACAAAAAGCTGGGTATGCTAGTTCAAGTGCACCCAAACCAAAGAGAAGAGAAAAAGCTAGGTGAATAGGCCGGGTAGGTAGCTTTGTGGTTGTAGAATCATGGCTTGTGATCCATTTCATATTATCAAGTGTTATATCTATCATATTACAAGTTGAAGGTGATTTTTCAGTTGGAGGACTTCAAGAAATGCATGTCTAACTTCCCCCTTCTCCCTCTTTCCCAAATCACTCACTAACTTCCCCTAAAGAGGTCAAGATCTGCTTGATACCTCTTAGATTCATCATTCTCCATATCATCTGCCTTGGTGAAGATCTGCTTCACTAAAGGAATGTTCACACTTCTTCTATCAGTCATTTTCCCCCATTGATAGCCTAAGACTTCATTCTTAGCGCTTTTTCTCATCATTATCATATTAACTACTAATTTTATTATGTAACTCCCTATCTCTTTTCCCTTCCCCTACTAAAACTATCTCTATAACTCCCCTATATACTTATCCCCTCCCCTTGGTTGAAAAATAACCATATACATCCTTGGGAATTGCTAAGTTTATTTGAAACTCAGCAAGAACCCTCATTGACCCCTCTGACCATCTTCCAAATGCATAAGGACTCATTCCTTTGCATAGTTTCCCTTCATATGTATAAAAATCATCTCTTTGGCCTTGGTTTGCCTTTATAAGGCATGAAACCCTCTTTGGCCACTAAACCCCTCTCAAAATCACATCACTTTCCTCCTAAGTGCCTTTGGACTCCTTCCAAGGCATAAGAATAAAAAAACCATGCAAAAACCATGAAAAACCTTCAAAAAATGATAAAATCCTCCCTTTTTTGGCTATCGGACCCCTTCCGATGCATTAGAATCCATGCCAAACTATAAAGAAACCCTTCCAATTTCCCAAAAGGCTTGGCAGTTCACAAAAACATGGGTCTGATATAATAAAGTTTCATTTGGAACCCCTCCGATGCGATATCGCTATCGGGAGGGGGCAATCATATGTTTAAAACATCATATATAACCCCTTCGAATTCATTTGCCTTGCCTTTTCATAAAAAGCATGCTCTGATGAGATAAAGATCTGTTTGATCCCCCTCGTGCGATATCACTATCGGGAGGGGGCAGTGGCATATATAAGCGAAAATGGCTAAGTCTCAAGGCATGGGGCATAGCGCCGATGGGCCGGACCCGAAAACATATAAAGTGCACCGGTAATAGTATATCGGGTCCGCGCAGTTCGGCGATCACATATATGTCAACCCTTTGCCCCGCCGATTGCCGAAGTCCTGATATAATCGCAGCCATCCATTTTTGGGCCCCAGATCTGACGACCCATATCTTGTCGCGCGGTCCCCCACTTCGCATCGCCCCATATACTGCTCCGATTTGGCGGAGCCGATGAGTTATCAAATGCAGTGTAAAGGGTTTTCGGGTCCGCGGACCCATTCCATTGTTAAAACCGCCGATTTGGGTCTCGCCGATGGGTCAGACCCGAAATAAAATAAAGAGGGCCTGTATAACTTATCGGGTCCGATGGGTTTCGACGTTTTTATGTGGCAACCCCATGACCCCGCCGATAGCGAATTGCCGAGTTAATCTCAGCCGCCCATTCAGGCCGAAAAGTAATAAAGCACGGCATAAAGGCATATCGGGTCCGCACTGTGTGCTCCTATATCCCGGAGCTGAAAAATATTAAAGGGCAATTTTAAAGGATTTTGGGTCCGCATATTGATTTTGTTAAAAACTGCCGATATGAAATTGCTGATGTGCCGGACCCGATCTCCATAAAGAAAAGGCATATAAGCATTTCGGGTCCGCGGCATTTCGGAGGTTTTATGTGTTGGGGCCAATGGTCCGCCCCGATGCAAGTTAGCGCCAGCCGTTGGATCTGCCTTTGCACGATCCCACGGCCAGGATTTAATCTCCGCTATAGTGCCGCTCCCGCCTATGTTTTTCACGAATTTTACATAGAAGTTGGTCTTTTTCTCTGTAAAAGAAAAGGCAGCATTTGTTCACATTTTCACATATATGCCCGCGCCCGGCTCCCGATAAGGGAATTCATGCATCCCTAAGCTTTCTGAGATCACTCCAAGGCCCAGTTTTGCTTCAGATAGCCAGTTTCGGCCTCGGCACAGTCAGCAACACTTTTTCCTCCTGTTTGCACCATTTTTTAAAGTTTAAAGCTAGTTTTGATCGGCCAGAGCGCCGATAGCATTCCAATGGCCACGGAGGACATTAGCAGCAGTTATGTTTGCATTAAAAGGCAGAAGGGGGCGATGGGACAGTTTAAAAAGTATCAGCGGTGAGAAAAGGCCCAGATTCAATGCCAAAGTGTATCATGATGCGGCAAAGAGTATCAGTCCAGTTTTTCAAAGTAGATGAAAGCAAATCAAGCCCAGCAAAGTCAACAAAGCATCATTCAGCCATTAAGGCTCACCAACACTTCTTTTGTTGCCTTAAAGCTACCTAAAGGCATAGATGAAGGCCTTCAAGGCAGAGTTATTGCAGAGACATTGTTCCCAGTCATATTTTTGGAGCAGTGCTGCTTCCTTAATTGTGCAGTTATCACACAGAGGACAGCGCATGGCTAAAGGCACTCTTTCAGTCCATTTTTGAAGCTGCAGGACCCTGTGCAACCCTAAAGAGCCATTTTGATGAGGCAGCTCCCTCATGTGCAACTGTTTTAGATATTTTATTGCATTTATTTCCAGCACAACTTAGCATTCAAAGCAGTTATTGCACAGATCTCTTTTGGCTCTGTTTTGATAGATATTTTGAGATATTTTCTCCTTTGGCACCTGTTCAAGGGATGTTTGTAAATATTTTCTATTTAAACAACCCTCTGTATTTATGTAAAGGGTTGGTTGGTCGATAACTTCCTCTCTAGACTTGCACTGTATTTTCTGAGAGTCTCTATAATCAAAGATCGCTGGAATGTTTGGGAGATGAACTGGCTGTTGTGTTTTAATGACTAAAGAGTGACTATGGAATCCTAACACTTCTACATAGCCCAATAAGTGTTTCTTATCTCTGTTTACAGTTTATATGTTTTATGCCATCATTGTTTCACTATCTAAATAGCAGAAAGAAAGAATAGTTCAGAGCTCACTTAGTTGTATTCTGTTCTCAATTTCTGTGATTTATCTATGTTTTCCTCTCAATTAGTCCTGAATATGAATACTGATTGGCTCATATTTACACTAGTTCCTTCATATATGAATGTTGTTTAGGAATCCTTGATTGCTCCTATATAAATGTTCATTCACCTTCCCTCTGTTAGCATAATGAGAGATACTTAGTTGCCTTTCATTCACTGACCTTCATTCCATCCCTATTCCAGCTTGATATTGTTTTATGGGTAGCTATCCTGCTTTATATTCCTCTTGTGACCAAGAAAACGCAACAACAAGCCTAATCCACGACTCCATGCCCAATGGTTTGAACTTCTCACACAGTACACTATGCATCCCAACTCTGTTTGAAAGAATCCCCCATCCCACCAAACATAAACAAAACCCCCTTGAACTCATTAGCTAGCCTAATATCATCTTCAGCAAAGCTAAATTATAAAGAGAGAGCCCTCTCTGATTGCAGGTAGGCTAGGACCTACAGTCCAAAGATTGGTTTGTGGTTACCTCGGCCGTATCCTTTAAGGAGCTTTAAGGACAACCTGAGTGATAACATAATGGCGACTCGGCTGGGGACCATCCTCGGTTAATTTCACAAATCAAGTTGGAAAGCTCCATTGGGAAGGAACCAGACCTTCAAAAGTTTCTTTCTAACCCTTATATTCTTAGAAAAATCCCCAAAAAACAAGCTAGAAGCTAGCTCCCAAAAAGAATTCACGCTATACAAGGTCAAATCCAGACCCAAATCCCCCAGTAGCTTTTGAAAATCCCAATATAATCCCAAGGAACCTCAGGAAGCTAGAGCGAAGAGAGGATTTTGCTGATAATAGTCCTGAAGCAGTTCACCCACACTGTGGCCCAACCCCTGTCAAAGTTTTATTTCGTTCAACCCCTAGTTCCCCTTGTTCTTCATCCACCTCTCAAAGCACTCCTTCCACACCTCCATTCACTGCACATACTACCACTACTACTCCTATTATCCCAGTTGTTCCTATTGTCCCTCTTATCCCTGTGAATATGGCTAACAGATATGCACCTTTGCAATTACCTGCTAATCTTGGATCTATGCCTCAGGATTACCAAACTAAAATCACATATTTTGATGGCACAAGTGCCTGCACAGCCCTTCAGCATACAAAGAAAATGCAGGATTACTTTGAAAGCTATGAGATTGACGATGATGGTGTGAGAATGAAGATTTTTGTCCAAAGCTTGTTAAGTGATGTCAGGACTTGGTTTAGAGCACTTCCAACCAATTCCATAGCAGACCCAGAAGCCTTATACCAGTCATTTATCAACAGATGGGAGAAAAAGAAAGACCCTTTGCACATACTAGCTGAATATGATACAATCAAAAGAGGTCCACAAGAAACAGTCTTGGACTATTGTGCAAGGTTCAATAGCGTTTATAATGCTATCCCACAAAACTTAAGGCCCCCACCTAACCTTGCCTTATATAAATTCCCTAATGGATTCGACCCAGATATGGCCTACCAATTAAATGAAAGAGCCCCTAACAGCCTTACAGACATGCAAAATGTGGCTGTCACTGTGGAGGCAAATTTAATTGCCAAAAGGAACAGAGCTAGAACTGAGAGAAGAACCACCTTCAAGGAAGAGCCCTTAGCCTTGGATCAAAAGCTAGATGCTATTATCAATGGCATGCACAGGCTGGGAGACAGAGTAGAGAGTGTTGAGAGGAAATCATCATGGGAAGGACAACAGCCCAATACCATAAGGAACCCAAATTTCAGGAACACTCAGAACTCAAACGCTGGTAGATCTAGCCCAGACCGTGATATAAGGCCTCCTTTCCAAGAAAATTATACAGAAGCATCCACATCTAGTGATGCCATAGAGGACACTCACATGAACTTGGTGGATTTGAAGGGTGAGCAACAAATTTCCCTAACTCAAGAAGACCAAGATGACCATGAGATAAGTCAATTTCAGACTAACTCTGGTGAAACTTTTGACTTTAAACAAGGTTATGATTCAGCTATTTATGAAGTCCACAAACAGTATAAGCTGAGACAAGAACCATAGATGTGCCCGAAAAAGTTAAACCAAAGGAGGGCAAACAGCCCAACCAGATTAGAGGCAAGGTTATTATAATAGAAACAGCTGATATAACTTTCCCAAACCCGCACCAAGTGACTGTAGAGGACATAATAGACATACAACTTTCTTTTGATCAGCCTCTGCCACCTTCTCCCTCGAAAGAGAACTTGAACAACACTCCTAAAAGCCTTCCCAAAATAGAAATACCGCAAGGTATCACTCACCATAACACTGATAATCAAGAGGAAAACACAGAAAATACACTTGAAAAGGGGAAATATGCTATTGCCAACACAAAGACTCCATTGGAGAAACCATTCAACTTAGAAGTAGAAATAAGCAAACTTAAGATTTCCATCCCCTTATCTGAACTTGCAAAGCATGATGTGTATAGGCAACAAATCCAAAGATCACTGCAAATGCCAGAGAATAGGGATGATGTGAAAGTTTTAGATGATACACCTGAGTTGCTTTTTGGTCCAGAAGTTGATGGCAAATCAGAACATGGAGCTGTTCTACCCTTTTATGTCAGTCTGCACATACATGATAAAGTTTTACATAATGCAATGTTTGATTCAGGTGCCTCACACAACCTTATGCCCAAAGCTGTAATGGAGAAGCTAAACCTTGATGTAACAAGACCCTACAAAGATCTATTCTCCTTTGACTCAAGTCAGGTCAAGTGTTTAGGCTTAATCAAAGACTTATGTGTCTCCTTAGTCCAATTTCCCAACAAAACAATCCTAATGGATGTGGTGGTTGCTGACATACCACCAAAGTATGGCATGCTGTTGTCAAGATCTTGGGGGGCAAAACTCCAAGGATCTCTCCAATTAGACCTCTCCTATGCCACTATTTCAGTCTTTGGGCAACCAAAGAGGCTGTATAGAGAAACACTGATGAAGTATGTGGTAAGTAGTGAGGAAAAGCCCCAGAATTTCCCTATCTATTCAATCCATTCTGATATGGATCCTTTTATTTTGTTTAATGATGAAACAAGTCCTCCAACTGATGATAAGCCTATGGCTTTAGTACAACAAGCACACATCAATGAAGAATCGGTTGCACATACCCATGAGACTGTCACAACAGCCAATGCAACCAGTACACAAGAAAAACCTCCCAAAACACAAGACTGGGGTCCGCCCAATCCTAAAATGACTGAAACTCTTAATACTAACCACAAGCAAGAAATCACATGGTATTTAGAGTTTGATGGCTCTCTTAACAAGTTAGGAGTAGGGGCAGGAATATGGATTCACAATACACATAACAACCATGCAGAGGGTCATGCTTATAGATTGAATTTCAGATGCACCAACAACATGGCAGAGTATGAAGCTCTCCTTTTAGGCCTTAAGCTTCTCAAAGCTTTAGGAGCTGCCAAAGTTCCCATTCTAGGTGACTCAGACCTAGTAATCCAACAAATGAAAGGCAACTTTGTTACCAATGATAGAAGGCTAAGAGCTTATAGGACTGTTGCCACTGCAATACTTGATACCTTCACTGAATCCAAACTTGCTAAGATTTCTAGAAGCAATAACATGCATGCTCACAGCCTAGCTACTTTTGCTAGCACTTTCAAGCTTCCTTTTGAGCCCAATCACCACTTTACTGCTGAGATAAAACACAGGCCTGCTGTCCCTAACAATGTTAAAGATTGGCAAGTGTTTGAGAATGATGCTCAAATCAACAATTTTCTTACCTTACAGCATGAGTTTTCAGGCCTAAACATTGATATGGATGCTATGGATGATCCACTGCAAGCAATAAACCAAATCCAACAAATTGTAACAGATGAAACAGCTAGAAAATTGCTACAGCCAACCATCTTTGATGAAGAAAACATAGAAGAGCTGAAACAAATGCATTTGGAGGAAACAGCCAAAACAGAGGCTGAAATCATTGATCTAAAGGACAATTTTCTCCCGGTTGGCCTCACTCCACTAGAAGACATGTTTGATGCAAATGATGTGCCCAAAAGCCAAAAATGCAGCCTATAAACACTGCCATAGAGGAATATAACATTGGGACAGTAGAAAGGCCAAAAAAGATCAAACTATCTCAATCTTTGCCACCCGATCAAAAGCCCAAATATGTTGATTTGTTCAAAGAATTCCAAGATGTATTTGCTTGGAGTTATGAGGACTTGAAGTCCTATGACACCTAAATTATTCAACATACCATTCCCTTAAAGCCAAATCAAAAGCCCTTCAAACAGAAACTGAGGAGAATCAATCCTGTGCTTCTCCCTTTAATTGAGAAAGAAGTGGAAAGAATGTTTGAAGCAGGTATCATAGCACCCATTAGATTTTCTGAATGGGTATCCAATATTGTTCCCACAAGAAAGAAAACATGTGAGATTAGGCTTTGTGTAGATTTGAGAAACTTAAACCAAGTCTCCCTTAGAGACCACTACCCATTGCCCAAAATGGACCACATCCTACAAAGAGTAGTAGGGTCATCTAGAATCTCTTTGCTAGATGGCTTTTCAGGTTTTAATCAGATACTGGTTCACCCAGATGATCAAGACAAGACAGCCTTTACAACACCGTGGGGAACATTTAAATATGTGAAAATGCCTTTCAGCCTAAAGAACGTAGGTGCCGCCTTTCAAAGGGCCATGGACATTGCATTTGCCAAGGAAATCCATGATTTCTTGGTTGTCTATCTTGATGATCTTACCCCTTTCTCTAAATCTGATCAAGAGCACCTAAGACATTTGAGACAAGTGTTCCTGACATGTAGGAAATATGGCATTTCCTTGAACCCCAAGAAGTCTTTATTTGGCCTTGAATAAGGCAAATTACTTGGACATATCATTTCAAAATACGGGATTAGAATTGATTCGGAAAGGATGCAAGCCATATTGCAAATCCCATATCCAAGAAACATAAAAGAGCTGCAAGCATTCCTAGGAAAGATCAATTTCCTAAGGAGATTTATCCCAAATCTAGCCGAGCTGATAAGACTGTTGAGCAACATGTTAAAGAAGGATGCCAAGGTAAAATGGTCTCTTGAAACCAAGCAAGCATTTGAGAGTATCAAAGTTGCCTTAACTCAAGCCCCAGTCCTCACAAGCCCTCAATTTGATAGGGAATTTATCATATTTTCATTTGCATCTGTAATACCATAGCTGCTGTCCTATTGCAAAAGGATGACCAAGGAAATGAAAGGCCAATTGCTTTTTTCAGTTGAGCCTTAAGAGATGCACCCCTGAAGTACCAAATCATGGAGAAGTAGGCCTATGCCCTTGTTAAAGCAATCAAAGACTTCAGAATTTACATTTTATATTCACACGTGATTGCCTATGTCCCAAATGTTGTTGTAAAAGACAGATTAACTCAAGAAGGGTTAGAAGGCAAAAGAGGCAAGTGGATTGCTAACATTCTTGAGTATGACATAGAAATAAAACCAACCAAGCTAATAAAGGGACAAGGTTTAGCCAAACTGATGTCCGAAACAAACTTCCAAGCCTTAGACATCAACCAACTGGACAATGAACAGGAGTTAGCGACTCCACAGATCAGTGACACCTTTCTGCAATCCCCATGGTATGCTGATATATGCTTTGTATTGTTAAACCTGTTTGCTCCCCCAGGATTGTCCAGGACCAAGAAGAGATTTTTAAGAATGAAGGCTTTGAAATTTTCTGTCTTAGATGGTGCTTTATTTTGGAAGAATCATGAAGGCATATTGCTTAATTGTTTGACCATGAATGAAACTAATAATGTCATGAAAGAATTCCATGCAGGGGACTGTGGAGGACATCTATATTGGAAGTCCACTGTTGATAAAATTTTAAGGGCTGGTTTCTATTGGCCCTTTTTGTTTGCAGATGTAAAGAAGTTTGTTATTTCATGTCACAAATGCCAAATCTTTGAGGGCAAAAGAAAGCTGTTGCTCTTGCCTCTTAAGCCCATCTCAACCGAAAAGCCTTTTCAACAATGGGGTCTTGACTTCATTGGAGAAATCCATCCCTCTTCCTCAGGCCAGCATAAGTGGATTCTAGCTGCCACCGACTATTTCACCAAGTGGATTGAAGCCATTCCATGCAGGCAGGCCAATGACACCACCATTATCCAATTCCTTGAGTGCAATATCTTGTCTAGATTTGGCTGCCCTGAGAAGATCATCACTGACAATGCCGCTACTTTCAAATCCAAAAAGATGATCAATTTTTTCCATAAAGTCCATATCACTTTAGGCCATTCCACAGCCTATTACCCTCAAGGTAATGGCTTAGCCGAGTCATCTAATAAGAGCCTGATCAGTATCATTAAGAAGACCTTGGAAGAAAGCAAGAAGAACTGGCATAGAAAGCTCACAAATGCCCTATGGGCAGACAGATTATCAACCAAGAAATCCATTGGGATGAGCCCTTATGAGCTAGTATATGGCATGGAGGCCAGATTTCCTTCATCACTGGGCATTCCTATAATCAAGCTGCTGCAAGAGATTCAAGTTGAGCCAAATGATATACAAAGGAGGATAAACCAAACAATCCATTTGCAGCAAACAAGAGAGCAGGTCTATGACAGAGCTCAAATTATGCAAGAAAAACTCAAAAGGATGTTTGATAAGAGAACTAAGGCTGAGAATTTCTGTGTTGGCAACAAAGTTCTAAGGTGGGACTCACGAAGAGAAGACAAGGGAAAACATGAAAAATTCGATTTCCTTTGGAGAGGGCCATTTGTTATTTCTGCTGTTCAGGGAAATAACACATATTTCCTCAAATCTGACGACGGCAGCACTGCTGAAGAAGGCCCTGCAAATGGCCGTATGCTGAAGCATTATCATGATCCCTTTTGTTGAACATAACGCAGCTTTGTATATATCTCTTTGTACATTGATATTTGTATATATCAGCACTTTTGTCTTTATTTTTATAAACAGCCCGATTGTTAGAGGAGCAACAACAAAGTTTGTGAAGATACAGCCAATGCAAGTCCTCTATTTTTAAATCTCTGTCTTTGCAGTAATCTCAGCAAAACAGCAAGAGCAGCGCTGTCATATCACAGTGATTTATGTTAAAGAGAAGCTGTTTGCAGCTTGTAGGCTTCAAGTCAACAATATCAAAAAGAAAGGAGGATTTTCAGTTACTTCAGCACCCTTTCAAAGACAAGAAAAGAAGAGCTCCAGTTTTATTCCCTTTTTGTGTTTATTTCACAAGGCAGTGCTCAAGAAAAAGCGTATGCAATATCAAGCACGTAGAAGAAAGCAGGCGATGCTTTATTTTTCATAGTGTTTCAGATAAGGAGGAGTGATGCATTCAGAAGTTAAAGTTCTAGTCATTTAGCAGTTAGCACAGAAGAAACTTTCAAATAACAGCAACTACAGAAGATCAAGGCATTTTGACCTGCTGTTCTTGGCTTGTCAAAAGGAAAAGCCATCCCCAAGTGGAGCCAATGTTAGCCTCCTGCTGCAGCAGGTTAATCATCTTTCATGATCGACATTTTTGCATGCCAAATATGTCATACTTTGCTTGCTGCAATGCTCCATATTTGCTACAGATGGCCAGAGAAGTATCCATGAGAGTGTGCTAGTCTAAATGCCACTGTTGTGTTCCATTTTTGATGGGTTGATCCATTTTTGATGAGTTTTCAGCTAAGGGAGGTCCAAACAGCTTAATCTTGGCTTCCCTAGGTTTCAATTTCCTGTTGTAGAATATAGAGAATGAACATCTGTCCAAACAGCTTAATCTTGGCAGATTTGTAGATAGGTAGAGAAATAAGGGTGCTCAACAACTTAATCTGAGCCCCTGGATGCAATAAGTGTAGTTGTACATAGGAGGACAACAAGAAGAAAAGAAAAAAAAGCTGGGTATGCTAGTTCAAGTGCACCCAAACCAAAAAGAAGAGAAAAAGCTAGGTGAATAGGCCGGGTAGGTAGCTTTGTGGTTGCAGAATCATGGCTTGTGATCCATTTCATATTGTCAAGTGTTATATCTATCATATCACAAGTTGAAGGTGATTTTTCAGTTGGAGGACTTCAAGAAATGCATGTCTAACTTCCCCCTTCTCCCTCTTTCCCAAATCACTCACTAACTTCCCCTAAAGAGGTCAAGATCTACTTGATACCTCTTAGATGCATCATTCTCCATATCATCTGCCTTGGTGAAGATCTGCTTCACTAAAGGAATGTTCACACTTCTTCTATCAGTCATTTTCCCCCATTGATAGCCTAAGACTTCATTCTTAGCGCTTTTTCTCATCATTATCATATTAACTACTAACTTTATTATGTAACTCCCTATCTCTCTTCCCTTCCCCTACTAAAACTATCTCTATAACTCCCCTATATACTTATCCCCTCCCCTTGGTTGAAAAATAACCATATACATCCTTGGGAATTGCTAAGTTTATTTGAAACTCAGCAAGAACCCTCATTGACCCCTCTGACCATCTTCCAAATGCATAAGGACTCATTCCTTTACATAGTTTCCCTTCATATGTATAAAAATCATCTCTTTGGCCTTGGTTTGCCTTTATAAGGCATGAAACACTCTTTGGCCACTAAACCCCTCTCAAAATCACATCACTTTTCCCCTAAGTGCCTTTGGACTCCTTCCAAGGCATAAGAATACAAAAACCATGCAGAAACCATGAAAAAACTTCAAAAAAGGATAAAATCCTCCCTTTTTGGCTATCGGACCCCTTCTGATTCATTAGAATCCATGCCAAACTATAAAGGAACCCTTCTGATTTCCCAAAAGGCTTGGCAATTCACAAAAACATGGGTCCGATATGATAAAGTTTCATTTGGACCCCCTCTGATGCAATATCGCTATCGGGAGGGGGCAATCATATGTTTAAAACATCACATATAACCCCTCCGAATTCATTTGCCTTGCCTTTTAATAAAAGGCGTGCTCTGATGAGATAAAGATCTGTTTGATCCCCCTCCGATGCGATATCGCTATCGGGAGGGGGCAGTGGCATATATAAGCGAAAATGGCTAAGTCTGAAGGCATGGGGCATAGCGCCGATGGGCCGGACCCGAAAACATATAAAGTGGACCGGTAATAGTATATCGGGTCCGCGCAGTTCGGCGATCACATATATGTCAACCCTCTGCCCCGCCGATTGCCGAAGTCCCGATATAATCGCAGCCATCCATTTTTGGGCCCCAGATCTGACGGCCCAGATCTTGTCGCGCGGTCCCCCACTTCGCATCGCCCCATATACTGCTCCGATTTGGCAGAGTCGATGAGTTATCAAATGCAGTGTTAAGGGTTTTCGGGTCCGCGGACCCATTCCACTGTTAAAACCGCCGATTTGGGTCCCGCCGATGGGTCGGACTTGAAATAAAATAAAGAGGGCTTGTATAACTTATCGGGTCTGATGGGTTTCAGCGTTTTTATGTGGCAACCCCATGACCCTGCCGATAGTGAATTGCCGAGTTAATCTCAGCCGCCCATTCAGGCCCAAAGATCAATGGCCCATATTTAATCGCATCACTCCTATATGGCTCCGACCAGCGGAGCCGAAAAGTAATAAAGCACGGCATAAAGGCATATCGGGTCCAAAAGGGTCTGCACTGTGTGCTCCTATATCCCGGAGCCGAAAAATATTAAAGGGCAGTTTTAAAGGATTTCGGGTCCGCATATTGATTTTGTTAAAAACCGCCGATATGAAATCGCCGATGGGCTGGACCCGATCTCCATAAAGAAAGGGCATATAAGCATTTCGGGTCTGCGGCATTTTGGAAGTTTTATGTGTTGGGGCCAATGGTCTGCCCCGATGCGAGTTAGCACCAGCCGTTGGATCTGCCTTCTCGCGATCGCACGGCCAGGATTTAATCTCCGCTACAGTGCCGCTCCCGCCTATGTTTTTCACGAATTTTACATAGAAATTGGTCTTTTTCTGTGTAAAAGAAAAGGCGGCATTTGTTCATATTTTCACATATATGCCCGCGCTCGGCTCCGGTAAGGGAATTCATGCATCCCTAAGCTTTCTGAGATCGCTCCAAGGCCCAGTTTTGCTTCAGATAGCCAGTTTCGGCCTCGGCACAGTCGGCAACACTTTTTCCTCCTGTTTGCACCATTTTTTAAAGTTTAAAGCTAGGTTTGATCGGCCAGAGCGCCAATATCATTCCAATGGCCACGGAGGACATTAGCAGCAGTTATTTTTGCATTAAAAGGCAGAAGGGGGCGATGGGATAGTTTAAAAAGTATCAGCGGTGAGAAAAGGCCCAGATTCAGTGCCAAAGTGTATCAGGATGCGGCAAAGAGTATCAGTCCAGTTTTTCAAAGCAGATGAAAGCAAAGCAAGCCCAACAAAGTCAACAAAGCATCATTCAGCCATTAAGGCTCACCAACACTTCTTTTGTTGCCTTAAATCCACCTAAAGGCATAGATGAAGGCTTTCAAGGCAGAGTTATTGCAGAGACATTGTTCCTAGTCATATTTTTGGAGCAGCGCTGCTTCCTTAATTGCGTAGTTATCACACAGAGGATAGCGCGTGGCTCAAGGCACTCTTTCAGTCCATTTTTGAAGCTGCAGGACCTTGTGCAGCCCTAAAGAGCCATTTTGATGAGGCTGCTCCCTCATGTGCAGCTGTTTTAGATATTTTATTGCATTTATTTCGAGCACAACTTAGCATTCGAAGCAGTTATTGCACAGATCTCTTTTGGCTCTGTTTTGATAGATATTTTGAGATATTTTCTCCTTTGGCACCTGTTCAAGGGATGTTTGTAAATATTTTCTATTTAAACAACCCTTTGTATTTATGTAAAGGGTTGGTTGGTCGATAACTTCCTCTCTAGACTTGCACTGTATTTTCTGAAAGTCTCTATAATCAAAGATCGCTGGAATGTTTGGGAGATGAACTGGCTGTTGTGTTTTAATTACTAAAGAGTGACTATGGAATCCTAACGCTTCTACATAGCCCAATAAGTGTTTCTTATCTCTATTTACATTTTATATGTTTTATGCCATCATTGTTTCACTATCTAAATAGCAAAAAGAAAGAATAGTTCAGAGCTCACTTAGTTGTATTCTGTTCTCAATTTCTGTGATTTATCTATGTTTTCCTCTCAATTAGTCCTGAATATGAATACTGATTGGCTCATATTTACACTAGTTCCTTCATATATGAATGTTGTTTAGGAATCCTTGATTGCTCCTATATAAATGTTCATTCACCTTCCCTCTGTTAGCATAATGAGAGCTATTTAGTTGCCTTTCATTCACTGACCTTCATTCCATCCTTATTCCAGCTTGATATTGTTTTATGTGTAGCTATCCTGCTCTGTATTCCTCTTGTGACCAAGAAAACGCAACACCAAGCCTAATCCACAACTCCATGCCCAATGGTTTGAACTTCTCACACTATGCATCCCAACTCTATTTGAAAGAATCCCCCATCCCACCAAACATAAACAAAACACCCTTGAACTCATTAGCTAGCCTAATATCATCTTCAACAAAGCTAAATTATAAAGAGAGAGCCCTCCCTGATTGCAGGTAGGCTAGGACCTGCAGTCCAAAGATTGGTTTGTGGTTACCTCGGCCGTATCCTTTAAGGAGCTTTAAGGACAACATGAGTGATAACACAGTCCACCTGAGGCCTAGGGAATACACTTATGTCCGTAGTTGTAGACTCTGTATAACAAATTGGTGACTGTATTAGGGATTGATTGAATCCCTTGGTGGTTTTCTCTTGCCCTTAGTGTCTATTTTTCCTCTTGTTTTGATCTTTATAGTTTCACTTAGTCTTGATTTGACATAGGTAGACCTGTCGTTGAGATTCCATTGCATTTTTTTTGTCAGAACATGATATTCCTTGATCAGCACAGCCTCTGGTCTGGAGGGAATGTGTTTCAGTGCACCGCACCCCATCCCTCTCTATGCTTGCATTGCAAAGCACTAGTGTCCCTTAAGCACCTACATTGATCCCTATTTCATGCCAAAATTTGCCTTATTTTGGTTTTCTCTCTCTCCAGCCTTCTTCTAGTTGCTCTTCCTTGTGTCCCTCAATGTACTAGTGTTTCTCAGAAGCCTCCATATGATTTTCTTGTGGTTTTTATTTACTTTGTTGAGAATTTTTTAATATTTTCCTTTATTGTTGTCACTAGGTCATTAGCAAATTAATTTGTTTAGTCAATGAGTACTTGAAAGAATTAGTGTTCCAGTCATTGTTCTAAAAAGTTTCATTTATAAGTGATTAGACATGCATCTTAGTTTTCTCTCATTTTGAAAATGAAGAGGAAACTGAAAATAAAAATCCCTTTGCATTCCATCTAGGGTTTTGTGTGTGAAATTGGAATTCCCTAGTGTGAAATTGTGTGTTTTCGTTTTAAAAAAAATCCCCCCTCAATCGTCAAGGGTGGGGGGTGGGGGATAAATTGTGTATGAGTGTTAATCACCTCTGAGTGACATCATTTTTTTTTTATAAAATTTTGTTTCGTTCTTTATTTCTTCTTGTCAATTCAGGTTTGTATGCATAGATTGATTTTTCAATATGAAAAGTAACTTTTACATTACAGTTAAAGTATGTGTGGTTTATTTTCATCAGCGATCATTGGATTCATATGTTTCTTTGCATTTGAAACATTAAAAGAAAGGAAATAAAAACAATTATTTTCATTACATATAGGGATTTGATTTTGATTGGAATAGTGAAGTTGAGGAGATCGATTCTTTCATCACTTGTTTGTGTCATGGTTGATTGATTTTTCTTTGTCTAATCAGTTAGGCCTTTCACTTTTGAAAGGAAAATGAAAAGAGATAATTTTGTCATATTAGTTGCATCATAGGTGTGTTCATGTGACATCGTTTTTTTAGCCTTGAAACTGAAATCTAATTCAAGATCAACTTTAAAATTCACATCAATTAAACTAAGGAGCATTTGAAACTTAATGACACACATAGAGGTCTAGGCTAGATACATGTTCTGGTGTCTTTAAACATAGGAGATATTGATCTGAAAATCAATCTCGAGTGATCTCAGTTAAATAATTAATGAATGAAGGTATTACAGACTCATGTGTTGGTGTGTGTGTCTATGTTATCTTAGGCAACAGATCGATCAGCTTGCAAAATACACAGACACAGGAAAGTGGAAAACAGTAAGAGAAACACAGTAAGAAAATACAAGAACACAACAAATTAATAAGGAGTTCACCCTATTCTTGAGGGCTACATCTACAGTCCAATTTCCAGTGGTGGCATTCTTTTATTGTGTCTTTAAAGCAGATTTTTTATAGTGAGGAGCTCAATTTGAGTCTCCTGAAACAAATAATGCTTGGTAAAGTGGTTCTTGGATCCCCCAAGCCACTAGAGTGCATAGACCCTTTCCCTTTCCAAGTCTTGACCTCTCTAGTCTTTAATGGGAGGAGCCCAATGTGGTACTCGATTCCTGACAGATCCTCACAGGGATTGCTTGAACCTCTCAAGCTTTTTGTCTGCTTGATGTTGCCTTAGGTCAACTCAGCTCTCTGTTTTCTGCTTCTTGTTCAATGTAGCTTTCATGTAACACAGAATTATGCTTAAGTATAGTAGATGCATTTATAATGGGTCTAGATAACATACCTGCAACTTTATTGTGTATGCCCTTTTTATATCTGATGACTAAATGAAACTGTTGTAGAAAACCCATCCATCTATAGTGTCTTGATTGCTGCAACTTAGTTTGGGAGTGTAGATATTGAAGTGGTTGATGATCAGTATGTATTACTGTCTCTTTGCCCATTAAGTAATGTTTCCACTTTTTCACACTCTGTACCAATGCATACAATTCTTTATCATATGTAGGATAGTTAACTACTGTAGAATTAAATGTCTTAGAATGATAACATATGGGTTTACTGTGCTGTGTCAACATTGCTCCCATGGCATAGTCACTGGCACCTGTTTGGATCTCAAATGGTCTTTGAAGATCAGGCAGTGCTAGTGCAGGTGTTGTACTAATCTTTTCTTTCAAGGTGTCGAAGGCTTTCTACTGTTTGCCTCCCCACTGAAACACCTTGTTTAATCCTGTTAAAGCATGTAAGGGAGCTACAATTAGGGAAAAGTTAGAAATGAACTTCCTCCAATATTGTGCTACTCCTAAGAAGCTTCTAACTTCTGTAGCAAATTTGGGTTTAGGCCAATTTACAATGACTGCCACCTTAGAGGGATCTATCTTCAATTCACCACACCCTACTATATGTCCCAAATAATTCAAAGATGTTTTGCCAAATTCACATTTTGAGTGTTTAACATAAAGTTTTTCTCTTTCAAAAACATCTAATTTCTAGTTAACATGCTTTAAGTGTTCTTCCCATGTTTTACTAAATATCATAATGTCATCGAGATACACAATAAAAAAATCATCAAGAAAAGGTCTGAGTACATCATTCATTAATCTCATGAAAGTAGTAGGAGCATTAGTTAGGCCAAAAGACATAACTAGCCACTCATAGAATCCTTGCTTTGTTTTGAAAGCAGTCTTCCATGCATCTTGTTCTGCAATTATAACCTGATGGTATCCACTGTGCAAGTCTAGCTTGGAAAAATAAACAACTTCTTTCAATTGATCTAACAGATCATCTATGCGAGGAAGGGGATAATGATTTTTTATTGTTATCTTATTTAGTGCTTGGTAATCAATGCACATACTCCACGAGCCATCCTTCTTTCTCACCAAGACGATTGGTGACCCACATGGTGATGTGCTAGGTCTGATGAACCCTTTCTCGAGAAACTCCTGCACTTGATTCTTGATTTCAACATTCTCTAATGTGGACAACCTGTACATTCCAATGTTAGGCAATGGATCATCTTGTTGCAAAATAATATCATGCACTATTTCCTTTTTGGGTGGCAAACCTTTAGGTTCTTGAAAAAAGATATCATACTCTAAAACAACCTTTTCTAAATCAGCTTGTTGTTCAACATTACAACCCTCAAATACATTGGTTTTATCAGGTTTCTTTTCCTTTACAACCATCAGTAAGAATTGTTTACATGAATTTATCATTCGTTTAATCTGCCCCTGAGTTTATGAGAGTATAATTATTCTTGAGGTTATGAGCTCTTACAAAGTATTTGTTCCCATCTTTAACAAGTAGATACTTGTTCTCAGCTCTATAGAAAATATATTTTCTGTCATACAAGTAAGGACTTCCTAAAACAATTTCACATATATACAAAGGAATTATGTCTAACTCAACCTCATCTACAAATACTGATCCAAAAGAAAACTTGATTTTGCACTGTCTAGTCACTTGTAGTTGTGCTTTATCATTTAACCATCCTAATGGGTATGCTTTCTTGTGAGGTGTAGTCACTAATCCCAACTTCTTTACAATTGCTTTAGAAATTAAATTTACTTGTGAGCCACTATCAAATAAAGTATCAATCTTTTGATGTTTGGAAATAACTCGAATATGGAAAAGCTCATATCTTTTTTCTCTCATTTTCTTCATCAATAATAGATTGTGCAGAATTACTAGTAGATGCTTCAGAATTCTTACCTTTTATACCTGTCGCTATAATGGTTGTTTCATCTCCTGAGTCTAACCCCAAATATTTCTGAATAGCTATAGTGGTCTTCTTCTTCTTGCCCTCGAACTTCTTAGGTCTCAGCTCTGGATCCAGAATCCAAAAATGCTCATCATCATGCCCATCCTTTTTACAGTGAGTGCATGAAGCCTTACTCTTCTGTGTAGTGTTAGCCTTCCTTGCTTTCCATTTCTGCTTTCTTTTCTCCTTATTCTTACTTGCAGTGGGTTGGGATGATCCCCCAACTTCTGGATTTCTATTCTTTCCTCTAGCTTCTAGATGAGTAGCTTGTACAGATACCTCATCTATACTAGTGGGATTAAACATGAGGATAGTGTGCCTCATGTAGCTGTGTAGACCACCAATGTACTTCAACAGAGTCTCAGGTGAGTCTAATGAGATTCCTAGAATCAATGCTCTCTTTCTAAATTATTGAGTGTACCCTTGCACACTTTGCCCTTTCAACTGTCGAAGAGTTTGCCAGCTCATCATGGCTTGCTGCATGTAGTCCAATGGATAGAACTGCTTTTTGATTGCAGAAACAAATTCACTCCAGACAGAGATAGTCTTACCATGTGTTTTTATGTCATCTTGGGTCTTGCCTTCCCACCAAACCAAGGCAGTGCCTCTAAGGTGTAGGCTTGCCAGCTGAATCTTGCTCTTGTCTGAATCAATATTCTACACTATGCAATAAACATCAATTTATCTAATCCAATTGTCCAGCTTTTTTGTATTCAACACTCCATCATATATAGGTAAATCAAATTTGACATCTGGTTTGATCAAAGATGCTTTCTTTTTGTGTTCAGGGCTATTAGGAGGTGTGAGAAAGCTTTCTTCTTTCCCTTTGCCTTTTAAGTGGTCATGGAAGTGAGACTCATCTTCTCCTTTGTCTTGTTTGAAGCCTGATGAATCTTCATCCTTATGTTTTCTAAAGTCCCTATACATTTCTTCTACCATGGACTTTATGGCTAGGAAACTATCTATGAATTGAGGGTCTGGCCCCATAGAACCTTCTTCTGACATTGCCTTCTGAGGATAGACTCTCCCAATTTCAAGATTAGTTTTGACCAACTCTTCTACTCCTAATTTGAGCTTTGATCTAGTTATCATTCAACAACTAAACCAACACAAGCTTGTCTAACCTTAACAGCCTAAAGCTCTGATACCACTTGATTTGAAAATCACTCTTGAGTGATCTCAGTTAAATAATTAATGAATGAAGGTATTACAGACTCATGTGCTGGTGTGTGTGTCTATGTTATCTTAGGCAATGGATCGATCAGATTGCAAAATACATAGACACAGGAAAGTGGAAAATAGTAAGAGAAACATAGTAAGAAAATTCAAGAACACAACAAATTAATAAGGAGTTCACCCTATTCTCCATGGCTACATCTCTGGTCCAACTTTCAATGGTGGCCTTCTTTTATTATGTCTTTAAAGCAAATTTTTTACGGTGAGGAGCTCAATTTGAGTCTCCTGAAACAGATAATGCTTGGTAGGGTGGTTCTTGGATTCCCCAAGCCACTAGAGTGCACAGACCCTTTCCCTTTCCAAGTCTTGACCTCTCTAGTCTTTAATGGGAGGAGCCCAATGTGGTACTCGATTCCTGATAGAACCTCACAGGGATTGCTTGAACCTCTCAAGCTTTCTTTCTTCTCAATGCTGCCTTAGGTAAGCTCAGCTCTCTATTTTTTTATTCTTGCTTCACTATCTTTTCTTCGCTCTCGCTCTCTCTATTTTTGTCCTTCTCTTCTCCCCTTGTTCTATTCTCTATTTGTTCATGGCTTAAAGCCAATTTGTCCTTGACTGTTCGCTTCCTCTTCCACCCCTTTAGATCGCCTGTTGTTGTTCGCTTGGAGTTCCCTGCCTCTGTGTCATCGCCAACGTCTCACAAGGAGGTGGCCACTTGTCCTCTTATGAACTGCGCTAGCTCTTTCTCGACAGTTCGGTAATTAGTTACATTGTGGAATGACTCATCCGCCAACTCAACGATCAAATCAAACTTCAAACTCTTATGTGTTGCGGCTTAATCCCTGTCAAATCCAGTTCCTCCATCGGGTGTAATCTCCGCCATCCGATCTGGAGCCTCCAGATCCTACGGTGTTCTCTCATTTCGCATGGTCGACTTGCTCGACCGTTAGTGCATGATGAGAGGTGGTTTTCTCTCTCATCCGCTGGACATGTGTTGTCCGCTAAATGGAATCGCTCATTTTCTGCCAAATCCGCTTACCGCCCAAGGATGCCTCTGATATACCGCCAGTTTTGGAGTGCGGGAACCACCTTTTGCCTTAGCGCCTTTCCCTATGGTTTCTCGGCTTCTCATGCGACCGAGTGCTTCGAGGCTTTTCCTTCTCGAGGGGTTTTTCCCAGCGATGCACATCAAAAATGGCCTCCGTTTCCCGATTTGGGCTTCCCAACTGCCAATTTTGCCTCTTGCACAGTCTCCATGGGCCTCGTTCAGCGCGATTTGACTGAGGTCCTTGTCATTCCTTGCTGGCTACAAACTGCCACTGTCCAGAGGTCTTCCTGATTGCTCCTTGTTCATAAATTCATAGTCTGTCCTGATTTGATACAATCATGGCACTTTTATTATTTTTCATGGATCCAATTCGGATCAGCTATCATTTTTTGTCAGTGTTACATTCCCGCAATGATATCTCGTTCCATGTATGTAAGTGTATCAGACAATTCTCCACGTACCTCTCAGTATATTGGACGATGCTCCACACATGAAAAGTATATGGGAACACTCTCATTGAACAATTACGCATTAGAAAGCACTACTACAGACTACACTTCCATGTATCATCGAGTATATTTTGGAAGTCCACTATAGGCTTCTATCCTCACCATAGGTAACTGAGTTGGTCGCGTTGTATACCTTGATACATCAAACACAACATTTGGGGGGATTGGCTACACGTACGTTAAGTCCTTGGTTCACCAAGGTGTATATTGCAATTCATGGTTGCTTGGTAAACCCTTTCACCTAGTTACCCCTTTGTTTTATTTTTTGTTGTTAGTTTCTAAAATCAATTAATTGACCACAGAATAACATCCTCCCCATGGAACAACTACTTAGTAGATCTTAGGTTGAGACTAATGGCACCAATGCCTAAGTCTACCAATCAAGGGAACCCCTCTGATGGGAATCCTAGTCCTTTTCCCACTTTTGGAAATATTGGTGCTCCTTATATGGCAACATTGTCCCTTCCTGGATTTACCATTGGTTTAACAGTTTGGTTATTTTCGACCCATATAGTTTCGAATGTCCAAACTGATTCTCAACCAGATTCTCCTCCACCTGAACAATATCAACCTCAAGATGATCCTAAAGTTGATCCTTTGCCTTGTTCACTTGTTGTTTCCTCATCCCTTTCTTCCTCCTCGCTTGGTGAAAGTCTTGACTCTAGTAACCAAGAAGCTATGAAGAAGAAGAAGAAGCAAAATAAGTAAGGGGGCAACCAAGAAACCATTGCTACCCATGCAAATAGTATGGAGGAATCTTCCAATCAGCCCCACAAAGTTAAATTCCATTGCATGTTATGTAAGGGTGACCACCTTCTTAGATATTGTCCTCGTATTCCAAATATATTATAAGTGTGGTCTACAAGCTCACATTGACCTTTGTCATCAGCCTCTGGAGATCATGCTAGTGACAAACCATCACCTAGTGATAGTAAGGTCCATGGGAAAAAGGGTAAAGCTAAGTTTCCCTGTAGGTTATGTGAAGAGAATCATTTTATTCACATTTTTCCTTATATGGATGAAGCCTCAAAAGTGTTGGAAAACCTTACAACTTCTCATCATTGTCTTCCATATGGTTATCGAAATATTTCTCCCAATCCTCCATTAGTTGATGAAGTGATTTATCAGAATCTTGGTGAAGTGATTGATCATAATACATCTCTATTCAATCCCACTCTCTTTGATTCTAAATCCCTTGAGTCTGTTCCTGACCAACCATTGGTTGAGAAAATGGTTGACTCGATTCCACCTCCATTTGATCGTACCTTTCTCGTAAAGAGTGAACTTCATACCGCTCAGGTTCTTCTCATTTCTTCATGTTCCAATGAGCTAGGGGACAGTTCTCCCGTTCCCACAGAACAAGGGTAATAATCCTCCTATTCCCACAAAACAGGAGAGAATTTCTCCCATTCCCATAGCACAAGGGGGAAATTCTCCCATTCCCATGACACTCCCTCCAAGTAGTATTGTCACTTCTTTTGATTGGAGTCGACTGGAAGGATATCGTCTTCCTCCTTATGTGCCCTTCTAGATCATAGTACAGGCTTATAATATGCATGCACATGGCATAGTCATATATGAAAGTGTGTTTGTTAGTATTTTGTCCTCAACTACTTGGAAAGATTTTGGTACCCCGCATCTTGTGCCCATTACCCAAAATCTGTTGGATTTTAACAAAGGAACTAGTCAACCATTAGGGATCCTTCCTCAGTTTCCTATTACTTTGGGAGGAAATATTGTCTATAAATATGTGATGGTAGTCCAAGGCCCTTTGGATTTTAATTTACTCCTTGGGCATGACTATGTTTATGACATGGGAACTCTTGTCTCTTCACTCTTTCGTGTGATGTGTTTCCCACATGAAGGAAGAATCGTGACCATTGACTAATTTTCATTCACTGGTCCTAATTTGACTCCCAATCAAACAACTTCCCTAAATAGTCCTTATATGCAAGTGATATCTTCCCCACCAAAGAATAATTATGTGGAAATATGTTCCATTCCCATGTCTATTGATGATATAGTCGGTGATGTAGTGCATCATTTACTAGGGGCATTAGAGTCTGATATTTCTATTCGATCCTTTGAAACCTTCCAAAGCATTGTTCTTCCATCTGATGAGAACCTATTGGAAGCCATGGCCTCTTGGAGGCAATGATCAGGTTCGTGGAGTAGAGTTCCTTGTCTTATGTCAATCTCTTTAAAAAATGAATCAAGGTTATTTGGAGCATAGTTCCTTGTCTTGTTTCAGTCTTGTTAAAAAATGAATCAAGGTTATTTGGAGCAAATTTCCTTGTCTTGTGTCAATCTCGTTAAAAAATGAATCAAGGTAAGAGGCCATGATCAGGTTCATGGAGTAGAGTTCCTTGTCTTATGTCAATCTCTTTAAAAAATGAATCAAGGTTCTTTGGAGCAAAGTTCCTTGTCTTGTGTCAGTCTCGTTAAAAAATGAATCAAGGTTATTTGGAGCAAATTTCCTTGTCTTGTGTCAATCTCGTTAAAAAATGAATCAAGGTTCTTCGGAGCATAGTCCCTTTTCTTTTGTCAAGCTCATTAAAAATTGAAACAAGGTCCCTAAGAAAGGTTCCTTTTCTTTTTTCAAGCTCATTAAAAAATGAAACAAGGTATCATGATCATAGTTATTTTGTTGTGTCAAGCTTGTTAAAAAATGAAGTAGATCCCCTTCCAATTCAATTCTTTGGTTATATCTCATAAATTCCTAGTCGAGTCTTTCACTTGATTTCGTAAATGAACCTTCATTCCATCCACCTGATAGTAATCAGTAGTCTATTTAGGTGAATGAAATGAATCTTGGGGGGAACGTACCTCAAATTGAGTCATTATGCTCAGCGTGTGCAAACTTATTCCAAGCATAGTTTCCCATGTTTCAAGCTTGTGTAAAAGTGAAACCAATTTTAAGCATTGTTTCTCACGTTTCCAGCTTGTGTAAAAAATGAAACCATTCTCATCCTATTTCTCCTGATTGCCATTTTTTATCAACCTATTTTTTTCCAAATGAGCCTTGGTTTTCTCATTCCATAGTCACCATTTGCTTTTCTGATCATACACTTTCATTTGGTTGTTTTACCCTTTCCCAAGGAACCATTGCGATGAGTGGTCTTTTTATCCTAATTCTTGACCTCTACATGTTTTGAGAAGTTCCATCATGACTAGGCCTAGTTGCTATACCTTTTAGACCACTCATTTCTCCAAGAGGATTTCTCTTTCATCTCTTTTCATGATTTATCAGAATCTTGTTGAAGTGATCGATCATAGTACATCTCCATTCAATCCCACTCTCTCTGAACCTAAATCCCATGAGTCTGTTCCTGACCAACCATTGGTTGAGAAAATGGTTGACTTGATTCCACCTCCATTTGATTGTACCTTTCCCGTAAAGGGTGAAATTCATACCACTCAGGTTCTTCTCATTTCTTTAGGTTCCAATGAGCTAGGGGACAGTTCTCTCATTCCCACAGAACAAGGGGGGAAATCCTCCTGTTCCCATAGCACTGGAGAGAATTTCTCCCATTCCCATAGCACAATGGGGAAATTCTCCCATTCCCATGACACTCCCTCCAAGTATCATGGTCACTTATTTTGATTGGAGTCGACTAGAAGGATATCATATTCCTCCTTACGCACCCTTCCAGATCATAGTACATGCTTATAGTATGCATGCACCTCGCACAGTCATGTATGAAAGCGCGTCTGTTAGTATTAATGTCCTCAACTACATGGAAAGCTTTTGGTTCCCCGCATATTGTGCCCGTTACCCAGAATCTGTTGGATTTTAACAAAGGAACTCGTCAACCATTAGGGATCCTTCCTCAGTTGCCTATTACTTTGGGAGAAAATATTGTCTATAAATATGTGATGGTAGTCCAAGGCCCTTTGGATTTTAATTTACTCCTTGGGCATGCCTATGTTTATGACATGGGAACTCTTTTCTCTTCACTCTTTCATATGATGTGTTTCCCGCATGAAGGAAGAATAGTGACCATTGACCAAATTTCATTCATTGGTCCTAATTTGACTCCCAATCAAGCAACTTCCCTAAGTAGTCCTTACATGCAAGTGGTATCTTCCCCACCACAGATTAATTATGTGGCAATATATTCCATTCCCATGTCTACTGATGATATAGTCAGTGTGATGTATTGGATCATTTAATAGGGGCATTAGAGTTTGATCTTTCTATTCTATCCTTTGAAACCTTCTAGAGCATTGTTCTTCCATCTGATGAGAGCCTATTGGAAGCCATGGGCTATTGGAGGTCATGATTAGGTTCGTGGAGTAGATTTTCTTTTCTTGTGTCAAACTCATTAAAAATGAATCAAGGTTCTTTGGAGCATAGTTCCTTTTATTGTGTCAAGCTCGTTAAAAAATGAAACAAGGTCCCTGAGCAAAGTTCCTTTTCTTGTTTAAAGCTCATTTAAAAATGAAACAAGGTGTCATGATCATAGTTATTTTGTTGTGCCAATTTCATTAAATAATGAAGTAGATCCACTTCTAATTAGATTCTTTGATTATATCACATAAATTCCAAGTCGAGTCTTTCACTTCATTTCATAAATGAACCTTCATTCCATCCCCCTGATAATAATCAGTAGTCTATTCAGGTGAATGAAATGAAGCTTGGGGGGGACGTACCTCGAATTGAGTCATTATTCTCGAGGTGTGCAAACTTATTCCAAGCATAGTTTCCGATGTTTCAAGCTTGTGTAAAAATGAAACCAATTTTAAGCATTGTTTCTCATGTTTCAAGCTTTTGTAAAAAATGAAACCATTCTCATCCTATTTCTCGTGATTTCCATTTTTTATCAGCCTATTTTTTCTAGATGAGCCTTTGTTTTCTTATTCCATAGTCACCATCTTCTCAACCAATCATACACTTTCACTTGGTTGTTTTACCCTTTCCTGAGGAACCGTTGCGATGAGTGGTCTTGTTAGCCTACCTCTTGACCTCTACATGTTTTGAGAAGTTACATCACGACCAAACCCAATTGCGATACCTTTTATACCACTCATTACTCTAGGAGGAGTTCTCTTTCATCACTTTTTATACTCCCAAAAAACGAATATATTTTCGTGCACTTGTCTTTTTGAACTTGTTAAAGTAATTGAAAATGAGTCTACTCAGTATAAGTTTAACCCTTTTCCAAACTAAGATAGACTACTTACGAAAAAGGAATAATCTAGTTGAACATGGCTAAGAGGTTCTCCTAAGTATTATTTTCTTCCTTTTTGGACTCAATAGACTATATACGAAAAGGAACCTTTGGAGTTTTATTTTTTGCCTCTTTTTCAAGCTCTCTAAACATGAAAAAGATGTCAAGTTTTAACCTTCGTTGGACTCATAAAAACATAAAACAACAATGGAATCGTCGATCATGACACGATCAAACCACACCTTCTTTAGGTTCGCTAAACATAATTAGAGGGATTCATCTGAAGGATGAACTTACAAATCAAGCATATGTTATCCTCTTCAATCTTGTCAAAAATAAAGAGGTACTGAGCAATAATGTTTGGGGAAAATGGGAAAACAAGATACTCCATTTTTTAATGGCCATGAGTTGCTCTTGAACATGACATTCTCCCACTTCATCTCTGTGGCTGTTGGGTTGGGAAATATTCTTGTATTTTGGTTTATCATAACTTTTCAAAGCCTCCGTTTTGGTTTGGGTCAATCCTGCCAACTCCATTTCAGTGTTGTCGTTGTGTTCAAGAGAAGTCATTCAGTCGATATCTGCCGCAATACTCTTATGAATTCATTCCATATTTATTGTTCCTGATCCAGTTCTATATCAACATCATTCTGATCATTCTATCTCAAATCATCATACCTGTTTCCTGTTGTTGATGGGGGATACATCAAGGCCCTCCTGCAATGGGTCGCTTCCTATCAACATCATATCATTATCTAGGAAGTTGACTTAGAAACACCCATTTGGTTCCCTGGTGCTTTCATACATCAATGGAAAGTTTCCTCGCTCTCAATGACAAGTTTACATCATTGTCCTTCAACTAAAAGATTCGGTGTGGTGTTAGAATTCAAATCATTCATTCACACCATATGAATTGTACTAGAGTACCTTGAGAGCCATTAACATCGTTAGTGGTTTCTCTCATGTCTGCTAATGACTTTCATCATTGGCTGGTAATCATATGATGTCTACCATGTTCGACTCCAACTCATTGTTTCACATGATTAGACTCGTACATTGGTTGGTCCTGTGAACACGATAAAAGACCTTAGATCTAGTTTTATCCATCTGGGTTGAAATTTCAAGAGCAATACAAGATCACAATGTATGATGGATATGATCATAGAGATAGTGATCTAGTCATGGGTCCACCATTAGTCATCCATGGAAATCTCTTTTGCTCATTTTACATGTAATGTCAGCTTATGTGTTGAGCATGGTTATGCCTACCTCAGCAAATATATCATGATGTAAATTTCTTGTAATAGATGATGCTCTCGCTAATTGTTTTTGATCCTGACTTGTCACAAGGTAAATCACTTCAATCATCAATTGTAATTTATGACTTTGTGATTTAGGGGTAAATATGTTATATGCCATTTTGTTGCATCTAGTCAATAGGCCTTAAAACGAGATCAATTCACATCCTTTAACATATTGTAATCATCTCTACACAAATCCCTAACCATGACTCTACTAAATCCCTAAGTTTCTACTTCTAATCGCTGAGTTTCCAAGATGTTAAGGCCCAACACACCCTGAACTTTTAGGGACCAACATTGACAACCAGGTTTACCCTCTTTGAACCAGCGCTGATAACTAGTAGGCTTCTTAGTCTTGGGGTGCACTCATTCTAGAAATTTGGAAAAAATAAAAATAATCCTGAACCTTCCTCTTCTAGAAGCTTCCTAAGGTTGTTTCAACCATTTACCTTGGATAAGAGTCTCAAATCCTATCCTATCCTACCTTGAATTTTTCACCTCTTATCCCTTGAGCTCATCCTCCCATCTCAAGTGGATCTCAAGCCTAGATTGGTAAATGGATAATAATTCATGAACTACCTCTCTCATCTATATATTTACATCCATCTATGGGAAAGGATTTGGCTTTTGGATATTAATTCTACCCTCATGTTATTTCTTAGAGAGTCATTATCCCATGCATTAGAGTGACATAGAGGCATAATTTGTGGAAAGGAAAGGACAAGTCAACTTGGCGAGCTCTTCTACAAGATCAGCTCCTACTTTTGGTTGTAACTCTCTCCATTTCTATTAATACAAAGAGTATACGTTTTCCCTATATATGATGTTATTATTTCATATATTTAAATACCATGTTGATCTATTGAATGAAGTGATTAGATTGTGTTGCATAGATGTCATAGATCTTTGGCTTGTCTTGTTTGATTGTGTAGGTTATAATTATAGCGATCATAGATAGGATTGGAACATACAATATGAGGAAGGAGCGAAGCTTGTGACAGATTCCAGGTAGGCCTCATCCCATCATTCAATTAATTTAAGGAAGACATTGTGCACTTTTCTTTTTGTTGTTCTAGGTCAGTCCACTAGGCCTAGGGAAGACGCTTCTATTCACAGTCATAGATTTTGTATAACACTAATGTTCATTCCTTTTTTTTGTCGTAGATTTTGTCTTCTAATGCGTTATCACACATAAAATTTTCAAATAAATCAAGAATAAACATATTAATATAGCCTTGGAATGTCAACACCAAGCATGCTGACCTGAAGCTATTCACACAACCAAAACCCATGTCAGTTACATATTTCAAAAAAACAAACAGAAAATAAGAACTACATATTGTTTAGAAATCACATCAACTATTGGTATAAATCAACATTCATACATCAATTTAATTTACTCGTCCATATAAGTTTAAATTTTCCTCTGCGTATGAGCCCCTTCAAGTCTAGTGTTGGACTTCACTCTGATACCAATATGTAACACCTCATAACCCTATTGTTCCATCTTGGGTTGTGGGAGTATTACCGTCTTGCTTTGATACCAATCTATAAAACTTCACACCAACTTATTCCATATAAGGTTATGGTAGTGTTACCATATTTCTTTGATACCAATATATAAAACCTCCCACCCCCTTATGCCATCTCAAGATATGGGAGGGTCACCATATTACTATGATGCCAACCTATAACATGTCTCACCCCCTTATGACATCTCAAGCTATGGGAGTGTTACCATATTTCTTTGATACCAATATGTAACACCTCCCACCCCGCTGTCATCTTAGGCTTTAGGAGTCCTACTCTCTTGATCCAATATCTAAGGTTTGTTATGAACATGGGGTGACAACAAACTCTTTCCCTCAAAATTTTCAAATCATAAAACTAATTCTAGCATTACATTCATATTGTCAAGATATTTCAGATAATATAAATTTTACCTCAATCCAAGTCTTAGGTAGAAATTTATGCCCCTTAGAAATTTAGCCCATGAAAGGGGCCATGTCATCAAGAGGAAATGACATGGCACCGACATGGCCACGTTTAGGCAATATGGTGCCATGCCACTTCCATGTGGGCATCCATGTGGCATGCAATTCATATTAGGTTTGGTTGATCAACATGTTAAAGTGTTTGTGTTTTGGTTGAGGGACGATGATAGATGGCCAATGGTCGATATCGACCCACTAGAATTAGGCCCATTGGCATTGGGCCTATCATTTGGGGCTAATTTTCCTTGGGTTTCTTGGGCATCATATATCAGATTAACTCTTTCAAGTTCTAATGACTTTGCGACCGACAACCTAGTGGGGTGTATGCAATACACGTCACGTTGGGTTGGAATTTTTCATCCTTAATATCTCTCTAGTTAAACTTGTCTAAAGAACTAGTAGGCCAATGGACTGATGGTTTGGTGGTTCCAAAGCTTCTATCATGTTGGGTTTGTCCATTAACATCACCTAGTTTTAGCCATGTGAATTTATATGATTGACCAAGATTTGATGACCAATGGCCAAAGGTAGGTATTGAACCATCAACATTGGGCCTTCTCCACACGATGATTAATTCAACTGTCCCATGGGTCTAACAACCTGATGGTGTCCACATAATATATTTTTAGTGGGCCGAGGTTCTTCCATTGGCTTTTTAGCATCAAGATCTCCTAATACTTATATCTGTTGAACCATTCAATTTTGTTGGTCTCGACGATCAATAGAACCCAAATTTTAGGTTTCTAAAAAACAAAGAGGAAACTTTCCTAAACCCCTATTCTCTTTGTATTATGGCATAAGGGAACAAGATCTTGAAATCTTGAATTTTCAATGAACTTATATTACAAAGGAGGAAATCCTAGAACTTCAATTTCTTAGGTATTAAATAGCAACAAGGATAGGGGCCCTTGACTAAAATGCACTAGTTTTAGAGAAAAAGAGGGGTAAGGACCCAAATGAAAAATTCATATAGTTTATATAACCACATCAAAATAATTGTTATCATTCAATTAAATGTCACTGACATCCTACAAACTAGTTAAAATTGCTTATAGAGCTATGATTTATTAATTGATGGAGAATAATCATACATGTTCATATTTCAATCATAAAAATAATGTTGAGTAACACAATCCAAACACTCATTAGGAAAAACATTGGCATACATGATCTCAAACTAGTTGCAAGCATAAAATTATGCATGTGAAAATGTAATATAATTATCTGAGGGTTTTAAGCTAGCTTGAAGCTGAAGGAGGGATTTCCATTCTCCACCCAACCATAGGCCGAATACGCAATAAATTTCTTGGAATTGACCACCATCGAGATGGATCCAATGTCTGAGGAGTTGGTTTCTCAACAATTCACACCAAAGGATTGAATTTGTAACTTAGAGTATGGAGGCCACTATCTAAGTTTTTTATTGAATTCCCTCTAACAAAAAGAACCAATGTGGATTATCGATTGTGCCTACAACAAGAACTAGTTTATCAATTGTTTCTTAGTAGTAAGCATCACACTAAACCATTATTTTCTCTAAGTTACATTCACAAGGGTTCACCCAATGTTCATATGGGGTATTTCGTAGTCTCAAGAGTTGGAATCCACTATCCAATTGGTTTATCAATTGTCTTTTCATAGAAGGCACCATATGAGTTTGATTTCAACTATCTAGGTGGTTTATAAACTACTCAAAAAGCACTATAGTGACCCAAAATTCCTCGTCCATATTGTTTATCATCTAGAAAGAAAGAACCACAATGATTTAGTCTTCCACTGAGCCTCCCAATGAACCACACGGGATTTAGACAAACACGGTCTAGTGGCCTCACACAGAATTCATAAGGGATATCACCCAAAATTCATAGGGATTTAACTCAAGGTCAAGTCCTTATGGTATTGGTTTCTAACCTTGATTACACAGGCTTTGTAAACTAGCTGAAAACCACTTTGTTTTATAGTACCAGTACTCCACAATGCTCATGTGCTCCAACCATCAAATTAGCACACTCCATGGAAAAGAATACTCACCAAGAATCGAGCAAAATAATCCAACCAACGAACTAGATAACCTTTATTCTCTCTTTAGTTGTGCATTTATACCCTTTCTCCCAGTGTCCTCTTGTGCATTTGAAAGGTCTCTAGCCTAGATTTTCGTTGTGTTATGGGAATGGGAATTTCTTCCTCCACCATTCCAACCCAATCCGATAATTTTTTTCCCTTTAATAGCTCTCCCTGAGTTGTATCTCATAATTCAATTGTTAGGAAGTGTTTCGATTAGGTGTACAACACTTCCTCCAATCACATATCATAAGTTAACTTATCATTTAATTGGATTAACAAGTTTGTAAAAGGTAGTTCAACATTTAAGTTAAGGGTTAGGTTTCATGGCTTTCCTAGTAATCAAGCTCCCTTAGGCATTGAGGTTTCGAAAGGTTGTCCTCTCCTTTAGTTGGTAGTCACAAGGATCAAAATTAAATATTTAAAGAACATTATATCAACCAATTGTGGCTCCTATGCCCATTATGGAATTATAGTCATATTTTTAAATTACAAAAACAATTAGGATAAATGAAAGGGTTATGACACCAAATTACTTTGTCAGCATTCTTTATTATTTCCATTATATCTTATAACTCTTAGGTTTTAAACACCATACTTTTCTTTCCGTCAACTTTGATGGTCCTTCACATTCCTCTCCCAATCCATTATGCAAAATATTTTACATCCAATGTTTCCTAGAGGTTTTGATTTTATTTCCAACTAGAAAACCTAATTATGTTTCCACTTTTAGGGGGTTAAGACTACCAAATATATCATTTGAAATTTAATATGAACATGAATATGGTTGTCATCTACCTTCTATAAAAATGTCACTATCAGTGGACATCATACAATCATGTAATAGCAAAATTACATCTACATATATTTCACATTTTTGAGTGTCAAATAACCATGGTGCAATTTTCAGCTTCATCTGACTTCATATGACATTTTTATGTTAAAAATATAGAAGAATAGTTCTAACTTGCATACTTATATGACAACTAGAACATTTATGTAGCAACTACATTTAGATATTTTATACAATATATCACAAAATATGTGGTAACTTGTTACATCATTATTTTTTCATTCTTTTGCAATAACCATAAGCATCTTGCATTCAGGGTAACTTCAACAACAAGATGACATTCTTCAACATCTTCCCATACACTTTTTTTTACTTTTGTGTTTTTAAATTCAACCCGGCTTAGGCATGAAAACTTTATTCATAACAGTCGATACATTTCATATCACTCCTCCCTATTTTAAATTGTAGAGGCCCACTAAAACTAACACTGACATTTTTCTCCAAGTATAGTGAAATTTGGCTTTGATAGCATATCATCCACAAATGGTGGGCCATTTTCTTGTCCATCTCACCATCATAGATAATAAAATGCATAATTAACTTCACATATCTATGCTTGCTATTTTTTTGTACTAAATACTTAAAATAAAAATTGCAAATTGAATTTAAAAGCATAAAATAACTTTGAAGTAAAAAATTGCTCACATAACAATAATGTATATACAACATAGAAACCCAATCTTTTGAAAGCCAAAAAAAATCAATGGTTTTTTTTTTTCTTTTCTAGAAATGAGAGGAAATCACAACCATGATCATAAAATGCTTCCACTCTCTCAATAAGATATTTTGGAGTGTCCTTACTATTACTTTTAATGTACTTTTATAAGCTTCAATACAACATTGCAATGTTGTTGATGAGGTCTTCCAAGATATTAATCATCCTCTCAGTCCTCAGAAATAGTTCCAAGTCAAATATGATTTACTTCCTCTTCTTCTACAAAAGGTATACTCAATGCCAAAAATAGACTCTGCTCCCTCTATCATTGACAAGGATCTCCACCTTTCACCAATTTGATCTCAAAATTTTATGAAACCAACTCACAAAAAGATAGAAAAGATAGTTGAACACCTTAGAATTTAGCCTCTTCGAGGGGGCAACCTCCTTTACATTACACAAATGAACAATTCTTGGATGATTCAAATCATAAAACCTCCTTTCTACATATAAGAGTCTAAGGAGTCACAATATAACCCAGATGACCTAACAATAATAATATAAAGCCACACAAATAACAATAGAGGGATTCTATGGGGCATAGTAATAACAATATGGGGACAATAGGGGCACAACAATATTAATAAGGGATACAACTACAATAGTAATGGGGTAATCACTAGTATTATAGGGACCTAACATGCCCCTCTCCTTCAAAAAAGTGTTGTACTCAACGCTTGAGTAGTTCTGGATCCTTCTGTATAAAATTCGCATCCTCCCATGTGGAATCTTCAGCGGATAAGTTCTTCCACTTGATGAGATACTCCGAAATTGATTGATTTCGTAGCTATCGAGTTCTTGTTTCTGTGACTGCTTCTGGTTCCAATATAATTTTTCCTTCTTCGTCAAGTTCTGGCAATATTGTTTGAACTGGGAGCTTGTTGCCTATAACCTTCTTTAAACATGAAACATGGAAAACTGGGTGCACTTGAGAAGCTGCAGGGAGCTCCAATTTGTATGCCATCGTACCAATCTTTTGCAACACCTTGTAGGGACCATAATACTTTAGTGATAATTTATCATCCTTCTTAGCTTGCTTGAGGGAAATTTGTTTATATGGTTGTAGCCATAGGAATACCCAATCACCTACATCAAAACTTATTTCGCTACGATGTTGATCTGCCTGTTGTTTCATTCTATTCTGTGCCAACACGAGGTTATCCTTTAAGAGTTGGAGGACTTGTTGTTGATGTTCGATGTGATGTTCCACTGCTTGAACCTTAGAATTTTCTCTTAAATATGATGTGATGGATGGTGATTGATATCCATAAAGTGCCATAAATGGGGTCATTTTTGTTGTTGTATGGAAGGAAGTGTTATACCACCATTTAGCTAGAAGCAACCATTTGACCCATTGTGTCTGTTTATCAGATACAAAGCAACAAAGATATCCTTCCAAACATTTGTTTACTATATCAGTTTGCCCATCAGATTGAGGATGATAAGATGAGCTATGAGCTAACTGAGTACCAAGACAAGAAAATAATTTTGTCCAAATATTTCTAGCGAAAATGGGATCTCTATCACTTACAATAATCTTTGGATTTCCATGTAGTTTTTGAATTGTTTCCATAAATGCAGTAGAAACTATACTGGCTTTAAATGAATGTGATAATGCACAAAAGTGTGCATACTTGGTAAGTTTGTCAACTACCACCATGATGACACTCTTTCCCTCAGACTTGGGTAAACCTGTGATAAAATCCATTGAAACTTCCTCCCAACATTGGCTTGGAATGGATAAAGGTTGTAATAGACCCGGGGTCTTAATTGTTTCCACTTTATTTTGTTGGTAAACCAAACATTCCGCCACAAAATTTTGAATATCCGATTTAAGGCCATCCCAAAAAATTCCTTCTTAACCTTGTGGTAAGTTTTTAAAAATCCTAAGTTCCCTCCTAAGGGAGAAGTGTGCAATTCCATAAGAATATTTTGTTTGAGTCGGGAATTCTTACAGAGGTATAAGTGGTCTTTGTACCATAATGAATCATTTTGCTAGCTAAATGTATCAGATGTACTGGAATCTTGTTGTAACTTTCGAATAAGTTCCCACACTTCTTCATCATTCTTCCATTCCTCCCTTGCTTCGTTTATCCAATCTGGTTGGATAATAGAAATGGCACACAACAATGTTTCCACATCCTCATCCTTTCTTGAGAGTGCATCTGCCACCACATTTTGCTTCCCTTTTTTGTAGATGATTTCAAAGTCATAACCCAACATCTTTGTGACCCACTTTTGTTGCTCTTCAGAGGATAATCTTTGTTCTAAAAAGTATTTAAGGCTATCATGATCTGTTTTTACCTTGAAGTGTCTTCCCATTAGGTAGGGTCGCCATTTCTTAAGAGAATGCAGTATTGCCAACATTTCCTTCTCATAAATAGCTTTGTGTAAAAACTTTCCCTTGATTGGACGACTTTCAAAAGCAATGGGTCTTTCATCTTGCATTAAAACATCACCAATTCCATTTCCTGAAGCATCACATTCCACAATAAAGGTTTTTGTGAAGTCCGGTGTAGCTAAGACCGATGCTTGGCACATTGCCTCTTTAAGATGTTTGAAGGCCTTTGTTGCTTCTGGAGTCCATGAAAATGCATCTTTCTTCAATAATGTTGTTAGAGGTGCTTCTATTCTCCCATAATTCTTAACAAACTTGCCATAATACCCTGTCAACCCGAGAAATCCTCGTAGATGCTTTATGGATGTGGGGATTTTCCATTCCTTAATGGACTTAATTTTGCTAGGGTCTACCTTAACTCCTTCATGAGATACAATATGACCTAGATATTCCACTTCTTATACTCCAAAGAAACATTTGGATCCTTTTTCATATAATTGTTTCTCCTCCAATAGTTGTAGCACCCTATCAACATGTTCAACATGATCCTTCCAAGACTTGCTGTAGATTAGCAAATCATCAAAAAATACTAACACAAATTTTCTAAGGAAGGGTTTGAAAATGGAATTCATCAAACCTTGAAATGTAGAGGGTGCATTGGTAAGGCCAAAAGGCATGACCAAAAATTCATAATGACCCTCATGAGTTCTAAATGCTATTTTCGTAATGTCTTCCATCTTCATTCTGATTTGATGATATCCTGAATGAAGATCCAACTTGGTGAAGTAAATTGATCCATGCAATTGATCCAATAATTCATCAATGATAGGAATGGGAAACTTATCTAAGTTAATAGTGAGCTTGTTGAGCTCCCTATAATCCAGACACATGCGCCATGATCCATCCTTCTTGTGCACCAATACTACTGGAGCAGAGAAAGAACTTTGACTAAGTTGAATTATACCAGCCTCTAGCATTTCTGCAACCATACGTTCAATTTCACTCTTTTAGGCATAGGGATATTTGTATGGCCTGATGTTTGGAGGAACACTTCCTGGAATCAGATGAATAACATGATCATGATCATGAATAGGTGGGAGACCTTTGGGAATCTCAAATACCTTGGAATGAGTTTCCAAGAATTTTTGGAGATCTGGTGAAATAGATGATTCCGATGTGGAAACATCTAGAGAACATAATTATGCAATTACACCTCTTTGTTGCTTTTTTAGAAGCTTTGTCATACCGTTAGAGCTGATTATCTTTCTCGGTTTCTCTGCAATACCCCTTGATTCAACTTCCCTTCCTTCCATAGAAAATTTCATGAAAAGTTCTTGAAAATTAAAAGCTATTGTACCCAAGGACTGTAGCCATTAGACTCCTAGTACAACATCAGCACCTCCCATTGGAATGGAAAGCATTGGGCTAGTCAATACATATTCTCCCATGGATAGCTTGATATTATGGCAATTTCTAGAGCTGTTTATCGTTCCTCCATTTGCAATCATCACTTGACACTCTGGTGCTGGATATAGGAAGCAATTCAATTCTTTTGCTATCTTACAATGAATAGAATTGTGGGTACTTCCTGAATCAATCAACACTATTACCTTTTTCTTCTTGATTTGTCCTTCTATCTTGATGGTTTGAGGAGTGGTAACTCTAGCCAATGCATTACAAGATATGGTCAGATTCATTTCTTCTTTATCTAGGCTTTGTTCCTAGAGTATATCCTCTTATTTTGACCTTTCTTGCTCCTTTTCTTCTTCCTCTTCATAATCTATGTAGAATAATTTCTTCTCAGCACACTTATGACCTTTAGTGTGTTTGCTATCACAACTGTAACAAAGCCCTTTTTCTCTTTTTTCTTCCAATTGTTGTGGTGTCAACCTTATAGGTTGTGGAAGACTAGGGGCAACAACGCTTCCATCTTTATAGTTGTGAGTGGTATGCTTCCTGGTTTCCATAATTTTGCTTTCCATTTTTCTTGCTAGCCTAAATGCGTTCTCTAATGAATCAGGTTCCCAAAGGCGAACATCATGTTAGATATTATCCTTTAAAGTTCCTATGAACACATCAATCCTATGCTCCTCTGGAATATTTTTTACCCTTATGTTCAATTTTTGGAACTCCTCAATGTGCTCCATTATTGAACCCTTTTGTTTGAGACTTATCAATTGGCTAAAAAAAGTGTTGCTTTTTGTATCCCCATAATGTGTTGTCAATTCTTCCGGAAAAATTGCCCAACTGATAATTTGTTTATGAGAGCAAAGCCATTGACACCATACAAACTGATTTGGTTCCAAATATAAAGTTGCAATACGTACCTTTTGTGTGTTTTGCACATTATTGAGATCGAAGAATTTCTCCATCTGTAATATCCATGTTGCGGGATCCTTGCCATCAAACTTCCTCATATCGATTTTTGGAATATGGTGGGTCCTCGATCCAACATTAGAGTCTATGAAATCATGATTAACATTTCTTTTGTTCTCATCATGAGCTTCCTTTACTACCCTTTCACCATTAGTAAGAATTTCTTGTAGAAACTTTCATAAATATGTCTTCAAATCTTCCATGCATGTCTTCAAATCTATCTTCAAATTGTCCATCTTAGCTTCCACGTCATTCATCTTAGCTTCTACGCCTTTCTTTAAAAAAATCCATCTTAGCTTCTACGCCTTTCTTTAAACCATCCATCTTAGCTTTTACATCTTTCTTTAAACCATCCATCTTATATTTTGTTCCTTTTTGTGCAAGTGACACTTGTTGCACTTGGTCTCGTAGTTTTGATATATCATGTTGCATTTCTTCCTCTTCTTCATGAGTCATGCTAGAGCTTTCACGTTGCTTACTAGTCGTTTGCATTTTCTTTCCTTGAGGCATCAATTACTGATAATAATGCTTTACTATGCCCTTTGAATTCCTTCAAACTAATTTTTCAAACCAAGCTTATGGAAAAATTAAAAAAAAACTACACACCTTTTTTCACTTTGTAGGAGCTTGATATTGAATCTGATGTATCTCTGTAATTTTAGATCATCCAATTCTAAAATTGTGACTTGTGGTAGCCCTCTACGTCCTCTTTCCAATGCCACCAATCTGATCCAAATTGGATTCTCCAGGGAAGAGTTATGCCAAATATCCCACAATGACCTGATTATAGACTATTTTAGTAGAGCGAACTTGTACGACGTACCATGAGTCACTGTTTCGACCTCTGGTTCCGAAAAATATATACAAGAAACAAAAGTATGTCCTCCTTTTGTGCCTTCTTATGAAATTTCAATCCGATGCTCAAAGAAAAAGTTATGACGATTTTCCGCAGGTCACCTGTTTGGAATGTAATTCAGGAGTCTGCAAAAAGACCAACTTCCTCAGATCATATCTCCGCAAATATAGCGCGAAAAGCTCTAAAATTTGGATTCGAGATTCAGTGCAATTTACTCTCAAATGGATTTTTTTTAGCTTCTGAAATGTCGCAAAAAAAAAGTTATAGCGAAACTTCCACGATGACCTATTTGGAACAACGAAACCATAGAATCCCAAGCTCTGATACCAAATGTTATGAAACCAACTCACAAAAAGATAGAAAAGATAGTTGAACGCCTTAGAATTCAGCCTCTTCAAGGGGGAAACCTCCTTTACATTACACAAATGAACAATTCTTGGATCATTCAAATGACAAAGCCTCCTTTCTATATATAAGAGTCTAAGGAGTCACAATATAACTCAGCCGACCTAAAAATAATAATATAAAGCCACAAAAATAACAATAGAGGGATTCTATAGGGCACAGTAATAACAATATGGGGACAATAGGGGCACAAAAATATTAATAAGGGATACAACTACAATACTAATGGGGTAATCACTAGTATTATAGGGACCTAACACAAAACATGTTGTCACTATCAAACATCTCTTTTATCTTCAAAATTAATTATGTTAGGTCCCTATAATACTAGTGTATCCCCCTTATTATTATTGTTGTGCCCTTACATTATTATTGTTATGTAGGCTCTAACTATATTGTGACCCCTTAGAATCCTATATATACAAAGGAGGTCTTGTCATTTGTATCATCCAAGAATTTTCATTTAAGTAATTTAAAGGAGGTTTTCCCCTCAAAGAGGATAATTTTCAGGTCATTCATCTATCTATTTGTGTGTTGGTTGCATAACATTTCATATCAGAGCTTTGGATTCTAGGGTTTCATTCCTTCAAATAGTTCATTGTAGAATTTTTGCTATAATGTTTTTCTATACGAATATTTAGAAGCTGACATTTCAATCACGTGGAACCAAAATCTTGGGGAACATCATGTACAAATTTAAAATCCTTTCTCGGTATATTTTCAGAGATATGATTTGTGAAGGTTAGCATTTTTGGAGGCTCTATAATTCCATCTCAAATAGGTGACCTAGAGAAAATAGTCATAATTTTCTCTCTGACCATCTGATTTGAATTGCGTAAAATGTGATAGAAAGAGGACATAATTTAGGTTTTTGGGTATCATTTCAAGGCTGAAGGTTGAAACAGTGACACGTGGAACTCTGTACAAGTTTTATCTACTAAACCAGTCTATAATCAGTTCATCATGGGAGATTGGGCATAACGTGTTAGTTCCAGTCTTCACAGCCTATCACCAGGGATCAAAATGGGCTCTTACTATGTCTGGTTTTCATAGATGTTTTGCACATGAGTTTCAGTGCAAATCATATCCTAAGTATGTCCATCAGAAGCAACTCGGAAAAATATTTCCAACAGTATATCACACTCCTGTAAGCAGTTTTTGGACCAGAAGATATGATCGAAATGAATGATTGATTCTTGGTTATGCATGTTTTGAGGTCATTTGCTGCACACCGGGACAAGTTTACTACAAAATCAGATTCTGAAATAATGGACATGAATTTTATAAAAGTGAAAGAGGTTTTTGTCAATCACATACCAAATAACAAAAACCTCCTTCAGTTTATGCACAGGTGTTACTATGTGGGATACATATAGTGATATTTGAATCCTACATTAGAACAAAACAAATTTTGCATTTGTTTTACTGTTTTAGTCATTGTAGTGCGGCACCATTTTACAACAGATGGAAAGTAATTTTAAGAAACCCAAGGAGGCATTTGTCAAACACGAGCCATATAACAAAAACCTCTTTCAGTTTATTCACAAGTGTCATGAATTGGAATATTTGACTAGATATTTACAGCCTATTTTTACAAATTTCAATATTTAATGATTTCCTGTTTTAGAGATTATTTTGTGGCACAAATTTCGAGCAACTAGAAACAAATTTCCAAAATTTGAGAGAGGTTTTTCTCAAACATGACCTTATCTACAAAATTTTTTTTCCATTTTGTAACAGATGTTATGGTTCAAGATATACGAGTTCATCTTTGACACCTATTTTCAGAAATTCGATCCAAATTTAATGTAATTGATTCTATCTTGAGGGAGATGGTTGAGCTCAACTCCCTTAGTACAGGGATAAGATAATTGTATATATTTTATGAATTTCAGAGTGTAAAGGGTTCAAATTTTTCAGCAGAAGAAAGCTGCTTTGGACTGTGTAAAGCTTTTTCTGAATATTATTTTTGATGGAGCAATTGTTGCCCTTTAGATTTGGGATCCATCATGATGTTTAATGTGCAACATGTGTTCCTTGTAAAATCACTTACATGCTTTGCTTTTTCTACTAATTCTTGTTACAACATTATCTAAGGGAAGTGTTAGGAATCCATCCACGCATGATGCTCCTTTCGCAATGATTTTGTTGTTAAATGTAGTGGTTATCTTTGCAAAATCCATCCTCTGTTTGATGCTTTATTGAGTAACCCTGTGTTTCTTTTTCTTCTAACGCTGCCACTGTAGATCCATCCCTTGATTGATGCCTGTAGGGTAGTGGGATTTCTCCTCTTTCCTTCTCTCATTTACATCTTTTATCTGGCTGAACATTGCACTTACTTTGCCCCAAGTTTGCCGGCAGAAACTAGCCTCGATTCCATAGCCCAATGATCCCTTCTCTTATTGTTTTCGACCCACAACTTTCAATCAAATCCCCATACTTCATAGCTAGCCTAAGATTCAGTTATTGCAACAACGTTTTGTTGGCAAAGAGAGAGCCCTCTCTGGTCTGGAAGGGCTAGATACTAGATTAAAAGTTTGGTCTATGGTTACCTAGGAATTTCCTCTTCTCAGCCTTGAGGTTCACTCTGAGTGCTAACATATTGGCACCATTACCAAGGAACGAGGTGATAGATATTCTCTGGGAAAGATCATTCAAGTTGCAGATCTGGTTGTTGATGGTGGACAGCGATTAGAAACATATGAAGGCTGAAACATTCACTTGGTGACTCCAACTCAATCCAGAGATTCCAACACTCACTGATCCGTTCATGTACTAAAATAAGATGATGGTAGGGTATGTGGAAAATCTTATGTTTTCTGAAGTTTTAAAGGAAGTTAGAGATTAGTCAGTGGATATGGAAATAGATGAGGTATTTTTTATTACCATGCTTCAATGTTTGAGATCTCCAAAGTTTCCTCTTAACGGTAAAACTAGTTTCTTTGAGTTAGTGGTTGAAAATATTGAGAAGAAGATTGAGTATATAGATGTTCAAATTAAGTCATATGAATTCCAAGATCCCAAAAAGTTCTTGGAAACTCTCCCTCCTTCAAAATAAGAAACAATAGGGCTAGTCGTGGATGTTTGCATTGATAGTTTGCAGCTGGAAGCATATGTCGAGAGTTCGGCAGCAGACATGGTCTGGTTCCTATGATTCTATTGTTGCATATATGGAATATTTTTTTAGTTTGAATGACAAACCAGATTGTCTTTTACACAGCGAGACTCATTTTGTGCATATATAGTTGTCAACATTTTCAATTGTGTCCTGGTTCAAGCACTCCCTAGCATCATTGTTGCCACAGCTACTTGATTGGTTGGTCTGGCATTACAACATAACTTGATCTATCAAATTTTCATCAAAGTAGGGTAGATTTGTAAATCAATAAGCTGCCCAAGGCAACATTTCAGTTTCCGGTATTTGTTTATGTACATATTGCAGTATGTATATGTTTTTGGATTGGTATGAGTTTTTTGGGTTTACAACTGTTTGTGACTGTATTTCCCAATGGATGAGGCACTTGGTCTATGGTGTTCTTGACACTTCCAAGGAGCTTCCATCCCCAATAAGGCCAATGTTAGTTCCAGTCTTCGAAGCCTATCACCGGGGATCAAAATGGGCTCTTACTATGTCTGGTTTTTAGAGATGTTTTGCACATGAGTTTCAGTGTAAATCATATCCTAAGTATTTCTATCAGAAGCAGATCTGAAAAATATTCCCAACAGTATATCACACTCCCGTAACTGGTTTCTGGATTAGAATATATGATTGAAATGAAGGATTGATTCTTGGTTATGCATGTTTTGAGGTCATTTGCTGCACACAGGGACAAGTTTACTAAAAAATCAGTTTCTGAAATAATGGACATGCATTTTACAAAAGTGAAAGAGGTTTTTTTCAATTACATACTAGATAACAAAAACGTCTTTCAGTTTATGCATAGGTGTTACTATGTGGGATATATGAAGTGATATTTGAATCCTACATTAAAACAAAACAAATTTTGCATTTGTTTTACTGTTTTAGTCATTGTAGTGTGGCACCATTTTACAACAGATTGAAAGTAATTTTGAGAAACCCAAGGATTTTTTTGTCAACTATGAGCCATATAACAAAAACCTCTTTCTATTTATTCACAGGTGTCTTGAATTGGAATATTTGACTAGATATTTACAGCTTATTTTTACAGATTTAAATATTTAATGATTTCCTATTTTAAAGATTATTTTGTGGCAAAGATTCCGAGCAACTGGAAACAAATTTCCAAAATTTGAGAGAGGTGTTTCTCAAACATAACCTTATATACAAAAAATTCTTTCAGTTTTGTAACAAGTGTTATGGTTCAATAGGTACGAGTTCATATTTGACACCTATTTTCAGCAATTTGATCCAAATTTAATGTAACTAATTCTATCTTGAGGGAGATGGTTGAGCTCAACTCCCTTAGTACAGGGATGAGCTAATTGTATATATTTTATGAATTTTAGAGTGTAAAGGATTCAATTTTTTCAGAAGAGGAAAGCTGCTTTGGACTGTGTAAAGCTTTTTCTAAATATTATTTTTGATGCAGTTGTTTCTGCCCTTTAGATTTGGGATCCATCTGTGCAACATGTGTTCCTTGTAAAATCACTTACATACTTTGGGAAAAATTCATAAATTTGGAAAAAAAAATGATAATTAATTTATGAGGACACTATGTTTTTTTATTTTTTATTTTTCTAAACAATATTTAATTCTGAAAATTTTATTTTAAACCACATGAAATTAATCCATCAATCAAAAATTAGAAATCCAAATTTAAAAAATTTTAAAAGTAATTTCAAATTTAAAATAAATAAGTTTAATATTTAAGTTTACAAAAACTTTAACAGACTTTGGAAATAGTTTCTAAAAATTTGGAAATTAATTAAGAGTCAAAGCATTTTGACCCAAACTAATTACAATATACTCTTCCTTCCACAAGTATAGAAATACACCAACAATTTGTAAAAAAATAATAAAATAATTTACCTTTAATTTGAAAATAACATACAATTTAATTAAATGAAATCTATAATTTAATTCTTAACACCATTTTATAATTATCATAATTTTTTTATTTCATTTAAAAAAACATAAAATATCATTAATAATTTATTAAAGTATATATTTTGAATATCATAATGCCCAAAGTCTCCACTACCTCATATTCTATTGGAGTCTCCACTACCTCACAATCGAATGGATTGTGGGAAATTTAATTTACAATACAAATAAAGTAAATCCATAATTTCATTTTTACCATTATACGATTCCCTAACAATCATAATTTCTTATTTTATTAATAAAAACTAACCCAAAATATAATAAATATTTTATTAATAAAATATATTTATGGTTGTTGAAAGAGGTTAACTCAAGCTATAAAGAGACAAATCATTGTAGATACACAAATTTTGTTTCTAACCGTAGTGGGTTCAACTCTTCATAAACACGGTCTATTTGGTAAAAATTGTGAAAAAATTGTATAAACTAGTTTTACTAAATAAATAGTCCCATAACTATTTCATTAATTTTATATATATATATAGATAGATAGATAGATAGATAATGCATGAAAACCCCACTATTTCATATCCAATGGGATTTTGGTCAACAAAGCAAAGAAAATAAATGAATTAATGAATATGAGTAAGCTAAGTATATGCCTATGATTCCCCTTGATTATCATGACACTATATTATGGTATTAGTTTAGGGATTTGTGTTTGTGTTATTATATAAATAAATTTGTGATAGTCCCATCATAGAAATGTGGCATGATCAAACCACAGGAATTTACTTTTGATTTAACTTCTTCTGCATGTTTTTGTTCATAGACATTTGGTTTGCTAAATGAAAGTTGGATCCTCTCTCATATAGTTATATCAAATAATTTAAAATTTTCATTAATGAAAATTTGGTACTTAAAAAGATGATATAAGTTATTGAATTTAGGCTTCTGTGATCCATATCAAATTTTTGAAGATTCTTCAGCGAAAATCACATAGAGATACTTTTGTCGACACATTTCGAACCAACCAGTGTGGTTCATCATTAGGACAAGTTGAATGAGCATATCTCGCTTTGCACATTAAATAGATAGGGTAGAATATCCAATGACCGAATTTTCTAGACAAGGTAACGGCTAAAATGACAACAGCTAGATTCGACCGAGAAAGGGCTAATTTGACTTTGATAAGGGGTAAAAACTTTATTTAAATAAGTTAATACAATTATAAATGTAATTTGGACCATTATAAATATATATTAGAATTAATATATTATCATAAAATAAGTTAATTTCAAAAGGTTATTATAAATATTAAAAATAGAGTGATCTGTAAATAGTTAATTAAATTTTAATATAAGTTAAAGGGACATATATAAATATATACTAAAATAAATTAACTTAAAATTGTTAGAATAAATAAAACACAAAAAATACATTAATTTAAAATTGTTAGATATCAAAGTTCTTATATAAATATTAGTTAGTTATCAAAATAGAATAATAGTTAATTATATTTTAATTAAAATATAAGTTAAAGGAATTAAAATTAAATTAATTTTATATTAATAGTCAAAGAGTTTTTAAAAATATAAATATCAAGTGTTAGAAAAATATTAGAAATTAATTAATAGTCCATATTAGAAATTAATTAATAGTCTATTTAAATAGTATATTAGTTTTAAATAATTATAAAATAGATTAATTTTAAATTAATTTCTTAAATTAATTATAAAATAAATTAAGTTTAAATTAAGTTAAATAAACTCTATTGAGTTGGATAATAAGTATATTTAATTTTTTTAATATTATAATTTAGTTAAACAAATAATAATAATAATTATATTATTTTTTTATTTTTAATTATTAATATTAATTATATTAATTTAATAAATATTTTTGGGTAAATTTATTTTTATATTTAAATATATTGAAGTAAAAGTAGAGATTGTTATAAATTTGTGAGTTTAAAAATATTGAAAAGTAATTAAATATGAAATTAGGTAAAATTATATTTTATATTATTACGAGTGAAATATGTTAAAAAGGAATGATCCACATTTTTCACTTTCTTCTTGTATTATCAAATTTATAAATATTCTCATTTCCAAGTATTTTGGGCTAATTTTGTAGAAATTAATGAGTAGATTTAATACTGGTCATGAAATTTGTTAAATCATAAGACTTGAAGCTACTTTATTGGTCTATGGAAGTTAATTCACCATCTAAAACAAGAATAATAGAAATGCAAAAAGAAACATGCACAGATATTTATCTAGGGGAAAGCAACAACTCAAAACCCCATGGTATATGTATTGCATTAATCAGATAATAGAGAAGAAATACAATGCTTTCTTAAGCCTGAGAACACCCTGTAAGTGTATAGTCTATCCCTTTGCCTGATTCACTAAACCTGGCCCAACACTCAGCCAATTTCAAGCCTTCCCAAGCTCCCCCTAGAAAATTGCCCCTATTTTTTAAGAATTTCACACCAAGGAATTACGCAATAGCCTTAGGTCAATCTCTGATTGCATGCACCACTTGTACACATTGTAATATGCTACAACTGATAGTACACCCCCTTGGAATCTCCATCTCAACTGGGTAACTCGAATTCTCTCCATGTAACAATTATTTTGGGTTGATTGGTCAGTTAACTAGTTGATCACTTAGTGTGGTTGAAGTTACATATCGACTACTTGAACTTCACTAGTTCTTCTAATAGTTAGAACTAGATAAACTAACAATAACTCAAATTATCTTAAATAGACTACTACAAATTAGCAATCAATCATGTATAATTAAACTCAAGTGTCTCCAACTCAAATTTATTGAGTTAACTGAGTGAAAAGAGCCACGTCACCTTAGTTAGCTACCTCCAAGTATTCTACTGAAATAGAAATTCAAATTTTAATATACTTTGACCAAGACAAAGTCAAAACTATATTTTCTTGCTACATTTTCAACACTCCCTCTCAGCAAGAATGGTATTATGAGATACCCCAATCCTACTTCTATGGAACTCAAATTTTCCTCTTAACAAAGCGTTTGTCAAAACTATCTGCTTCTTGTTCCTTTGTAGGAATTTATTGCAACAACATAATCTGCCTCTACACACAATCTTGTAGATGGTGATATCAGATGTCAGTGTGCTTGGATTGATCTTGAAATACAGGATTATGAAAGAGTTTGATATAACTTTGATTGTCACAGAAAATCACGGTAGGATCCATATTCTGACCAAATAATCGAACAAGAATCATTCTCATCCAGATAGCCTCACATGTTGCTTGACTTGTATCCATGTACTCTGCTTCTACTGAGCTAAGTGCCACAGATTTTTGTTTCTTTCCATACCAAGAAATTGTTGATGACTCAACACTGAAAATTCCTCCTAATGTGCTCTTCGTGTGTGATGGACTCCCCACCCAATTTCCATTTGTTAAACCTTGTACCTTCACTCCCTATGTCCGTCTATACCAAAGACAAAAATGAGTAGTGGTTGTGAGTTATCTCAATGCATGCTTTGTTTCCTTCGAATACAGTTTGGTTGACTTAACCATTGCTTGATTAAGTTGGTTAAATACATAACACATGTATGGTCACATGTTCACCAAAAACATAAGTGAACCCACAAGTTGTCTATAAATGGTAGCCTCAATTACTTCACCTGAAGTAGCATCCTCTTTCTTCCAATTTCCTACTAGATGTGTCTCCATGGGTTTGCACTTGTCCATGTGGAAACTCTAAAGTATCTAGTTGGCATAATTACCCTGAAAGAAAAATAGTTCCCCATCTCCTTGCTGTACTTCTAAACCAAGGAAGTAGTGCATGAGGCCCATGTCCTTCATCTCGAACCCTCTTGAAAGGTCCTCCTTGCAAGATATGATCAATTGCTCATCACTAGTAAGGATCAAGTCATCGACATATAACACAATAATCTATAATTTACCTTCTACCACAATGTGATAAAGGTTTGCATCTACTTCACTTTTGGTGAAGCCCAAACCTGTGAGATAACTATCGATCATGGTATAGAAAGTACGAGGTGCTTTCTTAAGCCCATACAACACTCGCTTCAGTTTTCACACATGAGACTCTCTATCAAAGGTCTCAAACCTCTTTGGCTACTCAATATACACCTCCTCCTCAATAACTCCATTAAGAAATGATGCTTTACATGGATTTGGTGGATCTTACACCCCATCTGCATTGATAGTGCTAGAATTATCCTGATGGCTGAGGACCTTGCTACTGGAGCAAAGGTCTCCTCATAGTCAATTCCATCAACTTGAGAGAACCCCTTAGCCACAAATTTGGACGTATGTTTCTCTATGTTCTCGTCTGTTGCATTCTTTACCTTGTAAATCCATCTTAAGCCAACCACTAATTTTTCTGCTAGTCTTGGGACCACTTCCCAAACACTGTTTATGATAATGGAATCATATTCCTCTACCATAGCATCAACCCATACTAGTTTTTATACAACTTCCTCGAATGAGGATGGCTTAGTCACTACAAGCTCACTCAACCGAGCCATGTAGCCGGTGTATCGATATGGTGACCTCCTCTGCCTACTCTATGATGTGGGTGCTCCCACATTTTGTCTCACATACTTTTATAACTTGTCAACTTCCCTAGTTCACTTCCTTCCTTCTCTAGATGTATATACTTGAGTGGATGTCTCCACTCTTTTCTCCTCTTCTTGTGGCTTCTCCAAAAATTCCCGAGGTTCTTCCTTTGGAGCCAAAAGCTCTTGATTACGCTATAACTGAAGCTCCCTCAAAAGGGAATACCTCATTGAATTCTTCTCATCAAATTTCACATCCCTTTAGACCATTGTCATCCTGAGAGATGGAAAGTACACACGATATTTGTGAGGTGTTTGTGTACCCCACAAATATGCCCAAATCTACTATTGGCTCTAGCGTTTTCCTTGCTTCCTTCGAAACATGACAGTAAATTTATGATACAAATACACTGAAGTGTGACACATCTGGTTTCTTCCATGAAAAAGATTCCTCTAGTGTACTCATGCGAAGAATGCTGTGAGGACGCTTGTTATGCAAATAGGCCATTGTGTTGCATGCTTCAACCCACAAGTGCAGTGGTAGGCCTTGGTCATGTAACATCACCCTTTCTTCTCCCACAATAATGATGTTATTCCCCTCGTCGAATGACTTCGTTTTCACATAAATTTTTAAACTCATTTGACATGTAAACACCTTCATTATCACTCCTGAGAGCCTTCACTTTCTTGCCAATTTCTTTCTCAACAAGTGCTTTAAATTCAATAAATATGGATAATGTCTGGTCTTTCTTCTACATGAAGTAGATCCAACACTTTCATGAGAAATCATCTACAAATATAATATAATACTTGTTCTTGGCAGTGGACACTTTCGAGAATGGTCCTCATACATCATAGTGGATCCTTTCAAGCACTGCATGCACCATGTTGTCCTGGTCATTGAAATTGGATTTTGTGTACTTCCCCAAAGTACACTCTTTGGCATGTATCTCAATGCTCTAGTGCTACTTTGGGGAGGCTTGTATAAATCTCTTGCATGTTCTTCAAGACGCCATGATGCAAATGGCCAAGTATTCTATGTCATGATTCGTCGACATCTCGGCTTTGCACCTTCTCTCCTTTTGTGCTCAATGTTGCATAGTCTTTCACATCTAATTTGTAGAGGTTCTTCACTTGAACCTCGATATGATTCACTTGTCCCTTGGAGTTCTGTCTCAGGAAAGGCTTCCCTTTGCTGAATATCACATCGTAGCCATGGTATTCCAACATAGCTATGGAAACTAGATTCTTCTTCAGACCTAGTACAAAAATCAAATCTTTGAGCTTGAGAGGGGAGCTATACTCCCCATAAAAATTAACTATACCAATAGTAGTCGCACTATACCTTCCATCATATCCCATCTCGATGTGCATTTGTAGATCCTTCTCATCCAATTCACTTAAAAATTCTTTGTTCCTCATCATGTTGAACAAGGAACTGTTATCGAGATACCACACACTACCCATCACTGTGCTTACCATGAACGCAATGAAGGTAAAATAAATTTCGAACTGTGAAGCCAAATATTCACCCGCTGACCTTCCTACTATTTTCTTTCTTTCCTTCTTGTGTGGACACTTTGCTGCATAGTTCCTAAATTCATGACAGTGAAAGTACTTGATTATAGACAAGTCTTTCTTCTTGCACACTTGACTCAAATCTGCTTTGGATTGGGATTTATTCCCCTTCAATTTCTTTTCCTTTCCACCCAAGGCACATTTCTCCTCATCCTCACCCTTGGATGAGGTCCCATCTCTATTGTTCCACCTTATTTCTTCCTACACTAGATCGGACCATAATCACTCCCAAATCGATAAATTTTCTCTACCATTTACCAAATCTTGATAGTTATGCCAGCTCTTGGGAAGGCCCAAAAGGGCTAGATCTACCAAGTCTTCTTTAGGGACATTAAAAATGACCATGCCAAGCTCATCATGACACTATGTAAACCTTCTTAGGTACTACAAAATTGTGTTGTTCTTTTGCATCTTGATACTTTGAAGCTTGGCCATGAGTGCCAGCTTCATGTGGTCACTATTATTCTCAAACAATTTTGTCAGTTCTTTCCACATCGCGAATATAGTCTCTTTTCTGTGTATATTTAAGAGAATATGATCTCAAACTCCTTCCAATATGATTCTCCTCACTTTGGCCACATCCTTTTCCCATTGAGCAAGATTTCATGAATCAAATGCTTGGGTTTTTGCTACATTTGTCTTGATGTATTCTAGCAGACCATTATCATCCAATACTGCCTCCATGCGGTCCTTCCATGCAATAATGTTTGACGTTCCTTCTAAGGCATACTCAAGCCTGAGTCCACTGAAATCCATCTTTTCAGTCCTGAAGAAAACCTGCAACACTCATCTTCAAATTCTAATCTCCTATAATGACAACTTCGAAATCGCCTCTACAGTGATTCCAACTTTGATACCATATAGAAATTAATGTGTATATTTAATATTGCTCATGAAATTTTCTAAATCACAAGAGTTGAAGCTACTCTACTAATATGCAGAATTTAATTCACCATCCAAAAAAACAATCATAGACATGCAAAAGGAAGAATCGCATTTTCACACAAATTTATCTAGGGGAAAGGAATTGCTCAAAACCCCATACTATTTATATTGCATCAATAAGAGAATAGAGAAGAAACACAATGCTTTCTCAAGCCTGAGCACACCCTGTAAGTGTATAGTCTATCCCTCTGCCTGATTGACTGAACCTGGCCTAAAACTTAGCCAATTTCAAGCCTTACCAAGATCCTACTTCCTTACGCTATTCCCTTGGGAAATTTCCCCTAGTTTTTAGGAATTTCACACCAAGGAATTGCGAAATAGCCTTAGGTAAATCTCTAACTGCATGCACCACCTGTACACATGGGAATATGTTACAACTAATACTACACTGCCTTGAAATATCCATATCAACTAGGTAATCCAAATTATCTACATGAAACAATTATTTTGGGTTGATTGATTAGGTAACTGGTTGATCACTTAGTGTGGTTGAAGTTACACATCCACAACTTAAACTCCACTAGTTCTTCTGATAGTTAGAACTAGTTAAAATGACAATAACTCAAATTAACTGAAATAGATTGCTACAAATTAGGAATCAATCATGCAAAACTGAACTCAAGTGTCTCCAACTCGAATTTACTAAGTTATATGAGTGACAAGAGCCATGTCACCTTACTTAACTACCTCCAAGTATTCTACTGAAATACAAATTCAAATTTTAATCTAGTTTGACCAAGACATATTCAAAACTAGATTTTCTTGTTGCATTTTCAACAAGTTTGGTAATCACATACCGAGATGATGAATATTGTCTTTGAGTTTGGAAATTTTTATTTGTAAATAAGTTTATTGCACCCTCTATCCAAGTATGGAAGAGATCTTGTAATGTGTTGTTATGTTATGTTATTTAAACATTTTGACTTGATCAAATTACATAAAAATAAAAATAAAATTTCCATATACCACACTCGATGGAGGTGGTAGAGGGAATGATGAGGGGAAAGAAGGCTAGCCTTTTTTCCTCTTCGATAATTGAGCATCATACAAATGGCATGTAGGTATACATGCGGTCACACAACATATGGCTTGAGAGAATGGAGTGGTGGAATTATAAGCAAGTGGATAGATGGAGAGAATTGTTAGTGCACTAGGGCATGGGAAGAGTTGAAGGTGGTATAGGTAGAAAAGTGTTTGTATATGAAACCAACTAGTGCAAACCTCTTCGTTTGTAAAATTAGGGTATACTAGCGGATGGCCTTAAGCGGTATTTTTCTTGGCATTTTGAAATATGTCACCATCGCCTGATTTGGGACCTTGGAGAGAAGTGAAACTAGTGCCTTTGTTGTGGTGGGATTGGTGAGGAGATTTTGGGGAGATCGCATAACTGACAACCCAAATGAATTTTTTTCGTTGGCTCTTAGTTCTAATTATGTCGGTAAGCTTCCAAATCGACTATCATAGTCTTTATAGGGTGTTTGTTCATGGTGTTGGTAGGGATGGTATCTCGAATTTGCAGTCTCTGGCTCAACAAAGCTTAGGATCTCGATCATACCTAGTTCATAGTGGAGAAGCAAGAGGGTTACTCATTTACTTTCAGAATTTGAAGTTGGTGACTTTTTGGCGATGGATTATCTTGAGTCTTAAACACAATTCTATATAGTCAAGGGGTAGTGGGGAGTGTAAAAGCTAGAGTGGTGGATCTAATTTCTCTTTAATCGAACCTCCTAGCAAAAGATATTTTTGGAGGAGAAGCTTGACCCTGAATGGGAAAGGGACAGGGCTCATCACTCTTCTTATGCCCAATTAAGGCTCAAAAGTGGTATCCTAGCTCTTGTATTGATAATCATTGGCATAAGATCCATCTAGTGGTGTATAGCAGGGACTAGTTCAGACAACTTCAACTACCTAATAAAGTAGAGTTGCTCTGAACATCTAGGCTTGAGGAAGTAAGTGGCTAGGTGTTAGTGGAATATGGGGTTTGCAGTGTAGTGATGCAGGAGGAGTGCTAGGAATATCGGATTGGCATTGCCATGAAAATGATGAGGTAGAGGGGTAGATCATGGCAAGGAGTTTGTCTATGCAGCTTAGGAGTGGAACAAAAAAGAGTAGAGGAAGTAGGGGAAGGAGGAGATGTTCAGGATGATAACCTGGATGAGGTGGTGGTTAATAATATGAAGCAGTTACTTAACAATGTTCTTCTCCCCACCTCCCTTGACACATTAGAAACACAATTGAGACATGTCATTATGCTCTTGGAGTAGCTGAGTATGGACAAACACAAGGACCACAATGAAATCATCAATTTCATTAACGATCTTCAATGTAATCAATGGAATATACTTGATAGGCATGTGTCACTTCATAGAGGCCATCATAGGCTTTCTAAGCACATGGAGCAGATTAAGGGTCACCTAGCACATGTAAAGTTCCATGTTCATAGAGACCTTTAATGTCTAGATCCTCCTGGAAATGATCCGGGTCATTAAGGGGTGCACTAATGATAATAGGGTAAATTTATATCTTAGGGATATTTTGGTCATATTGGGCTTTCCAATTTTTTTTACCAAGGAATTTTTGGCATTTTGTAGCTATTTTTTGTGTTGTTATTCTAGCCAACAAATCTGGTCAGAGTGAGGCTAGAAGAACATAGTTGAATGGTCACACTGTATGTAATATTTTGCCAATGTCAGGCCAGGTAGTAACTCCACAAAGAAAAAATTGATTCGTGTATTTTATTCCATCAGGTAGGTCTATTATATACATGAGGGAGAGACTATTCAGTTCATCTCCCGATGACTGTTCATATTTCTCATTTATTTATTTACATATATTTACCCAATCACAAGGATTAGGTGTCAACATTCCCCCCCTTAATCTGAAGGGATGTTGGTGAGTCCAAGCATCATTCTGAATCGTTCAAGCTTTTCTCTTCCAAGTGCTTTGCTGAAGATGTCTGCAATTTGATCATTTGTGGAACAATGACGAAGATGGATTGTTTTGGCCTCAACATGATGTCAAATTACATGATATTTAGTATTGATGTGCTTTGTTCGATCATGGAACTTTGGGTTCTTGGCCAAATTTATTGTAGAGATATTGTCAATCATGAGTGGAGTTGATTGTACTTGTTTTACCTGCAAATCTTCAAGAATTTTCCTGAGCCACACAATTTCTTTTGTTGCTTCAGCTGTTGCCTCGTATTTTGCTTCTGTTGTGGAATCTGCTGGAACTCATTGTTTGCGTGATCTCTAGGAGACAACTCCTGATCCAAGACTCATAGCATATTCTGAAGTAGATACCCCAGTTTCTTTGTCTCCATCGAAGTCTGAATCAGAGTATCCAATCAAGCTGAAGTCGTCCACCTGTGTATACTTGATTCCAAAGTCTTGAGTTCCCTTCAAGTACTTTAGAACTCTTTTTGCAGTAGACCAATGTCCCTCACAAGGCTTTTGCATAAACCTGGAGAGGATTCCAACAGCAAATGAAATGTCTGGTCTGGTAGTAGTTAGGTAGTTGAGACTTCCTACAAGCTGTCTATACTTTGTTGCATCCTCAAATTCCTTTCCTTCAATAGATGTGAGCTTTAAGTTTTGTTCCATTGGAGTAGTAAGAGGATTGCACTCTGTCATGCCAAACGTGTTCAACAGATCTCCAATGTATTTCTTTTGAGAAAGAAATATGGACTTTGGATGTTGGGTTACTTCAATGCCAAGATAGTAATGAACATAGCCCAAGTCAGTGATTTCAAAACTTTTCCCCAATTCCTTCTTTATGGATGCAATGTAGCTTTCATTGTTCCCTGTCATCAAAAGATCATCTACATATACCACAAGATATATAACTGTTTTGCCAAATTTCTTGACAAATAAAGTTGCATCATCAAGATCAAAATGTTTGAAATTGAGTTTTAGAAGATGCTCAGTTAGTTTTTCACACCAGGCTTGCGGTGCTTGTTTGAGGCCATACAAGGACTTCACAAGTTGCATACTTTATGTTCATGTCCTTTCACATCAAATCCTTCAGGATGGGACATAAAAACATTCTCTTTTAGATCTCCATTCAAGAAAGTAGTTTTTACATCCATTTGATGTACTTTCCAACCGTTCTGAGCTGCTAGTGCAAAGAGTGTCCGGATGGTAGCCCATTTTGTTGTGGGGGAAAAAGTCTCCTCATAATCAGCCCCTTCCTTCTATGCAAAACCTTTTTCCACAAGCCTAGCTTTGTGCTTGTCAAGTGAGCCATCAGCTTTATACTTGTTCTTGTAGACCCACTTGCAGCCAATTGGTTTGGTTCCTAATGGAGGATCAACCAGCTTCCAAGTGCCATTCTTTATGAGGGCATCATACTCCTTTTGCATCGCTTCTTTCCATTCATCATGAGAAGCAGCTTCTTTGAAGGAAGTTGGTTCAAAATCTGTAGACAAGTTCAATTCACAATAATAAGAAATATCCATATCAACAGGTGAATTAGAGTCATCTACATCACCTCCATTTTGCTGGTTTGAATTTCTGGTTCCTGTCTTTCCAATTTCATCAGGATGAACACTTTTAAGTGTCATTGTCACCCACTTTGGGGGGCCTTTTTTAGATGGTCCAGGCTGCTCTGTTGATTGAGTTGGGACTGAATCAAGATTTAGTCTCCCAATTCTATCAATTACATCACTTAAAGCATCATCCGTTGTTGGAGTTTTATGCGGGGGAGAGTGTTCTTTAGAAGAAGATTCCTCATGTTGATCTAGTATAGGAATCCCCCCTTCAAGATGTGGAATCTGATTATCAAATTCTTGAAATGATTTTGCTTTTGCGAATCTATCCAAGCGATCAAGTTGCCGCTCAACAATATTGTCAGTTTTGGATGATTCAAGGAAAATTACATCTCTAGATACAACAAATTTCTTATTTACTTCATCATAGAGGCGGTATGCTTTGGAGGTGTTTGAATACCCCAGGAAGATACACTTATGACTTCTAGCACCAATTTTGTTTCTATGTACCTTTGATATTAAAGCATAACAGGTGGAACCAAAGACCCTGAGATACATTACCAAAGGAACATGTCCATACCACATTTCATATGGAGTCTTGTTTCTTATAGCATTAGATGGACATCTATTCTTTATATATGCAGCACATAGAACAACATCAGCCCAAAACATTATCTTTAAATTTTTGAAGAAGAGCATGGATCGTACCATATTTAAGATTGTCCTATTCATTCTTTCAGCTACACCATTCTGTGGGGGATTATAAGGCATAATTGTTTGATGTTTGATCCCATGCTGGCGAAGATAGTTTTCAAATTCATTTGATGTGTATTCTTTTCCATTATCAGTGCGAATAGACCCAATATGAGATTGTGCATCATTTTCAATCCATTTATGAAAATTCTTGAATGTTTGAAAAGCATCAGATTTGTTCTTCAATAAATAAACCCAACACATTCTGGTGTAGTCATCAATAAATGTCATGATATATTTATTTCCATTTGCAGAAGGAACAAGCATTGGACCACATAAATCTGAATGAATGAGTTCAAGTTTCCTATGTGCTCTTGAAAGTGAATCATGAAAAGATTGTTTGCTATGCTTTCCTAGAATGCAAGCATCACATTGCTTAAGTTTTCTAGGAATTGTAGGAAAACCAACAACACCATTTTTCTTCAGTAAGCGGAGACTGTCATAGTTCAAATGTCCAAATCTAGCATGCCATAATAAACTTGATGGAAGTGTACCTTCTTCATGATGAGAATTGTATGAGAAATGTTGTGCATGAGCAGAGGTTCCTTGCAGCTTGATAAGCCTTTCTTCTTCTATTCCCCTCATGACAAGTGAGTGATCAGATGATTTTCTTACCTCAAGCTTGCCATCAAACATATGAATGGAGTGACCTTGTTGGTGGATGTGGACCAAGGACAACAAGTTTCTCTTGAGTTGTGGGAGATATAGAACATGATGCAGAAGAAAGTCTGGAAGACCAAGCAGTTTAAGCCTGATTGTGCTAAGCCCTGATGGCTTGATTTTTGATTGATCTAAAAAGTATACTTCTCCATCAACATTGTCAGTGAAATCTTCAAAAAAATATTCTCTATGAGTCAGGTGGTAGGTTGCTCCTGAATCAAGCAACCAATCATTTTTCCAAGAATCAAGTGAAGGATTAAATAGATCTTCATTTACTCCAATGTTACATTGTGCCACAACATAGTGAGAAGATTTAGGTGCTTTACCTTTGTCTATATCATCAGTTTTACCTCTCTGTTGGTTTCTTTTCTGCTCAATTTTTTCCCATGGTAGCTTGCATGTAGAGGCATCATGTGATCCATTTCTTTTGCAGCGAATGCAGTGCAAATCTGCGTTTTCTCCTTGAGAATGTCTGCCCCCCCTGCCTCTGAAATATATTCCTCTTCCTCTTCATCCACCTCTTCCTCTTGTAGAATCTTGAGCAGGATGCTTTTCTTTATGATCAAGGCACACAGTCCCTTCAGAAGATTTAGGGGCTATCTTCTTTCCAAAAGCTTTCTCTCTTTCAGCAAACGTTTTCACAAGAGAGTCAAAGGTTATATCTTTGAGATTTCCATTTTCTTGCAGTGACTCAAGATAATGTGATTAAGTAGGATAAAGTGCCTTGAGAAAAGCGATAAGAGGAATATCCAATTCAACCTTAGTGGATTTGATATCATGCATTATAGACTTTACTTTAGATGCAAGAGAAAGAGGATCATTATTTTACAGTTCAAGAGTGAAGAGTTTAATCATGAGTTGAACAACTTCAAGTGAAAAATGTGAGCCATAGAGTTCTTTCAGCTTTTGTAAGGCTTCAAAGGTAGTTGAATATGACAAAATATGGCGACTCACCTCTTCATTTACAGATGTTGCAATTAATGCATAAGCTTTGCTATTTTTGTTTGCCCAAATGACGAGCTCTTTGTCTGAGGTAGGCTATACTTGGTCATTGTCTTCTTCTCCGACACACACTCCTTTCCACAACTCATTGAAAATGAGGGTGTGTTTTATCATCCGAGACCATTCAGGATAGTTCTCATTGCCAGTGAGAACTATTCCCACCATGGATATGATTGAATGCATTATGTAAAAAAAAATTACTTTTGTTGATAGAAAAATACTTCTGGCAATATATAGTAAAATTGTACTCAAAAGGGCATTACTGAGACTCGGAAAACCGGTGTTGGTGTGGCAGCAATCAATGCAATACACCAAGACTGTGTATTAAACATAAAACATAACAGTGGCTTCCTTGATATAGATTACCAATTATTGAATCTTATAAGCCATGAAAAATATATATACGCAGACTTCACATCAAATTGAATAAACGCATGAAGCTATATTTTTAGTAGGGAAATAGATGTTTTTCCACCACTACCAGTCACCCATCAGAGACGACCTCATTTCAAAATATATATTATATTGGGAAATAGAAGTATTTGCATAACTACGAAACCAACACCCAACAAACATATTTAATATGCCATCCTGAGATTTGGAGAGGAGAGCTAAAGCTATCCCCGGCTCTCCAGAAATGCAAGTGGAACTAGCTGGCGGATAGTCCCATCATATAATGAAATCTTTTGCAAGTATTTGTTATTCTTACCTGCCGAGGCTTGGAGATCACAAGTAACCCTATTGTCCCAAAGCCATTTCTCCTCGATTATTGAATCCAAGAAACAACGTTTTCTTGTATGGTTAGAATGTTGGTGCAATGAGCATGGATCTCAGGAGGCCGACGGTTTGAACGCAAGATCTCATGTGCAGTTTTGAAACAGAATCACAACACAGGGTTCACAATGGAGGGCACGTAGGGTTCAGAAATTAGAGATGATTTCAATCACAATCATAGTATGGACAGTCCTGCATGGAGGCACAACAGTCATTAGATAAGGCAGTATGGACAACGCTTTTATGAAACGTTTATGGACAGAGAGCGCAGGTAAAGGAATATGGCAGACAGAACGCAGGCAGTGTCAGACAGGCGTACAGGCACTTAGTCACTAAATTATATGGAGAGCAGAGAAGCAGATAAGGGAGTTACAAGGCACAAGAGCTAAGAAAAGGAGCTGGCTCTGATACCATGTCAGGCCAGGAAATAACTCCACAAAGAAAAAATTGATTCGTGTATTTTATTCCATCAGGTAGATATATTATATACATGAGGGAGAGACTGTTCAGCTCATCTCCCGATGACTGTTCATATTTCTCATTTATTTATTTACATATATTTACCCAATCACAAGGATTAAGTGTCAACATCCAACTTAATAAAATACTTTTGATTGACAAATAATAATAATAATAATAATAATAATAATAATAATATTCCATATACTCATTACCATTAAAATTAACTAAAAAATATAAAATAAGTCAAAGAATCACCTTAAATAAAATCATTCCCTTTATATAAGTTACTAAAAAAATCATAATCATAATAACTATTTACTTCACATTATTTTAAATTTGTCAAAGTTTCACTTTTCTTTAAATATTTATACTACTAGTTTCACATTATTTTAAATTGTGAAAATCTCTCTCTCTCTCTCTCTCTCTATATATATATATATATAGATATATATATATATATATATAGATATAAACAAAGAATGTTGAAGTGTTTGTAAATGTAAAAAGAAAACCAAAAAATTTCAACAAATTCAACAAATAAAAAAATTCCAACAGCTTTCCAACAATCTTTTAACATTTTTTCCACCATATTTTAAGTCGACAAAAATTTAATTAGGTTTTTATGGTCTTTTTAGTGGTTTTCAATGGTTTTCTTGGTGTTTTTTTTGTGGTTTTTGTATGGTGGGTTTTTGTGATGGTTTTCATTTAAAATAAATTTACTTTTTCATTTGTAAGAAATAAAATTAGAATAAGCATAAATCACAGAAAACCTACCTCGATCTCCAGAAATTTGGCTCCTCGACAGAGGGGTTGAGATTTTGACTCTTCGGTCGAGCTACAAAATTCGTGGTCTGTAGAAAATGGCTTGCGCAAACCGCAGCTGAGGATTTTGAAAAAAAGGGCTTGATCGAGCCTTTTTTTAAATATATCACGCCTAGGTTTTATTTGTGGGAAATTTGAAAACAATGTTTGTTTGAGCTCCTTGATAATCTCGGGTTATATAAGAACTCGATCGAGGGTTTGTTTTATTGCTCGATCGAGCAATATTTAAGCCCTCAAATAACTCAATTAAGGGCTAAAATATTGCTCGATCAAGGGCTTAAAAAGCACTCAATCGAGCTACTTTTCCTCACCCCAAAGCCCCTGCGCTTACAAAAAAGTGCAAACAATCTTCATTCATTCACCCATATTTCATGCTTCACCACGAGACATGCCATTTTTCTCAACCATGGACCATCAATCTTCAATCTATTAAAATTATAAGGCAATCTTCTTTATATGCTTGACTCCTACATACTAAAATATGCCCTTACTGCCATTCTTCACCATTATCATTATGTTTTACAATGCTTGCATTTTAAACACCATTCCTTTTATTTCCTCGAGACTATTGATCATTCACATTACTCAAGACAATTCATTTTTCTCGCTTGAGAGAGTTGAAAATAATTTTTCCTCCAAGAATGCAAAGAGATTCTAGCATTTATTTTCCAACTAGCATACTTATCATTGTTTCCACCTTTTGGGTGATGAAGTATATGAATCTAACATAGAATTTTGGTGGGCACATGGAAATAGTTTCCAACCACCTCTACAAGCATTATATGGAAAAGGTTATAGCAAAATTACCTTTACAATTATTTCATATTTTTGAGGTGTAAATGCATGAATATGGGGATAAGTTTTGGTGGGGATGCGAGTATGTGTTAGCGAACTGAAGTTAGATTTTATCTTCATCTAACATCATATGAACCCATTATTATTATTTTTTTTATTTTTTTTGGCTGGCCCACCTAATTTGAACTTGGAACCTCTAGGGACATAACTGCTCACTATCAAAGTGATTGTGGATCGAGCTACCTCGTGTGCTTATAAACCCATTATTCTAAATGAATATATATATATATATATATATATATATATATATATATATTTGCTTCTTTAACAACTAGGACAATTCTAGAGCGATTCTACATCAACTATGTTTGGAAGATTATATGCACTATGCTACATAATTTTCAACAACTTGTAACATGATTACGTCAAACATATCATGTATGTTAGTTTTGGTGACACACAATGAATAATATGGAGAAAAATACATTAATGATAATCAACAATGCATTAAACATATATTGATATGCACTTAACATTAACATATATATAAAAATAAATATGTACACAAATTTCCTTTTCACATGAAATATTTTAGTAAAACACTCATTCACCATTTATCCAAAACCCTATGAGCAATACATTTAATATTTTATATATTAAAAATATATATCATTTTAATTTTAAATTAAGTAATATATATCTCAACATATAAAGAATGCATAATGATCTAGCACTAAAACTTATACACCTTCACCACCTTCACCATATGCTCAACATATAAAGGAGTTGTCTATAATGCGACTTTTTGGAGATTCCGGTGACGGAATCAGGCGGAAGAAATTGAGGTTAAATCTTGATTTGTTGCAGTTAAAATGGTTTTTTAACTGCATATTTGGATTCAGCACCCTCGAAAACCCCTGGGACGCTTTCATTGTACAGAAACTAGCTATCAAACTTGCGATTCCAATAAATTCCTGCCGGATTTCAACCGAAAAAACCCGCCAGAAAAACTTTCAAAAAATCGCGTTATAGACAACTGCTATAAAAAATGCATAATGATCGATCACTAAAACTTATACACCTTCACCACCTTCACCATATGCACATGATGTACACTTGTAGATCACATTGCCAATGAAATCATTTGGTACACCTCGTGGATTGTTTTATTTTTATTTATTTATTATGTTGCACACGATTTTTTAAATATCGCCATTGCCCATGATACACCTCAATATGCTGGTGACCAATTACAACGAGCACACCGGTGTGCCCTGTCATGTTAGTACAATCTATACAAGCATAGTGCTCAATTATATACAATGCACTCATCCACCAAGTCGCATGTAAAATTTTCGAAGCACCAATCCATTTCGAAATGATAAAGTAAATTAAAATATGTCCTATCTATATGATAATTAAATTCATATTTGATCTTCTATCTTTCTAATAATCTTTCCGTGTCATTCGAGATTCACTATTGAATTTGAGAGGTACGGCAATGGCAGGCATGACCGAGGAAGCGTGAGATATTTTCTCACCTTATTATTATAGATTGCGAAGGAATGTTGTTCGCTTGATATAGTAAGATTAATGGGATGGCATGATAATGTCAGGCAGCGGAAGGAATGTCTGTCGGTCTCTTCATAATAGGATGGTACAAAAATGGATGACATGATATAAGAAATGAGATATATATATATATATGTACATTATTATAAATAATACATATTCTTTGGGCAGGAATGTTATAATAATAATAATAATAATAATAATAATAATAATAATTATTATTATTATTATGGTTAAATAATTATTATTATTTTTATTATTATTATTATTGTGTTTTTTAATATGTTTATCAGAATTTTAAATTTTTATAATATTTTTTTAATTTGTTTTATGGTTACTGGAGATCTGTGGTTAGTTAGCTTTCCAAATATTGTTTTGGGTAGATTAAACTAAAAAGAACACTTTTGACTAGCTCAAACATGAAGTTTGATTTTGCAGGCTTACGATTTTTTTTTCAGATCGACTTAAAGGAATTACTTTTTACTAGCTCAAACAGAAGCCTGATCTTGAAGATTTCAAGAGAATTAAACCGATAACCTCTCAATAACAAAGATGCTTAACAATAAACTTTCAACCAATTGAGCTAATCTTTATGACTAAAGCTTTTATAAAATTATTAATGAAATATATATTAAGATGTGTTAATTTTAGTCAAATTTTCAATAAAAAAATTAAGTTTTTGAGTGAACAATTTAAAATCTATTACTAAATAAAATACACATTAAACTATTTTAATCTTATTAATTTTTTTAACAAAACTTTTAAATTAAAACTAATTATTTTAAATTCATAGACAGTAGGGAAAATAATAATAATAATAATTATTATTATTATTATTATTATTGATGGTGGGAATATGGAAATAATAATAATAATAATAATAATAATAATAATAATTAAAAAGTATTAAAGATTGCATTATATAAATAGTTTAATTTATATATTTATTTATTATTAAACTATTTAAAAATAAGTATTATTTTTTGTGTTTTTTAATATGTTTATTAGAATTTTGAACTTTTATAGAGTTTTTTTTTTAAAATCTATTTCATGGTTATTGGAGATCAGCGATTCCTTATGTCTATGAAATATTGTTCTAGGAAAGAGATCAGTGATTCGTTATGTCTCCGAAATATTGTCCTAGGAAGATTGACCCAAAGGGATCACTTTCCACTAGCTCAAACACAAACCCTGACCCTAAAGATATCAAGATAATTAAACCCATGACCTCCCAATAAGAATAATGCTTAACAACAAAAACTTAACCAATTAAACTAACCCTCATAACTAAAACTTTTATAAAATTATTAATAGAATATATATTAAATTCTGTTAATTTTAATAAATTTTTGAATAAAATATTTAATTTTTTGAGTGAATTTTTTTTTTTTTATATAAATAAAATACCTATTAAACTATTTTAATCTTAAACAAAAAAATTTAATTTAAATCGGATTATTTTTACACAAAAATATAGAATCGTTTTTCTCGTCCTGCCTTATCCTATTTGTTTGATAATGAATAATACTTCTATATTATATCAACATTATTATAATATTAGTTTTAAATAGGGTTAATTTTTTATAAATATTAAACATTACTTATTTATATCAACGTTATTATAAAATTAGTTTTAAATAGAGTTAATGTTTTATAAATATTTTTATTATATACTAAACATTACTTATTTTTATAGGTCCATAAATAGTACATTGTTCTCATTAAAAGTTTGCATTTCTAAAAATTTTCAATAACACAATCATCATTTAACCCCGTCCTATTCATTAACCATTACATATATGAATTATAATGATTTCTTAAACTAATAACCTATCTTAATTTATATTGGATTAAAAACAATAATTATTAATATCTTAAAAGGAAGCGAAAAACCTTCAATTTCCTTTAGATGAATCAATGAATAAGAAAGGTGTATGATTAGTAAATTTATGTGCATGTTTTACTGATAAGATTGTGTAAATTCTTGTATCATTAATTACTTCACAAACAAATAATCATATTTCTAATATTGTGTAATCCTATTGGTATTTGTGTGTATGAATGGGGATATGCTAGCTGGCTTGATCATGATGAAGATGAGTCATACCAAAGACCTTAGCAATATCAATTGGGCTTTACACCATGATTTGAACTTGAGGTTGTTAAGAGTCTATGTGGTTTGTTATTTGGTCTTAAACTAATAAGACCAAAAGATATCATTAAGTAATGAGAACAAAACGGTGTGTGTTTGGTGAAATATTTTAACCAATGACACATTGAGAGAGGTGTATAGAGGTGTATAGGAATATTGCACTTTGTTGTTTATCTACGTCTCGATTTTTTACTATGTCTTCTTATTGCCTCACCTCTTGATGATTGCCTCGTTAATTCTATAATTTCTCAAGTCTTGATCCTTGTTTTTTTTTAATCCCATTGGCTGTGATGTGTATATTTGTATTTATATGAATGAATTTAATTTAGTATTAAATGTTCATGTACTTGTATGTATTTTATTATTTTTTAATAGTTTATTTTTATATTTATATATAGTTAATTGAGATGGGAGATGTTTTTTTTAATTTAAAAAAAAGATATGTAATTTTTTTCTTAAAAAAAATTAAGAATTAAAAAATATTTTAATACTCTACATAAAATATTTCAATATCAATTAAGTTATATAAAATTTATACATACATATAATTGGAAAAAAAAAATTATTATATTGGGAGATTTTTTTTCAAAGAAAGAGAAAATATGTAATTTCTTCTATGATTAATATACATTTCATACATAACATTTAAAAAGAATATTAATAATAAAAAATTTACTACCATGTTGGTTATAAATAAAGGCTTTCAATATTGATTCTATCTACACAAACTATAGAAAGTAAAAATATCTTTTAAAAAACATTAATAACACAAAATTATTTCAATTTCATACACAAATTATATATATATATATATATATATATATATACACACACACTCTGAAAGTAAAAATATTTCTTATTATATTGAGAGACACTTTTTATAATCTAAGGAAGATGTTTAAGTATTTTCATGCTAAACATGGAATTAAAAATTGACATTTAAAAGTATATTAATAACAAAGAATTGTCTTAATGTTAAAAATAAATAATATGTGTGTGTGTGTTTTCCAAAGGAAAAGATCTTTATATTACGCAGTTGAGAACATACATATAGTTTGTCTAAAAAGGCTCACAAAAAATTAGAACTAGCTACCTCTAAATGTGTGTGATTATGAAGAAAACTAATGACCAATCAACATTTTAATATATTCATCCAACTTGGCACCATGCATTACTAAAAAAAAAGAATATATAGACATGATACACTCTCCAAATGGATAAACAACCATGTAAGCCTATATTTCATACTACCAACTCTAAATAGAAACAAAGAAGATACCATACAACCATTAACACCAATATAAACCAATTTAAAATTTGGATTTCATGCTTTCTATCATAGAGGTCGTAAACAAGTGTGCCATCATAAAATTCCAGCATGATCTTTAATAATTGATTAGATTTTTCATTTAATTCTCAATAGATATCGGTGAAGGACATCCATTTGAAATCTAGGATGAAGTTGTATATAAACATCAACAAGGAATGAAGGTGAACAATCTCCACTTTAATTTTCCCAGTTGCCTAGTTGATGAATTCTTGAGAGTTTCTCATAACCTGTAACTTTTCCACTGTATGAGATTTGACAAAATAGATGAAGGCCTATATAATCGAAAACTCAACCTTAGAAGTGGAGCCAAACCTAGGAGTATATTTAATATGAAAAAAGTGGTATGAGTTTACAAATAAAACCATGCCGACCCTACACTTGGGAGGATGCCCTTGGCTGACTCCATTGAATAAGCCCTAAGGAGTATCAAAATCTAGTTTTATCATGGAAGACACTCACATCTTATTCTTTTTTGGTTCACACCTAAAGTCTCACATGAGTTTTCCAATTAGGCCTACAACCACCTCCCTAGGAACCCATTTGTCTTATAACATGATAAGGTTACCTTCCTGCCATATGAAATAAACAAAGTGACAAGGAAATGATTCATAGTTCAATATTGCAACATCCATAACCTAGAAATAGATGTTATGCTACAAACTATCATTGTTCCATATCACCTTTGGACTAAAATTTTTGGTTATGAGGCTCCATACCAAAGTTGTAAAATAGAATGCAATGAAAATTTTTACTTCCTATCGACACATCATACACCTATAGGTGTGATCCAATTTCTCTTTGGAACATTACCCTAGGTTAATAGTTTGTTTCTTATAGTGTGCCACAAGACTATTTTCTCATTCAATGGTCCATATAATTTCCAAACATGTTCCCACCACCACATCATATGCTCATTAAACTAAGATTTGGCATATGTTGTTTGTAACGAAAATGTGGCTCACCATTTATGCTTCCTATCAACACATCATGCACCTATGGGCTTGACACAACCTAACTTCAGCCCATTATCTTAGGTTAATAGTTTTATTATTAGAGCAATCTAGAAGATTATTTTTTCTTTTAATGGTCCATGGAATTTTCACTTGTGTTCCCACCATCACATCACATGCTCATTAAATTAAGCTTTGTCCTATGCTTTATATATTAACTTGGTTGTATAATCACCTTATAGAGCATTCTTGGACTAACATAAATATTCTTCATTCTATTCGACCAGTTTGATATAATTAGAACATTCCTTACCCTCAAATCCACAACATTCAATGGCGAGCCCTCCTACCAATCGAAAATTTTCCTTTGTGTTCCATCCACATCTACCTATCCTATCATGATTATGTTCCCTAGCATCCCAAAGGGACAATATATCGTGGTCATGTAAAGATCCTCGAATGTCTTCAAAGATCCAAAAGTTTTCATCCACTATTTCCCAAGGATCCTCACCTATACTAACCTTATTCCCATTCTTAATTCTCCACACTATCCATTTTCCAACCAATGGAAAATATTTCACTAAAGCTTTCCAAACTATTGATCTATTTTTAGTAAACTTCCTTAGGATTCTAAACCATTCGTGTATTATTTAACCTCCTAAATATTTGGACATCATCACTCTTCCTTAGAGAGCCTTGTTTTGTGTAAGCCTCAAAATATTCTTCGTTGCTAGTACTTGACTAAATAATTATCATTATTTAATTCTCCATCCTCCTAGGCTCTTCGGTTGTGCCATGCATGATCAATTTACTAGTGGAATCCCTTTCTAATCTCAGTTCCCCAACTGTTGAAATAAATTCTTCTTGATCTTCGATAGAATCTGTTTTGGCACCTTAGTGATAGAGGTATAATATTTAGGGATAGTATCTAAAACCGATTTGAGAAGGATTAATTGACCTCCTCTCATAAACCATTTGTGCACCAATAAAAAAATGTGAGCTTCTATTTTCTTAAACCACCATAGCTAATCCTCAAAATTTGTAAGGATTAGGATTTAAAAGGAAGCATGGATATCTAAATTCCTCATCAATATTCTACCTAAGAAAGGGGAGAGCACTCTTTGAAAAGGGATTAAATTCCTCTTGATGGAAGAAGTAGTGCACATATGACCTCATCCAATTATTTTCCATTCTTGGAGCCTGTCAATAAAGGTCCAGATTCTTTTTAAGCCTTCAAACTCTTGGAGAAACTTTGCACGAAACAGGAGGGCATCATAAAGGAAAAGTAGGTGAGAAATAATTTCTAAAGGAGTATCCATGAACCTTTTATCTCACCTATACCTCTCGAATTGTACGTTAGTTTGCTAAGACCTTCACCCAACAAGAGGAAAATGAAGGCATATAAAAACATCCCTATCTAATCTCACGTGAAGCATAGAAGAACCTAGATGGGGATCCATTGATAACTACCACAAAGGAGGTCAATTGAGTTCAACCCAATATCTAGTTGATAAAGACAAGTTTCATGACCATTTGTACCAAAACAGACATAAGATAAGTTCAACAAATTTCATTATAGGCCTTGGGTAAATCTATCTTAAGAAACACCAAAGGAATTTTAGAAGTTTTTATCGAATGCAATGTCGAGCTTAGACAATAGCCATTGCGTCATAGATTTGGTGCTTAAAGAGGAACCCAAACTATTTCTTCAAGATTATCTCACTTGGGATTTACTTGATCATATTGGATATAATTTTGGGGATGAGCTTATAAATGATTTTATAGCATGATAAAGGTCTATAATATTAAAAACATACCGTAACCTACTTTTTAAGGATAAGTGTTAGAAATATGGAGTTCAGGGAGCCCAAAAATTTTCCACACTACTTGGATTCCTAAACCCTTCTAGGAGATTGTATTTTAAGAGCTTGTAAAACCAAAGCTAAAATTCAGCCGTGAAATCATCGAGACTAGGATTGTTTCCTTTCTTCATAGAATTAATAATTAAGAGTAATTTTTGGACCCCTAGAGTGAACTCTTTTTGTCACCTTTTTACTACTTATTTTTCCTACCATGATTTTAGAAGCCTATCATATTCACTATCCTATACTCCATTACTATAAATTTGAGAGCAAATAATGCTTTGAGCTATAAGGATTAAACACCAGAAAAGCCAAAGGTAGAGTTTATATTCTTTTTATATTTTCAGACATTCTTTTACAAAAACTATTTAAATAATATAGCTATGAAAAAAAACAGTTATGTAGCTATATATGATATTTCGTAGCTAGTTTCTAACTCCTTATATGAGTTGGAGGTCTAAATGATTACGAGAACATAGAAATATTGTGAGTTGGAAGATGTGGAAAAAGATGACCGTAATCTTTTCCACCTATCAAATCCAAGCCAGATCATTCCATATTAGCACATGAGTAGAGTCAAAGGTATGTTGGAAATGTATTCACTACTGAGGTGGGGGGGAGGTGAATCAGTAGTATATGTGTTTATTAAATTTTAAATTCCTTTTAAGTTATTGCAACACAATATTAATTAACCCATTGGCAGATTAAAACATATAGAAAAACATATGAGAACCATGAGAAATAATCAAGGTAAACATGCACAAAAGAACACCATATCTTTCTGGTGGAAAACCCTCTCCAGGGAAAAAAACCACCTATTCCTCTGCTACTCAAATATTCTATTATGCTAAACAAGTTTTACATAAAGGAGCTACCACCCAGCAACTAGAAGACTCAACTACTAAGACAGTCTGCTAGAAACATCAAACAAAAAGACTCTTCTCACATGACTCCATCAACCACCATTCATTGGAGGCCACCACCACTAATGAGGCTTGCCCAACTCTAATTGGAATATGGAGAAATATGCTTTCCATTATGATCTATCTGCTAGAAGGCTCCCATGGCATCTACATGTTATCTATAATGAAGCCTCACACCTTCTACACCTCCATGAAAACCATGTTTCATACATTTTCAAACTGGGCTCTCCAACCTGCTCAACATGAGAAACCCAACAATCTATTACTGATATAAGATCAAAACATCATGATAATATCACTAAAACAAATATGCATAGCTCAACCACTCAATCACTACAGCAACCCAACAAAAATACATGAAACAAAGATAATATCATCAAAACATGATAAGAAAGAATGAAAGAAATGATATGCAATCCTTCCTACACTATTACCATACTACTGCATAATATCTTGGCTTAAACAAAGTTTTTCTACCATATTTTTTCACTGTAATCTGCTGAAAATATTCTACATAAGTTCTTGCACGACTCACACAAACCACACTTCTCTTACTTACACTTCTCCAAGGTCACACAACCATCATATTTACTTCTCAAGTGAGCCAACCAAATAGACTCATGATCTCCATCTATTTGTAGTATTCTAAAATGATTGAAATGGTTAGTCCCAATCCTGTAGTGGAGCTATGTTCATATGTTGGAAGTGATTCGGTTCATTTCTTATTTACCTAATCAAGACACTAACTTCATTTACTAATGAATATTCTCTTTTAACCATATTCTAGAAGCACAATAACCTTTTTCCAACCTTTACATGATGAATCTCAAACAATACAACCCGGAAGAACAAATAAACGATCAATGAGAGCGAGGAATGAGGAGAGATTTTCATTAAACAACCTAGTCACATGCACAGGCTAGTATCCATGCGACTGGAACCTCAATCCCTCTCATGGGACCTATCTCCAAGCAACTGGAGCTTTCCAGTTACTCCCATCACCCATCCTCCATGAGACTGAGGCAGAGAATTAGGAAAACACATCCCAAGTCATCTCATAACATTATCAAACTTGGTGCACTACTAAATCACCTTTTGTTAGACCTCAAGAATCCACTTTAGCTCCCGTAACAGTCAACAATACACTGTAGTAACTCCATCATCATTATAATTCAAACTAGGTTACTTGAATGCCATCCATCAGTCTCTCCAACAATCAAGTCATCAAACTTCACCATACCTACACCAACATCTGCAACCATCAATGATAGACCCTACAAATTATCATACAAGCTGAAACCATCCATACATACACCAAGTACCATAAACATGCTTCATAATATCTAATACTATCAACTAGGTGTAACATCTCCACAACTTGCCATGACATCCACACACAAGCCAATAAGTTGCACTAGCATCTTCCACTAATCATCTACAACCATCAAGATAAGGTCTGCAACCCATGCACAAACCAAATGCATAAACACATACTACTAGGTTGACGTCAATGCCAACCATCACCAATGCAACCTCCAACACCAACACTACTAGGTTCAATGCCAACCAATCAACTCATCACAACATCAATGCCAACAAACTCCCCCTTTGGCATTGATGTCAACTCCAATTGGGTCAACCAAAACAACTTCATTCACTCCCCCTTTGGCATGAATGGAAAATGGATAACTTCATCAAAATAGTCATAGTTGAATAGACACTCCTCCCCCTGGACATTAGTTGTGTCTCAACAAGTAGAAACAACCATAATCATCCATGTAGTGCGGCTAGTAGCATACCATCACCAACTAACATAGCAACACATCATATACATCAACAAAGTCTAATCATAATGTATCAATAAACAATAACACTCCTCAAGGAAGCATGACATCAAATAGCAACAATAGCTCTCTCCTCCTAAAGAAGCAACATAATCATTGATAACATCTCACATAGCAGCAACAAATCATAAGAAACAAATAACAACAACAACTCTCTACTCAGTAGCACCACTAAATCAATCTCATCTCAGCAGCAACATAGTATTCCCGCAACAAGAACAAACCATGTCTGATCAGTAGCAGAATACTAGATATGTTCTCCCTGAGCATCATCATCTTGTAACCAACACCTTCTAGTTGAATGCTACACCTCAAGGTCCAAGGGATTGACTATACAATATGAGCCATACAACACCCATCAACACATATGAATGGATTCCATCATCAATGAATACCAGACATCAAGACTCTCTCTCCAACATGACCATGACCAATGATATACAATACAATGTAGTACATGGTTGTATAATGAAATACAAGGCTATAAAATGACTATCACATGATATACAATAGCCCAAAGATGGTTGTAATAAACCATAACAACACCATATTGTCATGACTCATAATCTTCTAACACTGACTCATGAAAACATAGACTCAATGACATGAACACTTGAGTATATGGCTTCACAAATAAGATACATGAATGAAGTTGATGAAGTACAATATGAAGCATGTGGTTGTTACATAATGACCAAAACTTATGCCTCTCCCCAAGAAATACTCAAATATGCTCCTTGAACAACACTATAAAAATTTTGGCTAACCAAGGAATGAAGAATGAACAACAATATAAATCTGATCATGCATACAACCATCCAAGTGCATATGATAGATCCATCATCTAGTAGTAGTGACCGATCATCATGAGATATGAGATAAACAATATCATGTAATCATGACATCAATTGAGCAACATAAACTCCAATATGTAGCAGCAGCATAAGTATAGCTCATGAAATTCCAACAACAACATATGACCATCATCTAACATCATACACATAATAGCAGCAATAAACATGTCAAAATTATGTGCACCATTTGCAATAGAAATCACCCACTTAAAGTAGTAGGAATCAAACCAACACATCTCACATCATAAGATAAGCCTCAAACTATTATGGCAGCAAATCATGAATGCATGAAACATAAATCGGATAAGCAAAACCTCCAACTAGTACTCACATATCATGTCTCTGGTAACCATCAATCCATATATGCATAATTCCAACAAATAAGTAGCAGCTAATAATCATTAACTTGGACGAGCACTAAAATTGTAGCAAGATTTGTCAATAACAAGGCCATCAATGATAATCCATAGAAATATATATCAAGAATACTATCAACATAGTAACAACAACAAACTCCTCAATGGTTCTGACCAATAAGATATAAATGATTTATCATGCAATATTGTGACCAATACATCACATCATATGTGGCAAAAAACAACTGTAGTTGAAAACCATAAGCAAGCATATGAAGTATAAACACAATCAAACTAAAAATAATCAACCGAATGCAACTCATATATGGCATATAAACTCAAGGAAATTGTCCTCAACCTCTAATAGCTCCTGCAATGGCCAATATTAGATAAGTTGGTAATCATGAAAGACATAACAACCTCCTCCAAATAATCTCATAGACCATGATGCCATCAATAAAACACTAGAAAATGAAAGCATGTGAGATGCTCCCCCTGCACATGTTCCATATCTAAAACGAACAATTATTGGTGCTATAAAATCATAACAACTATATGCAACATAATTCTCATCCAAACTTCTAATATGACAGAACTTTTGATGATCTGCATGCAATCCATAAAGCTACCATATGCCCCCCCTTAGACCATGCAAGCCTTAATTTTTAGTGGGAGTGCTTTGCTGCTACTTTCTCCTCCAAATTTTGTGAGGTTGATCTTTGGCATGCATATTCATATTTGGTTTCTTGACTGATTGGGTTTGCATGACTTTGTTCCTTTGATTTGATTTCCTGAAACACATAGGAAGCTTGCAATCTTTAGCCTGATGGCCCATATTATCACAAACATAGCATGTAATGTTCCATATAAATGTATGGAAAATGTTCATATATTTTGCTGATTTGATTTCTACTCCTTACTCCATAGGTCCTACAATCAACACCTTTATGTCCAAAATCATTACATAATAAATAGTACCCATAAAATAAATTTTATACTTGGAAACTGATGGGGTTGATCTTTGAGGAACCTCCTTCTTTGGTTTCTTATCTTTCTTGAAATAGTTTATCTTTTTGTTTCTGCAATTTGCTAAAAAGTGCTCGAACTTTTGACAACTTAACTACCTAACATTTCTCAAATCTTTTCTTCTCACATTTTTGGGCTTTTGACTTGGCACTCAATTTTGCTGGTGGTTTAATTTATTTTTTCTCGAAAATTCTTCTTTGGGATCTTCAACTGCTACCTTATTTGTTCTCTTGATGCTCTTTTATAACTCAAATTCAAGTTTCTCTCAATGGTTGATTCGATTCTTGATATGAATACCAATCTCCTCTTCAATTTTCTTTTCTTTGTCCAATTGATTTTTCAAATGAGAAATCTCTTCTTTGAATGCAAGTTCTCTCTCTTCAAAAATCTGAAGAAGTTTCTTCAAATCTTTGTTCTCCATCTTAAGATTTTCAATCAATCTTGTTTCATTTTTTTTTTTTTACTTCAACAGTCACTATTCTTTTAATCTCTTCACCTTCATATTCTTGCAATGGAAATACACCTTCCTCACTTTTTGAGGAATCAACTTCAAAACTTCGATCAATAACCCCCAAATCATCATCACTAGATTCACAAGGAAAATTTCCGTGAATAAAAATACCATTGGTCATACCTTTTACCAACAAAATAGGTTCTCTGGGATTTGCAACATTCTTGAATTGTTTGTAGTTTTTCTTTTTTTTTAGATAGCTTCTTCTTATTCTTCGGCATAATCCCATGATCTTCTCTCAAGCGATCAAGCTTCACCGAGACAACCCAGCTTTGATACCAATGGTTGGAAGTGTATTCACTATTGAGGGGCGAAGGGGGTGAATCAATAGTGGTTGTGTTTATTAACTTTTAAATTCCTTTTAAATTACTACAACATAATCTTCATTAACCCATTAATAGATTAAAACATATAGAAAAAATATGAGAACCATGAGAGATAATCAAGGAAAACATGCACAAAATAACACCATATCTTTCTAGTGGTAAACCCTCTCTAGGGAAAAAACCACCTGCTTCTCTGCTTCTCAAATCTTCTATTATGCTAAACAAGTTTTACATAGAGGAGATACCACCCAGCAGCTAGAAGACTCGACTACTAAGACAACATACTAGAAACATGAAACAAAAAGACTCTTCTCACATGACTCTGCGAACCACGATTCACTGGAGGCCACCACCACCAACGAGCCTTTCCAAACGCCGATTGGACTATGGAGAAATATACTTTCCGTTATGATCTATCTGATAGAAGGATCACACCTTCTCTACACATTATCTATAATGAAGACTCACGCCTTCAACACCTCCATGTGAACCATGTTTCATACATTTTCAAACTTGGCTCCCCAACCTACTTACATGAGCAAGCCAACATCCTATCTTTGATATACGATCAAAACATCATAATAATCTCGCCAAAATAAATCTGCATACTCAACCACTCAATCACTACAACAACCCAACAACAATACATGTAGCAAAGATAATATGATCAAAACATGATAAGAAAGCATGAAGGAAATGAACTACAATCCTTCCTACACTATTTGTAGGTTTTAACCTCGTACATAAATTATCTGCATACAGATTCTAAAAATCAGAAAATAAACAATGCCGAGAGCATAAAACATAAAACAGATATACACAGAGATTTCCCATAGATTCCAAAACCAAGACTACCAGTTTGATTTTTCATTATATTCCTTTCAATGTTACAATACATAAATGTACATGCCAAAGCATCCATAAACCCCAAACCCCAATCCATTAACCCTGGATTAGAACATAACCTTAGTTCCCTTGACCAGATCTATAAAATACCATGGGCAGAAAACCATCATGCCCAAAAACATGTGCAAAAACCACACAAAACACCATAGGTAGGTTTGCCCACCTAATATAAGGTCCAAAAAAAAATTCCTCGGGTTGCAGCCCCAGACCCCATAGAGGGGGCTGCCACCCCTATCAAACCCCCCCACAGGTGGGGTTTCTGCCCCCCCTACTATGCCTCATGAAATGAACAAGGAGGTTTATCACCCCCACACGTGGGGCCTGTCGTGGAAAGAATATAAAACAAACCCAACATTCTCCCACTTGTTGTTTTCTTTCCACAGGGGACCACAAGAGAGCTTAGTCATTGGTCCAGCCCTACAATGCCCATTGTTTCTCTACACCAAGAAAACTTCTCACAGCTCATAGACTTCTTCAATGCATCTGCAACATTCTTGAAAGTGTCCACATTTACTAGCAACACCTTTTTGTCCTCAACCACATCCCTCACAAAGTGATACTAAACATCAATGTGCTTTGTCATTGAATGATAAGAAGGGTTCTTTGCCAAGAAAATTTCGCTTTGGCTATCACAGTCTATCCTTATAGCTCATTGTACAAACATCATACTTGAACATAATATCTACAACCAAATTGTTTCCTTGATTGCATGAGTGGCTTCCATGTATTCTACCTCTATTGTTGAAAGTGCCAATACAGACTGTCTCTTACTCATCCAATTGACGACACCCCTAAATAGGTTAAACACATACCCACTTGTATATATTATTTGATCTAGATATCTAGTCTAGTTTGCATCAACAAATCCATGGATGTCCAAAACTATGTCCAATCCTGGTCTTCCTTAGTAGCATAGACCACAATAACTAGTGCCATGCAAATACTTGAAAACACACTTTACTATTGTCCAATGCTCCTTCCCTAGTTTTGACATAGAACTGCTCAACACTCCCACTGCATGTGCAATTTATAGTCTATACAAACCATTGCATACATCAGGCTACTGATTGCACTTGGATATGGAACACGGGAAATTTCCTCTTGCTCTTCTTGTGTCTTGGGACACTATTCAACAGATAACTTTACACCTACAAGAATAGGAACCTTCACTAGTTTACTATCTTGCATATTAAATCTCTGCAATATTGTCTCGACACACTTCCTCTGGTTTAACCAAAGCTTCCTCTTTTCTAAATCTCGTTTAATTTCCACGCCCAAAATATAGTTTGCAGCACCAAGATCTTTCATGTCTAATTTGGAGGACAATTGGGTCTTCAATTCCTGGATAATTTCTTTGTTATTTCCAATCAGAAACATATTGTCCACATACAAGACCAAATAAATAACAAAGTCAACAATTAATTTAAAATACACACATTGATCTTCTTTGCTTAGGGTGAAACCAAGTCCCCATATATATGTAACAAATTTATGATACCACTTCCTTGGTGACTGTTTTAACCCATACAGAGACTTTTTTAACCTTCATACCAGTTCTTTCTTACTCTTCACCGTAAAGACTTTAGGTTGCTTCATGTAGATATCTTCTTCCATATCCCCGTGAAGAAATGTTGTCTTCACATCCATCTATTCTACCTCAAAATGAAAAGTAGCAACAATAAATAAAATTAATCTAATAGAAGCTACCTTGGCAACAGGAGAAAAAGTGTCACCAAAATCAATTACCGACACTTGGGAATAACCTTTTTCTACCAACTGATCTTTGTATTTCTCCACCTTGCCTTCTACATTCATCTTCTTATTAACCAACCATTTTCTGCCAATGTGTTTCCTTCCAACCAACAACTACACTAGATCCCAAGCCTCATTTTTGTGCAAAGATGCCATTTCATCAACCATGGCCTCTTTCCAAAGTTTTCCATCCTCTGAATCTACTGCTTCCCTAACAGTTCTGGGATCATCATCAGTAATAGATAAAGAAAAATTTGAACAAAAGACAACTGGACTATACATTTCTGGTTGTCTTCTTTCTCAAACTGATCTTCTCACAGCTGGAGTTTTTGGCTCCTCATCTTCTAATTCCTCTTCTTTTGCAGAGTCCGATTCCTCCTCCTTTAGCTCAAACTCTATCTTCTCAGGTTCCCTTGGTAGGACTTATGTTTAATAACATATTTCACCTCTCTAAATACCACATCGCGACTGTACATAACCTTCCTTGTTTTTGGGTTCCAAAGCTTATAACCTCTTAAACCATCCTTATACCCAATAAACATGTACGTTTCAGATTTACTATCCAACTTGGTTATTTTCTCCATTGGAACATGTACATATGCATCACATCCAAATACCCTTAGATGTGAAAGAGAGGGTTTCTTACTAGTCCATACCTCTTATGGAGTCTTATCCTCCAACGCTGATGAAGGTGATATATTAACCAGGTAACATCTAGTCCCACCGCCTCTGCCCAGAATTCCTGTCATAACTCGACACCATTGATCATGCTTCTTACCTTTTCCATCAAAGTCCTATTCATTCTTTCTGCAACTCCATGTTTCTGAGGTGTGTATGGAGTACTCTTCTGTTGTTCTATACTACACTTCTTACAGAAATCTTCAAATTCCTTCTTGCAAAACTCTCCACTCTATATGTCCACAACACCTTTATCTTCTTCTCTGTCTAGTTTTCCACTAGAGCCTTAAATTCTTTAAACTTGTTAAAGACTTTAAATTTCTTCATGAGGAAATATATCCATGTATTCCTTGAGAAGTCATCTATAAATGATACATACTGTTGAACCTCAGAATTACCTTCCACTTGGCATTTGTTCTCACCTTTTTCTCTTGATTTCTCACAAGACTACATATCCAATCAACGATAAATGCTAGATTTTGTCTTAGGAAAGCATTAAAATAATCACCATATTATATTCTCATGTTCTTGCTATTTTAATAGATTTTTGAAAATTAGCTATAGAACACAACCTATTCTGCAGCTAACTGTGGGTTATGTAGCTACTCTCATGGTTTGGTAGGTTACAGGTGTCAAATGAAGAATTGGGCCACATGGGCATCTCCGAAATCATTTCTACATGGATTCTATCCTACTCACTCGGTCCAGATTGACAGAAAGCATGTCTAGAGTCATGGTCAAAGATGGATTCAAATGCATTATCTAGTAGTAATAGGACTCTTGATATTTTGTAGTTAATCAGGAGTCTAACAGTTCTGTTGAAGAGTTAATGCGGATTAAGCCACTTGTAGCTGATCAGAAGTTGAGGAGTTAATGCAGATCAGGCCACCTGTAGCTGTTCAAGAAGATTAACAATCTCATTACAATTCGAATTAAGCCATTTGTAGCATGTCTTTCTATAAACAGTCATGATAGATTCGAATCAAGCCACATGTAACAAGATTTTCTCTTAGACAATTATGTTGTTTTTCTATAAATATCAGTTAAATGAGACCGAGAAGTAGTTAGAAGCTAGAAGGGATTACATGCTTTTTGTTAAAAACTCTGTTCAGACTTCATTTTGTTGATAATACAAACTTTGTTTTGTCAATGGTGGTTTAAAAGTGCATCTTTAATTAGCTATCATCCAGCCACATCAGTTGCAGAGGGCCCCTACACTAAAGGAGGTTTTTCACTTGTTGTTTTCATTTTAATTTCTACTACTCTGTTTTCTGCAAGTCCATTTTCTCTAGTTTTGTTTCATTTCAGTTTTGTAACCAATAGTGTAAGGGTAAAAATCACAACTGTGCAAGTCTTATTCTTCTGAGATATTGTATGAGAAATGACTGAATGAAAAATAGAGAAATGAGAATACACAATTGCTTAGCTTCTTACTATTTTGATTACTCGTTTTCTTAGCATAGAACTGTCAATTGGCTGTATTAATAGATGTTCTCAAAATCAGTTTGAATAATGATAATTCTAACTTAATTGGTTGAATATCTAATTCATGCAGTGATTGAAGCTTACTCAGGATATTGTCAGTTTTACAATCTGTCATATTTTCTTTTTTGTTTTCAGGTCATTACTTAGTTGCATCACTTGACATTCCAAAAAATCATTTCAAGGATATTGATTCTATGATGTTCCAAAATTGAATGGTTGAATGGTTAAATGAATGCAATTATTTAATTACCTTCTACATCATTATTACTTTTGGTTGTAAGAATTAGATCCATGGATTAGGACTAAATGGTAGATAAGATAGATGCTCTGTTTCTCTTATTAGGTCCTAACTAGTTAAAAATGATTCTTGGTCCATTTTTAGGAGATTAGACTAACTTAAGAACCTATCCTTCCTTTAAAAACTCATTAGTTCCATGTAAATCTCTCATTAGATTGTATATTCTTGGACATAAAGAATAGAAACCCACAAAACAAACATAAATATACAAAACAACGAAGTAAGAGAAAAGTTAACTAAGCACATATAGTGCATCACACTTGATCAATCTACAAACCTCAGTTGATAATTCATGCAATCAATTTAGGACACTAAATTGACTAAACACATACTACATAGACTTACCCAATGATGAAATCAACACAGGTACAAACACATCATTGTGTACAAGCTCTAATATCCATTTTGACCTCTTATCACCAGAGGGGAAACTCACTTGATTCTGCTTCCCATATACGCAATTTTCACAGACATCAAAATCCAAAGAGAAATTAGACATACCTTCTACCATACCATTACCATGAACTATTCCTCCAACATGTCCAAGAACCGCATCAATGGCGTCATCCATGGCCAAATACGACAATTCATACCACTTCTGCATAGGGTCCTTCTACGCCCTGATGGAGACTCGATGGAAATTGGCTTTGAACTCGGCATAGCCCTATAGGTTGGCGTACACCATGGGAGACAATCATGGCTTGTGATTGATGGCCATCTTGATGTTCATCTCCATCAAGATCCAGAAGATCTTGTTGTCCCAGACTCGTTGTGCGTCCTTGGTCACCCATAGGGAAGTGTACTCGCTGCTTTAGGGAGGTCTGCCGTGATCGAAGGGAACTGACTATCCTCTGGTAGCTCCCATGCTACCAGCACAATCGACAGCAAGAGCCACGCATAGTGGAACGTCTTGTTGAGCTCTGGTGGTTCGCGTCAGTTTGCCAAGAACTCTCCCCGAAGGTAGTCCTCCTAGTTAAACTTGACTCCTTCAGTGCATTGTTGGACGAGCGCGATCAGAGGTGTTCACACCTCATTGATGCAACACTTCCTCATGACCTTCCCTGTGAGGATCTGTGTGGCTACCTTCACACGGGGTTGCAGATGTTGGATATGGCGTACCCACGCAACTTCTTCACCAGCTTAAATTTCTCATTCATTGATTCTATGAGAGCTTGCTCGCCACCCTTGGTGCCAAAGATCATGGTTGGATTCTCACCTGTATATGGTAGGTGCGTTATTCGGTGAATCAACCTATCTGTGATGGGTATCGGCTCCTCTGGCCATAGGCACCCATCATGCACCAAGCACAACAGCTACTTGATGACCAAAACTGTCACCGGGGTGTGGTTATAGTGCGACACCTAGAGCAGGTTGAGTAACCCTGCCTTTTCTACCCCCTTGAGCCACCTCCACGGCTCCAATGTGGTCATTCCCGTATTCATGTCTATGATGTGGCGCATCAGCTGCTCAGTCGCTAGGTGAGGGAACTTCTCGTGGTCCTCCAAGTCCAAGTCTTCTAGTTTTAGAAATGGCACTCAGACAATCGCGGACCGTCGAAAACAATTCCATCCTATAGTAGAGGGGTTTGCAGGGGAGTCTTACTCTCATCGATGTCCTTAGGGACCTTGGACTTAGGCTTGCGTGAAGGGACATACTCTAGAAACGACGTAATAGGGTCCGCACCCTGGGCTTCAACCTCCTCCATTTCCGTTCCCACATCCTCATCATCCATCGAGATGTCTTCGATATCTTCTTCTTCTACTTTTGGGTTTATAGCCTTGCCTTTCGCCTGTGCAGTGGGCTTTGGTAGGTTTTTCCTTGGTGATGTGCGAACCGGTATGGCAAGCTGCTTTCCCTTCTTGTCTTTCACAGTCTCCTTAGTTTGGTTTGGCTTTGGCCTTAACGTTCTCGACGATTTAGGGACCTCTGCCATTACTTCGGCCACTTCTGGAGCAGCTACTTCTGCCTCTTTTTCCATTTCATGTGCCAGCTCCTCTACTACTTGTTTGGTATTTATAATTTCTGGGGGTGCTGACATGATTTTATGCAAGAATTCCTGTGTTTCCATTGGCAAAGTCTTAAATACCTTAGTAGCTATCAGAAGCTCATACTGCTCGTAGTTCATATGCGCCTGAGAGATTAACAATTCAATACTCAAAATTCCAATTGTTTCTTGCTAGACAACCACTTGTAATTTGTAGGGTATTTTGAATTCAAATACGACCATTCCCCCCAAAATCAGTTCATTAATGCCGGATTGGAGGTAGATTTTCAAGGATCAGAGCCATAAATTTCGTCTTAAGTGTTGGTTGCCTGCTCCATTTGGCTTCACTTTTGCCGTAAAATCATGAACAATGACTTTAACGGTCACTTTCTAGCCGACCTGCGGATTTCTCCCTTGGTAGCTAGCTCCCTCCACATTGTTGTGGACCCAGTGACACTTCCTTGCTTCGCACCATCCTCCAATCATGTAGCTCCCCAACCCAGGCAGTGTAGTTTATAGTCATGTGCCTCCTTTCAGCTACCTGGAGTGCTAAGATTGTGCTACCTTCATCTAATCACATGGCTGAATCTCCAGTGTATGGCTTCAGCCGACTTCCATTCAACTTTCCTGGGAAGGTTTCTCCATTTAATTTGACTAGCTATACCTCTCCTCCATCAGTAATTTCCTTAATGACATAGGGCCCTAACTAGTGCATTTAGAATTTTCCTGGAAATGTATCAAACTTACTATCATATTACAAAACCAGGTCATTTACCTTAAATATGCACAGATTAATGTGTTAATCATGCCATGCCTTTTTGCGCTGCTTTTGGACTTGTTGGTGAAATCCAACTAAAACTATTTCTTCCTCCAATTCATCCAGCTGTGTGAGCCTTTCCTCTTCCATCATACCTTTGAGCACCGCTATGCATAGACTAGGCACAATATATTCCATAGGAATTACTACTTCAACACCATAAACAAGCCTAAAGGGGGTTTGTCCAGTCAACTTCTTGCATGCCGTTCGATAAGCCCATAATACTGCAGGTATGCGTAGGTCCCAATCACTTCTCTATGCATTGCAAACTTTGGTCAATACATTTTCGAGCACCTTATTGAATGCTTCCACCGTCCCGTTAGCCTGCGGGTGATAAGGCATGCTCTTTCGGTGATATACTTGAAATTCCTCGATTAGCGCACTGATCATCTCATTCAGCAAGTCTATACTGTGATCACTCATCAAGATCCTCGAACATCCAAATCGCATCAATACATGCTCAAAGAGGAATTTTGCAATGGTCACACCTATGCAATATTTCACAGGTTGTGCATCCACCCAACGAGTCAAATACTCTGTTGCAGTGATAATGTACCTTGCTCCCATCTTTCCTTGGGGCTGAATGGGTCCCACAAAATCTATCGCCCACTTCTTGGAGGGTTGCAATGTCATATGTGGATTCAAAGGCATCTCGTCCCTCCACGATGGCATGCCAGTCCTTTGACACACATCACACGCCTTGCAATATGCTTTTGAGTCCTGAAGGAGGGTTGGCCACCACAACCCTGCATGTATAATTTTCTACGCAGTTGCTCTTCCTGCGTAATTTCCTCCCCCGGCACCCCCATGAGAGTCTATGAGGATGCTACTTCTTTAAAACTCAGGTACATATTGTCACAGTATCTCATTAGACCCCATTTTGTACATATGCCCAACAATGACAGAGAAATTTTTTGTGCACACTACTAATTCCTTCCTCTGTTGGAGAGTGTATCCTTACAGTGTAGTACATGTCATTAGGAAATGTATTATATCCTCGAAATGACCATCCATGATGCGCACTACAAGTAGTTGCGCGTCAGGAAATCCCTCCAAATTAGTGGGCTCTTCCCCTGTTTCGATGCGTGATAGGTGGTCTGGTCTCGCGTTCAGTCCTCCAGGCTTCACAATAACTTCAAAATCGTATTCTTAGATAAATAAGAGCCACCTGCAGATTCTCCCCCCCAACACAGGCTTATTGACCAGGTACTTCAACGCGGAGTGATCCGTATACATCTTAAAATGGCCTCCCAACAAGTAGTGCCTAAACTTTTGGAGCGCATACACCATGGATAACCCTTCATGCTCGGTGGTGGAATAGTTCTTCTCTGGTTTGGATAATCATTGGCTTGCGAACGTGATAGGATGGTCCAAGCCTTCCCCGCCAGCTTGTGTTAGAAATGCTCCCAACGCTATGCATGATGCATCAACTTGTACATGAAACTCCTTCTTCCAATCTGGGAAGACTAGAATTGGAGCGGTGACCATCTTTTATTTCAATATATCCATGCTCTTCTTACAATCCTCATTCCAGGAGAAAGTTACATCCTTCTTCAACAATTTTTCCATAGGAAGGTGATTTAGGCATAACCTTTGATAAACTTTCTATAATATCCCGTATGTCCCAGGGTAGCGCGCAGATGCTTCACACTCCTTGGCGCCTCCAAGTTCAATATCACTGCTATCTTTGCGGGGTCTACCATCAGTCCCTGTCTGCAAACCACATGCCCCAACAGGTTCCCAAAAGGAACACAAAACTGACACTTCTTGAGACTAAGTGGTATCTAGTATCTTCGACAGGTATTCAACATCACACGTAAGCTTGTTACATGGTGTTTAACTAGCCCAAACATAGTCCAGTCATCAAAGTATACCTCAAAGAACTTATGAATAAACTACTTGAACGCAACAATGACTACGCGTGAGAAGATCACAAGCACATTCTTCAATCCGAATAGCATTACAATGTACTGAAAAAAGCCCCACTCAGTCGCGAAGGTTGTCTTTCTCCTATACTCCAATGCGATTTTGATCTGGTGGTATCCCGAGAATCCACCAGTGAAGGAATATGCTTCGTGGCCACCTACATTGTCCAACACTTCATCAGTGAATGGAGTCAGAAAAGGATCATGTACACAAGCATCATTCAGCTTTCTAAGATCCACGCATATCCTTATTTCATCCTTATGCTTTTTTTCCTGCACCACCATCGGACTTACCCAGTCAAATTCTTCCATAGGCTCAATGATGCATGCCATGAGCATCTTGTCTAGCTATAAGTGGACCTTCTCCTTATATTCTAGATTGAGGCGGTAAGGTCTTTCCTTAACTAATTTTGCGTCGGGCTTTAATGTAATCTTCTTTAGACCGAGGTCCCCGATTATCCCCTTCAGACTCATAAACTTGGTAGGGAATACATCCTGATATTCGCGGAGAAATTTAGCGACTTTATCCACTGTCGTGTCATCCCAGTAGTCTCCAATCTTCGTGATTTTGGGTTTTGCCTCCATACCAATGTTTACTTGTATTGTTTTCAGTGGCACGGTAATATCAGGGTTCTCAATCTGTGGTCCTTTAACCTCATGGTGACCTTCTATTTTTAGAATGTTAATCTTCTGCAGATCCTCATCTTCTTCTTCAATAGTCACATTATAGAATTCCACAATGTGAATTAGCTAAGTAGCCCACTCAGGTTGAATCAGGTCCAAAGGATCCTGTGGTATCTGAAAAATACTTGCTTTCACTTCTTGTAGCGCCTCATCAATGCAATCAAACCCGTCTTCAAAACTGAAGGTCATTACAAAGCCCTCACGCAGAATATCCCATTCCCTGTACCATGGCGGAGCTTTGTTTCTACATACCAATTCATCGGGACAACATCTAAGGTGTGATAGAACAAGTGCACCCATTCAGGTTGGGGCTTTTCTCCATAAGCCTAGGCCCATTTGGCCAAATGTGCACGCGGATCATCCTGCCCATGATACTTGTCTGTCATTTGAATCTTAGGCTTCCCAAATCGTCTTTTCATCATCATCCTACATTCGAGCTAATAAACAAAGCTTCCCTTATGCGTACCTCACCACCTTGCAGGCATAGCGCGCAGTATCCAGTCCAACACCTCGAAGCACTACTTTTCTAGTACCTCCCTTTCACATGCATCCGAAAAGATATCTACCTCATTCAGGCCATAATAAGTAGGCATATTTCTTACCTTTGAGGACACATAGCACAACAATTGGGTCATCATGTTGCAGTTTAGCGTGGTCACTTCATGTAACTGATTCTGCCAACTTTCTAACTCTTCATCGGAGTCCTAAGTGCAAGAACTCTCATAATCCCATGTAATTCGTCCATCCGCAGTGGGATTCACCCAATCTTGATCTCGCGCTGTTATCTTATAGATACAGTCCAAATCGTCATCACTTTCATAATAGCGGACTGGTTTAGTATAGCGCGATCCTTCATCCGGATCTAGGGGTACTATTATGCACAACAATTTCTTCTCAAATATCATCTTTCACTTCTTTAGGTTGATTACCCCATTCATATCAGTAGCCCAGTCAATTCCGAGGAGTGGAGGATAAGGATTGTTGTCATCCACTATCTTTATTACTTCAAAGTCAGCCAACGCACTCGCACCTTAGCTATCCACAGTCACCCCCTATAGCCATCCCATGGGGTTGATCTTCCGCTGATTTTCCATCCTTAGTTGAATCAAAGACCATTGCAGCGCGAGTCTCCCCATTCGTTCCCAAGTCTGCTTTGCCAGGACATTCGCATCTGACCCCAAGTCCAAAATCACCTGATCCATTTCATACTCTCCTATCTGCGCAGTTAGTCTCATCTCCCATCCCATTCTTGTCTTATGCTTGCCAACCTTTTGCACTACATGCAGCTCACCCAGTGCAGTTCCAGCGCATCTATTGATGAGCTCTTATAACCCTTTTACAACCTTAGTATCATGCAGTAACTTCATATAGGTCTCCAAGAAAGTTGTGATCATAGAGGGGTCCATCTCTAGATCAATCTTATCCTTGCTTCTTGAGGTGGAGGCCTTAGCGAAGCTCCTCTTAGCTTCCATGAAGGTTTCATGTGCGTGCTCCAAATCAAACTCAGCCTCCTTCATTAGAGATTTTCGGACCCATGTGCTGTCTTCAGGTTGTTTCCCCTTGTCATCTCCTGTAGCGATTCCACTTCTGAGCACTATATTTATGTTTAGATCCTCTTTGCGTGGCTCAAACCTCATCATCTGCAGGTTCTAAGTCGGTGGAGGTGGAGGTGGTAGCACCCCTTTTTCAGGTATCTTAGCTATCAATGTAGGACAGTCTTCCATTTCATGATCAAACAACGTGAAATACTTGCATGACAGACGTGTTGGGTTAGTGCAATCACGAGCATAGTGTCTTGGTCCTCTGGAATTATAGCAGATCAACTGTCCTCGACCTCTACCAGGTCCTCCTCCACCTCAGCCTCTTCCGTGCCCCTGAAATCCTGTCTGCGCCATCCTTGCGCTCTGGTTAGGGGGGTGCATTTCTGCTTGAACCCTATAGGTAGGAGTTCTATCCATCATCAATTCATAACTCCTGCAATTATGATCATCATGCCCTACCGACCTACAAAAGTTGCAGAACAACTATTGCGGTGTCTATACAAACTTCTATAGCAAATGATAGTTATCTGTGGCATGTTTTCCTGCTACTTGACATATAGTGCACAATAATGCAGGTGCCACGCTCAGTCCTTCTTGAGCCTCTGGCCTCAAAGGCATCGATCCTCATCTTGCAATGTAGTTTGCAAAGACCAGGCAATGGTCCTTGTCATGCCCCTGACTTTTGTATTTTAAGACCATTCCTCCTTGTGCACCTCTGGTCGAACCGTCCTATCTTGCTTCAGACTTTGCATCTCAAGGCACAAATTCTTCAACTGTGCATGGATTTGTTCAACCCCAAGTTTGGAACTTGCATCAGTGTTGGAAGTTTAGAAGCTTCCTTTTGACCTACATATGTCAAAAATCTCATCCCACTTGTTAGGTATAAGCATATGCACATTATTTTTTAATTTTTAACCATAATTTCACTTAAAAATGCTAAGAATTAGTAAAGTTTGGAAAAACATAAATGTGACCCAATAATGATAATGGCAAGGTAAATGTAATGAAATGGAGGTAAACGTAATGAGATAGAGGTGGAGTGAAGATGACAATATGGATATATAAGTGAAAATGTAATGGAAGGGGCTTATATGAGGCATAATAATAACAAAATAAGAGAATATTGTCAAGAATCACGTGCGCAACAGCCCAGCCCGAGCCTACATTGACCTAGCTGTCGTTGCCCCTACAGATCCATCTCTTAGCAACCTCCTATTGCTGAGGCCAACCAGACCATGCAACCCTCTGAGGAGGGAGATCCTCTCTCTTCCACGCATGCTGGGAATGAAGAAAATGCAGAGGCCTTCGCATCTTGATCGCATAGAATGGAGCTCCAAGGAACAGACCATCAGTCAATAAATTTGTAAAGAAACTTGAAATTATCCCAGAGATTTCCCTCCCTCCAACACTTCCAAGAAGAGAAGCCATCTCTCTGGCAAAACGCGGACTTGTTAGACAATTCACAGGGCTATGACCTTCACCCAAATCAGTGCAAAAATGGGTGGAAAGAAACTGGAATGCAACCACACAGGGGAAGATAACAATATGATTATGTGGAAGGGGGTAGTATGCCTTTATCTTTGAAACAAAGGAGGACAGAGATCTGATATTTAGAAACGAACCTTACTTCATGGACTCTAGAGGTTTATACCTGAACAGTGGGACGCCAGATTTTGATCTGGAGATGGATGTCCCAAACATAGTGCCTGTGTGGGTCAGGTTCCCGCATCTTCCTCTTCACTACTAGGGAGAAAAATCTATAAAGGATATAGGAAACACAGTGAGAAAATATATTGACAAGTGTGAGCCAAAATACAACATGAATGCGTGTGCAAGAATATGCGTGGAAGTTTATCTCAGAAAAGGCCTCCCAGAGGCAATAAAGATCAAGGTCGACCAATGGACACACATTCAATAGCTGGACTATGAGAAAATACCATTTAAATGCAAGATATGTCACGAGTATGGTCATTTTACAAATAAGTGTCTTAAAAAAATAGAGTGTGAAAATGTAGAAGAGCGAGAACCTACATGGGAACAAGTGAAAAGGAAAAAACATACCAATAAGCAGACTGCGTCAAATATTTATGAGTCCCAAGAAGCAAATGAAACAACCTCTCAGCCTCCAGCGAAGGTTACTGCTCCTGATCACACAACTCTGAATCCTTTTGAGCCATTAGAAGACTCCTTTTATCCATCCTCTCCCAGATCCCTACCCTCTCCCAGATCCCCAACCCCAAACCCTATAGCTCTCATATCCACCCCTAAACCAATATCCTCCCCTCCTCCTCTCTCAGTGGACCTCATTCCAACTAGAAACAAAGCCAAAGAAATCCCCCAAGCCTGGGATTAGCAAAAAAAAGTGGGAAGGAAATCCAATAAAGAAATCAGAGATGAGGCAGCAGCTAAAGAATTGGCCCTAGGAACGTAACAACCAATGGATTCATTCCTTGGGAAAAAACCATGAAGTCATGAAAAAGCTCAGCAAAGAGGAAAGGGAGGATCACACCAACACAATAGTAAATAATGATAGTGGTCTCTTGGAATTGTCACGGCCTTGGCACCTCCTTTAAAGTCAATGCAGCTAGAGACATTTTAGCCAAGGAACAACCAGATATATATATATGATCCAAGAGACCAAACTAAACAAACAAGAAAATCAAAAAATGATTCAAAAACAAAAAAATTATGAAGAAGTAGTGTTAGAAACCACAGGAGAATCAGGAGGAATCGACACCATTTGGGATAAAAGAAAATGGTAATTAATGACCCGAAAAACGAGTAGACACTGGATTCAAAAAAGGTTGAGGAATCTTAATACAAAAGAACAGTATAGCATTATAAATGTGTATTCTCCAAATCACTATAGAGAGAAAGAACAACGCTGGAAATCAGTTAAAGAAGAAATATCAGAGAGACAAAGTGGGCACTTAATCCTGGGAGGGGACTTAAATCTGATAAGGAACACAGAAGAAATATTTGGCAGAACCTTCCACAATGATCCGTCAAGAGAAGCTCTTCAAGGAATAATAGAAGAATACAAATTAATAGACATTCCACCAAGCAATGGCAAATACACTTGGAACAACAAAAGAATTGGAAAAAAAAACATAAAAGAAAGATTGGACATAATTCTTATTCATGAAAGCATAGCAGTTACTTACACTCTCGTGAAAAGTAAAATTGTTCACAACTCAACTTCAGATCACAAGCCAGTGGTGCTAACCTTGGGAAAGCTGGAAAATCAAGGACCCCTTCCCTTCAGATATAATCCAATTTGGGACAGCAAGGAAGATTTTGGCAAACAAATAAAGGAAAGCTGGAAAAAAAGTGTCATAGGATCTCTCCAGTATGTTTGGGAAACTAAGCTAAAGAACCTAAGGATGCACTTAAAAAATTGGGCAAGAGAAAATGATCTCCAAGACAAAGCTAGGAAGATTGAATTGCAAAAAAAAAATGGATAACCTTTGCAAGGAAAAAGAGAACAAGGTAGAAAGTAAGCAAGATCAAATACAAGAAAAGGAAATATATCTGGAAATATATAAGAAAAATAGGCAACAAGAAGAGGAAAGTAGACTGAAATGAAGATGTATCTGGCTAAAATCCAGAGACAAAAATACAGCCTTCTTTCATAATACAATGAAAACAAGGAGATCAAAAAATCAGATAGAACAGATTCAAGTAAATGGTCAAGAAATAAAAGGAGTTGAAGCAGTAAAAAATGCATCCCATAAACACTTTAAAGAACTCCTCTCAACAAGCAGCTAATGAAGAAATTTTACAACATATAAAAAAAATAAGTGACCAACAAAATAGGGAATTAGACAAAAAATTATTGAGGAAGAAGTCAGAGGAGCTGTGTGGAACCTCCACCCTGATAAGGCACCAAGTCCAAATGGGTTTACATTGGCCTTTTACAGACAACACTGGGAAATTATAAAAAAAAAGACCTAATGAGAATGCTCAAAAATGCTTTCCAAAAAAAAGGATCGAAGGAAATACAAAATCCTCCTTCCTAGCCCTCATTCCCATAGAACCCAATCCTACAAATTTTAACAGATATAGGCCAATCTCCCTTTGCAACTCATCTTATAAGATACTTACCAAAATTCTAGCAAACATAATGAAAAAATTACTTTCGGAAATAATTTCAGAAAACCAAGGAGGATTTGTCCCCAAGAGGCAAATTACAGATAATGTGATAATTGTACAGGAGGCTATCCACAACAATATTGAAATAAAGGAGAGAGGAATGATTGTTAAGTTAGATATGGCTAATGCTTTTGATATAGTTAACCATAACTTTCTTGCAGCAGCTCTCAAAAGGTTTGGCTTTTCAACAAATTTTATAGAGATTATCCAGGCATGCATATCAAATCCTTGGATAGCTCCATTAATCAATGGTCGACCCAGTAAATTTTTCCGAAGCACACGAGGGTTGAGGCAAGGCTGTCTGCTTTATCCATTCTTGTACATCATCATGGCTCAATCACTGAGTGCTATGCTGGAAACTCAGAGAAAAGGAAAAAAATAATAGGGATCCAAATATCGAGAGGAGTCAAAGACATAAACCATTCTCTCTTGGTAGATGATACCCTTCTCATAAGCGGGGCATCTTGCATTATAGAAAAATGATTCAAAAAAGTCATGGATGATTTTCTCCTAGCTTTAGGAGAAATTATAAACAACTCTAAATGTAGAATATATTGCTGGAATACCACAACAAAAACAATGCAACATATCTCACAAATACTAGAAATACCTTTACAAATAAATTGGAGCCACTTCACTTATCTTGGGCTGCCCTTAGTAAAGGAAGTGGTAAAATCAGAAGTATGGAACAAGCAAGTGGAGAGAATGAAGGGAAAAATTCAGAACTGGGGAGTGATGTGGCTCAACCTGGCAGCAAGAGTGACACCGATTAAATCACTTCTCTCGGCCTTGCCTATATATCAGTATCCAATCATTATGCCTTCAGCAAGCACCCACAAGAAAATGGAACCGATAATTAGAAGCTTTCTCTGGAAAGGAGGAAAGCAAGATAATAAAAAATTTAGCCTTGTTAAATGGGAGAAAGTAACTCTTCCCTATGAAAAAAGAGGTATAGCAATATGCCTACCAGGACTAATGAACATTGCTCTAGGGACAAAAGTTATCTAGAGAATGATAAATGGGAATGACCACTAATGGGAAAAAGTATTAGCAATTAAATACTTAAATTTTCATAGAATAATGCTGCTCACTGAAACTATTCTAGACAGGCCATGCACTCAAATATGGAAATTGGTTAAAAGGATAATTCCCCTCATTAGAGATCAAATATCTAAAAATCTAGGGAATGGCAAAACAATTTCTATCTAGGAGGATAGAATAATGGGGGAAAACCCCTTAAATTAGCAACAAAATTTAAGGGGACTTCAGAGATGGATGGAAGAGAAAAGTTTTAACAATCTTTATTCTATTTCGGATTGGGATCAGAATAACTGGGTAAGATGGAAAAAGCTGGCTACACCACCAAGATTAAAAAGTAAGTGGGAAATTTTGAAATTCCATCTGGCAGGGGCCGCACCCATCAACATAGAAGAGCAGGTTGACTTTGTTTGGGACCCAAATGGAGGGCACTACACAGTGAAATCGAGGTACAACCTCCTCCAAAAACTCCACAATCAAAATGACTGGAGTCTTTGGAAGGCAGCTTGGAATTCAGAGAGTGTGCCCAAAATTAAAGTCTTTACATGGACACTTCTCAAAGGTAAAATTCTTACCTCTGAAAAAAAAAAAAAAAAAAACAGAAGAAGAAGAAGAAGAAGAAGGAATACAAGGGCCCTAAAAATGTGTCATGTGTCAAAAGGAGGAGGAATATATCCAACAACTCTTCATTAACTGTATGGTGGCAACAGAGTGCTAGAAACAGGCAACAAGTCCTTTGGAAATAAGCATAAATCCAACAATTCAGTTGACAACTCTCCACAAAAACTCGGATAAAAGATACCCATATACAAAGAAAAAAAGGCAACAATAAATAGGATATGGAAATGTCTCCCTTCAATCCTGTGCCGGAAAATTTGGTTAGCCCAAAGCAAATTCCTTTTCAAAGATCAAAAGCCAAATCTAGGCAAGATCCTAGCAAAAACTTGGAGCCAAGCTGCAGAGATAATAAGTACAAATGGAATCTCAAAAATGGACCAAAACGACTTACAACAAGAAGAGAAAGACTGGTACAACAAAGCAATGTTAGAAAACAAAGCAAAAGTAGTAGCTATAGCAAAAAATAAAGAATTTCACACAAACAAGAACTGGAAATTAAGATTGGAGGATAAAGAATTTGCAGAATGGATAAAAGAGAAAAAGAGACACATTCTCTTTTTTGATGGAGCTGCAAAAAATAACCCAGGTAAAGCAGGGGCAGGTGGAGTTATACTAGATCCAAATGGAAAAAAAATAATAACCTATGAATGGAGCCTTGGAGAAATGACAAACAACAGGGTTGAAGCATACAACCTTCTCCTAGGCACAAGGCTTCTAAACAAAAATGCAATCAACGACCCTATAATAATAGGGGACTCGGCCATCATAATAGCAGCATTGGATGCCAAAAGGGACTTCAAAAGCATAGCCATCAACAAAATCTATCAAAGGATTAGAAAAATCTTTGAAAGCCTGGGAAAAATAACCATAAAGCATGTCTTGAGAAGCTAAAATAAGGACGCTGATAGCCATGACAATAAAGAAATTGACATACCAATTGGGGATGTCAAAGAGAATAATGAAATTTATGAAGAAAGTATACCATGACTCCCACACCTAGTATGAGGCTCGAGAAAGAAGATATAGATCCGAAGAATAGCAAAAGAAATTTTATAGGGGGGGAAATAAAAAAAGAAGAATCAAAACATCAACTCAAGATGGAGATTGCTTGAGGAAAATAGAGAATATAAGTCAACAAATGTTCTCAATGGTAATCAAACTTGCTTAGAGCACATGACTCTCATAATCCCAATAAGCTACTCTATATGATGAAAAAAGATTCCAATTGCCCTCCTCTCCTAGGCGAAGTCGACATTAGTCATGTCAACCATGAACGCCTGGAGCATAACGGTAATGCAAGTAACAGTCAGGTCTCCAAGTTCACCTGTGCAAGCTCCCAGGCTACCGGAGACAGTAAGGCACTCAAAAACGGCTAGTCTCTACTCAACAGAGACCAGTACATTAGGACTAGAAACCACAAAACATTGAAGAATTGCCGCAAAGAAAGCGTGAGGAGATAGATGAAGAACCCTCGCATAGGACCGTTGGATCCGGAGATCAACGGCTTAGGAATGACATCAGAAGTATCAGGATAGGAGCTTTATGGAGGCGAGTCAAGGGTCATCGGGCACTAAACTTGCACAAGATTTATTCAAAGAGGAAAGGCAGGAATAAGTAGGAGTGGTATATGGGGAGGTGATTAAGCAGTAAGTGGTTTCAAGAGGGAACCCTCCAATTCCACTCACCATTGGACACGTTGCAAGCAGGTGGGGTGAGAATACCACTTTATCGAGAAGGTATTCTCTGTGTGATTTGCCCACCTGAAATCCTTGCTCGTCGTTGGATCTATTGCATGTGGATCGACAGTAGTGGAGAGTCGTGCAGGTTGATTGATCGGTGTTCGGTGGTGTCTGTCAGATTTGACGGAGGAAATCTACAGTGGAGATTGAGCCTAATAAAGGTAAGTTTTGATAATTGCACCAAGGTTGTGGAAAAGTGGAAATTAAGTCCCATGTTTGTTTTTATGTCTGCCTTTTCCAAAGATAAGTGCGGGTTTTTGGTTAAGTCTAGTTTTTCAAAGTTAAGTGCAGGTTTGGTCTCTTCACGAGGCTTGAGGTGTTCAAGTCACATTTTGTATTTTTCGAAGTTTATAAGAAATAGGGTTGTTAAAGTAGCTGTGGGGACTGCACTCCCTGTTGCGCTCTACTTTGATCCAACCCTCCTCTGATTGTACAAGGAACTAGCTTCCTTTCCCCTTTTTTGCAATATATAAAAAGTAACTGACTGTGTTAAAAAAAATAAAATAATAATAACAACATGGGGACCATATGGGCACAATAATACAATAAGGGGGTTGCACTAATAAGAATAAGGGGTTACACTAGTAGTATATGGATCTAACACCTTCTATAAGACCTCAGGAACCCACTGTAGCCTCTACCACACTCCAACAATCCACTTTAGTAACTTCATCATCATTACAAGTCAAACTAGGTTTACTTGAATGCCATCCATCGTATTCTCCAACAATCAAGCCATCAAACTTTACCATAGCTACTCCAACATCTTTAACCATTAATAACAAACCATACAACTGATCATACAAGATGAAACCCTCCATACATACACCAAGTACTATAAACATGCTTGACAGTATCCAATACTGTCAACTAGGTGTAGCAGCGCCATAACCTGCCAAAGCATCTACGCACAAGCCAATAACCTAAACTAACATCTGCCATTAATCATCTACAACCATCAAGCTAAGATTTGCAACCAATTCACAAACCAAGTTCATAAACACATACTACTAGGTTGACAATAATTCCAACCATCACCAATGCAACCTCCAACACCAACACCACTAGGTTAACATCAATGCGAACCAAAAAAATCATCACATCATCAATGGCAACAAGGTAGAGTCAAAGTGGTGGTAAAGTATAATAGAGCATGTAGGTTGTTATTGAGCTATTGACGGAGGTTGTAGATCAAGCCTTCAAATACCTACCTAAATCAAGGTTAATATCCTATATGGAGAAATTTGTCATCATAAAAATAAAAATTGTCATAATAAAATCTAAACATTGATATTTTAACAAAGTTATTCTATAATTTCACACCATATGATTTATTTGAGTTGCATAAATATCTATGGGTGGGAACAATGAAACATACTCTTGATTTTCTCTAATAGCATGCTACAAAGTTTTTTTTTTTTCGAAATCTTGTCCTATGTGTTTATATTGCATGAAAATTTTAATAGTATATAATATTTTAACAATTAAAGGCTTATAAGGACTTCTTTAGAAGTGTGTGACCAATCTAGTAGGGACCACTATGCAAGGGAAATAATTTCTCTTCTTCGGTTAATTATTTTTATATTTGAATGCATTTAGTTTCAATTATTATTATCTGCACCATATTCCAAACCCATTTATTTTTCCAAAACCATTTCAAATTTTCTCACTTCAACTATGATCCATTTCATTCACTTCCCTTCCTATTTTCCTAGTGGAAAAAAGAGCGAAGCTCGAAAGTTGACTTTGATTACAATGAAGGAGATCGTTGGCACCAGCAGTAAGGCATGAACTTGCTGGCGTTGAAATTTTTTATGCTTACCCTAAGTGTATAAGATGATTTGAGATAGAAGGGTGGATGACATTCTTGAAAAAATTCCAAGGGTATGATGCCAGAGTGTTGGCTTAAGGAGGCCTGACCCAGGTTTAGAGTTAATTAGCTAAACAAATCCCTGTACTACTGGCCCTTTCGGCAACAGCTTGCAGAGCGCGGACTGAGGTCTCACCCGAAGTAGTATGGGGGATACTAGAACCAAGTTTCCGCACCCTTGAGATGTCTGAGGGGTCGGTTTAGTTCAACTGTAAATACCTTCGCGCAGGTCACTTCACACACTATGTTGACCTGCAAGGCCTTCGTGATTTGTTATAATTGCCTTCGTGCGGCCCTCACCAGGGGCTGAGGTGATTCATGCTTCCCTAGCAGTGATCTGCGCTACTTCCTCAAGTTACACCGTGTAGCTTACTTATCTTCTTATAACAGTTAGTTATCTTCACATAAATAGATACTTTATCTTATATTCACTTTATCAACACATTCATATAAGTTCGCGCATCATATATACAATAGAAATGCAATTCATATGTGATACATTCAATGGACAAAACAGGAAAAAGATACACAAAAATGATGTAAAACTTCTCTATATTGCTTCTTCAAAGGTTACAGACTCGACTCGCCCTACGCACTCAGCTGCAGGGGTCAGTGCACTGAGCTGTAGACTACTAGGCCTTTGTGCACTCAGTTGTAGAGCCTTCTCTCTACGACCCAAAGACTCGACTCTACACTTAGATAAGACTCAATTCTTCATCTATTACTTCCACTTCTCTAACTGATTTACAACGTAGAGCCTCACTCTATTTATACAAATCCATGGTCCACGGACCATGGGTAGATTTCTAAAGCCGACATTACATTATAAAAATGAGGGCGGACAACCCTATGACTCATTGACAATCTTCGTGCTCTGCGCCCATAAAACGTGGAGTCTTTACATTGGATTTGGCCAAATCTAGGCTTTAAGCCCCAAAACTTGCCTTGGGGGATCCTGCGCCCAACAGGCCCCCAACACAAACATCATGACTCGCCCTTGAGTCACTCTGTCAGTGTGGAGATCTTCACGCAGAGACCTCCCAACTCTGTCCAAACTACTGTAAGGTCAGCAACGCACTGAGCAACTACCTACTGTATTTCCTGCACACGTTGTTCAGAGACTACTGTGACTGAATTGCTTCCCTGTATCTGCTCCTCCATTCCCTACATCTATTTATAGTCCCACACTTCCTTTTAGCTACCTAGAGCGCTAAGACTGTGCTTTGGTGGGCTATTCAGATAGTCGGGCCACCCATGCATGGCTTCAACCAACTACCATTCACTCTTCCTGGGAAAAGTCCACCTTTTAACTTTACCATCTACATCACGCACTTTACCATCTACATCGTGCCACCATCTGTGATACCCTTAGTAACATATGTTCCAATACAATATATCAAACTGATCAACTCTCGGTTGTAGTCCCCAAATTCGTCAACGTAATCGTGCGTATCCTATTTTATCACCATGGTTTTCTTCTCAAGAAAGTCCTTCTGTATTCCTTCCTCAAGCTTCTTAACTTCTGCTTCCACCATGGTACTTTTCTCCCTTAACCAAACTCTTTCAATCATGAGTTCTTGAAGCCTAAGATTACCCTATTGGATCTCTTCATCAGGTCCCAAGCATTCTTCTTCGAGCTCTTCCAACTGCGCGATCCCTTCTTCCAAGGCTTCGTGATCCATCATATCCGTAGGTGCTACTATGCGCGAACTAGGCATGATAGACTCCATCTGCATTACAACGTTTGCTCCATAGGGCATCCTAGAAGGAATTTGTTTTGTTAGTGTCTTGTACATCGCCCTATAAGCCCATAAAACTGTTGGTACGCACAGGTTCCAATCACTTCACTACGCATTATATACCTTGTTCAATTCTCCACACACCTCATTAAATGCTTATGCTTGGATAACCTTATGCACGCTCATTCTCTCCACACCCTGTCGTTCCAACTTGAGGAACCATTCATGCGTTCGCCCCCCCCCCCCAACAGATGCTTATTTCCCATATTTCCCAACGCGAAGCTCATGTGCATCTGCGTAGGTTGTTTACCATATGCCTATACCCACCTGGATAGATGCACGCGCGGGCCATCCCTTCCATTGTATTTATATGCCAATCGCACTATATGTTTCCCAAACTGTGTGCACATCATTCTCCTACATTCATGCCAATCCTCAAAGCTCCCTTTGTGTGTACCCCACCACCTTGGGGGCATAGTGTGCAGTACCCAATTCAAAGCCTGGAAACGTTGCTTTTCTAGCACCTCCCTTTCAAATCTATCTAAGAAAGCATCTACCTCACCTAAACCATGATCTGTAGGCAGATCCCTCTCTTTTGTTGATAAGCAGCGCAGGGATCTTGTCATCATATTCCAGTTCACCATGGTTACCTCGTGTAACCGGTTCTGCCATCATTCTATCTCCTTATCTGAATCTGAAGTACAGGAGTTTTTGCACTCCCATGAGATCCATTCGTCCACGGTGGGATTTACCCAATCTTTCTCTCACGTGGTTATTTTGTAGATGCAGTCCAAATCATCGTCACTTTCATAGTCGTGCACTAGCTCTGTATAGCATGATCCTTTCGCAGGGTCCAAGGGTATAACTACGTGCAGAGACTTCTTCTAAAAAATCATCTTTCACTTCTTCAAATTAATCACTGCATTCATGTCAGTGGCCCAATCAATTCATAAGAGCGCGAGTTAGGGATTGATGTCATCAATAATCTCTATCACTTCAAAGTCTGCTAGCGTGCTTGCTCCCTCAATATCCACTGGGATTCCATGCAATGGCCCCATAGGTACTATCTTCTGTTGGTTTTCCATTTGCAGCTGAATAGGAGACCATTGTAGCGTAGGCCTCCCCATGTGCTCCCATGTCTACTTCGGCAGAACGTTCACTTCCGATCCTAAGTCCAAAATTACTTGGTCCATCTCATATTCTCCAATTTGCGTGGTTAGCCTCATTTCTCTTACCGCCCTCGTTGCATGCTTTCCAATCTTCCTGACTACGCATGGTTCTCCTGGGGTGGTCCCAGCGCATCTGTTAATGAGTGATTGTAGTCCCTTTACAGCCTTACTATCGCGTAGTAGCTTCATGCATGTCTCCAGGAACGTCGTAAGCATAGATGGGTCCATTTTCAGCTCCGGTCTATATTTTCTTTCTGAAGTGGAGGCATCAGCGAAGCTCTTCTTAGCTTTAATGAAGGTTTCCTTAGCATGCTCCAAATCAAACTCTGCTTCTTTCGTCGGAGCCTTGCAAACCTAAGTACTATCTTTGGGTTGTTTTCCTTTATCATCTCCCGTCGCGATTCCACTTTGGAGCACAATGTTCGCATTTGGATCTTCCTCGTGCAACTCAGACCTCATCATCTGTAGGTTTTGATTCAGGGGAGGTGGTAGCGCTCCTTTTTCATGTATCCTAGCTAACAGTGTAGGACAATCTTCCATCTCATGATCAAACAAGGTACAATACATACATGATGGGCATGTTGGATGCATACAATCATGAGCATAATGTCTTGGCCCTTCAAAATTGTAGCATATTAGCTATCCATGACCTCTTCCAGGTCCTCCTCCACCTCAGCCTCGTCTGTGCCCTTGAAATTTTGTTCGTGCCACTCCTGCATTTTGGTCTAGGGGCCGCGTTTCAGCCTAAACTCTATAGGTGGGAGTTATATCCATCATCAACTCATAGCTTCTACAAGTGTGCTCATCGTGTCCAAACGATCTACAAAAATTACAGAACAACTATTGCGAATTATGCATGTACTTCTGTAACAAATGGCAGTTGTCCGTAGCATGCCTTCCTCCTATTTGACAAATCGCACACTACAAAGAAGGTGTCGCACTAGGTCCTGCTTGTGCTTCCGACCTTAATGGCATCGGTCCTCCTCCTACAAGGTAATTTTCAAACATAGGGAATTGGTCCTTATCATGACCTTGACCCTTGCATTTTATGCACAACACCTCTTTGCACACTTTTGGTCAGGCTGCCCTGTCTTATTTCAGACTCTACATCTCAAGGCATAAGTTTTTCAACTGCACGTGCATCTACTGAACTCCCAAGTTAGGATCCTTCATCGGGGTTTCATGCAGCCTCATCATGATTTCCAAGGCCTCTACCTAAGTTGCTAACCTTTGTTGCGACAGCGCGTTCCTCAAATGCGTCGTTAGCAATGCTACAAACCATTCGTGGTGTTGTCCATTTGTTAAAATCATATTAGCTTAGCGAATGATACATTTCAGTCTCTAATCCAGCTCCCAAGGAGTCTCACCTAGTAGCATTATGATCTAATTGAATCCAATGATTGACTGTGCTTCTGACTTCGGCATGCTAAATTCTCTGTTTAGCGCAATTTGGATATCCGCGATTCCCGCATTCGAATTATCATTAGAATTCTTAATATATCGGGTCAGCGTGTAATCCTGCAGAGCACTGACCAGCATCACTTTCTTAATATTATCATCTGTAACTCCCTGCGCTTCACATACGACTCAATCATGAACCAAAACTGGTCCGGATCTTCATTTCCTACTCCCTTGAACACAAGAAACTTTATCGTGCTTGCCATATTGACTCATGGTGGTAGCGGAGGTGGTATGGGTGAAGATGGAGATGAAGGGAGTGAAACTGGTGGTGGTGTGAGTGGGGGTGGTATGCGCGGAATCCTTTGTCTTATCAAATTGATCGCACTTCGCGGCGAGACCTTCGCGAGCTCTTCCTTGTCCCTTCATGGAGGTGAAATCAAAGGGCTATTCTCTGGTCCCTTACTTCGTTTCTGTAGGTTTTTCCACTTCGTGTAGCTCTGGACATCAAGGTAATTTCATAACCCTCCTTTCACACAATAACATTTTAATCCAAGTATTCAAAGACTTTACGTACTTACCTTGCGGTCCTTTGAGAAAGTGTCACTCTACCTCTCTATAGCTGGTTGATTTATCTACCTCGAACTCAGTAATGAATCCTCCTATAATCCGATCAAGCTAATGATCAACAACGCACACGATCTTATCCTTCGATGCTTCCAATATGCGCACGAACTCTAGGGTCCACACAATAGGATTGTCGAGCTTCCACCTTCCTTGGCTATTTGCTAGTTTCGCGATCCACTCATACAGCTCAGTAGGGAAAGATGCGAAAAAGATTTCACGGATCTCTGTGTATAGGTAGTAGTCTAACCACTCTTTTTTCGTTAGTTGCAGATTCCTGTTCTGCTGTGTTGTGAACTCATGAATTCTTCTATCCAACCACCCTTCAATTTCCTTCTTAGTTGGATTCCAATGATACGACATTAGACATCTCTATGTAGATTCTGGTCCCGGCAATGGAACCATTTGTTGGCTTGAGGGGGCTTGACCCAGGCTCAGAGTTAATTAGCTAAACAAATCCCTATACTATTGGCCCTTTCGGCAACAACCAGCAGAGCGCTGACTAAGGTCTCACCCAGAGCAGTATGGGGGGATGCTGGAACCAAGTTTCCGCACCCTTGAGATGTCTGAGGGGTCAGTTTAGTTCAACTATAAATACCTTCACGCAGGTCACCTCACGCACTATCCTAACCTGCGAGGCTTTCGTGATCTATTATAATTTCCTTCACGCAGCCCTCACTAGGGGCTGAGGTGATTTCACGTTGCCCTAGTAGCGATATGTGCTACTTCCCTGAGTTACACCACGTAGCTTACTTATCTTCTTATAACAGTTAGTTATCTTCACATAAATAGATACTTTATCTTATATTTACTTTATCAACACATTCACATAAGTTCACGCATCATATAGACAATAGAAATGCAATTCATATCCAATACATTCAATGCAAAAAACAGGAAAAAGATACACAAACATGATGTAAAACTTCTCTTTATTGCTTCTCCAAAGGTTACAGACTCGACCCGCCCTGTGCACTCAGCTACAGACTACTAGGCATTTTCACACTCAATTGCAGAGCCTTCTCCTACTCTATGACCCAAAGAATCGACTCTACACTTAGATAAGACTCAATTCTTCATATATTACTTCCACTTCTCTAACTGATTTACAACTTAGAGCCTTGCTCTATTTATACAAATCCATGGTCTGCGGACCATGGGTAGATTTCTAAAGCCGACATTACATTACAAAAATGAGGGTAGACAACCCTATGACTCATTTACAATCTTCTCACTCCGTGCCCACAAAATGCGGAGTCTTTACATCAGATTTGGTCAAAATCTCTGCTTTAATCCCCAAAGCTTGCCTTGGGGGATCCCACGCCCAACACAAAGTTACTAAAGCATTTGTAATATCATTTGATGGAGTTAAAACAAAAAATGAACATGTTCAACTAAAGCTAATAGAGTCCTCCATTGCATAGAATTTAGGTATATCTAGAGATGATGAAAAATGGTTAAAAAACCAAAAGATAAAGAGAAATATGTGGAAGAAATTTTTAGTAAACCTACACATGGTTGCAAACTAGCACAAGGGCATACCTGCAACAACATTTAAAAATAAGTGGAGAGATATCGTGTTTGTCTTTCAAAAGTACATAGCATGTGAAGGAAAGTATGGTTTAGTATTATTCTATCATCTATGATTAGTTATGCATTTCGAAAAGGGAAATGAGTTCAATCTATCATATTACTTGCTTAACAATTAAAATTAAATTACCCTCTATATCCAACAAAATTCAAGAAATTTAGACAAAATCCTATATCACTACAGATTAGTGAAAATCTTAGTGGAGGCTAAATTTCATCAATAAAATGATAATTGGGAAGATTTCTTCATAATAAATCACTTCATAGAAGCTCCCCAACAAATTAAGGTGTGGGGTTCAAAATGAAAATGAACCAAAATTAACGTGTTAGAAATAGATTTTTCAAATCTAGAACTTGTAGCTTTCAATAAAGAAACAAGAGAAGAAGATAGGGTTTGAAATTTTGAACCTATAGATTTCAATGAAGAAGCAAGAGAAGATGAGAGGGTTTCAAATTTTGAACTTGTAGACTTTAGTCATGAAGTAAGAAATGAAGATAGGGTTTCACGCCTTGACCTTAAACCACAAAAATGAAACTAAAGGGAAATGAAGAAGAAGGAAATAATGGGAATGAATAAGAGAAATGAAAAAGGAATAAGAAAAGCTCAAACTCATGTGCAAAAGAGAGAAGAATAAAATTGCAAGTTGAAACTAAGCATTGGAGAATTACCAGAAGCATTAACAAGGGATTGACGAAAGAGGATAATGTTTAAATTCTATAGCAACTGGTGAATGAATTCAAAGAATATAATGAAGAAAATATCAGCCCATAGGAATAGGTATCGCCTCTAGATGTCGACAAGAAAAGAACAAAATTTATAATTGTATTGTCATTGTCTATATTTTTGAAAGAAAAAGCTATCAATCTAGAGGTAAATATTGCTTAATGTAAAGTCTACGATTATATCGAGACCTTTGAAGAAATACAAAACATGCACAACCAAAGGAGTATGATCAAGTACAATCTCTTGTGTACAATCTACCACTTTATCCCTGAGAAGGAAAAGACTCAGTCGATCCAGTTTGAGTTTCAGTAGCATCCCCACCCGTTCACTTATATATCGCTCAAGGCTGCTTCAATACGTTGATTCCGAACTATGAATTAATATTAGAACTTGATACGATTAGTAATTCATTGGCAGCGCCTGTAATAATGAAAAATTTGAGAGAAGAAATTAGGGAGATGCAAATTTTAGATCGCCACGTAAAAGAAGAAAATCATACGTTGAAAGATAAAAGTCAAAAGATGTTAAAAATAATGTAGTTTTGGTAAAAGAAGAATAAAAAACTCAATAAATTCAATAAAATACTCCATTTAAAAAAAATCTAAATTATGGATTGCCAATGAATAAACCGAGATGGTCTAATTCAATTAATAAATAGATATTACCAAGAAATAAATTGGATATTTTGATATGAGCTAATGTGACTCTAGTGTAGTAGAGGCCAACTTCAAAATTTTGCAATTTTGTATTTTCAAGGGACACGAAAAATCCTAAGTGTGAGGGAATGTTGGACCCCTACAATGAACTATTTTTGTCACCTTTCTTCTACTTATTTTGCCGAAGATTCTTTTAGAAGTTTTTCATATTCACTATCCTATACTCCATTACTATCGTTTTGATAGCTAATCAAGCTTTGAGCTACAAGGATTTAACACTAGAAAATGCCAAGGTAAAGCATCCATTATTTTTATTTTTTCATGCATTTTTTTATAAAAGACAATTTAAATACTATAGCTACAAAAACACTAGTTTTTTTAGCCATATATGAGATTCTATAGCCAAGTCACAAGTCTATATGAATACGAGCATAACATGGAAATATCGTGAGTTGGAAGATGCGGCAAAAGATAACCTTGAGATTTTCAACCTATCAGATCCAAGCCAAACCTTTCTAGATCAACACAGGACCAAAGTCATAGGGACATTCAAAGTGATGGCAAAGTATAACAGTGTATGTGGGTTGGTAAAAAGTTGTTGGCATATGATACAGATCGGGCCTTCGAAGATGAAGATAAATCAATGTAAATATCTTGTATGGAGAATTTCATGCATCTAATTATGAGTTTCTCATATGTGGATCACAACACTTACTCTTATCATCATAAAATATGAACATTGATATTTTGACAAAGATATTCTAGAGTTTTGCACCATATGAGTTATTCGAGTTGTATAAATATCTATGGGTGGAAATGATGAATCACACTCTTGAATTTATCTGATAACATAATACAAAAGTTTTTTTATTGTTTTAAGTTTGTCTTGTATGTCTTTGTTGTATGAATGATATCATACGATATATTATTTTAACAATTAAAGGCTTATAAGGACTTCTTTAGCAGCATGTCACCAAGCTAGAAGGGCCCACTGTGCGACGAAAAGCATTTTTTTCTTTTGTTAATTACTTTTATAGTTGAATGTGTGTAGTTTCAATTATGTTCATTATTTGAGTATGTGTGATTGCAATGCTTTTTAATTATTGTTTGCAAGCATGTAGTATCCTAGTTATGGGCATCCCAAAGAGTTAAAAAGTAAGGTCCATTTAACAACACCTAGGCACATAAAGGCTATATTAAACTTACCTTTTCGAACTTAATGACACACTTTCCTAGCTCAATGAGTTCGTAGTAGAGTCAATGGGGTTTTTTGTACTTTATGCACCTAACATTGCATGATTTTGAAAGGATTTTGCATAAATTTTGAGGAAATCTAGGTAGAGACATTTGTGGGGCTTGCTGCTTGTTATAGGAGAGTCTTAACTCAGCTAGGTAGGAGTATTTAATGCTCCTTCCAACTACTGTGTGGTAACCCATGATGCAATATCCCCTTTTCTAGGGGTTTTTGGAGCAAAATGTAGTCCTTCCCTCAAGGAGGATCCCCCCTACACATTTGTATAAATAAGAGGCTTGAGTATCCCAATAGAGAAGTGTAGAGAAGCATGTGAAGAATAGGATAGAATTCTAGAGTCATTGTTTTTAAGAAAGTTTTGTAACTTTATCATGTACAAGCAATTTTTTAGTTAATGGAAGTGATATTTGATTTCAACTCCTAGTTTGGATTTCTTCTAAGTGTTTTTAGTTTCCTTGGGTTGAGGTCCACCCCAAGTGCTCAAGATCCATCTATTCATGCATTTTTTTATATTTATGTGAAGCATTTCTGAAAATTGGTTTTGTTTATAGCATGATGCATGATTACTTATATAGTTCTATACACGGTTACTTATACAGTTTTATAAATAGTTTTTTCTTGCATGTCATTTTAGAACATATTTATAATAGCTACAGTAGCTACAATAGTTAAATAACACTTTCACTTTGCAATTGATTCATTCTATTTTCTATTAATTCACTTTTTTGTTCATTATTCATTGTTTACCGTTTCCTGCACTCTAACCTATTTTGAAGATATAGGAAACGCCAAAGACTTTCATTTTTCTAGGTTAACCTTACAAAAGGTTACTATTATGCTTTAGAAAGGTGTATTTTATCATTTTTCAACTTCTCCTAAGCTTTCTTTCCCTACAGACTCACATTTAATGTGGTCACCTTCTCATTGGATTGTCTCCTGTAGCAAAACAAGGACTCCTATAATAGTTTGTAACACGTCTTCTAATCTTGCTCAAATTTACAAAAAAACGATGATGTGTCTTCCTTAATACATTACAACACTCCTAGGACCATGATAATGGAACTGGGTTGTAGAGAGAACTTGTATATGCTCTTGTTTGTTGCAGAAACCATTTTTCTAAAAACATTAGGGTTTAATGTTTACAAGATTTCATTTTAGTATTGTGTTTCCTTTCCTTGCAAGATAGAACAAGAGTGATTTCATTTTATTGTAGATAGTGTATAATTGTACAAGTCTATCTTCCTTTATTGCAAGTAGCCTAGGTTTATGCACTATTTTCCTTTCAACAAGATATTTCCTATAATTGCAATTTTATTATAGCATAAATTAGTCAACTTGGTCTCTATACATCTATTTTTCATTTTGGTATTTTCATATACATGAATCAACAAGAGAAATAAGTATTTTCTACTGTACATATAGTGTTGTTCCCTCTTAAGTTTTACCAACAATGGGTTGAAAATTAAAGCTAAGACCCTTCAGAGTTGCGACATTCTTATAGCAATACAGAGGGCCAACACTTTTTGGTGCCATTTTCAGGGATGTTAGAAAATAGGATAATAGTGATGGGGGAGGGGGGGCGGAGAATTAGCATTATCAAAATTTAAGACTTTCTTTCAAAAAATAAAGAATACTTAGCGCCAACAATCACAAGCAATAACACATCATACTTAAAAATTAGGGCACAAGATATAACATGGAAACCCAACTAGGAAAACAACCAAAGTTTTATATTACGATGCAATCTTTAAGCTACAACTTGTACTACATCAATCCTATAGTTTCCAACCTACCTAAACGCTCCAACCCTCAATTTGCTTGAAGCTCCAACTTTATGGTCTCTTAGGCTCTAAATTGAAGGAATCCCCTACTCCCCAATTTTCTTGTTACTATTGAAAGGAAGCTCCAACTCCTTGTAATGCAAGCTCCAACTTGCTTGACTTTATTGATTCCTCTTTCATACTAATTTCAAACTCAAATAATAAAGGCCTCACTTTCACAAAAATAAATCAATATATGCTCATAGAATCACCACATAACACCTTTAGCACTCATATAATATCCTTCTATTATTTCTTACTCGATCCATATACAAACATTGTATTCATACCAAAGCAACTTTAAAGAAATTTGAGCTACTAATTTTAGGGGTAACTTTAGTTAACTTTAGTTGAACTAATTATTTAAATTATCTGTTATATTGATGTCCTCTTGTTGTTCAACTTGTTTATGTCTGAGTTCTACACGTGACCAATTTTTCTTTCTTTCCTACATGATGTTTTGGAGTTTTCTCTGTGTTTATCTATTGTTTAAAATCAATTTTGATTCATTATAAGGTTTAGTAGTGGTTCTCCAATTTTATTGAACTATCAAATATGACATAAAAAAACAAATTCTCTTTTGAATTATGGAGCGCCACTATAGTGACAGTTGATTCCACTATTATTTTTAGTGAGGTTCCAAATATGGTGTAATCCAACAAAAACTCCACTGATTGCCTACTCTCAATCGTTGAACTCAAGTAGATTTCATGCTTGCATTGTTGGTGCCACATGGAAACTCATGAGTAGTGCCATGTGTCACCCAAATTTGGCCCACCTGGCCACTTGAAAAAACTGAAAATTCATACCACGTGTTGTAGCTCCTAGAGACAACCCCCGGGTTGAAGAGAGGTTAGTGCCTAGGACATCTTGGTGTCTTTTGAAGATAATTCAATGCTTCTCAATAGATAAATATAAAATGACTTAAATTTGGTTCAATTACCTTTCTTAGAGGCATATTCAAATATACACATCAACAATATAGATCATCCCAAGAGTAAATGTTCAAGTCTGGTGGCCTACACATAGTAAAGGCAACTTAATTTATCATTGCAGCAAAGATGGGAAGGAAAAAAATAACGAAGGAACTCATTACAAAGGGATAGAAAAACCCATAATCCTAAAAGTTAAATCCCAATAGAATCATGAAAGACTAAGGAAATTAAGTGCATAAACTATGGAGAACATTTTAATATTTCCAACTCAATATTTCATAGGTACTTTCTACTACAATATAACATTGTAAATCTACAATCTCATAGGTATTGTCTTTTACAACATAACATAAGTAAATATATGATTTATGAGTGAATCCAACAGCTACAACTTATGCAATTTTTTATGAAGAGAAACACACATTAAGTGACATACAAAGGAAGAACAAATACTACACATTCATATTCTTGGAGTCACCATATCTTCTTCATTAATCTTCAAAAATGGAGTTGATATCACAGGATCAAAATGTAGAAATTTGTAGAACAATTACCACCTCAAGAACAATAAATTGAACCAACACTTGGAACCTCTCTCTGAAAACATAATTTAGAATCACTGAAAAGACAAAATTAGGAACCACTAAGAACAAAATTTGGGGACCTTTGTAATCAATTTTTCCTCCCTTTATAGGGAGAACCAAAATGAGAATCACTTACAAAATATCTTGGAATGCACAACTATCTGAGCGCTCGATTAGCCTAACTTTCTTAATGATTTACATAACATATGTGATTCTTTTCTTGAAAATGAAAAGTTAATAAAACATGAAAAACATGGGGTTTCATGATTGACACTATAAAATATCCGCACTTTCGACTTCTCGGTCACTTTATTTCTCTAACAATTTAATTTTCCCTTTTGGAGCTGGTTGTGATCAGGTGTGGTGGCATTGAAGGTGCCCTGTGACCTAGTTGCCAAAGCATCCACCCTTTATTACCTTTGTGCTATACTTGTGGGGCACAGTACATCTCTTAACATTTCCAAAGTGCAACATTGGAGATGAAATACATCATAGATTTATTTAAAATGACAATACTAAAACACAAATTTTCGATGCCTTTAGCCCTTCTGCGCTTATCTTGTTATTACTTATACACCATACAGCCATTTCTTGTGACCATCGATATAGTGCTTAGGGGCTACAATACCAGATCCTTCGTCCATCATAACTCTATTGCAAATAAATGTTATGAAATCATAATATTCCAATGATCTTATCCCCTTTTTCTCTTATCCCTCTTATCACAATTCACCATAGAACCGGGTGCCATGACCAACGGCTTGGAACCTGTGTGCTAAAGCCTTATGGCTCTTGTCGAGGGCCTATTTCCTTTTGTAATCACACTTTTCCCTTAGTTCTTTTGGGTCCTTACGACCAAGTGCCAATCCAAATAAGAACCCCTATCATCGGATCAGAACCTTCCCACAAAACAATTTAAAAAGGAGCTATGAAATTTACTCCCTCCGAAATGCATACCTCTGAGATGACGTAATGTTGAGGTCATCATCTCCATGTGGCACCTCCTGAGTAGTGACATGTGTCACATGGATTTTCCCCACTAGGCCACCTAAAAAAGTTGGAACTAACTACCACGTATCTTCTGTACTACCATGTCATACTAACATCATTTGCCTTAACATTTCCTAAGGCCCCATCACCTGTCGTCATGTGTCCTGTCTTTAGGAGAGAGAGGCAGATCCCCGATCTTTTGTTTTTAATGTGATTTCCTTTGTAAATAAATTTTCCTCACAACCTTGGCACTTCTAAAGAATTGTAATTATTAAGGAGCTATGAAACTCTAAGGCTCGGAAAGCTCTAGGCTCCAAAATTAGATCACTCCAAGGTTCCGATATTGGGTCCCAATATAACTTCCTTCCCGTTGTCTACTCTAATATTCCATTTTGGGTATATCTTTAAATAGACCACTGAGGTCCTTAGTTCCAACCTCCAATATCACGATATGCCTTCTGCTATAAGGTTCCAATATTGGGTCCAAATGGTTGGCCTTCCCTTTGGCTTTTAGACTTTGACTCTTCCTTTTTGACTTTCCTTTTGGTTTTCAGACTTCAACTCTTCCTTTGGCTAACCAAGATTGCACCCATATTATTTTGTACTAGGGATGAAAAGTATGACTATTTGATATAATTACAAGAGGGTATGATAGGTGACAACATCGAATCAAATTGGGGACAATGTATTGCAAGAAATGCATTGAGAAACTATAGATTAGGGCCATCTATCTAGTGGGAATGGAGTCATTTTATTCAAGTACATAAAACGTAAAAACATAAGAAGTAAGAAATTAAAGAATTACTAGTATTTACAATGGCTCATTGGTATATATTGTGGGTGAAAATGGACCTCCTTAATGCTAAAAATAGAGTTTGAGAAACTATCCATTCACAGGCAGTTCAAGCACCTCACCGTCCAAGTTTTCCAGTAAGAAGGTGTTGTTTCCTTTTGCTTCAGATATATTGAAAGGTCAAAACCATAATGGATCAAACTTCCCATGCTTTCCTCTCTCCTAACATCCCATCTGAGGACCAAATCTCCTGGTTGCAAGGATCTATCCCTTGCCATTTTGTAAAAAAGTGCCTTCATATTTTCCTAGTATTTAATCAGATTCTGAGTTACCCCCCCCCCCTAGTTTCTTGAAGTTCTACCAGCTGATTTATTTTCTTGGTTAGATAATTTGGCTCCTTATCAACATTATGTACAATTTTAGCCATTGGAATGGTTAGTTGGGTAGGGAAAATTGCAACATTTCCATGTACTAGCTCAAAGGGAGACTTCCCAATTGACCTCTTGGTAGTAACTTTGTTGGCCGATAGATGAAATTTCAAATGTGAGTCCCAATTTTTCTGATGTTCTAATATGGTCTTTTTCAAAATCCTCACTAGAGTTTTATTTGAAGATTTAGCTAGTTGATTCCACTGTGGGTAGTAGGTGGTGGAGTGCCCCATGGTGATGGTTTACTTAAACACCTGAGCATTTCCGGTGATAATATTCCTTGGAAAACCAAATCTGGTAAGGATATTCTCCTCCATAAACTTAATGAAAATTGCATCGGTTTAAGTTCTAGCTGAGATGGCCTCCACCAATTTTGTGAAATAATTAGTGGTTTTATGTATCCACTTGAGTTGATTGTTGGATGGTCAATGTGTTTCTCCTATGATGTCTAGCCCCCAATTCCTAAAGGGATCCTCTACAAAAAGAGGGATCAAAGGGATGGCTTCCAACTTTTGCTTCTCTGCAAAACTATGACATTTCTCATAGGCCCGAACATATGTATGCAAGTCTTCGAATAGTTTGGGCCAAGAAACCAAATTTGAGGTTTTCATGGGTTGTGGTTCCCAACTTTAATATCCTCCATAAACACCACTCTGAAATTCATCAATCTCCTTGTGAATCACCTCTTCTACCAGGAATAATAATAAAATTCCCACTAGGTCCTTCTAATACAATTTTCCATTTGAGATAACAAACTTCTGAGCTTGTAGCCTCAATGCCTTATATTTAACTTTTTCAAAATTCACTTGGAATTTCAGAAAAAAAAGAAGAAGTAAATAATGGACAAGATAATTATATAACTGTGAGACAAGGTACTTCATCTGAATTCTCTATGTTGAGATCTTAATATTATTCTTCTCCTCTTCTATTCCACTTCCTCCTTCCTTATCTATTAGAAAATTTATACCCAAGGCATGGAAGTTAGCCTCATACAATATTTTAGCTAATCCCTACACCTTGATCAACTTAGTAGGTTTGATGTAACACCCTCCTCCCACATATACCCAAGTAACCGGACAACCAAGCTAAACATGGGATGAGAGGCTATTATGATGGGAGTCAACCTCCTATGTGACATTAAGGAAGTGGAATCGAGAAAAACACAACATAAGGACCTTCCACATTAGTAACAGGACTCCCAGGAACCATCCCATCCTCTTAGGTAACAAACCCCTCGGTCCCATTGATATTTTAGACCAATTAACCTTGAGACGCTCCCATGATATGGACATGTATTTGTCCAGAAGGCTCTGGACGCTCCCATAGCATGGTGTGCCAGTGTCCAGGGACTATTTTTCTCAATGTTATTCCAACATCCCTAGTATTTGAGCCACCTTTCTAGGCCCAAAGCCTAGGTGACTACCTAGAATTAAATGACACCTTCAGAATACAAAGATTACAAGGGAATGGTGATGTAAATGTAGTTACTTAAATAAGGGCTTGACTAGACCCCTACTAGCCATGATAGACATTTCATCAAAAATATCACAAATATGTAATCTACATGTGTAAACAATAGATCTAAGCATAGGGGTCTCATACTTATCTGAGAATCACTAAGAAGCATTGCTACCTTATATCATTAGCTGCATTATCATCTATTAGGTCATAGATACATTGTTCATGCATTTACAAATAAAAACATGAGGAGAGCCATACATCATCACTATCATAATACGTTCTTATAAGCAACATAATAACAACAAAAATATCAAGGATACATCAACCATAAAATCCACATATCAACTAACACATTTATACATAAGATATCAAAGAAATAACCTCTTAGTAATGAATGCACAATCCAACCCGAGATGGGACTACCACATTCCACTCGACCATAGAATGGTTGAGCCAATTCTCTCTTCAACCATTCACCCCTGTGTCATATTCCAACCATGAATGTGGGACTCAAACCAAAAGAACCAACAAGGTCATCTCGAGGCTAAAACACCTCACCCTCATTAATCAAAACTAGGATTTACTGTAATCCACATCGGATCGCTAGGCAAATACAATAAACATGTAATAAAATTCTTTACCATGATCTCCACTAGATCACTAGGTCAAAACAAACATGGATGGCATCGGATTTCTCCACCTACACTGTGAGGAATTTTCCTGTCTCCTAGTCTCTCAGGATTTATCGTAGTCCATAGTCTGATCCAGGGATCACTAGGCCCTAAACCAATACTCCACCCTCTAGGCTTTACCATATATCTTGCGATTCACCCACAAGTATTCCTGGGCCTAATCAAGGGCAACCACCTCTGGGCTTTACCATACATCCCACCATTCACTGGTCGAGGATTCCTAGGCCCACCGAGGCAACACAAAATCTCACTTTACTGCAACCCCCAGTTTGGTTCAAGGGTTACTAGGCCATGTGTTCTATCATTCAGAGATCCTCGGCTTCAAATCCATCCAACAATCTAGCTCAAAAAAAACACGAGAACCCATCACACCATGGCTATGCAGAAATGGCAAGGCTAAGCTGAAAACAATGTCACACCTAGAAAAACCCATGCAATAACAACAAAGAACCACATGCAATACCATGCATGCCAAATCTAGCAAGGAAATCACACATGCAAATCGATACCTACAAGGAATCATGTTGTAGCTACTTGATCCTACTCTTCCTTGCTTGATCTTTGCTTCCCTTTGCCTTCTTGCTCCAATGCTAAAATTTTACAAGAAAACTCTAAGTGTCTAAGAGTATGAGAGAGATTGGGAATAGAAGGGAGCTCCACCAAAACCTGTCCAAAAACTCACCAACTGATCGTTAGAAGAATTTTTATCAATGTGGCCTCTATTTTCTTCATTTTCCATTATTTTCCTTCAATTTCCTCCTCACATGAAACATGTGACCTTTCACCTTTCTTTTTTCCTAATTTCGATTATTTTCATAAATAAAATTCCAATTAATTTCTCATGCCTTTCCAAAGCCTTTGCCATTGCCTTTTCCAATTTCCTTAGCCATAATAAACCGAATGAACACCCACTAGGATGTTTTTCCCACCATTCATCTTGGAATACGTTTCCCATGACCGTCGTCTTATATTTTATATTTACATGAATGTTTAACTAGGGATGTTACATAACCCTCCACTTTGGGGGAACATCATCCTCAGTGTTCAATGACACCTATAACTAGCAAGACTACTGAAAACAAAACATACCACCCATCAAGCTTTATAACGCAACGCATTGTAGTATTTACAATGACCATTGCTGAAACATGACAATCATACCGTTTACTGGAGCTTTATAACACAACTCATTATGGTATTTACAATAACAACTACATATACACATATGCACATTTGCTAAACCAACAAGTAAAAGGATACAATTCTTTCATCCATAACAAGGGAAGCCAGAGGCTCATACCTCCACCCTCAAAGTAGTATTTGATGAGCCTTGGTATTGCAACAAGAATGTTGCAACTCCCAAGGCTACCTACTTTACTTATCAACCCGAGGTTCGTATAAAATTAAGAGGTATCGTCACTATATGTGCAACATAAAATGTGCCCTTCCTTTGCTGTCATGATGTAATGGAGTGCATGTACTGAAATCAAACCCTAAACTAATTGCAAAAAATGAATTGAAATGGAAACCCTAACCTGTTGCAAGAAATAAAGTACAAGGAAAGAAACATATTCTAATTGCATAAAGATCCTGAACTAAATGTAAAAGAAACCTAACTTAACCCTATTTATCACATGTGATGATTTAAACTAACTAAGCATGGAATTTGATCTAGAGAGTGCTAACTATTGTGTGCATGAATAAATACACAATAACTTTTTCCTTTTTATCTTTTTGCTCGAAAAATGTAAATGTTAATCTTTCTTAGTTCTTTGGAAGGGGAGATAGGTGTGGAGGAAAAGGAGTACAATGGTTCATATGGCTTGGAGGGCAAGAAGGGGCCTAATCTTGGCTTTCAGTGATGACTTTTATCAATTTGGGCTCAAAATAGGTCACTACAAGTTTTCCTATAGGAAGTCTATAGTAAGTAATAGTTCCTACAAGATGTCTACAGGAAGTACTAGTTCCTACAAAAAAAATTCAACAAATTTCCAACCATCTTTTAACATTTTTCCACCATATTTTAAGTTCACAAAAATTTAATTAGGTTTTTATGGTCTTCTTAGTGGGTTTCAATGGTTTTCTTGGGGTTTTTCTTGTGGGTTTTGTATGATGGGTTTTTGTGATGGTTTTCATTTAAAATTAATTTATTTTTTCATTTGTAAGAAATAAAAATTGGAATAAGCATAAATCATAGAAAACCTACCTTGATCTCTAGACGTTTGGCTCCTCAATAGATGGGTTGAGAATTTGACTCTTCGATTGAGCTACAAAATCTGTAGTCTGCAAAAAATGGCTTGTGCAAACCGCGGCTAGGGATTTGGAAAAAAAGGCTTGATCGAGCCTTTTTTTTAAATACATCGCTCCCAAGTTTTATTTGTGGGAAATTTGAAAACAATGTTTGATCAAGCTCCTTGATAACCTTGAGTTATATAGGAACTCGATTGAGGGTTTTTTCTATTTCTTGATCGAACAATATTTAAGCCCTCAAACAACTCAATTTAGGGCTAAAATATTGCTTGATCAAGGGCTTAAAAAGCACTCAATCAAGCTACTTTTCCTCACCCCAAAGCCCCTGTGCTTACCAAAAGGTGCAAACAAACTTCATTCATTGACCCATATTTTCCATGCTTCACCATGAGACATGCCATTTTTCTCAAGCATGGACCATTAATATTCAATCTATTAAAATTATAGGGCAATATTCTTTATATGCTCAACTTCTACATACTAAAAAATGCCCTCACTGTGATTCTTCACCATTATCACTATGTTTTACAATGCTTTCATTTTAAACACCATTCCTTTTATTTCCTAGAGACTATTAATCATTCACATTCCTCTCAAAATTCATTTTGTTCTCTTGAGAGAGATGAAAAATATTTTTCCTCCAAGAATGCAAAGAGATTCTCGCATTTATTTTCCAACTAGCATACTTGTCTTTGTTTCCACCTTTTGGGTGATGAAGTATATGAATCTAACATAGAATTTTGGTGGGCACATGGAAATAGTTTCCAATGACCTCTACAAGAATTATATGGAAAAGGTTATAGCAAAATTACCTTTACAACTATTTCATATTTTTGAGGTGTAAATGCATGAATACGGGGATATGTTTTGGTGGGGATGTGAGTATGTGTCAGTGAACTGAAGTTAGATTTTATCTTCATCTAACATCACATGAACCCATTTTTATTTTTATTTTTTTTGGTTGGCCCACATGGTTTGAACTTGGAACCTCTAGGGACATAATTTCTCACTATCAAGGCGATTGTGGATCGAGCTACCAGGTGTGCTTATAAACCCATTATTCTGAAAATAAGATATATATATATATATATATATATATATATATATATATATATAGATAGATAGATAGATAGATAGATAGAGATAACAACTAGGACAATTCTAGAACGATTCTACATCAATTATGTTTGGAAGATTATATGCACTATACTACATAATTTGCAACAACTGGTAACATGATTACATCAATCATATCATGTATGTTAATTTTGGTGACACACAATGAATAATATGGAGAAAAATACATTAATGATAATCAACAACGCATTAAACATATATTAATATGCACTCCACATTAATGCACACACATACACGGGATTTCCTTTTCACATGAAATATCTTAAAAAAACACTCATTCACCATCAATCCAAAACCCTACTAATAATACATTTAATATTTTATATATTAAAATATATATCATTTTGATTTTAAATTAACTAATATATATCCCAACCTATAAAGAATCCATAATTATCGAACACTAAACGTACCTTATACACCTTCACCATATGTATCATGTGCATACAAAGACACGTACACTTGTAGATTACATTGCCAATGACATTATTTGGTACACCTCGTGGTTTGTTTGTTTTTATTTATTTATTTATTATGCCGCACACAGTTTTTTAAATATAGCCATGGCACATGATACACCTCAATATGCTGGTGCTCAATTACAACGGGCTCACCGGTGTGCCCAGTCAGGTGAGTACATTCTAAACAAGCATTGTGCTCAATTATCTTATCTACAATGCACTCATCCACCGAGTCACATGTAAAATTTTCTAGAAGCACCAATCCATTTCTTACAATCAATAATTTCGAAATGATAAAATAAATTAAAATATGTCCTATCTATATGATAATTAAATTCATATTTGATCTTCTATCTTTCTAATAATCTTTCCATGTCATTCGAGATTCACTATTGAATTTGAGAGGTACGGCAATGGCAGGCATGACCGAGGAAGCGTGAGATATTTTCTCACCTTATTATTATAGATTGCGAAGGAATGTTGTTCGCTTGATATGTTAAGATTAATGGGATGGCATGATAATGTCAGGCAGCGGAAGGAATGTCTGTCGGTCTCTTCATAATAAGATGGTACAACAATGGATGACATGATATAAGAAATGTGAGATATATCTGTACATTATTATAAATAGTACATATTCTTTGTGCAGGAAGGAATGTGGAATGTTATAAGAAGAGAAAATTATTAATTATTATTATTATTATTATTATTATTATTTTGTATTTTTAATATGTTTATTAAAATTTTGATTTTTTATAAAGTGTTTTTTAGTTTGTTTTATGTTATTGAAGATCTGTGGTTTGTTACGTCAATAAAATATTGTTCTATATAAATTGATTTAAAGGAATCACTTTTTATTAGTCTAAACACCAAGCGTGAATGTGAAGGTGTCAAGAGAATTAAATTCATGATCTCCCAAGATGGTTAACAACAAACACTCAATCCAATTGTGTTAACTTTTATGACTAAAGCTTTTATAAAATTATTGATGAAATATATATTAAGATGTGTTAATTTTAGTCAAATTTTCAATAAAAATTTTAAGTTTTTGAGTGAACAATCTAAAATCTATTATTAAATAAAATACACATTAAACTATTTTAATCTTATTAATTTTTTTAACAAAACTTTTAAATTAAAACTAATTATTTTAAATTCATAGAGAGTAGGTAAAATAATAATAATAATAATAATAATAATAATTATTATTATTATTAGTGGTGGTGGGAATATGGAAATAATAGCAATAATTGAAAAGTATTAAAGATTGCATCATATAAATAGTTTAGTTTATAAATTTATTTATTATTAAACTATTTAAAAGAAGTATTATGTTTTGTGTTTTTTAATATGTTTATTAGACCTATAGAGTGTTTTTTATTTTATTTGTTTCATGGTTATTATAGATCGTTGACTTGCTATGTCTACGAAATATTGTTCTAGGTAGAATGATCCAAAGAGATCACTTTCTATCAACTCAAACATGAAGTTTGATGTTGAAGGTTTACGAAATATTGCTTTAGACAGATCGACCCAAAGGGATCACTTTCCACTAGCTCAAACACAAAACCTGACCCTAAAAATGTGAAGAAAATTAAACCCATGACCTCCTAATAACAGAGATATTTAATAACAAAAACTCAGCCAATTAAACTAATCTTCATAACTAAAACTATTATAAAATTATTAATAAAATATATATTAAATTGAGTAATTTCAATAAAAAATTTAAATTCTTAAATGAACAATTTTATATATAAATAAAATACCTGTTAAACTATTTTAATCCTATTGAATTTTTAAACAAAAAAATATTAGTTAAAACTGATTATTTTTACACAAAAATATAGAATCGTTTTTCTCGTCTTTCCTTATCCTACTTGTTTGATAATGAATAATACTTTTATATTATATCAACATTATTATAATATTACTTTTAAATAGAGCTATTTTTTTATAAATATTTTTATTATACAGAAAACATTACTTATTTTTATAAATTCATAGATAGTACATTGTTCTCATACACATTACACGTCAAAATTTTGCATTTCTAAAAAAATTTCAACAACACAATCATCATTTAACCACGTCCGTATATATTCATTAACCATTACATATATGAATGATAATGATTTCTTAAACTAATAATCTATCTTACTTTATATTGAATTAAAAATTTTAATTATTAATATCTTAAATAATCCTTCTAGTACTGTATGGTATCCTTATACAAGGATGGATTAAAAGGAAGCGAGAAAACTTCAATTTCCTTTAGATGAATCAATGAATAAGAAAGGTGTATGATTAATAATCTTTCATTTAAATAAATAAATTTACAACAATTAATGTGCATGTTTTACTTATAAGATTGTGTAAATATTGTATCATTAATTACTTCACAAACAAATAATCTTATTTGTATTACTGTGTAATCTTATTAGGATTAGTGTGTATGAATGGGGATATGCTAGTTGGCTTAATCATGATGAAGATGAGTCATATCAAAGACCACGGCACATATGAAAGACCTTATCAATATCAATTGTGTTAGATGATCTAAAAATATATAATTTAGTTATTTAGAATATAATATTTAATTATCTAGAATATTTAATTATATATTGATGACATTTAGAATAAGTAATTGTTGTAAAAGATATGACATCTTCGTTTTTTAGTAACTAATTTAGGAAAATAGTTAGGAGTGATGTTATGAGAGAATTAAATGTAAATGGACACTTGTAAATGAAATAAGTGATCCATAACAAGATTAGGTTAGGACATTAGCTTATTTAAAGCTTGTTTTTCTTCTTGCAAGAGTATTGACTGATTGTGTGTAAACTCTTGCAAATTTTATATAATTTTCTTTCCTTATTAATAAAATTTGTGTGTATGAGGATACTTTTGCTATTAAATTGGACTTTACATCATGATTTGAACTTGAGGTTGTTCAAAGTATATGTGGTTTGTTATTTGGTGTTAAACTAATATGACCAAAAGATATCATTAAGTAATGAGAATATTGTGAGATACTATGGCTCATTACTTTCAAAATGATATGTGTTTGATCAACTTTCAAAATGGTATGTGTTTGATCAAATACTTTAAGCAATGACACATTGAGAAAGGTCTCTATCATGAGTTACAGATGGAACATAAGAATATTGCACTTTGTTGTTTATCTACGCCTTGACTTTTTATTACGATCTTCTTATTGCCTCAGCTCTTGATGATTTCCTCATTAATTCTACAATTTCTCCGAGTCTTGATGCTTATTTTTTTTCTCACATGGGCTATGATGTGTCTATTTGTATTTTTTTCTTAGAATTAGATCTATGGTTAAATATCAATTATGGTGATATGTTTAATTATGAGTATTTATATGAATGAATCTAATATTTAATGATTATGTATTTTTATTATTTTTGAGTATTTTATTTTTATATCTTTTATATGTATTTAATTGTGTTGAGAGATGATTTTTATAATTTAAGATGAGAAAGATATGTAATTTTTTCCATATTCTGACATCATAATATTAAAAACAATTAACAATTAAAAATTATTTTAATACCCTAACTAAAATATTTCAATATCAACTAAGTTATATAAAATATACCACCTACATACATAATTGAATTTAAACCATATTGGGAGATTTTTTCCATGGATCAAATATGTAATTTCTTCATGATTAATATAGATTCCACACATGACATTTAAAAAGAATATTATGATGTTGGTCATAAATAAAGTATTTCAATATTGACTTTATCTACACAAACTATAGAAAGTAAAAGAATATTTTTAAAAACATTAATAACAAAATCTATTTGAATTTCGGACACTATATATATATATATATACACACACACACACACACACTCTGTAGAAGTAAAAATATTTCTTATTATATTGAGAGACACTTTTTATAATCTAAGGAAGATGTGTAATTATTTTCATGCTCAACATGGAGTTAAAAATTGACATTTAAAAGTATATTAATAACAAAAAAATTATTCTAATGTTAAAAATAAATAATATGTGTGTGTGTTTTCCAAAGGAAAAGATATTTATATTACACAGTTGAGAATATACATATAGTTTGTCTAAAAAGACTCAAATTAGAACTAGCTATCTCTAAGTGTGTGCGATTATGAAGAAAACTAATGACCAATCGACATTTTAATATACTCATCCAAGATGGCACCATGCATTACTAAAAAAAACATATAGACATGAGACACTCTCCAAATCGATGAACAACCATGTAAGCCTATATTTCATACTGCCAACTCTAAATAGAAATGAAGAAGACACCATACAACCATTAGCACCAATACAAACCAATTTAAAATTTGGATTTCATGATTTCTATTGTAGAGGTCGTAAATAGAAGGTGAGCCATCATCAAATTCCAACATGATCTTTAATAATTGATTAACTTTTCCATTTAATTCTCAATTGATATTGCTGAAGGACATTCATTTGAAAGCCAGGATGAAGTTGCGTATAAACATCAACAAGGAATGAAGGTGAACAATCTCCACTTTAAATTTCCCAGTTGTCTAGTTGATGATTTCTTGATAGTTTCCCATAACATACTACTTTTCTAGTCCATGAAATTTAACAAAATAGATGAAGGTCTATACAATCGAAAACTCAACCTTAGAATTGGAGCCAAATCTAGGAGTATATTTGACATGAGAAAAATTGTATGAGATTACAAATAAAACCATGAAAACCCTACACTTGAGAGGATGCCCTTGGCTAACTCCATTGAATAAGCCCTAGGGAGTATCAAAATCTAGTTTTATCATTGAAGTCAGTCACATATTCTTCTTTTTTGGTTTTCACCTAAAGTCGCACGTGAGTTTTCCAATTAGGCCTACAACCACCTCCCTAGGAACCCACTTGTCTTATAACATGATAAGGTTACCTTCCCACCATATGAAATAAAAAAAGTGACAAGGAAATGAGTCACAGTTCACCATTGCAACATCCATCAATTAGAACTAGATGATATGCTACAAATTATCCTTGTTCCATATCACCTTTGGACTAAAATTTTTGGTCATGAGGCTCCATACCAAAGTTCTAAAATAGAATGCAATGAAAATTTATAGTTCCTATTGACACATTGTACACCTATAGGTCTGATCCACCTTCTCTTTGGCCCATTACACTAGGTTAATAGTTTGTTTCTTATAGTGTGCCACAAGACTATTTTTGCTTTCAATGGTCCATACAATTTCCAAACATGTTCCCACCACCACATCATAAGCCCATGTTGTTTGTAATGAAAATGAGAGAGGCAGAGAGGAAGAGGGAGGGGGAGAGATATATATATATATATGGGGAGAGAGTGTGTGCATGTTTGGGGGTGAAATAGAGAGAGTGAATAAGAAAGAGACACATAAATACAAAAATAGATATTATATATTATTACATAACCAGCCTAGATCCATCTTAACCCAGATCTATCCATCTTAACCCAGATCTATTAAGTGTTGAGAGGGATCAAATGTCTCGAGGGGCCTCGAGATATTGGATCCCTTTGGGCGCTTGATAGATCTAGGGTTAAGATGGATCTAGGCTAGTTATATGTATTTGAATTTTTTATGAGGAAAATCATACTTGGATATTTTGTATAATTTTAGCATAATTACATGTATTTGATGTATGGTTTTGTATAAATTATAACTATATATTTTTCATGAAATTTATTTTTTCACATCAATACCAAAGCATGGAGTGTTTAACATAGGGTTTAAGGGGTGGCACAATGTTCTTGTAGGATTCAAGGTAATGTCTTGAAACCTCAACAAACTTTCATACAACACAGACAACATTGTTCCTACCAAGTTTCAAACCTCATATTCATATTTAACAAGTTATGTGCACACCTAGGGGTTCACATGCCTATTATGAAGAATTCCAACCATCACAGAGCCATCATGGAAGCCCAGCATTGACATGTGGTACCAATATGACAAATAATGATCATCATTGTTATGAAATCAAACCATCTTTAGCAACTAAGCAAAGATTATTGTATTTGCATGTATTCCTACATAAATTATGTCTAATAACTTAGGTGGTGGGAAATAACATAATTTTTTTCCAATAAGAAAAAGACATCATTTTTGTATTAATATTAATGCAAAGACGTAATTTAAATCATCTAACATATACTAAATTTTCTTTACCTAAATGACATGATATTGTAATATTTTCAAAATCTAATGTTTGGGCAATATCAAAATCCCCATAGGATTCAAAATAATTTCATAAGAATTTAGTACTGCTATGTTCATAATGTATGTTCAAACTAGATAAACAACATGGTATCCAAGTTAAAAACTAGTATGCTAATCTCAATGGTTATGACCCTGATAATAAAAAATGTAGATATGCCTGAAAAGTTAAGTCTTCAACTATAGGATATGTGTCCTCTACTAATTAATCAACACCTCTCCTTGTAAGTATTCTTCATAATGTATTTGACCCAGCTATAAGCCCACTCCCATTTTGGATAATCTATCAACATTTTAATGTAATTACCTATGAATGTGATCAAATAGTATAACCCTGAAGGTTCTAATCAACTCCATAACTTTAATAGTCCGTTGATGCAGTAAACAAGTGTTTAAAGAAGTATAACCTTTCAGCCAATCTATAACAACTTTTGAATCCCCTATTGCTTGTAAGTTTATATTGTTGAAGTTACATAATTAAAACGAATAACATAAACGACTGATTTGTACTATTGTATTACTTGTTAGGTAGTCATAATTATGTTACTAGACTAAATCAGTCATTCACGTTAGTTATTTTTAGTTGTATTACTCATTAGCTAGTCATATATTTCAGCCTAAAACTGAATTAGTCATTTATGCTAGTCATTTTTACTTAATCACTTAAAATTTCTCATTTTTGGTAGTATTTCACTTGGAAAATCTATGACGATTAACTTTTTTAGTCACCTAGTCACTAACTTCATCATTTTGTACTAGTGATTGGCTTCAAAATGAGAAAATTATCTTAAGCCCATTCTCCCTAAGAATTTATTGGGACAACTTCTTATAGGCCTCAACCCACCTCTTCATGATGCCTTTAACTTTCACCAAATTATCATAGAATTGTTGTATGAATGTTGAGCCTATTCATTCTTATAGGTGAGACCAGACTAATGAGACCAAGAATTTGTAATATTCCTCAAGTAGTAAGATATGGTTGAATTCAAAGGAGTGGAGGGCTTAGGCTCCTTTTTCTCCATCTTTATAAATATAACCATATGGTTCAACAAATATCTAGAAACCAACTAAGTCTTAATAGCATAGGGTTTGTCCACAAGGGAATTTTATATAAGAAATACATCCAGGAACTTAGAGACCCTCTCCTCATCTTTCCTACCACCCCTCTAAGTAGGAGAGAGATTTGAAGGTTCCATTTCTTCCAAATGGTGAACTTTAAATAAATTAGCAAATAAATATTTGAAGTGATATTTGTTAGAAAATTATATATTACAGAGCAATGGAACACAAAAAATATTGCATAAATATAAACACAGAAAACACATAAAACAAGAGAGACACAAATATACGTGGTTCACCCATTTTGGGCTACGTCCATGGAGAAATAGCCAGTCCTTCATTTTATATTATCCACCAAAATGAAGAGATACAACCTACATCAGATTCACTGTAATTCCCTCTTTGCTCTCACACAATCTCCTCTCTCTTTCTCATCAAAATACAGATCTACATAGACACAATACAATTCCCTCATATATAGTGAGGGGTTGTCTTCTAGGGAAAAGACCCTAAACTAAACATAACTTATACCGTCAGATATCCGCCTAATGAACGAACCTAGACCCCCCTAGTGGTGTACATTTTATGGGTGGTGTTGATGTCACATTACAAACTGGGGTCCAATGTGACGATACCTCTGAATAAAGAAGATAATCAGGCTCCACACTCAACAATCTCCCACTTGGAGACTGATTATAGCAATTCCACCACTTCTTCATTTGTTGGACAATGACTCTACTTTGGACCTCGTTGTTTCTCATCTCCTTCATCATACTCGAAGACCGATTGAAACTAAGCAGAATCTTAGTTTCTCCCTAGTTAAAACTTTTGTTAACATATCTGCAGGATTCTGGCTAGTGTGTATCTTTTCCAGTTTCAACTTTCCATCTTCCAACACTGATCGTATGAAATGGTACTTGAGTTGTATATGTTTAGTTTTGGAATGAAATGCATAGTTCGTTGTAAGATGTATGGCACTCTGAATGTCACTGTATAACCTTCCCAACTCCCACTTCTTACCCAATTCATGCAGAAACCTTTGTAACCAAGTCATTTCTTTACTACCCTTTGTAACAGAAACATATTCTACTTCAATTGTCGAGAGTGCAACAAAACTTTGCAGTTTTGAAACCCAACTGATAGTTGTTCCACCTACAGTAAACACATACCTTGTTGTGCTCCTCCTATTTTCTATATCACCCGGCATATTTGCATCAACATATCCCTTTAGAGCAATGTTTGAACCACCAAATCATAATGCTTGATTTTTGGTACCTCTAAAATACTTGAGAATCCACTTCACCACCATCCATTGTTCATTTCCTGGATTTTTCATGTACATACTTACAAATCCCATTGCATGTGCAATATCAGGCCTTGTGCAGACCATTGCATACATTAAGCTTCCAACTGTTGATGCATACAGAACTTTAGACATATAAGCCATTTCTTCTTGAGTCTTGGGACACACCTCCTTACTTAGTTTGAAATGGCTAGCCAAAGGTATACTAACTGGTTTTTCATTCTGCATATTAAATCTTTTCAACACCTTTTCTATGTACTCACTTTGAGACAATGTTAATTTTCGATTCTTCTTGTCTCTAGTTATTCTCATACCAAGGATTTGTTTTTTAGCACCCAAATCCTTCATTACAAATGAGTTCGCTAATTTTATTTTGAGCACATTTATTTCCTGCATGTTAGAACCTGCAATAAGCATGTCATATACATACAATAACAATATAATATAGTTGCCATAATTTTTGCTTTTGAGGTAAACACAACGATCAGAGTGACATCTAGTATAACCTTGTTTAGATATAAACCTGTCAAATTTTATATACCATTGCCTTGGAGCCTATTTTAAGCCATACAAGCTTTTCTTCAACCTGCACACTAGTTTCTCCTTCCCTTCTACCTTATATCATTGTGGCTACTGCATATATATCTCTTCCTCCAAATCCCCACGGAGAAATTTTGTCTTTACATCTAACTGCTCAAAATGAAAATCTTCAACAACTACTAGACTTAAAATAGTTTTGATTGGAGTCATTTTAACAACAGGATAAAATATCTCATCAAAGTCTATACCCTTTTTCTATGCAAACCCCTTCACCACAAGTCTAGCTTTATACCTTTTTCTACCTCCATCTTCTTCCTTCAACCTGTAAACCCATTTATTCTGCAATGTTGTTTTACTTGCAGGCAACCTGACTAAGTCCCAAGTCTGGTTATGTGTTAAGGAGTCCATCTCTTCTTTCATGGCTTACTCCCACTTCTTCTTGGTTTCTACTTGTACTACTTCTTCATAACATTTTTGTTCGCCAGAATCAGTCAACAATACATAATATAATGAAGGATAGTATCGTTCACGGGGTCTACTTATCCTGGTAGATCTTCTAACACCACTTTCAGGTGTTTGAGGTGCTTGTGGATGTTTTGGTTGCAACTATTGTTGTTCTGGTTGTTTATCATTATGATTTTTAGGCACCTTCACTTTTTCTGTGGCCTCATCACACACTGTGTTTTCTCTATTTCTTTTTCCTTTTTCTTTTCCTGCATTTGATCCTTATACAAGACCTTTTAATTGAATATGACATCTATGCTTCTAATGATTTTGTTTTTTTCATAATCATAAAAGCAATAACCAAAATCATTAACACCATATACAATAAAGGTATGTTTCTTTGATTTTGCCTCAAGCTTTATTCTATTTTCTTTATTAGTGTGGACAAAGGCTTCACAACCAAAAGTCTTTAAAAATGAGTAGTTTACCTTTTCACCTGTCCATGCCTCCTCTGGAATACCACCATCCAAGGAACATGAAGGCCCTCTGTTTATTATATAAACAATAGTATCTATATCATCTACCAAAAATTGTAAAGGCAATTCTGCATGTAATCTCATGCACCTTGCACACTCCATGATTGTCATATTCATCCTTTCTGGCACACCATTTTCTTGTGGTATTCCTGGAACTGTCTTCTCCCTGTGAATTCCATTCTCTAAATAGTGCCTATCAAACTCTTTGCTCCAATATTCACCTCCATTATTTGATCTGAGTCACTTCAACCTTTTTCCTATCTCATTTTCAACCAAATCTTTCCATTTCTTAAAAGTATCAAATACATCAAATTTATTTTGAATACAATAAATCTAGGTTTTTCTGGTTCCATCATCAATAAAAGTACCACAATAACAAGAGCCACTAAGAGATGATACCTGAGTCGGTCCCCATACATATGTATGCACAAGATCTAATTTTTCGCTCTTCTTTTCTTTCCCAACTCTGAGGAATCTGATTCTCTTCTTTTTTCCATAAACACAATTCTCACTGAATTTTAAATCAACATGCTTCAAACCTGGAAACAAATTTCTTGAGTGAAGAATCTGCATCCCCTTCTCACTCATGTTCTTGAGCCTATGATTCTACAATGTCGTATCTTCTCCTGTAGAGGTTAACGCATTAATAGAATTAGAAATACCATTGCATAAATACAATGTACCAACCTTTTCTCATTTTGCTATTACCAGGGCTCCTTTAGTGACTTTCTAGGTTTTATCTGTAAAAGTTGTTACACAACCTTCACCTCCCAACTACCTTGTTGAAATCATATTTTTTTTCAAATCTGGAACATGCCTTACCTCCATCAACAACCATTTATTTCCATTCTACTGTTTTATGAAAACTGTACCCATTCCAATGATTTTACAGGGTTTATCATCACCCAATCGAACCTGTCCAAAATCTCCTTGAACATAATCATGAAAATGTTTCCTATCAGGTGTGGAATGGAATGAGGCCCCTAAATCTACCACTCATGCATCAATAATATTTTCTAATGAAAGAATCAAAGCATCTTGCAACACATCACCTGTCACATTCGCTTCATGATTGCTTTCTTGCTACATGTCTACTTTTCCCTTCCGAGACTTGTTGTCTTTCTTCAGGTGTCCTTTCTTCCCACATTTCGAGCACACTATCCTCGATCTGGACTTGGATCTGTCTTTCCTTGACTTACTGTGATATCCTAGGCTCTTTCCTCTTTCCATTTTTCTTCCCCTAGTCTCTGTAGTCAAAGCATTACCTGAGGTCTCACCGAAGCTTTTTCGTCGCATTTCCTCACTAAGGATTGCACCGAGAACATCACCAAACTTTAAAGTACTAGATCTAGAGACAGAGTTACTAATGGCCATAACTAAACCATTCCAACTTTGTGGAAATGAGCATATAAGTAACAGAGCCCTAACTTCATCATCAAAAGTTACCCCTACAAAACTTAACTGACTAGAAACTATATTAAATTCATTTAAATGATCAACAACAGATCCACCTTCTGACATCTTCATATTAAATAAATTCTTCATAAGAAATACCTTATCTAAGGTTGAGGGTTTTTCATATAGTTTGGCCAGTGTTGATATTAAATTCTCTATTGTCGTTTCCTTTGAAATATTAAAGGCTAGTGACGCCACTAGGCACAACCGTATTGTTCCAAGTGCCTTTCTGTCAAGAATATCCCATTCTTTGTTTGTCATACTTATCGGCTTCTTTTCCTTTCTGCTCAATGGTAGGCAAAAATATTTTTGATACAGATAATCTTCCAGCTGCATCTTCTACAACTGGTAGTTTTGGCCGTTAAATTTTTCGACCCTCAACCTACCATCTTCTGCCATTGCTCCCACTTGAACCAGGAACCTTTCTCTCCTGTGAGTTTATCAGCCAAATAGACCTTCAGCGCTGATACCAGTTGTTAGAAAATTATATATTACATAGCAATGGAACAAATAAAATATTGCATAAATATAAACACATAAAACACATAAAACAAGAGAGACATAGATATATGTGGTTCACCCAATTTGGGCTACGTCCACGGAGAAACAACCAGTATTTCCTTTTATATTATCCAGCAAAATGAAGAGATACAACCTACATCATATCCATTGTAATTCCCTCTTTTCTCTCACACAATCTCCTCTCCCTTTCTTGCTTAGAATATAGATCTACATATATGCAATACAATGCCCTCATATATAGTGAGGGGTTGCCTTCTAGGGAAAAAAAATCTAAACTAAACATAACTTCTACCGTCATATCTTTGCCTAATGAATGGCCTAGATTGACTACGAAATTACAACATTTTACCAGGAAAATTTACATCCGTTTTTAGCATTGTGGATACTGCCCCTGATCCCCCACCATGGGGGGGGGGATCCAAATAATCGTCGTCGCCCCCCCGGCGGCATACATTTTATGGGCAGTGTTGCTGCCACATTAAAAATTGGGGTCCAATACAGCGATACCTCTGAATAAAGAAGATAATTAGGCTCCACACCCAACAATATCACTATGGATGAGCTCCTTGGATTTCCCTCAAGGATAAAGTAAGATTCATCTTCCTCCCTAGGATAGTATCAGGTCCTAAAAAATCCTAGATGGGGCCAAATCACACACTTCTAATTCAACCTAGATACTAAAGTTTAGGGGAGACAATGAAGTGGATTCAAGATTTGTTCTTTAGGCTATTAAAATCCTATTAGAGAGGCTATCTAAATTTAGGGAACAAAAGGACTAGTTATTTGACCACGAGGAAAGTGACTCCACTACTTTGGAGATTGCACACATGGTTTTTTGTAAATGAATTATGTCTAGAGTGAATATTTTTCCAATCCCTTTTAGAACTATATTATGAGGGGTGCTCCCAACCCCACATGCATTATAGGACATGAAAATGGTAGCTTATTTATTTTTTCTAATGTCCTGTTTAGCTTGTAATTAGCCCAATGAGATTTGATATTTTCCTCCCACCTATGACCCTTGAGTCTTCTCTATTGCTAATCCACATTCAATAGCCCCATTTCCCTTATAATTATAATGAGGGTGTAAAAGATACCCTCATATTTGAGGGTGACTAGACAAACTCTTCTACCTAGAATATGTTGAGTCTCTCGAGCAGAATGAATGGAATGCACCTTGACATTTTCCTTCACTAGAGCATGATTTTGAAGGCTTGGGAGAACGTTCATTTAAGAGAAAACCATTACTATGATAAAAAATGAATTTTCTGAATGGGAGAGAAGGATCGGGGATAGAGAAAGTGTGCTTAGGATTAGCTAATGGCATGGAAGTGAAATCCAGTATTAGTGTGAAAGAAATAGGATGAGATTCATAAACTAATTATTTATTCCCCAACATAGATGGAGAGATGGATTCAAGATGGAATGTCCTAGGTGATCTTTGAAAGATCCTACTTAAACCAAACCATGCTCTACATCCATCATGGGAAATTTTAAGAATGGAAGTTTATCTTAAAGTTTACAAATCTCGGTGAATCTCAGTAGTCCATAAAATGAAATATGTAGAAAATTGGAAATATTTCTATAAAAATACTTAAAATTTATAATTTTATAATAATTTTATATAGTCTCTAAATAATTTTTTGGCGATTTTTAAGGTAGAATAATTCTATACTATAAAATTTTGGCGAATCATTTTTTTTAAATTGGAAATTAGTGAATAAATTTTTTTCGACAAGCATGGAAAATTAGCCCACCTAAAAATATTAGCCCCTAAAAATTTCCCTAGCATCCACCCTCAATGAACCTATTGTTGAACCATGAAAATAAACTATTTTTGTTATTTATCCTCCCATTCATATTCCTAAAATATTTCCATGTTTACTATTTTAGACTCAATTTCCATAATTTTGATATATAATATGTCTTGAGCTACAAGGGTTAAATATCAAAGAAATCCAAGGTAAAATTTCCATCATTTTATATTTTCATGCATTCTTTAAATGAAAAAAATTAAATTGTAGGTATAGAAACATAAACATTCTATAGCTAGTCTCTAATTATGTAGCCATGTCGCAAGTTTATACAAGTGCGAGCATGATACAACAAAATCATAAGTTTGAGGATGTAAAAAATGGTAACCTAAATATCTTCCACCTATATGATTCAACCCAACATTTTCCAGATCACCACAAAAGAAAAATCAAAGGTATAGTCAAGTTGTGGTAGAGTACATTTATTGTGTTGTCAGAGTATGGACTAGTAACAAGTTGTTGATACAAGTTTTGGATCACCCCATGAAGATCAATCCATATTTGATAATCATATTATGTATGAGAAATTCATGCATCTTTAACATGAATTTATCAATACATGTTTGAAACCCCTTGACTTATATTTTCATACAATATGAATGGAATTATATTAAAAGAGCAATTACTAAAAATAAAATTAGATATCTCTGACAAATTATATTTAAGTTATATAAATGCTCATCATGTGGATGATGTGGGGAGTTAAGTTTTGTTATGTGGAATTACTTTGATACTTTAATAAAAACTTAATTACTATCATATTAATTCCCTGTGTGATTATAGTTTGTGAATGATTTCATAGTGTAGTTCTTAATAGTATTAGAGGACATACAACTTCCTTGTCAATGTGCGACCGAGCCAAGAAGGTCCCCTATGTAAGCGAGGTTTTTCTCTTTTATTTTTGATTTTCTTTACAGTTAGTTTAATTACATGTTTTCAAAGTTTTAGACTCCTATTAATTTCAATTGATCTAAATGTGTGTTCTTGTTTTGTTTTATTTATAGTTTGGTGTGGTGCATCAGCGTAATGTAGGCTATTCATATTAACCATCCAATTGAATAAGGAAATGTTCATCCTAAATTGTATAACACTAGATCATTTCATTGTTCAATTAAAAGTCTTCACATGTATTTGAGGGTTTGAAAATGTTCAGAAATATGACTGTGTTGAATATAGTTTAATTTCAATTTTTACCAGAGCTAAATTTGTGTTTTCAATACTCAATAGCAACCAATTTGTAATGCATTCTCTATATATTAATTTAGAGGCTAGATCATGCATATATTGTTAATTACACTTTGTTGGTTGTAGTATTTGTATGACTAATGAGCTAACATAAATTGTCAACTAGAGTTCGTAGACTTATAGGTGTAGCACAGGAAATCCTTGAAAAGACTCCACATACCTATAAGACAAACTCTATTCTATTATGTTCATAAATGCACCTTGAAGTTCTTGTAGTCACATATCAAATCCCAATCGATCTCATGCAAAAAATTTGGTAGTTTATTAAGAGTAAAATCCTAATTAATAATTAACTGAGAAACTAGTCACTAACTTCTTAATTAACTAAACAAACCAATCAAAAAAATTGCCTTAGCAACTACAAAATACAAGCATGTAAACCCTAGATAATCCAACTCACTTCTAATGTCAAACAAGAAATTTCAATCAAAATGGAAACTCTATTGAAGTTCCTGCACTAGGTTCTATCTCCACTCCACTTTGTGTGAAGTAAAAAAAATTAAGAAAATGGCTAGTCTTATCTAGTCTACAATAAGCCTGAAGCACTAAGGGAAAAAAGTCATCAAAATATTGTGAAACAAATCATCGTTGAGCATGTAACAAAGTATTGCTATAGTTTATAATATTTGGTTAAAACATTCAAATATATATAAAATTATTTCCAAGGTATTTGTAACCCTTGTAATGTTACTCATCCAAATCTGAATGCCAAACAATCATAAGTCAAGGCGCTATGAAAATATCCAAGAGACAGAGTATAAAAATTTCACACATGGGACTTAATGAATTTATAAACAAACCACATAGTCAATACGCCAAATCTATAAACAAACACACACTATATTCTATATTAACATACCATACAACAAACTAAATACCAAGAGCAATGTCGAGCTGGTCTGGTTGGGCCCTACCCAACCAACTTGCACCCTCGATAAATAGTTTAAATCACATAGTCAAAATAACCATTAGATACACTAGAAATGAAGAAAGAAACATGGAATCAAGGCTTGTATTAGTAAAGTTCAGTCTCATATTACATTGGAGGTCAATGAATCAGATCTAGTTGATAAAGAGTGACACTCTATCATTAAAATAACAACATATTGCTATCACAGGTATGCTAGATTGGCTTGAAGCCATAGGTTGATTTATATAATTTTTTGCAATACAAGTGGCTATCAAATGAGTAAACTAAATGAAAATTAAATAGACAAAGATCCTCACAGTCTGCCATCAAAGGAATTCTAGTGAATCCATAGTGAAAGCAAATAAATCCAAATTTAGTACAAGAATAACTTCCACTAGTAGCTCCTCTATCTTTAGCTTGAAATTGAAAGTAATCGAAACAGGCATGCTTTGACTTGAGCTTGATTTGAAACGTATATTAAAGGTGTGTACCAACTCATTAACCACTGACCCTCATGGTTGGTTTCAACAATCAAAGTTACCTACATGTCCATTGTTGTAATGTAGAGTACAAGAACTGCACTTACCCTGGTTAGTGACTTAAAAAATATCATAAACCCTAGAAAAAAAATAAAAGAAGGAATTTCATAAAAAATAATGATTTACATATCAAATTTTAAATAATATGCAATCTATACTCAAGTCTTCATTGTAACATCAAAAGTATTATGGAAATGCTAGGTAAGGACTCAAAAATTGGTAAAATGAGGGAGCAAGGGAGGGTATTATATAGGGAAAAATGAATAATTGTATGGTCCTAACATCTCATGCAGCCTAGCTCTTTTGTGTGTCCTAACACAAGTAGGGGTATACCATTGCTCCACTACAAAAAAACAAAACTTGAAATTCCTCCACTATCACTTCTTAATTTGAATATTGACCTGTGAGCCTAAAGTTTGTCATCTCCTTAAATTTACTCTTAAGCCTCCTATTATTGGTCTTTAAGTAGGAAAAGTGAATTCTCCACCTCTTAGAATTTTCTTTCAACTCTTCCACTTCTTTCAATAATTTTTCATTTCTGGTTCTCAAGGTGGCATTTTGAGACTTCAGGAAATAGTCAAGGAGCTCAATATGATTCACTTTTTCTTACAAATCTTTGATATTTTTCTTGTCCTTATTTTTTTACAGCAAAGACTTGATTGACATTGATTCTTCATGATTTTATAATATTCACCCATATGACTAGCACTAGGATCACCCATTTCAACAACTACATCCACCAAGACTGACAAATTTCCTTTTTTGGACTCGAACGCCTTGCCAAGAGTAGACCCTTAGTCACTCACTACGTATTTCGATTCTTATGCGATATGAAATTCCTTTGTAGGGTTTTAACTGATAAGAGTCTTATTTCTTCTGTCAACATAGGGATTTTTTCATTCACATATCGTTCATGTTTTGTGTTAAGTTCATCGTCTAATAAAGAGATTTCGGGAACCATTGTTTGAAATAATACTGAGAGGGGGGGTAAATCAGTATTTACAATTCAATAATTTTCAATTTCCAATCATATTTATATTTGCTACTTCAGTGAAGTGAACTTGCATGTGTATGCTACTATGATTAAGGAAACTAGCGTATACCTAGAGAACTTATGATTTAGTCAATTTATCATGTGTTGATCTTTAACCAGTGCATTAGTATATAGTAACTATGTGTAGTAATAACATAATAAACCATCACACATAAGCAACACACATGAATACCAAGATTTAAGGTGGAAACCCAATGCAGGAGAAAAGCCACCTGATGTTGTCGTCTTTGTCTTATTTTTAATATAAAGAAAATCGATTTATAATATTGTACTGCTGCAGACTCATACCAGTATGCAGGCACCCACCTGTAGAATGCTACAACCTTCTCTCGTTTTCAAACTTCTATTGGAAGGGAGCTACAACCCCCTAGCTCTTGTACTAGCCTATATGTTTACTAGTACGTAGGCGCTAACCTATAGAAGGCTACGACCTTCTCTCTTCCTCCAGGGACCACATTTCATTAATTTTCAGACTGGATGCTCTGGTACACAAAAATGCAATATGAAGGCCTCGTTTCATCAAATTTTCACACTGGACCCATCAGAGACATAGAAACTCAAACTGCATCAACCAAAAATTAGTTAATATGAACAATCAAATCATTTTCATCAGAACACTATGCTAAACCAAGAAACCTGCATCATCAGTAAGAACTAGCTACAACCTAAAAAATCATACATTATAATGTATACAATAATTAAATGAATCCAACCTGTGTGTATACGCTACTTCCTGCAACAAAACGTGTATATACCTCAAAACTACTAAATCATAAAAACTTCTGAATCAAATCTGTACCAACCATTAATATTCTGAACATCTATTGTCAATTGCAGAGTTCTAGAAAGTTAGCAGCAAAGATAACCCTTCTCACTTAGTCAATCAAACAATCAGACACAAACTCTTTATGCATTCAGTTTTACTTTCAGATCTAAGAAGACTTCATTGACAGATAGCAGCAAAACAGTAGCATTGATCAAATAGATCAGTCATTTCTAAACAATAGCCTTTTATTTTGCATAAGCTACTTGTAAGAGTCGAACCTACGTGTATACATGCCTTTACTAAGGTAAACTAGTGTATAGATCTGCAAATATTAACTTACACCTTCACTGCTATTCCAGACTTCAGACATACCTAGATCATGATATTTAAAGAATAAAACATGCTTAAGTAATCAGATCTAGCCCAACCAATATCAGATCATACAATGATAAGTCATTTCAGGTCTTATGATCCTGATCCAACATTGTATCCAAGGTGCACAAAATATTTCAAATTATATCATAATCATAACCCTTGCAACATAAAATATACTTCAGATAGAATTATTTCTAAGAAAACCTTTCACTTGCACACTAGCCCTTTGATCTTCTCCTCCTTATATAGTTTTGGCCTTCCTCAATACCTCGGACGAAAGCAACACTTAGAGCCTGTGGTATTATTAGACGGGATCAAATAGTCGTTACTCCACTCAAAATTGTGGGCTAATACCATGGTATTGACCCTTGGTATTCTTTACTCTTGAATTTTCTTGATTTTCCAACCCAAGGATAATTTTAAGGATGGAAAATTTTCTTGAAGTTTAAAACATTGGCGAATCTCACTAATCCCTAATATGCAAATTATAAATGTTTATTGATATATTTGTAAAATTAATCAAATTTATAATTATTTTATATATAGTCTCTATATAATGTTGGCGATTTTTAAGGTAAAATAATTTTATATTCTAAAATTTCGGCGAATCGTCTTTTATAAAATTGGAAATTGGCGAATCTTTTTTGTGGAAAAATCATGGAAAATTAGCCCACTGGGCGAACATTAGCCCCTAAAATTTTCCATGTTCCAACCCATACGTGTTTTTCCTCTTGTGAAAGTGTGTGCATACATATACGCTCTTTTTGTTCTATGAACCTACGTGTATATGCTGCTTTGTCAAGTTGAACCTATGTATACAACCTAAACTATTTGAAAACATCATTTTCCTTCAACTTCTTGAATCTGATCAGTAAACCTTTGTTCCAACTTCTTGTTCTTATGTACCAATGACCTGTTACCTATTAATTGACCTGTTACACTATGAGTTGCATTTTATAAAATCTGAGCTGACCTGTGAGTGAGTTGCCATCAAGGACAACACTTGTATCATAATGCCAACTATCACCCCTTTGGACTTGATGGCAACCATATTGGTGTTGATTACTGCAAGTTGTAGAAACTGTTAGAGATATCAAGCAATACAAAAATACTCTCCCCCTTTGACATCAAGGGAAAGGGCAGACCAAGAGATTCTCCCCCTTTGAGATACACATGTTTTCCATGCTCCCCCTGAGTACATGGAGAGTCTGCAGAGATATGTAAAAGAATAATATGACTCTATGACTCAACTAAGAGAGTATGACCTCCCTAAGACCAATGACTCATACATACTTCAATCACCCAACCAAGTGGGGATACACCAAATTTGACTCATCCACCCAACCAAGTGGGGATATACCAATTGTTTATACATGACTAAAATAGTAATTATTACATCATCCTTCCCATGCATAGTGGAGACACAAATTATATCATATTTCTAATATGACTGATTAAAAAAAGACTATAACAGAAGGAGACATATTACACCCTAGATCTCTACATGACCTGTGCAACAATTGATATGAATATTCGAAACCATAGATGAAATTGGCAACCATAATCTCAACAATGCAAAATGTTAGATAAGACTAGTGCTCCCCCTGAACCTATGCTACATGTGCATTGTCAACAAATCATTCATCAAGGCATCTTCATTAGTTAGATAAAAATCAATTTAAAAAGCATAACAATGGACCGTAGTCATCATTATCAGACTGAGCACCCATATTAGAGTCTGGCCCATTGTTTTTCTATCATAAAAAAATATACGCTTCTTCAACCACAAAAGCTCGCATATATACGTGACTATCCTTCATGAAACCCGTGTATAGGAACCTTCCTCTAAAAAACTGGATTTAACAGCAGGATAATGCAGAAACTACTTCCAGCTTTTGCCTGAGATATTCAAATGTTTCTCTGGGAAGCGGTTTGGTGAATATATCAGCAACCTGTTCTTTGGAGGGAACATACTCCAATTTCACCTTTTTTTCAAGCACTTGTTCTCATAAAAAATGGTACTTAATGGGTACGTGCTTGGTCTTGGAGTGCATGATTGGATTTTTCGAAATACTGATGCACTTGTATTATCACATAGAATGGATATGGGTGGAGAACATGTGATTTGAATGTATTGAAATGTTTGCATCATCTAGAGTAGTTGTGTGCAATAAGACACAGCAGCCACATATTCCACTTCAGCTGTAGATAAGGCAATCGAACTTTGTTTCTTGCTGAACCAAGACACTAACTGTGATCTTGTATAGAATGCACCTCCACTAGTGCTTTTTTGATCATCAACATTTCCTGCCCAATCCGCATCTGTATATGCATGAAGAGTGAGATCTGTATCTTTAGGATACCATAAACCAAAGTCTTGAGTTCCTTGAAGATATTTGAATATTCATTTTACAGCCTGAAGATGTGATTCCTTTGGATTTGCTTGGAACCTCCCAACAATTCCTACTGCATGCATTATATCAGGTATGGTACCTGTTAGATAAAGTAGACTTCCAATCATAGATTTGTATGTTGGTTGAATCCCTATAGGTGATTCATCATTAGAGCTGAGACTACATCTTGTAACCATTGGAGTACATACAGGTTTAGAATCTTCCATTCCGTATTTCTTTAGAACCTGCTTGAGATACTTGGTTTGTGAAATAAAAATACCATCTTTTGTTTGCTGGACTTCTAGACCAAGAAAATAAATAAGTTCACCAAGTAAGGACATCTAAAATTCTTGCTGCATAACTGAAGCAAAGTTCTGACTCATAGATTCTTCATTGCTACCAAAGATGATATCATCAACATAAACAACAATAATTAGCAGTTTATCATTTTTATTCTTTGTGTATAAGTTGTTGTTTGCAGAAAATTTTGTGAAAGCTTGTTGTTGTAGATATTTGTCAAGACGATAATACCAGGCCCTTGGAGCTTGTTTTAGACCATATAGAGCCTTTTTGAGCTTGCATACAAGTTTTGCATCATTTCCTAGAATGAATCCTTCTGGTTGCTCAATATAAACTTCTTCTTCTAAACCGCCATTAAGAAAGGTTGATTTTACATTCGTTTGATATACTTTGAATTTTTGAAAACTTGAAAGAGCAAGAAACATTCTTATGGCTTCAACTCTGGCAATAGGTGAAAAAGTTTCTTCAAGTCTATACCTTCTTGTTGAGCATACCCTTTACAAACAAGTCTTGCTTTGTTTCTAATAACCTCTCCATTTTCATTCAACTTATTCTTAAATATCTATTTTGTTCCTATAACATTTTTATCATGAGGTCTAGGAACTAATTCCCAAGCAGGGAAAATTTTAAGGATGGAAATTTATCTCAAATTTTAGAAACCTTGGCGAATCTTGCTAGTCCCTAATGTGAAAACTATAGAATATTTGGTGACATATTTATAAAAATATTCAAATTTATAATGATTGTTTGTATAGTCTCTATACAATTTTGGTGAATCTTTAAGGTAAAATAATTTTATACTATAAAAAATAATTTGGTGAATAATTTTTAGAAAAAATGGAAATTGGCAAATATTTTTTTGGAAAAACATGGAAAATTAGCCCACTTGTGAATATTAGCCACTAAAATTTTCCTTGTTCCCAAGTATCATTCTTTTCAATTTGGTTAAGTTCTTCATACATGGCCTTAACCCAACATTCATCTTTTCTAGCTTCATTTACATTCTGTGATTCTATGGAGGATAGTAATGCTAGATGACTTGAGGTTCCTGTAAGAGTTATTCTTGTCTATACTCCAGACCCTTTTTCTCCTAGAATTTGAGATTCTAGATGATTCTTTTGAACATACTTGGATGGAGTATTTTCCCCATCTATTGTATCTTCTTCTTATGCTTCATTGGTTTCTTCCTCTATATCATTTTGATTTGATACGGGAAAGCATTCACCGTCTTCCTCATTGTCATATTCCTTTGTTGATTTCATTTGTTCTGGATTTCTGCATGCTTCATCAATTACTACATCAATGCATTCAACAATTTTCCAAAGTCTTTTATTATAACATTTGTATCCTTTACTTCTGGATGAATAACCAAGAAGAATTCCTTCATCTGCTCTGGGTTCAAACTTACCAAGTTTGTCATCAATATTTTTAATGAAACATTTGCTTCCAAAAACTCTAAAGTGTTTTACAATAGGAGGCTTACCATACCAAATTTCATAATTAGTTTGATCACTATTTACCCGAACATTATCTTTGTTGAGAATAGTCACAATGGTAAATGCAGCTTCAACCCAGAAAGTGGCAGGAGTTCTAGATTCATCAAGAATAGCTCGAGCCATTTGTTGAACTGTTTTGTTCATTCTTTCCACTACACCATTTTGTTGAGGAGTTTTGGCAATAGAGAACTACCTTTTTATTCCATGTTGTTCACAAAAGTCAAAGAATTCATCTGATATGAATTCTCCCCCTCAAACAGATCTGAGAAATTTGATTTTTCGATCTAATTCATTTTCAACTAAAGCCTTGAAGGCTTTAAACTTTTCAAATGCTTCATCTTTATGCTTTAGTAGACTATCCAACACATTCTAGAAAAATCATCAATGAATAAAATAAAGTATTCTTCTCCACGAGGTGGAATTTTTCCTTGTTGGTCCATGCAAATCAGTATGGATGAGTTCAAGAGGCTTACTTGTTGATCCTTCTTTTTCATTGAAATGAAATCTGGTTTGCTTACCAACTTGACATGGTTTTCATATGGTATTTTTTGGGATGATGATATCTGGAAGATCAGAGACTGCCTTGAGCCTGCATGCTTTTCTTATTTGAGAAAAACTTATATGTACCAATCTTTTGTGCCATAACTAGTTTTCATCTGTTTTGCTTAGATAGGATTGATTTTGTCCTCCTTTGAGTATGTGTAAATTGTTTGGAGTTTTTATACCTTTGATTACGATCTTTCCTGTATCAAGCTCATGAACCACACATTCGTTTGATCAAAACACAACTTCATTTCCTTGATCACGCATTTGACTGACACTCAACAAGTTATGTTTTAAACCATCAACATACATGACATTTCCATCTTTAACCTTATATTTCAAATAAACAAAACCTTTACCTCTATTGATGGCTGGTGTGTCATTTCCAAAGGAGACATTCTTTCCCTTTTCTAAAGAATTACATGAATGAAGTTTCTCTTTATCACCTGTCATGTGTTTGGAGCATCCGTTGTCAATGTACCTGTTAGCGCTTGAATTTGACCTCAGGCTGAAAAAACAAAATCCAAGGCAACATCAAACCACTTAGCCTCGTAGCTAGCCCTACGGGGACAGGAGAGGGCTCTCTCTGGGTCTATCTCGGCAAAAGGTCTTCAAAGGGCGGAGATGACCAATAAAGAACACTGATTTTAGGCTAGTAAACTGATAGGGAAAGTTTGATTTTAAATTTTTAGAGTTTTGTTGGAAAACTGAGCACAGCAATTTTGGGTGCGGGGATAAGACACAGTTTTTGCAGAGGTCTTTTTGGGGCAAGGTAGGAGATTGTCTTGATGCCTTTGAATTAAGTGAATGGATAGAAATGACCGGTGAGGAGCTAAAGAGAGCAAGAAACCTTCGAGAGTTCTCCTTAGACAGATGAAAACATAGATATTAAGCAAACTTAAAGGCAAAGCATAGAAACCATGAATTCTACCTTAACACTTCATTTACTTAATGTGCAGAAAAGAAGGAGTAGGAAAATGATACACATAAAAAACTTACAAGTACATGAAAGAAGCACACCATCAACACAAAACACCATAGGAATCCCAAATAGTGCTGCAAAACCCTGGTCTTTCCTTTGCCAAAATTGTAGAGATACAAAGAGTAAAACAGTCTAAGCTTATCCCTCAAGAGTCAACCCATGAAAATGACTAATAAAGTACATAATATAGGCAATATAACACACTTCATTGCCTCTAGGGGTCGAGCTCATCATCCTAGGAGCTGTTTCAACCAATTCTAAACTGAGCACTACAATCTAGGCAATCAAAACAACTTGCCTCTATAAGCTAGGAAACCAATTCATTCATTAATTTTTTGCCATTTTATGAATGAATCTTCTCGAATAGGTAAAAAGTGTCATGTCAATCATGAAATTACATCAAATACATCAAGGAGGATGAAAAATCCAACCAAAAAGTCAAAACTAGTCACTGTTGCGTTTTCCTGTGCTGAAGATGCAAAACTGGAAATTTTTCCCAACGCGTAGCGCGGCATTTCCCAACGCGTAGGGCGCCTTTCAGGCCACTTTTGAGGCACTTCCCGGAATCCAAATGAGGTACAAGTGGGCTTGTTGGAAAGGTATGGATGTCTACTCTCTATACCAAGTGGAATTTCTTAATTCGGTAGCCATTTGCCCCTCCAAAATTGCAATCTCCCAAGACTGCTTCCTGTGTGTCCAAAAAGTGGCAGAAGGTCATTTTTTGCTTGTTTTTTGACCTTTTGGGTGCTCAAATCTCCATGAAACTTCTTGGCAGTGGCTGAGCAAGTGTATTTTGTCATGAAAAATCCAAAAATGCTGAGTTTTCCTGAAATGGACCTCCCCAACTTAAGGGTAGCGCGCGGCGCGCTACGCGTTGAGGGCAAAAACCTGTTTTTGGCACAAAAAATTCAAAATTGACCAAAATTGCTCCAAATTTCCTGAATTTTGAGCTGGAGGTGTATCATTGAGCACCATGCTCCCTCAAGGTGGCTTCAGCCAAAATCTGAAGCGAATCATGCCTTTTCCTCCGTTTTAGTGCCTTGGCCAAGTGTGCTTTGAGTACCTTCATTTTTGCTTTGCACACATGCATGCGGGCCCAATAATGGTTCTTCATGTGGCGGAGCATGTCTTTGTCCCTGTTTTCCTTTGCTATCAACCTCTATAAATGAGTGTTCACCTGAATGAGCATAGAGTTTTGCTCCTTAGGTGTCAAATCACCGGGTCTCTTGCGAGCCAAGTTTCGGTCTTCTCGGATCCTCCGCAACTCATCAAGAGTGTGTTCATCCTCTAATTGCTTGTTGCACTGCTCTAAGTATGTGATTGTCCAATTTTCCATTTCCAACTTTTGCTGCAACAAGTCATTTTCAGCCCTTAGTTGCTGGATGATCTCCTTTGGCTCTAAGCTAGGAGAACTGATATCAAGGTCAACAACATCTATGCCTGGATCACCTGATGGCCCCTCGTCAATCTTGGGCTGCTTGCCTCTCTCTTGTACCTGTGATGTTGTCGAAAGCAAGGCCCCTTCCAGCTGATGTGGAGATAACACTCGCTGTGCTGATGAAGAAGGCGAGACCCCTTCCACCTGATGTGGAGATAATACTCGCCGTGCAGATGCAAATAAGGCCCTGTGGCCTCTCTGATATGTAACATAAGGAGGAGTGTTGACATGCTCTGGCTCAGGAATGTCAAACTGATGTGAAGGCCCTCCCTTATCATGGACAATCTCGGGAGGTGGCTGTGGCACCATGAAGAAGTCGCGAGAAATGAAATCCTCCCAAGCAATAGCCTGCTGTGCCAACTGATGCATCACTATGATCTCGATCAGTGCATAATGATATATACTTTTGAGCTGCTGTGTGGGATTCTTCCTTTGAACTACGGGCACCATCTTCTCTATATTTCGGCACATGAAAAATGGAATGTTCATCATTCGTACCCGGGTGAAATGCATCAACAAACGGATATGGTACGAATATAAACGTGAAAATCTGCCCTCACAAGTGAAATAACGCATAATGAGCCTCATCAAGGTTGCATACTCATCCCTTAGGAATCTGAAAGGAAAAACAACAGTAAGGTGCCTCATGCATATGGGTTTGATGTATGGTTGATAATGAAATTTATCTAGCAGCTTGCGCTTGGTCCACTCTTCCCCAACATTTGGTATCCCGGTGGCTTGAGCAACCATTTCAGGTGATAAGGTGAAATCTACTCCTGCAAGGTTCACATGGCCATTGTGCAAATGTAGGACAAACAAGCGGACCAACTCTCTATGGTGTTGAATTTGTGAGATCCTCTCACAATATCCAAAGCATGATTGATATTGAAAACATGACATTGCAAGTGGACAAGCTTGCAAATGAGCCAATGAAGTGGGCTCCTCTCTGACATGCCGACCACCCTTACCACCCTTATGATGCCTGCTTGGCACTTCTACCTCTGGTGTTGAATCACTGTCATAGCTATGCTCATAATCTGATTCGGTTTCTGACATGGTTATGAAGGCAAGATGACTGAAATATATTGCTGACTTGGCACCCAATTAACTGCTTTTTGACTTTTTCAAATGTTGTCACCAAGGGGACATAAATACAAGGGAATTGTTAGGGATAGGGGAACATGTGGGAATTAGGGAGAATAAACACAAAGAAGGAATTTAGGGAAGACAAGCATGGGAAATTACAAAATTGTGGGATTTTAAAGTGAAGTAGGGTTTAGGAATTAAGTATGCTTTTAGGAATTTTAAAGAGGAGAATGATGAAATTTCAAGGGAAAATTTGAGGGAGAAAGGTGATGAAAATGAGGGAAAAAGGGATTTATAAATGGGCAACCTTGGACAGCAAGAGAAATTTGAAACCCTAGTACCATTGAAACTTTAAATTTTTCACAACAAGGGAGGGTTTTGATTTATCATTTACATAGCATTTGAACATATTAATTCTCTTTTTCATCTTGCAAAACAAAATCTAGGCATAGAGGAGAAGCCTACCTGAAATTTGCCTGAGAGAAAAATCGATTTGATGACTTGCTGGCAGTTTGTTGAGCTGAAACCCCAACGCGTAGCACGCCCTGCCCAACGTGTAGCGCCCCTCTGACATGTAGCGCACGTGCAAAATAACACTTAAAAAATCTCCCTGACGCGTAGCGCGCCCCTGATGCGTAGCGCGCCTCTCCTGACGCGTAGCGTGCCTCTGAAACTGCTCAACTTGCTCAAGAACTCCTAAAATCGACTTTGCAAGGATTCACTTAGCTTGTAAGAGGAAAATGAATTGCAAATGAGGAGTGATGTGCTTTTATAGGTTTCCTTTTGATTTTTACTTGCCCAAAACCCACTTTGTAATGTTTTGAGTGTTGACACTTTTTGAATTAATTGGCTTTGACCTTTGATTTATTTTCTTTGAAAAATTGGTTGAAATGATGATTTCTTCTGAAAATTTTTGCAGGGATAGCTTCTAGGATGCTTTGGCAAAGGAGACCAAGGTTGCACTTCGACATTTGAAGAATTTTAAATTTTGAGAATTTTTACAAAAATGAGATAATGACCTTTGTTTTCAAAAACAGAGTTTTTGAGAACAAGGTGAAAATTTAGTTGTACAATGATGAGAATTTTTGAAACAATGTTTAATGAAGGACATCCCTCTGGCCTGCTGGTCCTTTATGACCTCTCAAGACAAAAATGGACTCAACCCTAGACCTAAGACCTTAAAACCTAAAGCAAGATGAATGACCCTTTGAGGATTTTATTTACTTGAACAAACTTGAACCAGCAGTGCCAAACAAGAGGGGAATAACGACACAAACTCCCTCCACCAGGATTATGGCATGCCTAATGGAATGCAACATGATCACACTGATGGGACACCTAATCATGAAATGCAAAGAGCTTTGATCTCTGGTGGAGGGCTACTAGACCGACTCTAACATTGGCTCCAATGGGGATGGTAGCTCCTTGGAGGTGCCAAGAACCGCAAACCTCTGGGAGAGCAGACCAGTGCTTTCAACCATTGGGCGATGGAGTCATTATTTACTCATTTGACACAAACTCTGACAGCTTTAGTGACTGCAGATTTGACTGAAAATTGGACACAACTTTGACCCAAACTAACTCAATTGTGGACAGAAAATGGACTGATAAAAACACCTTGACAAACCTCAAACCAACCAATCTCCATCTTCAGAATTATAGCTTTCACCGCAGGCCCCAGACTGAGGATGAAAGATTAGCAAACACATGCGATAAAACAGAAGTAAAACGGTATATACAATGATGGTGACACGAACAGAAAATGCTCAGACATGGTACCTCTTCAGCAGCCGACCATTGATCGACCCTCCGGGATAATCATCTTCGTTCATTTCCTTGAGAAGAAAAGCATTTTGGCCACGATATGCTGTGATCTTATAGGGACCCTTCCATAAATTATCAAATTTGTCGTGCTTCCCTTTGTCTTCATTCCGAGCATCCCACTTCAAAACCACATCATCTATTTGGAATTCATCTGATTTTTCTTTCCTGTCATAAATCTTCTTTATGCGCTCTTGCAACCTGAGAGTATTGTGAAAAACCTCCTCCCGTGTCTGCTGTAAATGAATCGTTTGATTAATCCGCCTTTGCATGGGATCTTCCTCACTATCAGCTTCTTGAAGCAATTTGACCACCGGAATAGCAAGCGAAGTAGGAAACACTGCATCTATCCCGTACACCAACTCAAAAGGAGACATGCCAATTGACTTTTTATGACTTACCCTATCAGCCCACAGTGCATTCACTAATTTTTTATGCCAGCTCTTCTTATTGATTTCCAGCAACTTTTTAATGATATTTACCAAGGACTTATTTGAAGATTCTGCCAACCCATTTCCTTGCGGATGGTAGGCGGTAGAATGCCCCAAGCTGATATTATACTTGTAGCAAAAGTCAACCATTCTCTTTGATTTAAATGCTGCTGCATTATCTGTAATTAACTTACTTGGACAGCCAAAACGTGACAGTATATTATTTTCAAGGAAAGAAATAATTACCGCATCCGTGGCCTGCCGGGTGGGAATGGCTTCAATCCATTTTGTGAAGTAATCTGTAGCTGTCAATATCCATCTATGCTGTCCTGACGATGCTGGATGAATCTCACCGATAAAATCCAAGCCCCACTGCTGAAATGGTGCGCTGACTTCAATTGGTTTGAGAGGCAATGGCTGTAATTTCTGTTTCCCTTGAAAAATTTGGCACTCATGACAACTCTTAACAGCTTTATATACATCTGAAAACAATGAAGGCCAATAAAAACCTACCCTTAGGATCTTATTTGCTGTAGTCTTCCAAAACAAATGACCCCCACAGTCACCTTTATGAAAATCTTCCACCACTGTTTTGGCTTCCTCCTCAACCAAACAATTCAGCAATATTCCACCAGGGTCTTTCCAATATAGTGCAGATTTAAGGATGCAAAACTTGGCTGCTTTCAACTTCAATGTCCTACTTTTATTTCGAGGCATCCCAGGAGGTGAAGACCAATTTTGAAGTACATATACAATATCAACATACCAAGGAGAAGAAATAAAGATATCAGATACCTGTTGTGTTGAATTCTCCTCATCTTCATCGGACATGGCAGCTATCAAATTGATGTCTAGGACATGTAGATTTGTTTCAGCCATCAATTTGGCAATACCTTGCCCTTTGATCAACTTAGTGGGTTTAATTTCCACATCATACTCTAATAATGCAACAATCCACTTTCCCCACCTTCCTTCTGGTTCTGCCTGTACCAACACATCCTTTACTGCCACATTAGGAACATATGCTATAATGTGGGAATGCAATATATACACACGGAAATCCTTCAGGGCCTTCACAAGCGCAAGCGCTTGTTTTTCGATGATGTTATACTTCAACGCTCCGTCTCTTATAATACGGCTGAAAAAAGCAATGGGCTTCTCAACTCCATCTCTTTTTTGCATTAATACAGCTGCCAATGTGTGCTCAGAGGCAAATGAAAACAAAATAAAATCTTGTGTGTAATGCGGACTGATTAAAGTAGGGGCTGAAGATAGAACCAACTTTACCAAATTGAAAGATTTTACCGCCTCTTCGGTCCACTTTAGCTTGTTGTCCTTTTTCAGCATGTTTGTGATTTCTCTAAGGTGCTCTGCAAGATTCGGAATGAAGCGACGCAGAAAATTCAGCTTACCATTAAAGGACTGTATTTCTTTTTTGTTCCGGGGCTGCTCAAGTTGTTGAATAGCTTCAACACGTGCAGGATCTATATGGATACCATCTTTGGAAATGATGTGACCCAAGAGCTTGCCTTCACTCATGGCGAAAAGACTTTTCTTTGGATTAAGCGAAATACCATATTTTCTGCACTTTTGAAAAACAATTTTCAAGTGATATAAATGTTCTTCATCAGATTTTGAAAATATAGTCAAATCATTAAGGTAAACAACTAAAAAGACATCTTTCTCGTTGGCGAAGGCCATGTCCATTGCACGCTGAAAAGTGGCACCTGCATTTTTCAAACCAAATGGCATTTTTGCATAATGAAATGTTCCCCATGGAGTAGTGAATGCCGTTTTGTCACAATCATCCTCATGCACCAAAATCTGATTGTACCTGGAATAGCCATCGAGTAGCGACATCCTTGATGCTCCAACTACTCGCTGCAGTATATGATCCATTTTGGGCAATGGATAATTGTCCTTTAAAGACACCTTATTCAAATTTCTGAAGTCAATGCATAAACAGATCTCACCGGTCTTCTTTCTTACGGGTACCAAATTGGATATCCAATCGGAAAATCTGATAGGTACTATGATTCCAGATTTGTACAACCTATTCACTTCTTTTTCTATCAATGGCAGCAATTTAGGATTGATTCTCCTCATCTTTTGGCGGAAAGGTTTTTGATTTGGCTTTATAGGAATGGTATGTTGAATGATATTAGTATCATATGTTTTCAGATCTGAATAATCCCATGCAAAGACGTTAGAAAATGAAGACAACAATCTGACATACTCCTTTTTTACCTTTGGTGACAATGACTTAGATAACTTTACCATCTTGGGATTCTCAGCTGCTCCAATGTTTACCTCTTCAACACCTTCTTCAGTAGGTCTCAATGTCGGCTTGCGGGCCACATCATCTTGATCAAACAGCTCTTCCAAAGGAATCAATCTTTTAGGAATAAAATTATCCTTAAGTTGCAGCACATCCATTTGATTTACCTCATCTGGTTCAATATCTATGGAAATGTCTTTAAACTCACCTTCAATCTGCAAAAAATCTTTGATTTCTTCATCATCCTGGAAGACTTGCCAACATCGTTGATTATCCGGAACTGTGGGGCGGTGTTTCACATAAATCTCAAATTTGTTGCTGGAATTCATTGGAATTTTTAAGTTACTTGCTGCCTTGGCCAATGCATCAGCAACACCATTTTGTATGCGGGGCACACATGTCAAAGTATGTTCAGAAAATAATTTCAAAATATCTAGGACAACATTTCGATATTCTCTCATGTGAGGATTCTTGGCTTGAAACTCACCTTTAACTTGATTTATCACCAACTCGGAGTCGCCATAGACTGCAATCTTCTTTGCTTTCAGCTTGCGAAGAATTTTAAGGCCAGCAATAAGAGCCTCATATTCTGCCTCATTATTTGAACAATCAAATGCTAGTTTATAAGAACACACTCTCACCTTGCTTGGGACTTTGTCTCGGGCAGAAAAGGGACTTCGAATCCACACACCAATACCAGCACCATCGCTGCCCACAGCGCCATCGAAATCCATGGTCCAAAGACCATCTTCATCTTCCTCCAACTGCTGAAACTGTGTTGCCTCTGTTTTTTCTATCTGCTGCCCCTTAGCTTCAGCTGTTTGCTTCATGGCAGCTGACTTTTCTTCTCTTTCCTTTTGTAGAACTTCTCTAAAATTTTCAGTAATCTCTGGTATATCTTCTGCCTGAACTAACTGACTATCTATCTCATTAAAATTATCAGCAAACAAAACGAACGACTCCAAATCTGTATGTACATAATTTACATGATGATTTATTGGCTTTTCTTTGCTAGTTATCACGTATTTCATCTTTTGCTCCCGATATAACTTTCTCATTTGACCGAAGACTGGAATTATAGCATAAGAAAAATCTAGCTGAAGTGTACCTTTCAACTTAGCTCCCCAAGATCTTGAAAGAAACATACCAAAACGTGGAGGAATATCCGCCACAACCACATCCATTAAAACATTCTTAGCTGGAATTTGATCTAGGCTTACCACCAAGTCCTTGATCAATCCGATACAATTTACCCAATCCCAGCCTTTCCATGATTGCTTTCGGCATCAAATTGTGCGAAGCACCCGAGTCAAACATAGCATTATGTAAAACATACTCGTGCAACCTCAAATTGATATAAAAGGGAGGAACATCATTTTCAGGAGACTCACCATTTAAAGCAGGCCCAAAAATTAATTCTGGCTGATCATCTTCTACATTTACCGTGTCAAGCATTGGATCAATATTCAGAATTTTGGAAATTTGACCTCGGTAGGTGGTGTTTTTCATGATTTCAGTCAATGGAATAGACACTTTCAACTTTGAAATTTCATTCTCCAAACTAAATGCTGAAACCTTTTTGCCTTCTTTGGCTGGAACTTCTCTTCTTTCAACTTTATCCTTCATTATGCTTGGTGGCTGATTTACCTTATCCGCTGAAGATGATTGACTTGCTGGGGGATCAATTATATCTTTTCCTTTTGTCTGTGGGGAAGTTGAATCACTTTTTGCTGAAGTATCTTTCCTCTTCTGAATGGGATTTATGGGAACAGCTCGATTTCTTAATTGTCTCTGCTGAGCGAACAAAGCATTGAGATATCCTCTTTGGTACTCCTCTGATTCTTCCACGAGGGCTGCATCATTTGATAAGATATAATCCTCATCCTGTTGGATGATGGAGTTTCTCACCAATTCTTCTTCTTCTATAATATAAGTAGGCAGATCATCAGGAGTGAAAAAATGATTTTCCTCTCCTATAGTATCACCTTCATCCTCGGATTCTTGGCTAACAAAATTCTGCTGAAGTGGAGGTTTTATTTGCTGTTGAACTGCTATTTCTTGTGCCCTTGTTTCACGCTGCTTAATTCCATATTGTGGTTGCTGCGGACCTCAGAAATTAGGATTACGGATCTGCAGTTCTGGCTTGCTGAGATGAGTGTTTTCAAGCAACCTTTCTACCCTTTCTACCTTGCGAAGGAGCTGATCTAATGTAGAAGCTTCTTCTTTGATTGTCACTCGCTTTTCGGCTTTCATCCTTGCTCTTTTATCATTCAAATTCGCTTCAACACTAACAGTGATTTTCTGCATATCCTCCAAGGTAGGCGGATCTCTATCTCGCAATGAATAAGCCGTCTCCGGATCAAAGCCATCCAGGAATTTGAGAAGTGCTGATTTTCTAGATGGTCTTAAATCATCTGGAATAGCATTGTAAACTGTGTTAAATTTGATAATGTAATCTTGGACAGACTCACCATGATTACATTTAAGATTGTTGTACTCAGCATTGATCTGAAGTGGATCTTTTCTGATTTCCCATCGATCTAGAAACTGCTTCTGAAGTTCTTCCAATGTGGGTATGCTTCTAGCTGTCAAACCTCTGAACCATTTTCTTACTTCTCCTCTGAATGTTTGTACAAACAAACGCATAGTTACATCCTCTTCATCTATCTCATATAGATCAAAGAAAGTTGTCATCTTGTCTATATGCTGCTAAGCGGAAACACCCTGAGGAGTGCCATCAAACATGGGAATTTTACTCTAATAATCAGCTGGCATATCATGCAGATTTTGAGGAAGAGCAAGTGGGGCAAACCGGGCATCCATTGCTTTAGGTAGATTGGGTCTAGGAGTAGCAGGTGGAGTAGGTGTAGCTGTAGTATGAGGGGTATAGGGAGGTGTAGGAAGAGGAGAAGCGATATGTGATGAAGAGGGAGAATTGACTGTGGATTCAGGATGTGTAACTATAGGGGATATATAAATAAAAGGAGGATTGGTCTGTTCATGCGGAACTGAAGCCGTGATAGTAGATCCAATATTGCTAGATATAGTTTCAAGGAAATCAGCAAGATTAGTGACTTGGATATCTGTCTGAAGGTGTCTTAGGATGAAATTTTCAACCAATTTATTGTGTCTCTCGATTTCAAGGGCAGCAGCAAAATCAGGGTTGGGAACTAGAGAATCAAGTGCACTTTCAGATTTGGTTTTGAACAAGGACAACTCAAAACTCTCGTCAAAATCAATGTCTTCAAGATACTCAAAAACAACTGGACATGAATGAGATTTGAATATATGATTAGAATCTGAAGCCAGTTTGGATATCAAGGAACAAATAACCAATCAGCCTGTGAAAACTCTCAACTAATCATCCAAAAGTTCAGAGTTTGCAAATGAACTGGGGTAAAATGCAATCGAAGTGCTGTATTCACAAGCTCACGGAGATTGACTGAAGCAGTGTTTATCTACTTCCGCTTATGCAAAGCAAAAGCGTTTCGAAGGCTACCTGGCATAACTTCAGGCTCCGTCTAAGACTTATGAAATAAACACATCAATCCACAAACAAGTTTGTTCTCCCCAGTATGGTCGCCAATATGTTAGCGCTTGAATTTGGTCTCAGGCTGAAAAGACAAAATCCAAGGCAACATCAAACCACTTAGCCTCGTAGCTAGCCCTACGGGGACAGGAGAGGGCTCTCTCCGGGTCTATCTCGGCAAAATGTCTTCAAAGGGCGGAGATGACCAATAAAGAACACTGATTTTAGGCTAGTAAACTGATAGGGAAAGTTTGATTTTAAATTTTTATAGTTTTGTTGGAAAACTGAGCACAGCAATTTTGGGTGCGGGGATGAGACACAGTTTTTGCAGAGGTCTTTTTGGGGCAAGGTAGGAGATTGCCTTGATGCCTTTGAATTAAGTGAATGGATAGAAATGACCGGTGAGGAGCTAAAGAGAGCAAGAAACCTTCGAGAGTTCTCCTTAGACAGATGAAAACATAGATATTAAGCAAACTTAAAGGCAAAGCATAGAAACCATGAATTCTACCTTAACGCTTCATTTACTTAATGTGTAGAAAAAAAGAGTAGGAAAATGATACACATATCAAACTTACAAGTACATGAAAGAAGCACACCATCAACACAAAACACCACAGGAATCCCAAATAGTGCTGCAAAACCCTGGTCTTTCCTTTGCCAAAATTGCAGAGATACAAAGAGTAAAACAGTCTAAGCTTATCCCTCAAGAGTCCAACCATGAAAATGACTAAGAAAGTACATAATATAGGCAATATAACACACTTCCTTGCCTCTAGGGGTCGAGCTCATCATCCTAGGAGCTGTTTCAACCAATTCTAAACTGAGTACTACAATCTAGGCAATCAAAACAACTTGCCTCTATAAGCTAGGAAACCAATTCATTCATTAATTTTTTGCCATTTTATGAATGAATCTTCTAGAATAGGTAAAAAGTGTCATGTCAATCATGAAATTACATAAAATACATCAAGGAGGATGAAAAATCCAACCAAAAAGTCAAAACTAGTCACTGTTGCGTTTTCCTGTGCTGAAGATGCAAAACTGGCAAATTTTCCCAACGCGTAGCGCGCCTTTCAGGCCACTTTTGAGGAACTTCCCGGCATCCAAATGAGGCAAAAGTGGGCTTGTTGGAAAGGTCTGGATGTCTTCTCTCCACACCAAGTAGAATTTCTCAATTTGGTGGCCATTTGCCCCTCAAAAATTGCAATCTCCCAAGACTGCTTCCTGTGTGTCCAAAAAGTGGCAGAAGGTCATTTTTTGCTTGTTTTTTGACCTTTTGGGGGCTCAAATCTCCATGAAACTTCTTGGAAGTGGCTGAGAAAGTGTATTTTGTCATGAAAAATCCAAAAATGCTGAGTTTTCCTGAAATGGACCTCCCCAACTTAAGGGCAGCACGCGGCGCACTACGCGTTGAGGGCAAAAACCTGTTTTTGGCACAAAAAATTCAAAATTGACCAAAATTGCTCCAAATTTCCTGAATTTTGAGCTGGAGGTGTATCATTGAGCACCATGCTCCCTCAAAGTGGCTTCAGCCAAAATCTGAAGCGGATCGGGCCTTTTCCTCCGTTTTAGTTCCTTGGCCAAGCGTGCTTTGAGTACCTTCATTTTTGCTTTGCACACATGCATGCGGGCCCAATAATGGTTCTTCATGTGGCGGAGCATGTCTTTGTCCCTATTTTCCTTTGCTATCAACCTCTCTAAATGAGTGTTCACCTGAATGAGCATAGATTTTTTCTCCTTAGGTGTCAAATCAACGGGTTTCTTGCGAGCCAAGTTCCGGTCTTCTCGGATCCTCCGCAACTCATCAAGAGTGTGTTCATCCTCTAATTGCTTGTTGCGCTGCTCTAAGTATGTGATTGTCCAATTTGCCATTTCCAACTTTTGCTGCAACAAGTCATTTTCAGCCCTTAGTTGTTGGATGATCTCCTTTGGCTCTAAGCTAGGAGAACTGATATCAAGGTCAACAACATCTATGACTGGATCACCTGATGGCCCCTCATCAATCTTGGGCTGCTTGCCTCTCTCTTGTACCTGTGATGCTGTCGAAAGCAAGGCCCCTTCCACCTGATGTGGAGATAACACTCGCTGTGCTGATGAAGAAGGCGAGACCCCTTCCACCTGATGTGGAGATAATACTCGCCGTGCAGATGTAAATAAGGCCCTGTGGCCTCTCTGATATGTAACATAAGGAGGAGTGCTGACATGCTCTGGCTCAGGAATGTCAAACTGATGTGAAGGCCCTCCCTTATCATGGACAATCTCAGGAGGTTGTTGTGGCACCATGAAGAAGTCGCGAGAAATGAAATCCTCCCAAGCAATAGCCTGCTGTGCCAACTGATGCATCACTATGATCTCGATCAGTACATAATGATATATACTTTTGAGCTGCTGTGCGGGATTCTTCCTTTGCACTACGGGCACCATCTTCTCTAAATTTCGGCACATGAAAAATGGAATGTTCATCATTCGTACCCGGGAGAAATGCATCAACAAACGGATATTGTACAAATATAAACGTGAAAATCTGCCCTCACAAGTGAAATAACGCATAATGAGCCTCATCAAGGGTGCATACTCATCCCTTAGGAATCTGAAAGGAAAAAGAGCAGTAAGGTGCCTCATGCATCCGGGTTTGATGTATGGTTGATAATGAAATTTATCTAGCAGCTTGCGCTTGGTCCACTCTTCCCCAACATTTGGTATTTCGGTGGCTTGAGCAACCATTTCAGGTGATAAGGTGAAATCCACTCCTGCAAGGTTCACATGGCCATTGTGCAAATGTAGGACAAGCAAGTGGACCAACTCTCTATGGTGTTGAATTTGTGAGATCCTCTCACAATATCCAAAGCATGATTGATACTGAAAACATGACATTGCAAGTGGACAAGCTTGCAAATGAGCCAATGAAGTGGGCTCCTCTCTGACATGCTGACCACCCTTACCACCCTTATGATGCTTCCTTGACACTTCTACCTCTGGTGTTGAATAACTGTCATAGCTCTGCTTATAATCTGATTCGGTTTCTGACATGTTTATGAAGGCAAGATGACTGAAATATATTGCTGACTTGGCACCCAATTAACTGCTTTTTGACTTTTTCAAATGTTGTCACCAAGGGGACATAAATACAAGGGAATTGTTAGGGATAGGGGAATATGTGGGAATTAGGGAGAATAAACACAAAGAAGGAATTTAGGGAAGACAAGCATGGGAAATTACAAAATTGTGGGATTTTAAAGTGAAGTAGGGTTTAGGAATTAAGTATGCTTTTAGGAATTTGAAAGAGGAGAATGATGAAATTTCAAGGGAAAATTTGAGGGAGAAAGGTGATGAAAATGAGGGAAAAAGGATTTATAAATGGGCAACCTTGGACAGCAAGAGAAATTTGAAACCCTAGTACCATTGAAACTTTAAATTTTTCACAACAAGGGAGGGTTTTGATTTATCATTTACATAGCATTTGAATGTATTAATTCTCTTTTTCATCTTGAAAAACCAAATCTAGGCATAGAGGAGAAGCCTACCTGCACTTTGCCTGAGAGAAAAATCGATTTGATGACTTGCTGGCAGTTTGTTGAGCTGAAACCCCAACGCGTAGCACGCCCTTCCCAACATGTAGCGCCCCTCTGACGCATAGCGCACGTGCAAAATAACACTGAAAAAATCTCCCTGACACGTAGTGCGCCCCTGACGCGTAGCGCGCCTCTCCTGACGCGTAGCGCGCCTCTGAAACTGCTCAACTTGCTCAAGAACTCCTAAAATCGACTTTGCAAGGATTCACTTAGCTTGTAAGAGGCAAATGAATTGCAAATGAGGAGTGATGTGCTTTTATAGGTTTCCTTTTGATTTTTACTTGCCCAAAACCCACTTTGTAATGTTTTGAGTGTTGACACTTTTTGAATTAATTGGCTCTGACCTTTGATTTCTTTTCTTTGAAAAATTGGTTGAAATGATGATTTCTTCTGAAAATTTTTGCAGATATAGCTTCGAGGATGCTTTGGCAAAGGAGACCAAGGCTGCACTTCGACATTTGAAGAATTTGAAATTTTGAGAATTTTTACAAAAATGAGATAATGACCTTTGTTTTCAAAAACAGAGTTTTTGAGAACAAGGTGAAAATTTAGTTGTACAATGATGAGAATTTTTGAAACAATGTTTAATGAAGGACATCCCTCTGGCCTGCTGGTCCTTTATGACCTCTCAAGACAAAAATGGACTCAACCCTAGACCTAAGACCTTAAAACCTAAAGCAAGATGAATGACCCTTTGAGGATTTTATTTACTTGAACAAACCTGAACCAGCAGTTCCAAATAAGAGGGGAATAACGACACAAACTCCCTCCACCAGCATTATGGCATGCCTAACGGAATACAACATGATCACACTGATGGGACACCTAATCATGAAATGCAAAGAGCTTTGATCTCTGGTGGAGGGCTACTAGACCGACTCTAACAGTACCATTGATTCTCTTGTCCTGTTGCAAATAGCGTTATGCCACATCTTTTTGATTGGAATTCCTTCTTTCTCCATACCTTGGAATTTGATGATGTTTGCTCCTTTTGAAGTGTTGGCCAAAATTTTCTCCTGCATTCAGATTCTTCATGACCAAAGTTATTACAAAACGAACATTCAATTTCATCTTCAAGAGGAGAAAAGTTATTATAGGAACTTTTCTTCATTCCTGTTACGCTCCTTTGATTTCGTGTTTCTCTAGTTAGGATAGTTTTGTAAGCAACACATTGACCAAACTTATGCCCAAATTTATGGCATGAAAAACATTGTCCGTTAGAGAAGTTTCTGTGATCATAGAATCTTTTGGCATTCTTTACCCGTTATTTGATGCTTCTATAGATGTTCATCCTTGGAGTAAATTGAGCGTGATTTACCTGATGAGTACTTTTAGGCTTTTACTGATGATTGACATACTGTTCACTAGTCTTTGTTGCATCAAGATAACTTCTGGTGGGGGCTGACAACTTTTGTGATTGGGATGATTCTTCAGTATATTCAAGACATGTCTTTATAAGAGGGGAACGCTGAACTTTGATGATTTCATTTAAAGTTTTTGATCCTTTAGCAAATCTAATATTAAGAGATTTTGTCTTCTCAAGTTCTTTTCTTAGACCCACAACTTCACATTCTAGTTTTTCATTGTGCTTTTCTCTTTCAGTGAGTTGATGTGTCAATGTGTCTATGATCATATTCTTTTCTTCCAAACAGATTTTGAGTTTTGTGATTTCTTCAAGAAAGTCTTCCTCTTCTAAGGCATCCAAAAAATCATCATTGTCATAAGCCATGAGTAGTTTATAATCTTGTTCAGTTTCATCTTCATCACTATTAGATAATCCATCACTATCTTCATGGGTATAGAAACTTCTTCTATTGACAACCTGTTTTCTATTGCCTTTTGCATATTCCTTTCCTTTTTCATATTTATCTTTATGAGGACATTTGGCAGCATAATGGCCGACTCTACCACAAGCAAAGCATTTGAATGGTAGCTTACCTCTGAATCTTCTGGAACCCCGTTGAAGCTTCTTGACAAAGTTTACCTCATCTTCTTCTTCTGAAACATATCTTGATTCATTGTGTTCTTCCTTTTCTTTTCCCTTTGTTGAGGCTTTGAAAGTGGCTTCTCTCATATCTGATGGACCTCCTTTCCTCATTTCAAAGGCAGTTAGAATTCCATGAAGTTGAACCATAGTAATAGATTGAAGATCCTGCTTTTCTTCTATGGAAGATACTTTTGACTCAAATTTAGAAGACAAAGATCTCAAAATTTTCTCTACTAAAGTAGCCTCCTTTATATCTTCACCCAAATTCTTCATACAATTAACAATCTCATCTACACATAAAAAGTAACTAGTAATACTTTCATCACTATGCATCTTAAGAGTTTCATACTGAATTCTGAGAGTTTGAAGCTTAGCACGTTTTACCTGGGAGTCTCCTTCGTAGCTCTGAATGATTTTGTCCCATATCTCTTTGGCTATCTTGAATTGCATGAATTTGACAAATTATGATTCTGGTAGACTTCCCAATAAAGTATTGACTTCTTTGGCATTAGTTTCGTATAACTTCTTACTTGCTGTATCTGTAGGTATAGCTGCTAGAAATTGATATCCTCCTTCCACAATTTCCCAAACATCGGCTCCAAGCGATTGAAGATAAGATATGGTTCTTATTTTCCAATATACTAAGTTGTTCCCATTGAATATTGGTGGTCTAATAGATCCCATTCATTTGTGATTGTTCATCTTGAAGGATCTCCCTTCAAGCGATCAAACTTCTTCTAAAGGACCTACTCGGATACTAATTGTTGGAAATAATACTGAGAGGGGGGGTGAATCAGTGTTTACAATTCAATAATTTTCAATTTTGTTATGAAACCAGCTCATAAAAAGATAGAAAAGATAGATAAATGCAACATATCAAGAAGAAAAATATTCAAGCAGTGAAAGATCACATCGAGCATCAACAACAAGTTCTCCAACTTTTAAAGGATAACGTCACTTTGGTGTAGAATCGAATGAAACAACAGGTAGATCAAAATCAAAGTGAAAGATGTTTTGATGTAGGCGATTGGGTATTTTTACGGCTACATCTCAAGCAAGATATTTATGAAAAGGAAATGTTGGCAATACTACATGCACTTAAGAAATGGCGATCTTACCTAATGGTAAGACACTTCAAGGTAAAAATGGATCATGATAGTCTTAAGTACCTTTTAGAAAAAATATTATCTTTAGAAGAACAGAAAAAATGGTTCACAAATATGTTGGGTTATGACTTTGAAATCATCTACAAAAAAGGGAAGCAAAATGTTGTTGCAGATGCACTCTCAAGAAAGGATGAGGATGTGGAAGCATTGTTTTGTGCTTTTTCTATTATCCAACTAGATTGGCTAAATGAAGCAAGGGATGAATGGAAGAAGGATGAAGAAGTGTGGCCACTTATTCAAAAGTTGCAGAAGAATCAATATAAGTACCTAACAAATTCCCAATAATATTTATATACACTACTTCATTGAAGTGAACTTCCGTGTGTATGCTACTATGATTAAGGAAACCAGCGTATACCCAGAGAACTTATGATTTTGTCAATTTATCATGTGTTGATCTTTAATCAGTGCATCAATATATAGTAACTATGTGCAGTAATAACATAATAAACCATCGCACATAAGCAACACACATGAACACCAATATTTAAGGTGGAAAGCCAATGCAGGAGAAAAACCACCTGTTGTTGTTCTCTCTGTCTTCTTTTAATATAAAGAAAATATATTTACAATCTTGTACTAGTGCAGACTCATACCAGTACAAAGGCACCCACCTGTAGAAGGCTACAACCTTCTCTTGTTTCCCAGCTTCTATTGGAAGGAGAGCTACAACCCCCTAGCTCTTGTACTAACCGATATGTTTACTAGTACGTAGGCGCTAACCTACAAAAGGATACAACCTTCTCTCTCTCTCCAAGGACCACGTTTCATTAATTTTCAGACTAGATGCTCTTGGTACACAATAATACAATATGAAGGCTTCATTTCATCAAATTTTTACATTGGACCCATCAAAAACTTAGAAACTCAAACTCCATCAACCAACAATCAATTAATCTAAACAGTCAGATCATTGTCACCAGAACATTGTGATGAACCCAGAAACCTACATCATCATTCAGAACTAGCAACAACCTCAAGAATCATTCATCAGAATGTATACGCTACTTTAATGAATCCAACCTGTGTGTATATGCTACTTCCTGCAACAAAGCCTACGTATACCTCCAAAACTATTGAATCATAAAAACTTCTGAATCAAATCTATACCAACCAGTAATATTTTGAACATCTACAGTCAATTTCAGACATCTAGATAGTCAGCAGCAAAGATAACCCTTCCCACTTAATAAATCAATCAGTCAGACACAAATTGTTTATGCATTCAGTTTTACTTTCATATCTAAGAAGACTTCATTGACAGACAACAATAAAACAATAGCCTGATCAGATATATCAGTCATTTCTGAACAACAAACTTTTCTTTTGCATACACTACTTGTAAGAGCTGAACCTGCGTGTATACACACCTTTACCAAGGGGAACCAGTGTATAGATCTGCAAATATTAACTTACAACTTCGCTGCTATTCCAAACTTCAGACATACCAGATCATGATATTTAAAGAATAAAACATGCGTAAGCAACCAGATCTAGCCCAACCAATATCAGATCATACAATGATAAGTCATTTCAGGTTTCATGATCCTGATCCAACATTGTATCGAAGGTGCACAAAATATTTCAGATTATATCATAATCATAACCCTTGCAACATAAAATATACTTCAGATAGAAGTATTTCTAAGAAAACATTTCACTTGCACACCGGCCCTTTGATCTTCTCCGCCTTATATAGTTTTGGCCTTCCTCAATATCTCTAACCAAAACAACACATAGAGCCTGTGGTATTCCTGGACGGGATCAAATAGTCATTACTCCACTCAAAATTGTGGTCTAATACCATGGTATTGACCCTTGGTATTGTTTACTCTTGAATTTTCTTGATTTTCCAACCCATACGCACTTTTCCTCTTGTGAAAGTGTGTGCATACGTATATTCTCTTTTTGTTCTGTGAACCTACGTGTATATGTCGCTTTGTCAAGTTGAACCTATGTATACAACTTAAAATATCTGTAAACATCCTTTTCCTTCAACTTCTTGAATCTGATCAGTAGACATTTGTTCCAACTTCCTGTTCTTTTGTACCAATGCCCTGTTACCTCCGAATTGACCTGTTACACTGTGAGTTGCCTTTTATCAAATCTGAGCTGACTTGTGATTGAGTTGCCATCAAGGAAAACACTTGTATCATAATGCCAACAACCATAACTGGTGAATATGTTTTTTTTAGAAGAAGGAACATGCTATGTTTTCAACATCCCTCGAGCTATTTTTTGGGTCACCTTTGGTGCTAATACCTTGGATATATTTTCCTTATTTGATCCTTTCTCATTTCATTTGGGAGACCCCTATTCTCTCTTTACACCAAATTTTCTATCTTGACCATATTTTGAACTAGAACCCCCGACTTTTACTGTGAAACCCTCAACTGGTTTTTCTTGAATATTAATAATGCGTTTAAGGTTTACTGATTCATGAGATGCAAGAAAATTGTTCCAGTTTGAGCCCTTCTTGTTCAGTTCCTCATAAAATAATATTTTTATTAGGCCATAATGATACAACTTATACCCATTTTGCATAGCAGGACTCTTTTGAATACTACTTTACATTTTATAAAAATTCTTAAGAAGAAAATGTGGAAATTTTTTAAGGTGGTCTGATTTGAAATACAGGAGAAGCCGAATATGGTGAAGGAAGGTCATGTCATAATGTTCCTCGCAGGTTAAAAACTTCTACAACACATAAAGAAAGTTTTTCGATTTGTCGATGATGAAATTACTTGACACTCCTTGTTTCCAATTGGCCTTGTAATTTAGGTCTTAGATAAAACATTTCCATGCACCTCATTTGACCTTTGTGTTCTTGAATGATTCTTCACCCTCGCATGGAAGCTTTGTGGCTTGAGAAATTGTTTTCCTAGAAACCCTCATCAGTAGAGTGGTAATTTTGGTCACCTTGCCATCAAATTTATCAGAAAAGGCTCTCACAATTGCCAAAATCAAATCCATCAAATATATGCAGAAATTAAAACCACCCGACAACCTATAAAATTGGTAGACTAGCATTGTATTCGGGATTCCCTTCTAACTCTTTCATAGACTAGGGTTGTTTCCTCTAGATTCCATAACACCACCTCTCCCAATACACCACCACAAGTGTAAATAAACAAGTGTGACGATACTTGGCCACAACTGCACTATGGGAATACCACTTCGAATCTCACGACATCCAATCAGTTGAAAACAAATGAGTGTAGGAACACAATATTTCATTGTAGACTGGACAACTTGCATGATATGAAGCATAACCCAATGTTTTTCTAGAAACACAAATTATGTCATCGAAACCATGACTTAGAACTTATTAGAAAATAATGTCCATCAAAAACCTTAAGTTGATAAGGGAATGATAATAGTGTAGGGATTAGGGGTAATGGGATGGGTAATGTTTTAGGATGATGGAATATATAATGATTAGGGATAATAGGATAGGTCATGATTAAAAATAATGTGACAGACAATTCTATGTAGAATGGGAGTGGTAGCCAAATTCTAGATGATTGGGCTCTTATCATAATGCATCAAGGTTCAATGTAATGGTAATAGGGATTAATTGGGAATGAATCATTACCGTAAAATACCAAACCTAAATGATTTTAATACGATGATATCATTTGGTTGCTACATGTTAAAGATATAAAGTTGAAATAAGTTTAAGATAGATCAAATTTTCTAATCACTTACGCATTATCAAGAGTTTATGTTAAAGATAAAAGTCACAATGATTACTAGGGGTAAAGGGTAGTGTCACTATATAATTACCTGTCTCATTCTTTAAAAAAAAATCAAGATACAAAACCATAACTCATATTACTTATTCAAAGATAAATTAGAACATCAATCTTGTGTAGACTATAATAAAATAAAATAAATGAAACTCTACAGGTTCCTGCACTGATAGTATTGATCCCCTAGTATGCTAAAAACAAAAAATCAATGAATTTTTCATGCACTGATTGAATGTTTGTGTTAGGTCCCTATAATACTAGTGTAACACCCATATTGTTATTGTTGTTCACCATAAAATCCCACTATTTTTATTGCTATTCCCTTAATTATTATTCTTATAGAGGCCCTAATTATATTTTCACCTCGTAGACTCTTATATATACCAAGGAAGTCTTGTCATTTGAATAATCCAAGAATTGTTTATTTATATTATTTAAAGGAGGTTTCCCCCTCAAAGAGGCTTATTTTAAAGTCATTGATCTATTATTTCTTTTTTTGTGATTTGGATACATAACATATGGTATTAGAGCTTTAGATCCTAGGTTTTCGCTACTTCAAACAGGTCATCTTGGAATTTATAATTTTTTTTATGAGGCATCAAAAGCTAAAGTTTTGACCACGTGGAGGAGAAACCTTTTGGAACATAGTGTACAAATTTTGGATCTTGGTTTGCTATATTCTAGGAGATATGATTCACGTAAGTTAGGGTTTTTGTAAGCTCGAAAATTCTATCTCAAATAGGTGTCTCGAGGAAAATTGTCATAACTTTCATTTTAGGAATCAAAATTACATTTCATAAAAATTAGCTAAAATCAAACAGATTTTAGTTTCCTGAGTATTGTTTTCAGGGTTGAAGGCTGAAATAGTGACACATGGGATTTTGTACAATTCACTCTACTGAACCAATCCACAAGCAAGTCATCTTGGGAGATTTTTCCTAAATTTTTCTTGAAGAATCCAATCTCAGCTTAAAAGGTAGTGTTGGAAAGAGGACATATAGGGATACAAAATGATAAAATTTCATACCATAGATACAAAAGTTTCAAGATAAGGCTCCAAAAATCAAGAAAAAATGGTGTGTATTTTTTAAATTTCCATAAATTTTGTTTTAAAAATTAGTTTGAAGTGATTCAAAGGGAATAATAAAGCATATGTATCATTATTTGGTTCTAATATGCCTCGAAACAAAAAAATGGATACTCCTATTAAGAAACCATAAATCTCTACTATGATGCGTGAATAAGAGGAAGAAATGCAACATGGTATATCCAAATTATGAGGCCAAGTGCAACCAATTTCGCTCTTCACTCTCACAAAGAGTAACAAAAAATGAATTGAAAGCAATGATGAATATTAGGATGGATGGTGTAGAATTAAAACCAAAAAGGGACATGGAAGGTTTGAAGGATTTCGTGGAGGCAATGATGAATGTCAAGATGGAAGGGTTGAAGGAAGGTTTGACAAAGTCGTTGTAAGAAAGGATTCCTAGTAGTGACAAGGAATTCCATGAAAATAAGGATGAGGACAAATGGAAAATGAATTATGATTTTAGAGACTCTAACTGAGGGTTGAAGATTAACCATATTCCAAATATCAATATGAGGATGTTTGATGGAAAGGATCTGATAACATGGATACTACAAATGGAGCAATTATTTGATCTACATGATGTGCCACACACACAAAAGGAATGCAATGCATCTTTATATTAAGAAACAAATAAATTTTTGTGGTATCAATGGCTTTGTTCTCGTAAATAAATTGTCACTTGGATAATATTTATGGAGGAATTGATAACACATTATGAGGATACAAAGAGCACTACCTTCTTCGGCCAATTGATATGTCTCAAACAAAAAGGTTCAATGGAAGAGCACATTGAGGACTTCCAAAGATTGAATACCAAGGTACCTGATATTCAAGAGGAACATATGATTGATGTCTTCATAGGGACTTTAAAGGATAACATCCAACATGAGGTTCACCTTTGGGAACCTAATTCATTAGAAAATGCATTCAAGGTGGGAAGAAAAGTTGAAATAAAAATTATGGCAATAAGGAGGTCTACCACTCACATCTATAAAGATGAAAGTGTTGTCACTCCTAGTTTCCCATAACCTACAAGGTTGATACCACAACAACTGGAGGGATAAAGAGAAAAAGGGCTTTGTTAAAGTTATGATAGAAAATACACTAAAGGTCATGAGTGTTATAAGAATAAATTCTTTTACATAGATTGTGAAGAGGATGAAGAAAAGGAACAATAAACATCAAAAAAAGAAGTATACACTAGGAACCAACCCTAGGGTCTGAAAATAAGAAATGAATTCGACCATACATTGTAATGTGTTGGGGGAAATTACAAGTTCTCAAACGCTCAAGATAGAAGGATAGATCAAGAAGAAAAAGGTAATAGTGCTAATTTATTGAGGCACTCATAATTTTATTCATTGCAAGGTAGTCAAGGATTTGAATTGCTTATATATCCAACACCTAGTGCCAAGTGATGGTTACAAAACAAAAAAATAGAAATTGCTTGGGAAAGTGACATAATATCAATCTAACCATGGGGGAATATGTATTGAATATTATAATTCTCAGAATTCCAATGGGTGGTGTAGATGTTGTATTAGGAGTCCAATGGTTACAATGTTTGGGGATGATAACTTTTAATTTTCAAGAACGTTTCATGATTTTTTTCTAGGAAGGAAAGAAAATTGAATTAAGGGGTATCATAGGGAAACCTGGGAAGATAAATATCTCTAATGGTATGACCATTATTTTGAAGGAGGAACAATGAGGGGTAATTTCACAATTATGTTCACTAGATGTTCAAACATCTAAGTAATCCATTTATCTAGATCTCCAAAGAGTCTTGGACAATCATTCGAAGATTTTTTAGACTCCTAGAGGTCTCCCACCTATACGTGATCATGATCATGCTATTAAATTTATTCCGAGAAGTGTTCCTCCAAACTTTAGATATTATAGATATCCTTATGCCTAGAAAGTGATATTAAATCGTATGGTTACAGAAATGTTAGAGGCAAGTATAATTCAACCTAGCCAAAGTTCTTTCTCTTCTCCAATAGTGTTGGTGCACAAGAAGGATGGATCATGGCATATGTGTCCAGATTATAGAGAGCTCAACAAGCTCACTATTAAAGATAAATTTCCCATTTTTTCATTGATGGATCGTTCGATGAACTACATGGAGCAATTTACTTCATGAAATCGTATTTACGTTCAGGGTATCATCAAATTAGAATGGATACAAAAGACATTCCAAAAATGGCGTTTAGAAATCATGAAAGTCATTATGAATTTTTGGTCATGCGTTTTGGCCTTACTACTATACCTTCCATATTTCAATATTTGATGAATTCCACTTTCAAACCCTTCCTTAGAAAAGTTGTGTTAGTATTTTTCAATGATATACTAATCTATAGTAGGTCTTGGAAAGATCATGTTCAACATGTTGACAAGCTGCTCAAACATTGGAGGAGAAACAGTTGTATGAAAAATCCTCCAAATGTTTCTTTGGGGTATAAGAAGTGGAATATTTGGGTCATGTTGTATCCCATGAGGGTGTTAGGGCATACGCTAACAAAATTAAAGCCATCAAGGAATGGAAAATCCCCACAAATGATCTAAACATAAACAGGAACACAACAAAATACATATACAACCATAAATACATAGTTGCAGTAGCAATACCACTTCATTTCATTAATTTAAAAGAACTGAAATATGCTTACATAATAAATGGAAATAAACTAGCTCGGGCGATAGTAGATTATCTCTGAGAAGAGATGTTGCGGCTACATGCTTCTGAATTATGTTACAATGAGGCTCAAAGGCCTATTTATTATTGAGAAGCAATGGAGAATCCTAAACATTCAAAACCCTAACCATGGGAGATGAAAAGCCAAAATTGTGGGCCCCGTTTGGGTAGATTAGTATATCAACTTCCTAGGGTTGTAACTTTGGCACGCGATCTCCGTTTTACACACACAATACCTCGTTAGAAAGATCTATTTGAGGACCAAAAATTTTGGCTACAAACATGAGTCAAAGGCTCATTTTTTCACATTTTCCTAAAAAATGTTGTTTAGGGCCTCAAAACGGCTTCAAAGTTGAGGACATGAAAAATTTCCAAAAATAATAAACTTCGCTACAATTAAATAAACTAGAAAACTGAAAGAAACAATGATGGGGGTCCAAGTGGAATAGGTAGGTGGCCACCAATATCCAATTGGATCAGTCCTCCCCCGTTAGAAAGAAATGGTTCCCATTGTGTTGAGTGCCTCCATGAGATGGAGAAACTTCTGGTGAACACAATCCCTAGTGAGCCACTTTCCTTGGTGCAAGAGTTGGCCAAGTTTGACAACCAAATACTGTTAGACCTTCTGTTAACAAGTGTTCTTTATCTGTGTGTCCATGATATGATCAATTGTGAGTTTTTCCATGCAACCTAGGTTTAACTTTGTTGGTGTGAGTTGTTTTGCAATGTTGATGTGTTGAGTAATGGTGGAAAGTATGGTTGAAGGCAGTCCACATTGAACACTGGGTGCAGGACAGGAATGGTGGAATGTTGAGCTCAAAAGGAATGTACTCTATAACCTTACAGATGGTGTAAGGCCCATATTGGAGAGGTCAAAGCTTGCGGTGGGACCCAACAAGGCATTCCTTCTGCAAATATAACCAAACTTGGTTGCGCACCTTGAACTTTTGTGGCACCCAATGTTCATGATGATGTTGCTTGTACTTAGCATTGGCTTTGTCCAATACGTCATGCACTCATTGGAAGATGTGCTGAATACACTTAATGAAGTTGTTATTCCTGTCAGCTTCGGACTTGAGATGAGCTGAAACTAATTGAGTAGTTGCAAATGGTATGGCCACATCAATGGGACATAGTGGTTGGAATCCCAACCTCACCTGAAAGGGGTTGTCGTTGGTTGAGCTATGGAGATCTTTGTTGTAGCCGTGATGGACATAGGGGAGGCTTTAACAATGTAAACTTTGAAACGAAAACTGATACGATTACCCGTTTTTTTGAGGTAGCATAAAAATCATCCTATTTTGAAAAATGTTGATTCAGAATACACTTTTTTTTGTTCGAAGCATATTTTTGACACTTTAAATTTTCATATATATCAAATATAAATATTTGTTTTTAAATGTTAGTGACTTTCATGTTGATTTTGAAATGTGTTGATGTAGCATCAACCCTTTTTTTTAGAGGGTTTATCTTTGACACTTTATATTTTCTAATGTATTAACTGTGGATATTTTTTTTTAAATGTTATCTTTCTTTGACACTTTAAATATTTTTATGTCCAATTGTTTTTTAAATGTTGATTACTTAACAAATTTTCTAGTTGCCTTATTTATCCTTTTTTCTAAATGTTGATTACTTAAAAAAAAAATATAAAAATATATGTAAAAAAAAAGACAAAAAAAAACATAGAAATGTAAAAAAAATAAAAATGATCTTGTAAATGATAAAAAAAATTGATTTTTTTTTTAAATTATAAAAATAAATAAATAAAAATACAACAATTTTAAAAAACTATTAAAAAAACTAGAAAACTAAACAAACAAAAAAAAAACTAGAAAATTAAACAAACAAAAAAAACCAAAAAAATTAAAACAATTTTAAATAATTTAAAAACAAACTAAAAAAACTTTAAAAACTATTAAAATTAAATTAAAAAAAGAAGAAGAAGATAATAATAATAATTAAAATATTTATAACATTAATGTTAAAATCTTAAAAAGAATATATTAAAAAAATGTAAAAAAATAAAAGTTGGAGGGTGCGGCTGAAATTCGATTCTAAGAATCAGATCGAATTCTCAGAATCAGATTTAGCCCTGCCCACTTTAAAAAAAAATAAAAATTGGAGGGCGGGGTTGAAATTTGATTCTTTCTCAGCCCCGCCCACTTGAAAAAAAAATAATAACCAAAAAAGAAAATAAAAATAATTGGAGTGCAGCGCTGGAATCTGATTCTCAAAATCAGATTTTCGCCTCGCCCAGGTGCCTGGGGGCGAGCCCCTTGGCGCTGCTCGCGAAGGGGCTCGCCCCTCCCGAGCCCCTGGGCGGGGCTGAAAATTGATTGTCAAAATTGATTTTCAACCCCATCCACTTAAAAGAATAAAATTAAGTCAGCGAGGAATCAGATTTGATTCTCATAGTCGAATTTTAGGCCCCCCCTCTAATTTTATTTTATTTTTATGTTTTTTTAATACAAATTTCTTCTAAGAATTTAATATTAATCTTCTAAAATTTTCAATTATATATATATATATATATATATATATATATATAGATATATTAATGTTTTTTAAAATTTAATTTTAATAGTTTTTTAATTTTTGATTTTAAATTATTTAAAGTTGTTTCAATTTTTTTTTTGGTTTATTTTTCTAGTTATTTTTCTAAATAAGGCTTGTTTATAATTTTTTTTGTTTCATATATTTAGTTTTTTTTAATACTTTTTAATAATTTTTGTATTTTTATTTATTTATTTTTATAGTTTTTATTAAAAAAAAATAAATTTTTATCGTTTTTCAAGATAATTTCTTTTTCTTTTTTTTCATTTTTTTATGTTCTTTTTTTAAACATGTTTTTGTTATTATTTTTTTTTTGTATTTTTTAATTCTTATTTTTATAGGTTAATTTTGCTTTTTTTTTCAACATTTTTATGATTGATTTTTTTATTTTTATTTTTATGTTTGATTTTTTTTTTTGCCTTTTTTATATATTTGATTTTTTTTTTGTCATTTTTTAAATTTTATGTTTTTTTTTTTTTAAATACACATTTTTATTTACTTTTCGTTATTTTTTTTTAACTTTTTTTGTTTTTGTTTTTTGGTTTTTATTGTTTTTAATTTTTCTTTTATTTTTAAATTTCCGCTTTCATTATTCTTTTGAAACTTAAATCTTTTCAGAGTCATGATAAAATCTTTAACACTATTTTTTCAAAATGTTTAAAATTTATCCTTGAAAAAAAAAAAAATCAACATCAACACATCAACACTTTTAGTTTTGAGGGTGTTTTTTGCACAATTTTTACACAAAAAATTGGTTTTCACTGTCATTTTTAAAACATGTTGAAAATTTACCCTTAAAAAAAAAAAAAAAATTGTTATTCCAGCATCAGCACTTTTCATTTTCGAGTTAATTTTTCATGTTTTGGGGCGATTTTTTTGCTAGAGTTATTGTTTTGAGTTTTGAGTTCTTGTTTCAAAGTTTACATTGGTTTTTCATCCCATGTGCTTAGATGCTTCGAGTTGTACATGTGTAGAATGTGCATGATCATCCTATTGACGACCTTTATTTGGCCATCCGTTTTGGGGTGCAAAGCCTTGGACTTAGTGAACCTGGTATCCAACATCGACCAAATATTTGACCAAAATGTACTTAGGAACCTGTTGTCCCGATTTGAGATAATGATTTGTGGGATCCCAAAGTCTATCCACTCTCATTCAAAGAAGAGCTTAGCAATGGATTTTGCTGTGATACTCTTCTTACACGTTGCCAAAATGGCCATCTTAAAGAATTTGTCGAAAACCACGAAAATTCATTCATTGCCATGCTTAGTAGAAGGAAGGCCTGAAATGTAATCCATGGAGATGGATTCCCAATGTCAACTAGGAGTAGGCAGAGGAGTATATAGGCCTTGATTCTTGATGGTTGGTTTGGAAATGATGCAGGCAGTGTAGGATCTCATGTACTTACCAACAAATTGTCGAAGGTTAAACCAATAAAACTACTTATGCAGCACTGCCACTATTTTCTCTACTTTGAAATTTCCAGCAACCTGACTGTAATGTGCCTCCCAAATCATCTTGGCATGCTCACTTGAAGGAACACAGATGTGTCCCAGGTGACATAACAATGCATCCTGGAGGTGAAAATTTGGAACTTGCTTGCGTTCTAGGAGCGTGTGGTATGTGTTGCCAAATTTTGGATCGTTTTTGTAAATATTTGGCAACCCAAAGTTCTCGTGCCCACAAGATTCAAGCGTAGTGATCAGCGCCACGACCGACGGTTGGTTGAGGAATTCGACAACATTATTGGTGTTGCCCTTCTTGTACTAGAGATTCCATTGTCATATCCTTTTCAACGCACTTTCCTCTCTATGATTTAGTAGTTGTATATCATTCACGTCCTATGTTCATTGCCTCCTCTGGATCCTCTAAGAGACAAAAGTGACAACAATTTTAGTACACCAATCAAATCCAATTATCAACAACGAAAACATAAGTGTCGAGGTGGAATTATTGGTAGACTATATTTTGAATAATTTATAATTTTTTCCTTAAAAGATAAATATTAATTGAGATTAGCATTTTCTCCCCATGTAACACACTTTACCACTAGTGTGTATATCAATTTTGTTTCATTCCTCATTTGTAACTTAGTTTATGAAATCATTCTATAGGTAATTAAATTACTCTATAGTAAAGTAGTGGATTATTGAAATTATGGTTATTCTACTTAATGTATTTTATTAATCTTTGATTTTATTTGACAATATTGTTAAATTTTTGTAACATTTCTATTTCTAATTTTTTATGGAAAAGAATAACTTTGTGGCGCTAGACTAAGCACCTTTTTCACCGAATTTGATGCCCCAACATGATCACATCAATTCACCTGAGTTGGAACTAAAGTTGGAGATGGGAAAATTGAAATTTTCAATGATGGGTGAGTCGAAATTTTAAAATTCATGTGGGATAAAACATCAAAATTGAATACCCACCAACTATGGAACTAAAAAAAAGAATCAAACTCTTTGTTTCTTCTTTGAGAATTTTTTTCATTATTGATAGGTGTAGACTTGGAAAGAAAATAATAGGCTCCTCTCCCCCCTCCTGGGTCTCAATCTGGGAGCTTCAAAGTCCACTTGTTCTATTATGAATGAACAATTTTGATATTGCCTTATTTTTCTTGGATTTGTGATGGAAGTTTGAACACTACAAAACAAATTGATGTGTTTTGATGATCTTCAGTGGATTTTAAAGGATCTTAAGGATTCATATGGAGCTTACATGATGTTTTTATTTTTCTCCCTTTTTGTTCTAGATGTGAAATGATATTTTTTATTTCCTAGAAAAAAGTAAATGATTGCATATTTATTATTTTAACTAGTCCATTTTCCATGTTTTGACAGAACAACAAATACGTTCGTCATCTAAAAAACTTCAAAAAGGACATGTTATAAAAAAAAAAAAAAGTGGACTAACTTTCTTATCCAGATGGAGAATGAGGCATCAATAGTTTACTTTCAACAGCTTAGTTGAATATTGTTCTATTTATATGTCAATTTACATTTCTTGCAACCTAGAGTAGAGAAAAATACCCTTGCTTGCCATATTTAGCCAATGAAAAATGTTATACATTCTAATTGTAAAATTGGTTGGAATATGGTTGGAACATGATAGTATAAATTAAATCCTCCTCGGGTAATATATTGATGGAATGTTTCCAACCACATCGATGGAATGTTTCATGTTAGCACACAATCTAGCAGTGCCCTAAGGAAGGGAAAAATACTAGACTAAGTGACAACAATGTGACAACAACCCATTGTTTCTTTAGTAAAGGTCCACTACTCTTTACATACATTCATCGATGGGAGGAGTCCTGAGACTGTGCTACCAAAATTAGGGTTTTCCAATTAGTTCCCTTCTTGAAGCTATAAGCCATTAGGGGAGATCCCATGGGACTAGGATTTAGGATTAACCCCCCATTTAAGGCGAGGGAAAAAAACTACAGTAAAAACCCTTCCTTCTTCCAAGTCACCCAACAATCCATGCCTACATTTCGAAAGGAGAAACAGGCATAAGAATTCGATTTCACAATGGAAATCATATCGTTAGGATTGGATTTTTCACCTTCAAACACATGCTCTCGACAAATGTGCGCAGGGGGATCAGAGATCAATTGACACAATACATCAGCTACACTAGTGGTTGTCAAGGTTTTTTGGTTGTTGGCTGAAGACAAATCTGGGAGAAAAAGTCTCCTATGGGGCCACCCACTTTTGGTGGGTAACATTTCCCACCATACCTTGTGTTTTCACCCTAAAAGAAACTGCTAGATGAAAGAGAAATAGTGCCTAGGAGATCCACAAAACAGTTTCAAATTTTTTAAAATATTTTTAAAATTTTATTAAAATGTTCCCAGAGGTGATATATTCCCTTGTGTAACAAAACTTAACCTTGGGGATGAATATTTATTGCCAAATTGGCCTTATATTATAAATACTTTAATTATTTTTCTAGATAGGAGAAATGATAAGAGGCTAGGGTTGATAACTGGACTTGTTTAATATAATCCAAATTTAAAACTCTAAGACGAAAGTGTGAATGTTTTTGATTAAGAATGGAAGTGTAGAAGTAGTGGAGAGTGTATTTAGATATATTTGAAATTAACATATAGGTATTCATTGTAATTATTAAATATGCATAAAATAAATTTGTAACTTGATAAAATAAATCTTCTATGACCATACATGTGCTTCAAAGAAGAAAAATCAATATGGAAAACACATAAGAGAAACAACATGAAGTACAATGTACAAATACATACTCGAATCAACCTAATGACTTTTATTATTATCTCAAAGGAAGCCAAAATGATTACACAAGTACTCAGAGTGCCAAAACTATGAACCCTTTTCTAGTGGTTCTCATGTCTTTTAAATATTACATCAAAATCAATTGCAAAGGTAACTGTCAAAACATTTATAACTACTTAACTATATGTAATTAAAACGTCTTTTACAACGTTACAAAATGAAATTTTCTCATTTTTTAGAAGTATGATGACTAGTGGAACATTGTCTTTCAGAATTAGTGCTTAGTTCCACCATTTGGAATTTTCCTTCAATAGGAGTAATCAACCTTTCACACTTCTTCCAATGTGCTTCATCTTAGAGCTTACACTGGATCATTTTTTGGAATGCAACTTTCAAATTTTAATGCTTTGTATAATAAGATTTTGCAAAAAATATTTTCTTCCTCGGCCAAAGAAGTTGGAAGTCCCTATGCAAATAATTCATCATAGCACTTCTGTTTAGAATTGCAGTATTTTCATGTGTTGTATCTTCTTTGCTTCTAATAACCACTAGCTCGTTTTCATATAGTTCCCAATATAAAAGATTTCTTTGCTGGTCCCAACAACTAGTTATACCATATCTAGTCCTCTTGAAAATTTGGAATCAAACAAAGATACTAACTTGTGAACCTCTAATTTTTTCTCAGCCTAAATATGAAGTAGCTTTTCTCATTCATTTTATTGGCTTCCATAATTACTCCTGCTCTAGCTATGATATCTAATGCCTTTAGTTCAGATGAATATTTTCCATTTAAATATTTGATCATATTTTTATCTTTCATTGCTTCTTTCTATAAAATTTTCTCGTATGCATCAATGCTTAATTCATACTTGTTCATAATAATCTTTTGTTGAGCAATTATATGAATATACTCCCACATAGAATGGACCTCCTCGATTATATCATCCCAAATAATTTTTCGAGCTTCAATTAGAGAGAGATTTCCCTTAGATTTGGTTTTTAACTCCTTTATATCATCTTGTGTTTCCTAGTTCTTGGTGGTCAAATTCATCATTATTTTCTTTTGATGTGTTTTGCTACCTCTCCTTGATATCAAGTTGTTCCTTTACCTAAGTTAGGTTGTCCTGAATTTTCTTTAGTTCAACCTCTGAAATTTTGAGTTCTTCTATAACTTTTGTAAGCTTCTCTAATGGGTCATTTGACTCACTTGGGACCACAATATTGCACACATGTATTTTGATTTATTGTTGTAAGCCCCCTGCACTTGTTCCTGCAAAATGACAATTTCTTTGTTTCTGTCCACTAACGCTCTCACCAACACTCTTTCTCTTTCTCAACCTCAGCTAGTTCATTTGTTTGAGTGTGCTCAGTCTTAGGAGTTTTCAACTTCTTACTTAATTATTGCATCTTAGATTTTGTGTTTTGCAACAGGGTTTTGATAACTTCCCTATTTTCTGGATCTATTCCTAATAGGTTGCTTCTTATAACCCTCATCTTGAAAATGCAATTCTCTAGAATTTTCATTTTCTTGCTTGAGATGATTTGAACTTTCTCCAAAAGATTTTCTTCTTTACTTACTATCAAAGAGATTTTTTTAGGTCATTATAGATCATTTCCCTTGTTTGTCTATGCAAATTAATCTTGTCATACAATGGGATGTTATTTACATTTATGGATAGATATAATGATTTAAAATCAGGTCCTAAGGGAAGAGACTGACAACTTGATGCATGAGGGACAATTTTAAATGGTTCCTTTCTAAATCCATAATAGAGAGTATTATGTTTCGATAATTTAGAGCTTCTTGTGCTATTATTTGAGTTTCCATGTTTCTTCTCACCCTATGACTTCGTTCTTCAATCTGTTGCTAATTCCTCTGTAACAATTTTGTGGTGGAGGGAGTTTCTTCAAATATGAATGCTACCAAATCAGTGGAAACATAGGAGGAGGTAGATCACTTTGGATTTCCCAATTGCATTTGAAAACTTGGTTGATTTTAGGGTACCTCTATTAATTTAACTTTTACCTCAGCTTCTTCTCTTTGAAATTTTTCTCTCTTTTGCAATTGTGAGTCTTCTCCCCTAAAGAAGACATAAAAAAATTCCTTCGTGGTGTAGAAAATCTGTTGCAGATTAACCCGATAATGCAAATATAAATCAAAGGAGAATACTATAAACTACTTCTACTATCAATTTGCGGAAGCTTAAAGATCGAGTTGAACAATATAACCAGAAGAAGAAGAATCAATGCACAATACACATGAAAATAATTTGGGGAAAGCCTTAGCTAAAAACCCCACTATCTGTATTATCATACAAGGTGGAAATGCATAGGAATTATACAAAGCCTTAGCTCTCACAGCTAGCCAGCTCTAAGTACAATCTCACAGATGCTCACAGGCAATCTTGGCTGCTCTCTAGCCTTCCTCTCTACCATCCAAGCTCCTATTTCCTTGTGTTGTTCCTTGTGGATGATCTCCTTCAACCAGGTGGAAGACTCTGATCTCACACACTGTCAGAATTGCGCAATCCTTAAGGAATGATTCCTTGACTACATACTTGAGTTTTCTTTATAAGAAAAAACATGCAACTGATAATACATTTTTCTTGTCTTTAATCTCAACTGGTTCTTTCTCATAGTAGACGTGCATGAGTTTCTGATGAGGGAATCTTCAGTTAACTGGAGTGGCACTAGTTGAGTGCATGCATGCATCAACTGACTGTTAACTCTCTATTAGTTCCTCAAATAGTTTGGAACTAATTTAGATGGACTTAACTCAGTAAAATGAGTTAACAAATTACAACTCAAATATAACTCAATATTATCTCCTTAATTTAAGGGATAACTCTTGCATGACTTCAGAAAGACTTCTAACTTGAATTTCTCCAACTAATTAACTTAGAAATAATTAATTAATTATTTCCAAGTAGCTGTCAAGACTAAATTCGATTTTAATTTACAATTTATTTCCACGACAAATTAAATTGGAATATTCTTGTTGCCACATTTCAACACTCCCTCTCAACAAGAAAGGGATTATCTGCCACCCCGATCTTGTCTCTATGGAACTCGAATTTACACTTTGACAATGCCTTTGTCAAAATGTCAGCATCTTGCTCCTCTGTCGAAATATACTGCAGCAACATGATCCTACTCGCTACACAGTCTCTAAGATGATTATATCAGATGTCGATGTGCTTGGACCTATCATGAAATACTAGATTCTTAAAGAGTTTGATACAACTCTGATTATCACAATATATCATAGTTGGATCCATCCTCTGATCAAAAAAACCAACTAGGATTTTCTGCATCCAGATGGCCTCACATGCTGCCTAACTTGCAGCCATGTATTCTGCCTCTGCTAAGCTAAGTGCAACCGACTCTGTTTCTTGTTGTACCAAGAAATTGTCGCTGACCCGAGGTTGAAAATCCCTCCTAATGTGCTCTTCCGATCTAATGGACTCCCTGCCCAATATGCATCAATGAATCCTTGTAGCTTCACTCCCTTTGTGTGTTTGTACCATAATCTATACTGAGATGTGCCTATGAGGTATCTCAATACATGCTTTGCCACATTCCAAAACATCTTAGTAGGCTAAACCATCGCTTGACTCAGCTAGTTCACCACATGGCACAAATTTGGTCATGTGTTCACTAAGTACATCAGTGAACCAACAAGCTTCATGTACATAGTAGCCCCTACCACTTCTCTTGATGTAGCATCCTCCTGCCTCCAATTATCTGCTAGAGGAGTCTGCATGAGCTTGCACTTCTCCATGTGGAATCTCTTGAGTATCTCGTTGGCATACTTGCTCTGAGACACAAACAACTCCCCATCCTTCTGCCACACTTCCATGCCAAGGAAGTAATACATGAGACCAATGTCTTTCATCTCGAATTCTCTTGCAATGTCCTCCTTGCAAGACACGATCAACTAATCATCACTAGTTAATATGAGATCATAAACATAAAGTATGATGATCGACAACTTACCTTTCACCATGATGTGGTATAGGTTCGCATCCGCTTCACTTTTTATGAAGCTCAACCTGGTGAAGTAGTTGTCTATCCTGGTGTATCAAGCATGAGGTGCTTGCTTCAGTCCATAAAATGCTCTCTTAAGTCAGCACACATGCAACTCACGATCGAAGGTCTAAAAACCTTTCGGCTACTCTATGTACACCTCTTCCTCAATCTGGCCATTGAGGAATGCAGTCTTCACATCCATCTGAAGGATCTTCCAACCCATCTATGCTGATAGTTCCAACATAGATTTGATAGATGAGTACCTTGCGATAGGAGCAAAAGTATCATCATAGTCAATCCCCTCGACCTGTGAAAAGCCACGGGCAAAAAATCTTGCCTTATACTTCTCCACACAACCAACAACAGCTTGCTTTACCTTGTAAAGCTAATGAGAACTCACAACTGACTTGTTCTTCGGTCTTGGAACCACGTCCCAAACACTGTTATGAACCATGGACTCATACTCCACCATAGCATCAACCCAAATCCGTTGTTGCACTTCTTCCTCAAAGGAAGATGGCTTGGCCTCAACACATTCCCCAGCAAGGGCCATGTATCTAGTGTACCTCTCAGGTGCCCTCCTCTGTCTGCGCTGAGAAGATGGTGCTCCCACATTCTCTCTCGCATCCTCCAACAATATGTCAACTTCTCTTGTGCGCTTGTCTCCATCTCTAGAATACTCTACTTGAGTGGATGTCTCCACTCCTAGAACCTCTACATGTGGCTACTCCGCATCAGTCTGAGGCTACTCCTCCTTAGGAACCAACAGTTCCTCCACAGCCTGTAGTTGGAGCTCCCTCTCAAGGGAAACTCACATGGCATTCTGCTCATCAAACTTGAGATCTCTACGAACCACTGTCCTTCGACTGGTAGGAAAATACATGCGATAGTTGTGAGGGGTATCAGTGTACCCCACAAATATCCCCAACTCTACTATCATCTCAAGCTTCTTCCATGCATCCTTTGTCACATGGCAATATACCAATGAGCCAAAGATCTTGAAGTGACCCACATTTGGTCTCTTACTGGAGAAGGCTTCCTCTGGTGTCCTCATCCCAAGTATGCAATGTGGGCTTCTATTCTGCAAATAGACCATTGTGTTGCATGTCTCAGTCCACAAGTGAAGTGATAGGCCTTGGTCATGCAACATTGCCCGTGCTGCCCCTACAATAGTTATATTCTTCCTCTCAGCCACCCCATTCTGTTGTGGGTTATGAGGTGCCATTCTCTCGTTTAATTCCTTTCATTGCATAGAAGTCCTTAAACTCTTGAGAGACATATTCTCCACCGTTGTCGCTTCTCGAGGCCTTGATCTTCTTCCCCGAATATTTCTCGTCCAAAGCTTTGAACTCACAAAACTTTGTGAAAGTTTGGTCCTTCTTCTGCATGAAATAAATCCAGCATTTACGAGAATAGTCATGAATGGAAATCACATAATACCTTTGCTTCATTTTGGATGCCGTTGAGAATGGTCCACACAAATTAGTATGAACTCGCTCTAAGATAGCCTCTGCTCGACTGTCTCGGTCATGAAAGGAAGACTTGGTGTACTTTCACAAGGTACAACCTTTGCATGTGTCAACTTTCTCAAGTTTACCTTTGGGAAGTCCTATAGATATCTGTTGCATTATCTTCAAAGCCCCATGATGCAAATGGCCCAACCACGTGTGCCACAACTCACCAGTGTCTTGGCTTTGCACTAATTCTTCTTTTGTACTCAATGCTGCACAATCATCTACCTCTAGTTTATAGAGATTCTTCACCCAAATCCCTATCATCTTGGTCTGACCCGTGGCTATGTATCTTAGGAATGCCTTTCCTTTACTAAAGACAACATCGTAGCCTTTTTTCTCCAACATCGCAACCGATACCAAATTCTTCTTCAGTCTAGGCACATACATCACATCTATCAAGGTGAGAGGAGCTCCATGCTCCCTTTGAAAAGCAACCATTCCCACTCCTGAAACATTATACCTTCTCTCGTCACCCATCTCTATGCGCATCTTGAGGTCTTTCTCCTCCAAGGCACTGCATAATTTTTTATCACCTGTCATGTGGAATGAGGCTCCACTATCAAGATACCAAACACAACCCATCATCATTGACACCACGCATGCGATGAGGGTAAAGTCCATTTCAAACTGAGAGGCTAATGCCTCACCTTCCGATCCTTCCAAGGATCCCTTCTTGGACTTCTTCGATGGGAAATTAGTCACATAATGTCCCATCTCGTGACACTTAAAGCATCTCACTTTAGACATGTCACCCTTATTCCCTCCATGAGAAGAATTCGATTTGAAATGGGAAGCCTTCCCCTTCCCTTTCCTTGCCTTACTTGCTAAGGCTAGATTTTCTTCATCATCATTCTTGGATGAAGAACCATCTCATGTGCTCCTCCTGATCTCCTCCTGCATAAGATCCAACCACAGTCATTCCTAATCTGGCAGTTTCTCCCTTCCATTCACAAAGTCTTGGTAGTTATTCCAACTCTTTGAAAGGCCAAGGAGAGTGAGGCTCACCATATCATCATCGGCAGTAGTTATTCCCACACTGCTAAGATCATATCTGTAGGTCGTGAGCTTGTTTAGATATGTGGAAATAGTATCACCCTTCTCCACCTTGATTCTTTAAATCTTATCCTTGAGTGCCAATTTCCTTTGGTTGCTACTATTCTGGTAGAGGTCCTTCAATGTCTTCCACATTGAAAATGGAGTATCCTTCCCATGGAGACTCAAGACAATATGGTCTCGAACTCCCTCAAGGATGATCCATCTCACCTTCGCCACACACTTCTTCCACTCAGCCAACTGTTGTGCATTAGTTGAAGCTGGATTTGGGATTTCTTGATCAATGAATTCCTTCAAGACATTGTCTTGTAATACAACTCCATTCTATCTTTCCATGCTATGTAATTCGAGCTACCTTCTAAGGCATACTCAAATCTCAAGCCATATAATACCATTGGCCAACCTTGAAGTATGATATGAATTTGATTTGCACCTGCAAACACAAACTTCAAACTTCGAATTCTCTTCTCAGTATGTTGTTCACAGCTCCGATATGCTGTAGAAAAATTTCTACAATTCTAGCTCTGATACCATGTAGAAAATCTGCTACAGGTTAACCCGATAATGCAATATAAATCAAAGTAGAATATTATAACCTACTTCTATTATCAATTTGTGGAAGCTTAAAAATCGAGATGAACAATATAACCATAAGAAGTAGAAGAATCAATGCACAATACACATGAAAATACTTTGGGGAAAGCCTCAGCTAAAAACCCCACTATCTGTATTATCATACAAGGTGGAAATACATAGGAATTATACAAAGCCTTAGCTCTCATAGCTAGCCAGCTCTTAGTACAATCCTCACAGATGCTCATAGGAAATCTTGGTTTCTCTCTAGCCTTCCTCTCTACCCTCCAAGCTCCCATTTCCTTGCGCTGTTCATTGTGGATGATCTCCTTCAACCAAGTGGAACACTCTGATCTCACACACTGTTAGAACTGCGAAATCCTCAAGGAATGATTCCTTGACTACATGCATGAGTTTTCTCTATAAGAAAAAACATGAAACTGATAGTACACTATCCTTTCCTTTAATCTCAACTGGGTCTTTCTCAAAGTAGACATGCATGAGTTTCTGATGAGGGAATCTTCAGTTAACTGGAGTAGCACTAGTTGAGCGCATGCATGCATCAACTGACTTTTAACTCTCTACTAGTTTCTCAAACAGTTTGGAACTAATTTAACTAGACTGAACTCAGTAAACTGTGTTAACTAATTACAACTCAAAGATAACTCAATATTATCTCCTTAATTTAAGGGATAACTCTTGCATGACTTCAGAAAGACTTCTAACTTGAATTTCTCCAACTAATTAATTTAGAAATAATTAATTAATTATTTCCAAGTAGCTGTTAAGACTAAATTCGATTTTAATTCACAACTTAATTCAATGACAAATTAAATTCGAATATTCTTGATGCCACATTTCAACACGTGGGACAAGGGAAGACATTAACCAAATGAAAATCTTAGGGAAATTATAGGTATGTGTGTTATACAGAATCTACGACTGCAAACAAAAGTATCTTCCCTAGGCCTAGTGGAATGACCTAGAACAACAAAAATACAAAGAAGTTTTTGTTTTCCTTAAAGTAAATAGATAATGGGATGAAGCCTCCCTGGAATCCATCATATCCTTCTATCCTTCCTTGGCTTGTGTGCTCCATTCCTATCCTTGATCGCTATAATTAGAACCTACACAATCAGATAACATGAGCCAACGATCTACGAGATCTATGTAGCATCATCTAATCACTTTATTCAATAGATCAACATGGTATTGACATACATAAAATCACAACATATATAGGAAAACAAATAACCCTTTTCATTAATAGAAATGGAGTGAGTTACAAGCAAAAACAGGTGTTGATAGTGTAGAAGAGATCCTCCAAGTTGACTTGTACCTTCCTTGCAACAAAGTGCATCTCTAGTCACCCTAATGTATGGAATAATGTCTCTCACAATTGCAGCATAAGGGTAGAATCAATCTCCAAAAGAAAACCCCTTGCCTATGGTTGGCAGTAAATATATAATGAGGGAGGTAGTTCATGAATTCTTATCATTTTATTAATATGGACTTGATATCCACTATTTATGGGAGGATGCGCTTAAGGGATAAGCGATGAAAACTCCAAGGTAGGATATGATAGGGTTTGAGACTTTTATCCAAGGTAAATAGTTACAACAGATCCTGGAAGCTTCTAGAAGAGGAAGATTCAGGGTTCTTTTTTGTTTTCTCGAATTCTTAGAATCAACAAGCCCCCAAGACTAAGAAATCTGTTGGTGATCAACACAGACCCAGAGTAGGGCAACCTAGTAGTCAATGTTGGCCAATGAGGGACCAGGATGCGTTGGTCCTAAAAATAATTGAAATGAAGCAGTTTCAAGCAGTAACTTAGGGATATGAGAGAGGTATACTTAGGACTTTGTGTAGGGAGGATGAAAAAGTGTTCAAAGGATGTGAATGATCCTGTTTGAAGGCCTATTGACCAGATGTGACAAAATGGCCTATAACAAATTATCCCCTAAAGCGCAAAGTCAAAAATGAAAACTGATGACTAAAGTGTTTTACCTTGTGACAAGTCAGGATCAATAACAACTGGTGAGATCATCATTTGTTACAATACATTTATATCATGACATATTTGCAGAGGGAGGCATACCCATACTGAACATATAAGATAACATTACAATGATCAAAATACACATACATGCATGATAAATGGTGGGGCCATGACTGGATGACTGTCTATCTGATCATAACCATCATACATTGTGATCTTGTATTACTCCTAAAATCATAGCCCGGATAGATGAAACTAGATATAAGGTCTTCTATCTCATTCACACGACCAACCAATGTACGAGTCTAACCATGTGAATCAATGAGTTGAGGTCAAACATGGTAAACACTATCTAATTACCAGCCAATGATGTAATTCATTAATACATGCAAGAGAAACCACAGATGATGTTAATGCCTCTCAAGGTATTTCAGTACAATTTGTATAGTGTGAATAAATGAGCTGATTTTAAACACCACATAAAATCTTTCGGTCTAAGGGCAATGACGAAAACCTATCACTGAGAGCAAGGAAACTTTCAATTGATGTATGCAAGCACCAAGGTACCAAGGATTTTTCTAAGTCAACTTCCTAGATAATGAGTTGATGCCAACATGAATGAATCTGTCACAAGAGGGCCTTGATGTATCCCCCATCAACGACATGAAATAGGTATAATGATCATGATAGAATGATCAAAATGATGATGATAAGGAACTGGATCAAAAAAGGCAGACATGTAATGAAGTCTTAAGAGTATTGTATCATATATTGATAGAATTAATTCTCTTGAACACAAGGGAAACACTAAATGGAGTTGGCAACATTGACCCAAAACCGAAAATAAAGGCTTTCAAAAGGTATGATAAAACCAAAAGACAACAAGATTTGCTAACCAAACAACCACGGAGATGAAGTGAAAGAGTGTTGTGTTCAAGAGCGACTCACTTCCATTAACAAATGGAGTACCGTGTTTTCCCAATTTCCCTAACCATACTGGTCAGTACCTCTTTATTTTTTAAAAGGCTTGAGGAGGATAACATATGCTTGATCTATAAGTTCATCCTTTGGATGAATCCTTCTGATAATACTTAACAAACCCAAAGAAGGCACGGTTTGGTCCCATCTTGAATGAAGATACCATAGTTGTTTGATGTTTTTATGAGTTGAGCAATGGTGCAAACTCGACATATTTTTCATGTTTAGAGATCTTGAAAAAGAGGCAAAAAAGAAAACTCCAATGTTCCTTTTTATAGATAGTCCCTTAGGTCTGAAAAGGAATAAAATAATACCCAAGAGAAACTCTTAGCCATGTTTGGCTAAGGTAGTCCTTTTTTGTAAATAGTCTATCTCAGTTTGGAAAAGGGTTAAACTTATACTGAGTAGATGTCATTTTGTTTACTTTAACGAGTTCGAAAAGACAAGTTCTTGGAAATCTTTTCCTAATTTGGGAGTCTAAAAAGAATTAAAAGAGAACTCCATGGGGTTCCTTTATCGTTAGTTTAGAGAGCCCGAAAATTGAAGTGTGCTCCTAAGTAAAAATAATGTGGTCAAAACAAGACAAAATTCATCAAACAACTGTCAACCTACTCAGAACATTACAAGAGAGATTAAAAATACCTATTTCATGGTAAAAATGGGTTGTAACTAGGTCAAAACGTTAAATATGAAATAAAACAATGGAAGAAATAACCATAAATAGTCAAAATGACTATTCATCTTTACCATTTCACATTTACCTTCAACAGTGAGAGTCTTGAGTATTTTTTTCCCTTGATCTTCTGCAGCTAATTGCGCTTAATCCGTTGGATAGTTTCAAGCACCGTCACTTGCAAGTAAGAGATAAGACAATTCTCTTTTAATTCTTGGGTACATTTTGTGTTTTCATGCAAGTCTTTGGTATTTTTTAGGGCACTAGGGTTTAAATAAATCACCCTAGGATCAACACAACCCCATATAGTCAAAAGGTGCCTTGCACCTAAGTGAAGATATACTACAAGGAGGGGTGCAACACACTGTCTCTACTTATAGGGGTGCATTGGGCTCAAATCAAAAATTTGTATAGTAGTTTCCCTTCAAAATAATTCAATATTCTTGCACGAAATGGATCCTAATGAGTCTCTTCTTGATGATTGAGGTCTTTATTAGCACAAAATGGCCTTTATTTGGAGAGAAAGAGAACATGAAGAATAATATTTGAATGCAGCTAATGATCTTGCTACTATCCAAGCACTAAAAAATTGTGGATTGTTGAAATTATTCTAGCTTCCTAGTATGAGGTAGTATATGGAATACTAGGGTATCTTGTTCATTCATGGGATGTGCAAGCACAAACATTCAAATTCGAGAAACATCTCCTTAAGATAATAGTAAAGGACATATATTTTCTGATAGGTTTATCCATGATCAATGCCCCCATCTCTCTCCTAGTTGGGAGAAGGGGTGCATAAAAAATGAAAGATTATATTGCCATTTATTGCAGACCTTGAGCCAAAAAAACTAGGGATGAAAAGAATAGCATAAAATATGTAACCCATTTTCCTTTAAGAATGATAGTATTGATCATTTCCAGATTGGCTGGTAGCTCAACACTTCATGTAGCTAGAAGATCATACATGTAGTATGGCTTGGAGTGTTTGGAGCCAAATGTATTCAAATGGAGAGAGGGAGTGTTGGTCAATATGAAGGAACAATTGTCTAAAGCAAGAGAGGGAAAGTTGAAAAACTTTGGCTATGCTTCCATTTTGGTCTTTTTTTCTCGAGAGTGGGTTCCATTACTATGGCCTATATTACACTCGATCCCATTGATCCAAGGGTTTCATGCATGAGGAGGTGGATAGATCTTATGTCTCGACATGTATGTTAGTGAGTGATTAGTTTCTCAGTAGCCTTCTTTGGATGGTTTCCTAGAAGGTTCATTATGATCAATGATTATCCATACATAGAGATGGTTTTTCGTGATGACCTTGAGCTCATGCTTCCTGAGGGTGAGAGATGGGGTGTTATAGTTAATATATTTCAAGCATTTGAATTTTTTGAAGTTTTACAATTTTTGTGTTTTTTTTAATGTTTCAGAGGCTAAACTATTGACTTATTCATGTAGATGTTGGGCTTTTTTGACCTGTAGGTGCTTCATATCTCTGTCGTGTAGGAGAATAGGCATAGGTATTAGTACAACCAATATATGTTACTGCAGTAGGATGGGATGCACTACGAGATCTTGGCGTAGTTGAGATCCTAATAGAGGTAGAGTGGCACATGGAGGGGTTGAAACACAAGATAGATGAGATCGCGATTGACCATATTCCAATGTGACTTCAAAAACACACTATAGGAGTGCCTAGCCATATTGTTTGGCTACAACATAAGATAGCTTGTGCAATGGCATGTTATCATGAGAACTTTGATTAGTCTACTTAGATATTTGCATGTAGCTTTTTTATATGGGCCATGTGGCTATATGTGTCTCAAGCACAAATTTTGTAAAACCAAATATTATATATATCTATATATATATATATATATATATATATATATATATATATATATATATATATATATATATATATATATATATATACATATATCTTCAATGTTTCTGTGTTCCTATTATGCTTTCAATAGATATGATGTGTATTGAAACTTATTTACATTCGTTGCAAATGCCTATCTAAAACATGATTAGCAAGAGCATCTGTCAATATGTTTAGATTTATAGAAATATGTTCATATTGTATGAAATCAATGTATTTTTAGATGGAGAACCCTTAAGAACATGTGAAGCATGGTAGGGCTTCTAACCAAATAAACATTAGCGAGTTGTAGTACCATGAGTTGCGATTTGAGTCTGATGATTAAATTATGGATACCATGTGAAATAACATCAGACCATATCTCGACCATTGCGATATACTCACATTAGGGGAATTTTGAGGTATAAAATGGGCCTCCTAAGAAAAAATTACAACAAAAATAAACCTTATAAGAACCAATAGGATTAAATATGATGATGTCAACCATGGTGGATGATTCAACATTTTTGGAGTAAAAAAATAAAAAGGTTAAAAAATAACAAAATAATAAAACTACTTTTTTAAACTCTTATTTTCAACTTATCTCCCTAAGGTTTTACTCAAATTTCGAGCAGGAGTACTCATTGGATGCAAAATTTAATTCCTCATCCATGGATTACCCATGTTGCATACTTTCAATAGACCCTGCTACATGAAAAATGAGAAGTACATGAAAAAAACGTCTTGCAGTAGGGTCCATCGAAAGTATGAAACATGGATACTCCTTGGATGAGGAAACAAATTTTGCATCCAACGAGTGTTTCCACTCAAAATTGGAGTAAGCGGATAGGGAGATAAGTTGAAAATGTGAGTTGAAAAAATAGCTTTTTCTTTTTTCCCTCTAAAATTTGATGATGTAATCTAATCTTATTTTATTATTTTCACTGTTATTTTATAATTTCCTTAGGATGCCCATTTTAGACCTCAAAATTCCCCTAATGGCGAAATTGTTGGTAGAGTGATTGATACAAATACCTTGTACACTCACTAACTCGCCACTTGGAGCAAAGGTAGCCCAGGGTGCGGAGGATAGGTTCTAAGTACTATGACTAGCACCATTAGCATAACCAAAATATGGTTCAAAGGATGCTGACATCTGCAAACCAAACATAAAAGGGATGAACAGAAATAACAGGAAACTCTGAAGAGACACACTACAAACACACTCAACACACCTATATACAATATGTACATAGTGTACTACTCATGAGATCAAGCATAGTATTTCTTTAGGTACAACCCATTTCTAGGCTATGCCAGTGGAACTCCATCAAAATTGACTAACTCATAGGCCCCTTTAGGAAGAACATGCTTGACAATATATGGACTTGACCACATACATTGGAACTTTCTTGGTCCCAATTTGTCATATTCTTGATCACATAAAAGAACAAGTTCTCCTTCTGAGAAGACACAAGGCTTGACACTTTTGTCATATTGCGCCTTGATACTCCTTTTATGATATTAATTATCTAAAGTGGCATCACTTTGTGTCTCATCTAAATAGGTAAAATGCAAAAGACATTCCTCTTCTACGAAAGTGGTGGGAAGAAGTTCTACATCTAGTTTTAGTGACAAAATTTCACATTCAATTGGAAGGATTGCTTCTAGACCATAAACCAACTAAAAGGGTGTAAATCCTGTAGCAATCCTAACTAAGGTTTGGTACACCCATAAGGCATCATAAAGAAGAAAATTCCAATATGATTTATGGACCCCTACCATACGTTGAAGGATAGTTTTGAGAACTTTATTTATAACCTCAACTTGCCCATTAGCCTGAGGATAGTAGGGAGTGGAACTTTCATGGGAAAGTCCTAGCTTTGTAGTTAGTTCGGACATCATATGATTCCAATTTTTTTTTTGATCCATAAATATGGCTTACAAAACGCCAAAATGTGCGATAATGTGATTGAAAAATAAATATGTATCCTTTTCACTAGTATTGTTAAATGTAAGCATCACCTCAGCCCATTTAGTAAAATAATCTACTGCGACAATGATATAACCATGCCCCCAAGCCAAGTGAGGGTTACATGTCATAAATTCAATACCAAATTTTGCAAAAGGACCAACAACAATAATGGGATGCAATGGAGTGAGTGGAGCATGGGCCTTGCGATCATAAATTTTCCACACATGACAATTATAGAAAGCGAGAATACAGTCATGAAAAATGATAAGCCAAAAGTAATCAGTGCATAGGATCTTTTTCACGGTATCATAACCAGACAAGTGACTGCCACATGCCCCTGAGTGGAATTCATTTACGATTTACTGACCTCCTCATGTGTGAGGCACCTTCATAAAATCGTATAAATACCACGTCGATAAAGGGTGCCACCAATAATGATGTAATTCCTGGCTTGGTATCAAATACTTTGCTACTCGAAGTGAGAGGTATTAGGCTAGAAATTTTGTGTCTGGAGATATATCAGAATGTCTCCATACCACGGGTCATATCAGGAAATCAGAAACAATGAATCATCATGTATAAAATCTTCATATGCCGATTCAGAATCAAGGGAAGGAAGGTTGCACATAAGCTTAGCATAAACTAGGGATTTATTTGACTTGGATTTGATGAATTCTAGGTCAAACGCTTGCAGGATGATGATCCATTTATATTATTCCCCCCCAGCAATTGACGTGAAAAAATATATGTCATAGGGTTGCAATCGGAAACAATTGTAGTCTTCTGAAGCAAGATGTAATGACAGAACCTTTGGACAGCTTGAACAACCATCAAAGCCAATGTTTCTACATGGGTATACCTGACTTCGATATGATTGTGATTCTGACTCAGATAATATATGGGATGTTCAGTCCCTAGATTGTCTTCTTGGACCAATACCATTGCTATAGTACAAATGGCAACAACGATATAAAAGAAATAGTCGCACTCGTAATCAAGGGGATATAAGAGCGATGCCCGAACCACTACATCTTTAAGGGCATCAAATTCCTTTTGAGGAGCATTATCCCAATAGAAGGGAACCCCTTTCTTAAGTAGGTGACTGAATCCTTTGGTCAACTCAGCATAATTAGGGATGAACCTTTGCAGGAGGTTAGCCTTCCCTTGGAATAGTTGAAGCTGAACGAGAGAAGAAGGCACGGCAAGATTGATGATCACGTGTACTTTTAGAGGATCAATACGAATTCATTGTTTTGAAATGAAAAAACCAAGAATTCGAACAAAAGTAATGCAGGTTACACATTTTTGGGGATTTAGTTGAATATTATAGTGTCTACACCCTGAGAAAATGTCCCTCAAATGCGTCGAGTGATCAGCCCGATATTTAGAATGAGTAGGGATACCATCCAAATAAGGATGCATGATGTGTTTAAAGTCATGAAAAGTGTAATCCATTTCTCATTGAAATGTGGCCCGAGCATTCTTAAAACCAAATGGGAGTTTCTGGTAGGTGAATTTACCCCAGGTACAAGTAAATGGAGTTTTAGGTTGATTCGCTAGGAGAATTTTGATTTGATTATATCCGGAGAAACCATCCATGAACAAATAGAGTTCACAACTGGCATAGTCATCAAAAATTTGGTCGATGAATAGGGTCAGGTAATTATCCTTTGGAAAAGCATGATTTACATCTCGATAATTGGTGCATACATAGATTTTCCCCTATTTCTTCATGATAGGAACAATATTTGACACCCAATCAGTCAAAGGAATAGGGTAGATGAAACCAGCACAAAAAAGTTTTTCAACATCAGTCTTAATTGTGACATCCTTCTTTTGATGGACCGGATAGAGGCATTGTTGGATTGCTTTAGCATCAGGATAAGTTTTAATCTCATGCACAATTATATTTGGGTTGATACCTCGCATTTCCACATAGATCCAGGAAAATACATCTTGAAATTCCTGAAATAGGGCTTTACAGGTCTTAATATCGGATAGAGAGCAAGATGCACCAATGTGTAGATTTTAACAATACTCATTTAATAGAGATATCAAGACGTATTGTCTCTTCAATATTTGGGAGATTCTTTTTAGAATCAACTTCGTGAATATAAACATAAGTCATAAAAGACTTGATGATATTGGGTAGATACACATCACTGAGATTATCCTCAATGGAATCTGGTAAGGAGGAATGATGATGATGATCATCCCATGACACATCGTTTGGCATCATAATCTCCATGATGCTCTCATTGGTAAAGAATGTATGAGAGAGTGGATTATATGACATGCCATAATCCAATGATCGATTGACCCAATTGATCGAAGAGAAGGAATAATCTACACAAGCCGAATAGATGGCTTCGTAATCAAGCTTAATGGGGCTAAGTGACATCTTGTTGCCAAAACTATGGATGTTAGTTTCATTTGGTACAATCCATGGATCAGTCGGGATAGCAGAAGATGATATCATATTGACATAAGAAAATGATGATGAGTTTTCAGGAAGTGGATGAGGAGGGAGCGAAAAGGTTCCCATGAGTGAGGAATCCTTCAACAATTCAACCCTGACATGGTGATAGGAGAGTAGAGTTTCCGCTACAAGAGGGACACTTCCAGTAACATGAGAATCAAAGGCAAAGAAGGTGAGTTGGTCGATGGCCACAATCCCACCCTTATGAGGAAATACGATCATACAGAAATAGGTTGAAACAATAGCAGCCATGGCATAAACCCACGTGCGACCCAATAGAAGATTATAATCAAGAGGTCTGTCAATAACTTCAACTTCTATGGATACAATTTTTCCCCCTAATTCTACTTGCAAGGAGTTCAGAATACCACAAGGTTTATACGTTCTCCCATCAAAATATTTCAATGTGGTAGGTGACTGACTTAGTTGAGGAGAACCAATCGCTTTCTAGCAAGACATAGACATGATACAGGTCAAGGCTCCCTCATCCACAATAGAATGATGAATGTTCTTACTGTGGAAGACGACCTGGATGATAAAATAAAATTGAGACGAAAGTAGATGATTCTAGTTGTCATGAATAAAAACAACTAAGCTGGAATCCGAAGGATCCACACATCTGATAACCAAAAGAAAATCCTTCTTTTGGGCGGGGAAAGTTTGCAACACCTTGAGTGTTGTCATAGTTGATGAATATTGAGCCAAGTCTTCAACTACGTTATAATTTTGAGCAGCCCTAGCATGAGGGTTGAAAGAATATATATAAATAACTCACCTCAGAGGCTTAATAGTTAACTTTGTAGGAATCGTAAGCAAAGTGGGATCCAATGAAGGTGATGTCAAAATGGTAGGTTGTTAAGTAGCCTAACCATTCGAGGATTCACATTACCATAGTCCTTATTTCGATTAAACACCATAATATCATATTTAGGTTTCATGGAGAAAAGCATTAAAACCATGTTAGAGGAAGAAGGATATTGAGCAATCATGTAGGTCTCTTGATTGGGAAATGGGTCAGACAACACAATGGGAGAAGTGGAGCATTTCATAAACTAGCTCACTTCTGCGCGGTGAGGACAAACACCAGAAAAGTGCCCCTCATTGAAAATCAAGCATGGGTAGCAAGGTTTTCATTTCTCATCAGAGGAATGATTTGTTTGTTTATCCTATGGTGAAGAATATTTCTCATTTTTTCCTTTTCGTTTATTCTTATTTCCTAATCGTTGTCGAAATTTTTCCCTATTATATGAAGCAACATCTATCTCGAAAGAAGAAGTTGCAGGAGGATTGGATGGAGGTTTTTGGGCAGATATGGTGAGAGTAGCACCATATGTTTTACGCATTGTCTGTGAACTAGAAGAACCAATGATGCCATTAGTAGTATGAGATTATTTACCAGAAGTTGGGGGAACAACATTTGAAGGTATCAGAGCATCTGGTATCTTCTCGTAAAGCATTCTAGATTGGGTATAGATGAGGTCCAAATACTAGGAATGAGAAATCACTTGCTCTTCAGTCATGACCCTACCTTTAACTATATCCTCTATGATATATGGCAACATGGATTTAATGAACCATTTCACTAACAATTGATTTGGAACATATGTCTTAACCAACCAACGATGATGCCGCCACTCATGAATATGATCTAAGATGTGAGTAGCTTTAGTTTTTTTAAAGTTGGTCAAAAATTTCATTCCAGTTTCATACCAGATGGGAAACTGGAAATGTGTGATGAAGGTGGTAGGTAAGTAATTAAAATCATGAAACGAAGCTATAGAATGTAACATTTATTTGTGTTACATGTAAGAGTATGTTAGAAAATATGTAATCGAATAAAATCATTGTTAAGGGAGTTCGAAGAACACCATAGATGATATGTCATGACATGGGTCGATGGGTCTTCTCTAGGATTCCCATTGAATTTTGGGATATTAGAAGGCAATTTGGCAGGAATTATTGGCCACCAAGGCAATTGAGCGATAGGATCATTAGTGAGCTGAGTCAAGTATGGAAATTCGAGAGTCGCCACAAAAGGTAACTGTCACTTAAAACATAGTGGAGGATATCCTAGATAGGAAGGAATGGCCTGAGAAATAGGTACATGCATTCTTGGATAAGGAGGTTTCTGATAAAGAGGAACCTGCACACCAGAATAAGGAGGATTCTTGTAACTAGCATGCGCATGACCTTGTTGACCAGCTCTACGATAACCTTGTAAAGGATAGAATGGCTTGGTTTGGATGTGTTGGCCTTGAAAAGGAACTTGAGGAATACCCTGATAAGGTTTATACTATTTCCCCATGGGATTTGACGTCATCTTGGCATAAGGTGGATTCAATTGAGGCTACACCATACCATACAAATTTTTTCCTACTAGAATTTGAGGAATACCTTGCCTAAGTGGTTGAAACTACAAGGTACCTTGTAATGGCTAGGTAAGTGGAACTTGAGCGGTGCGAGATACCAATGGAATAGGTTGAGATGCAATAGCAGCCCGTAAAGGCTGACTTACATGTATTTGAGATTTTTTAGGTACATATGGAAGGGTAGGAATTTGAGATGAAAACAATACAAGTTGAGAATTCAAAAATGTGCTCAAAATCAAACCAGGTTGTATGGGAAAAGTAGGTTTCTAAACACTATCAACCATCCTAGGATAGGGAGGATTATAATAAGGTTGATCATTTATTTGAGGTATACCAACAACATATTTCCCCCCTACCATAAGAGGATGGGATGATGGAGGCAACTGCATCCTAAGTGAAGGGTACCCAACATAAGGAGAGATAGGTTGTTGAAGATATCCTTGCCCACTAACATAAGGGTTAGCCTGTTGTTCAACTGTTGTAGGTGGAGGTGAAGGAGCAGGTTGAGTAGCATTCATAAGGGAAGAGCGATATGGAATTCCAAAAATAGATGACATGGGAGAGGTCCAAGGACTGGAAGTCGCACCAGTGAAGGTACCAGATAAAGAATGATAGCCAGGTGGGATGGACAGGCCACCATATAGATGTGCCCCTGGTGATGTTGCAAACATGGATGAGGAAGAAACATTTGATGTCTCAACTATAGTGGTGGAAATGGGTTGGGAGCTCATATCAAATCTAGTCATGGTTAACAATCCCAATGAAGATTGTTGTGAGTAATCTGTGGGTTAGTCAAAAGAATCAGGTCAAGGAGTTTGTGTTGGATTTTGAGAAGGAGGAAGAGGATAAGTTCAATAAAAATGGACCCCACTTTAATGAACATGAGTCGAAGGATGAGACTCTTCTTGTGGGATCTATTTAATAATCACAAGACCATATGGAATAGACTCACCTTAGGGTCCAAGATTTATGGATGGTGGTTATGTATGAGACAAAGGAAGAGAAGGAGAAGTTCCTAAACTAACAGGTGAAGATGGCTGAGGCACCTCAGGTAATAAAGTTTCAGGCAATTCTGTTTCGATTGTGTCAGATTCACTAGCATGAGTGGAGGTGATCTTGGGCTCAGTACTCAAAGGGAAGATGATTTTGGTTTATCATATTTAGGAAGAGGACTAGAAGTAGTTCTTGAATTTCCCGATTCAGAAGTTTGTATCTTCTTATGCTTCTAACAATGGCCAGGGGTAGCCTTTGTTGGAAGAGGAGGCTTATTTTTTATTCTATGTGAATCACAAAGTGGGGGATTTTTTTCTTCCACATTGGATAGTAAATTTTAGAAATTAACACAAAAATAAATCAAAAAGAGGGCAATCTAGCCATAAAGGATTACTAAGCAACTATGAACTGCAATATACACCTTGGCAAGCAAAGGACTTAAAGTACGTGTCAGCAATCTCCCTGAATGGTATACAAGGCTATCGACTTAGTTTCCTATGGAAAGGATAGCAATCTATAGGGGAATTCCAAAATATACTCAACGTACATGGAAGTGTAGTCAGTAATAATGTTATCTAATGTGTAATTGTTTGATGAGAGAGTTCCCATATACTTTATATGTGTGGAGCGTCATCCAATATACCCAAAGGTACATGGAGAACGGACCTATACACTCACATACGTGCAATGATATTTCACTCTCTGGATACAATGTTGGAAATGTTGGCATTATGATTCAGGTGTTGTCCTTAATGGCAACCCATTCAGGTGATAGATCACTATTCTTGATGATCAGCTCTCTATTTTTAAGAAGGACGCAGGAAATCTGTTCAGCAAGTGCGTCCCCGCAGGTATACCATGCAGAACCCGCGTCCAGGGACGCAGGCCAGCCGTTCAGGAGGTGCGTCCACCCAGTGCACACATTTCAAGGCAGAGAAAAGCACGTGGGGGTTTCTTGTGTGGTATCTAGCCGACGGTTTTTATGTTTCTATGGTGTCGGCTCGTGGTATTGTTCCATGTTTTGGGGAGGATCTTACCTATATAAAGCAAAGGAGTTCATTTGGATTTAGGATCATCTTGGTTGAATATCTTTTGGTGAGATCTAGTCCAGATCTATGAGGGCAAATCTTCTAATGGACTGTGATCTCTTTGGCGCATGATCAGATCTGTAGATCTGAGTGGTTGGGTCAGTCCTGAAGTCCTCATATCTTTTATATCTGAAGGGACGCAGGTTCAGTGAAGGACAAGTGCGCCGAGACGCAGGGAAGACCGGGCTCAGGTGCGTCTCTGAAGCGAAAGACGCGGCGCGACTGTGTTATTGGGTGCGTCTCTGAAGCAAAAGACGTGGCGCAATAGTGTTACTGGGTGCGCCGGTACGCAGAGAAGCTTAAAGGAACAGTGCGTCTGCACGCAGAACAGCAGAAGGTAAACTGCGTCCAGTCGCAGGCCACAGAAAGAAAAAATTGCGTCCCTGTCTTAAGATGATCTGTTAATTGTATATTTCTGTTCATAAGGTGTTCTGGGTTGTTCCTGTGATTACTGATCTGATATCTGTAGTGGACTGTATCTGTTGTATACTTGTTGATCATTTGATTCTTCATGAAAAGAAGTAGGGGGTTGTAGCTCCCTTCCAGGAGAGACTGGAAAACGAGAGAGAGTTGTAGCTCTCTGCAGGTTGCAGCCTGCGTACTGGTAAAGGACTGCACCAGTACAAAATCATTGTAAAAAGAATTTCTTGAAAGAAGATAGAGACATATTGCAGCAGGTGGTTTTCTCCCACATTGGGGTTCCACCTTACATCTTGTGTTCTTTGGTGTGACTGTCTATTTTCTTTGTTCATGCTCATTATTTTATGGTACTGATATGCAAGAATAATTCAAAAGATCAAATAAGGAAGATTTGTTAAACTGATAGATAATACTGATTCACCCCCCTCTCAGTATTATTTCCAACAATTGGTATCGGAGCAGGTCCTTCAGAAAAGCTTGATCGCTTGAAGGTAGATCGTTCATCATGAGCAACTACGAGAGAGAAGCATCAATCAGGCCACCGGTTTTTGATGGGACAAACTTCAATTATTGGAAGGTAAGAGTTACTGCATATCTTCAATCTCTTGGTACTGAAGTTTGGGACATTGTAGAAACAGGCTATGCTTTTCCTTCAGCTACTCCTACAGATCCAGCTGAGAAAAAGAAGTATGAAACAAATGCAAAAGCAGTCAGTACTTTATTAGGAAGTATATCCCAAACAGAATTCATGAAGGTAATGCACTTCAAATCAGCAAAAGAAATATGGGACAAAATGATCACAAGCTATGAAGGAGATGAACAGGTAAAACAAGCCAAACTTCAAACTCTCAGGATTCAATATGAGACTCTCAAGATGTATAATGATGAAAGTGTGGCTAATTATTTTCTTCGGGTAGATGAGATTGTAAATTGTATGAAAAATTTGGGTGAAGAAATAAAGGAGTCTATAGTAGTTCAAAAGATTCTAAGATCATTATCCCCCAAGTTTGAATCTAAAGTATCTGCAATAGAAGAAAAAGAAAATCTCCGTGTTCTCACTATGTCTCAGCTACATGGAATTCTAACTGCTTATGAAATGAGAAAGGGAGGACCATCAGACAGAAGGGAGGCTGCTTTTAAAGCATCAGGCAAAGAAGATCACTATGAAGCAAGCCATGTTCTAGAAGAAGAGGAAGAAGAATCAAATTTTGTCAGAAATCTTCAAAGGGGTTCTGGAAGGTTCAGAGGTAAGCTACCTTTCAAATGCTTTGCTTGTGGAAGAGTAGGTCATTATGCTGCAAAATGCTCTTATAAGGATAAAGGAAAGGAACCAGTTAGATGGAACAAGAAACAAAGTGCAAATAAGAAAAGCTACTACACCCATGAAGATAGTGATGGCTTATCAAACAGTGATGAAGATGAACAAGGTAATAAATATAGGTTGTTAATGGCATTTGAAGATGATGATTATGAGGATGCTGTAGATGTGGATAACCTTTATGATGAAATTACTAGACTCAAGAGATGTATAGAAGAAAAGAACATGATTATTGATACTCTACAATTTCAAATTGATGAAAAGGAAAAACATCTTGAAAAATTAGAAGGTGAAATTGTTGGTCTTAGAAAAGAAATTGAGAAAACAAAAACTATTAATCTCAAGTTTGTCAAAGGATCAGAAACTTTGGATGAGATTATCAGTGTGCAGCGGTCTCCACTAAATAAGACAGGTCTGGGCTATAATGGAGAAACTTCTCAAGCATCCACTTCAAAAAGTTATCTTGATGCAGCAAGAAGAAATGAGCAAGAGCACAAGGAAGATCATCAGGTAAAGCAGGGACAAATGTCAAACAGAAACCATCAGGGGCAATCCAGCTTAAGGGTGAACAAAAGCCACAACCAGCCACAGGTAAAATCTTCTCATTTTGGTTCAAGAATAGATGAAAATAGAAATTACAATCAGTTGGCTGGTAGATTCAATAATCGCAGAAGCTTCTTCAATGGACAATGCTTTTCTTGCCATAACTTTGGTCACAAAGCAGCTCAATGTGTTGCGTATAAAACAATCATGACTAGGGAAGCTCAAAAACAAAGAAGTATGACAGGGATTACAAAAAGGACCTATAACAACTTTTCAGCTCTTGAAAATGAAGTCGAATGTTCTATTTGCAATAATTTTGGACATGAAGACTTTGAATGCAGAAGCAGGTTTCCGGAAAGAAAAGTACAAGAGCAGAAAAAGGAACAAGCCTCAGGCACCAAAACATGGAGAATAAAGGAACCTCAAACAGAAAGATGTGGGATAGCATTTTATGCAGAAGGGCAAGAAAATCTATGGTACATTGACAGTGGATGTTCGAAGCATATGACAGGTGATAAAGAAAAACTTGAGTCTTATTCTAGTTTAGAAAAGGGAAAGAAAGTCTCTTTTGGAAATGATACTCCTGCAACTATAAAAGGAAAAGGTATTGCTCCTTTAAAAGAAGATGTTAAGGCTGGAAATGTTTTGTTTGTTGATGGTTTGAAGCATAATCTTCTAAGTGTCAGCCAGATGTGTGATCAAAGAACCGAGGTTATATTCAGATCAAATGGATGTCTTGTTCGTGATCTTGATACAGGTAAAACAATTCTCAAAGGAAAAAGAACTCCAAATAATCTATACATATTTGATGAAGGACAACAACAATGCTATCTAAGCAAGGATGAAGAGCACTGGTTATGGCATCGAAGGTTGGGACATCTAAGCTTCTCACAAATAAGGAAAGCTTGCAAATATCAGGCAGTTCGCGATCTTCCAGATATCAAAATTCCTGACAACACCATATGCAGATCATGTCAGTTTGGAAAACAAACCAGGACTAACTTTCCAGAGAAAGAAGGATCAGCTAGCATGCCTCTTGAGCTAGTACATACAGATGTATGTGGACCATTCAGGAAAAGAACACCTAGAGGAGAGGAATACTTGATATTATTTATTGATGACTTCTCCAGGTTTGTTTGGTTAGGACTTATGAAGCACAAAGATGAAGCATTCGAAAAATTCAAATCCTTCAAAGCCTTGGTTGAAAATGAATCAGGTCACAAAATTAAGTGCCTCAGATCCGACAGAGGTGGGGAATTTACTTCAAATGAATTTTTTGATTTCTGTGATGAACATGGGATAAGGAGAGAATTCTCTACAGCTAGAACTCCTCAGCAAAATGGAGTTGTTGAAAGAATGAACAGAACAATCCAACAAATGGCTCGTGCTATGCTTGATGAATCAGGAACTCCCGCAACTTTCTGGGGTGAAGCTGCACATACTGCGGTTATTATTCTCAACAAGACAAATGTTCGGGTGAACAGCACTCAAACTCCTCATGAGCTCTGGAGTGGTAAAACTCCTTCAGTAAAGCATTTCAAAATCTTTGGGAGTAAATGCTATATCAAGAATACTGAGGAGCAGCTTGGTAAACTTGATCCTAGAGCAGATGAAGGCATTCTTCTTGGCTATTCTCCACATAGCAAAGCATACAAATGCTACAATAAAAGACTTGGCAGAATTGTTGACAGCATTGATGTAGTGGTTGATGAGAAGGGATACATTCCTAGGCAAATACATCGTGAAGATATCGAAGAAGATGAAAGCTACCCTCAAAGACAGAATGATGAAGAAGAAGAACCTCAAGAAGAATCTCAAGAAGAACCTCACGAAGACGCAGAAGAACGAACAAGAATAGAAGAAAAGACTCCATCCAGATATGTTCAGAAGAACCATCCAGAATCTCAGATCATGGGACAGAAAGAAGCAGGTATACAAACTAGAAGAACAGTTGCAGAAGCTTCAAGCTATTTGGCATTACTCTCCTCTACTGAACCACAAAATGTGAAAGAGGCATGCAAAGATGAATGTTGGGTGAAAGCAATGGATGAAGAACTTGAGCAAATCGAAAAGAACAACACTTGGGAGCTGGTTCCTAGACCAAAGGATAAGAATGTTATCGGAACAAAATGGGTCTTCAAAAATAAATTGAATGAAAATGGAGAAGTAATTAGAAACAAAGCCAGACTTGTTTGTAAAGGGTATGCACAGCAAGAAGGAATAGACTTTGAAGAAACTTTTGCTCCTATTGCAAGACTTGAGGCCATCCGAATGTTCCTTGCTCTCTCAAGTTTTCAGAACTTCAAAGTATTTCAAATGGACGTAAAATCAACATTTCTGAATGGAGACTTGGAAGAAGAAGTGTACATTGAACAGCCAGATGGGTTCATTCTTGGAAATGATCCAAATCTTGTATGCCGATTGAAAAAGGCTCTCTATGGTCTCAAACAAGCCCCAAGGGCTTGGTACTACCGGTTGGACAAATATCTTCATCAACAAGGTTTTTCAAAAGGTTCAGCAGATAGCAATCTATATATAAAAGTTGAAAATGACAAATTGCTAATACTTGTTGTGTATGTAGATGACATTATTTTTGGCAGCAATGAAGAAGCTATGAGTCAAAGCTTTGCCTCAGTCATGCAGAAAGAATTTGAAATGTCCTTGCTAGGAGAACTGACATACTTCCTTGGTTTGCAAATCCAACAAAAGGAAGGAGGAATCCTTTTATCTCAAACCAAGTATCTCAAGCAGATTTTGAAGAAATATGGCATGGAAGATGCAAAACCAGTATGTACACCCATGGTCACAGGATGTAGTCTCAGTGGAAATGATGAATCTGCAGCAGTACATCAACCAACCTACAGATCTATGATTGGAAGTTTACTATATTTGACAGGTACCCGACCAGACATCATGCATGCAGTTGGAATAGTTGGAAGATTTCAGGCAAATCCAAAGGAGACTCATCTTCAAGCAGTGAAGAGAATTTTCAAATATCTTCAAGGGACTCAAAATTATGGCTTATGGTATCCTAGAGATACAGATCTCACTCTTCATGCGTACACAGATGCAGATTGGGCCGGAAGCGTGGATGACAGGAAAAGCACAAGTGGCGGTGCATTCTTTATGGGCTCCAGACTGGTATCTTGGTTCAGCAAGAAACAGAGTTCAATTGCCTTGTCTACAGCTGAAGCGGAATATGTTGCTGCTGCATCTTGTTGCACCCAACTTCTTTGGATGATGCAGACTTTGCAGGATTATCAAATCACTTGTACTCCTCCTATTCCTATCTTATGTGACAACACAAGTGCAATCAGCATCTCAAAGAATCCGGTTATGCATTCAAAAACCAAGCACATACCAATCAAGTACCATTTTCTCCGGGAACAAGTACTTGAACAGAAGGTCAAATTGGAGTATGTTCCTTCTAAGGAACAAGTTGCTGATATTTTCACCAAACCGTTGCCCAGGGACACTTTTGAATACCTCAGGCAAAAGCTGGGGGTTGTTGATGCATCATCTTATTGTTGATCATCTTCCTATTGGTGGTATAGGCTCAGGGGGAGCACATAATGCATTGTTGGCATTATGGAGAAGGAGATCTTGGAAATAGCTGCAATATGTCTCTATCTCCTTCATGATGGATTTCTGGTTATTTGTTACAGATCTGGAAGAGCATGAGCATAGGGGGAGTATACCCTTTGCCCTTGATGTCAAAGGGGGAGAATGAAGCTGAAGATCATGAGGTTGCCATCAAGTCCAAAGGGGGAGATTGTTGGCATTATGATTCAGGTGTTGTCCTTAATGGCAACCCATTCAGGTGATAGATCACTATTCTTGATGATCAGCTCTCTATTTTTAAGAAGGACGCAGGAAATCTGTTCAGCAAGTGCGTCCCCGCAGGTATACCATGCAGAACCCGCGTCCAGGGACGCAGGCCAGCCGTTCAGGAGGTGCGTCCACCCAGTGCACACATTTCAAGGCAGAGAAAAGCACGTGGGGGTTTCTTGTGTGGTATCTAGCCGACGGTTTTTATGTTTCTATGGTGTCGGCTCGTGGTATTGTTCCATGTTTTGGGGAGGAGCTTGCCTATATAAAGCAAAGGAGTTCATTTGGATTTAGGATCATCTTGGTTGAATATCTTTTGGTGAGATCTAGTCCAGATCTATGAGGGCAAATCTTCTAATGGACTGTGATCTCTTTGGCGCATGATCAGATCTGTAGATCTGAGTGGTTGGGTCAGTCCTGAAGTCCTCATATCTTTTATATCTGAAGGGACGCAGGTTCAGTGAAGGACAAGTGCGCCGAGACGCAGGGAAGACCGGGCTCAGGTGCGTCTCTGAAGCGAAAGACGCGGCGCGACTGTGTTATTGGGTGCGTCTCTGAAGCAAAAGACGCGGCACGATAGTGTTACTGGGTGCGCCGGTACGCAGAGAAGCTTAAAGGAACAGTGCGTCTGCACGCAGAACAGCAGAAGGTAAACTGCGTCCAGTCGCAGGCCACAGAAAGAAAAAATTGCGTCCCTGTCTTAAGATGATCTGTTAATTGTATATTTCTGTTCATAAGGTGTTCTGGGTTGTTCCTGTGATTACTGATCTGATATCTGTAGTGGACTGTATCTGTTGTATACTTGTTGATCATTTGATTCTTCATGAAAAGAAGTAGGGGGTTGTAGCTCCCTTCCAGGAGAGACTGGAAAACGAGAGAGAGTTGTAGCTCTCTGCAGGTTGCAGCCTGCGTACTGGTAAAGGACTGCACCAGTACAAAATCATTGTAAAAAGAATTTCTTGAAAGAAGATAGAGACATATTGCAGCAGGTGGTTTTCTCCCACATTGGGTTTCCACCTTACATCTTGTGTTCTTTGGTGTGACTGTCTATTTTCTTTGTTCATGCTCATTATTTTATGGTACTGATATGCAAGAATAATTCAAAAGATCAAATAAGGAAGATTTGTTAAATTGATAGATAATACTGATTCACCCCCCCTCTCAGTATTATTTCCAACAGGAAAGCAACAACAACTCCTACATTTAACGGCGTCAGAACATGTCTCTAGCTTAGATCTCTAAGTGTTTGTGTTAATGTTACAAATTCTCCTTAGGTTGATTCAATAAATTTTAATGTTTATCTTCAACTAAGTTTCAATTTTGAGGCTCACCACAAATTTTACTTGAATATCCTAAAATGTAAACTATCATGAGGAAATGAGTTTTTTCTCATTCAATGAAAATCTATCTAAAGAAGGGAGGGGACAAAGAGTATTTAGCAAACCATATACAAATTACAATTCCCTTTTAATGAAATTATTCCTAATGTCGATTCACACACAAAACCCTAAATGCCAATGAAAATATTTTTCTTTTCAAACCACTTAATTTTCAAAAATTATGAAAACTAAGATGCAAATTTTAATCACTGATTCAAACAAACTTTTCAGAATGATGACTCAAACATCAATTCATATAAGCACTCAATGATCAAACAAAATCAATTTGAAAATGACCTAATGATAAGATGAAAGGAAAATCTAAAAAAATCCTTACCAAAGGCACTATAAAACAAAATAAAACCAAATGGAGGCTTCAGAGAGACCACAAGACACTCAAAAACTCAAGGAAGAGCAGCTGGAAGAAGGATGATCAGAGAGAAAATAAAGACAAAGGAAAATTTTTGCATGAATAGGGGCCAACACAGGTGCAAAGGAGTCACCATTTCTTTGAAATGTAGGCACAAAGAAGGCTCAGTTGGGGTGCAACATAGTTTCTCAAGACCAGATGGTGCATTGGTCTAGGGATGCAAGGTTCTTACACAAAAATTGCAATTGAAACTCAGTGAAAGGTCTTCCTAGGTATGCTCTTGAATGAATAAGATAGTAAAGGTCCGAAGAAGAGGTAATACAAGGACAATGGACAAATAAAGCACCAAGGGAATACATTGATCCCTAGCAGAGTCACCAATTTGTTATATGGAATCTACGACTACGGATAGAAGTATCTTCCCTAGGCCTGGTGGACTGACCTAGAACAATAGAAAGACAAATAAGTTGATGTTTTGTTTAAAGTAAATAGATAATGGGATGAAGCCTACCTGTAATCCATTGTATTCTTCGATCCTTCATGGGCTTGTATGCTTGAATCCTAGCTTCGATCTCTATAATTAAAACCCGCACAATCAAACAACACAAGCCAACAATCTATGGTATTTATGTAGCATCATCTAATCACTTTATTTAATAAATCAACATGGTATTGAAATAAATGAAATCATAACATCATATATAGGAAAAAATAACCCTTTGTCTTAATAGAAATGGAGCGAGTTACAACCAAAATAGGTGTTGATCTTGTAGAAGATTTCCTCCAAGTTGATTTTTCCTTTCCTTTCCACAAATTACACCTCTATTCACCCTAACGAATGGAATAATGTCTCTAAAAACAACAACATAAGGGTAGAATCAATCTCCAAAATCCAACCTCTTGCATATGGATGATAATAAATATATAGATGAGGGAGGTCGTTCATGAATTCTTAACCTTTTACCAATTTAGGCTTAAGATTCACTTTTGATGGGAGGATGAGCTAAAGGGATAAGGGATGAAAAATACAAGGTAGGATATGATAGGGTTTGAGACTTTTATCCAAGGTAAATAGTTATAACATATCTTGGAAGCTTCTGGAAGAGTAAGCTTTGAGATTCCTTTTTTTCATAAATTTCTTGAATCAATGAACCCATAAGGCTAAGTAACATGTTAGTGATCAATGTAGGCTTGGATTATGGAAACCTGGTAGTCAACACTCGCCAATGAGGAGTCAAGGTGCGGTGGTCTTGAAAATGACTAAAATGAAGAAGTTCCAGGCATAAAATCGAGGATATGAGAGAGGTATACTTAGGGATTTGTGGAGGAAGGATGAGAAAGTGTTCAAAGGATGTGAATTATCCTATTTGAAGGCCTATTGGCTAGATTTGACAAAATGGCTTATAACAATGTGGGGCAATAGCAAGATAAGGGCCAGATTGGACGAATTGAAAAATATTATCTCAGTCACTAGAATAGTCAAGAATGTCCTGACGAATCTCCAAAAGGTCCAAGGAGAAATTTGAATCATATACTTTGGATTCTTTTCCCATAAGGGGTGTATGAATAGACGTCATAGAGATTACAAGTTTTTTGATTGATTTCAGGGTTTTCTCCATGTTTACAATTTGAAAGAAAGGAGAAGGAAGAAATGTGTAATGATGAGTTACCCAGTAATTGGAGACAATGAAGAGTTGGATGCCAATGTTTTTGGTAATGTACACTCTAGCCACTACTCATTGTAACTCTACAACTAGAGGAAAAAGAAAATAACAGGCATGACAACCTTTTATCTTTTTTGTACTAAGCAGCAAAAACAAAAAATATTCATGATGTAAGGGGTATGGAAGGGTGATATGGATGTACGGTAGATAACATGGAGGGTTGAGGTTTATTAGTGACGTGTAAGGTCTCACACACTCTCCTGTCTCACCTGACGGGTACATGTGTTGTCACCAACTTCTGATGCATGGTTTTCATAAAAATTATTAGCCACTTCCGAGGGGTCCCCATAGTGGTTTGTGAAAATTGGATGGGACCTGTCGTAATGAATCATGGTCATTCATTTAGAGGTAGGATGTTCAACCATCCATCTTTCTGACATGTTCTCATCCCGTAACTTTCCATTTCTTTAACTTGTCTGAAAGCCTTTGATTCCTTAGGCTAATTCCAATAAGCGACGATCTGACCCCAAACTTGCACGCCCTTTAACTTCAAATTTATAAAAGTTACAGACCCACTTTTATATAGTTTAAGGTTGCACATTTCAGCCTAAAAGGTTAGGCTTGTATACCAAATATAAATAGAACTTTTGAAACGGGATTGTTATTTCAAAATTTTCCTAGTCCTTAAATCAAAAGTATATATATATATATATATATATATTGATTTTTTTGTATGAAAAGTAAAAAGTAACCTTTGACTACAACCCCTTTCATTAAATAACTAGGGTCCTTGAATTCATTACCCTTCCAACTCGTCATTCTTCTTCATTTAGGATTCCATGGTCTTATGCAGGCCTCCCAATTGGATGGTTAGTTGTCTCATCTGCTTCCTTATCTCATGAATCTTGTCACATTAACACCCTCTAGGAGGAGGATATCCATGGCATGACTATATCTAGGGATTTCCAAAATCTAAGACTCTAAGTATTGCCAGAATTAAGACTACCACCACACGGGAAAAAGAAAACAACAAGAGGATTGGAGGGACAAAGCCTTTTTTATTATTTGACAAGACCAATCAACTCAACAATCACTTTAAAATAAAAATAAAAATGAAAATCTAAAATTACAAACATATCCATACTTTCAATAGGGAAAAATAGGTTCATTACCATCCATAGGTGGCCTATAATTTTTCCCATCTCCCCACATAGATGTTTAATTTTATGGACCAGATTTGACAACAATATAATTTTTTGCACTTTTCAACATCTACTCAAGCATATTCATCATTATTCATTAACCAGTAAAGTAATAATAGTGTTATTTTTTTAAGGCTAGAAGTATCTATCCTAGATAATTGCATTTTCAAACATTTTCAAATGGCATTCACCCAATATCCTCATAAGAAATTATGTAGAGAGAACATTAGCAATAAAAATGCAGCAGGACCGTCATAGTTCTATCATGATATCTATTTCATAGGTATCTCATGATATCTCTATCATAGGGCTCATCATATCTTCTTCATATCTTTTCCATAATATTTTCTCATATCAAAGATAAGAAGGCCCAAGGAGGTTATTTTCATACCCAAGAATTGAGGCTCATTAGGCCATTGGTACACCACAAGTGATGGGCCTCTAAATTAGACATAAATTAAGTCCCATGCCTCTAAAATAAACATAAATTAAGGCATATGACCATCCTTCAGCACATTAAACCTCTATTTTTTCCATAGATAATGTATTTTTTAATTTAATATATTCATTAGGAAGGTTTATGAATAATTTCATATTTGTGCCTAATATTATTTATTTTTGTGGAATATTATGAGAATATTGGGCAGAATATGAAGATTTGGAGGAGGAGATAATTTAGGGACTTTCTCCCTACTACAGGAGTATCACTATTAAATAATAAATCAACAAGATATTATGGAACTATGGCACAGATTGTGGAACTCCAATGATTGAGAAAATCTAGGAATGTGTTCCTTGTCATTTAATGCAGAGTCCTAGTATTGGGAACCAGATCCACTAATAAAGGGATTTTGTGGGGAAAGCTTCCTCTATTCATGGGGAATGATTCCTGATCATTTTGTATAAGTAACAAGTCGAATTTTCCTCTAGGGGGAGATAATCATTAGTGTTATTATGGAGAGAACTCATATTTCTGCAGTTCCATTGTATTTTCTTGTAGGGATATAATTGTATTGATGAAAATAATGAAGATTGGTGTCATGTTCAGTGTCTAACTATTGTTCTCCTCCATAGGTCTCTAAGTTTCCTTGGGCTTGGCCATCCTAGGAACCTTAGAGCCCTTTCGTATCATTTTATTTCCTTCTTTTCACTTATTATTCACATGCATCTCTTGTTTTTATCTCTTTCTATTTCTGCATTTAGTATTAATGATTTCTTGTTGTAGGATTGGGTAAAATGGTTTATGTAAGTCCTTTTGCAGGATCAAAAGCATCATTTCATCCTTGGAAAATATTTGGAAGGTCATAGTAATCATTGAGCTACTTGGATTAGCTTCCTCATTCCCAAATCTATATTTTTGGAACTCCTTTGTGGGAAAGAACAATAAATTTCTGCTATTTTTTTTAGCATGATAACGGGCTTCAATCGAGTTGGTTCCACTTGCATTAGATAACAAAAAAATTCTAGTTCATATCAAAATTACCCCACTGCATTTTCACTTGATCAGGTTAGGATTTTATAGATTTACTAGCTCACTAGTTCTCGAATTTCTAGATTTTCGACTAGTAATTTTGTGCTATTTTGTAACATGGGTTAACAAAGGTATTTTTGAATGATTCCACTTGGAATTGGGACCTAAGACATCCTATTAAATAAATAAAAAATTTCCCATCCAATTTCTATTTTATTTGCTTGGTCATTCGATGAATTATAACTTCGTATAGTAAATCTGTAACATCCTATAATAAATCAGGGGATCCTGTAGGAGAACTAGTACATCCTGTAATAAATCCTGTAGTGGCCTGTTTTGAGCCCAAATTGAGAAAAATCATCATTGAAGCTGGGATTAGGCCCTTACTTGACCTCCAAGCCATGAAAATCATTACACCCCTTGTTACACAACATTTTGTCACTATCCATGTACTCCCTGTTCCTTGATCCTGGAGGACCTCTACAGTGAACCCTGCATGCTTTGCCTTCATGAAGAAACTCCCACTATGTCCCTCTTCATGAGAATATCATTTCCCTTTTGCACAATTTCCCATGAAACTTCTGTTTCACCCAGTTTACAAGGCCAGCTCTAATGACCTTTGTCTCCCCCGTGCCGATGTGCAGAGATTAGCACTATTCCCCACGCTGATTAGTGCGACTGAGCTGTGTTTTAGTCATGTCGGTCCTGTTATGGAAAGTTTTTTAAATTAGAGCTAAAGCTTCTAGCTCTAGAAGCTTCATAACGAAAGTATAGTAAATGGTTTGGCCGGATGGGGTCAAGGATGACATTTTAGGCTCTTTTCCCCTCTAATAATGGAACTACCTCAAGGGATAAGTCCTCCTCCCATAAGAAGAGGATCCATCTCCCATCCATATTCCCTATATAAACATCCCTTCTTCCCAAGAACAAGCTAGTTAGAGTGTTGGTTGAGTGTGATTATACTATTTTGATTAGACAAGAAAGCTATTACTAGTTGTAGCCATCTAGTTGTGTGAGGGAGAAGTGTGTTTGGTTTGGAGTGAAGTCTAAAGGGAAGAGCCTTTAAACTATTGTTGTTTGAAGCCATCATGGAATGCTAGCAGAAGTGTGTGGGAAAATGGTCTTGTCAGAGGAAGACTATGACATCAAGATGAATGGTTGTAATCTCTCTTTGATATTAATTAATGAAACTATCAATTGATTTCCTACATGTTTTGTAATATTACATATTCGTGTCTTAATGCTTCTTGACTCATTGAGTAGGTTGAATTGCAATTTATCTATTATTATGTTTGTGTGTTGTTACTGTTTACTTGTTTCAGGAGCTTTAAGAAGGAAGCGAGAGATTGCTGGAGCAAGCAAGCGAGGACATCATCAAGAAGGATAAGGGACCAAGAGGTAGGCCCTCTTGATTGATTCTAACCTAAGGAAATCTTCCATAGAATGTATTTGTTGTGGCTAGACCCATTATCGGGGTAGAGGAATTCATTCGTGTCCGGACTTATAATTTTACTTCACCACAAATTGGTGACTCCATTGGGGAGATCCCATCTTTTGTTTGTTTTGGATTTCATGATTTCATCATAACTTTTCTATTTTCACGTTTTCCCTTTGGTTCTGTTTCTTTTCTCTTGCTTACTGGCTTATGTCTAAAATTCATAGTAGTAGAACTAGTCCCTGTTTTGAGATTTTTTTTTTCTATTTTTCCTTAGTTGCCTTGGAAAACGCATTTAATCGGCTGATAGTTGTGCCAACCAGCATGAATTGCGGAGGAACAATCACATCGACCAGCCTCTGGCGCTTGCTGTCAGTTAGGCAATCGCGCCGACCCCTGTAAGTGAAGATTAGGGATAGATCCCAATATTGACCAGTGTGTTCTACTCTTGTGTTTTTGACCTCGTGAGCCCTTTTGACTATTTTCTCCCTGATTAGGAAGCTACTTTTCATTTGGTTTTTCTTGCTTGTTGGCTTTTCATCTTGCTATTTGATTTATTGAGTCAATGAGTGGCCAGCCACACTAGGGAATCTAGCTAGTTATTCAGTAGCTTGTGGACTCATCAAGTCTAGTTATTGGTGTTTTTGCTCCTTGCCTTTGTTTTTGGTCCCTCTTATGACTTTGACCTCTTTTTGCACAAGTTTGAAAAAGTTCTGTTTACTAGTTTGAATGTCCTTTTCCTGCATAGATTACATTGTCAGTATTGTGTTTGGTAAAGTTGGTGTTTCATTGATCTAAATGAACTTCTCTTTTCATGTTTACATCTACTTGAAGAGCTCATAGTCTCGAAAACTTTTTCATTGAAGGATTGTATGTGAAAACGTTTGTTTCATTGTTTCATGAGAAAGTATGAAATTCTAGCTTGTTGCATCATTATGATTTGCATCTCTTAAAAACTAAAATTGCATCAACATTTGAAAAAGGAAGAGAAATTTTTTCATTCTGAAAGGACTAATAGATAAGTGCTTGTCAGGAAATTAGGAGTTGGAATGCATTTTTCATTAGTTTTTTTTTTTTTTTTTTTGAAAAAGTGAAGTAGTGAAAGATCATTTCGTTTTTAGTTGCTTGATTTTTTACATTTGATTGAGCAGTTCCTACCCTCTCTAGTGTAGGCATTTCATCGAATTGAAAGGGTCTTGTCCCATTTAGTTGCATTTTAGGTTTTTCGAGTAGTGTCGCTAAGACTTGAAAAATTAAACTTAACTCAAGATCAACTCTAAAATGAATTCAATTAACCTAAGGCGAATTTAACATTAATGATCATATCTAGAAGGTATAGGCTAGAGACATGTTCCGGCATCTGTAAAACTAGCAGTTGTTGTTAGCTTCGGCATTAGATAGTGCTAGCCCGGATTTGTGCTTCCCATACTGTCAAGTATATACTGGGAAACCCCACTAGGTTGCAATCCTTTTATCCTTAGGAAGCCGAGTCAGCCACCTTCCGAATGTGATACAACGAACACAGCATTCGGGGACATTGCTTGCTCGTACTTCTTGGTTTTCCAGGAGGTATTCTGCAATTCATGGTCGCCTGGTAATCCTATTTACCTAGATCATCCAGAGTAGTCATTTGATATTTTTGACTCATTAAACTTAAAAGATCATTCGAGCACTTTTCCTTTCGAGCTCATTTCCAATCGAAAGTGATAGAGTCATCTTTGTTTCTTTCTTGACTCTTTAAAAATGAAATAACATCAGTCTTTTATGCATCTTAATAATTGATTGCCCAGAATCCAAAACATCCTATTAGTCTCCTTGACCAAATCATGAGTTCCCTTAAAAGGACATTTTAAAGCCTTGAAGTTATTTGTTCTGTCGACTAAGACAAGGTCATCATGGCTGAACCCTCTAGTTCGCCCAGTTCCTCTTTCTCTCCTCCATCTAAAGGATTATTTGAGGAACCATTTCCTGAATTTTTAGAGTCACTTGAGGACCAAAATGTTGAACTCGCAATTTTTTCGAGTGTTCAACCTTTGTCATCTCATTCTCCACCTACTTTCGATTTAAGGTCATCTGCTGATCTTGGCCCAGAATCTCCGGATAATCTCGTTCGAACTCACCAACCATTGACGGTCAACTTGGACTGGTTATCTTTCCTTTGAACCCTCTATTTGACGTTGTTGAGATATCACTGCAGTGTCCTTATAGTTCGTATGACCAACCAGGTGTTCCTTTGGAACTATCCCCCAGTACACGTTTGTTTATTTGTCATCATTTGTTTTTAGACATGGAACTTGAAGGCGATGCTCTAGTTACTTTTTCAGATGAGTCTGAAATTTCTACTCCACACACTGTTGAGGGGGAAGAACTGCAGTTGTAGTTCCCCCCGAGGGTTTCCCTTATTCAGAAGGTATTCCCGCCAGCTTGCCACCCAGCTATGTGTCTTTAGGACACTTAGTTTCAGGCACATCTAGTGCCTCATCACTCTACCATAATCCTGTTTGGACATCAAGCATCAGGCCTACGTCAGGTCCATTCGTCACAAACATGACTTCCCAACCAGTTGTTACTTCAGTCCTTGTGCAACCCACCATTCCGAATACTCTTTTATCATCAATCCTAGTTACACGTCAGTCACAACCGGTGGTTTCAAAGATTGTTTCCATCAGTTCTTCTGTCCCATTAGTCAGTGGCTAGAGTGTACCACCACCTGGGGGGCAGAACCTAAATGTCTCTATGGTGTCAGGTGCCACTAATGTGTGCGGATCACAAGCTCACATGCTTGGTATGAACCAACCCTCTTTTGGTATTATTTATAACCTTGCTAACCCTACTGGATCAAGCAATGTCCAATACCAATAGGTTTAGAATCTTATTGGTCTTTCTGGATTGAGCAATGTTCAGTATCAGCAGCCCCATGGGGCTTAGGTCGAGTACCAAATTCCTTACGTTCGATATGGTTCTCAAGGATTGGTTAATCAACCTTACACCCTCCAATCTGAGCAGTACATCCAACCTGGCTACGGCCAGATTCAGTTCAATAATTTCCTGGGCACTGTTCAAGTACCCTTGCAACAGCACAGATAACCTCTACAACAACCAGGGCAGCCTTTATTACCGCAAGAGAAACCTTTGTCATAACAAGGGCTTTTCGTGCAACAGTAAGGGAATATTATCCCGCAAAAAGTTCACCTGCAAGAACCACAAGTTCAGTCCTTTCAACAGTTGCAGTAGGTCACACAACAGGAGATGCAATATGCTCCGTATACCTCTCAACCCATACACTCGCAGGGCCAACCTCTGTAGCCCTAGGGACATATTTTTCAACCACAAGTTCAGCCCTTGCAATAGCGAAACCAACCCGGGCAGTAGAAACCCTTTTATACATATCAACAAGATCAACCCTTGCAAGGACAGGGTCAAGGTCAAATTCTGCAGTTTCAGGTGCAAAATCCTCTTGTTTAGGGTTAATAGGTTCAGAATCCTGCCATCAAAGGGCACCAGATACAAAACCTCTACGTCCAAGGGCAACAAGTGTATCAACCTTATGCCCAAGGACTACAGGTCCAGAACCCTCTTGTTGAGGGACAACAGGCCCAACAGCCCTATGTCCAGGACAACAGGTCCCATTTCCATATGTCCAAGGTCAATAGGCTCAACAACCTTCTAAGCCATATGTTTCCTATCAGCAACCTGTGCCTAGACAGTTTCAAGGTATTCAAGGTCTGAATCCATCCTTTGTTCAAGGTAATCCGCAATGGGGTCAGCCTCAATGCCATATGGCCAAAATCCCCCACTGTGAGGCCAAAATCCTTACCAGCAGGGATGGGCTCCTCCTTATGGGCCCACTTATCGACCTCCCATGCCTTTCAACCCTCAATTACCTTTCTTGGATACATTTGAGTTGCTATATGTATCGTGTCTTACAAATGATCCGATCCTTCATTCGCTGTACTGGCCTCTGGTGCCGTCCAAGATACCAAGTGATTGCCCAAAGTTTGATGGAAAAGCTAAAGAAGATCCTCAAGCCCATGTGATGACATATCACCTCTGGTGCTCATCAAACTCATATGTGGACAATTCCATTTGTCTTTGCCTTTTCCAACGGACCCTCACGGGTGCTACAGCGAAATGGTACATCGAGCTACCTCGAAGTACTTTCCATGACTTCAATTCGTTAGTCATGGCTTTCCTCATGCATTTTTGCTCCCGGTTTGTTATGAAACTGGCACCTATTTGCTCACATTGCTTAAGCAAGACACTATGATGCACATCTCTAATCATATCGATGAATGGAGACATAGATGTTGCCTTATCAAGTTTGAGATAGTTGATCAATTTCTCACTGAATGGTTTACCAAATCTTTTTTAGCCCCAATTACTTGCGATATAGCTATGGGTGGATGCGTCACTAAAGAAAAAGCAATTGCATGTGTCCAGTACTTGGATTTGGTTTACTCTTAGTATGGCACCTTATACAAGTTGTTACCCAATGCTCTGCGACCATCATCCAATCTCGCAGCATCAAAGTCACCAGTTGTTCCTCCCATTGATGGAGTTATTGGTTCATTATCCCTGACCCCTGCTAAAACTTCTTCCAAACGGAAGTCGGCCTTGAATGATGCTCCTATTAGTTCATCTCAAATCTACCAGGCCCTAGTAAAACCTCAGAGGTCCACACTGTCCAATCTACCGCAGCGAACAAATCCTCGGAAGGAAAAAATAAAGGAAAAGGCAAAGTTAAATCCAATGCCCCGAAATAGGGTCCCCCCAAATTCTCTGCTGGTGAATCTTCGCAATGGAAACCTAAGTATCCCTGCCTCATTTGCGAGGAGGATCACTATACTGAGGATTTTCCACAATGATCCAAAGTTAGTCACGTGCTCAAAGGGATCCCTGTTGTCCTTAAAGAGCCATTTCTGTCTCGACAGACTCAAATGGTAGACCAACCCCGATTTGCTTCCTCTGGATCTTAAGTGTTCATGATGAGCACGCCCATTAATGTGGCTACCCGATCGAAAGATTATCAAACTCTACCTCTGACAGCTAGGAAAGAAAAAGAAGCTACACCTTATTCTTCTACCCCGAGTTCTCGCCCTCTGCAAATCAAGCACCCTAACCCTAATTATGCTACACGGCCACCCTCTCGAGGTGTGCTGCAGAAATCCTCATATAATCCCAATGCTTGAGCCTCTTAGCACTACCATATTGTTGAATATTTGGCTCAGGCACCATTAGCCATGTCGTCTCTCGAGGTACTCCAAAGCTTCCTAATGCAGCAGAAATCTTTGTTGTCGGCTATCAGGGGCATCAATCCCACCGATTCTAATTTGATCTCTTTCGACCTGTAGAACCATGTTCTGCAGCTCCCTCATCAGATTTCCTTTCTTATTCAGGTAATCATTAACGAGAAGACCATCCATGACACTGTCATAGATGAAGGTGCTTCCACCTGCATCATGTCAACTACATGCTAGAAGGCTACTGGTTCCCCTACACTAAACCAGTCTCCAAACAGTTTGGAAGATTTCGATGGGTGTGATTCGTGACCCTTCAGTGTCTCACCTAACCTTTCCATCACCCTAGAAGGCAAGACAATGCAAGTCGAAGTAGAGATTATTGATGCCAATCTCAATTATAATATTCTACTCGATCGAAGTTGGACTCTGCTATAGGATAAAATGCATGATGTATGGAGAATGAAGCTACCCTCAAAGGTCTTCTCGGGACCTTCGGCAGACTGTAAGATTATTTGCAACTATCACAAAGTTACATGCAGGTTCATAAACAATAACTAACTATCAAAGTAGGAGAAGTATATTACCTCAAACCTCCGTGTATATTTGTTGGAGAGCACAATGCAGCTAGGTGGAAGTCCCCTGAGCTGGCTCTAGATCAAGTCCTACACATAGAAGAGACAAGCATAATCATAGCATACAACTCTGATAACTAATGCATGAATACATAAAAGAACATATAGTTACACATAACTAAGCTACTCATGCTAAAAGATATTGGAAAAACAATTAAATGAATGATAGTACCAATACCACGGAGTAGACAGTACAACTGCAGTTCTATATTAATGTTGGAAGAGTGATTACAACCATCTGTTGTATCAGCCTTCCCTTACCCCTCCAACTTCTCTCTCTCTCTCCCTTCTTACCAACTTCTTAAGATTTGAGACAATGCTCAACAATCAAGTATGCTATCCTTTCAAATGCTCTGACCTCCATCACCATAGCCCTAGATTTTCTTATGTAGCAATTGAGTTAGGGTTTCCAAGTTCCTCCTTGAGTTCCCTAGGGAAAAAGCAATGAATTTTCCATGCTTTTTAGCTCTTTCCCATTTGCCTCCTTCTTTAGGATTAGAAATCCTCCAAATAGGTCGAATTTGGATGTTTCCTTGCTTGTATTAAGTAATTTTAGGAACAAATATCTAGATATTTATGAGTCAATTAATTCCTTTAACCCTTAGAACTTCACTAGGATTCACTAACCTTGCTCCCATACTAGTAGCTTTAGTTAGTAGGGTCACTAACGCACCCTTAGGCTTGCAGAGAAGCTTTATAACACAGGTTGTCAGTGCATAGCCAGTGTTAGTGTGGAAACAAGGCATGTGGTCTTGGTCTTTGCTTCAGCTATCATGTATTTCACCTCTAAGTTGATGAGGAGGTCAATTTGTTGTATAACAGATGCCCCCTAAAGTATGAGATTAGAGGCTACGACGATGGCTGAAATACTTTAATTAGCTATAATTTTCCTTCAAAAAGAGAGAGACGGTTGGAGCTTCAGGTGGTACGGGAAACCTAATACAACACATATATATAAAACTACTAAAATCATGTCCTGAGCCAGGCATTCCCATGCTCAGTAGCTATGTCAGAGTGATTTTCTCCAAAGAGATATGATGATGCTGGCCACTGATAAGCACAATGCAAATCCAGTGTCATAATAGAATCATCCCAATAAGATGTCTCCAAAAAAAAATATACGCAACTTGGGAGAGGAAACAAGGCTGAGTGATGCAAGCCTCTACCCAAGGTCTTGATTTCTGCTTCATCGAACAACATAGATTGATACATGTGAATATATGTGTTGATGTCGAACATGCATGAAATCATCTGATTACCAGTCAATAATGGAGACTGTTAACAGATACAAGGAAGGCCACCAATAATGGTGATGGTCTCCAAGATGCACAGTACAATATAACAAGCGTGAAACATGTTTTGTCGTCGAACACCCGTAGAATCGCTTAACCAGGAGCCAATAATGAGAACCCCTTATCAAACACAGGGCAACCTGCCACTAATGTCTGCAAGTACCAAGGCATTGAATGTGTTTATGGGTTGTCCTCCTAGATAGAGTGTTGAAGTTGATAGGAAGATACCTGTTGAAAGGTAGGCAATAATGTGTCCTACATCAATTGACACGAAATGGGACAAGAATGATTTTTTTTTTGAGGAATCTTTGAGCATTGGGTCTAAACAAAAGAGGGCATGATGAAAGGATATGCTTGATGGGTTGATGGAGGAAACAAAAGGTTAACCCTTGAAAAATAGAAGGCACGACAACGGTTTTAACCATGCAGCACTAGACTCATGAACACCAAAGAGTGTTAGGATACAGAGATGCAAGAACATCGGGGTATATAGGCTAAACTCATAGGATGGTAGGATTCATATTGAGAGGTCGTCACAAGGAAGGTTTATCTGAGGGAGTGCCATGTTCAAGGGAACGACTGCTGCCAAACCACGCTTTCTAATATTGAATGCAGTTGTATTGTCCACTTTCCCTGTCTGATTAGTTTAGTGAGTCCAGACGGGTAAACTTGTCGATATTTTCATTTTTTAAGAGTCTGAAAAGGACCGCAAAAAGAGCGACTATGTGCCCTATTTGATTGGTTTAATGAGTCTAGATAGGCAAACTCGTCGATCTTTTCATTTTTTAAGAGTCTGAAAAGGATCGTAAAAAGAGCGACTCTATATCTTGTCTGTGTAATTTAAAGAGTCTAGACTAGACAACTCGGTGGTATTTTCATATTTATAGAGTCTGAAAAGATCATAAAGAAAGACTCCATGGTGGTCCCTTTGTCATAGTTGTTAACTGGGTGCGACAAAAGGTTAATAGTATACCCGGATCTGTTACTTTTCCGTGAGTTAATCTATAGAATCTGGATAAAGAGAAACCTATGCTCAATAGATGCCTACCTCATTTTGTTATGAGTACGAGGAGACGGACTAAACTCATTTTTTCGTTGTGAATTTTTAATGAGTCACGCGACGACAAACTCAATACCTTCATCAAATTTTAACGAGTCAAATGAAGAAAACTCAAGGTATCTTTTTCAGTTTAGTGAGCGAGGAAAAATAGGTAAAAGAACTGCTCATTCCTCCTTCGTAGATTTAACGAGCCTGAAGGAGGGGAAAAACTCGGGGATTTTTCGATTTAAGAGCGAGAAATGGTCCCAAAAAAGCAAGTGCTCTTGTTGCTACCTTAGATTTTTAACGATCTCAGTGGCAAAAACTCGGGATTTTTCAGTTTAGTGAGCGAGAAAACTACCTAAAATAATGCTCGGGTCATCTTTATAAATGTTTAACGAGCCTAAAGACAAAACTCAAGATTTTTTCAGTTTTATGAGTGAGAAAAAAGTGCCTAAAAAGAATGCTCTAATGGTCTTTTTCAGTTTAATCAGCTAGAAAAAGAGCGAAACAGAGTTGCTCAGACCATCTTCGTATATGTTTAACGAGCCCAACAATGAAAAACTCAAGGAATTTTTAGTTTTTAGAGCAAGAAAAAGTCCCAAAAAAGAACATGCTCATATCTTCTTTGTAGTAGTTTAACGAGCCCAAAGAAGGAGACTCGAGGTTTTTTGGATTAACGAGCAAGAAAAATACCATAAAAAGAATGCTCGCTCTTCTTCGTGGTAGTTTAATGAACCCGAAGAAGGAGACTCGAGGATTTTTTGGATTAACAAGCAAGAAAAATACCATAAAAAGAATGCTCGATCTTTCTTGATCTCATGCTTGACAATAGAAGGGTCTATGCCATGCATTTCCTCCTAAGACCAAGGGAAAACATCGTGAAAGTCCTTAAATGGTAGGTGAAGCTCGCAATTCCTCAAGATTGCAATTGGCTCCAGCCTGTATGTTTTCCACAATGCCTTTCGTGATAGAAATATCGATGAGCAATGTTTTTGAAACATTTCCCATGTTTCCTTCCGCCTCCAAAGTTTGGATAGTCGTATAGGGTGAGGAAACGATTTCTAGTATGTCAGGTGACAGGATTTCAAGAGGTATCATGTCCGAATCAGATATTGAAACATGATGGTGCGAGTCCTCCCAAGGTCGCTCTTCTAAACTCATGATTTCTCTAATAGCTTCGTCCTTATGTAGGACTTGATTGAGTGGATTGATAGAAGGAGCGGTTATGGGAAGGGGTAGTGGGACCGTTGGCCGTAACCAAAGTGACTGGAGATTCAAATGCATATTGAATGGCCTGGTAGGCCAATTTAGCTAGTGACAATGGCATTTGTTCTCTGTAAGTGTCAATGTCTGAAGGGGCCGTGAGGATCCAAGGATTGGTTGGTTCGTGAGGAATGGATGAAACCATAGAGACTGTCTGTGGAACCGTGGGCAGCAGAAGAGGGAAACAACCCATCAGGGAAGAGCCCTTCAGTAGACCGGTACCGATACTAATGTAAGAGTCAAGTACACCACCCACTAAGGGTATAGAGCTGCTAGGTAACGGAGAGTAATCTGGGGCGAAAAAAGACAGCTGGTCCACTGTGACTATCTTTCCATCCAAGAGAAAGAGGATGATACGGAAGACCGAAGACACAACAACCTTCATGGCATAAGTCCAAGTGCAGCCCAAAAGTAGATTATAGTCGAGTTTATGATCCATGACTTTAATATCTACTGTTACCATTTTCCCACTCAAGGTGATGGGATAGCTACCTAGTTAACCTTTTGGGATGAAAGTGTTTTCGTCGAAAGCTTTAAGGGAATTCGATGGCGGGGATAGGGTTGGAAAATCCAGAGCGAGCCAACATGAAGCTGACATGACGTAGGTAGAAGCACCTTCGTCGATTATAGTTCTATGTATACCTTTACCTTTCGAAAATATTTGCACTTGAAAGGCAAGATGATGGGAAAGGGGAGATTTACACTTTTCCATGTCAAAAATTGCAAGCATGGAATCCTGTGGGTCGATACCACCAATAGCCAAAATCAAAGCTTTCCTTTGTGCTGAGCATGTTTGTAATACTTCGAGCACCGACATAGTCGATGGCGCTTGTGCCAAGTCTTCTACAATGCTGTAGTTTTGGGCGGCACGTGCAGATGTATTATGCGTTATGTGTTGAAGTGCCCCTTTGGGGCGGTGAATTACAAGATCATCAACCAACCGTTTGATATGAAAATCGTTGGCCAACGGTGGGTTTTGACTTGAGGAAGGTTCCTCTGCATGAGTGACATAAGCTCCATAGGATTTGACTCTTGTTTGTAATCTATCGTTTCAAAGGTGTAAATGGTAGAAGATCCTTCACCAACTGAAGGATGTTGCGAACCATGGTTGCCCCTTTGTGGGGGTTGGGGTTGGTTTGCAATAAGTTTTTGCTATTGCTGAGTGGGAAAAGGATTATTCAAGACAGTAGGGGTCCTACCAGTATCCTTGTTAGCAATGAAATCTATGCATTCCTGAAGCCGCGGACACAGATATGTCATGTGGTATTCAACATAGATTTTTCAAGAGAATCAGGCAGGTCTATCCTTTCCATCGTCATAGGGCGCAATGGCCTTCTGTTTTGGGTTTTGCTGCTTTTTTGACTGCTCCTCAGAAGGAGCAGTCTTTTTCTTATTCTTCTTGTTCTTACCACTGGGTTTTTGTGTAGACTGCACAGAGTTTATCGTGGTGGTAGGAAGAGCAGTCGATTTGGTAGTAGTGGAAGCATTGGAGTTGCGAGGGGCATTGGGGATTATGTTGTAAAGAGTGCTAGACTATGAATATATCATATCTAAGTGTTGGGCACGACATATGGATTGGTCTTCTGTGACCGCACCACTTAAGGCAACATCCTTAGCAATTTGAGGGAGTAGGGACTTGCAAAACTAGTCCGCTAAGAGATAGTCTGGGAGGGGAGCTTTGACTAACCTCTGCCTACGTCTCCATTCATGTATATGATCAGAGATGTGGGTGGTAGTATCTTGACATAATGAAGTGAGGAGCTCTGTCCCAGTCTCATAGCGAATGGGTAGCTAGAAGTGTTTTAAGAATTCCATCGCTAGAGAATCGAAGGTATTTACTGACGCACGTGGTAACTCAATGTACCACTTAGCTGTGTTGCCAGTGAGGGTGCGGGGAAAAAGATGTAATCGGACACTATCATCCACCATGGAGTTAGAAACACCCCAAAGATGGTAGGTGGTGATATGAGTGCCCGGATCCTTCCCTTGTTTCCCATCGAACTTGGGGATGTCTGTTGGTATTTTATGCGGGATTGGCGGCCATTGTAAGTTATGATAGATGGGGTCATCTCTAAGTTTGTACAAGGCGGGGATATCCAACGTTGCTAAGAAAGGCAGATTTTGTGGTGCCCCCGGCTCGGACCAAGGTGATGACATTTGACTTGAGGAGCCTTGCACTCCTTCCATCGTTTCAGTCCCAATATTATACATGGGTTGCATGGTATAGTAGTTGCCTTGAGGTATGGCATTGTAGTGTGGATTTCCATGGGGATTTTGATACTGGGGTATAGAATTACCCCCAGGATAAGTGGTGCCCCCTTGACTCATTTGAATTTGTGAGTAGGGTGCCCCCATGGATTGGTTGGGACCTCCTTGAGGATTCCTGCCTGTCACAGAACTAACCATTTGTCCTTGATTGACATAAGGAATGCTCATGTCAATTAGTGACTGACCATGCATGCCTGAGAATGGAGTGGGAACTGTTACATTCCCTACCGGCTTTTTGATATTGGGAATGCCCCCAGATACTTGAATTTGGGGGTTTGAATTGTACAATGGCGTCCAACCATATTGCTGGTGGATGGGAATCGCACCCATAGTGCCATATTGAGCGTTATAGGGAGGGGTGTATGTGGCACTTGTCGAAGGTATTCAGTTTGAAACTAAAGGGGTGGAACCCGACATTGATTGGGTTCCACTCATGGAGGGTGTCATGTGAGCGGTTGTACCTGGTACAAATGGGATAGCGGGGTTCACCATCGATGGTGTTATTGTGACTGTTGACTGGGGAAGTGGTGGAGGACCAGAAGTGTCTGCAAAGTTCCACGACCCATTACTCATCAACGGGATGGATGGAAATGTTCCACCTATAGAAATAGGGAGTATAGGTGCCGCCGGAATCAAAAGTGGGTCCAACAGATTTGTGAGCAGAGGGTTAAAGTGAGGAAGAAATCCTTTGGTGAAGAAATCCTTCGACAAAATTGAATCATCCGTTGTCTAAATAGATTCCGTGTGAGATCTCAGAGACTGATTCCCCGAAGATGGGGAATCCGGTTTACTGGAACTTGGCAGATATTCCACAATGAGTGGAGGAAGTCCTAGAAATTGTCTAGATTAACGACGAGGGCCGGATGTAGCCACGATGACCATTAATTTTTATCAATAAATTTTATCATGATATTTGTTAAATTCTCAAAATGATAACACTTAGGTGCCTAAAAAAATATAAAAAATACACTAAGTTGATCAATCAGCAAATAGAGGGAAATGACCCTGTCTGATAAACACCGGTCACTGGAGATGAAACCCAGTATCTCAATGAATAATAGAGAAGGTTGGCCAGATGTACAGTTATGGTTACTCTAGAGCTTCGCCCGAACCTTTGATTGAGGGGCCAATACCTCTCGTGAAGATGAGCACCCCCCCAAAAACTTAAGGAAAAGTAGGTCCATCTGTGTTAGGTACCAGGGCAGCCTGCCCCAGTCACCTTGTGTAAGTCCTTAAAAGTTTGGCCACTAAGGATACCTCAGATCACAGACACCACCGGGGGGGACATAGTTGCAGACAGTATGTTGTGTGGGCAGGATACCTAAGTCCCCGACTTAGCTCCGAAATCCCCAAAGGGATCCCCAATACACAAAATACCTAAAGGAGTTGTAAGAGAAGGCAGGCTACCTTCACTTACAGTCTGATGTTGTCTTGTATTTAGCTTTGCTTTCCCTCGAGTGGTTTCGTTAGTATGAGTGCAGAAGGAATTTTCTCTCTTTTAATGACACTAGTTTGGGTTTTTGATCTTGGGTAGTTTACTCACACTGCCTATCCCAAAATCCTGGCCTGAACTAATGTTTATTTGCTCAATAAAGAGTTACTGATTGATTTTAGGTAAATTTTATGTGTACTTTTTTATTGTCGTCAATAGGGGAGTTGAGGTATCAAATGTGATGAGACTCTGACTCAATAAATCATGCACAAGAAAATGCTTTAAAAAAATTTCAATTCGATGAAAACAAGCTGTATTCTGCAGGTGAGAGTCTTTCACATATTCATATTATTTCCATGCATCCTAGTCATTTAGCACATGCATAGCCAACATAAATCTTTCCAATGTTTTCTTAAAAACTACTTGAAACCAAAAATACAGCAACTTTTAACCAGCTAAACAGAAGAATGAATAAAAAATGTGGATCTTTCTTTCATAAAAAATGATTTTAAGAAAGAAAAACAAAACTTTTTTCCTAAAAAAAAAAACTTTAGGACACCTATTTTGCTGACAAAATTCAGTAAAAAATCCTCTTTCAGTCCATGAGCAAGCTTCCTATCCCTTTTGGTTTGCAAACACAACTGGAATTCAAGGTATTGGGAGACTAACACTCTCTAGTAGTGGCCACAGAGAGTTAATAGGTCCACTAACGCTCCCTGTGAGTAGACACAGTGCTTTATAGCGCACTGTGTAGTCTGCTAACCTGTGTTAGTGTGGGAAAACAGTAAAAAATATGGCTTCTTAGATTAGATTTAGTGATGAATACATGTAGGCAAGATGCAACAAGGTTTTTGGTGGGTCAGAAAGGGAATGTAGAAGTACAGGGAGCTCTTAGAAGGAGGAGAGAACTAAGATCTGTTCGGGTAAACTGGGAACTAGATGTATAGTCCCTAGCAGAGTCACCAATTCTGCTATAGGATAGAATGCATGGTGTATGGAGAATGAAGCTACCCTCAAAGGTCTTCCCAGGACCTTTGGCAGACTGTAAGATTATATGCAACCATCACAAAGTTACATGCATGTTCATAAACAATAACTAACTATCAAAGTAGGAGAAATAGATTACCTCAAGCCTCTGTGTAGATTTGCTGGAGAGCACAATGAAGCTAGGTGGAAGTCCCCTGAGTCGGCTCTAGATCAAGTCCTGCACATAGAAGGGACAAGCATAATCACAACATACAACTCTGACAACTAATGCATGAATACATAAAAGAACATCTAGTTACACATAACTAAGCTACTCATGCTAAAATATATTGGACAAACAACTAAATGAATGATAATACCAACACCATGGAGTAGACAGTACAACTGTAGTTCTATATTAATTTTGGAAGAGTGATTACAACCATCGGTTGTATCAACCTTCCCTTACTACTCCAGCTTCTCTCTCTCTCTCCCTTCTTACCAACTTTTTAAGATTTGAGACAATGCTCAACAATCAAGTATGCTATCCTTTCAAATGCTCTAACCTCCATCATGATAGCCCTAGCTTTGCTTATGTAGAAATTGTGTTAGGGTTTCCAAGTTCCTCCTTGAGTTCCCTAGGGAAAAAGCAATCAAGTTGCCATGCTTTTCAACTCTTTCCCATTTTCCTCCTTCTTTAGGATTAGAAATCCTCCAAATAGGTTGAATTTGGATGTTTCCTTGCTTTTCTTGAGTAATTTTAGGAACAAATATCTAGATATTTATGAGTCAATTCATTCCTTTGACCCTTAGAACTTCACTACGATTCACTAACGTTGTTCCCATACTAGTAACTTGAGTTAGTAGGGTCACTAACACACCCTTAGGCTTGCATAGAAGCTTTACAAAGCAGGTTTTCAGTGCATAGCCAATGTTAGTGTGGAAACAAGGCATGTGATCTTAGTCTTTTCTTGAGCTATCATGACTTTCCCCTCTGAGTTGATGAGGAGGTCAATTTGTTGTATAATAGACTCATGCCATGCATGCTGTGGCCTCCTCTTTGTTTCGCATGGTTTTTTTCCCCATCAAGGGAATATTTTCACCGTCGATCAACTGTCTTTATTTGCTTCTTCCTCCTTGGATGGAAACATTTCGTTCATCAAGCACTCTGGTGCTCCCTATGAGAGTTTGGGGGCAGGTCTCTTCAAAGACTCTGCCTTAAAGGAAAATTTTCCATTCCCACCTCCTCATGTTGCCTCTGTCAACATGGTCTCCGTCAAATCTGATCCTTGGGTCATACTTGCACCAGATCTTGTTGATGCTTGGGGCAAGGTCATCCCGCTTAGTCCCGCCGAAGTCAACTACGTAGAAATTGTTTCGACTTCGAACTCTGCATCCTCTGATTCCCATATGTCAAAGAACTCTCTCGATATGTACTCTCAACCCCCTGGCTTGGCACTTTGAAATCATCTGATCCCTTAGCTGAGACCTTCCTTGCGAATGAAGGTATCATGGAAGTCATGTATCTCGAGGAACCACCATGGATTGATACCCATCATCGCTCCTCGTTCCTACCTCGCCCAACGGTTATGTCTAACATTTTAGAATAGTCCTCTTCTCCATTTCCGCCATCGCTTATTACTCATGAAGTATGGTCGGAAATAAATTTGGGTAACATTACCCAAACGATGCCGATTGACATTTCTATCAAACAAGATGTCGTTGAGCACGTTCATATTGGGGTATCTTGTTCTCCGGATGAGATCAAGACATATACTCGTCTATTTTAGGAATTCCTTGATATGTTTGCATGGTCTTACAAAGAAATGCCTAGCATCAATCCTAGCATTGTGGTGCATGAAATACCAACGTATCCACATGAGAAGCCCGTTCGCTAACAGCTTCGCCCGGTGCACCCTAGGAAGTCTGTTGTGATTAAGGGTGAAGTCGAAAAGCTTCTCAAAGTTGGGTTCATTTACCCCATCCCCCTTACAGACTAGGTGTCCAATATTGTCCCGGTGAGTAAAAAACAAGGCACGATCCACGTTTGTGTGGATTGTCGAGATCTTAATCGTGCCTGTCCTAAAGACAACTATCCTACTCCCTTCATTGATCAAATCATTGATGAATGTGTCGGGAGCGAGATATTTTCCTTTATGGATGGTTTTTTTGGTTATAACCAGATTAATATCGCATTGGCTAACCAAGAGAATACAACCTTTATCTGCCCATGGGGTATGTTCGCTGTTATGAAACCAGCTCAAGAAAAGATAGAAAAGATAGATCAACGCCTTAGAATTCAGCCTCTTCGAGGGGGCAACCTCCTTTACATTACATAAATGAACAATTCTTGGATGATACAAATGACAAAACCTCCTTTCTATATATAGGAGTCTAAGGAGTCACAATATAATCCAGCCGACCTAACAATAATAATATAAAGCCACAAAAATAACAATAGAGGGATTCTATGGGGCACAAAAATAACAACATGGGGGTAATATGGGCACAACAATATAAATAAGGGGTGTAACTACAATAGTAATGTGGTAATCACTAGTATTATAGGGACCCAACATGCCCCTCTCCTTCAAAAAAGTGTTGTCCTCAACACTTGAGTAGTTCTGGATACTTCTGCATAAAATTCTCATCCTCCCATGTGGAATCTTCAGCGGATAAGTTCTTCCACTTGATAAGATACTCTGAAATTGATCGATTTCGTAGCTGTCGAGTTCTTGTTTCTGTGACTGCTTCCGGTTCCAATATAATTTTTCCTTCCTCGTCAAGTTCTGGCAATATTTTTTGAACTGGGAGCTTGTCGCCTATAACCTTCTTTAAACATGAAACATGGAAAACTGGGTGCAATCGAGAAGCTGCAGGAAGCTCCAATTTGTATGCCATAGTACCAATCTTTTGCAACACCTTGTATGGACCATAATACTTTGGTGATAATTTATTATCCTTCTTAGCTTGCTTTAGGGACATTTGCTTATATGGTTGTAGCCGTAGGAATACCCAATCACCTACATCAAAACTTCTTTCACTGCGATGTTGATCTGCCTGTTGCTTCATTCTATTTTGTGCCAACACGAGGTTATCCTTTAAGAGTTGGAGGACTTGTTGCTGATGTTCGATGTGATGTTCCACTGCCTGAACCTTAGAATTTTCTCTTAAATATGATGTGATGGATGGTGGTTGATACCCATAAAGTGCCATAAATGGGGTCATTTTTGTTGCTGTATGGAAGGAAGTGCTATACCACCATTCAGCTAGAGGTAACCATTTGATCCATTGTGTCTGTTTATCAGATACAAAGCAACGAAGATATCCTTCCAAACATTTGTTTACTATCTCAGTTTGCCCATCAAATTGAGGATGATAAGATGAGCTATGAGCTAACTGAGTACCAAGACAAGAAAATAATTATGTCCAAAAATTTCCAGTGAAAATGGGATCTCTGTCACTTACAATAATCTTTGGGTTTCCATGTAGCTTCTGAATTGTTTCCATAAATGCAATAGAAACTGTACTGGCTTTAAATGGCTGTCATAATGCACAAAAGTGTGCATACTTGGTAAGTCTGTCAACTACCACCATGATGACACTCTTTCCCTCAGACTTGGGTAAACCTGTGATAAAATCCATTGAAACCTCCTCCCAACATTGGCTTGGAATGAATAAAGGTTGTAATAGACCCGGTGTCTTAATTGTTTCAACTTTATTTTGTTGGAAAACCAAACATTCTGCCACAAAATTTTGAATATCTGATTTAAGGCCATCCCAAAAAAATTCCTTCTTAACCCTGTGGTAAGTTTTTAAAAATCCTTAGTGCCCTCCTAAGGGAGAAGTGTGCAATTCCATAAGAATCTTTTGTTTTATCTGAGAATTCTTACAGAGGTATAAGCGATCTTTGTACCATAATGAATCATTTTGCCAGCTAAATGTATCAGACGTACTGGAATCTTGTTGTAGCTTTCGAATAAGTGCCCATACTTCATCATTCTTCCATTCCTCCCTTGCTTCGTTTATCCAATCTGGTTGGATAATAGAAATGGCGCACAATAATGCTTCCACATCCTCATCCTTTCTTGAGAGTGCATCTGCCACCACATTTTGCTTTCCTTTCTTGTAGATGATTTCAAAGTCATAACCCAACATCTTTGTGACCCACTTTTGTTGCTCTTCAGAGGATAATCTTTGTTCTAAAAAGTATTTAAGGCTATCATGATCCGTTTTTACCTTGAAGTGTCTTCCCATTAGGTAGGGTCGCCATTTCTTAAGTGCATGGAGTATTGCCAACATTTCCTTCTCATAAATAGCTTTGCTTAAAAACTTTCCCTTGATTGGACGACTTTCAAAAGCAATGGGTCTTTCATCTTGCATTAGAACAGCACCAATTCCATTTCCTGAAGCATCACATTCCACAATAAAGGTTTTTGTGAAGTCCGGTGTAGCTAAGACTGGTGCTTGGCACATTGCCTCTTTAAGATGTTCAAAGGCCTTTGTTGCTTATGGAGTCCATGAAAATGCATCTTTCTTCAATAATGTTGTTAGAGGTGCTGCTATTCTCCCATAATTCTTAACAAACTTGCGATAATACCCTGTCAACCCAAGAAATCCTCGCAGATGCTTTATGGATGTGGGGATTTTCCATTCCTTAATGGCTTTAATTTTGCTAGGGTCTACCTTAACTCCTTCATGAGATACAATATGACCCAAATATTCCACCTCCTGGACTCCAAAGAAACATTTGGATCTTTTTGCATATAATTTTTTCTCCTCCAATAGTTGTAGCACCCTGTCAACATGTTCAACATGATCCTTCCAAGACTTGCTGTAGATTAGTATATCATCAAAAAATACTAACACAAATTTTCTAAGGAATGGTTTGAAAATTGAATTCATCAAACCTTGAAATGTTGAAGGTGCATTAGTAAGGCCAAAAGGCATGACCAAAAATTCATAATGACCCTCATGAGTTCTAAATGCCATTTTCAGAATGTCTTCAATCTTCATTCTGATTTGATGATATCCCGAACGAAGATCCAACTTGGTGAAGTAAATTGATCCATGCAATTCATCTAGTAATTCATCAATGACAGGAATGGGGAACTTATCTTTAATAGTGAGCTTGTTGAGCTCCCTATAATTCGGACACATGCGCCATGATCCATCCTTCTTGTGCACCAATACTACTAGAGCAGAGAAAGAACTTTGACTTGGTTGAATTATACCAGCCTCTAGCATTTCTGCAACCATACGTTCAATTTCACTTTTTTGGACATAGGGATATCTGTACGGCCTGATGTTTGGAGGAACACTTCCTGGAATCAGATGAATAGCATGATCATGATCACGCATAGGTGGGAGACCTTTGGGAGTCTCAAATACCTTGGAATGATTGTCCAGGACTTTTTGGAGATCTGGAGAAATAGATGATTCCGATGTGGAAACATCTAGCGAACATAATTGTGCAATTACACCTCTTTGCTCCTTTTTTAGAAGCTTTGTCATACCATTAGAGCTGATTATCTTTCCTGGTTTCCCTGCAATACCCCTTAATTCAACTTCCTTTCCTTCCGTAGAAAATTTGATGAAAAGTTCTTGAAAATTAAAAGCTATTGTACCCAAGGATTGTAGCCATTGGACTCCTAGTACAACATCAGCACCTCCCATTGGAATGGAAAGCATTGGGCTAGTCAATACATATTCTCCCATGGATAGCTTGATATTATGGCACCTTCCAGAGCAATTTATTGTTCCTCCATTTGCAATCATCACTTGACACTCTGGTGCTGGATATAGGAAGCAATTCAATTCTTTTGCTACCCTACAATGAATAAAATTGTGGGTGCTTCCTGAATCAATCAACACTATTACCTTTTTCTTCTTGATTTGTCCTTCTATCTTGATGGTTTGAGGAGTGGTAATTCCCGCCAATGCATTACAAGATATGGTTGGATTTATTTGTTCTTCATCTAGGCTTTGTTCTTGGAGAATATCTTCTTCTTTTGACCTTTCTTGCTCCTTTTCTTCTTCCTCTTCACAATCTATGTAGAATAATTTCTTCTCAGCACACTTATGACCTTTAGTGTATTTGCTATCACAACTGTAACAAAGCCCTTTTGCTCTTTTTTCTTCCAATTGTTGTGGTGTCAACCTTATAGGTTGTGGAAGACTAGGGGCAACAACACTTCCGTCTTTATAGTTGTGAGTGGTATGCTTCCTAGTTGCCATAATTTTGCTTTCCATTTTTCTTGCTAACCTGAATGCCTTCTCTAATGAATCAGGTTCCCAAAGGCGAACATCATGTTGGATATTATCCTTTAAAGACCCTATGAACACATCAATCCTATGCTCCTCTGGAATATCTTTTACCCTTATGTTCAATTTTTGGAACTCCTCAATGTGCTCCATTACTGAACCCTTTTGTTTGAGACTTATCAATTGGCTAAAAAAAGTGTTGCTTTTTGTATCTTCATAATGTGCTATCAATTCTTCCGTAAAAATTGCCCAAGTGATAATTTTTTTACGAGAGAAAAGCCATTGATACCATACAAATTGATTTGGTTCCAAATATACAGTTGCCATACGTACCTTTTGTGTGTTTTGCACATTATTGAGATCGAAGAACTCCTCCATCTGTAATATCCATGTGGCGGGATCCTTGCCATCAAACTTCCTCATATCGATTTTTGGAATATGGTGGGTGTTTGATCCAACATTAGAGTCTATGGAATCATGATTAACATTACTTTTGTTCACATCATGAGTTTCCTTTACACCCTTTTCACCATTAGTAAGTATTTCTTGTAGAAAATTTGTCAAATCTTTCTTCAAATCCGCCATGTTTGTCTTCAAATCCATCTTCAAATCATCCATCTTAGCTTCCATGCCCTTTATCTTAGATTCCACGCCATTTATCTTAGCTTCTGTTAGCTTTTGTGAGCGTGACATTAGTTGCACTTGTTCTTGTAATTTTGATATATCATGTAGCATTTCTTCCTCTTCTTCATGAGTCATGCTAGATCTTTCAGGTTCCTTACTAGGTGTTTGCATTTTCTTTCCTCGGGGCATCAGTTACCGATAATAATGCTTTACTATGCCCTTTGAATTCCGTTAAAACAAGCTTACACAAAAATTTAAAAAAAACTACACACCTTTTTTAACTTTATAGAAGCCTGATATTGAATCTGATGTATCTCTATAATTTCAGATCATCCAATTCTGAAGTTACAACCTGTAGTATCCTTCTACGTCCTCTTTCCAATGCCACAAGTCTGACCCAAATTGGATTCTCCAAGGAAGCGTTATGTGAAATCTCCCACAGTGACTTGCTCTTAGACTAGTTCAGTAGAGCGAACTTGTACGACATGCCACGAGTCACTGTTTCAACCTTTGGATCTGAAACTTGCACACAAGAAACTACAGTCCGTCCTCTTTCTGTAGCTTCTTACGAAATTTAAATCCGATCCCGGGAGAGAAAGTTATGATGATTTTCCCCAGGTCCCCTGTTTTGAATGTAATTCAGGGGTCTGCAAAAAGACCAACTTCCTCAGATCATATCTCCGCAAATATCACGCGAAAAGCTCTGAAATTCGGACCCAAGGTTCAGCGCGATTTCTTCTCAAATGGGTTTTTTGCGACTTCTGAAACGTTACAGAAAAAAAGTTATAGCTAAAATGCCACGATGACCTGTTTGGAGCAGCGAAACCCTAGAATCCAAAGCTCTGATACCAAATGTTATGAAACCAGCTCAAGAAAAGATAGAAAAGATAGATCAACGCCTTAGAATTCAGCCTCTTCGAGGGGGCAACCTCCTTTACATTACATAAATGAACAATTCTTGGATGATACAAATGACAAAACCTCCTTTCTATATATAGGAGTCTAAGGAGTCACAATATAATCCAGCCGACCTAACAATAATAATATAAAGCCACAAAAATAACAGTAGAGGGATTCTATGGGGCACATAAATAACAACATGGGGGTAATATGGGCACAACAATATAAATAATGGGTGTAACTACAATAGTAATGTGGTAATCACTAGTATTATAGGGACCCAACATTCGCATACAAGAATCTCTCGTTCGGCCTCAAAAATGCTAGAGCCACATTTCAACAGGAAATGTCCTATGTGTTTCATGATATTCGCAACATTTTCCAACCTTCCTTGGATGACCTTTCTGCCCATTCTCGTAAGCGCCAAGATCACCCAGACCATCTTTGGCAGATTTTTCTACGCTGCAGACACTATATCATTTGGTTAAATCCACACAAATGTGTTTTCTGCGTGGAATCAGGAAGACTCATTGGCTTCATTGTTTCCAAGGACGGAATTCTCCTAGATCCACTAAAAGTTGAGGCCATTGTAAATTTACCCCCTCCATCTTCACTGCACCAACTCTAGAGCCTGCAAGGAAAGGCAAACTTTCTTCATCGTTTTGTACCCAACTATGCCAGGCTAGCTATACGATTTACCTGGTTGCTCAAACAAGGAACGCCCTTTGCATGGGACGAGGTGGCCCAAAAGTATTTTGATGATCTTAAGGGCATCCTCATAAATGCTCATCTATTGTATCCACCGAACTATTATCGAGATTACATCCTTTACCTAACCGCAACACCTAGCACCATTTCTATGGTGTTGGTTCAAGATGACGACGAAGGAGGCAAACATGTGATCTACTACCTTAGTCAGAATCTCCTTGCATCGAAACACATTATGTACATGTAGAGAAGTTGGCTTTGGCTGCCGTTCAGGTTGTTCAATGTTTTCAGCACTATATTATTTTACATATGACTATAGTGATTTCTGAATGCAACCCCATGACTTATATCTTGACCTGTTGGTTGCTAAGCGGAAAGTATTCTAAAAGGATCATTATCCCACAAGAATTCGGTTTGGTCTTCACTATGACCAAATCTAAGAAGTCACTTGTTTTCACTGAATTGATTTATTCCCTTCCCTCCAAATCTCTCCCTACTGGTGTAGATGAACAACTTCTAGATGAGACCCTTTTTCTGATTAGCACCCTTGATCTATGGTACGGTGATATCATCGTGTATCTCCAAACCTCCATGTTTCGATTCTCATTGACCAAGGATGATCATCGAAGGATTCGACATCATTCCCAACCCTACCATATTATTGGTGATAGTTTATACCGCATCGGTGTCAATTCTGTTCTTCGTCAATGCCTCATGATCAAGGAATCTGAAAGAGCTCTCAATGATTGCCACTCTGAGGCATGTAGTGGTCATATGTCTATTTACACTACAGCTCAGAAAATCCTTCACACTGGTTATTTCTGGCTGTCTATCTTCAAAGACTCCATTCTTGTTGTCTGAAAGTGTCACGAATGCCAAACTTACCAACACAAGATGTGCGCCCTAGCCGCTCACCATCACCCCGTCATTACCGTTGGTCTCTTTTCCAAATGGGGCATTAATTTATGACATGTAACCCTCATTCAGATGGGGGGCATGACTATATTATCATCGTTGTGGATTATTTTACCAAATGGGTCGAAGCGATGTCTACATATTCTGTAAATGGTAAGATGGTGGCTCAATTCCTTTTTAACCATGTTATTTCCAGGTTCGGCGTGCCCCAAGCCATTTTCACAGACCATGGCTCCCATTTCAGAGATTACATGATGACAGAACTGACATCTGCATCGATCTTGCACCATGATGGCTCGACCCCATATTACCCTCAGGCCAATGGCCAAGTTGAAGCCATGAACAAGGTTTTGGTCACCATGCTTCAACATACTATTGGCATGAACAAGTCAAATTGGCATCTCATGCTTTTTTCAGCTCTATGGGCCTAGTGAACTTCAACCAAAGATGTAACTAGTTTCACACCTTTCCAACTATTCTATGGTCTGGAAACAACATTTCCAATCAAATGTGAGTTTCCATTGCTCAATTTAGTTTTTGAACTCCTCCCCGAAACATCACCTCAAGAGGAACACCTCTTATATTTAGAACGACTGGACAAGACTCGCCGTCTTGCTACTTTGGTCATTGAAGCACAAAAGAAATGGGTCAAATCCCATTTCAATCAGTCTATATCCCCTCGCGCTTTCTCTGAGGGTGATTTGGTCCTATTATATGACCAAGCTAATGATAAGTTGTGGGCAGGTAAGTTCAAACCTATGTGGCATGGGCCCTATATTGTAAAACGTGTTTTGCAAAAAGCAGTGTATGAGCTTATTGATTATGAAGGAAATCCTCTCAATAAGCCCCGAAACGAGCTTTACCTCAAAAAGTACAATGCTTAGGTAATCTTGCATGGTTACTTATGTACATTAGTGTGTGATTCATTTTTTTACAACATGGTTTTGTGTGATAGTTTTCAAATAGCTTTCCTATTTACTATGATTTTCTTACTTTGCAGATGTCTACAACTCCTCACGTTGGTTTTGTCAATGGTGCTTGCCGAAGTACCTGGAACCTATCATCCATGGCATGGGCTATATATAACCCTAACGGTGAGTTGATTGACTTTCAAGGTATCTGCCTAGGTCATACAACCAACAACATTACTGAATATAGTGTGGTCATCGAACTGTTATCAGAAGCCATCACCCTGGGCATCAGGGAATTGGTTGTCAACCTAGATTCACAGCTTGTCGTCCTTCAACTCAATGGGCAATATTCCATCAAGAACCCTCAAATATTACGAATGTATCTCCATATCCGTCTATTGGAAAGACATTTTGATTATATTACATATCATCATATTCCTAGACGCATGAATACATTGACAGATGCATTAGCTAATTACATGTTGGATAGACATTTACGAAAAATGTGAAGGATAAGACAAACCATTTGTACCATAATAGACAGGAATATATATGTGTGTGTTTGGGGGGGGGGGGGGGGGCGTATGTTTGATACATCAGAACCCAAAAAATAATAAGTGTGTCTATAATAACATCGGCGGCTTGTAGGCCTCGTACATCCGTGGCATGTAGGCCTCAAAAAATATGTAAGTACTGGACCTAGGAACTAATTAGAATGGTGGTCATGATAGCACGAGACAGCTCATGTAACACAACTCAGCAGTTGACAGATCCAATCTGATACTCCCACTATGTGCCTCTAGTATTGTCAAGGCATGTCTCCTATCCGAGCATACTCCAGGATACCATGAGTCAACCCCTCGAGGTTCCTCATTATCTCTTCCTCGTTATCGCTCCCTTCCTGATAAGGGGCAACAACATCAATAAGATAGGGGACGCACCTGGCTATCGGGGACATCCCAAATGGCCGCTCTGGTCCAACATCTGCATAGACAAGAGAAATGTTATAAGTGTGCATATACCAAAAATAATTAAAAAACATCAAAATAAAAAAAATGATTTTTTACCTTCGTCATTGAAGTCCTCTCCATCTGGTAAGGGCATATCTGGGTCTCCATAGAAATCAATGTCATTGTATAGCCAGTCCTCCACGATGACCTTTTGTCATCATAGCCATGAGAATAATGCTGGTCGATATGACATATGCTGACCCCCAGTGATCTTGGGCATCAAACGACTCCAACGGGCCATTCGCGGATCGCATGACACAGGCGAATCAACCTCAGTCAACTGATACTGGAACAATGGTACTCGTTCCAGGAAAGAGGTCACAAGTACTGATCCAAAGCCAAATTGCTTCAGATTCCCCACCTTGGCCTTGGAAAACTAGCGCTTGATGTTCATCTTCATGGCCTCTACCCAATTGAAGATCGTAGGAGTTGTGTAGTCAATAGCATAAAGGAACTTCAACTTGTTAGTCTCATGTTCCGCCTAGGACCCCGCCACTCTGTTGATAGTCAATAGAAGCACCCTCAGTGTCAAATCCCGCACACTAGAAATCTCTATCTTCCCACTCTTGGATTTCAGGGCCTTAGGACAATGTTCGACAAGCAGGGAAGATATGCTTGCCTTGACCAGACGTGACCCATACAAGTTCACTAGCTCACCTCTATGAGACAGTCCAGTGATGAAATAGATATTTGAAGTTGTCAACTCTAGCTCCTGGTCCCCAATGACAAAAATATCACGATTGATGTCCCAAAGGCTTATCAATTATCGAAATAGCTCGGGCTGGGCCTGCAACCCTAGTGTAAGGAAAAATTTGAGGAAGTTGTAATCCCTCAAATCCTCCAGGTAATTTGGATCATTCAATGCTTGGGTGTCAACATCTTCATGTTCTCTTTCCTTCCAATCCACCATTTTCGGCAATTTCTCTCCTGCAAAAGCCATTTATTTAAGTCAATGATCAATTTTGACACATAAAATTCAAGTTTTAATGGTCAATTTTTTAGGAAAGATGATTTTTCCCTATCCATGGCACAGGAGCACCTGTTTTAGAAACAGTTGCACCAGTCGGTGCAGATGGTTATGAAAATCACCCTCGGCTAGCGCGATCCTGTGCCCGGAAATCGCGCCGACTGAGGGAGATTTTTTTCTCAAAAACCCCCCTAAAAATCCTAAAAAAGGGCCAAAAACATAAATGAATAGCATGAAAATGGAGCTCAGGGGTTCGGTTGTTACCTAGAATTCACGGCTCATCGATTGACCTCCCGGATCTCCCGTAATCTACTCTAGAAAAACTAGGGCAAAAGTGGGTAAAAAGTATTCACTGCAAAGGTAAAATCGTAAATGGTAAAAATATATTTACTTTCCCCTTTTTATTCATTTTTTTCATGGAAACATCAAGTTTTGTAAATATTTCTAACCTATTTTTCCTCAAGGACTCGATAATACACTTTTCCTTACTTGTGCAGAAACAAGTGATGGATGTTCGACAATGACGATGAGTTACATTTCAATGCTTTTCTCGACTCGTTAAACTCATATGAAAATATTGCCGAGTATTTTTCCCTTTTTAACTCGTTAAAGAGAATAAAAATGGGGGGTTTGCTTTCAGCTCTTTTCCAACCCTTTAAAAGAAAAAAGATGGTTGAGCCCTTTGTCATTTCGAACTCATTAATGGATGCGAAACGTTGTGCACCCAGTATAAGTTTACCGTCTTTTCACGCTGGGAGGCACTATTTACGGAAAAGATACTCCTTAGCTGAAATGGTCAAGCGGTTCTCTCAAGTAATTTTTTCTACCTTTTCGGGCTCGAGAGACACAAACGTACGAAAAGGGATCATGTGGAGTTTTTGTTTACATGTCTTTTTGATACTCTCTAAACATGAAAAAGATATTGAGTTACACCTTTGTTGGACTCATTAAACTATCAAATGACATCGAATTCATCACCATGATGAACATGAGCTTCTCATTCCTAGGGCTCATTAAACTTACTAGGTCAGATTCATCCGAAGGATGAACTTACAGTGCAAGCATATGCTATTCCCTTCAAGCTTGCAATTTAAAAAATAATTGGGGTACTCGCCAGAAATGGTGGGGGGAAATTTGGAAATCTATCATTCGTGTCGGCAACTCACTCTTGAACATGACACTCTTTTCTTCGTGTCAGGTTGGGACATCCCCCTTTGTATCATTGACCTTCCTAGGTTTGGGTTGTCCATTTTTTTGCCTTCCGTCTGATCTCTACTATGTCACCATGATTATTGATCCTATGGATCCAAAAGCTACCAAACTTCTAGTTGTGTTGCCAATATGTTCAAGAGTTGTCCTTCTACAGTAACACTTACCTCTGATTCTCTGTATCATCCAAAATCATTTTACATCCTCTCGTCTTGTGTCGATGAAGTGGGATTCATTATGGACCTCCTTCGACATGGTCTCTTTCCGTCGAATTCAACTCACTATCCGGAAATTTGACCAAGAGACTCCCTTCCAGTACCTTAGAGCTTGCATTCCCAAATGGAAATTTCTTCACACTCGATAACAAGTTCACATCATTGGCTTTCAATCGAGTGATTTCACGGGTGTTCGACTCCAATTCCTGTATTTACATTCCGTGAATTGTGCTGATAGTACCTTAAGGTCCATTGTCATTATTGGTGATTTCTCTCGTGCTTGTTGACAGTTTACATCATTGACTGGTAATCAAGTGACTTTCTAGCATGTTCAACATCAACACATCTATTTGCATGCTAGAATCTGTACTTTGATCGGGTCATGTTGGAGCGCAAGACCCTGGACTCAGATCACACAAGTCCAAGTTGCGAAGTGATGTGACATGGTTATGATGATATGCATGATGGCTAGTTGTGACCAGACCATGAGTTACCATATGTGATCCTTCTCATTATTGGATGGCTACGACCATACCTTGGTTTCATTATAATCCTCTGTGACGAATGGCTGCACCCATACCTGGATCAATTTACATGATCATTCTCTAGATGGTTGCGTCCATGCCACGATTCATGTATCATTTGACAGAGATCTTAGTTTATGTATATGTATCTGTACTTGCTTACAGGTTTTCTAACGGCAAACCGTTGCCCGCCTTGATTTATAAAGCATTTCATGCCTTCACGCTTTAGGGGGAATCTGCTACACGACATTTTGTCACTGTCCCTATACCCCCCATTCCTTGATCTTGGAAGACCTTTACAGTGAACCCTGCATGCTTTGCCTTCGTGAAGAAACTCCCATTATGTCCCTCTTCATGAGTAGATCATTTCCCTTTTCCACCATTTCCCCTGAAACTTCTGTTTTGCCCAGTTTACAAGGCTGACGCAAATGACCTTTGTCTCTATCATGCCGATGTGCATAGATTAGCACTATTCCCCGTGTTGATCAGTGCAGATGAGCTATGTTCCAGTCGCTCTAGTCCTATTATGGAAAGTTTTGTAAATCAGAGTCGAAGCTTCTAGCTCTAGAAGCTTCGTAATGGAAGTTTGGTAAATGGTTTGGCCGGATGGGGTCGAGGATGACAGTTTAGGCTCCTTTCCCCTTTAATGATGAAAATAACTCAAGGGAAAATTCCTCCTCCCATAAGAAGAGGATCCATCTCCCATCCATATTCCCTATATAAACCTCTCTTCTTCCCAAGCACAAGCTAGTTAGAGTGTTGGCTGAGTGTGAGTATACTATTTTGATTAGACAAGAAAGCTATTACTAGTTGTAGCCATCTAGTTGTGTGAGGGAGAAGTGTGTTTGGTTTGGAGTGAAATCTAAAGGGAAGAGCCTTTAAACTATTGTTGTTTGAAGCCATCATGGAATGCTAGCAGAAGTGTGTGGGAACCCGGTCTTGTCAGAGGAAGACTGCGATGTCAAGATGAATGGTTGTAATCTCTCTTTGATATTAATATATGCAACTATCAATTGATTTCCTACATGTTTTGTAATATTACATATTTGTGTCTTAATGCTTCTTGACTCATCAATTAGGTTGAATTGCAATTTTTCAATTATTATGTTTGTGTGTTGTTGTTGTTTACTTATTTCAGGAGCTTGAAGAAGGAAGAGAGAGATTGTTGGAGCAAGCAAGTGAGGAAATCATCAAGCATGATAAGTGACCAAGAGGTAGGCCCTCTTGATTGATTCTAACCTAAGTAAATCTTCCATAGAATGTATCCATTATGGCTAGACCTATTATCAGGATAAAGGAATTTGTACGTGTCTGCACTTATAATTTTACTTCACCACACCCCTCTTGCTCCACACCTCTCTCCCCTACCAAAGATCAAGGAAAGATTAGCTTTTGCATTTATAAAGAAAAAGATTTAAAAAATTAGTTCTTTTATATTTACACATGCATACAACAGTTAGTACTCTCTATATCAGATTTCATGTGCAGCTAGTTTAAATCATCACATGTGATAAATAGGGTTAAGCTAGGTTTCTTTTACATTTAGTTCATGATCTTTATGCAATTAGAATAGGTTTCTGTCCTTTTACTTTCTTTCTTGCAATAGGTTAAGGTTCCATTTCGAACATTTCATTTTCTGCAATTAGTATAGGATTTGACTTCAGTACATACACTCCATTACATCATGACAGCAAAGGAAGGACACATTTTATGTTGCACGTATAGTGTTGATATCTCTTAAGTTTGTACGAACCCTACGTTGATAACTAAATTTGGTAGCCTTGGGAGTTGCAACATTCTTTTTGCGATACCGAGGCTCATCATTTTTTGGTGCCATTGTTGGGGAGGCATCAAAGTATGTATTTTTTTCTTCCCTAGTTGATTCATTTCTTTTTACTTTGTGCAAAAAAAATAAATTGCATTAGGCATATTTAATTTCAAAAGTAGAAAACTGCATTGCATTATAGTTTTCATTCAATCATAAAAACAAAAAATCTCCAACACCAACCCACCCCCCCATTTGATCACATGGTGTAGTAAGAGCCACACCACCATTCACTTTTGCAATTAGAAAAAGAAGATGGGAAATAATGTAGAATAAATGGATGGAGATGATGACAATGAGGAGTATCCTCTTAGATTTCCCATTCAAGATACTGATGGTAGTGTGCACATGAAGAACATCCCTCCATCTTCTCTTCCAAAATTTCATGGTCTAAGGTCAGATGATCTGGAAACCTTTCTCTTTGAATTTGAAATTGTTTGTAGATTTTATGGTTACTTATTAGAAACTAAAAAACAGAGATTGTTTCCAGTAACATTGAAGGATAGATTTCTTAAATGGTTCATGAGTTTAGGGACTAATTCAATAAGATTGTGGAATGATATGAAAAATATATTTCTAGAAAAATATAAAGGCCATGATATTAAAGAATAAATCTTTAGAATGAATCAAAGTGAAAATGAGAGTCTAGAGGATCTAATAGAAAGGTTCATGTATAATGTTGAGAGGGAAAGACTACATAATTTACGATCTGACGCACTAAAAACCCTCTTACTTAGAACAATTAGGGATGAGTGGATTGATCTCCTTGCTCTCATGAGTAAAGGTGATGTATACCAATTATCATTTGAAGAAATTTGTGAAACATGCAAACACATATGAAGAGGAAGGGCAAGAGTAGGTAAATCAACATCAAGATTGGTAAGTCAAGCTAAACTTGGAAATTTGATTGATAACTTTAAAATAGAAATTCTTAGCAATCTAAGTGAACAAGTAGAAATGTTAAGAATACAAAATGAGAAAAAAGAAGATGTAGATATTCGCGTTGTCCATGTAGAATCACATGATGTTAAATGTTGCTCCTCATTACCAAGGTTGAAGGAAGTTCACAAAGAGGACAATGGAGCAAGTCAATTTCCTATGCAACAATGTTATGTAGCTCCAAGAGGACCATGTAAGCCTATTCAACCTGACATGATGCAAGAACCTAATTCACAATTTCAAGGTTATGCATATCAACCTCAAAGTAATTGGAACACACCCTTTCCTTGGCAAAATTAGCCATATCAACCCCAAAACCAAATTTGGCAAGGAACTTATGGGAGTCATCCACAATATCCTTAGTATTTTCCTTAATATCCTCCATACCCAACTCCATGTTATCCCTGCCATTCACCTCCACCACGACCACATCCATCTCAAATATCCACTCCCACTCAATTACCTGTACCACCATGTCCAAACCCACACATTGAAGTAGCTCAACCCACTTACAATGCTGAGGTACAACACTTCCAAACATCTCCTCTTGAGATCAATGGTATTCACCATAGCTTAGGAAGAGTATTTCAAAAAAAAGATTATCTTGGTATCATTGAAGGACCACATCCAAAAGAAGAAGATTCAAATGAGAAGACCGCAAAATCATGGGATGCACTTAATGAAGAGTAGACATCAAAATTAGAGATCGAGAGAGCTCCCTCATGGTTACCATCAAATCCTCCATGTATTAAAGAGAATAATCAGCAAAAAGAGGAAGATTGGTAGAAGAAGACATTAAGAATGATCCAGATAAGCAAGAAAACTAAGGACATCAAAGTTATATTGAGGTTTAGTTCCAGAAAATCAACAAGATGGAGCATCACTCTCTTCTTCAACTATGATTGATCCTTTCAAAGACAAATCATTTGGTCTCTGAAATTCAGGTACATGTTAAAACATACATCTCAAGCCTACGCATCATTTTTTTTGTCATCTTGATGTGCACATAGCTCCATTGGAAGTATTCTTATACTTGACAATGATTTTGTTTTTCAAGTAGGGTAGGCTACAAAAAAAAAGGAAAAAAAGAGAAAAAATAAAATTCTCAGGCGATAACCTCCTTTGAGGTGGCTTAAATTGGCTCATTGATTAAAAATCTCCATAAGGTGTTCAATGGGTTGGGAAAAAAAAAGAGAAAAAAGAAAAGATCCTAGGTGAAAACCTCCTTTGAGACACCTAGGCAAACCTACTAGTTGAAAACCTCATTGAGGTGATTAGTAGGCCTAGAAAAAAAAAATCCTTGCTCCATGTATCTCTTTGATGAATGTAGGTGCTCTCCAACATCTACAAGGAAAAAAAACAAGTTTCCACCACAGAAAGAAAAAATAGGTCAAACCTAATCAAAAGAAGTCAAATTTTGACTTTATCCTCCTTTTCTCAAATGCTCCAACAAGGCCAAGGCCATGCCAATCTGTCACCCTCATATATTTCCACCATACACCCATCATTCTCAAGCTTTTCCCATTCAGTTTGCTTGTTGTCCTAAAAAACTACAAGAAGACTTTGTTTTACTACAGGAAACAAAATTACATAGAGCAGAAATTTGTTTTTTCCATCACTTGAAAACCATGCATCCATTTGCTAAACTATTTCAGGGGGAGATGCATATGGATGATGGTAACATGCTCAAGCAATTTTAGAAAATTCCAGTGCACAGTTTTCGAGAAATCAGCCTCCATTACCTACAACCATTTTTGAATTTTCTCGATATCTGTGCATCCATTTAAAAAGTTGTTTCATGGGGAGATGCATATGGATAATAGTGACATGACCAAGAAATTTTAGCAAATTCCATTGCATAGTTTCCAATAAATCCTCCTCCATCACCTTCATCCATGTTTAGTTTTTCTCGAGATCCGTGCATCCATTGACCAAAGTTTTTTTATGGGGAGGTGCATAATGATGATGGAAACATGCTCAAAAAGCTTCAGGTCAATCCATTCTACCGCTTTGGAGATATGGACAAAACAAGTCGACTACAAGAGTTTTTCCTGAATTACTATAGGAGTTTCCTGTAGTACTATAGGAAGTTTTGAAAATCTACAAGAAGGTCGAGAAGAAGCTACAAGAGGAAATATGATAGAGAAATGGGTCAAAAGTTCAGTTGTTATTTAGGGAAGGTTGATATAGGTCCCCGAACACCTGCACATCAACATCAAATCAACAATAGCATGCATGTCTCTCCAACAACCATCAGGTAGGTACAGGTATGCAGTATTCTGACCTCTTCTCTTGAGCATATTATGGTTAGAAATTTGTTGTCAATGCATAAGAGATGAGGTTTTATAAGCTAAGTATGGGTCAGCAGTCTCAACCACCTTCAACTAGTTAATTGCAGCTCACTCCTTCACTCATGCAATGTTGAAAAGTCAAATTATAAAGGGTGATGATTTCAAGGAATGAGGACAACAGTTAAAAGAAGAAATTTTTGCAAATGCCAAGTCACCATAGAACTCCAAGCCCTCCATCAACTTCATATTCACTATTTATCCATCATTCATCCATCTCATTTCATAATTTCAAGAACAAACCCTATCTCACCCTGAAAATTTATTGAAAAAGAAAACAGAACATCCTCTCCATTTTCACAAACCTACATCATTTTTCATCACTCCCATACAGTTAGAAGACTTTGAAGGAAGAAGGAATGACTACTACAGGAAGGTAGAATGATTCTATAAGAATGAAGAAAGAAAAAATTGTGCTAAAACCCAAACTGACAGTGCCTAAGAGAGACCTAATAAAAACAGATAACTCCAAGGCCATTAGGAAACCATCTAGGCCACAAGACAGAAGAAGAAGGCAACAAAAGGAAATGAGGCATCCACCATCAAAACATAACTCAAATTACAGTGATGAAAATATGTTTTCCAAGAGGTCTCTAATCTCTTTCTAGATTTTGTCCAGGGCCTAAAAATGGGAGAAAGGCATGGGAGTCAAGTTGAGGTCTTTCCCTAACCTCAGACTATCATTTATGCTCAAAACTAGTTTCCTATTGTTTTAACATGGTTTCCTGTAGTTTTGACAGGAATTACTACAGGATGTCCTAGTTCTCATCTAAAGGCGTTTTAAAGGTTTTAGAGGTGTCCAAATGGTGGAACAAGGTAAGAAAAGGTTTATAAGGATGTGGAAAACCTTGTCAAACTGAAAAATATTCAAGAACCCATCTTGAATAAGGGGAAGAAAGCAAGGTAATTATCTCAAGAAACAATGGTTTTTGTATGCACAAATAGATTTTTGGGCTTGTCCTTACAGATCTTACAGCCAAGATTCTTAAGAGAAAGGACTGAGGGGTGCACAAGAGAGATGCCACCAGGGCCATGAATGAGGTACAATGAGGTCATTAAGTTTCTCAGAGGATGAGCAAAACTTTTAGCAGGGGGTATGATGGGCCTCTAAATTAGACATAAACTAAGTCCCATGCCTATGAATTAAACATAAATTAAGGAATATGACTATATTTCAAAACATTAAACCTCTCTTTTTGCATTAGATAATGTATTTTTAACTTTGATATATTCATTAGGAATGTTTACGAATAATTGCATATTTGTGCCTAATATTATTTATTTTTGTGGAATATTATGAGAATATTGGGCAGATTATGAAGATTTGGAGAAGGAGATAATTTAGGGACTTGCTCCCTACTAAAGGAGGATCACTATTAAATAATCGATCAACAAGATATTATGGAATTATGGCACAGATTGTGGAACTCCAATGATTGAGAAAATCTAGGAATGTGTTCCCTTCCATTTAATGCAGATTCTTAGTATAGGGAACTAGATCCACTAATCAAGGGATTTTGGTGGGGAAAGTTTCCTCCATTCATGGGGAATGATTCCTGATCATTTTGTATAAGTACCAAGTCGAATTTTCCTATATGGGGAGATTTTCATTAGTGCTTTGTTATGAAACTATCTCACAAAAAGATAGAAAAGAAATATAAACGACTTAGAATTCAGCCTCTTCGGGGGGTAACCTCCTTTACATTACACAAATGAACAATTCTTGGATGATACAAATGAATATACCTCCTTTATATATATAGGAGTCTAAGGGGCCATAATATAATCAAAGCCGACATAAAAATAATAATGTAAGGGCATAATAATAACAATAGTGGGCTTCTATGGGGCACGATAATAACAATATGGGGACTAAATGGGAACAACAATATAATAATGGGGTTGTACTAATAACAATAAGGGGTTAGACTAGTAGTATAGGGACCGAACATGCCCCTCTCCTTAAAAAATTGTTGTCCTCAACGCTTGAGTAGTTCTTGATGCTTCTGTATAAAACTCTTGTCCTCCCATGTGGAATCTTTAGTAGGTAAGTTCTTCCACTTCATGAGATACTCTGAAATTGATCGATTTCGTAGCTGTCGGGTTCTTGTTTCTGTGACTGTTCTAGGTTCCAATATGATTTTTCCTTCCTCGTCAAGTTCTGGCCATATTGTTTGAACTGGGATCTTCTACAACTTTTGAATGAGTGGCCACACTTATTTGTCCATCTTCCATTCATCCCTTGCTTCATTTATCCAATCTAGTTGGATAATAGAAATAGCCCAAAACAATGCTTCCACATCGTCATAATTTCTTAAGAGTGCATCTGCAACAACATTTTTCTTCCCTTTTTTGTAGATGATTTCAAAGTCATAACCCAACATATTTGTGACCCATTTTTCTATTCTTCTAAAGATAATCTTTGTTCTAAAAGGTATTTAAGACTATCATGATCCATTTTTACCTTGAAGTGTCTTCCCATTAGGTAAGGTCACCATTTCTTAAGTGCATGTAGTATTGCCAACATTTCCTTCTCATAAATAGTTTTGTGTAAATACTTTCCTTTGATTGGATGACTTTCGAAAGAAATGGGTCTTTCTTCTTGCATTAAAAAATCACTAATTCTAGTTCTTGATGCATCATATTCCACAATAAAGGTTTTTGTGAAGTCTGTCGTAGCTAAGACCGGTGCTTGGCACATTGCCTCTCTAAGATGTTCAAAGGCCTTTGCTGCTTCTGAAGTCCATGAAAATGCATCTTTGTTCAATAATGTTGTTTTTGCAATGTCTTTAGTCTTCATTTTTATTTGATTATATCCTAAACGAAGATCCAACTTGACGAAGTAAGTTAATCCATGCAATTCATCCAATACTTAATCAATGACAGGAATGGGAAATTTATCTTTAATAGTGAGTTTGTTGAGCTCTCTATAATTTGGAAATATGCTCCATGACCCATCCTTCTTGTGCATCAATACTATTGGAGCAGAGAAAGAACTTTGACTATGTTGAATTATACTAGCCTCTAACATTTCTGCAACCATACGATCAATTTCACTCTTTTGGGCATAGGGATATCTGTAAGGCCTGATGTTTGGAGGAACAATTTTTGGAATCGAATGAAATGAATGATCATGATCACAAATAGGTGGGAGGCCTTCGAGAGTCTCTAATACCTTGGAATGATTGTCTAAGACTTTTTGGATATCTGGAGAAATAGATCATTTCGATGTAGGAACCTCTAGCGAACATAATTGTGCAATCATGCCTCGTTTTTCTTTCTTTAGAAGCTTTGTCAATCCATTAGATTTGATTATCTTTCCTGGTTTCCTTGTGATACCCCTTAATTCAACTTCCTTTCCTCCTAAAGAAAATTTCATGAGAAGTTCTTGAAAATTAAAAGTTGTTGTACCCAAGGATTGTAGCCATTGGACACCTAGTACAACATCAACACCACGCATTGGAATGGAAACCATTGGGCTATTCAATACATATTCTCCCATGGATAGCTTGATATTATGGTGCTTTCCAGAGCAATTTATGGTTCCTCCACTTGCAACCATCACTTGACAATCTGGTGCTAAATATAGGAAGCAATTCAATTCCTTGGCTATCTTACAATCAATAAAATTATGGGTACTGCCCGAATCAATCAACAATATTACCTTTTTATTCTTGATGTATCCTATCTTGATGGTTTGAATAGTGGTAATTCCGGCTAATGCATTACAATATATGGTCAGATTCATTTCTTCTTTCTCGATGTGATCTTTCACTTCTTGAACCTTTTTCTTCTTGATATGTCCTTCTATCTTGAGAGTTTGAGGAGTGGTAATTCTTTCCAATGCTTTACAAGATGTGGTCATATCCATTTCTTCTTTCTCTGGGATTGGTTCCTGGTGTATATCCTCTTCTTTTGATGTTTCTTGATCCTTTTCTTCCTCCTCTTCACAATCTATGTAAAATAATTTCTTCTTAACACACTTATGACCTTTAATGTTTTTGTTATCACAATTGTGACAAAGCCCTTTTGTTATTTTTTCTTCCAATTGTTGTGGTACCAACCTTGTAGGTTGTGGAAGGCTAGGAGAAACAACACTTCCATCTTTATAGTTGTGAGGGGTAGACTTCCTTGTTGCCATAATTTTTCGTTCCACTTTTCTTGACAACCTGAATGCCTTTTCCAATGAATTAGGTTCCCAAACATGAACATCATGTTGAATGTTATCCTTTAAAGTCCCTATAGAGACATCAATCCTCTTCTTCTCTGGAATATCATTTTGCCTTATATTCAATTTAGCCCTCAATGTGCGCTACAATTGAACACTTTTGTTTGAGATTTATCAATTGGCTAAAGAAGGTGTTGCTCTTTGTATCCTCATAATGTGCTACATTTCCTCCATGAAAATTGACCACATAATGAGTGGTTTACGAGAACAAAGCCTTTTATACCAGAAAAATCGATTCGGTTCTAAATAATTATATGCAATACATACCTTTTGTAACAGTGGTACACCATGTAGATCAAAATATTTCTCCATCTGTAGTATCCAATTTACCAGATCCTTGCCATCAAAATTCATCATCTCACTTTTTCTTGATTTTAGGAGCTCAATATTGAAACGATTATAACTCTATAATTTTGGATCTTTAAGTTATGAAATTTCAACTTGTAATAGCCCTCTAAATCCTCTTTCTAACTTCACAATTCTGATCATAATTATATTCTCGAAGAAATATTTATTCCCAATCTCCCGTGATGACCTAATTATAGACTAGTTCAATAGAGTGAACTTGTATGATGTGCCACATGTCACTCTTTCAACCTTATGTTCTAAAAATTATACCCAAACAAAACACATTATGTTCTCTTTCTGTAACTTCTGACGCAATTTCAAGCTGATGCTTAGAGAGAAAGTTATGATGGTTTTCCCAAGGTCACCTGTTTAGGATGTAATTCAAGAGTCTGCAAAAACCCTAACTTCCTCAGATCATATATCTGAAACTATAGCAATACAAGATATTAAATTCATACCCGAGGTTCAGACCGATATCTTCTCAAATGGGTTTTTTTTTTAGCTTCTGAAACTTCGTAACGAAAATGTTATAGCAAAAATTCCATGATGGCTTGTTTTAGATGCAATTTTGGATCTTGCAAAAACTCTAACTTCCTCAGATCATATTGCGAAAATATAGTGAGACAAGATCTGAAATTCAGGCCCAAGGTTCAGAGGGATTTCACCTCAAATTGGTTTTGTTTTTAGCTTCTGAAATATCACAAAAAAAAATTATAGCAAAAAGTCCACAATGACCTGTTTGGAGCAGTGAAACCCTAGAATCCAAAGCTCTGATACCAAATGTTACGGAACCAGCTCACAAAAAGATAGAAAAGAAATATAAACACCTTATAATTCAGCCTCTTCGAGGGGGAAACCTCCTTTACGTTACACAAATGAAAAATTCTTGGATGATACAAATGGGAAGACCTCCTTTATATATATATCTATATATATATATATATATATATATATATATATATATATAGGAGTTTAAGGGGTCATAATATAATCAGAGCTGACATAACAATAATAATGTAAGGACACAATAATAATAATAGTGGGCTTCTATGGGGCACAATAATAACAATATGGGGACTACATGGGCACAAAAATATAATAAGGGGGTTGTACTAATAACAATAAGGGGTTACACTAGTAGTATAGGGACCTAACATGCTCTTGTGGAGAGAACTCTTATTTCTGCATTTCCATTGTATTTTCTTGCAGTGATGTAATTGTATTGATGAAAATAATGAAGATTGGTGTCATGTTCAGCTTCTAAATCTTGTTCTCCTCCATAGGTCTCTGATTTTCCTTGGGGTTGGCCATCCCAAGAGCCTCAAAGCCCTTTTGTATCATTTTCTTTCCTTCTTTTCACTTCTTATTCATATGCATCTCTTGTTTTTATTTCTTTCTATTTCTACATTTAGTATTAATGATTTCTTGTTGTAGGAATGGGTTAAATGGTTTATGTAAGTTATTTTGTAGGATCGCAAGAATCATTTCATCCTTGGAAAATCTTTGGAAGGTTATAGTAATCATTGAGCTACTTGGATTAGCTTTCTTATTCCCAAATCTAGATTTCTGGAACTCCTTTATGGCAAAGAACAGTAAATTGATGCTATTTTTTAGAGCATTCTAAAGAGCTTCAATTGAGTTGGTTCTACTTGCATTAGATCATAGAAACATTTTAGTTCACAAATGAAATTACCCCACTGCATTTGCACTTGATTAGGTTAGGCTTTTTCTAGATTTACTAGCTCACTAGTTCTCGAATTTCTAGATTTTCGACTAGTAATTTTGTGCTATTTTTTAGCATGGGTTAACAGAGGTATTTTTGAGTGATTCCACTTGGAATGGGGACCTAAGAAATCCTATTCAATAAAAAAATTTGTCCCATCCAATTTGGATGTGATTTTCTTGGTCATTCGATAAGTTATAACTTCGTATAGTAAATATGTAACATCTTGTAGTAAATCAGGGGATATTGTAGGAGAACTAGGAGACCCTGTGGGAGAACTAGTACATGATGTAGGAGATCCTGTAGTGGCCTATTTTGAGCCCAAATTAAAAAAAATCATCATTGAAGCTAGGATTAGGCCCCTACTTGACCCCCAAGCCATCAAAATCATTTTACCCCTCTAGCTCCACACCTGTCTCCCTTGCCAAAGATCAAGGAAAGATTAGCATTTTCATTTATAAAGAAAAAAGATTTAAAAAAAATAGTTCTTTTATATTTACACATACACACAACAATCAGTCTCTAGATCAAATTTCATGCTCAATTAGTTTAAATCATCACATGTGATAAATAGGGTTAAGCTAGGTTTCTTTTACATTTAGTTCATGATCTTTATGCAATTAGAATATGTTTCTTTCCTTGTACTTTCTTTCTTGAAATAGGTTAAGGTTCCATTTCGAAAATTTCATTTTCTACAATTAGTTTTGGATTTGAATTCAGTACATGAACTCCATTACATCATGACAACAAAGGAAAGACACATTGTATGGTGCACATATAGTGTCGATACCTCTTAAGTTTGTACGAACCTCGAGTTGATAATTAAAGTCGGTAGCCTTGGGAGTTGCAGCATTCTTGTTGCAATACTGAGGCTCATCAATAAGACTATGGCCCAGTATGCCATTGTTATACCACAATATTGAGGCCCATTAGGGTGTTGTCACATCACAAGGTTGAGGCCCATTAGGGTGATGTGGTGTTATAAAAAATAACAAGGTCCAAGGAAGACGATGTCATACCTAAGAACTGAGGTCCATTAGGGCATTATTACACCACGAGACTGAGGCACATTAGGACAATGTTACACCAAAATACTGAGACCCGTTAAGGTAATCTTACACCACAAGATTGAGGCCCATTAGGGCACTGTTACACCATAAGACTGAGGTACAATTTTGCAAACCCATAATATGGAATGATCATTATATCACTGCCAAGTAATTACAGGTCCTGATGTGCATCTATTTGAGGCACACAAACCCTGCCTTTACCCTATGAAATCCATGAAATTTTGACTATTTTTGAACAACCTAAATATATATGTGAAAAAATTAAAATGTTTAATTTAATTAATGTTACTTATGAGTAAAAAAATAATCTCCAAGTTAAATCATTTAATTTGGCCTGAAAATGAAGGTTGTGAAGTAGGTGATCCAAGTGGATATTGGTGGCCACCCACCAAGTCCACTTGGACCCCTACCATTGTTTCTTTGAGCTTTTCAGTTTCCTTAATTGTAGCACAATTTACTATTTTTAGCAGTTTTTCGGGTCCTGAACTTTCGGAGCCATTTTGAGGCCCTAAATGACGTTTTTTGGGAAAACTGGGAGCAACATGGGTCCATGGACTAATGTTGCTCTTCCTAACATTGTAGTCCTCAGATAGATCTTTCTAACGAGATATTTTATGCATCAAATGGAGATCGTATGCCAAAGTTACGACCCCAGGAACTTGATGTACTAATTTACTCAAACGGGGCTCACAGTTTGGCGTTTCATCTTCTAGGGTTAGGTTTTTGGATGTTTAGGGTTTTCCCACGTTTCTCAACAATAAATAGGCCTTAGAGCCTCATTGTAACACTGTTCAGAGGCATGTGGCCACCACATCTCTTCTCATAGATAAGCTACCATCGCCCTAGCTAGTTTATTTCCATTGCTGTTTGTAAGCATATTTCAGTATTTTACATTAATGAAATGAAGTATTATTTCCACTGCATCTTTGTGTTTATGGTTAATTCTGTAATTTATTGTGTTCCTATTTAAATCCAGATCAGTGGTATCAAAGCAAACTGCTTTTTCTCTGTTTTTCTTTGCATGTCCCCAACGAGGTCGGGATATAAGGAGTTAGGGCTTGAACTGGTTGAACCTTTGCAAGAACATCCTCGCAAATCCCTATGGACTCCCATGGTGGATGAGAAGAAAGATGAGGGGGCAGGAGATCCTATCAAAATCTTGCTTGAAGAAGCCCTCGAGTGACAAAAGAACACGATGATGGACATCTTTGCCCAGATCCCTCAGCGGCTACCGAGAGGCGATGCATCGGCTTCCAGCAGCTACTCTAGAAACGCCACACCCATTAAAGTACAAGTTAATTTTGAAATCCCCATATTCGAGGGTCAGATAGACGTAGATGTCGTAGATAAATGGTTAAATCTGCTAGAGGGTTATTTTTTTGTTCATGAATTTTTGAGTCGGGAAAAGATTATTTTCGCTTTTCTCAAAGCAGCTGCCCCCCCGCCACCCGTCAAGGACTGGTGGGAAACCTACTGTGAGTAGAAGGATGAAAATATTGGCTCACTATTTTTAGCTACACCCACTTGGAATTCATTCGAGGATGACATCAAGGAGCAGTACTACCCTATCGAAAGCTATGAGGATCAATACATAAAGTGGACCATGCTGCAGCAGGGAAGGGACCAAGATGTACCGAAGTTTACCAATATTTTCCATATCCTTCACACAAAGTTGGGTATCAAGGATTCGGAGCAGCATTTGATACTCAAATACTGTGGCTGCTTGCACAAGTACATCCAGGAAGAAATAGAATTCCTGAACATCCCCTCACTCGGCATGGCATACTGATATGCCGTCAAGGTTGAGAAAAAGTTTAAACAAAAGAAGCTAGACTTTGGATCTGCGAATCCAAAGCAAGAAAAAGGTGCCCCCAAACCGCAGAACAAAGGACAAAGCCAGGGTGGGGCGGCCCAAGACAACCCACCAAAGTTGCAAGCAAAGAAAAATGCCGCGAAGCCGAAAAACGGCACGGGAAAATGGTGTGAGTTCCATAAGAGCTCCACTCACAACACAAGTGAGTGTTGGGCCAAGAAATCACTGGTGGCTAAGCTAAAGGTTTCAGAATCAGATGGATGTTCCAACTCTGAGTTAGAACCCGACAAGGGGAATGACAAAGGGAAGCAGATTATTGATGCAGAGCTCAACGCCACCATTTCCACCATGAAGATTCAGAAAGAGGAACCCGAAGATCCAGAGGAGGAGCGTCTCTTCCACTCCCAGATGTGGGTAAAGCGATCCCCTATACAATTCATTGTCGACAAAGGGAGCCAAAAGAACCTCATTTCAGCAGAGGTCGTGAAGTGGCTGGGCTTACCGAGAACAGCACATCCACAACTGTACACCATCGGATGGCTTCACCAAGGAAGAGATCTTCACATGAGCCAGCAGTGACACCTTCCATACAACATCAAGCCCTTCACGGATGAGGTATTGTGTGACATTGCTCCCCTTGAAGTTTGTGATGTACTATTAGGACAACCATACTTGCAAAAGCGACATGCTTTGTATGAATCAAGGTCCCGTTCTATTATTATTACTTTGGGAAATAAGTTGTATAGGATATCAGAGGTAGCACCGCCTATCACCATCTCTTTGGATACTGCAAAACAATGCAGTAAGCTCATTTCCAAAACTGGGAAAGTTTTTATCCTGATGATATGCCCTCAAGGAAAGAAGAAGACGGTGGCCATGACCTCCAGAAAAGGCCCCTCCTCACGACAACTATAGATGGAAAAGGTCGTGAAGGAGTATGAGGACATCTTCACCTCCCTTGTAGGGGTTCCTCTACACTGTCAGGTTAAGCACTCCATCAATCTAACCCCAGGTGCGCTGCTCCCCAATGAAACAATCTATCGGTGCTCCGTTCTGGAGAACGACGAAATCAAGAGGTAGATTTAGGAGCTGCTGCAGAAAGGTCACATCCGTTCAAGTTCATCGCCCTGTGGAAGCCCGATCATGTTGGTACAGAAGAAGGATGGGACTTGGAGACTCTGTATTGACTATCGGGCACTAAACAAGATCATTGTTTGTAATAGGTACCTGATCCCATGTATTGATGACTTCCTGGACCAACTGAAGGGGGAAAAATATTTCAACAAGATCAATTTGAAGTCAGGATATCACCAGGTACTAATCAAATCCTCCGATGTGTGGAAGACTACCTTCAAAGCCAAGGAGGGCCTTTTTGAATGGTTGGTTATGCCTTTTAGATTGACAAATGCTCCTGCAACCTTCATGAGGCTAATGGATGACATCTTGCGGCCATTCACAGACTCATTTGTAGTGGTATACTTGGATGACATCCTGATCTTCAGCTAGACCTGGGAAGAGCACCTCCACCACATCCGACAGGTTCTCCAAACACTGTGGCAACACAAGTTATGTGCCAATTTGGAGAAATGCACTTTTGGCATGACCCAAGTTCAGTATCTGGGATACATCATTTATGAATAGGGGGTGCATGTGGATCCAGCAAAGATCCAAGTCATTTGGGATTGGCCCTCTCCAACCACTCTAACAGAACTCCATAGCTTTCTAGGTCTTGCCAACTTCTACTATAGGTTCACGTTGGGATTTTCTCATATCACTTGGCCCTTGAGTCAAGTCACCAAGGGAGGAGCGAAAGAAAAATTCTTTTGGTCTGAATCTCAATAGAAGGCATTCACAAAGTTGAAATATCACCTCCGCTCAGCACCAATGCTCGCATTGCCATACTTGCAACAACTATTTGAGGTCGAGGCAGATGCCTCTGACTATGCTATTGGGGCAATCCTTACTCAACACGGGCATCCAGTGGCATATCATAGTGAAACACTTTCAGACACAGTCCGGAAGTATCCCACTTATGACAAAGAGATGTATTCCATTGTGCAGGCCTGCCGACAATGGAAACATTACATTTTGGGGAAGGAAACAATCATCCACACAGACCACCGACCCCTCCAGTTCATACAGACCCAAGGGAAATTATATAATGATCGCCATCAAAAGTGGTCCACATACCTACAACAGTTCCATTTGAATATCAAGTATAAGAAGGGTAGCACCAATAATGTTGCAGATTGCCTCAGTCAACCAACGATCATGGCATTAACCATTGTTCTCAACTCTTGTGGGCATGAGACCTCTGATTGGCCACTTCTCTACAAAAGCAACCCAAAATTCAGCAACACATACCAGACACTCTTAGAGGGTCGGCATGTTCTAGATTTTCACCTCTAGGATGCCCTGTTATGCCACCTGGGTCACCTTTGTGTTCCTTCAGGCAAGTGTGCCACGATGATTTGGGAAGCACACTACAGTCAGGCTGCTCGGCATTTCTGGGTCGAGAAAATGGTGGCAATACTGCAGAATTATTTTTATTAGCTGAATCTTCAACAGGATGTCGAGAAGTACATCATATCATGCATTGTCTGTGCCATTGCCAAACCAACCGTCAAGAAGCAAGGCCTTTATACCCTGCTGCCTACCCCTAGTCGACCTTGGGAATCCATCTTCATGGATTACATGTTGGGCCTTCCTTCTGCTAAGCATGGAAACGACTATGTTTTTGTGGTTGTCGATAGGTTCTCGAAGATGGCCATTATGGCGGCTTGCAAGAAGAATATCATAGTAGAAGCCACTGCTAAACACTTCCTTGAATGAGTGTGGGTACACTTTGGGATCCCACAGTCTATCATCTCATACCACTCCAATATGGTCCTTACACCATTACCAAGGCTTTGGGAGACAATGCATTTGAGCTCAACATTCCCCCATTCCTGAACCTGCACCCAGTGTTCAATGTGGACCACCTTTAGCCATACTTTCCACCATTACTAGACACATCTGACGTTGCAGAACAACGCACACCCACAGAGTTAAATCCAGATTGCATGGAACAAGCTACAACTGATCAGATCATGGACACACAGATCAATAACACTCGCCAGTAGAATATCCAACTGTATCAAGTTGTCAAAGCAGACCAACTCCTTCACCAGGGCAAGTGGCTCACTAGGGACCAAGTTCAGCAGAGGTTTCCTCATCTCATGGAGGAACTCAACGCAATGGGTACCATTGCTTCCTAAGGGGGGAGGAATGATCCAGGTGGATATTGGTGGCCACCCACCACGTCCACTTGGACCCCCACCATTGTTTCTTTCAGCTTTTCAGTTTCCTTAATTGTAGCACAATTTACTATTTTTAGCAGTTTTTCGGGTCCTGAACTTTCGGAGCCGTTTTCAGGCCCTAAATGACGTTTCTTGGGAAAACTAGGAGAAGCATGGGTCCATGGATTGATGTTGCTCTTCCCAAAGTTTTAGTTCTTGGATAGATCTTTCTAACAAGATATTGTATGCGTCAAATGGAGATTGTATGCCAAAGTTACGACCTCGGGAAGTTGATGTACCAATTTACCCAAATGGGGCCCACATTTTATCATTTCATCTTCTAGGGTTAGGTTTTTGGATGTTTAGAGTTTTCCCATGTTTCTCAACAATACATAGGCCTTTGAGCCTCATTTTAACATAGTTCAGAGGCATGTAGCCACCACATCTCTTCTCAAAGATAAGCTACCATCGCCCTAGCTGGTTTATTTCCATTACTGTTTGTAAGCATATTTCAGTATTTTACATTAATGAAATGAAGTATTATTTCTGCTGCATCTTTGTGTTTATGGTTATCTCTGTAATTTATTGTGTTCCTGTTTAAATCCAGATCAGTAAGCCAAAAATATCTTTCTTCACTAAAATGCATACTCGGGATACATTTCTTGGCAAATCTCATTGATTCAAATTATAGATTGTTTATTTTATTATTTTATGTGCTTTTATATTATTATATCTTTACTAAGCATAAGAATACTAACAATTTTAATTTTATTAGGGATAGAAGTCTATTTTGTATATAATTGCATTTCAAAACATTTCAACAATTTCACATTGCATTCACCCCATATCATCATAAGAAATTATGTAGAGAGAACATTAGCAATAAAAACACAGTGGAATAGTCAGAGGTCTATCATGATATATTTGTCCTAGGTTTGTCATGATATATTTTTTATAGGTTTCAAAATATCTCCTTCATATATCTTTCATAATACTTTATCATATCATAGATAAGAAGGCCCAAAGAGGTCCCTATCATACCCAAGAACTGAGGCCCATAAGGGTGTTGTTTCACCACAAGACGGAGGACCATTAGGGTGTTGTTACACCACAATACTGAGGCCTATCAGGGCATTTTTACATAATAATACTAAGTTATAATTTCTCATAACCATAAGATGGAATGATCAATATTATATCGCTCCCAATTAATTACAGTTCCTGGTGTGCATTTATTTGAGGCACACAAATTGGTCTTTTACCCTATCAAATCCATGGAATTTGGAGTATCTTTAAACAACAAATATATCTATTTGTGTGGGGAAAATTAAAAATATTTTATTTTATTAATGTTACTTATAAGTAAAAAAATACTCTCCAGGTTGAACCATTCAATTTGGCCTTTAAATGAAGGTTGGACGTGCATTTTTGTGAATTAGAACAAAATTGTCTTGCTTCACTAAAATGCACACCCATGCTTCATTTCCTAGCCAATCTGATTGATTGAAATTGAATATTGTTTATTTTATTATTTTACACACTTTTACATTGTTATATATTTACTAACTAGTAGAGTAATAACAATGTTAATTTTCTTAGGCCTAGAAGTCTCCATTGTAGATAATTTCATTTTTAAACATTCTCACATTGCATTCACCCCATATCTGTTGAAATGTGGAAACAAGAATATTCCAATTTATTTTTTCCTTGAATTAAATTGTGAATTAAAATCGAATTTAGTCTTAACAGCTACTTGGAAATAATTAATTAATTCATTTTGAATTAATTAGTCAGAGAAATTCAAGTTAGAAGTCTTTCTGAAGTCATGCAAGAGTTATCCCTTAAATTAAGGAGATAAGATTGAGTTATATTTGAGTTTTAATTAGTTAACTCAGTTTACTGAGTTAAGTCCAGTTAAATTGGTTCCAAACTATTTGAGGAACTAATAGAGAGTTAAGAGTCAGTTGATGCATGCATGCACTCAACTAGTGCACTCCAGTTAATTGAATATTCCCTCATCAGAAACTCATGCATCTCTATTATGAGAATGACCCAGTTGAGATTAAAGTCAAGGACAGTGTACCATCAGTTGCATGTGTTTTCTTATAAATAAAACTCATGCATGCAGAAGGAATCATTCCTTGAGGATTGCACAGTTCTGACAGTGTGTGAGATCAGAGTGTTCCACTTGGTTGAAGGTGAATCATCCCAGAGCAACAGCGCAAGGAAATAGGAGCTTGGAGGGCAGAGAGGAAAGTTGGGTAGTAGCCAAGGTTTCCTGTGAGCATCTGTGAGGATTGTATTGAGAGTTGGCTAGCTATGAGAGCTAAGGCTTTGTATAATTCCTATGTATTTCCACCTTGTATAATAATACAGATAGTGGGGTTTTTACCTGAGGCTTTCCCCAACGTAGTTGTGTATTGTGCATTGATTCTTCTTCTTATGGTTATATTGTTCAGCTCGATATTTAAGCTTCTTCAAATTGATAGTAGAAGTAGGTTACAGTATTCTTCTTTGATTTATATTGCATTATCGGGTTAACCTAGAATTATATTTTCTACAATATCATCACAAGCAATTATGTAGAGAGAAAATTAGCAATAACAATGTAACGAAATAGTCATAGGTCTTTCATGATATCTCTATCATAGGTCTGTCATGATATCTTTGTCATAGGTATATCATGATATCTCTATCATAGGGCTCAAAACATCTCATTCATATATTTGTCATCATGTTTTCTCATATCACAGATAAGAAGGTGCAAAGAATTCATTGTCATACCCAAGCACTGAGGCCCATTAAGGTGTTGTTACACCACAAGGCTAAGGCCCATTAGGGAATTGTTACACCACAATACTGAGGTAAAATTTCGCAAACCCATAGGATGAAATGATCTTTATATCACTACCAATTAATTACAGGTCTTGGTGTGCATTTATTTGAGGCACAAAAACCATGCCTTTTACCCTATAAAATCCATGCAATTTGGAGTATTCTTGAATAGCATATATGTGTGTGTGTGTGTGTGTGAATAATTAAAATATTTAATTGTATTAATGTTACTTTGATTAAATAAATACTCTCCAAGTTGAATCTTTCAATTTGACCTTGAAATGAAGGTTGGATGTGCATTTTCATGAAGTGGGCCAAAACTGTCATGCTTAACTAAAATGCATTCATAAGCTTCATTTCTTGGCCAATATGATTGATTCAAATTGTATACTATTCAATTAGTGATTACTAGTCACGGTGTTCATTTATTTGAGGCACACAATCCCTACCTTTTACCTTATAAAATGAATCCAATTTGGAGTATTCATGCACAATAGAAATTTAATGAGGATGAGTTATTGTCCAGCCAAATTTAATGAGAATGTAATTCATGCTATGTGATAAGGCATGTTCCCCACACTTTTCAAAGGTATCTTAGGTAATACATAAATAGGAAGAGACTTGTAATTTGTAAATCATAACACATCAGTGATGTTGTCATTTTTTTTATACATATTTTTTATTTTGCAACATAGAGTAGAGGAAACATACACTTGCTTGCCATATTTATCCAATGAGAAATGTTGTACATTCTACTTGTAAAATTTGTTGGAAGATGGTTGGAGAATGATAGGATACATGGCATATTCCTAGGGTAATATATCAGTGGAATATTGTACACTGTATTGATGGAATATTCCCCACCGTACCTTGCATTAAATAACTAGGGTCCTTGAATTTTTTACCCTTCCAACTCGTCATTCTTCTTCATTAAGGATTCCATCTCGATACTAATGTAGACCATGGCCTTATGAAGGTGACCCAATTGGTTGGCTATTTGTCTCATCTCCTTCCTTATCTCATGCATCTTTTCATATTAACACCCTCTAGGAGGAGGATATTTATCCATGGCGTGATTGTATCAAGGAATTTCCAAAATCCAAGACTTCAAGTATTGCCAGAATTAAGACTACCACCACATAGGAAAAACAAAACAACAAGAGGATTGGAGGGACAAAGCCTTTTTGAGTATTTCACAAGACCAATCAACTCAAAAATCACTTTAACTTTTAAATAGAAACAAAAAAATAAAATTACAAACCTATCCAAAATTTCGACAAGGAAAATAGGTTTATTACCATCCATAGGTGACCTTTAATTTTGCCTCTCTCCCCACATAGATGTTTAATTTTATGGACTAGTTTTGACAACCATATAATATATTGAACTTTTCAGCATTTAATCAAGCATATTCATCATTAGCCATTAACCAATAGAGTACTAATAATTTTTATTTTCTTATGGATAGAAGTCTTTGTTGTAGATAACTCCATTTTAAAACATTTTCACACTATATAAACCCCATATCATCACAAGAAATTATGCAGAGAGAAAATTAGAGATAACAATGAAATGAAATATTCACAGGTCTATCATGATATCTCTATCATAGGGCTAAACATATCTCCTTCATATCTTTGTGATAATATTTTCACATTAAGGCACTGTTACACCACAAGGCTGAGGCCCATTAGGTCGTTGTTGCACCACAACACACTAGTGTGGCTTGTCCTCGAGCCACTCAATCCTTATTCTATCCCCATGGATCCAGAACATTTTTCCTTACTGATGTTTTATTCTTGCTCATAGTACAACAAGGACATAGGTAAATAAACTAGGAGAGGCTAGCCACATCCCCCACTCCCCAAAGTGGTGCTCTCAGAAAAAGAAACATGACCGCCATTATTGATTTAGGTTCGGGTACCATGCATATCCATGACCATTTATCTCTTCTCCCTGTTTTACTTTCTCCTTCCTTTGGCAATTAGTGGCAAGGATTTGGTATTCTTGCCTTCTTCAAGATACTCAAAGGGTTACCGGGGTGGGGCGGCTCAAACTTTTTCAACCAACCATCCAATTTCCTTAAAGTGGTTCCAGCTCCTACTACCTTCCAAAACAAGGATTCTGCCTGATTTCAAGTAATATATAAGGGTAAAGTCCCCTTGTCCTACCATTAAGCAATGAGGAAGAATCATTTCCTATTGCTACAACTCCTAGAGTGGGAATTGTCACAACATCATTCTACCATATGGAATCACAAAGCCTTCCTTCAAGGGGTGTTGAGATAGAATTATTGGTGATACTGTAGCATGACATGAGAACCATCTATGTGAGCGGAGGGGGCCCTCCCTGGTCCTAGCCACCTATCGCAACTTAATGACCTCCCATGGATGAAATCTCCTTTTATGTATCTACTACTTCCGACTCTTCCAATACAATCTCTTCTTCCATAACTGCATCACCTTACCATGGCCACTCCCTAAGGACCCTTCTCTAATCATTTCCCCCATCACTTTTAATTCTGATTTAGCTCCTTTTATGATGTCCCTCATACTCCTTTATTTTTGTGCCACTCTTGCACTCCTTGTCCTGGTTCCGACTTAAGCTTCCCTCATCTCCTCTAATCCTCTTACTATTCGAAGACTTACTTTCACCAATTCTTCCATTCCTAAATCATCACTTGGGTGGTATTTTATATTGTTTCACACTTCCCACTCCTTCATCATGGTTTCTTGTGACCTTGACTCTACCATTATGGTTTTCTAGTCTAAATCACTCTGAGTCTGCATAAATTTGGTTTACAATCATCCTATAGATCAACTCAATACAATGGTTCACATGTGTTACCTATCTCGCCCTAACCAGTCCCAACTTATTTAATCTTTTTACCTTCGTATTAGCCTCATTATTTTCACTGCCTCAAAATTCCATGGTTTAATTTGACAAGTCGCATGCTCTCTTATGCAACAAAAATTTGATTCAACAATCCACCAAGACGCTTACTTTTGCATCAATGAATATTATGATGCAGGGAATGAATACTTTTGTGTAGCTCCTGTCACACAATCCTACCCTTCACTTGAGTTTTTGAGCCTTCACATGTTAAAGTACGCAATTGCTGGTGTGTCTAGTCCAAAATATTGTGACTCCCACCCTTAATTCTGTTGAATATTTTTCATTCAAATACTTAATTATTTTCTTGGCCTTGAGTGCTTATTTTTGTACTTGTTTCTTGCATAAATCAATGCTCATTTCTAATCCTCTTATCATAATATTATGTTGTGAAATTATATGAATATATTCCCATATAGAATGAAATTCTTGAATAATGTCATCCCAAACAATAGCCTCAATTAAAGAAATATTACCTTTAAACTTGGTTTTCAACTCTCTGATTTCATCTTGAGCTGCCTTATACGTATTGGTAATTTGATTGTTATTTTCATTTGTTATGCTTAGCTACCTTTCGTTTACATTCAATTTCTCCCTTACCACGTCCAAATCATCTTGGGTTTTATTTAGTTAAATTTTTGAAATTCTAAGATTTTCTGTGACCTTTGTCAATTTGTCTGAGGGGTCATCTGATTTAGAGGGAACCACTATGGTGAAAACATTATTTTTAATTGATTGTTGTAGGCTCTGCATTTTTTCATGCACAATAACAATCTCTTTATTTCTATCGACTAATTATCCTATTAATAGCTCTTTTTATTTTTCAACTTGAGCTAACTTAGTTGATTGAATGTGCCCAGTCCCAGTCATTTTTAACTTCTTCCTTAATGATAGCACCTCAAATTTTTGTTCTACAATAGGGTCTTGATGACCTCCCTGTCATTTGGATCTACTCCCAGTTTAACGATTAATTTATTGTACTCCTCCTTTTGGATATGTTGTTCTCTAGAATTTTTCTTTTTGTGATTCAACTGATTGGAAACTTTTTCCAAAATCATTTTTTCTTTTCTCACTGTGAAAGAACATTTTCTCAAGTCACTGTAGATCATTTCCCTTGCTTCTTTGTGCAAATTTATCTTGTTAGGCAGGGGAATATCAACCACATCAATAGATAAATCTAATGTTCTAAAATCTAGTCCTGAAGGAATAGATTGAGTAGCAGGATTTGCAAGAGAAACGTTCAACTACTTTCTTTCTAAGTCCATAGTAGAGAGTATTATTGTTTGATAGTTTTAGGTTGCTTGAGTTGTTAGCTATGTTTCCTTACTAATTCTCATTTTATAACTCTTTTCTTTAATTTATTGATAATTCTTCTGCAAAGTTCCAAATGAAGGAGTCTATTCTATTATGAATACTACCAAACCAGTGGATATAGAAGAGGAATTAGTGTTCCCTGGGTTTCCCAACTACTTTTGAAAATAGGATCACTTGAAGGTCCTTCTATTAATTTGATTTCTATGTCTTCTTTATCATTTGTTTGATATTTAGTCCTCTTTTATGACTGGGAATCCTCCATCTCAACATCTATCTCTACACGAGAAGTCTTTTTCAAAATCCTCCTTTACCATAGCGGTTCAACATCCATCCTTTGTTGCAACTTGCTACATGGCCAAGTTTCTTGATTTGCCATTTTCTAAATTTATGGTTTTCTTTCATGAATATAAGGTGAAGCACTAATTTCCACCCTTTTATTATAAATTATATGGTGAGGTTATATTGCCACTTTTCTCCTTTCTAAAAATCAAGCTCCTTCATCATCACTTCCACCTATGTAAGGGCTTCTCTGCTATTTATAATAAATAGCCTGACAATCCTCTCTAGCTTGAAAAATATACTTTTTTCATGTAGGAAAAAAATGTACTTGGTCAAAACTGAGACTTTGCCTTATAAAGCCAAGAGAAAATATCCTCATAGGAAACAATATTGGCCTTGAAATAAAGGTTGTGCATGTATTTTTGTGAAGTATGCCAAAATTGTCTCGCTTCACTAAAATGCATGGCCATGCTTCATTTATTGGCCCATATGATTGATTAAAATTGTAGATTGTTTATTTAACGATTTTACACACCTTTACATTGTTATATATTTACTTTGAGCTTAAATATTTATACAAACATTCAAATGATATGAAAACCATCAAATTTTAACAAGAATTAAATATTTTTCATACTAACAAAGGGACTGGTTAAGGACTTATGTTTTTACGCAATGAAGAGGTTAGAATTTTGTAATAATTAAAGCATGAACAAGGCTAATAATAATAGTAACAAAAATCACACATGAATTATAATTGAGAGGAAATAAATCAAATAGCTACAGTACCTTCCTAAACAGTGATCCCTACTAAGGAGGGGCCCTTCCTTCCTAGCAAGGGTTAGTACACTACACAACACACAAACTAGTCAACCGAAAGGTATGGCCCCACGAATGATTGATAATTAATGAAACAATGACATGCTTGGAAAAAGAAGCATTTCCACCATTGTTTATCTAGGACTAAGTTCTATGTTTGTCCCTGACCCTTTTCCCCTTCTTGTTACTACACCTACTTCTTCCTCTAGTGAGCGGTGGCTATATTTCAATCCTCTAGCCTGCTCCATGATTTAATAATGTTTATTAGAATTGTTGCATGTTTTACATCATTGGAATGACATCTTAGTTGTAATATAATTGAAATTTTATCATGGTATATATGTGCATTTTGATATGATGTAATATGATGATGGTTATATTTCGTATGTTGTAATATAAAAATTATAACTGAAATATCAAATATTGCATGGAATAAATAATAACTTTTCAGTTTGAATGTTTTTTTTCTTTGTAGAACACTAGTCTTCCAGAATATCCAGTTGATCTTGATATTGATCCAAATTATGTTGTGTCTGATTCAAACATTTGAGGTGATGATGATGAGGTAGATGGAGAGAACACTAAGGCAGATGATGATGATGATGATGATGGCATTGACAATGATCATGATGATGATGAGAAATTTTCTTGTATTATCCAGTGACATTGATCATATAGAATCCATCATGGATAATTTTTTATGTATCATTATGATCCTCTTTTCATGTTTATTATCATATTTACTGTTTTCACTTGCAATATCATATTGAGTTTTATCATTTTGACATGTATCATTTTGAATTATATCATGTGGACATGTATTATCTTGGCATGTGTTATGTGTAGTTGGTTACTAACTAGCAATTTTGTTTATCAATAATATAAAAATACTGGTTATAGTTAAAAAAAATTGTCTTGTTATTCTATTCCAATGTTGTGGTCTTCTTTGTAAGTATAACAAACCTAAAAGAGATCAGCTATGGAAATCTCTATGATCTGAATCTAGGCCTACATTATGTGCATTTAGTCACAACCAACAATTTTTTTTATTAATAAAAAATATCAGTTATAGTTAAAAAAAATGTTGTTAGTTTGTAGGATTTCCATTTCCCTAAAAATTCTTTTTAAATGGTATGCTATAAAATATTTCAAATGCAATATGACATACTCTATAGTCATATAGGTTATTTAAGAGGCATCGTATACTTAACTAATTTAATTGAAATAAAATAATATTAAATTAATAATGGAAGCTATAAAGAAAGCATCATGAGTTGTTAAAATGGAAGTAGAATGTGGCTCTAAAAGGGAAGTAAAAGTCGTCATTAAATTGGAAGCCCTACTTGGACCTATTAATATATATAAATAGGAAGCTAAATTGGTTTCTTAATAGGAAGAAAAATTGGAGGCTAATTAAGAACAAAATCCCAACACTAAAAGGTGTTGGAAAATCATAAAGGCGGTAAATATTTTCTTGTTCTTGATAATTACTTGTGATGTTTCTTATTATTACGTTTCTTTATATCTTCTTTATTTTGTTCATCAAGAAATTACCAAAAGCAACAACACATAAAAAATAGACACATGATTTAGGCACATGCCGGGGTAAAACCCCCCTCGAGGGGAAAACCCATTCAAGATAATACTTCCTTTCAATAGTGTTCTTTGAGAATGTTCACCCTAGACCAAGACAAGAACTTCCCTCCCCACCAAGTCATCGTCCCAAAATTTCAACATATTTCCAGAAACTTCGACTAGGGAAGCAGGTTACGACAACTAGCAGCTTCCAGTAATAATGAAACTTAGGAGACTTTGCTCTCCCAATCTAAAAAACGAAACACAGAGAGAGAGGCACAAAATTTCGATTTTTCCTTTCTCCTTAGACTTCCCCAAACTCACTTTGGCTTCCCGACAATAGACTTCGCACATTCTCCCAACTACAAGAGAACTTCGCACTTCTTCCTAGGAACAAGAGAATTTGAGCTTGATGAGAGAATGATGCTAAAAATGAATTCTAATGAGCTTACTTTTATAGGCTCCTTGTGGGGTCTAATAATGTCCTTAGGCCGACTTGATCTTCTCTTAGGCCAACATGGTGTGGAGATTACATATATCATATTTGATTCAATACTTAACCTTTTTACATGATTCAAAAGGCAAAGAAGGCTCTCTTTAAATGTACAATAACTCTATAGACTCAAAATAAATCCTAGAAGTCCTCAATGGGGACTTTTACCTAAAACATGGTGACCCAACCATGAAACCCATGCTTTAATAAATCACACTAATAATAATAATAATTCTTTTCTTTATTCTTTTGACAAGTACATTACATAATGACAACACTACATTATTGAAGACCAAACATAGTTACATTTTCCAACAAAATGAAGCAAACCATGGATGTAAAAAAGAAGAAAATCTAGGTGCTAAACAAGAAGCAAACCTTCCAACAAAAAGGAAGCAAAACTTAGCATTACCTAGGAAGAAGAAAAAAGCAATTTAGGTGGAAAACAAAGAAGTGATATTGGAATCAATACTAGTAGCCATACTTGTTGTTACCTGAGAATCCAAAATAGAAGGAATTCAGGCAGCAAACAAAGAAGTAATAATTGAAGCAATATTAGAAGACAAACTTGGCATTCCCTAAGAAGCAAAACAAAGAAGCCATTCAGGAAATAAATCAAGTAATATTGGAAGAAATAATAGCAACCAAACTTGGCGTTAAATGAGAAGAAAAAACAGAAGAAATTCAAGTAGAAAACAAAGAATTCATAATGGAAGCAATATTAGAAGCCAAACTTGGCATTCCTAAAGAATCCATTTAGGTAGCAAACCAAGAAGTAATAATGGAAGCAATACTAGAAGCAACAAAAGATATTATAATGGAAGCCATAGTAGAAGTTAAAGAAGATGCCATAATGGAAGAAAAGCTAGATGCAACAACAAATGCCATATTGGAGCAAAACTCAACACAAAAAAGGACGATATAATGGAAGCATAACTTGGCATCAATTAGGAAGAAAAAAGAAGAAGTTATTTTCGATTCCATACTAGAAGCAACATAGGAAGCACACTACTAACAGTACAAATGGACATAACAATGGAAGAAATAGTTTCGAACACTATTCCTGGCGCTATTTTCGATGCCCAAGTGAAGATTCCATATTATGTTGTGTTTTATGACACCAATTGAAGCCACTTCGCATGCTCAAAAACATTAGATTCCAGCACTATTTCTAGCACTAATGGCCTATTTTGTTGTAGTGATAATTGATCATGTTTTCTCGACATCTTCCTCAACACCAACAACACCAAATGATCCATTTTAGAATTTTGCTGAAACAATGTCAACTTTAAGCATAAATGATATTGAGATTGAAAATCCTAAGAAAATAAACATACCGAAGAATACATAAATTGATAATCTTATGGAGAAGGTAGCTAATGGAAATGCAACAATTATTAGGAAAAATACTAAGAGGGGTGGGGATTGCGGGGGGGAGAGCGGGGGGGGGAGAGCGAATCAATATTTTAAATCACTTTAACTTTTCATTTTCTTATTCCTAATTATGTATTCTACTATTCTTTATGCAACCAGTGCATGTACGTGACTTCTGTGAAAGAAAACAACATATATCTAGTTAAAAAAATTCTTCATAAGTTCCATCATATATTTATCTTTAACCAATGCATTATTTCTTTCATCATTCATAGAGTATGTAGTAAAGAGTCGAATAAACCATCTCATATAAGAAACACAACAACACATGCAAACAATAAGTATTTTTAGGTGGAAATCCAATGTGGTAGAAAACCATTGTTGTGGTTGTCTTTGAATTCTTTATTATTATATAAAGAAAATTCTTACAATCTTGTACTAGCGCAAACTCTTACCATCACATAGGAATCCACCTGTAAGCGGCTACAACCTCCACTCATTCTCTAACATCCACTGGAAGGGAGCTCCAACACCCTAATCTCATTTATTGACTCCTCGTGAAGGGAGCACCTATCGCCTGCACAAATTTTTGGGCATGGAATCCTCCCAAGGAATGTTTTGGGGCTTAAAGCCCAAGTTTTGACCGAACCTTTTTGTAAACGCTCTGCGAATTGCGAGCGCGGGGCGCGAAAGTATAATAGAGTCACAGGGTTGTCCACCATAGTTTTTTTAATGTAATGTCGGCTGGATAGACCTACCCATGGTTCGCAGGCCATGGGATTGTATAAATAGAGTGAGGCTCTAAGTTTAAGAGGATAACAAATAAAAAATAGAAGAAAAGCATGAGAAGTCTAAGTGATTAAGTCAAAGTGTAAAGAGTGTCTGTGGGTCATAGAGTAGGAGAAGGCTCTGTAATTGAGTGCATAGAGGCCTAGTAGTCTATAGCTGAGTGCACGGACCCCTGCAGCTGAGTACGCAGGGCAGGTCGAGTCTGTAACCATTGGGAGAATCAATAAAGAGAAGTTTTACTATAATTATGTGTATATTTTCCTGGTTTAATGCATGATTGGATATAATTTACAAGCATACAATTTATTTACTGCGCAATTGTGTATGAATGTTTTGTATTGATAATTATAACTTAGACATCCAAGTAGGCGAAGGTAATTAATTAACACTGGAAGTTAAGTAAGATCTCAGATAATAGCATAGAGCACGACACAACCCCTGGTTAGGGTTGCGCTAAGGCAGTGTATCAGGCTGTGAGGAACGGGAAGTGCATGAAGCAACCTACGTGCAGGAACAAACCGAGGACCAGTTGTACCTATCAGACATCTCAAGGGGGAGGAAACCTAGTTCTAGAACCCTCCCAGACTACTTCGGGTGAGACCTCAGTCTGTGCTTCACGGACTATTGCCGAAAGGACCAGTAGTACAGGGATTTGTTTGCCTAATTAACTCCGAACTTGGGTCAGGCCCCAACAAGCCAACAAATGGTTCCATTGCTAGGACCAGGATCTATATAGAGAGGTTTGATGTCGTATCACTGGAATCTGACAAAGAAAGGAATTGAAGATTGGCTGGATAAAAAGATTCACAAGTTCATGGTGCAAGAAAATAGGAATCCGCGACTATCAAAGGAAGAGTGGTTACACTGCTACTTGTATACGATGATCCATGAAATTTTCTTTGCATCCTTCCCCACTAAATTGTATAGGTGGATTGAAAAGCTAGCAAATAGCTAAGGAAGGTGTAAACTTGACAAACCTATTGTGTGGACTCCAGAATTGGTGTGCACACTGGAAGCATCGGAAGATAAGATCGCACGTGTTGTCGATCATTGGCTCAATCGAATCATAGGAGGATTCATCACCGAATTCGCGGTAGATACTTTAGTCAACTATAGTGAGGCAGAAAAACGCTTCCTCAAGGGACCACGAGGTAAGTATGTCAAATCTTTGAACACTTGGATTAAAATGCTACTGTGTTAAAAGCGAGTTATGAGAGTAAATTGATATTTGGGTTTATACAGAGTGGGAGAATCTACAGGAACAAAGGTAGCAAAAAACTAAGGACTAACCCCTTGATTTAGCCTCCGCGAGGTGGCCAAGAAGAGCTCGCGAAGGTCTCGCTAAGAAGTGCGATCAATCCGATAAGACAGAGAATTCCGCACATACCATCCCCACCCACACCACCACCTATTTCACCATCTTCACCCCCCATCTTTGCCCATACCACCTACGCCTCCACACGAAGTAGTATTGCAAGCATGATAAAGCTACCAGTGTTCAAGGGAGTAGGGAATGAAGATCCAGACCATTTTTGGTTCGTGATAGAAGTTGTATGGGAAGCACAGTGTGTCACAAATGACAATATATATATAAGGAAATATTGGTCAACGCTCTGCAGCATCGCGCGCTGACCTGGTACATTAAGCTTTCCAATGACATTCTGAATGCGGGGATCACAGATATCCAAGCTATGCTAAACAAATAATTTAGCAAGCTAAAGTCAGAAACACAGTCCATCATTGGATTCAAGGAAATCACAATGCTACCAGGCAAGACCCCATGGGAGTTGGATCAGAGACTAAATTGCACAATTTGCGAAGCGAACATGACATTAATAGATGGGAAACACTGTGAATGGTTTGTAGCATCGTTAACACCACATCTATGGAACATGTTATCGCAACAAAGGCTAACCACCAGGCTCAGGCTTTAGAGGTCATGATGAGATTGCAAAAGACTCCGATACAAGATCCTAACCTGGGAGTTTAGCAGATTCATGCGTAGCTGAAAAACTTGTGCTTGGAGATGCAGAGTTTGAAACAAAACAGGACAACCCACCCAAAGATGCGCGATAAGGTATTGCGCGTAAAATGCAAGGGCCAGGGGCACGACAAGGATCACTGCCCGGTATTCACGAATTACCTTGCGGGAGGAGGGCCAATGAAACTAAGACCGAAGGCACAAGCAAGAACAAGTGCAGAACCTACACTATGGTGTGCAATTTGTAAGATAGGAGGAAAGCATGCTACAGATAACTGCCATATATTACGTAAGTATACGCATAATTCACAATAGTTGTTCTGTAATTTCTGCAGGTCAGTAAGACACGATGAGCACACCTGTAGAAGTTATGAGTTGATGATGGATTGAACTCCTATCTAGAGAGTTCAGGCCGAAACATGACCCCTCGATCAAAACAAAGGAATGGTGCGCACCGGATTTCAAGGGCGCGGACAAGGCTGAGGTGGAGGGGGGCCAGGAAGAGGTCGCGGACAATTGATATGTTACAATTACGGAGGGCTAGGGCATCATGCCCATGATTGTATGAATCCAATGGGACCATCATGCTTGTATTCTACGTTGTTTGACCATGAGATGAAGGATTGTCCCACACTGATAGCGAGGTTGTGCGATAAAGGAGCACTCCAACCTCCACCCACTCAGAACCTGCAAATGATGAGGTTTGGGCTGTGTAAGGAAGACCCTAATGTAAATATCATGCTTCGGAGTGGTATTACGACACGGGATGACAAAGGCAAGCAACCTAAAGAAAGTACCTAGGTTCGTAAGGCTCCAACGAAGGAACTAAAATTTGATTTGGAGTGCGCTAAGGAGGCATTCATGGAATCTAAGAGGAGCTTCAGTGATGCCTCCACTTTAGGAAGTAAAGACAAACTAGAGTCGGAAATGGACCCATCGATGCTCACTAAGTTCTTGGAGACATGCATGAATTTGTTGCGCGATAGAAAGGCTGTAAAGGGGCTGCAAGAACTCATAACTAGATGCATTGGAACTGTGCCAGGAGAACCATGTGCAGTCCGGAAGCTCAGGAAGCACACAATGCGAACATGAAGGGATATGAGATTGACTGCGCAAATTGGGGAATATGATATAGAACAAGTGATTCTGGATCTAGGGTCGGATGTGAACGTCCTACCCAAGCAGACATGAGAGCGCATGGGCAGGCTTGCATTGCAATGGTCTCCTATCCAACTGTGAATGGCGAACCAGCAAAAGATCCTACCTATGGGGATATTATAGGGAATCATGGTAGATATTGAAGGAGCAAGCGCGCTAGCAGATTTCGAAGTGATAGAGATTGTTGATGACAACAATCCCTACCCTGCACTATTGGGAATAGATTGGGCCACTGACATGAATGGAGTGATAAATCTAAAGAAGTGCAAGATGATATTTGAGAAAAATTATCTGCGCGTAGTGGTACCTTTAGACCCTGCAGATGGATTGCACTACACGAAGCCGGTGTGTGACTACGATAGCGATGATGACTTGGACTACATCTACAAGATAACCATGCGGGAGAAGGACTGGGTAAATCCAACCGCAGATGGCCAAATCTCGTGGGAGCCCGAAAGCTCCTGCATATCTAATTCTAACGAGGAGATAGAATGATGGTAGAACCGATTACACGAGGTAACCACGCTCAACTATAACATGATGACAAGGTCACTGCACTGTGTAGCAATAGAGGTAAGAGATCTTCCTACGTATGATGGGTTAAGCGAGGTGGATGACTTCCTAAAAAAATTTGAAAGAGAAGTATCAGAATAATAACGTTTCGACGCTCTAAAATGGGTACTGCGAGCTATGCCCAAAAGATGGTGGGGTACGCACCAACGAAGTTTTGAGGACTGGCATGAATGCAAAAGGATGATGCACATGTGGTTTGGGAAGCCTCCGATGTGATTAACAGACAAAATTGTCAAACAAACCGGCCCGCGCACCCACCTATCTAGGTGGATACAGGCATATGGTGTGAAACCTACACGAATGCACACCATCCTCGTGGTAGGGGACACGATCAATAAGCAGGTGCAGGTAAGGCAATGGCACGAATGACCCCTTCGGTTGGGACCATGAAGTATGGAAAGACCAAGTGCACAAAAGGATATCCAAACAAAAGTTTTGAACAAAGTACGTGAAGCACTAAACAAGGTCCACAATGTGAAGCGGACTAACTAGGACCTGCACGTACCAGTGGTTCTCTGGGCTTATAGGAATGTGTGCAAAACCCTGACCACGCAGGCACCGCCAAGGCTAGAGTATGAAGCAACCACAATAATCCCTATAGTACTTGGAGAGCTTAGACCACACATGATAGCACTAGTAGATATGGCAGTTCGCGGAACCTTGGAAGTAGAAATCCAAGAGGGAAATTTTAGACTCCAAGAACTTGAAGAAGAAAGGGTACAATTAATGAACGAAAGCGCTCCAGTGGATGCATAAGTCAAGAAGCTGGAGGACGAGATAAAGGAATATTTTCTCGGCAAAAATACTTGAGTGATAAGGTAAGATGTGCACAATCACGATGAAAGGTTTAAGGCCTATCGCCACGAATTGATCAGTCTAATGCCTTGGCTTGGACCACACATTGCTAAGCATATTGACTAGGGTAGTGCGTTATAGATGGTAAAGTACGCGATGCCGATCGTAACAATAAAAGGTGGGTATTTTCTATAAAACATGCTGGATGACAGGATGAAGCTTTACACGGGTGGTGTGACCACCTGACTAGCCAAAGGAAGAATAGCCTTATCACCCCAAGCAGTTGAAAGGGAGCGTGGGACTATAAACTATTCTACCTAGGAGTTGTGTGCAGAAGTAAAGAGTCACAAGGTCCACAACCGTGCAAGGGGGGCTACGCTGCCACGTGGGTTGGCCAAAAAGTGACCATTGAAGTCACTATTCATGATGGAATACTTGACTTGACACCAAATGGAGCGGGTGATAGGCATTTAAGACGCGAATTATGGACAAGATCTAGGAAAATTTGCTGCCAAGGGAACATTAATGAACTAGATTTGGGGGGAATGGTCGAAGTCAAATTCAAAAAGCACATTAAATTACAAAGGGTTGCCAAGAAAACAACACTTGGTCATTTGCAAATTGAGCTACTAAGCAGAGCTTTGATTGTTCTTGTTAGGATATTTCGACACATAGGAAATAGTTAAGTATAACTTGGTCTAGTATAGAGTTAGGTAAAGTGTGTTTCTTTACTATGTACATTTTGTAACTTATAATCCAACGGTCACGATATGTAGTGATCCGACGGTTCATTCTCTCCTCGGTATTACCAACACTTGATCCGTGGCTTAACACCCGATTGGTCCATGATCTCTATTCAAAGAGCATGGAGGATCATTTGTAGGTTAACCGTCCATGAGAGAAGCTTATGTAAATTTTCATTCTTTTATTAATAAATTTCCTGAAGTGGCTGCGTTGGCTCAGGCCGTGGACTGTTTCCCTCTTTGGGGGTTTTAACCACGTCAAAAGTACTCGTGTATTGATCTGTGATCTGTTTGTGAGCGGTGTCCTTTGGTGTTCTGTCTGAGGAACTTACCCTGTAAATTCCTACATGGTATCAGAGCTATTTGAGGGCCGCGTCCATTGGTGATCCAAATCTGAAGCCGGTAGAACTGCATCTGACTACCGTTTCCTAGATCTATTGTTTCTGACTGCTTTCGGGCCGAGAGGATTGCTTTGTTGTGTTGGGAGCATCTGTTCTAATGAGGAACCCCTTTTGTTTCACGCAAAAAGGTTTCTGGTAGCCCTAGTTGTGTCATTTTTAAGATCTGGAGGTATACAGTGTTTATTTGTAGTTTACATTTATTTTCTCTCTGTTTATTTCGGTTTCGGTTTATTTAGCATTTTTTATTACTGGATCTATACCTTTCATTTCTGCATATGCTCTTTTCCCCACGACTCTGTGCGATCTGGGCAAATTAGAAACAGAAAGGAAGGATTTTTCTTATGGGTATGCTCTTTTCCGCTGCGCCTTAGTGTGATCTCGAAAAATCAGAAACATTGAGGAAATTATTTAGTTTCCGGCTAAAGCTAACTTCGAGCCATAAGGTTCGTTTTTTTTGTATGTTTGTGTTGGGTTTTTTGTTTTTTGTTTTGTAGGGAAAAAGAGCTTTATCAAAGCAAGCACGCAACCCAAAGCTTCAAACCCCCCCCCCCCCCCCCCCCCCCCCTCTCTCTCTCTCTCAAACTTTTTGTATAGCTCACTAGGTTCAAAGCTAATTTATGAGAGTAGAGGTCTTGAGTTCAAGTCTCCTTTTTGTGGGGGCGGATTTTTCATTTCCGCACATTCCTGCACTTCATTGACGACTTCATCAAATTTTCTTTAAAAAGCCATAACTTCTTCATCCGGAAGCCGTTTTCAGAACCATTTTTTTTTAAATAGCCTAATTTTTCGAGATCTTTCCATTGGAACACTTAGTTTCAGCATCTATAGCTTCAGTTTCTGTTAAAATGGAAATTCCATGCCAAGTTATTCTTGACAGAACCAACTACTTCCAATGGTGGTCCTACATTGTGGATTTACTTAGAAGTAAAGGTCTCTACAGAATAGCCACAGGCCAAGAAACCAAACCGAAAGATGAAGATAAGGCAGCTAAATGGGAAATAGTTAAGACCAAGCACGTGGGTTGATAAGGATGTCTATTTCTCCAGATCTTAGATTCCATATTGTAGAACTTGATGCTCCTGATGAAGCAATGAAATAGATTACTAAAGTCTTTGGAATTAAAAATGAACTTAAAGCCCATCAACTTGAAAATGATTTGCTTACATTAGAACCCAATAATTTTTCTTGCATTGAAGATTTTTTGTCCAAGTTGAAGACCCTTAGACTTCTCTTGGAAGGTGTTAAGGTTAAGAAAGAAGATAGTAACCTTATCTATTCCATTCTTACTAAGTTGGGACCAGCCTACTCTGTGTTTGTTTCCACCTTCCATTCTACAAGAGAAGCCTTCATTTCTCAAGGACAAGACGACAAGTCCCCTTCCTTTGATTCTTTTTATGATTCTTTAATAAGAGAATAAGAAAAAATCTTATACCTTGGTCTTCTTAATCTTGGAAACTATTCTAAGAAAGCGTTAGCCGCCCAGCAGCAACAAAATCCAAAGAATCCTAAGTAGTTGTATCCTAAAAAGAATGGTCCTAAACCAAACAAGGGTCCTAAGCAATTTCAGCCTCAAAATGAAAAATCATTTCAACAAAATGATAAGACAAATAAAAACAAAGGGAAGAAGACTGATAGACATTGCAACTTTTGTAATCGAGATGGCCACTTAGAATCCAAATGCCTTAAGAAGATGGAAGCCTTGGAAGCAGCAATGAAGAAGCATAACATCCATTTGGAGCACTCTTCAACTTCAACTTCATCTTTAGGAATGGCACTTTCTACATGTGGTTGTCAATCATCTCGGTCTAGCTATGCACTAAATGTATCTTCTTCTTCTCATTCTCATGAGTGGCTCATTGATTCTGGAGCTTCTTATCACATGGCCAAAAACAAAGCCATGTTTTCTTCTTTAAATGATTGTAACACCAAAAATATATATGTTGGTGATGATAGATCTCTTAGTGTTGTAGGGACTGGAGCTATTCATATAGACAATGGTCAACTTAATGATGTATTATGTGTTCCAACCTTATCCTGCAACCTTCTATCTGTATATCAGATAACTCATTCAGGTGAAGGTAAAATCGTTGAATTTTCACCTCACGATGTTGTAATTAAAGACCTAAGAGATCCTAGACAGATTTTATCTACTGGCATTGTTAATGATTCTACAAGGTTGTATAAGTTTCACAACTTTGGATCATCAAATCTTCCCTCGGTATTTGTTGCTCATAATGATGAAGTGAGCAAACTTTGGCATGAGCGATTTGGTCACTTAAACTATCGCTCTCTTTAGAATCTATGTAAAGAAAATATGGTGACAGGTCTTCCAATGGTATCTTGCAGAGATGGTGTTTGTTCTGGATGTGTACTTGGAAAACATCATCGGGACAGTTTTGAAAAATGTGCCTCTTGGCACACCTCAGCCCCTTTACAGCTTGTGCATAGTGATTTATGTGGTCCACTTCTAGTTCTTTCCTTCTCTGGCTACAAGCATTTCTTAACTTTCATTGATGATTTCTCCAGACGCACTTGGGTATACTTCTTAAAACTCAAGAGTGAAGTATTTAACATGTTCTTGGCCTTTAAGGCCTTTGTTGAAAAACAATCTAGACATCAAATTCTTAAGCTAATATCTGATAATGGCAGAGAATATGTTAACAACAGATTCATCAACTTTTGCACTGAGAATGGAATTCAAATGCAACATACTGTTCCATATACTCCACAACAAAATGGTGTAGTTGAAAGGAAGAATCGCACCTTAAAGGAAATGGCTAATTGTATGCTTCAATCTAAAGGACTTAGTATTAATTATTGGGCATAAGCAATTAACTGTGCAAATTACATAATAAATCGCACTCCTACTAAGGTTTTAAAGAATATCACTCCAGAAGAAGCATGGAGCTCAATTAAACCAGATGTAAGTCACTTTCGTGTTTTTGGAAGTGAAGCATGGGCCCATATTCCAGATGAGAAACATAAAGCTTTAGAACCTAAGAGTGAAATGATCTGAAAATGGAATGTACTTGTTTAAGGGTGCAAGGTATCCATTTCCAATAATTTCAACTGTGAGCTAGACACTCCAAATGACCTCTAAAAATGTATAAACTTCTTATTTCTTATATAGAGATAGACTGTAGGGGCATTCACCGGACATGTCACCTCTAAAAAGAAGATGAGTTCCAGAGGCTACCTGGCCCTCTACAGGCTCTGCCTAAAGAAATAACAAAGTAAACACTTAGAAGTCTTTGACATACACATACTTGAAGGTTAAGGTCTTGCAGAATAAGACAAGTAACTTTCTGTAGCTGAATAAGTGATTATGTGTGTATGCAAGTTATATTTATTTGTTGTTTAATACTTTATATCAATTTTTTTTAGCATATCATCTTCAGCAAATAAAGACATCAAAATGATAAAGCAGTTCACCCCCCCCCCCCTCTGGGCTACATCTGCTGGACCAAACCTCTCCAACTAGGCTTGTCCTCTTGTATTAAAATTGCTACAAAGGCTAATACAAGAATATGGGTGTCTCAAAGGAAAGATCTGACTGTAAATATAGAATCAGAAGATAGGAATTATCCAAACATGCTCTTTCCCAAACACTAAACAGTGAATTGTGTACCTTATACAGTACTTTCCCCAATTGGCCCTGGTGTCCCTTTAAACTTGCATGGAGAATTTCGAGGTGAAGATGACCTCAATTGGTTCTGAAACCTCTACCATTAGACTCAAGAGGTCGAAAATAGTAGACATAGGCTTTTGAATCACCAAAAACGGATGAACAGAGCCCCCAAACAGCTCAATCCCTGAAATGGCCCTAGTGGCCCTGAAAGCTTCCCTGAAGCTAAACAGTGAGAAGGATGCCTTAGAAGGAAAAACACACTGTAGAAATGGATTCAGAATGCTGAAAACCTTTAGGAATGACCTTCGTTCCACATTCACTGGCTGCACAATTCCTAATGCAACTCCCTAACTGATTTGGCCCTCGTGGCTCGTGGAACTTCCATGAAGCTAAAACACTTGCAAATGACCTCATATGGTTGTGAAACCTATGCCAATGGATTCAAAAGGTCAAAGAGACCCAAAATCAGAAAACAATTCGTCCAAAACCGACTTTCCTAGCCAAAGTTATGGCCATTTACTCCCAACTGCCAGCTTGGCCTAAAAAAACTCCAGTTAACTTTAGTTACGGCCAGATAGCTCCGCCAATTACGGCTGGTCCGCCAAATTTGGCGCTCCTGCCAAAATTCCGCCAACTTAACTGCAGTTACATTTAATGTTTGGTGGTTTCCTCGGATTTCGTGCCAAGCGGAATATTCCTTTTTTATTTTTTTTTGAAAAATTAAAATTTCTAATGTTATGGACAAATTCTTCTTTTTGCCATAACTTTCTCATACGGTGACCGTTTTTCGAACCATTTGTGGCACCGGAATCGAGAAGACGAGAAATTTCCAGTCCTTTAACTTTGAACGAGTTCTAAGCACTTTAAATTTTGAGCATTTTACGACACTTAGGACATGAGCACCTGATCACACCTCCCAAATGAGAAGGCTTTTGGTCCCCAAAAGCTCACTGAATCTCTGAACTGAACTGTACAGCACTTGAGGAACAGAAATATCCTCTTCCATTCAACCAATAGAGCATGCTGATGCCAAAATTTCCTGCCTTATAAACTGTCGTCATGGTGAATGTTGCTGCATAAACCAAGTACTCGTCGAATCCCGACCAAGCTTGTTCGCCAAACAAACTGAAAGTTTGTAGAAACCAGCAATGAAACTTTCTGATATATGAGCTGAAATATTCCCCTGAACATCTGGGCTTGCCAGCTGTCACGATGCCCATCCATGGCACCTTCGCTCCAAAAGAAGAGCTACCTCCCAAATGAGAAGGTTTTTACAAAGATAAAACACCTCATCATTTCTCCTCTTTACAATCTTGGAGATCAAATTAACTTTTTCCAAGTCAATATTACATTACATGCATGGTTAAAAACAAAGTAATCAACCCTTCAAGTTAATCACACATACATGTTTAAAATACAAGGAAATCATCATGATCCATGTGCTCATGCATATCATTCTCATGCATGCAGTTTATCCTTCAACTTTCTCTTAAGTACAATCATAAGTACAAGATCCTCGATCACATGTACATGTACTTTCAAAGCTGAAATGAATATAACTTTCGCTGCAATAGAGTGAGTCTCATACTCAGCTTTTCCATCCTGCAACTTGCATTCCCTTAACCAAGAAATGCATTCAATCAAAAGACATGCAACTCTAATTGGATAAGAATTCTAACCATTTCTTACCAATCCATTTCAAAGGCGCTTCCTTTAACTACACATCAATATCAACATGTGTATCATCCTGACACATATCAATGATGGAAAATTCCTTCCCATTCTTGCCATACTCTCTCTCCAGTTTCTTCAACTTTTGGGGAAGCATTGTTGGATTCAGAGTCCAACACCTTTCAACAGTATGTCCATGCTTATGGCAATAAGTGCAACACATGTTCATCTCTTGACAACATGATTTGCATTGTTCAATGGAACTTTGGCTTCTTGCCTCCTTTCCTTCAAAAGTTTCCTGCATGTTGCCATTCTCTTCCAACATCTAGAAACACTATGGTTAAACAAACCACAAAAATAACATGCAATTCTTTTCCAATGCTTGTGTGGAAATTTTCCATGCTTTACATGATCAAAGGAAATATGATTGAAATCAGATTTATACCTTTCCCTTTCACCTTCATTACCTCCATGAGGAGGTGAATCAAACGAGGAAGAAGCTTCTTTTGGAACACCATGAATCCCTTCAATGGTTTTAGAGCTTTCACAATTCTCTTGTTCAAGTACATGCTTATGCACACCTTCTTCCTGCAACGCATGTTTCAAACTATTGCATTCCTCAAGGATACAACTTTTACAACCTTGAGATATAGAACCTGAAATGAAACTCCTTCTAGGAACTGTTTCAATTGCCTTCATGGCTGCTTTAGAACTTTCTCCACAAGATTGTCCATAGCCAAGACCCAAATTATTAGGCCTTACCTCAACCATTATTGGCTCAACTATACCCTGTCCATGTTTTCCCAATCCTTTTCCTTCATATCCCATTTTGGACATCAACTTGGACCCTATGCCCCTGGTATGTTTCTCAAAAGAACCAACATAAACATTCTTATCAGAATTTGAAGACAAACTAGAATTGTTTACCTCTTCTTCAAGCTGATACTTGGCTAAGGCTTCTTTGGCAACAAGGAGTTGTGTCTCCAACTCATGCATCCTTTCCAAATTCATGTTTGCAATATGAAGTTGGCCTTCCATTTCCTGCAATTGGTCAGCAAGCAACTGCTTCTCTTCCCTCATGGAATTCAACTTCTCTTGAAGTCTAGAGCTCTTTCTTTCATCCTCATACATTTCTCTCACCATATTCATCATGATGAAAAATTCTTGCTTCAAGCCTTCATCAAAGAATCTTGTGAAGGAGGACGATTTTGAGAACTCACTTATGGAAGTTGTCATTATAAAAATGAGCAAAAGAGCTTCAGCAACTCAAATAACAAGTAGTTTGCAGAATAGTGAAGCAGTCAATCTTCAACACTGCTTAAGACACCTTTCAAACTACACAATCAAGCTAGTGATGTCAGTCAAGAAAACCTAGTGCTCTGATACCATCTGATCTGAAAATGGAATGTACTTGTTTAAGGGTGCAAGGTATCCATTTCCAATAATTTCAACTGTGAGCTAGACACTCCAAATGACCTCTAAAAATGTATAAACTTCTTATTTCTTATACAGAGATAGACTGTAGGGGCATTCACCAGACATGTCACCTCTAAAAAGAGGATGAGTTCCAGAGGCTACCTGGCCCTCTACAGGCTCTGCCTAAAGAAATAACAAAGTAAACACTTAGAAGTCTTTGACATACACATACTTGAAGGTTAAGGTCTTGCGGAATAAGACAAGTAACTTTCTGTAGCTGAATAAGTGATTATGTGTGTATGCAAGTTATATTTATTTGTTGTTTAATACTTTATATCAGTTTTGTTTAGCATATCATCTTCAGCAAATAAAGACATCAAAATGATAAAGCAGTTCACCCCCCCCTCTGGGCTACATCTGCTGGACCAAACCTCTCCAACTAGGCTTGTCCTCTTGTATTAAAATTGCTACAAAGGCTAATACAAGAATATGGGTGTCTCAAAGGACAGATCTGACTGTAAATACAGAATCAAAAGATAGGAATTAGCCAAACATGCTCTTTCCCAAACACTAAACAGTGAATTTTGTACCTTATATAGTACTTTCCCCAATTGGCCCTAGTGGCCCTTTAAACTTGCATGGAGAATTTCGAGGTGAATATGACCTCAATTGGTTCTGAAACCTCTGCCATTAGACTCAGGAGGTCGAAAATAGTAGACATAGGCTTTTGAATCACCAAAAACAGATGAACAGAGCCCCCAAACAGCTCAATCCCTGAAATGGCCCTAGTGGCCCTGAAAGCTTCTCCGAAGCTAAACAGTGAGAAGAATGCCTCAGAAGGAAAAACGAGCTGTAGAAATGGGTTTAGAATGCTGAAAACCTTCAGGAATGACCTTCGTTCCACATTCACTGGCTGCACAATTCCCAATGCAGCTCCTTAACTGATTTGGCCCTGGTGGCTCCTGGAACTTCCATGAAGCTAAAACACCTACATATGACCTCAGATGGCTGTGAAACCTATTCCAATAGCTTTCGAAGGTCGAAGAGACCCAAAATCAAAAAAAAATTCGTCCAAAAACGGCTTTCCTAGCCAAAGTTATGGCCATTTACTCCCAACTGTCAGCTTGGCCTAAAAAAACTCCAGTTAACTTTAGTTACGGCCAGATAGCTCTGCCAATTATGGCTGGTCCGCCAAATTTGGCGCTCCTGCCAAAATTCCGCCAACTTAACTGCAGTTACATTTAATGTTTGGTCGTTGCCTCAGATTTCGTGCCAGGCGGAATATTCCTTTTTTATTTTATTTGTTTGAAAAATTAAAATTTCTAATGTTATGGACAAATTCTTCTTTTTGCCATAACTTTCTCATACGGCGACCGTTTTTCGAACCATTTTCGGCACTGGAATCAGGAAGACGAGAGATTTCCAGTCATTCAACTTTGAGCCAGTTCTAAGCACTTTAAATTTTGAGCATTTTACGACACTTAGGACATGAGCACCTGATCATGAAAAATGTATTTTTGTTGGATATTCTGAAGATGTCAAAGGATATAGACTTATTCCACTTAAGTCCAAAAATGTTATCATTAGAAGAGATGTAAAGTTTGCTGAAAATATATCGGCCTGTGAGCCTAGTTCGACGGATGTGCCACCTCTCCCTATCTCTTCTACTTTTGAAAATATTTCTTTTTCAGATGATGAAAGCGAGGATGAAAATCCTCCCCCACCTTCTTAGGATCCTCCTTCAGCTCCTCAGCTTCCAAAATGGGTCCGTGCTACTCGGGATGTAGCAGATGATCTTGCCGGTCATCCTACAGATCAACGACGTACACGTTCTCAGTTTGATAGAGCCTCTTCCTTACTGGCTCAAGCTTCAGTGAATTACGATACTGACACCTTTGCAGAAGCTTCAGGCCATCCAGATTGGGAAGCAGCTATGAATGAAGAATATCATTCATTATTGGCAAATGGTACATGGGATCTTGTTCCTCTACCAAAGGGACGAAAACTTGTTAGATGCAAATGGGTTTACAGAACCAAGTATGGACCAGATGGGAAAGTTGATAAACATAAAGCTCGTCTTGTTGCTAAGGGTTTTTCACAAGTTGAAGGCATTGACTACACTGAAACCTTCTCCCTTGTTGCCAAAATGAACTCTATCCGCCTTGTTCTTTCCCTTGTTTCATCTTTCAAATGGGAAGTCCATCAGATGGATGCTAAATCCCCCTTCTTGCATGGGGACTTGCATGAAGAAATTTGTATGGAACAACCTATTGGCTTTATACAAATAGACTCCAGCCTTGTATGTTAGCTTAAGAAATCCCTTTATGGTCTCAAGCAAGCTCCTCGAGCTTGGTATGCCAAAATGGATAACTTTCTTTTAGAAAATGGCTTTTCTAGGTGTCATTCTGACAATACTGTCTACACCAAGAAAGTGGGCAAGTCTCTTATCATTGTTGTTCTTTATGTTGATGATCTTATCCTGACTAGTAGTGATCCCAACCTTATAAACCATGTGAAGTCTAGCCTTAAAAGGAAGTTTGAAATGACAGACTTAGGACGCTTACATTATTTTCTTGGTCTTCAAGTCTTGCAATCCAATGAAGGTATTTCCCTTTCCCAGTCCAAGTATGCCTGTGATATTCTACGCCATTTTCACATGGAAGCCTGTAAGCCAGCCCCTTCTCCCTTTCAGTCTGAAGTCAAACTTTCAGTCACTTGTACTTCTCCTAAAGTTGATGCTACCTTATACCGTCAACTTGTAGGAAAACTTTTGTATCTAACCCGTACTCGTCCTGACCTTTCCTTTGCTATTGGCCTTGTTGCTCGGTTTATGCAAAACGCACGTGAAAGTCATTGGAAAGCAGCTAAAAGAATACTTCGTTATGTTCGAGGTACAGTTCAGTTTGGGATTCATTACAGTGCCGAAGCAACTCCTCTATTGGTTGGTTTCACTGATTCTGATTGGGTTGGTGACCCTGATGATCGGAAGTCTACTGCAGGTTATGGGTTCACTCTTGGTTCAGGACCTATTATATGGGCTTGTAAGAAACAAGGTGCCATTTCTCTTTCTTCAGCAGAAGCAGAGTATCGTGGTGCCGTAGAAGCTAGTAAGGAAGCCTTCTGGATTCGTCAGATCCTGTCAGATCCTGTCAGAGTTTGGCTTTCAGCAGCAGCATCCGACTACACTTTGGTGTGATAATCAAAATGCCATTCAACTATGCAAAGATCCAGTCCAACATCAGCACAACAAACACATTGAACTGCACATGCACTTCATCAGAAAGCTCATCCACGACCATGTTCTTGAAGTGAAATATTGTTCAACAGATGATCAAGTTGCAGACATCTTTACAAAGGCTCTCACAGAGGCGAAGTTCACTAAACTTCGATTTATGGTTGGAGTTCAGGAAGTTGTCACTAAGGGGGGATAGGCTCTAGTGCCTCCTTCCTTCTCCTATTGTGTCATATTTGTAAATCCTTCAATCCTATCCCAAGTTGTTCTTAAGGGGGGATGTTAGGATATTCCGACACATAGGAAATAGTTAAGTATAACTTGGTCTAGTATAGAGTTAGGTAAAGTGTGTTTCTTTACTATGTACATTTTGTAACTTACAATCCGACGGTTCATTCTCTCCTTGGTATTACCGACACTTGATCCGTGGCTTAACACACGATTGGTCCATGATCTCTATTTAAAGAGCATGGAGGGTCATTTGTAGGTTAACCATCCATGAGAGAAGCTTATGAAAATTTTCATTCTTTTATTAATAAATTGCCTGAAGTGGCCGCGTTGGATCAGGCCGTGGACTGTTTCCCTCTTTGGGGTTTTAACCACGTCAAAAGTACTGGTGTATTGATCTGTGATCTGTTTGTGAGCAGTGTCCTTTGGTGTTTTGTCCGAGGAAATTACCCTGTAAATTCCTGCAGTTCTGTGTTGAGTGTTGATTGAGCCCCTAAGATTGTGAGTGCTAGATTTCTGGAGGGACACGATGGCAATAGCTAAGGACGTTATGGAGATGATAGAAATGACCGCCAATGAGGCAGAAATCTCAAATTCACTACGCACGCCAAGACCCAATAAGGACAAACAAGCGATGGTTCCTGTACGTGTGACCCCGCGGAACCTGCTGCACACCAAGATATCAATGGAGGAAAAGGGGAAAGCCGTCACCATAAAGATCGATGAAGAAGAAGAAGACCTCGAGGATCTTATCATCGCAGAGGACGAAAATGAAGGCATGGAGGAGGAAACTCGGCCTGTGCACCCCCCGACAAATTGGCCCGCCTATGCCCCCCCCCCATAGAAATGAAAGGCTAGAGTGCCCAAGGGCCTTGACGAGACCAGGAGCTCGTCCCAAACCCCGCTCCTCCCAGACAATATTATTTTTGAGGGCACGCACCTAGGATGGGTGCCGAGCTTAAAATTTTAATATTGGGACCTCGCTAACCACGAGAAGTTCCCTCACCTTGGGACCTCGCACCTAATGAAACCCAAGCAGAACACTGTGGCGGGGGTTCCAGAATTAGTGCCGCGAAAATGGTTGCATGGACTGGAAAAGGCTGGGCTACTGAACCTGCTCTGGGTGTCGCATTTCCACCGCGCCCTAATAACCATTTTCATCATCAGGCAGTTGCTCTGCCTAGTGCATGATGGGTGTTTGTGGCAGGAGGAGCCCATCCCCATCACTGTAGACTTGATTCACCACATTTCCCAGCTTCCACGCAAAGGAGAGGACCCCGCAAACATCTCAAAGGGGAAGAAGAATGACTTGGCCATCACAAAGGCCATGAAGAAAAAATACAAGATGGCGAAGAAGAAAAAGGGCTATGCCATATCCAGCATCAGTGACAAAGAAGTGAAAGTGGCAACCCAAATACTGAACAGTAAGGTTATGTGCAAGTGCCGCGCAGACAAGGTACCCATGCCGATGGTAGCACTAGCTGAGCATTGTGCGAAGGGGGTCCAGTTTAACTGGTCCAAGTTCCTCTGCAAGGATTTTTTAGAGAATTGCTGCGAAGCTCAGGAATGGGGAAAAAGTTCCACTATGTATGGCTTATGTTGCCCATAGTACTCAGAGCAAGGGAATTATCAGAGGATAGTCACTTCCCCACGATTAACAAATTTCTGCTAGAGGCCACGAATTACGCTTCGTTCTGGGCCACAAAGGATGCCACTAGGATCCACGACAGTAAAATATTTTGGGTGTTCATGGAGATGAGCCTCAGAATCGGGATCAACGGCAAGCCGCGGTTGTCGCCCACTGTCTATAACAACCTTCAAATTTTTGCGGAATTTAAAGTGGACATCCATAGCATTTACATTAGAGCATGCAAGGACCCGACCAAACAATGGAGGAAGCTACCCTTTGTAGCCATAGACGATGCCATCTTTAACATCCTAGAGACATGGCCGCTAGAGTGGTGTGCTCCAGGCATCGCGGAGATAGTGAAGTCGACGACACAAAGGAAGAAAGACGAGGCCAAGTTACACATCACATAGTTGGTAGAAAAGAGAAGGAAGGAGGCAGTGGAAGTAGAAGTGCGAGCGGCGTGGGATGCTGCACAAATAGCAATTGAGCAGGAAAAGGCCACAACAGCAATACAGGAGGCAGCCATGAAGGCGAGTGAGTGAAAAATTTCACCTTTGCATGGGAAGGAAGCAGAGTAAGAAGAGGGGGGTGCAGACCCACAAACTGCATCCACACAGTTGAAGCGCCAGCACCCAGCTAAGCAGACCCGATCACCCTAGCTGAAGGTGATATACACGACATCGGAAAGATAGTGTGCAATGTCACCTCTAATGCCCTCCAAAATTTCATGCAGGAGAACTTGATTGTATTGGGGGGCCTCAGAGCACAGTTGCAGGAATTACAGATGTACCCTCCTTAGGCTGGTACCCTTTCGACCAGCCTCACAATCGGAACAACGACAGTAGAAAAAATGTTGCGCGCGCATATGACAAATACCATAGTGCTACTGGAAGGGTCACTAGTGATAAAAAATGAGGCTGACAAGCCTATGATTAGCACACTGAAGGGTCTCGGCATCAACCTCGCTGCACTCCCGCAGGATACCTTATATGTTTTGCAAAGATGGAATAACTGTAGAGCTACAAGCTAGGGAGAGTCGCACACTGCATGTCCTCAGTGAGCCAACAATCAATATGGAATAATTGAGCTTGTAGTGCGACGAAGTGGTGTCGAAGAATCAACAACTGGTACAAGTAATAGACAAAGCTTGCCAAAGTGTCCCAGAGCTGGCCATCCCAGCGGACATACCAGCAGAGGCGCGCATCCATAGGTTAGGAGCAGGGGCGTGAAGCGTGGGAGGAAATGACAAAGGTTCAGCTGGAGTTGAACCTTCGGATCACCGAGTTGCGGTTAAAGGCGCACCCATCCACCCCTCTGGAAGTCAGAGAATAGCACACTGGCACTATCACAGCAGGACTAGACAAAATTGGCAGTGCAGTGCGAGACTACACCACCATGTTGGAAGAATCATTTGAGGTACTCACAAATCTGCAGGAGGACCCCAACATCCAGAACTTAGAGAAAGAGGCACGAGAACTCCAACAGCAGTATGACAACGTCAAAGGAACTGTGCATATGGTGTCCCTCACTCAGAGGCTCATGCAGATGCAACAGGTTAAAGCGCTGAAAGAGCAGGTGGACACGGCACGACACAAGGAAGCAGTCCTGAAGTCGTAGGTTTAGCCTTGGATTGACGAGGCCTTCACCATCACAACATAAATTGAAGGCAAGCTCACACACATGCAGGGGATGCATGCACTGATGCAGAGAAGCACTTCCGAAACAGAGGTCTCGGAACAACTTATGCAGCAGATCCAGTAAGAAGCAGCTCAGTGTGCTGCTAACCTTGCCACAGTTCAAGAACAGTTGGAGGGACTCCGAGCAAAGATCTCCGCGCCGACAGACTGATTTGAGGGCGAGTCATGATATCTGTGTTGGGGGCCTATTGGGCATGGAATCCCCCCAAGGCATGTTTTTAGGCTTAAAGCCCAAGTTTTGACCGAATCTTTTCGTAAACGCTCCGTGAATTGCGGGCGTGGGGCGCGAAAGTATAATAGAGTCACAGGGTTTTCCACCCTAGTTTTTGTAATGTAATGTTGGTTGGATAGACCTACCCATGGTCTGTGGACCATGGGATTGTATAAATAGAGCAAGGCTCTAAGTGTAAGAGGATAACCAGTAACGAATAGAAGAAAAGCATGAGAAGTCTAAGCAATCGAGTCGAAGTGTGAAGTGTGTTTGTGGGTCGTAGAGTAGGAGAAGGCTCTGTAGCTGAGTGCGCAGAGGCCTAGTAGTCTGCAGCTGAGTGCACAGATCCCTGCAGTTGAGTGCACAGGGTAGGTCGAGTCTATAACCATTGGGAGAATCAATAAAGAGAAGTTATGTTATAATTCTGTGTATATTTTCCTAGTTTAATGCATGATTGGATATAATTTGCAAGCCTACCGTTTATTTACTGCACAATCATGTATTAATGTTTTGTATTGCTAATTATAACTTAAGACATTCAAGTAGGTGAAGGTAATTAATTAACATTGGAAGATAAGTAAGATCTCGGATAATAGCACAGAGCGCGGCACAACGCCTGGTTAGGGCTGCGCGAAGTCAATGTATCAGGCCGTGAGGAACAGGAAGTGCGCGAAGCGACCTCCGCGCGGGAACAAACCAAGGACTAGTCGTACTTATTAAACATCTCAAGGGTGCGGAAAGTTAGTTCTAGCACCCTCCCATACTAATTCAGGTGAGACCTCATTCCGCGCTCCGCGGATTGTTGCCGAATGGGCCAATAGTACAGGGATTTGTTTGGCTAATTAACTCCGAACTTGGGTCAGGCCCCAACAAACCAACACAAATTTACCAGCTTCCACTGGAAGGAAGCTCTGACTCCCTCACTAAATTCTCTAACCATCAACACCTCTTATGGAATGCGTTTCATAATATTTCATACTGGATCCACCTAAAACAAAACATCAAAACTTGTTAGCCACCTTTCATCATATTTTCACACTGGACCCACTTCCAACATCAAGCCTAATACCAAGTAACAATTTTGAAACTCAAATCATCCAATCGTTGAACCAACTAAATCAATTATAACATTAACAAACCAATCATTAAATCTCAATCAACTATTGCAACCAAATCAAAAAAATCCATAACATATCTAAACCATCATAACCAGACCATACTAACCACTCATAAACATTGTTAACCATCACATAGACAAAGTATTTTCATTGCAAACCTTGATAAGGTTTACTTCAGAATGCATACACTATTGTTTTGAAGGATACCGACGAATATATGCCCTTCCTCTATTCAAGACCTACATAGAGATATCAAGTCACTAAATACTGAAATATCTATCAAACTGAATCATTGTGTCAATCTCTAAATACTAAATCACAACATATACATCAATATTGACTCATTGAAAACCTAATCATAATGCAACATCATCACTGATCAATATACCAAGCCACAACCTAATCAACCCAATCAAGATTTCCAAACAACATGAACAAAATATCATCAACAAATAGTAACAAATAGAACAAAACTCATCAAATGTCATCATCAAACCATACTACAAAACCCTAGGACATATGTGTGACATCCATGAATAAAATCAGCGTATGTATGTGATTACCATGTATAACACCCATGTACAAATGTCAACATATTTAAAACCATATCTTAGAATATATAAATGACCCTACAGAGATAGATCCACCTATGTATGTGACAATCCAAAGAAAATCCTGCATACATATCTAAAAACTTTCACTGCAAACATAACTTCACTCTATGTAACCTTTACTGTCAAAACTACATACTTATGAAATATTCATTTAGATCGCATCATCATTATAACCATAGATCTATCATTGTTAGTTACTTATAAATTTTCAATAAGTAAATCAATAAAGCATATATGTGAACATACTTTAGATCTTTCATATATGATCCTTCTCCTTCCTCCCTAGTACACACCTTTTCCACATCAAACCTCACATGAATAACTCATTACTTGCATCCTTAACACCTTGATCTCTATCTCCTTATATTGTTTTATCCTCAGTCACTACCTTAGGTAAATCCATCGGTAATTTCATTAGTATGCTTTGACGGGATCAAATAACAATTTCCACTCCAATTACTATGGGCCAACACCATGGTAATGACCCTTGGTATCCAGAATTTCATGGTTTGGATTTTGTACGTTACTTTTACTCATAGGACCTGTGTATGTACTGAATTCGCCCTTCTCATAGGAACCACATTTACTTTCTTGAAATTTACTTGTGTCATCCAACTGTCAATAAATTGGCATTCCTCTATTCATGTCTTCTGTAGTATCTGTACCAAACTGCATGAGATCATACTATCACAATATCGACATCATGTATATATTTATCAATCAAGTTTCCATCAAGGACAACACATTAGCCATAATGAAAACAATCTCCCCCTTTGGACTTGATGGCAACCACTTTTGATGTTTGGACACCATCTATACCTGCAAATACCAAAACCAAGTCTTTTCTCCAAACACACCAAGCTTCTCTCCAAGCACTCTTCTCCAAACACCAAGCTTCTTGCCCCCTTTGACATCAAGGGAGAAGGGATGAACCAAGTTGAATGAAGGACTTCCATTGTAGTGTTGTAGGTTTGATCTCTTGAACTTGCATCATGAAACATGTATATTGACCATACCCCCCCTGAGCATATGTTGAACCTTTTGAAGATAATCAATAGAGTACAATATTTTATGACTTAACCAAAAATTACCTTCCCTACACCAATGACTCATGATTACATTAGACAACCAACATATTAGGTTTAAATATTGGACACAAATTTTACATCAATGTTCTAATATAATGAGATTACATACGTGAATGAATTTACCCCAATATCCCATATAAGACTGAATTTTACAATGACTTACAACATGGGTCTTTACATGACCTTTACATCAAGGGATATATATGACACTTTTAACCAAAACCAATGACTTCAAAAATGAGGTATCAAGACCATGATAGTCATTAGCAACCAACGTGCACCATATAGAAATCTACAACATAATCATCTGATAACAGTAGCATAGATATCATTATGACAACAACATGACCATCCTCATGATCAACATGTAATATAAGATAGTGTAGTATCAATATCTCCAATATCATCATCATGTGACCAAATGTGCAGTGCCTCCAAGCATCATCAAGCAGTTGTAGCAGCAACATATCAATAAACATCCTCTTGACTTCATGTAACATGATTTTTACACATATAGGAAGAGACATAATCTCAAGCAGCATATACATCATCATATGTAGCATATAGATAGCATATACATGCATCAAGAAAATGTGTGAAAACAAATAGAACCTTTAGTCATCACAAATCTGATCAACAACATCATTAACCAATGCCAAATACATATCTTCAAGGTTTGGCAAGGGTATGACATCATTAATAATTTCAGTGAATGTAACTCAAGCAACATATAAGGATCATCCATAACTTCATCATATGGAATCCATGTATAAATGATAACTAATGACAGAATGATAGCAACATATGTATCTTCAACAGTAATAGCAGGAACAATCATACATTCGCAATGATATGTACTCATCATAAATCATCAAGTAATGATAAATTATTAAGAAACCATAATGCCAACAATGTAGCATATAACATGCTACCCCTGAACCTATGCCAACTATTCACTACCAGAATTGATCATATTCATCTCATCAATTAGCAAATCCATCATAATAGAAGTAACATTTTGCAATAAATCATGAACCATCATGAGCCAACGTCATTCCTAAGCATCATATGAGAATTATTAACAGTCTGTAATAAACCAATGACAATGTCATAATGTCAATAACCAACTGATAAAAACATATGATGGGTTCCCTCTGAATCTGTGCCATTTTTTATTCATCACTGAGAAATATATTCAACTGTCTAGATCAAAAAGCACATATACACTTGACTCTCTTTCATAAGATCTGCACACATAATATAAAATGTTGATTTTTCAAAACTAAATCTCCCCCTGAGCATGACATATATGTTCTTGTTCACTATTACTTCATCAAATACATTGTCAGTAATACACATCATCAAAATATCAAAACATCATAGGAAATAATCATCCATGCATGGCTCCCCCTGAGATCATACATCACTAATCATGTGGACTTGATAATAGTCACCTACTCTTCATGAGGTTATGCACCTCACATCACTTATGTAGTAACTATTTAAAAAAAGTAGACTATAGTGGGGACCATCTCCTTTTACTCTGAATCTCAAGAAGAGGAATTATACCTCTTATTTCTACCTAAATTCGTCTTTGCTAACACATAAATTTTATTGGTTTTTGTATCCTCTTTCTATAACCTTTAAAATTTATTCTTCTATAAATTTTCATTTAGTTGATGTAAATACAATTATACGTCATCTTGTTAGTCATTTTACCTACACTTATAATATTTTGTTTTATCCCTTGAACTAATAATGCATCAACTGCTTTTGCATACTTATTAAGTTTGATTCTACCTTTCCCCAAAACTTTTGTTGAAGCATTATTTCCAATAATAACCTTACCATATTTGTTTTTATTGAAAGACTCAAACTTTTCTTTATCTCTAGCCATGTGATGAGACCATCCGTTGTCTATGTACCATTCATCTTTATCCTCAAATGAACAAAGAACAAGGTCACACCTTATATGTTCCTATTATTTCTTCTTATATGAGAAGTGTTGGTGGATCCATATTTCTTAGGTCTTTTGGTAGAAATATTCTTGTCTTTCTGCTTGCCTCGGAGGAAACCAACTTGTTGTTTGTGTGGATTCGTTGACTTGTTTCTGCATTCTTTTTCTACATGCCTAAACTTGTTACAAGTATAACATCTTACATGTCTAGAAAAGGGAGCAGAGGAATCATAATATTTCTATTTCAAATTCCTTCTACCGCAATCAATATATTTGTGTCTAAATAAGTTTCAATCAACAAAATGTACCTTAAACAAATTTGAGTACCTGGGAGCTGATGATCTTCCTGTTAAGTGACTATTTTCTTGAGATCACAATTTTCTTCTATAATTTGATGCAATGTGTCCATATTTATGACATGTAAAAAATTTATCATCATTAACCAGAGGAGATAATTAATTAATATTTCTATTATTGATAGCAAATGATTTCCTTTGAAAATTCATTTTCCTTTGATGTTGATCTAGTTGACTTCTTATCTATTTATCAATAATTTCAGATTTTGCATCGTTACCCTTTATGTTCCTTGCACAAGCTTGTGAGCTAGATTCTTCTTTTACAGTTTCATGAAAGCCAAGATAAAATTTAATGGAGGGAGACCTTTGACAACTAAGAATGTTTTCCAAAATCGTAGTACTATCTTGAAATCTCAATTGCTTATCCTTTTCTATTAGCTTACCTTCTAGAATACTTACCTCAACCTATTTTTCACCTCTAGTATTTTCCAATTGAGTTCTCAACTCAATGATCTCCTTCTTAATCCCATTTTCTTGTTCTTCAAATACTTGAAGAATCTCATCATATCGTTTGTTTGACTTTTCAAAATCAAATTTGAGAGAAATTATTTATGCTTCAAGCCCTTCACAATAATTGGTTCTTTCTTTAAGCTCCTCAGTTGTTGTACCATCTTTATTTACTTTATTTCATGATGATGCTACTTCATCCTCCAATCTCTAACATTGATCTTCCTTTTCCTTACACCGCTTCCTCATTCCTTCTTCAATTTTTCTTCATTTTTCCAATTGATTCTTTAACTTGATAATCTCTTCTTTATAGGTAAGGTCCCTTTCATCAAATATTTATAGTAAATTTTGATTATCTCTATTCTAATATGTGAGCCTTTTAATTTCTCTTCTACGGCCATCATTTTTTAATCTAATTTTTCTACATAATGACTATCTTCACTTTTACCCAAGAGGGAAATATCAATTGATTCATTATCATCATCACTACATAAGATGGAAAATGTACAATCAATTGTACAATGGTTATTACACCCACAATTAAGACAAGAATCAATACTTGGTAATTCTGCATCATTATCTTCACTATCTTCTTCATTCTTAATCAATGGAAATCAGGGTGTTCGTGTACCTGAATATTTGTTGACATCTGTAACAGTAACTGAATATGATATATCACTTTCACTGCCATTTCTTACTCCTTCAATTGAGTTGTCTTCTTCTTTTTTTTCTTTCTCATTGACCCAGATCCACTATCAAGTGATTAAGCTTCTGCTGGAGCGACCTACTCTGATACCAATTGTTAGGAAAAATACTGGGGGAGGTGAATCAATTATTTTAACTCACTTTAAATTTTCATTTTCTTATTTTGAATTATGTAGCCACTATTCTTTATGAAACTAGCATATGTACATGACTTTTGTGATAGAAAACAACATATATCTAGTTAACCAATTCCTCATAAGTTCAATAAGATCTTTATCTTTAATCAGTGCATTATTAATTTCATCATTCATATAGTGTGCATTAAAGAGTAGAATAGACCATCACACATAAGCAACACAACAACACATGAGAACACCAGGATTTTTTTTGGGTGAAAACCACCATTGTTGTCATATTTTTCTTCTTTCTTATTATATAAATAAAATATTCTTACAATCTTGTACTGGCGCATAATCTTACTAGCATGTAAGCACCCACCTACAGGGGGCTACAACCTCCACTAGTTCTCCAGCACCCACTGGAATGAAGATCCAACCACCTAATCTCATTTACCATCTCCTACCAGAAGGGAGAACCTACCCCCTGGACAAATTTACCAAATACCACTGGAAGGAAGATTTGACTCCCTCAGTGAAGGCTCCAACCCTTAGCACCTCTTGTGGACCACGTTTCATAATATTTCATACCATATCTACCTAACTCAAAACATCAGAATCTGTATACCACCTTTCATCATATTTTCACACTGGAAACACTTCCAACATTAAGCCTAATACCAAGTAACAATTATTGAACCAAATACTAAGTCAAATCATCCAATCATTGAACCAACTAAATCACTTGTAACATCAACAAACCAATCACTGAATCTCAATCAAATATTGCAACCAAATCAAACTAATTCATAATAGATATAAACCATCATAACGAAATCATACCAAACACTCATACACGTTGTTAACAATCACATAAACAAAGTCTACAAACCCTAATAAGATTTACTCAAGAATGCATACGCTACTATTCTAAAACATACCCATGTATATACACTCTTCCTTTGAATAAGACTTGTGTATAGATCTCAAATCACTAAGTACTGAAATCTATGTCAGATTGAATCATTGTGTCAGTCACTGAATACTGAATCACAACAGATACATCAATAGTGTCTCACTGACACCCTAATCATAATGCAACATCATCACTAATCAATATATCTAGCCACAACCTAATCAACCCAATCAATATTTCCAGACATCATGATCAATACATCATCGACAAACAGCAACAAACAGAGCAAAACTCATCAAATAAAATCATCAAACCATATTGCAAAACCTTAGAATATATACGCGACATCCATGAAGAAAAGCATTGTGTGTACACAATTACCATGTATAACACCCACATACAGATCTCAGCATAGTGAAAACCATATATTAGAATATATACACGACCCTACGGAGACAGATCTCCATATGTATCGACCATCCAAAGACAAACCCGCGTACATATATGAAAACTTTCATTGCACACATAACTTCACTCTATGATACCTTTACTATCAAAACTAAAGACTTATGAATAATTCATTTAGATCACAACATCATTGTAACCAAAAATCTATCATTGCTATTTACTTAGACGTTTGCAATAAGTAAATCAATCAAGCATATATGTCAACATACTTAAAATATTTCATATCTGAGTCTTCTCCTTGCTCCTTGGTACACATGTGTTCCAAATCAGATCTCACGTGAATAACTCATTACTTGCACCCTTAGCACTTTGATCTCCATATCCTTATATAGTTTTAGCCTTAGCCAATACCTTAGGTAAATCCCTTCATAATTTCATTAGATTTCTTTGACAGGATCAAATAGCCATTGTTGCTCCAATTACTAAGGGCCAATACCATGTTAATGACCCCTGGTATCCAAAATTCCATGGTTCATATTCTGTATGCAACGTTTACTCATAGTACTATTGTGGTACCCAATAATGACCTATTATTTAGAGTTATAAAATTTAAATAATGGGGACCCGTTTAATTTTTTCTCTAGTTTTTATAATAAATAAATTAATCATAATAGATTTATATTCCAAAAAACCCAAAATATGTCATTTTCAGTTATCTTTTAGGTTTAATTCCTAGTTAAATAAATTAGGTTTACTTTTTAAATAAAATCACGCATAAAAAATGTTTAGAAGCCATGACAATGTCCCTTATCAAATGTTCCAATGCAAAATATCCTTCCCAAATAAAGCTTCTCTCAATAAAACAAAGAAAATAAAAGAAAACACTCTCCCGCACATAAAGCTTCATCTACCCACCATAGAGACACGTCATTATCATAGTCGTGAGTCACACATCCCTACCAGTTCTTTATTAACTCATACATATCTATGTTGCAATTGTGATATAAAAGAAATGTTGCCTGATCTCTGATGTGATGTATACAATATTGCATATCACAAATCGCACATCGCAGATCACAACATCACTTCAAATGAAATACTTCCAAAGAATATTTGCGATGTCAAATTGCTGACTAAGCTCCACTTAATGAAGATCTATGTGTACTTATATTTTCATTAAATTTCAAATCTAACGATTTTAATGTCCCTCGTTTGACGAAATTGATTTAATTGGCAGGTTGTTATTTGAAACGTGTGTATTTATCTCGCGTGTCCTTTCATCCTTGGAGATCTAAAAAATTCCTTTGTGTTTCCTTTCTACAGGCTAATACTAATAAACGACATTCCATTCAAATGTCCAAAGCGGGAAAGAAAGGAAATGGGTCATTTGTTCAAACAGAAGTAACTCAGTCCAAACCAGAAGCAACAGAGATTGTTAGAGGAAAATATGTGCAGCAGGATAAATAAACAATATACACAACAAATAAATTATGCACAGGAGACACAACAATTTAACGTGGTTCACCCAACCAATCTGGGCTACGTCCACCAAACATAGGCATCGGCAATCTTTATTAATCAAACAGGAGATTACATAAATCAAATCCTCACAAACTCTCACACCACAAAACCATCTGTATGGATACCTATTTTATAGCAAGAAGAATATAACTGCCTCATAAATACTCTCACATCAAATTTAGGATGCATTAACTCTCTCCCAACAACCTGGAGCTAATCTAGCAACAAATTTCTATTGTTGTCACACACTGGGATTTTTGCCTATTTTATTTAAAACAGAAAATCTCAACAATCTCCACCTTGACAACAATTAGCCTGATGCCCTGTTTGTTTATTATTTTATCTTTTCTGCAAGCCAAGAGAAGCCAAACACCAGGGTAGCTTCTCCAACAAAACTAGTTTCGTGAACATGTTTGCACAGTTTTCCTTTGTATGCACCTTTTCAAGAGAGACTCCCCTTTCAGTGATAACCTGTCTTACAAAATGATACTTAATTGGAATATGATTTGGTTTACTGTGATAGGACGGATTCTTAGCCAAATGTATTGCACTTTGACTATCACAAAGTAACCTGATGTTGTCCTGTAACCTACCAAACTCACCAAGCAAACCTTTCAACCAAACCGCCTCTTTGCAAGCATGCGAAGTAGCAATGTATTCTACTTCAGTAGTGGATAAAACAACAATGTTTTGTAGCTTTGACATCCAGCTAATAGCTCCACCTGTAAGAGTAAAGACATACCCTGAAGTTGACCTTCTCTTATCCAAATCACTTGCAAAATCAGAATCAACATACCCAAAAACAGATTCACTACTCTTATTGTAAGTAATACAATAACTACTTGTGCCTCTCAAATACCGAAGCACCCATTTCACTATTGACTAGTGTTCTTTACCTGGATTTGCCATTTACCTGCTGACAACCCCAACTGCATGTGAAATATCTGATCGCGTACACACCATCACATACATTAAACACCCTACTACATTAGCATATGGAATTTGAGACATAAATTCCTTTTCTTCATCTGAATTAGGACATAAACTCGAAGAAAGCTTGAAATGGGAAGCTAAAGGGACTAACACAGGCCTCACATTGTTCATACCAAACCTCAAAAGTATTTTCTCAACATACTTCTGTTCTGATAGCCACAGCTTACCATTGTCCTTATCTTTGAAAATCTCCATGCCCAAAATTTGTCTTGCTGCTCCTAGATCTTTCATATCAAACGTCCTTGCCATCTGAGTCTTCAACCTGTTGATTTCTTCAATGCTTTTGCTTGCTATAAGCATATTGTCAACATACAACACTAAGATAATGAACATGCCATTACTTAACTGTTTAAAGTAAACACAATGATCATATTCACTTCTTATATATTTATGACTCAACATGAAAGAATCAAATTTATTATACCACTGCCGAGGCGACTGCTTCAGGCCATATAATGACTTCTTGAGCCTGCAGACAAATTTCTCATTGCGATGCTGAACAAACCCTTCCAGTTGTTCCATATAAATTTCCTCATCTAAGTCTCCATGTAGAAATGCAGTCTTAACATCTAATTGTTGCAACTCTAAATCAAGCAAAGCCACTAATGCTAACACAATTCTAATTGAAACTATTTTAACAACTGGTGAAAAAATCTCATGAAAGTCAATGCCGGCTTTCTGAGAAAACCCTTTTGCAACCAGCCTCGCTTTGTATCTGTCTTCCGTATCATTCACACCCTGTTTCACCTTGAACACCCACTTACATCCCACAGTTTTCCGGCCTTTGGGAAGTGCAACCAGATCCCATGTGCCATTCTTACCTAAGGCCATCATTTCTTCCTTCATGGCTACTTTCCATTTGTTACTCTTTGAACCTTCTACAGCTTCCTGATAACACAAAGGTTCATCATCATTAGCGGTCAAAGAAACTAAAGTAACATAATCATCATACCCTCTCGGAGGGCATTTGATCCTTGTAGACCTCCTTAAGGATGTTTCTGGTGCTTCCACAATTGGTTGTCTACCATCTGTAGGAACTTTTTCATGATCGCCATCTGAGACCTGTTCATGTCCTCCATCTGAACCCTGTTCATAATCTGATTCTGAAACCTGTTCATGACTAGAATCTGAACTATGGTCTTCATGACTATCATTAGAAGTGCTGTCAAACTGAATATGCTGGAAATCAGATACATCATCCTGTTTTAATCTATTATCTACATCTAACTGTACAAGAGAGGATTCATCAAACTTTACATCTCTGTTGATGATGATTTTGCGGGTAGTAGGATCCCACAATCTAAATCCCTTTGTTCCATCACCATCCCCAACAAAGACATACCTTTTCGATTTCGGATCTAATTTAGTTCACTGATGTTTAGGCACTAGAGCATATGCATCACAACCAAACACTCTGAGTTTAGAATAGTCACAAGGGTGTCCTTTCCATACCTCTTGCGGAATCTTGCAGCCTATCGCCGTTGATGGAGGTCGGTTTATCACATAACAAGCTGTTTCCACCGCTTACGTCCACAACTCCTTTTGCAACCCGGCGTTACTCAGCATACTCCTTGCTCTCTCTAGAAGAGTCCTATTCATGCGTTCAGCAAATCCATTCTGCTGAGGAGTATAAACCGTGGTCTTATGTCTCTCGATCCCTGCATCCTTGCAATAGCTGTCAAACTCCTTAGAGGTAAACTCACCACCATTGTCAGTTCTTAAACATTTTATTGTTCTACCAGTGCTATTTTCTACCAATGCTCTAAACTTCTTGAAAACTGAAAACACATCAGACTTCCTTTTCAACATATAGACCCATACTTTCCTAGAAAAGTCATCAATAAATGATACAAAATAAGACGAGCCACCATATGAGGTTGTAGGGGCTGGTCCCCAAACATCTGAATGGATATAATCAAGTATGCCTTTACTAGTATGTTTGCTTGTTTTAAATTTTTGTTTACTTTGTTTGCCAAACAGACAATGTTTACAGAAATCTAACTTTCCAGATCTTAGATTAGGAAGTAACTGGCGATCAGCCAAAATCTTTAACCCTCTTTTTCTCATATGGCCCAACCTCTGATGCCATAGGCGAATGGAACTACTGTCATGTTCAGACACGGTAAACACATGAACTGACCCTGTTCTTCCTTCTAACTGAAACAGATTTCCAACTTTCTTAGCTTTCATTACTAGTAAAATACCTTTGTAAATTTTCATTACTCCACCTTGAATGACAGTTTTATATCCATTTGTATCAAGTGCCCCCAGTGAAATTAGATTTTTTCTTAAATCTGGTACATGTCTTACATCAATTAACATTTTGGTTGTCCCATTAAACATTTGCAGCTGTATACTCCCTATTCCCACAATATTAGATGTGACATCATTACCCATGTACACGACTCCATCATTCACTGATCTATATGTCTTAAACCAGTCTCTATGAATACACATGTGGTTTGATGCACCGGAATCTAGCAACCAATGTTGATCATGATTGGACAAATTAACTGATAAGACTTCGTCGCTCATACCTGAACCAGATGTTGAACCTGTATCAGTCGTGTTCGCTTCCTTCTTTTCTGTCGATGAAGCTTCTTTAGAAGTTTGTTGTCGCTTCCAGCAATCCTTCTTCAAATGCCCTAATTTGTCGCAGAACCAACACTTGACTTTACTCTTCTTCCCCTTGGACTTTGAACGCGAATCGCTGCGCTTACGAGAGCGTCTTTCTCTAGAACGACCTCTAGCCATCATTGCGTCTGATGTAGAGGTGTCAGCATTCGACCGCTTCCTGGTCTCCTCGGACAACAAAGCTCCAACGACATCATCAAATTCAATGGTTTCGGATGAACTAAGACTTATAGACGTCACAAAATGATCCCACGACTCAGGCAACGAGCACAATAAAGTTATGGCTTTATCCACAACTTAAATTTTTACTTCTACGCTTTCTAATTGCACCTTTAAAGTATTAAAAACATTCAAATGATCAATAATGGAAGTACCTTCCTTCATTCACAGACTGTATAGTTGCCGCTTCAAGAGAATCCGATTTGTCAAGGATTTCGTCATATACAGCTTCTCCAACTTCGTCCACAAACCAGCTGCAGTCTTCTCTGACACGATATTAAATAAAACATCATCAGCCAAACACAATCGAATTCCGCTCAAGGCTCCTCCATCCAATTCATTCCACTCATCATCTGTCATGGGGTAAGGCAGTTTGGATCTGCCCAACAGCGCCTTCGCCACGCCTTGTTGTACCAGTAGATCATGCATATTTACCTTCCAGATCTCGAAATTATTTTTGTCGTTAAATTTCTCAATTTCAAATCGGGCACTCTGAGTTTTCGCCATCTCGTCTAAAACAAGGAATCTCCAATTTCAAAGAAGTTAATAAATAACACACTGCCTATGCCTTATTGTACAATTGCCTTTGCTGTTTGTATTTCAAAATTACAATTGACACACAGTGTAATCGGATTGGCGCGCAACAAAAAACATAAAATAAACTTGGCGCTTGTAGATCAAGTGATGATCCGCGCCAATAAAAAATCAGTGTAAGGCAAAAAACTTGGCGCGATTTTCACCTTCGGAACCGCGCTAATGATAAAATGGGCGCATTGGCACACTTAATAAATTCGTTTCCGCGCCATGTCAGTTGGTTGGCGCTACTGTTGTGGCATAAGCCGCGCCAATCCCAAAATTCCGTGGCGTCGTCGGTCATGCGATGAGATTTTGCAGGACTTAAACAAGTACCCGCAACATTTAGTCACCGCAATAGGAACAGCGTCATCGTTTCAGCATTTGGTCACTGCAATAGGAATAGAGTCGTCGATTCAGCATTTGGTCACCGCAACATAGGATGGATTTGAGACATATTGCCATGGCCTTTCCAACACTTCAAGGTCGCAACTATGTCAAAGTCCCACCCGTATACACTTCCTTTGCAATAGATTCTCAAAAAAATAATGTTAAAACCAACCCTGCACTGTCCATTGTTGACGGCGTGTGACTGTGTATACAGTAAAAATACCTCCACGCAGACGCTGGTAATACCTCCACGCAGGTCCATGCACCACCAGTCAACGCATTCACCTACGCCGCAACTGTTTGTAATACCTCCACGCAGCTTCTCTGGTTTGTTGGCCGATTCACCTCCACGCAGGTTTACACAGCTCAATCACGTAGTTCCGTTGGACGGCATACGCACCTTCACGCAGCAATACGCACCTCCTCCACTTGCCTCGTTCGTCTATTTTACGATCAAGTCTCTTCTCCTTAAGTTGGCAGGTCACGTCGCACTTGCATGACAATCCACAACTCTTAATAATTGCAACAACATGTCCAGCGTGTAGATGTTGCCTACAATTGCAGTGTATAGCTCCAACACGTCCAGGAGCTTCGATTTGTGCACACTGTCCAATACAGTTGGTCTACACAGCATTCACAAAGCAGTTAAATGTTCACAACATTGTTACAGTATCCACAACGCATTGTATTCATAACTACACCACGCACTCATAATTCCAATATAGCGCCACAACAATCCCTACGCTCTGATACCAATTGTTTGAGGCAAATATGTGTAGCAGGATAAATAAACAATATACACAGCAAATAAATTATGCACAGGAGACACAGCAATTTAACATGGTTCACCCAACCAATCTGGGCTACGTCCACCAAACATAGGCATCGGCAATCTTTATTAATCAAACAGGAGATTACATAAATCAAATCCTCACAAACTCTCACACCACAAAACCATCCGTATGGATACCTATTTTATAGCAAGGAGAATATAACTGCCTCATAAATCCTCTCACATCAAATTTAGGATGCATTAACTCTCTCCCAACAACCTGGAGCTAAACTAGCAACAAATTTCTATTGTTGTCACACACTGGGATTTTTGCCTATTTTATTTAAAACAGAAAATCTCAAGAGAGATGGCTCCATTATTCACAGACACTACATGCACGCCGGATTTTGGTACTTCCCCCTTGAATCAATGTATAATATATTTGAAGAAGAAAGCCCCAAGGTAGTAGTAGTCAATCATGCAACAGCTAATGCCTCATCGTCATCTTAGACTACCTTCTCTGATGTCGCCAATTCCTTTCTTCACCGAATTTATGCGCAGCCTAAAATCCTTCCCTATGCAGATATGATCAAGTGGCTGATTGATAATGTGAATATCGAAGACAAGACATTATTGAAATCAAGGAAAATGATAGTAGGATCCTTCAAAGCTACAAATTTGAAAAGAATGTATCATTTACCAGACCCCCAGAAGATTTATGACAAATAGTTTCTTAAAAGGTTTCCAAAGAAGATCAAATTAGAGTTGAAGCCCATTAGACAATGGAGACAAGACCCAAGCAAGCACAAGCATGATAGTAAGGGTATGTATTCTTTAGCTTCTCTTTCCAGTCCATTCTATTATGTTGCTGCTATGATTTGTAGACTGTTCGATTCTCCGAACACGCAAAAATTTACAGTCGAATGGGCTCCTTTGATTCAAGCCACTTCTAATTATGAATTTATGGATTGAATTACTATCTTATCCAACAATATTGCGTCCAAAATCTTAGGATATAGGCAAAAGAACAATGTTTCAAAGAGAATCATGCTAGCTTTTTATACGAGTGCCTATATTATGGATTCCATTTGTTTCCCTTTTGATTTTCCTTCAATGGGATGGAAATGGACACTCGAATACCCTACACCATTTCACTTATATCATGATATCCTATGGGAATATAAGTACCAACCTCATTTTTAGAGAATTTTCAATAAATTAATGTTGCCTTTGTACAAATAATTTTTTTATCGAAATTCCCCCAGGTTGTCTCAATAAGCCACAACAGACTTCACTGTTGTTGGTAGTTGGTTTACTAAAGAAAATTTTACTTATGTCAGATTATTTGGGAATCTTGTAGCCCCACATGTTCTTCCTATTTATGTTCCTGATAAGCTTCTGGCCCAAGAAATTGCCTATCAGACCGTAGGTCATTGTGTGTTTAAAGTCTTGAAAGACTCCAAAAAGTCTATTTGGCCGCAATTTCCTATTCAATGTGGAGTCTATGCTCTTGAAAATTACAATCGTAATGTCCTAGAAATCAAACAAATTGAGAGCATGCATCTCCCCACTATTTCTCCTAGACATTACGACCCTAAAAAGGTCATTCATGATTTCACCACTGAGGTTTAAATAAGGCCATTTGTTCATGAACTTGTTGACTTTGATTATTTGTTTGAGACAAGTGAATCATATAGACAGGTGGAAATTTAGCACAAATGCGATTGGGCCCAAAGTATTTTATCTTATTCCAAGAATATAGAAATAAAAGGCTACAAAAACTGCCTTTTGAATGTTTGATTGCTTTACAGCCAGAATTGCCTATAGGAAAGTATTTCCATCGTCTACAAAGGAAACATAAAATATACCCACTTCTAAACTTTCAGAGAAGAAAATAGAAGAGCTCTTGTCTACTAATGAGCTCAATAAAGTATGGGATCAATTCAACAAAGAACTAGACAATACACAGGAGAAGGAAGTGCAGGATTTAACTTCAATGGAGATAAATAAGACTCTTGTAGCGAGCAAGACAAAGTCCCTTGTGAATGAGTCATCAAGTCAAATAATGGATAAGGAAGTTATCCCGGAAGTCCCCACCTCCGAGATTGTTCTTATAGTATAACAAATTCCACTATTGATATTTTCTCAAATCCTAAACACCGTGTTGTCGTTAGTCGACAAAAGAAGAAAAGAAGAATGGAATATTCTCAATAACTTCTTCCTAGAAGCATCCCATTAGATGTGGTATGGAAATATTATCAAGATAATTCATCTGATGATTTAGCTAAGCTTTCGCAATATGCAGGGGCCTATGATATGAACACCATTTTCAAAGCTACTGAGGTTCAACAACTATTTAAAGAAAAAAATGAAAAAATATTGCAGTTAGAACAAAAATTACTTAATTCAAGACATGATATTGAGTAAGAATGGAAACTCAAGTTGTCAAAGTTACAAACTGAGTTTAATCAATTGAAAGTTAAAAATGAAGTTTATATTTAGAACCAAAATCCATAGATTGACTAGCTTCAACTTAAAATAACTTAGATACTGAAGGATATTGATATTGAGGGATTCAGAAAATAAGTCATAGAGATCAATGCTCTCCTTGCCCAACAGGAAGTGAAATTCTATAAGAAATTTAAGATCATCAATGACCTCTACAAAAGTAGTGACTCATTGATTAATCAAATGTCTAAATTAAGAACATACTATGAAGATATCAACAACAAGATTTTTGACTTCATCACCTGGCAGGACAGTACATATGGAATGAATGCAAATCTTCCCAAAATATAAGAATCGTACGAAGGTCTTCGTTTCAGAGATTGGGATATTAGATTAAAGCAGGTTGAAGAAGAAATCTATAGAGAAAGAGACCTAGCAGACCAAGTTACCAATATTGTTAGAGAAAGACTAGTATATGTTAATCGTATTACTAAGTGGCCAAGAGAATGTCTTCCAGATACTCAAACACTCATAGAGTATTGGCATAACAAATCTAAGTAAAAATAAGATATCATCAAGAAACTATCAAAATTAAATCTCAAATATCATCAACAGTTCTTGGTAAAACCCTATGGTCAATGGTTAGTTCTTCGTAGCCTTGTTAATGCAACTGAATACATGCTCCTGCCTCTTTTAGGTGCCTTGTTTGTGGGACAGATGTGGATCAATCCAGCTCATGCCCAGAATTGAAGCTGATGGAGGCTATTTATAGGTTACGAGAGAAAATGGGAGAGTAGCCAACTTCCCATCTTTGGTTTCTTGTTAGAATTGAAGCTATTTTTGTATTTTTTATTCCCTATTTTGAGGAGTGTTATTTTTAATCTCCTCATTAAAATATACATTTTCTATTTTGATAGTATAACTTTTATTTATAAATACCCTCTCATTTCTTTAGAGAAGGGGTTCAAAATTTTTGTAAGGAGACTCAAGCAACTTGCATTTCTTTATTTCTTTGATAATTTTAATAGAAAGGTTGGGCCAAAGACTATCTTCTTCCATGAGTAAAGCACTAATATATGTGGTACTATTATATTTACATTGATGTTATTTTTTATGTTTAAAAGTGAGTCAAATTTTATTACTGTTTTATTATATGTCATATCACAAGTCAATTAAGCAATGTTTCACTATTGAAAAGTGTATTAATTATTATCTTTAGTTGTAAGTATGAAATGGTATAATTTTTATGCAATACGTGCTTAACAATTAAACTGATTAACTATTTAATCAATTTAATTATCTTTAATTCATTTTAACTCTTTTAAATGTTTGACGGTCTATATTGTCTTTCATTTGTAAAGATATATTTATAAAAAAATTGCATATGCAAAGTCAATTATATCCCAGGAATTAGATAGATATATATAGATTTATTTATTCTCATTCATATTTACTCTATCAAATTGCTTTCACCCCATCTATATCACACCTCAAACTCCTTCATATATTTGAATAGGAAATTGGTCCCTATATCTCGAGTCAAAACCGCTATCCCAAACGGAAAAAGAATGATATTCAAGTTCCCGACCGAGTGGCTTCCCTGATGTTGAGGCAAGGACATTTGGAGCCTTCAATATTTTTTGTGCTAGAAGGAGGGCCCTGACTATAAATGTAAAAAAGAATTGAACCTAAATCTAAAGGCCATTCTAAGAGTCACTCCCCCTCAAGATTACCTCCAACTTCTAGATCTTCATCTAAAACTCGTACTTCTATATCAGAATTTGAACAAACATCTACAAAATCTCCTAGATCACTACCCCAATCTTCTGATCCACCTTCTCCTCATCAGGTATCACATGTTGAAACCTTAATTCAAAAATTGGAAAGAATTTCTATTTCTGAAAAAAAACCATCAACAATCAGAAGTATTTGAAGGTAGTGTATCTTCATCTTTTCAACCTACTCAGATTTTAACTCGTTATCAGAGTGAAAATCTTGGATTTACTCCATTCAAGTTTCCTCTTCCTTCTTTCCAAAAGAAGACTAAGAAATCTGATTCACAAACATTAAATAGTGAGATTTTTTCAAACTCACCTCCACAAACACCTTCATTTCATACATTTCCTCCAATCAATCCTCCTGTTCATACCCCTTCTTCTCAAAGTACTGGTGCCAGTTCATCTAGCACTAATACACAATCTGCCTCTTCTTCCACACAATCACCTTCTACATCCACCTTTACCCAAACTCCAATAATGGCAGGAAGACAACAACAGTGACCCCCACCACTAGTTAAACCATGGGATAATCCTAGAGTTGTGCAAATTCTAGCACCTCTCCATGATCTACCTAAGCATCTTGAACGATGGCTACCAAAATTTCATCCCGATGATAAACTAACTACTGAAGAACATCTCCAAAATTATATGTTAGCCATTAATCTAAATGGAGTAGTTGAAGAGGACTATGTAGTAAGATTATTTACATACACTTTTGAAGGATCTGCAAGTTCATGGTATTTTTCATTACAATCAGGGTCCATTACTAGCTGGGGCATATTTGAAGAACAATTTTTAACTAAATTTGGTGATGATCACACTACTACTACTTTGATTAATGATCTCTCCAATCTTAAAGAAAGTCCCAATGAAAAAATCAAGAATTTTAATTCTAGATTTAATAAACTCTTGAATAAAATCCCAGATACATCCAAACCTAGTGTTAATGTACATAATGAGTGTTATATATCTTCCTTACCTTCAAATATCACATTTTTTTCGATATGGCTAATAAAACGACTCTATTAGAAAACATGAAAGAAGAATTAGTAGTTGAGAAAAAGGATACCTTCTTTAGAAAAAAAATGCGGAGGATGAAATAAAAGCCAAGAAGGTTACATTTAAGGATGAGCCAAAGAAGAAAAATCCCAAGGATTCATGAAGGTAAACTCAAGCCAACGCATGGATGCAAATGTTTAAGGGGTAAATCAGGCCAACCTCAAAGATAAATGCCTAGTTTTGGTGGCTGACACATTCCAACATGAAGCTTTATATTGAGGTTGTACTAAAGTGAAGAGGAGGAAAGGAAGGAGGGGATTTGATGAACAAGGCTATAAACATGATAGAATCCTAAGTAGAAATGTTCCGGCAGAAAGGTGGAATTCAATGAATAGGGCTATAAACAACACAAAATCCTAAGCCATGATTTCCGGATAGAAATATGGAAGAGGAAGGAGATGAAAGAGTGCAAATAGTGAAGCACAAATTAAGGTTTCATGCATATACATCAAGGGTACCTCTATCGCCAAACAACGTGAGTAAATCTATGATCATACATGTACTATGGGTTAATCTAATGGCACAAGTAAATCTATAATTACTACAGGTATTGTAGGCTATCAAATGACACAAGTAAGTATGCAATATACACACCTATGATTATCTATTTAGCATCCTAGATAAATCCATGAATCAGGGAGAAACGTATAGTTCCATTACACTATTTCAGAGAAGGAGAAACATATATGAAATTCGATTAGAGAGGGGAAAACATATTGTGCATTGATCTACTTGGAATCACCAGAATAGTTTCATTAATACTTGAAGGGTCCCAATAACCAGACTGTTACATTCAACAATATGCAACTCAAGTCCCTCATGAATAAGACTTTAGAACCAAAGTGGAATCACATAATTACCCCTCAGGTGCAGAATTATAGAACCTCTTCTAAGTGTTTCCCCCCTATTTATAAGAATATTGGGGAGCTTCAGTTACAATTACAAAAATATCTTCGCCAGAGTATCCAACTGTCTGCTAGACTAGTTGTCTTGGCGTGCAAGTCTCTGCTGCCCAAACTAATTACAATCAAGATTTGATCCCTTCTTGGAAATAAACATAAATTACAGAATAATAAAAAAAAAAAAAAAAAAAAACAAACAAACAAACAAACAAACAAACAAACAAAACAAACAAAACAAACAAAACAAAACAAAAAACAAACAAACAAACAGAACAAAAAAATTTGAAATATGATGGGAGGAAGTATCCCTCTAACGTTCCTGTGAAAACCCCCAGTTAGGCCACGTCTCTCCCATGATGTGCCTTTCCTGCTGCTCGGTTGGTTCCTATCGCTTTCGCCTTAACTGACTGAATTGTCTATTCTTCAAAACTGGGAGTAGTCAGCTTATCAATTTAATACCACAGTGCAGACGTAGAGGACTCCTGGGCAATACTTCATCTTCCCTCTGTATGGGGCACCATGTTGGATAATCAAGTCCTCTCGAGCTTCCAAGTCTTCGCTTACTTCTGTCAGCGTCAAAACTGGTTTTGTGTCACAGTGGACCTTTCTCAGTTAGCCCATGCCCAGTTTGAATTCTCCCTCTACTAAATTCCACATCTACTAACCCACCTCGCCTTTAAAGTTCTACACTGCCTGGTCATGGCAGTAGGGCAGTGGAGGTGGAACAGAAGTGAGGGTTACCTAACCGAGAGGATGTAATGGTCAGCTGACATGGAGCAGAGCGATAGGCAGAAAAGGGCGAGTGACCATTGGTGGGAGAGAGTGTGAGAATGAGTGGCTTTTAGAGGGGGGCATGAATAGTAAGTGGTAAGTGAGGGGTGGGGGTGTGAAATAATATGAGAGGGACACGTAGAGGTGGAGCTTGGTGGGGAAACCTCTTTTTCGAACCCCCCGCCCCCCATTGATAAAGGGAAACATGGAAACGGGGGGCCAAAAAGGCCTGGGAGCCATTGATCTAGGCAGATTCAATCTGGTCTATCCAGAGATGAGGGGTGTTTAATTAATATGCAACCCTTGAAAAGGGATGGACCTGACAACCCTTTAAATCTATTGTGTAAAATATTGCATATGGGAGAGTTCCTGCATATCGCAATCGCAAGCTGGGAGGGACTTCGATGGAGGAGGAGCTTTGGCTTGTGCCATCATTGATATTTGGGATGGGCCCCTTTTGTGCTTAGCCCTTGGCCCTTTGGCCCTCTATGTGACTGCGGGCTAGCCCCCTTATCGGAGCCCCTTTATCGGTAATTTCCAATCGACAAATTCCTTATGATGCCCAATGTGTTGATACCTTCGATTCCTGATTTACGGGATTGATGATGTCATCAGTGCCACGCAACACTTCCTGAGTGGTGACACGTGTCACCCAGATATGCCCCCATAGGACCCCTGAAAATGCCAAATCAACATGCCATGTGTCCTCCATACTGCCACGTCATGCTCATGTCAGCTTCCATGTGGATTCTTAAGGACCAATGGTATTCCACCACATGGACCCCTGGAGGAGAGAGAAAAAAGCATGCCTTGCTCTGGTTTCGCAACTGATTTCCTTTGTAAATTGGCATCGACCCTCCCCAGTCGCTTTAACACTATCGGCGTATTCGTCTGCAATTCTTTAAGAATGGTCTGTTGGACCCGCCAATCATCGATTTTCCGATATCGAAGCTCTACTACATGAAGCATCGAATGCCATGCTATTACTAAGTGTGATCATGGATCACTGATATGCTTTACTATTAGGACCTCCGCTCTACGATACACTATGAGCTAAGGACCTCTGATCGGCGATTGCAATTTGCGATGAGCCTGGGACCTATGACGTTTGTGATCGTTGATATCAGCAATTGCTAATCACATGTTTCTTTGTCCTTTCCCCCGCCTCTACTCTTAGAAAACTATGATTTCGATTATCCTCCCCTTGGTCTTTTCTCTTTTTTTTTCTAGCTTTCAAAGGGCAGCTTCAATTTGCTCTAACTTCTGATCCAAAAGTCCATTCTTGGACTTCCATATACTGTTGGAAAGATTGTTCCAAGAACTATGCAATGAATAGGGTTTGATTAAGATTTGAGTAGATTTGGTGTCTTGGGATATGGCTTCAAAATTCACTGCTCTCTTTGGCACTTTGGACAACTGAAAACTCATAATGCAATGAGTGACTCTAGTAGAAAACATGAAAGAAGATTTAGCAGTTGAGAAAAGGATACTTGCTTTAGAAAAAAATTGTGCAAGATGAAATAAAAGCTAAGAAGGTCACATTTAAGGATGTGCCAGAGAAGAAAACTCCAAAGGATACTTTTGATCTCGAAGGATTGTATAAAGTCCTCAAAACTATGTCTAATGAGATGGTCGAGATTAAAAAACAAGTGGTTGAATCTTCAAAGAAACCTTTCAGACCCTTTAAAAGAACTCAGACTTCGACCTCACAACCCCCCGATGACATTTCAAACATAGAATCAAATGAAGATGATGATGATGAAGAAATAGCTATGTTTACTGAGGATTCTCAAGATCAAGAATTTGTAGAAGTTCATGGGCTTTGGGATTTTATCCTCTCCACTTCTAACAATGAATAAGAACATTAAGCCTTACATGTAAGTGCAATAAGTAAAGGACCATCTGATTCTTCTCAACCAATCTAGAAACAGAAAACTTCTACTTCTTCTACTAAAGACAAGAACATCAACAAACCATCCCCTTCTTCTTCTTCTAATCCTCCATCCACATCAAAAACTTTGGTTGTCTCTAATAACATTGAGTATAATATAGTGGAAGATATGAAAAATGTTAAGACTAGCTTTTCTTTATATGAAGTTTCAAAATTAAAACAACATTAGAGGTATCTTCTTAATGGATTGAATGCATCTCATTTACCAGCTTTTGTCACTTCTAAAGCTTCTCGAGGAATAGGTAATCTTCTTTCTAATTCTATGGAGAAATTTGCTTCCACACATGTCATCTTGATCAGAGACAGATCAAATTATCACACTCCGCCATTTATTTTAACTTTAGAACTGTTCAATAAGAATGTTCACAATTGCTTAGTTGATTCTAGAGCGTCATCAAATAAAATGCCCCAAACAATTTTCTCAAAATTGAATATATATCCCTAGAAATATGTTGTTCATATAGTGCAACTCGACAGAAAAAAGTTAAAGTATTAGGAGAAATCAACCCAGTCCTCATTAGACTTTCTTATAATCCTCAAGTATTTCAAATCATTGACATTCTAGTTGTCGATATCCCAAATTTCTATGGTTTAATCCTAAGTAGAGATTGGTCTGAAAATTTACATGGCCACTTTGCTACATACTGGTCTCATATCTGGTTGCCATATAATCGAAAACCAAATCAAATCCATGTGGACCGCAAAAAACATGTGAAACATTCAGTAACAGATCTAGATGGAGAAAATGAACCAGTCATATTCACTAGTAATATTCTTGGGAATTATTTCTCAGAGTCTTTTTAGGGTAACTTCAGAGCTCAATAATCACCTTTCTCAGTTAATTCTGTCACTTCACAAATTGAAAACTATTCACAGACAGATTTATCCAAGTGTGTAAATTTTGTAGATAAGCCTTTAGTTAAATCTTTGTTTTGGACTTTGTATTTTGATGGGTCTAGATCTAATGATGGTTTTGGAGCAGGATGTGCCTTAATTAGTCTTGATGGAGAAAGAATAATGCCAGCTTGTTGATTAGAGTTTGAATTCAAAAACAATCTTATTGATTATGAAGCTATGGTTCAAGGTTTGTACAAAGCAATATCTCTTAATGTACAGTATCTTTAAGTGTTTGTAGATTCAAAAATTGTTATCAAACAGGTAAGAAATACTATTCATTGTATCTCCAACCATTTGAAACATTATTAGACTCTAGTTCAATCTCTTACTTCACATTTCTTGGCTTTTGATATTTCTCTAATCCCTAGACTTCAAAATGCTAGTGCTAATTTATTAGCCAATGTCGCATCCAAAAGAATCCCACCTGAATATTTCAATCCAAATCAATTTTCGATTGAATTGATTTTTCGACCTTCCATTCTTGATAACATTACAAATTGGCATGTGTTTAACGATGATGGAGATATCTTAAGTTTCTTAACATATGAAGAATCATATTCTGATCAGATAATTGATGAAGATGAACATGACAGACAGATGAAACAGGAAACTGAAGATAATTCTCTCCCCAAGTCGGTTGTTAAACTTGAAAACCTTTATGATCTAAAAGATAGATTCAAGAAAGTACCTAATTGTAAAATTCAGAGTTCAAAATTCAGGTTTGAATTAGTAAACCTTGGATCTGAATCTAAACCTAAAAATGTCAATTTAGGTCTGAGTCTTTCTCCTAATGAGAGATTATATTTTATTCGTATGTTGAAGAAATCTATGTATTTGCCTAGAATTATGAATATCTAAAGACTTATGATACTTCTATCATCCAACACGCCATCTTGATGATGCCTGACGTCAAGCCTATTCAACATAAATTAAGACAGATTCATCCAAATTTGGAGAATCAAATCAAAAAATGAACTGAATAAGCTTCTTAAAGAAAAAATCAATTTTCCAATAAGACATTTGAAATGGGTATCTAATTTAGTACCAGTCAAGAAGAATAATGGTGACATTAAGATTTGTATATATTTTCACAATCTAAATAAAGGCTGTGAAAAAAGACAATTTTCCTTTACCACCTATGGAACAAATCTTGCAGCCAGTCACTGGTTCTGAGCTTATGTCTTTTCTTGATGGTTTCTCAGGTTATAATCAAGTACTTGTTCATCCAAATGATTTATTAAAGACTACATTTAGAACTAAATGGGGAACTTACGTGTACCATAAAATGCCTTTCAAATTAATAAACGCATGAGATACTTTTCAAAGGGCTATGGACATCACTTTTAAAGGTCTGATGAAAAAAATAGTTGTTGTTTATTCGGATGACATTACCATATATTTTAAGAAGAGAAAGAACCACTATCATGACTTGAAACTAATATTTGAGAGATGCAAAAGATATGGGATTTCTGTTAATCCTAAAAAGTCCTACTTCGCTCTAATTGAAGGAAAACTTATAGGATTTATTATTTCTAAAGAAGGAATTTGTATTGATCTAGACAAAATTAAGGTTATTTCATAAATCTCTTTGCCCCATAAAAAAAGAAAAAATGCAAACTTTTTTAGGACAAATTAATTTTGTAAAGAGATTTGTTCCTCATTTTTCCCATTTTTTTTTACCTTTGCAGATCTTGATATATAAAAAATTTGTTTTTAAATGGGGAAATAATGAAAGGGAATCCTTTCAAGCAATCAAACAAGCTATACTTGATGCTCCCTCTTTAATCGCTCCCAATTTTTCTGATCCTTTTATTTTGTATGCTTTTTCTTCTAAATTGTCTTATGTTGCAGTGCTAACACAAATCAATGATCAAAATATAGAAGCACCTATCTCTTTCTTCAGTTCAAATTTTCAAATATTTCAGAAAATGAAGATTCAAGTAATACAGTTCAAATATATGAGGTATGTCTTACTAACACTGAATCCCAATATGCTGATCTGTTGTTTTATTTAAAGAATGGTTATGCTCCACGAGAACTTAATCATAAAAGAAAAAGGGCTCTAAGACTTAAAGAAAAGTAGTATGAGATCATTGATGGTGTGTTATTCAAAATAAATTGACTTTGCTTTATTAAGATGCGTCGAAATTTTTTTGCAGGACCTCCATGATGGGCCAACTGGAGGACATTTTGGAGGAGATACTATTGCACATAAAATCCTTCATGCTAGATATTATTGGCCAACGTTGTTCAAAGATACACATGCCTATGTGAGAAAATGAAAATTTATCAGACCGTTGCAGGAAGACAAAGGAAACCAACCCTACCACTCCAACTAGTTAACATTGAACAACCTTTCGAAAAACGGGGATTGGACATAATAGGTGAGATCATTCCTCACTCTTCTAAGTAGCATAAGTTCATCCTAACTACCACGGATTATTTCGCAAAGTGGGTAGAAGCAATTCCACTAAAGGTAGTTAATTCTAATAATGTTATTGAATTCATCGATCAATTTATTATTACCAGATTTGGATTACCTAATGCAATCATCTTTGACAATGCATCTTATTTCTCACAAAATAGTATGACTAATTTTGCATTAAAAAGAGGATTTAAACTAAAATACTTCGCAAATTATTATCCTCAAGGAAATGGCTTAGCAGAATCCACCAATAAGAACTTCATTAGGATTATCAAGCGTACTATTGATCAAAGTCAAAAGAATTGGCATAAATATTTGGTGTCTGCCTTATGGGCTAATAGGATAACTATGAAAGCTTCTATTGGAACTACTCCTTTCAATTTAGTGTATGGAAAAGAAGCTATTATCCCTCCCAATCTAGCTTTTCCTTCATTGGCCTTAGTAAAATTTGTTGAAGAACAACCATCCTCTTCTATACAACTAAGGATGTCTCAAATTCTAAAATTAGAAGAAGAAAGGGAAAAGTCTAAACAAACCCGTGTAGATCATCAACAGGTAGTAAAAGCTTCCTTGGATGCAAGCTCAATTAGCAAAAAATCTTTACAAATAGGTGACTTAGTTTTGAAATGGGATAAAGCACATGAACAAAAAAGAAAGCACACCAAATTTCAGAGATCTTGGCTTGGACCATTCCAAATCATTGAACAGTTAGGTCCATCGAATTTTGTTTTACAAGATCTACAATGTAAGAGAGATGCCCATCCTATCAATGGACTAATTCACAGACAATTCTTTTCGTATGACTTCTGTCCTACTGTATTATATGTATATATCCATGTTTTCGTTATAAAATTAACACATTATTGGATTTCATTAAGGATATCTATTCATTTATGACTTTGACCTTGAAAGGTATCGATTTTAAGAGAAAGAAATTTCAAAATCGAAGAACAGATAAATAGTTTAAGACTCTAAAATTTCTATACATTACAATTGTAAATCCTTATCACTTCAAACTTCATAAAATCTTCATTTTTGATAATCAGTCAAGAAAGGTTGTTTTAACAAAGTAAAAGGCTATTTTGAAATCTTAGTATCTTTAGCTTCAATTGTCATCCATGACTCTTAAGGAGTAGGTGGACCTCCCCACTCAAAAGTGATAAGGAATCTTACAAATAAATAAAACTTTTGATTCGGAGTCATTTTATTTATCTCATTTTCAAAATTGTTTTTTGTTCCTTAGGGTCTTCACTTTTAATTTTTAAAGTTCATTTTACAAATTGTCAGAGACAACCAGTTCTTCCAGTGAATCTCCAATTGTTGTGGTACCCAACAATCCCCTATTATTTATAGTCAAAACATTTAGATAATGGGGACCCTTTTAATTTTTTCTCTAGGTTTTATAATAAACAAATTAATCATAATAGATTTATATTCCAAAAATTACAAAAAACCCAAAATATGTCATTTTCGGTTATCTTTTAGGTTTAAGTCCTAGTTAAATAACTTAGGTTTACTTTTTAAATAAAATCTTGCATCACAAATGTTTAGAAGTTGTGATAATATCCATTATCAAATGTTGTGATATGAAATATCCTTCATAAATAAAGCTTCTCTCAATAAAATGAATAAAATGAAAGAAAACGCTCTCCCACACATAAAGCTTCATCTTACCCACCACAGAGACACGTCATTATCGCAGATCATAGATCGCAAGTCCCACATCGCTACCGACTCTTTATTAGCTCATACATCTCTATGTTGCAATTGTGATATAAAAGAAATGTTGCATGATCTCTGATGTGATGTATGTGATATTTCTTATCACAAATCTCACATCGCACATCACAACATCACTTCAAATGAAATACTTCCAAAGAATAATTGTGATGCAAAGTTTCTGATTAAGCTCCACTTAATGAGGATCCATGTGCACTTAGATTTTCATTAAATTTCAAATCTAACAATTTTAATGTCCCTCGTTTGACAAAATTAATTTAATTGGCAAGTTGTTCTTTGAAATGTATGTTTTTATCCTACGTTTCCTTTCATCCTTGTAGATCTAAAACATTCCTTTGTGTTTCCTTTCTACAGGCTAATAGTAATAAACAAAGTTTTGTTGAAATGTCCAAAGCAGGAAAGAAAGGAAAAGTGTCGTTTGTTCAAACAGAAGTAACTCAGTCAAAACCAAAAGTAACAGAGATGGCTCCATTATTCACAGACACTACATGCATGCCGGATTCTGGTAATTCCTCATGGGAATCAATCTATAATCTATTTGAAGAATAAAGCCCCAGGGTAGTAGTGGTCAAGCACGCAACAGCTGATGCCTCATCATCATCTGAGGCTACCTTATCTAATGTCACCAATTCCTTTCTTCACGGAATCGTTGCGCGGCCTAAAATCCTTCCATACATAGATATGATAAAATTGCATGATTGATAATGAGAATATCGAAGACAGGACATTCTTGACATCAAGGAAAAAGATAGTAGATCCTTCAAAGCTGCAGATTTGAAGAGAATTTTGTTGGCATTATGATACAAGTGTTGTCCTTGATGGAAACTCACATAGATGAAAGTTCACAGTGACACAAATTAACAACAAAGGATTATAGATCAAACCCCACAGGTTGAAGAAAGAGAGTGGTTTAAGAAGGTATGCGTTGGTTCACTTTGTCCAAGAAGCATATACACGTGGGTTAATAGAACAAAAAGGGCATATACATATGCATGCACCTTCAAAGAGGGAAAAACATGTATGGGATGGAAAATCAAGGTTTTGGTCCAAGGTATTGATCCGAGGTATCTGGTCTGAGGTATTTGGTCTGAGGTATTGGTCTAAGGTATTTGATCCGAGGTATTGGTCCTAAGTGGTTTTGTTCTGAGGTATTGAGAAAGGCATAAAACTATGTAAGGAGGAGAAGATCAAAGGGATAAGGTGTGCAAGCAATGAATATCTTATGAAGAGTTACATCAAAAGAAAATATGCATGTTATGGGTTTCTAGTGCTTTGCTTGATCTGAACGAAGGATGAACCTTAGTGGTTGATGAGGGATGATATCTAATGATGCATCAAGATCATAAGTCCTGAAATGAACTATCATTATGTGGTCTGGTCATGGATAGTCTAGATCTGAATGCTAACACATGATTTACACTATAAATGTTTTGATCTAGGTATGACTGAAGTCTAGAATAGTTGTGATGTTTTAAAGTTAGTATTTGCATATTTGTACGCTGGTTCGCTTTTTTAAAAGAACGTGTACACGCTGGTTCAGCACATCAAAGTAGCATATACAATATGAAGTATGATGTTTGAAGTTGCAATTTGTTCTGATTGTTGATGCAGACTCCAGAGTTCTGGGTTTAGCTTTGTGTTCTGGTGACTATGCTCTGTTCTAAATGTTCAGATAGATTTATTGTGATTTGCTTCAGTGATGATGGGTTTTCCATGATTGGTTTAATTGTAGTGATGATTGATTTTGAGCTTCAATGTTGCTGATGGGTCCAGTATGAAAATTGGATGAAACGAGGCCTTCAGATTGTGGTGTGGTGTTCCAGGAGTATGCAGTCTGAAATTTTATGAAATGTGGTCCCTAGAGGAAGAGAGAAGGTTGTAGCCTTTTATAGGCCAGTGCCTACATACTGGTAAATATATCGTCCAGTACAAGAGCTAGGGGTTTGGAGCTCCCTTCCAGTAGCAACTAGAAAATAAGTGAAGGTCGGAGCCTTCTATAGGTTGACGCCTACGTACTAGTAAATGGATCGACTGGTACAAGAGATAGGGGTTGTAACTCCCTTCCAGTAGAAGTTGGAGAATGAGAGAAGGTTGTAGCCTTCTACAGGTGGGTGCCTACGTACTGGTATGAGTATGCACCAGTACAAGATTGTAAACAGATTTTCCTTATATTCAACGAAAACAACAACAGGTGGTTTTTGTCCCGCATTGGGTTTCCACCTTAAATCTTGGTGTTCATGTGTGTTTCTTATGTGTGATGGTTTATTCTATTATTACTGCACATGGTTATTGTTTATATGGTTAATAAAGTACCGATGAACTGATGAAAGATTAACATATGATGAATTAACTAAATCATAAGCTCACTAGATATATGATGGTTTCCTTAAAGACAATTGTGTGTACACGTGAGTCACCTTCATTGAAGTAGCATATATAAATCGGAGTATGAAAATAAAAAGTTATTGATTTGACTAATATTGATTCACCCCCCCCCCCAATATTATTCCCAACAATTGTTATCAGAGCAGGTCCTTCAGAAGAAGCTTGATCGCTTGAAGGGAGATCTTTCAAAATGACGAAGGTACGGGATATTTCAGACCACCAATCTTCAATGGGAACAACTTGGTATATTGGAAAACACAAACTAGATCATATCTTCAGTCACATGGAGCTGATGTTTAGGCAATTGTGGAAAAGGGATAACAATATCCAGTAGCAGTCCCCACGGATCTGGCAGAAAGGAAAACATATGAAATCAATGCCAAAGTTGTCAACGCCTTATTGGGAAGTCTATAAGGATCAGAATTCATCAAATTCATGCAGCTCAACACAACCAAGGAAATATGGGACAGAATAATTCAAAGCTACAAAGGAGACTCCCAAGTAAAACATGCTAAACTACAAACTCTCATAATCCAATATGAAACTCTCAAAATGCATAGTGACGAAAGTATTTCTACTTATTTCTTGAGAGTAGATGGGATTGTAAATCATATAAGAAATATGGGTGAAGATATAAAGGAAACTACTTTAGTTTAGAAAATTTTGAGATCTTTATGTTCTAAATTTGAGTCGAAAGTGTCTGCCATAGAAGAAAAACTTGATATTCAAACTATTACTGTGACTTAACTCCATCGAATATTAATTGCCTTTGAAATGAGAAAAGGAGGTCCATGAGATATTAGAGAAGTTGCTTTTAAAGCATCAGCAAAGGTAAAAGAAAAGGAAGAGCACAATACATTAGGACACATTTCAGAAGGAGAAGATGAGGTAAATTTTGTTAAGAAGCTTCAACGGGGTTCTAGAAGATTCAGAGGTAAGATACCATTCAAATGATTTGCTTGTGGTAGAGTTGGTATCTACACTGCTAAATGTCGTCATGTCAAAGGAAAGATGTTTGCAAAAGGTAATAGAAGCTATTATACTCATGATGATAGTGATGGCTTGTCCAATAGTGATGAAGATGATGAAGAAATTAAGCTACTCATGGCATATGAAAATGATGCCTTAGAAAAGGAAGGTTTCCTTAAAGAAATCAGTCAACTCAAAAATATCTTGGTAGAAAAGGATATAGTCATAAACACAGTGATACATCAACTCACTGCAAAGGACAAACACAATGAAGTGTTAGAATGTGAAGTAGTAAGTCTAAGAAAAGAACTTGAAAAGACAAAGTCTCTGAATCTTAGATTTGCTAAGGATCAGAAACGTTAGATGAAATCATCAAAGTTCAATGTTTGCCTATTATAAAGACTAGTCTTGGTTTTCATGAAGGTGAATCTAGCTCACATGATGAGGTAAGGAGCTCTAATGAAAAATCTGAAATTCTCAAAAAGGAGATAAAAGGTCAACCCCATCAACAACCAAGGAAAGAAAGACTTCAAATAAAAACATTTCCACCTAACTATGGAAGGGATAATTGTTTCTTTTCTCTAACAAATAATGTTGAATGTTTTAAATGTCATAATTTTGGACATGTTGTAGCCAGATGCAGAAATAGAATGGTTCAAGACCGTCACACAGAAAGATCATCAGTTTCCAGGTACTTTAAGGGATATTGTTTTTCTTGCAATATGTTTGGTCACAAAGCTATTGATTGCGATAGAAGGAATATGAGACATGCAAGATGCTATGCGTGTAACAAGTTTGGACATAAAGAAAAGGAATGTAGGAGAAAATTTAGGTCACCATACCAAAAGGAGAAAACATCATCACAATCCAAGGTATTGAAGAAGAAGGAATTGTTGACAGAAAGATGTGGCATAGCTTAGTTTACAGACATAACAGACCCAGGGGAAGTTGAAAGTGTAAAAATTCAATATTCCATGTCTCATACACAATTATTATGAAGAGAAGTCAGGTATATATGCGAGTTAGAAGCTGCACAGTCACGTATATGTTGGTTTGAGGAAAAAGAGTGGGACAAACTTAGAAAAAGGGGTCTGATATGGTTCAGTCAATTATTAGTTATCTATTTTGTTTTGATCGATGATGGTTACAGTTTGCTGATGATATATGGAAGTGTTTTTGTCCCTCGTAAGTTGTTAACAAGTTGATTAATAATTGGTTGATGATGATGCCTTGATGATTCTTACTAACAAATGCAATGATAAGAACTAATAGTGAATAGTTGGCACTGGTTCAAGGGGAGAATATGTTTCTAAAAATGCATTGTTGGAATTATATTATAAGACCTTGGTACATGAAGATAATTATATTGCTTGATCCACATATTTGTTTGATTCAGGTGACTCTTTTGATGATGGACATATACAAGTTGTTGATCTTGATGATGCTGACAGATGCTGATGGTGCAAATCATATATGGTGTATGATAGTTGCTGATGACTATCATGGTCTTATTTAGATTGTTGGTCCTTGTTATAAATGTCATGTATATCATTTGATGCAAAGGTCATGTAAAGACCTAATTTGTAACCCCACTATGCATGGGAAGGATGTTGTAATAATGGATGTATTTATGTCATGTATAAACAATTGGTATATCCCCACTTGGTTGGGTGGATAAGTCAAATATGGTGTATCCCCACTTGATTGGGTGACTGATGTATGTATGAGTCATTTGTCATAGGGAGGTCATACACAATTAAGTTATATAGGCATGTTATTCTTTTGAAAAATATCTCTGTAGACTCGGCATGTACTCAGGGGGAGCATGCACAACATAATGTATATCAAAGGGAGAGGATATCTTCGTCTGCCCTTTGCCCTTGATGTCAAAGTAGAAGAGTGTCTTGGTGTGGTTTTTGCCATCAAGTCCAAAGGGGTGGATTGTTGGAATTACGATACAAGTGTTTTCCTTGATGGCAACTCACATAGATGACAGTTCACAGTGCAACAGGTTAACAGCAAAGGATTACAGATCAGACTCTAGAGATTAAAGAAAGAGAGTGGTTTAATAAGTATACGTTGGTTCACTTTGTCCAAGAAGCATATACATATGGGTTAATAGAAGAAAAAGGGCATACACATACGCATGCGCCTTCACAAAATGAAAAACACATATGGGATGGAAAATCAAGGTTTTGGTCCAAGGTATTGGTATGAGGTATTTGGTTCGAGGTTTTTGGTCCGAGGTATTGGTCCGAGGTATTTGGTCTGAGGTATTGGTCCTAAGTGGTTTTTCTCTGAGGTATTGAGAAAGGCCTAAAACAATATAAGGAGGAAAAGATCAAAGGGATAAGGTGTGCAATAAATGAATATCTTATGAAGAGTGAGATCAAAATAAAATATGCATGTTATGGGTTTCTGGTGCTTTGCTTGATCTTAACTAAGGATGAACCTTAGTGGTTGATGATGGATGAGATCTAATGATGGATCAGGATCATAAGACCTGAAATGAATTATCATTATGTGGTCTGATCATGGATAGTCTATATTTGAATGCTAACACATGATTCACTATAAATGTTTTGATCGGGGTATGACTGAAGTCTGGAATAGTTGTGATGTTTTAAAGTTAGTATTTTCATATCTATATGTTGGTTCGCTTTGTTAAAAGTGTGTATACATGCTGGTTCAGCACATAAAAGTAGCATATACAATATGAAGTATGATGTTTGAAGTTGCATATGGTTCTAGTTGTTGATGAAGAGTTTTGGGTTCAGCTCTATGTTTTGGTGATTGTGTTCTATTCTAAATGTTCAGATTGATTGTTTGTGATTTGCTTCAGTGATGATGGGTTTTCCGTGATTGGTTGTATTTCAGTGATGATTGATTTTTAGCTTCAATGTTGCTGATGAGTCCAGTATGAAAATTGGATGAAACAAGGCCTTCAAATTGTGGTGTGGTGTTCTAGGAGTATCTAGTCTGAAATTTTATGAAACGTAGCCCCTGGAGGAAGAGAGAAGGTCGTAGCCTTCTATAGGCCAGTGCCTACGTACTGGTAAATATATCGGCTAGTACAAGAGCTAGGCGGTTGGATCTCCCTTCCAGTAGCGGCTGGAAAATGAGTGAAGGTTGGAGCCTTCTCTAGGCTGACGCCTACGTAATAGTAAATGGATCGACTAGTACAAGAGCTAGGGGGTTGTATCTCCCTTCCAATAGAAGCTGGAGAAGGAGAGAAGGTTGTAGCCTTCTGCGGGTGGGTGCCTACGTACTGGTATGAGTATGCACAAGTACAAGATTGTAAACATGTTTTTTCTATATTAAAAGAAAACAATAGCAGGTGGTTTATTTCTCGCATTGGGTTTCCACCTTAAATCTTGGTGTTCATGTGTGTTTCTTATGTGTGATGGTTTATTCTTTTATTACTGCACATGATTACTGTTTATATGGTTAATAAATTACTGATGCACTGATGAAAGATTAACATATGATGAATTAACTGAATCATAAGCTCAGTGGATATATGTTGGTTTCCTTAAAGACAGTTGCATGTACACATGAGTTACCTTCATTGAAGTAGCGTATATAAATTAGAGTATGAAAAGAAAAAGTTATTGATTTGACTAACACCGATTCAACCCCCCCCCCCCCCCGCTCAGTATTATTCCCAACAATTGGTATCATAGCAGGTCCTTCAGAAGAAGCTTGATCGCTTGAAGGGAGATCTTTCAAAATGACCAATCACGAAGGCATGGGATCTATCAAACCACCAATATTCAATGGGAACAACTTGATATATTAGAAAACACGAACTAGAGCGTATCTTCAGTCACTTTGAGCTAATGTTTGGGGAATTTTGGAAAAAGGATACCAATATCCATCAGCAGTCCCCAGGAATCCAACAGAAAGGAAAACATATGAAATCAATGCCAAAGTTGTCAACACCTTATTGGGAAGTCTATCAGAATCAAAATTCATCAAAGTCATGCAAATCAACACAACCATGGAAATATGGGACATAATCATTCAGAGCTATGAAGGGGACTCCCAAGTAAAACGTGCTAAACTATAAACTCTCAGAATCCAGTATGAAACTCTCAAGATGCATAGTGATGAAAGTATTTCTAGTTATTTCTTGCGAGTAGATGAGATTGTAAATCATATGAGAAATCTGGGTGAAGAGATAAAGTAAACTACTTTAGTTGAGAAAATTTTGAGATCTTTGTCTTCTAAATTTGAGTCAAAAGTGTCTTCCATAGAATAAAAATAGGAACTTCAAACTATTATTGTGACTCAACTCCATGGAATCCTAACTGCCTTTGAAATGAGAAAAGGAGGTCCATCAGATATGAGAGAAGCCGCTTTTAAAGCATCAACAAAGGGAAAAGAAAAGGAAGAGCACGATGAATTAGGACACATTTCAAAAGGAGAAGATGAGGTAAATTTTTTCAAGAAGCTTCAACGGGCTCCGGAAGATTCAGAGGTAAGCTACCATTCAAATGCTTTGCTTGTGGTAGAGTTGGTCACTACACTACTAAATTCCCTCATGTCAAAGGAAAGATGTCTGCAAAAGGTAATAGAAGTTATTATACTCATGATGATAGTGATGGCTTGTCCAATAGTGATGAAGATGATCAAGAAATTAAGCTACTCATGGCATATGAAAATGATGCCTTAGAAAAGGAATATCTCCTTAAAGAAATCAGTCAACTCAAATTCAGTTTGGTAAAAAAGGATACAGTTATAAACAGAGTGACACATCGACTCACTAAAAAGGACAAACACAATGAAGTGTTATAATGTGAAGTAGTAAATCTAAGAAAAGAACTTGAAAATACAAATACTTTGAATCTTAGATTTGCTAAAGGATCGGAAACCTTAGATGAAATCATCAAAGTTCAACGTTCGCCTATTATAAAGACTGGTCTTGGTTTTCATGAAGGGTGAATCTAGCTCACAAGATGAGGTAAGGAACTCAATGAAAAATCTCAAATGCTCAACAAGGAGATAAAAGGTCAACCCCATCAACAACCAAGGAAAGAAAAACATTTCCACCTAACTATGGAACATATAAGTGTTTCTTTTTTCTGACAAACAATGTTGAATGTTTTAAATGTCATAATTTTGGACATGTTGTAGCCAAATGCAAAAGTAGAATAGTTCAAGACCATCACACAGAAAGGTCATCAGTTTCCAGGTACTTTAAGGGATATTGTTTTTCTTGCAATATGTTTAGTTAGAAAGCTATTGATCGTGATAGAAGGAATATGAAACATGTAATATGCTATGCATGTAACAAGTTTGGACATAAAGCAAAGGATTGCAAGAGAGAATTTCAGCCACCATACCAAAAGGAACAAACATCATCACAATCCAAGGTGTTGAAGAAGAAGGAATTGTTGACAGAAAGATGTGGCATAGCTCAGTTTACAGACATAACAAACCTAGGGGAAGCTGAAAGCGTAAAACTACAGTATTCCATGTCTCATATGCAGTTATTATGAAGAGAAGTTGCGTATATATGTGAGTTAGAAGCTACATTTCCAGGTACTTTAAAGGATATTGTTTTGCTTGCAATATGTTTGGTCAAAAAGCTATTGATTGTGATAGAAGGAATATGAAACATGCAAGATGCTATGCATGTAACAAGTTTGGACATAAAGCAAAGGAATGCAGGAGAAAATTTTAGCCACCATACCAAAAGGAGCAAACATCATCACAATCCAAGGTGTTGAAGAAGAAGGAATTGTTGACAGAAAGATGTGGCATAGCTCAGTTTACAGACATAAAAGACCTAGGGGAAGCTGAAAGCATAAAAATACAGTATTCCAAGTCTCATACACAACTATTATGAAGAGAAGTTGCGTATATACATGAGTTATAAGCTGCATAGTCATGTATATGTTGGTTTGAGGAAAAAGTAGTGGGACATACTCAGAAAAAGGGGTCTAATATGGTTCAGTCAATTATCAATTATCTATTATGTTCTGATTGATGATGGTTACAGTCTGTTGATGATATGTGGAAGTGTTTTTGGCCCTCATAAGCTGTTAATAATTTGATGAATAACTTGTTTATGATGATGCCTTGATTATTCTTACTAACAAATGCAATGATCAGATCTGATAGTGAAGAGTTGGCACAGGTTTAGGGGGGCATATGTTTCTAATAATGCATTGTTGGCATTATATTATAAGACCTTGGAACATGACGATAATTATATTTCTTGATCCACATAGTTGTTTTATTCAGGTGACTCTTTTGATGATGGACATATACAAGTTGTTGATCTTGATGTTGCTCACAAATGTTGATGGTGTAGATCATATATGGTGTATTATAGTTGTTGATGACTATCATGGTCTTGTTTAGATTTTTGGTCCTTTCTATAAATGCCATGTATATCATTTGATGTAAAGGTCATGTAAAGACCTAATTTGTAACACCACTATGCATGGGAAGGATGTTGTAATAATTGTTGTATTTCTGTCATGCATAAACAATTGGTGTATCCCCACTTTGTTGGGTGGATGAGTCAAATATGGTGTATCCTCACTTGATTGGATGATTGATGTATGTATGAGTCATTGGTCATAGGGAGTTCATACTCAGTTAAGTTATAGAGTCATGTTATTCTTTTGAAACATATCTCTGTAGACTCGGCATCTACTCACGGGGAGCATGGAAAACATAATGTATATCAAAGGGGGAGAATATCTTGGTCTGCCCTTTTTCGTTGATGTAAAAGGGGGAGAGTGTCTTGGTGTTTTTGTTGCCATAAAGTCCAAAGGGGGATATTGTTGGCATTATGATACAGGTGTTGTCCTTGATGGCAACTCACATAGATGACAGTTCATAGTGCAACAGGTTAACAACAAAGGATTACAGATCAGACTCCAAAGGTTGAAGAAAGAGAGTGGTTTAAGAAGTATACGCTGGTTCACTTTGTCCAAGAAGCGTATACACATGGGTTAACAGAACAAAAGGGTGTATACGTATGCACGTGTCTTCACAGAAGGAAAAGTGCATATGGGATGGAAAATCAAGGTTTTAGTCCAAGGTATTAGTCCGAGGTATTTAGTCCGAGGTATTTGGTCCGAGGTATTGGTTCGAGGTATTTGGTCCGAGGTATTTGGTCAGGAGGAGAATATCAAAGGGATAAGGTGTGCAAGCAATGAATATCTTATGAAGAGTGAGATCAAAACAAAATATGCATGTTATGGGTTTCTGGTGCTTTTCTTGGTCTAAACTAAGGATGGAGATTAGTGGTTGATGAGGGATGATATATAATGATGGAATAAGATCATAAGACCTGAAATGAATTATCATTATGTGGTATTATCATGGAAAGTCTAGATCTGAATGCTAACACGTGATTTACATTGTAAATGCTCTAATCTAGGTATGATTGAAGTCTAGAATAGTTGTGATGTTTTAAAGTTAGTATTTGCAGATCTGTACACTGGTTCGCTTTGTTAAAAGCACGTATACACGTTGGTTCAACACATCAAAGTAGCATATACAATATGAAGCATGATGTTTGAAGTTGCAGTTGGTTCTGGTTGTTAATACAGAGTTCTGGTTTCAGCTCTATGTTCTGGTGATTGTGTTCTGTTTCGAATTTTCAGATTGATTGATTGTGATTTGCTTTAGTGATGATGGGCTTTTAGTGATTGGTTGTATTGCAGTAATGATTTATTTTGAGCTTCAATGTTGTTTATGGGTCCAGTATGAAAATTGGATGAAACGAGGCCTTCAGATTGTGGTGTGGTGTTCCAAGAGTATCCAGTCTGAAATTTTATGAAATGTGATCCCTAGAGGAAGAGAGAAGGGTGTAGCCTTTTGTAGGCCAACTCCTACGTAATGGTAAATATATCGACCAGTACAAGAGCCAGGGGGTTAGAGCTCCCTTCCAGTATCAGCTGGAAATTGACTAAAGGTTGGAGCCTTCTATAGGCTGGCGCCTACGTACTAACAAACGGATCAACTGGTACAAGAGCTAGGGGGTTGTATAAGCTCCCTTCCAGTATAAGATGGAGAATGAGAGAAGGTTGTAGCCCTTTTCAAGTGGGTGCCTATGTACTAGTATGAGTCTGCACCAGTACAAGATTGTAAAAAGGATTTTCTTGTATTAAAAGAAAATAGCAGCATGTGGTTTTTGTCCCGCATTGGGTTTCTACCTTAAATCTTGGTGCTCATGTGTGTTTCTTATGTGTGATTGTTTATTATGTTATTACTACACATGGTTACTATTTATATGGTTAATAAAGTACTGATGCATTGACGAAAGATTAACATATGATGAATTAACCTAGATATACTCTGGTTGCCTTAAAGGCAGTTGTGTGTACACGCGAGTTACCTTCATTGAAGTAGCATATATAAATCAGAGTATGAAAAGAAAAAGTTATTGATTTGACTAATACTGATTCACACCCCCCCAGTATTTTTCCCAACAAATGTATCATTTTCCAGACCCCTAGAAGATTTATGACAAGAAGTTTCTTAAAATTTTTGTAGAGAGGAAAAAATTAGAGTTGGAGCCCATTAGACAATGGAGACAAGACTGAAGCCATCACAAGCATGATAGTAAGGGTATGTATTCTTTAGCTTCTCTTGTCAGTCCATTTTTTTATGTTGCTGCTATGATTTGTTGACTGTTCGGTTCTCTGAACACACAAAAATTTACAATTGAATGGGTTCCTTTGATTCAAGTCACTTCTAATTCTGAAGTTATGGATTGAGCTACTACCTTTTCCAACAATAGTGTGTCCAAAATCTTAGAGTCTAGGGAAAAGCATAGTGTTTCAAAGAGAATCGTGCCAGCTTTTTATATGAGTACCTGTATTATGGATGTCATTTGTTTCTCCTTTTATTTTCCTTCAATGGGATGGAAATGGACACTTGAAGGCCCTACACAAATTCACTTATATCATGATATCCTATGGGAATCTAAGTACCAACCTCATTTTTAGAGAATTTGCAATGAAGTAATGTTGCCTTTGTACAAAGAAATTTTTTATCGAAATGCCCCCAGGTTGTCTCAAGAAGCCATGACAGACTTCACTGTTGTTGGCAGTTGGTTTACTGAAGAAAAATTTACTTATGTTAGAGAATTTGGGAGTCTTGTTGCCCCACACGTTCTTCCTATTTATGTTCCTGATAAGCTTTTGGCTCGAGAAATTTCCTATCAAACCGTAGGTCATTGTTGGGTCCCTATAATACTAGTGATTACCCCATTACTATTGTAGTTATACCCCTTATTTATATTGTTGTGCCCCTATTACCCCCATATTGCTATTTCTGTGCCCCATAGAATCCCTCTATTGTTATTTTTGTGGCTTTATATTATTATTGTTAGGTCGGCTGGATTATATTGTGACTCCTTAGACTCCTATATATAGAAAGGAGGTTTTGTCATTTGTATCATCCATGAATTGTTCATTTATGTAATATAAAGGAGGTTTCCCCCTCGAAGAGGCTCAATTATAAGGCATTGATCTATATTTTCTATCTTTTCTTGAGCTGGTTTCATAACATTTGGTATCGGAGCTTTGGATTCTAGGGTTTCGTTGCTCCAAACAGGTCATCGTGGAATTTTCGCTATAACTTTTTTTCTGAGACGTTTCAGAAGTCGCAAAAAAAACCCATTTGAGAAGAAATCGTGCTGAACCTTACGTCCAAATTTCAGAGCTTTTTGCGCGATATTTGCGGAGATATAATTTGAGGAAGTTGGTATTTTTGTAGACTCCTGAATTACATTCAAAACAGGTGACCTGGGGAAAATCGTCATAACTTTTTCTCTGGGGATCGGATTGAAATTTCGTAAGAAGGTACAGAAATAGGACGGACTGTAGTTTCTTGTGTGTGTGTTTCTGATTCAAAGGTGGAAACAGTGACTCGTGGCACGTCGTACAAATTCGCTCTACTGAACCAGTCTAAAAGCAAGTCATTGTGGGAGATTTCACATAACTCTTCCTTGGAGAATCCAATTTGGCTCAGACTTGTGGCATTGGAAAGAGGATGTAGAGGGCTACTACAGGTAGCAATTTCAGAATTGGATGATCTGAAATTACAGAGATACATCAGATTCAATATAAGGCTTCTATAAAGTGAAAAAAGGTGTGTAGTTTTTTTTTTAATTTTTGTGTAAGCTTGGTTTAACAGGAATTCAAAGAGCATAGTAAAGCATTATTATCGGTAATTGATGCCCCACGGAAAGAAAATGCAAACACCTAGTAAGGAACCTGAAAGCTCTAGCATGACTCATGAAGAAGAGGAAGAAATGCTACATGATATATCAAAATTACAAGAACAAGTGCAACAAATGTCACGCTCACAAAAGCTAACAGAAGCTAAGATAAGTGGCGTGGAATCTAAGATAAATGGCGTGGAATCTAAGATAAAGGGCATGGAAGCTAAGATGGAGGATTTGATGGCAAATTTGAAGATAGATTTGAAGACAGACATGGAAGAATTGAAGAAGTTGCTACAAGACAGGGTCACTAATGGTGAAAAGGTAGTAAAGGAAACTCATGATAAGAACAAAAGAAATGTTAATCATGATTCTATAGACGCTAATGTTGGATTGAAGAATCACCATATTCCAAAAATCGATATGAGGAAGTTTGATGGCAAGGATCCTGCCACATGGATATTACAGATGGAGCAATTCTTCGATCTCAATAATGTGCAAAACGCACAAAAGGTACGTATGGCAACCGTATATTTGGAACCAAATCAGTTTGTATGGTATCAATTGCTTTGCTCTCGTAAACAATTTATCACTTGGGCAATTTTTACGAAAGAATTGATAGCACATTATGAAGATACAAAAAGCAATACTTTTTTTAGCCAATTGATAAGTCTCAAACAAAAGGGTTTAGTAATGGAGCACATTGAGGAGTTCCAAAAATTGAACATAAGGGTAAAAGATATTCCAGAGGAGCATAGGATTGATGTGTTCATAGGGTCTTTAAAGGATAATATCCAACATGATGTTCGCCTTTGGGAACCTGATTCATTAGAGAAGGCATTCAGGTTAGCAAGAAAAATGGAAAGCAAAATTATGGCAACCAGGAAGCATACCACTCACAACTATAAAGACGGAAGTGTTGTTGCCCCTAGTCTTCCACAACCTATAAGGTTGACACCAAAACAATTGGAAGAAAAAAGAGCAAAAGGGCTTTGTTACAGTTGTGATAGCAAATACACTAAAGGTCATAAGTGTGCCGAGAAGAAATTATTCTACATAGATTGTGAAGAGGAAGAAGAAAAGGAGCAAGAAAGGTCAAAAGAAGAAGATATACTCCATGAACAAAGCCTAGATGAAGAACAAATAAATCCGACCATATCTTGTAATGCATTGGCGGGAATTACCACTCCTCAAACCACCAAGATAGAAGGACAAATCAAGAAGAAAAAGGTAATAGTGTTGATTGATTCAGGAAGCACCCACAATTTTATTCATTGTAGGGCAGCAAAAGAATTTAATTGCTTCCTATATCCAGCACCAGAGTGTCAAGTGATGATTGCAAATGGAGGAATAATAAATTGCTCTGGAAAGTGCCATAATATCAAGCTATCCATGGGAGAATATGTATTGACTAGCCCAATGCTTTCCATTCCAATGGGAGGTGTTGATGTTGTACTAGGAGTCCAATGGCTACAATCCTTGGGTACAATAGCTTTTAATTTTCAAGAAATTTTCATCAAATTTTCTACGGAAGGGAAGGAAGTTGAATTAAGGGGTATTGCAGGGAAACCAGGAAAGATAATCAGCTCTAATGGCATGACTAAGCTTCTTAAAAAGGAGCAAAGAGGTGTAATTGCACACTTATGTTCACTAGATGTTTCCACATTGGAATCATCTATTTCTCCAAATCTCCAAAATGTCTTGGACAATCATTCCAAGGTATTTGAGACTCCCAAAGCTCTCCCACCTATGCGTGATCATGATCATGCTATTTATCTGATTCCAGGAAGTGTTCCTCCAAACATCAAGCCGTACAGATATCCCTATGCCCAAAAAAGTGAAATTGAACGTATGGTTGCAGAAATGCTAGAGGCTGGTATAATTCAACCAAGTCAAAGTTCTTTCTCAGCTCCAGTAGTATTGGTGCACAAGAAGGATGGATCATGGCGCATGTGTCCGGATTATAGGGAGCTCAACAAGCTCACTATTAAAGATAAGTTCCCCATTCCTGTTATTGATGAATTATTGGATGAATTGCATGGATCAATTTACTTCACCAAGTTGGATCTTCGTTCGAGATATCATAAAATCAGAATGAAGATTGAAGACATTCCAAAAACGGCATTTAGAACTCATGAGGGTCATTATGAATTTTTGGTCATGCCTTTTGGCCTTACCAATGCACCTTCAACATTTCAAGGTTTGATGAATTCAATTTTCAAACCATTCCTTAGAAAATTTGTGTTAGTATTTTTTGATGATATACTAATCTACAGCAAGTCTTGGAAGGATCATGTTGAACATGTTGATAGGGTGCTACAACTATTAGAGGAGAAACAATTATATGCAAAAAGATCCAAATGTTTCTTTGGAGTTCAGGAGGTGGAATATTTGGGTCATATTGTATCTCATGAAGGAGTTAAGGTAGACCCTAGCAAAATTAAAGCCATTAAGGAATGGAAAATCCCCACATCCATAAAGCATATGTGAGGATTTCTTGGGTTGACAGGGTATTATCGCAAGTTTGTTAAGAATTATCGGAGAATAGCAGCACCTCTAACAACATTATTGAAGAAAGATTCATTTTCATAGACTTCGGAAGCAACAAAGGCCTTTGAACATCTTAAAGAGGCAATGTGCCAAGCATCGGTCTTAGCTACGCCGGACTTCACAAAAACCTTTATTGTGGAATGTGATGCTTCAGGAAATGGAATTGGTGCTTTTCTAATGCAAGATGAAAGACCCATTGCTTTTGAAAGTCGTCCAATCAAGGGAAAGTTTTTAAGCAAAGCTATTTATGAGAAGGAAATGTTGGAAATACTCCATGCACTTAAGAAATGGTGACCCTACCTAATGGGAAGACACTTCAAGGTAAAAACGGATCATGATAGCCTTAAATACTTTTTAGAACAAAGATTATCCTCTAAAGAGCAACAAAAGTGGGTCACAAAGATGTTGGGTTATGACTTTGAAATCATCTACAAAAAAGGGAAGCAAAATGTGGTGGCAGATGCACTCTCAAGAAAGGATGAGGATGTGGAAGCATTGTTGTGTGCCATTTCTATTATCCAACGAGATTGGATAAACGAAGCAAGGGAGGAATGGAAGAACGACGAAGAAGTGTGGGCACTTATTCGAAAGCTACAACAAGATTCCAGTACTTCTGATACATTTAGCTAGCAAAATGATTCATTATGGTACAAAGATCGCTTATACCTCTGTAAGAATTCCTAGCTAAAACAAAAGATTCTTATGGAATTGCACACTTCTCCCTTAGGAGGGCACTCAGGATTTTTAAAAACTTACCACAAGGTTAAGAAGGAATTTTTTTGGGATGGCCTTAAATCAGATATTCAAAAGTTTGTGGCAGAATGTTTGGTTTGTTAGCAAAATAAAGTTGAAACAATTAAGACACCGGGTCTATTACAACCTTTATCCATTCCAAGCTAACGTTGGGAGGAGGTTTCAATGGATTTTATCACAAGTTTACCCAAGTCTGAGGGAAAGAGTGTCATCATGGTGGTAGTTGACAGACTTACCAAGTATGCACACTTTTGTGCATTATCACATCCATTTAAAGCCAGTACAGTTTCTATTGCATTTATCGAAACAGTTCAAAAGCTACATGGAAACCCAAAGATTATTGTAAGTGACAGAGATCCCATTTTCACTGGAAATTTTTGGACAGAATTATTTTCTTGTCTTGGTACTCAGTTAGCTCATAGCTCATCTTATCATCCTCAATCTTATGGGCAAACTGAGATAGTAAACAAATGTTTGGAAGGATATCTTCATTGCTTTGTATCTGATAAACAGACACAATGGGTCAAATGGTTGCCTCTGGCTGAATGGTGGTATAACACTTCCTTCCATACAGCAACAAAAATGACCCCATTTATGGAACTTTATGGGTATCCACCACCATCCATCACATCATATTTAAGAGAAAATTCTAAGGTTCAGGCAGTGGAACATCACATCGAACATCAACAACAAGTCCTCCAACTCTTAAAGGATAACCTCATGTTGGCACAAAATAGAATGAAACAACAGGCAGATCAACATCGCAGTGAAAGAAGTTTTGATGTAGGTGATTGGGTATTCCTACGGCTACAACCATATAAGCAGATGTCCCTAAAGCAAGCTAAGAAGGATAATAAATTATCACCAAAGTATTATGGTCCATACAAGGTGTTGCAAAAGATTGGTACTATGGCATACAAATTGGAGCTTCCTGCAGCTTCTTGATTGCACCTAGTTTTCCATGTTTCATGTTTAAAGAAGGTTATAGGTGACAAGCTCCCAATTCAAACAATATTGCCAGAACTTGATGAGGAAGGAAAAATTATATTGGAATTGGAAGCAGTCATAGAAACAAGAACTCGACAGCTACGAAATCGATCAATTTCAGAGTATCTTATCAAGTGGAAGAACTTATCCGCTGAAGATTCCACATGGGAGGATGAGAATTTTATGCAGAAGTATCCAGAACTACTCAAGCGTTGAGGACAACACTTTTTTGAAGGAGAGGGGCATGTTGGGTCCCTATAATACTAGTGATTACCCCGTTACTATTGTAGTTATACCCCTTATTTATATTGTTGTGCCCCTATTACCCCCATATTGTTATTTTTGTGCCCCATAGAATCCCTCTATTGTTATTTTTGTGGCTTTATATTATTATTGTTTGGTCGGCTGGATTATATTGTGACTCCTTAGACTCCTATATATAGAAAGGAGGTTTTGTCATTTGTATCATCCAAGAATTGTTCATTTATGTAATGTAAAGGAGGTTGACCCCTCGAAGAGGCTCAATTCTAAGGCGTTGATCTATCTTTTCTATCTTTTCTTGAGCTGGTTTCATAACAGTCATCGTGTGACTAAAGTCTTGAAAGACTCCAAAAAGGCTATTTGGCCACAATTTCCTATTCAATGTGGAGTTTATGCTCTTGATAATTAAAATCACGATATCCTAGAAATAAAACAAATTCAGAGCATGCAGGTCCCCACTATTCCTCCTAGACAGTATGACCCTAAAACAATCATTCATGATTTTACCACTTAGGTTAAAGTAAGGTCATTTTTTCATGTATCTAATGACTTTGATGATTTGTTTTAGGCATGTGAGTCATATAGACAGGTGGAAAATTTAGCACAAATGCGGCCAGGCCCTGAGGACTTTGTCTTATTCCAAGAATATAGAATAAAAGGCTACAAAAATTTCCTTTTGAATGCCTGATTTCTTTACAGCCAAAATTTCTAACATGAAAGTATTTGCCGTTATCTACAAAGGAAACATAAAACATACCCACTACTGCACTTTCAGAGAAACAAATAGAAGATCTCATGTCTATTGGTGAGCTCGATAAAGTCTGGGATCAATTCAACAAAGAACTAGATAGTACACAGGAGAACAAAGTGCAAGATTCAGCTTCATTGGAGATAGATAAGACTCCTCTAGCCAGCAAGCCAAAATCTCTTGTGAATGAGTCATCAAGTCAAATAATGGATAAGGAAGTTATCCTAACAATCCCCAGCTCTGGGATTGTTCTCAGAGTAGAAGAGAGTCTACCTCTTGATATTTTCTACAGTCCTGAACACCGTGATGTCATTAGTCAACAAAAGAAGAAAATAATAATGGAACATTCTTAGGAACTTCTTCCTCAAAGTATCCCATTAGATGTGGTATGGAAATATTATCAAGCTAATTTGTCTGATGATTTAGATAAGACTTTGCAATATGCATGGGCCTATGCTACGACCACCATTTTCAAAGCTATTGAATTTCAACAACTAGTTAAATAAAAAGATGAAGAAAACTTGCAGTTAGAACAAACATTACTTAATTCAAAACATGATATTTATCAAGAATGGTAACTCAAGTTGTCAAAGTTACAAACTAATTTTAATCAATTGAAAGTTCAAAATGAAGCTGATATTCAGAACCAAAATGCATATATTGACCAACTTCAACTTAAAATAACTTAGATACAGAAGGACACTGATATTCAGGGATTCAGAAAAGAATCTAGAGAGATCAATGATCTCCTCGCCCAACAGCAAGTGAACTTCTGTAATAAATTGAAGATCATTAATGACCTCTGCAAAAATAGTGACTCATTGACTGATCAAATATCTGAATTAAGAACATACTATAAAGATATCAACAACAAGATTTCTGACTTCATCACTTGGCAGGACAGTACAAACAGAATGAAAGAAAATTTTCCCAAAATACAAGAATAATACAAATATATTCTTTTCATAGGTTATAATATTAAATTAAAGCATAATGAAGAAGAAATCTATAGAGAAAGAGACCTATCATGCCAAGTTACTAAAACTATTAGAGAAAGTCTAGTAGATGATAATCTTATTACTAAGTTCCGAGGAGAATTTATTCTAGATACTCAAACACTCATAGAGTATTGGCATAAAAAATCTAAGGAAAAAGAAGATAGAATCAATAAATTATCTAAGTTAAATCTTGAAAATCATTAGCAGTTCTTGGTAAAACCCTATGGTCAATGGTTAGTTCTTTGCAAGCGTGTTAATGCAACTGAATACATGCTCCCACCTCTTTCAGATGCCTTGTTTGCAGGATAGATTTGGATCAGGCCAGCTCATCACCCAGAATTGAAGTCAATGGAGGCTATTTACAGGTTACAACAGAAACTGGTAGAGCAGTGAACTTCCCATATTTAGTTTCTTGTTAAAACTGAAGTTATTTTGTCTTTTTGATTCCCTATTTTGAGGAGTGTTTGTTTTAACCTCCTCAGTAAAACATGAATTTTCTATTTTGATAGTATAGATTTTATTTATAAATACCCTCTCATGTCTTTAGAGAAGGGGTTCAAAAATTTTGTAAGAAGACTCAATGAACTTGCATTTCTTTATTTCTTTGATAATTTTAATAGAAAGGTTGGGCCAAAGACTGTCTTCTTCCATGAGCAGAGCACTGATATATGTGGTACTGTTATCTTTATATTGATTCTCTGTTTTATGTTTAAAATTCAATCAAATTTTATTACTATTTAGTATATGCAATATCACAACTCAATTAAGCATTGTTTCACTATTGAAAAGTGTATTAATTATTATCTTTAGTTGTATGTATGAAATAGTAAAATTTTTATGTCATACGTGCTTAATAATTAAATTGAGTAAATATTTAATCAATTTAATTATCTTTAATTCGTTTTAACTCTTTTAAATGTCTGATGATCTATATTGTCTTTCATTTATAAAGAAATCTTTATAAAATCGCATATGCAAAGTCAGTTATATCCCAAGAATTATATAGATAGACATAGATTTATTTGTTCACATTCATATTTGCTCTATCAAATCACTTTCACCCCATCTATATCACACCTCAAACTCCATCATATATTTGAACAAGAAACTGGTCCCTATATCCTAGTCAGAACCGCTATCCCTAACAAAAAAGGAATGATATTCAAGTTCCCGACCGGGTGGTTTCCTGAATGTTAAGGCAAGGAAATTTAGAGCCTTCAAAAAGTACTTACGTATGTATGCATCCCTTCTTCATGGGAACCACGTATACTTTCTTAAATTTTTACTTTTTTCATCCAACTGTCACTAAACTATCATTCCTATGTTTATGTCTTCTGTAGTATATGTACCAAACTGCATGAGATCATATTATCACAGTGTCGACATCAAGTACATATTTATCAATCATTTTTCTGTCAAGGACAACACGTTAGCCATAATGCCAACAACAATTCATATAGACCAAGATATGAAAGCAAGATTGTAGAGGGAACCTAATGAATTGAAGGATCAAATTAGTGGGAACACATGCTTTGAATGAACAAATGAATATCCTCTAAACATAAATAGTTACAAAAATTTCATAAATTTTGGGACCAATTATGATTACTAGAGATGAAGAAAATTTAGTCTACACCATAGGACAAGCCATTGATAAAATTCAAGTAGAACTAGGGACAAACCAAAGATTGCCTCTAGAAAAATAAAATTCCTTAACCCGAGGATTTTGAAGTAGTTACAGGCTTTGGGAGTTGAAGACAAGAGTTTTGTTATAATGGAGGTAAATAAGGTTTCAATTAAAAGAAACTTTGTACCACAAGCTCAAGATAACCACAGGGTAGTGACAAAAGAGGTGAAATCATTCAATACAAGGTTCAATGTTTTAACAGAAATCGGTATGCCTTATTGTTGGGATCAAACTAAGAGGTTAATTTATCTATATGTATATAGCGAATCCATGTTAAGGACAAGAGAAAATATAAGAAAGTTTTTAGATAATGATGGGCATATTTAAGGGGCTAACTCTTGTAGATAAATTAATGGATAATTTTTACCTCCATTTTCAAGCTCAAATGCTCCTCCCAACTGCCCCAACCTATCAGAAATAAAAAAAAATTGATATCACTTATAGATAAATGATATATAGCTATCCAGTTGGAACAAGTTGGGAATTGTTTGATAAATTTCCCCATAAATATTTATGATTTCATCAAAGGAATTTAGCTAACAATGGGACATGTGGACAAGAACTATTGAAGCTTATAAAATGTTTTCTATTTTTACTAGTTGGTTCCTTAAAAGTTGCATTAGAAACAAATATCTGTTGAAATAATTTTGTATGAAAATTGAAGAACTGAAACAAGGGTTCATATTTTGTAAGATAGATTGTATTTTTTCATGTATGGAAAATATGATTCAAGTTTTATTCAAAATATTATCCTTTCAAATATTAGTAGTGTGTACTCTTGTGTTATGGTATTTGTCTCATGGGTTATGCATATCTGTTTCATCTATGCAATATTTGAAGTTATATGAGATATCTTGAGGGGATAAATTGAGGATCAATTTACCTTGCATCTAGAAATGTATATTTGGTGTAGATATTTATGGTAGAATCTATTTGTTTTTATCATACCTCTAGTTAGCAAGTTAGATTGTTGCCTGATTTTTCATGTAGTCAAAGTTTTTCTTTGCTATTGAATTATTGAAATATTGTTCCTATTCATGTTCTTAAGTGATAGACATTGTAGTATTCATTTGATGTTATAATATATATTACAACTTTTTTTTTTGGATTTCATGCATCTATGGTTCATTTCTTTTAAGTTGAATCTCGGAGTATCCACAGTAATAATCATACTTGTCAACATTTCAAATCCCAACAGGGATCCATCATCACGACAATTACTGAATGATAATAGAAGAATAGCTTAGTGAGAGGATAAATAGTGTTAAGATATTTTGATTTCAAGGAGATGAGGTCGGCTTAAAATAACGGATTTTAAGTCGACCTCATCTCCTTGAAATCAAAATAGATTAACATTATTTATCCTCTCACTAATATCTTCTTCTATCATCATTCAGTAATTGTCCCGATTATGGATCCCTATTGGGATTTGAAACATTGACAAGTATGATTATTACTGTGGATACTTCGAGATTCAACTTTTTATTTATTCTTCTTTGACTGAGAATTAGTCATATTTTAGTTGTGTTCTTTAGTTGGGAGGTATCTTGTTGATTATAAATGTGAAATATATTGTCTCATAGTCCATTATACAAGAGCTAACATTTTATTAGAACCTTTTAAACCTTTTCTAGTGCCTTCGCATAGTTTTCTATCCAAGAACTATCTCAAGGATACAACAATTATGATGAAGGATTAAAGGAGTTTGGAATGCCATATAGGTTGATGTTGATTTTAACATCCTTGGAAAAATTTTGGAAAAGTGTATGCCCTACAAAATTGGATTCATCCATTTGAAGTAGATTCAAAAACTACAATAGAAAACCTATGACCCTGTTAAATTTTGGGTTGAATTTTTGTCCCTAAACCTTAATCATATGGACTACTAGTGGTCATGAGCAAGCGTTAGTAGAGGAAATGTGATAAAGTGCAGAAGTCGAGTGAGAAGAAGATGCTCTAGATGTATAGATATATAGACATCCATGATTTTTGGTGGAGTGAAAGAGTAATGAATATCATATTTATTCATTCTTGACAATTGGTGGAGTGTCCACTTAAAACATTAGCCATCTCAAAATTTAATACACAATTTATTTCTAGAAATCTCTCATACAAATGTGATAGAGATGACGATAAAAAACTATGAGATGGTGTCGTAAAGACTATAGAAGAAAGATCTGATGTGATTCATAGCACCAAATGCAAAGCTAAAGAGTCACCATATCATTGATGAGTGTGTGATTTGATCTAAAAAATCATGTCTTGCTACATAAATGTGTGATTTGATTATTTAAAAAGGGATGATGTCTTGCTAAAAGAAAGAAAAGTGAAGAGGAAAAATGCCAAAAAATTGTAGAAATAAGCTTAATTAACCAGTTTGTATGGAGGAAATTTCCAAGGGTCAATTGATTTCCAAAAGAAAGTTACAATTCACTTATAAAAAGAGTAGTATTTTGTAGTCTATTGGAGTGGGGGATTTTATTAGACCACAAATCTAAGGTGTGTGCCAGATTATTGATCAGTGCAATTTAATCATCGATATGATTCCAAATCACTAAGATGCAACCAATTCATGGGTTTTCATTTATGTCCATAACTTTTGATCCATGTGATTGCATGGGGATGATACCATATCATTGGTAAGTGAGACCATATCGCTGAGATACAATTTTGTCTTAAGATCCCATTCAGTTTTTGGATTTAAATCTTTAGGTCTTGATCTATGAGTTCATATACTATTTGTAGCTGGTTCATATTGCATGCAGTGAAAATTGTAAATCTGATCTATGCATATTTCTTCCGGCTAGAAGAATCCAAAAAGAAATTGTGTGTATATTGTTATTAATCTAAATGAAGGATCGAAAGGATCTCTCAATGATTTTACTTGGATCTTATTTTTTAAGAAACTATTTTATAAAGCTTAAATATAGGGAAAGTAAATTCATGATTGTTCATTATTGTTCAATACTACATTATGTTGATTTCCTCAACTATATATCCTTGTTAGTGGAGGGAATAAGGTGAATGGAACTTCTTGGTCATGGATACAATTGCAAGGGTATGTTCTTTATTATTAATGTGTAAATTATTTTCCATGGATGTTATTCGATATTCAATGCAGTATATGCTAACGAATTATGCATTTGTTCATTTTTTTAGTAAAGAAACTACATACCTGTGATTAACCCTTTTTATTATTGTTAGACTAGTAGTAATTAGAAGTTAAGAAATGATTGTATAAACATGATAGATTTAAAATGTATTTAATATTTAAAATAACTTAAATGAGAAATTCTCTCTCCAAAGAGTGATTTATTTGCTAGTGACAACCACACCCACATACAAATTGAAATTTCCATATCAAAAGAAAGTATGTCTACTTGCGACTAATGATTGAGTAATTACACCCTGGTTAACATGGGACATTTTCTTGCACCAAAATCAAACTGTAAAAGTTTTTCGACCTTGCATCACAAAAGCAATACCTACCTATAAAATTGTTCCTATAAACTAATTTCTCTTTTTAATCCAAAAATAAATATACTATATAACAATCCATTCCCTATCATTAATATTATGAATTAATTATAATGTCCCAAAAAAATTTATATTTTTTAATTTAAAGTTGGTCGGGAAGTTCACTTATGATTTTAAACAATATTGAGGAGAAGATCATTTAAGTGTGTGTTAACATATTTATTAGAAGAGTATCTTGGTGTTTGTTCACAATTCTTGTTGGGAGAAAATGACATGAATATCAGAATTTCTAAATAATTGAGGTAATCATTATAACTTCACAACAAGTCCTTGAGAGTGGAAAAGCATACACCTAAGTAGGTGGGATGAGTCATGACTTGAGGATCAGTGACAACAACTATCAATCACATGCTCTTTTCCTTGGAATGTCAATTCAAATGCCAAAAAGTGTCTCACTAACATGGCAAGACTACTAGGCATGGTAAGCCTTGTAGAATTGGGTTCATTCATGTGAGGTAACATTAATTAATAGAATTGAAAAAGTAAAGGTGGAAATCCCAAAATGTGTTGACCTTTTTAATACATAAGGTGGTCATATCGAATTATCGTGTTGGGTCTTGAAACTTAAAATCAAACTTCGCAAGGGATGTGAGGACGGTCACTATTATCACCGACATAAGTTTGTTGGGTTGCTTAAAAAAGAAATATTAGGTATGACGATGTAACGCATTTAAAAAAATAAATAAATAAAAAGTTATAATAATGAGGTGAAAGCTTTTCTCATTTTTTATTTGGTAAATATATAAAATTTTGGATGTGGAAAAGCACTAACTAGCTTGTCATAAAATATTAAGTGAGCTTGCATAATGCATAGAATAGAATCTGGTGGATTTGGAGTGTTTTTAAATTTAATATTTTTTATGCATTTTTTTATGATATTTATAAGTTATTGTGAAATATTTAATGTTATTATTTATATATTAATAATAAATTTGATAGTTTCATAAAAATTAATTCTTAATTTTTTATAGTTTGGTATGAGTTAGATGTTGCATGGTATGAGTTAGATGTTGCAGTGATAGGTTAAACGAGATTTAATAAAAAAAATAAAATTATAATTAATTTTTTATAGTTTGGTATGAGTTAGATGTTGCATGGTATGAGTTAGATGTTGCAGTGATAGGTTAAACGAGATTTAATAAAAAAAATAAAATTATAATATCGATTTAATTTAGAAAGTAATCAAAAGTAAAAATTAAGAAAAATATTAAGTCGATTTAATTTTATATTGTAAATAGATGAATTAATAAATTATTAACCCATTGTTATATTTTTTTTTAAAGTTTAGTTTATATGATAATTCATGAATTTAGAACAAAGAGTTACTGACTAATAAAGAGTTATTGACTATCTTTAGCCTCCCACATGGGATATTGGTCCAGAGATATAATAATTGTTGGTCGATCACTATCCAAAAAAGAGTTGATGAAGAGAAACCATGCTTATAGAGAGTTTTGTTGTCCCATATAGGGGAAATCTAGCTGAAGAAAAAACAAAATTATGGATATTGTCCTATGTGTCTACATGCCTAGGCTTTAACAATATCTATCTAAAAAAGAAAATGATTGTCCCATAAGTGGGAAAACCAAACTCTAAAAAAATCACTAGAGAGGCCAAAACTCTTAGTAGATTAATCATAACAACAACAAAGAGAAATATGTAATTCATGAAGACAAGGAGGTGTCCAAATCGATGGGGTGGTTAATGACCTTGCAATTTGGTGTCATTGGTGGGTTGGAGGTGAGCCCATTTCAAGTTGAGTTAGAAGACCCTCCACATCCATCATAAAAACTTTAGCTCCTTCAATGTGTGCATGAGGTTTTCCTAGACTTCCATTTGATCGATAAGAACTTTCCCCAAAAGTAACTTGACATGCCAATAGAGATAAAAAAATATATAGGTAGTGATTTTGATGGCTCCTAATGTTCCCACTATCTGAGATCCGACATGCAAAACCATCCATAAACTCTAAGACTAGAATTCTTCAATGCTCATGGAAATATTTCTCCTCTACCACATTGATTGTCCACTAGAATTTTGGTAGGTTGTGAGCTTGATAATGGTAGGCTGAGGACTTAATGCAGAACCAAGTGTGTGATCCTCTTATATTTCCATGACCTCCACTTCCATCGCCTCCACATCCCCTATAGTAGTAAGCTTATTAGTGTGTCAAAAAAACCAAGGGAAAGAAGAATCTAACATAATTAAAGAGGCTCGAAGTAAAAGCTCACAAGAAATGAAAAAATAAAAATAAAAAAATAATATCATAAATGATATGTACTAAATATTTTTCCATAAAATCAATTTCTTAAATTTAATTTCTTGTATACTTAAAAATCTAGAATTAATATAAATATATTAGTTATTAATATAAATATATTAAAAACTAATATATTTAAACCCAAAAACAACATTATTTAAAAATAAATAATATAATATTAATAAATATATTTACTTAAAGATTTCTTTATAGAAATTTATCCATCTCTCTTTATCAATAATTATTATCATGCCTTATATAAATTTAACCGAATTGTTAATGCTCGCAAATTTTTAATTATTAAATATTTATATAATTGGTTTTCACATTTTTATTTTTAATCATAGTTGTTTTGAACATTATTGTGTCATTTTCTCCAACACAATGTTACTTTTCATGTCATTTACACTATGAATTTACATGGCCTAAGCAATGAATTTATAGTGGTAATTTCATCTTGAATCCCTAATGCCATCTCTAACACAACGTTACTTTTAACATCATGTGCATTTTGAGTATAGGTGATCTAAACAATAATACATTTATAGTGGTGGTTTCATCTTGAATTCATGTGATTCTCCCACTACGATGTCATTTTCTCTAGCATGGTGTTACTTTCAACAACATATGCCTCATGTGAATGAGGATGATCATATTAAAGTAGTGGAGCCCCATATTAATAAAGAAAGAATATAGGTTCCAATTATCCTTTGTAATCTATTATGTTGTATACATACTAAATAACTATTTCTATAGAACTATGACTAGTAGTTATATGGCATCTCCATAACATTACTTCTCAATGCCTTTGGTTTTCAAAGGTTTTGTGTTACATGATGAAGAGGTAGCTCGCCTTTCTATTCATTTATTTTCGTACATCATCGTACATTTTAGGAATTGTCGACGAATTCATTTCCATGTTTTGCATGGTTTAGCTTTAATATATATATATGTAAACAAAAAAAAGTTAAAGATAAATCGTATGGCGTAAGTTATAGAATTTATTTTTACCAGTGATTGTATGACTACTTTCAATGTCTATGTATATAGGCATATAATGTTGGTTTGGTGGTATAAGTAAAATCAACACATAACATTGATGTTATAGGTTATCATATATAAAAGAAAATACACTCTAAAGCAAATAATTTATTGGTGGACTTAAAATCTCAAAACTTTAAAAACAAGAGGAATAATTGTGATGTAATGTAGTGTCTATTTCTATCACTAATTAATTGACTAAAGGTTTTTTAATCATAATGAATGTTTTCCGCACAAAGCTCTTCACATAGTGAAATATTTCCACACCAAGCTCTCCTCACAAGTGCTTGTTAATAACAAATATTAGTGTGTCGTGATGTTCTGCATTTCTTTATACGTTCTCTATCTGCATCAAATTAAAAGTTGTGTTCTCGTAATAAAAGCTCTCAGCACAAACTTTTCGCATAAATCTCTTTGTAGAATGAAGCTCTCCACACAAACATTTATTAACAACAAATACGAGTGTGTCACGATGTTCTGCACTTGCATATGCATTCTCTCTCCGCGCAGTTCTTTCACATCATTATTATTATATATTATTGGTAATATTTTAATACTAAATAATCCATATCTCTATATTTTGAATGTCGTTAATTAATTGATTAAAGGTTGTGCAGAGTGAAGATAAAACTCGGCACAATGAAATCTCTTTTTGCATAATGAAAGTTATCCATTCAAATCTCTCTGCACAGTAAAATCTCTTCACATAATGAAATCTCTCTGCACAACAAAATCTCTCTGCACAAAATCTTTGCATAATGAAAGCTCCCTACACGAATGTCAACAAAGACATCTAAGAGACCGAGTCTAGAAGTATGAAGAATAGTGATTTTTCCACACTCCCACAAAATCAACTTCATCCATACTAAAGAGTATGCACTCTAGATCTGACCCTGCTTCTACTGTTAATTAAATGATTAAAGGTTGTGCTCTTATAATGAAAGCTCTTCGCACAGTGAAAGCTATCCGCACAAAGATCTTCGCACAAGCATTTGTTAATGACAAATACAAATATGCCATGATGTTCCACAGCGCTGCATTCATTCTCTCTCCAAATCATTATTATTATATATTATTGTTAATACTTTAATATTAAATAATTCACATGTTTGTATTTTGAATATCGTTATCTTTACCCCTAATTAATTAATTAATTAAAGGTTGTGCTCACATAATGAAAGCTCTCCGCATAGTGAAATATTTCCGTATAAATCTCTTTGCAGAATGAAACTTTACACAAATGTTGGCAAATATGTCTTAGAGATCGAGTGCGGAAGTGCAGAGAATAGTGATTGTTCTGCACTCCCACACAATCAATTTCTTCCCCGCTAAAGACTTTGCACTCTAGATCTGGCCCAGTCTCTACTGCTAATTAATTGATTAAAGGTTGTACTCTAATAATGAAACATCTCCACATAAGAATTTGGTGATAACAAATACAAGTGTGCCATGATGTTCCACACTTCCATATGCCTTCTCTCTCTGCACAGTTCTTCAACATCATTATTATTATATATTATTGGTAATATCTTACTATTAAATAATCGATATCTTTGTATTGTGAATACCACTAATTAATTGATTAAAGGTTGTGTGGAGTGTGGATAAAACTCTGCATAATGAAAGATCATCGCACAATGTGTTGGGTGTGGAGCCTGATTATCTTCTATATTTAAAGGTTTTAGCCGAATGTATACCCGAGGGAGACTGTACACCCCTCCATGCGGGGGGGACTTGCCGCCCTCCCCCCCCTCCCACGGGGGTCTAGGGCGGTAAAACTCCCCCGGATAGGGGGTCTGGGGGTCTGGGGGCCAGTGGTCCCCCAGCGGGGGTTCAGGGGCAGCGCCCCTGAAGCTAAAAATAGATGTAAATTTGCATTGTAAAAGTGTAGTAATTTCTAGTCAATCTGGGCCGTTCATTAGGCGGATGATCTGACGATAGAATTTATGTTTAATTTAGGGTTTTTTGCCCTAGAAAGCAACCCCTCACTGTATATGAGGGAATTGTATTGTGTTTATGGATATCTATATTCTGAGTGAGGAAGAGAGAGGAGATTGAGAGCGAAGAGGGTGTTACAGCGGATCTGTTGTATGTTGTATCTCTTCAATTTGCTGGATAATATATAAGGAAGGTCTGGTTGTTTCTTCATGGGCGTAGCCCAAACTGGGTGAACCATGTATATCTGTGTCTCTCTTGTTTTATGCGTTTTCTGTTTTTATATTTTTGCAATATTTTATGTGTTCCATTGCTCTGTAATATATAATTTTCTAACACAATGAAATATATTTTTGCATAATGAAAGTTATTTGCTCAAATATCTTTGCATAATTGAACTTCTCCGCACAATGAAATATCTTTGCACACAACTCTCTGCATAATGAAAGCTCTCCGTACAAATGTCGGTGATAGCATTTCAGACACGAATTGTGGAAGTGTGAAGAATGGTGATTTTTCCACACTCCCACAAAATCAACTTCTTCGGCACTAAAGTCTCTGCATTCCATATTTTTTCTTAGAACGCGCGGAAGTGAAGGGCTCTGTTTGAGTGCAGAGAATGAGCACGAAAAAGTTCAAAGCCAACATAAAATGCCACAAAATCAACTTCTCCACACTTCAAAGCCAACATACAATACCAAATCTCATTTATCAAATTTAATGTCGCATATTTTACTCGTTTCTAGTGTAGTTTAACAATAGTGTTTATAACATATTATATTATGTACTCATTCTAATGATAACAAGTAATGTACAAGTTGTTTAAAGAATTTAGTACTAGAGCATGTGAGAAAGGACAAGTGTGTTATATGAGAAAACTATGTGGAGACGGTAATCTTTACAAAGATGTAGAAACTTGGAATTCACACCAAGCATTGAAGAATTAATTAATGCTTAGCGGTGCTATTGATATCTATTCAGTGAATTGATATGCAACCATGTTACCTCTCAAATGCTTAATAACATTTACATTGATGCACTTTGTAATGATTTTTGGTTGCAAACATATCAATAAAATATTATCTATAGATATTACAAAATACTCTTTTTGATACTTATTCAGTGAATTCAAGTATACATAGTTCTTTTAAAAGAGTGTCATTTAGCATTTGATAAAATCTTTCTAGATTAGAGAACAAGGGATGAGTTTTGATTGGAGATATTGTTGGTTCTAGTGCTAGTGTAGTTGGTGCAGGTGGTGTTGGTGTTGGTGATGGGTAGTTTGTATCTACATGTGACCAGTGAGAGAGGTTAGTCATAGAAGAAGGATATGTGGAGGATTACATTTTACGAGTTAGAGATTAGGTTGGAGGCTAAGTGGTGGTTATGGAAATGGACCTGCATCTGTTTAGAACAGAATAGTTTTTGGGAAAGTAATGATCCTGGGATTTTTCTAGATCTTGAAAGTTTTGCTAAGATGTTATCGATACTGTAATCTTTCCTTTTTTTGGCATAAAATGGTACTTAGTTTCATTTACATATGCTTACAACAATGTCAATTGTTTGATCTTTTCCTTTTCCATCTTATTTGATTATTTCGGTCAATTGAAGTTTTTTTGAAATACACGAATGAATAGATAAACATAAACAACTCTGCATACACCGCCTTTGCAAACATTGATAAACATGTGTCAATTTCAACATTAATTGTAGTTGCAATATTCAATTTTAGAGTTGTTAATGTCTAATCTATTTAGAATAGTAAAATTTCGTAATTTAATTTTCAAAGCTATGTTTTTTTATAGCAGAACTTCCTTGTGCAGGGCTTTCATTGTGCATAATAAGCTTATAATAGTTTTGGAATGATAGTTTTTAGCTTTACATAAGATGGTAGAAACAATACCAAGTCATAAGCTGCTACTTAATTGACTTAATTGAGTGAATAGAGTTCATTTAATATTTGAAAACTATGAGTTCAATTGACAAATGTGAAATCACTAATGCATAACTAGCCAATAACAAAACATGTTTACATAGAAAATATCTTGAATACACATTGGTTCACTGAGTAAATGTCGAAAATAATTACATTAATTGGCAAGAGAGATTTAGTTAATCAAAATAGAATGTGATTTAGGATATTAATAAATAGTATCTCGATATCGATTTCTAAAGCGTGTAAAATGGATCAATCATGAAACGTAATCGTATCAATTGGATTATCTCGAATTGGAATTTAAGTAAAACATATATGATTTAAAGTAATCAATTTCATAATATTTTTTTTCTGATTAAAGATCAAGCAAATCAGTACTAGAAAAATTGATGATGATCATTGGTTAATGAATACCATTAAAATCAATAGTAGTTAAATGTCCTTTCTTAACTTAGATGTCAATTCGTGATTTAGATGGCTTATACATGATTTAGATGGCTTATAACCTTTAACACATTAGATGTAGGCCTTTTGGTTGTGAAATAAATTTGTCAATTTCCATCTTGTTGTAGAATCATTAGTGCTAAAGTCAGCACTGAAATTTCTAGGGAATTGAATTTCTTTGTTTGTTTATAAACTAATAAATGTTTTCAAGATTTGCTTTATAATTTTTCTATTGTTATTTTAATTTATTATTAAGAGTGAAACAAATGGCTCAAAGAAACAATGGAAGAAGCACACATGAATAGGTACAAGTAGTGAGGCAAGATATCTTAATGCTCAGCCAAGATATCTTAATGCTTAGTCAAGACATATTAATGTTGATGGATAAGGTATTGGAACTTCAACAAACATTTAGGCGGTTCAAAGATGAATCGGACATCATAAGAATGTTGTTTAAAGAGCTCTCGCAAAACATGAATAAAGCAATCAAATCTTCGTTTTGGTAGCATAATCAATAAAAATTTTAATCTCCAAGAATAATGATTGATTAATAATGAAATCGTTACTAAAATTTGTTATTTTCTCAACCAATTTCGAAATTCATTATATGCTAAAGGCTATATATTGTAATATTCTAGGCACAGTAAAAAAAACATATTGAAATATTGTGAAATACACATGTATTTATAGACGAAAATTATTTTATAAGTTATGTTATCGTTTTTCTTATTCAGTTTGTAGATTTGTTTCAACTCTATATGATAATGATTTGTTTAGATATTTGCTTAAATTTTACATGAAATAACTTATTTTATAGAAATAATTGCAAATATAATAAATCAATAAAACAATGTAAGAAATCACATTGGAAAGTGATGCAGGAGCATCCGAGTGAAGAGGCGATAGCTGGGAGATGTTTTTTATTTTCATTTTATTTTAAAAAAAATGGAGGAAAACACTTCAAGTTTTTGTTTCATTTAGTTTCATTTGGTGTCATTTAAAATTAAGGCTGACTTGGCCATTGTTAGTTTTTAAATTAGACAAAATAGGATTAGTTAGGAACTTGTTTAAAGAAACTGTTTAGCAACTGAAAAGAAACTGAGGAACAGTTCCTCAAACTGTAAAGAAACTACTAATATTGTATTGAAAAGGAAAAATGAGGGAGGATGGAGGGGCTGCCATCCAGAAGGGAGAGAGAGGCTAGAAGTTGTAACCCAAAATTATTTGAATTTCTATGATAGTTAACAATTCAAAATCTGTAATCTAGTAAAGTAGATTAAATTTCATTACGTTCTATGTACATAGATGTTTCAGGCATCAAAATGAAAGCAAGACAATGAAACCATTTTTTTTCAAAAGATTCAAACAAGCATCAACAAGCATTCTATAACAAGCAGCATTACAAGACCGAGAACCAAAAAGAGGTACACCAGCATATAGATTTATTTTCTCAACAAAACAAATCCAAGGTACTATTACATTCTGCATTTAAACAAAAAGCATTTCCTGTACATGGAATTTTTCATTTTTCATTCAATAAAAATTCACTGTACAAAATCTGAAATCTAGAAATCGTGGAGGGTTCCAAACCCATGAAACCAAAACACATTATAATCCATAGGCTAGGCCTAATTCTAATAGCGAGTGCATGAACACCTCAAAGATCACACACAGTTACAAAGGAACCAAAATCTCAAAGGTATAGCCGAATTACAGACAAGAGCAAGCGACAGAACAACTGCAAACTAGACACATAACAAAGCAAGCAAGAAACCGATACAACCACGGAAAGACCCTACCCAGGTTTCCCTAAGCCCTTGAACAGTGCCCAGGACGAAGTTGTGCAGCAGCGCTTCCCTAGAAGGGCCTACACACCAACATAGAGCAGGGCACCAGTCAATATTGAGCCACAAGAGTAAAAAAAACAACGGTGAATAGCCAACTGGAAGGAGAATGAGGACTTTACCTCAAGAAGAACCACTTTCATGATGGAAGACGAGAGCCGAGACCCACAACAGAGGGTTTCCACTAGTGGCTAAGCCATGGACACGTTCTACCTGCTCACTAAGGAGCCAGAGTGTTGGGACCTTTAAAAACAGGGAGTGAAATTGAAATTGGAAGGGGGAGTTTAACTAAGACAGAGGGCACCAGGTCATCCTATGCAGCCGCCAACTAGGGACCTGAGATTTGCAGAGCCAAACCATAACCAGACCCCACATCAACAAACAAATCACCACAAACCAAATAGAGACGAGATTGAAGCAAATAACAGAGACAAACAAACTTGCGAGAGGAAGAAGACCTAAAACCCTCCAAACACCAGAGCAATCAGTTTCTACAGAGAACGAGTAGAGGCACATCACCAATAAACCACAGAGAACCAACAAAGCACATTAAATCACCATACAGAGAAAACAAGGCAAAATACTTACCATCCATCGTAAATACCAGGTGAGAACACAAAGCACCCGCAGAGCCAAACCATCGCAAAGGAGAAATTACCTCCAAACAACCGCAATGAAAGTGATAACCCATAGTCGCAAGCCTGAGGTCAGTACAGAGGGTGGACAACAAACATTAAATCGCAATAAAGTCACACACCGCAAAATCCTACCACCAAAATTAACTCAAACCGAAGGATTAAACGGTCACAGCCACATGTCCCTCCTCGGCATCGCCACCAATTTTTGGTATCAGAGCAGGTTGTCCTTTCTCTCAGTAAAAATGGAGGTAGGAAGAAGGGGTCGAGGAAGAGCCATCAGAAGAGTAGTAGATGAAGGGCTACGAGAATAAATTAGGAATTTAACTGTAGGTTTAGCAATAGTGGAAGTAGGAAGGTGTAGAGATTCGGAAGGTGGGGATAACAGTGAGGAGGAAAACATAGCCACGACGGATGGGTCAGATGACGAAGGACCAGAAATTAAACTATTGAGGCCAGTTTTGTTGGCTAGCAACAAGCCAAGACAGGAGCTCTCTAATTATGATGCCAGTTTTTCCACAGAGACATTATTAGACTGGATAAGTGAACTAGATAAATATTTTGAGTATGAAGAAATCAGCGAAGACAAGAGGATCAGGTTTGTTGTCACCAAATTGAAGGGACATGCAGCTCTATGGTGGGACAGTGTATAGGTAGAAAGGAGGAGATTAAACAAACCATTGATTAAAAAATGGGATAGGATGGTTGCTAGAATGAATAGCAAGTTTTTGCCTAAAGATTATCAAATTTCCCTTTATAGACAAGTACAGAACCTGAAGCAGAGAATGATGCTTGTGAAGGAATATACTGAAGAATTTTATAAAGTTAACCTAAGAGCTAGTTATGTTGAAGATACCCCTAAGAAAAAAACGAGGTTTGTGAATGGTCTATGGATGGAGATCCTAGATGAAATTAGTATTCTTTCCCCTAAGATCATAGAGGAAGCTTATCAGAGTGCTTTGAAGGCAGAGGAAAATATTGCTAGGAAACAAAATGCCAGAAGAGGACGTGGTTTTGGTAGAGGTTGGGAACAGACCTTTGGAAGAGGTAAGACTGCCAACAGCAATGAAGAGGGCAGTGGTTCAAATACTTTGGGACAGAGTGAAAGGGAAGGTAACACCAGAGGAGGAAGGTCATACCAGCAAGGAAGAGGTAATGGCAGAGGCAGAGGAAATGCCTATCAGTGTTACAAGTGTCACAAGTGGAGACAGAGGTCCTTTGAATGTCCTGAAAATGAATAAACTGGGCAGAGGGGAGCATATGTCGCTCGGCCTGATGAAGTGGAGGCACCGCTACAGGAGGTGGAAAATACGCCAGAGGCTGGGGAAGCCTTGGTGTTGAACAAGGTATTATTAAAACCAGCTAAGGAAGTAGCTGATCAAACACAGAGAAAAGCATTGTTCCAAACTGTATGCAAGTCACATGGGAAGTGCTACAAATTAATTATAGACAGTGGAAGTACTGATAATCTAGTAGCTACTGAAATGCTAGGAAAATTGGGTTTGAAGAAGTTGAAGCACCCAACTCCATGAAGGGTGTCGTGGTTGTAGAAAGGCCACCAACTATTGGTCGATGAGCAGTGTGACGTGGAGTTTCATATTGGCAAGTAGAATGACAAGGTGACTTGTGATATAATGCCTATGGACGTGTGCCATATTTTGTTGGGTAGACCATGGAAGTATGATAGGAAGGTCATCCATGATGGGGCAACAAATTGTTTCAAGTTTGTTAAAGATGGGATAAAACATACCCTAGTGCCCATGAAGGAAGAGGATGTTGCAAAAACTAGTGGGACAAAAGTGTTGGGCTAATTTATTAACATAAATTAACACAAGTATTTAATTATCAATCTGGGTTTGTAAAACTTGGAGGAAAATCCATAGTATATGGACATCAGATATAATCAAGTTTAGAAGATAAAATTTGAAGATTTAAAGAAGTACATATTACAAATGTAAACCTATTTTAACAATTTCTAATTCATTTATGTATTATATGAGGGAAGAGGCTCCTAACTTAGGAGAACCAAGTTGTCCTTCCCTACAATACTACTTTCATGAAGATAAATCTAAGAGCACTAATTAACAATGGTTTATGATGCAGAAGATGTAAAAGAAGAGGCTCCTAACTAAGGAGGTCCAGATTGTCCTTCTTCACAATCCTACTATATCACAATCACCATTGTTTCAAACCAGAAATGTAGAAATAACTTCAAATAAGAAATGGAGAATGAAATTCAGTTTTAGTTCAAAGATCAAATAGAAGGGGAATTTAACTTAAATTCCTGTGTGTCCCTTCATATGTAGATTAGAATTAAACCAATATTCATTCATCAATTATCACACATCTAAATACATTTGAAACAAGAACTAATCTATGAAAACTATGAAAATTGAACCAAGAAGTGCACTTAACTTGGTGTGGGGGCCCTCCACCCTTGCCTTGCACACTTGAATAAATCTCAGCTACAACCACTTCAATAAATCAAGCAAGCATGAACAACAAATTGAAATGAAACAAGTTCTTCAAATTAGCTTCAAACTCCCAAGTGTCTCAGCATAAAATTATACAAAAGTTACATAAAAATTATATATTTATAAGCCATCAAAGTCTTGGCTTTAAATAGAGGTTTTATGAAACAAACTGATCTATATTATCTCTAACACTCATATCTACTCATATCCACCTATCTAAGTCGAACTCATCCAATTCATCCCAAGAAATATGGTCAATCCCATAAAATCTCAAAACTGCCCTATTTCCTAGGGATTTTCTGGTGACTAGCCATGTTTGACCAGCCTGTACTGCGCCTAATAAAGCTTGTTCTGACCGAACCAAGTGGAGTTAGCTTACTCCTAGTTCCCAATATTTCCATTCGTGCATCCAACTCGAGCCCACGTGTCCTGCAAATATGTTATCCATATAGCTATTACGGGAATTTCTGATTCAGTCCAAAATTGCACTTGAAACTCAATTTTCATAAAAACTTCTAGAAATTGCAAAATTAAAATTAAACACCTGAATATGCATAAAATACATCAAAATTAGATGGATGTGATGGAAAATGGATGGAAAATATAAATATTAAGTAAGTTTCCTTAAGCAAAAATAGACCAAGACTGAGGGCCAACATCTCCCCCATGCGGATCTTCAAGCATGTCCTCATGCTTGCTTCTTACTTTTGAATTTTTACTTCTTTATGCTGACTGATCTGTTGATGTATTTGTGGCTCTGTCCCTTGAAGATGAAGCTTTCTCTTGAGCTACCTGTAAAAGGATATCGATGCCTTCATGTACTTCTTCTCTTTTCTTGTAGATGACATTCTTTACCTATTCGTGGAAAAATTATGGCTTGGGCTATGTATTCTGGAGTGATGGGAACAAGAATGTGTCTGATGTGTGATGAGGTTTTACCATCAACATAAAAATTCAAAAACTTTACACTATTCCTCCTCTGATGATAAAATGCTAGTATATCATTCTGGATGAGCAGCTTCAGAGAAGGCAACAAATAAAACTTGAATTTTGCAATACATTCTGACATAGGATTCATGTTCCTCTCAAATTAGCAATATCAGCAACTTAAGAATTCAATATCCAGTTGTCCTTACATCTCACTAAAAGAAGCAATTTTTTTATGTCTAGGCATTCACTTTCAATTTAGCCACTGGTTTACCCACGCAATCTGCAAAATAGAAGTTGAAAGAACCATAAAAATATCCCAAATAGAAATGAATTCGAGAAAACTGCCCCCATGGAGCCTAATTAGGCTCATTCTAAAGAAAACCCATGTTTTCATTTTTCAAATTTCAGTTTCATTTTCCCAGAAAAAGCAATGAAAAATAGTGGCTTCTTAAAATTGAGATGCATTTCTGAAATTGAATGATCATTCAATTTGAAATCAATTTTTCTCTTCAAATGCTTCTCTAGTATCCTGCTTACCTCTTTTCTAATGCCCTTGACAAAGAGATGAAACAAATCCTCAAAAATATGAACTTACTGCTTCTGTAAACACAAAATTTTGATATAGAAAGATTATAAAAACATAATAAACATGTTTTTATTATTCTTTTTCCTTACATTCTATCCTCTGTTTCATCAAAATTTAAAAAAACTCCTTTTTCTCTGTCTTTGCAGCAATATTGTCCCTATTTGTCAACACTCTGCTTTGTTCATGCAAACCAAATATCCATCTTTATACACACTTCTGTAAGAAAGAAATTGAACTCTGTTTTGGAAAAGAAATATACAAAAAAATGAAATCATATAATAATTCCTCCTTTCGATTTTCGTTTTTCTTAACATATTCCTATGACATCAAACTAGAGTTGCTTCCTCATTTTCTTCTTGTGGAATTGAAGCCATTGTATGTGCACTCGTACCTTATTGTTTATACAATCAACGTGCAGTAACCAATATACAACACTTCACTGCTTATAATCAATGAATTGCTTTTCACATTATAAACCCTGTATGTTGTTTTCGTTGATCATTTCCATTATGAAATCAAACTGAAACTCCTGTCACAGTGTTTGATAAATAAAAATGAACAAGTGTAGTGGTAAACTTCGTTGGCTATACGTTTTACAAAACTACACAAAATTCCTCATTTCATGCAATCAAAATTTATGAGCAGACTCTGTTTTGAATTCTCGTGGAAGATTTTTCATGCACAACTGAGTTCATTTCGTTTTGCTACCTCCTACAGTTAACAAAACATTTATCCCCAGCTATGTCACAGTTTTATTGATTGTGCAAGTAAGTCCACTGCCTGTGCATTTAAACTCACTCTGTATTGAACACTTTGTTTTATTAACAAACTTGGTGATTTCATGGAGGATTGAAATCGATTTACCTGATGAAGTGCCGTGATTCCTCTCCTATGTTTCATAACATTTTCCACTGTTAAGCGCTCTTATTTGCTGATTGGTGGCATAGATTTTTAAATAAATAACAGACAGTCCATATCTCCCGAATGGTGGCATAGATTTTTAAATAAATAATAAACAGAAGTTGTGTGCTTTCATATCCCGGAGATCTTTAGAAAAATCCCGAGATTTCCTCATGAACCTCTGTTGCATTTATTAAAGAGAATCAAGCTGTCGATCTTACCTTCGTTTACAAAATATCTCTCTCAGTCTATTCTGCTTGAACTTACACGTCAGCCAGATCTCTTGACTTATCCCTCAGTCATCTCCACTTATTCTTCTTATCTCTCCAGCCCCTCAACGCTATATTTTACCTTCACTTCTTTTGTCAAAACGTTTTACTTCCCTCAACTGTTGGCCAATGGCATCTACTGTTTTCTTGAGCCTCTCAATGGCTGTGATGGCAATAAATTTACGGTTCTAAGCTTCAACAATGGCAGATGTATTCTCTGTTGAACGCACAACGTTTATTTTTGTTATTTCAAAAATGTTTTAACCGTTGTAGCCTATTCTTTAACATCATTTTTTAGATCTTGTCTTGCAAGTGGATTTGGTAGTTATTTTTTTTTTACTTTTTTGTTTTTTGTTTTTGTTGGGGGGTTTTGTTTTGGGAATCTAATTTTAGGATCTCTATTTCTAAGCATAAAGAAACATAACTAAGAGAAATGTATACTAACTAATTTTTTTAGTGTTTTTGTTTATTTTCTATTTGAATATGCTGATAATTACCTCCCCGGTAACGGCGCCAAAATGTTGGGCTAATTTATTAACATAAATTAACACAAGTATTTAATTATCAATCCAGGTTTGTAAAACTTGGAGGCAAATCCACAATATATGGACACAAGATATAATCAAGTTTAGAAGATAAAATTTGAAGATTTAAAGAAGTACATATTACAAATGTAAACCTATTTTAACAATTTCTAATTCATTTATGTAATATATGAGGGAAGAGACTCCTAACTTAGGAGAACCAAGTTGTCCTTCCCTACAATACTACTTTCATGAAGATAAATCTAAGAGCACTAATTAATAATGGTTTATGATGCAGAAGATGTAAAAGAAGAGGCTCCTAACTAAGGAGGTCCAGATTGTCCTTCTTCACAATCCTACTATATCATAATCACCATTGTTTCAAACCAGAAATGCATAAATAACTTCAAATAAGAAATGGAGAATGAAATTCAGTTTTAGTTCAAGATCAAATAGAAGGGGAATTTAACTTAAATTCCTGTGTGTCCCTTCATATGTAGATTAGAATTAAACCAATATTCATTCAAAAATCATCACACATCTAAATACATTTGAAACAAGAACTAATCTATGAAAACTATGAAAATTGAACCAAGAAGTGCACTTAGCTTGGTGTGGGGGCCCTCCACCCTTGCCTTGCACACTTGAATAAATCTCAGCTACAACAACTTCAGTAAATCAACCAAGCATGAACAACAAATTGAAATGAAACAGGTTCTTCAAATTAGCTTCAAACTCCCAAGTGTCTTAACATGAAATTATACAAAAGTTACATAAAAATTATATATTTATAAGCCATCAAAGTCTTGGCTTTAAATAGAGGTTTTATGAAAAAAACTGATCTATATTATCTCTAACACTCACATCTACTCATATCCACCTATCTAAGTCGAACTCATCCAATTCATCCCAGGAAATATGGTCAATCCCATAAAATCTCAAAACTGCCCTATTTCCTAGGGATTTTCTGGTGACTAGTCATGTTTGACCAGCCTTGACTGCGCCCAATATAGCTTGTTATGACCGAACCAAGTGGAATTAGCTAAGTCCTAGTTCCCAAGCTTTCCATTCATGCATCCAGCTCTAGCCCAAGTGTCCTGCAAATATGTCATCCACATAGCTATTACGGGAATTTCGGATTCAGTCCAAAATTGCACTTGAAACTCAATTTTCATAAAAACTTCTAGAAATTGCAAAATTAAAATTAAACACCTGAATATGCATAATATACATCAAAATTAGATGGATGTGATGGAAAATGGATGGAAAATATAAATATTAAGTAAGTTTCCTTAAGCAAAAATAGACCAAAACTGAGGGCCAACATCTCCCCCTTGTTGATCTTCAAGCATGTCCTCATGCTTGCTTCTTCCTTTTGACTTTTTACTTCTCTATGCTGACTGATCTGCTGATGTACCTATGGCTCTGTACCTTGAAGATGAATCTTTCTCTTGAACTACCTATAAAAGGATATCGATGCCTTCATGTACTTCTTCTCTTTTCTTGTAGATGACATTCTTTACCTATTAGTGGAAAAATTATGGCTTGGGCTATGTATTCTGGAGTGATGGGAACAAGAATGTGTCCGATGTGTGATGAGGTTTCACCATCAACATAAAAATTCAAAAACTTTACACTATTCCTCCTCTGATGATAAAATGCTGGTATATCATTCTGGATGAGATGCTTCAGAGAAGGCAACAAATAAAACTTGAATTTTACAATACGTTCTGACATAGGATTCATGTTCCTCTCAAATTAGCAATATCAGCAACTTAAAGGATCCAATATCCAGTTGTCCTTACATCTCACTAAAAGAAGCAATTTTTTTATGTCTAGGCATTCACTTTCAATTTAGCCACTGGTTTACCCACGCAATCTGCAAAATAGAAGTTGAAAGAACCATAAAAATATCCCAAATAGAAATGAATTTGAGAAAATTGCCCACGTGGAGCCTAATTAGGCTCATTCTGAAGAAAACCCATGTTCTCGATTTTCAAATTTCAGTTTCATTTTCCCAGAAAAAGCAATGAAAAATAGTGGCTTCTTAAAATTGAGATGCATTTATGAGATTGAATGATCATTCAATTTGAAATCAATTTTCCTCTTCAAATGCTTCTCCAGTATCCTGCTTACCTCTTTTCTGATGCCCTTGACAAAGAGATGAAACCAATCCTCAAAAATATGAACTTACTGCTTCCGCAAACATAAAATTTTGATATAGAAAGATTATAAAAACATAATAAACATGTTTTTATTAGTCTTTTTTGTTACATTCTATCCTTTGTTTCATCAAAATTCAAAAAACTCCTTTGTCTCTGTCTTTGCAGCAATATTGTCCCTGTTTGTCAACACTCTACTCTATTCATGCAAACCAAATATCCATCTTTATACACACTTCTGTAAGAAAGAAATTAAACTCTGTTTTGGAAAAGAAATATACAAAAAAACGAAATCATATAATAATTCATCCTTTCGATTTTCATTTTTTTAACATATTCCAATGACATCAAACTAGAGTCGCTTCCTCATTTTCTGATTGTTGAATTGAAGCCATTGTATGTGCACTTGTACCTTATTTTTTATACAATCAACATGCAGTAACCAATGTACAACACTTCACTGCTTATAATCAACGAGTTGCTTTTCACATTATAAACCCTGTACGTTGTTTTCGTTGATCATTTCCATTATGAAATCAAACTGAAACTCCTGTCACGCTGTTTGATAAATAAAAATGAACAAGTGTAGTTGTAAACTTGGCTGGCTATACGTTTTAAAAAACTACACAAAATTCCTCATTTCATGCAATCAAAATTTATGAGCAGACTCTGTTTTGAATTCCTGTGGAAGATTTTTCATGCACAACTGAGTTCATTTCGTTTTGTTACCTCCTACAGTTAATAAAACGTTTATCTCCAGCTATGTCACAGTTTTATTGATTTTGCAATTAAGCCCACTGCCTGTGCATTTAAACTCACTTTGTATTGAACACTCCGTTTTATTAACAAACTTGGTGATTTCATGGAGGATTGAAATCGATTTACTTGATGAAGTGCCGTGATTCCTCTCCTGCATTTCATAACGTTTTCCACTGTTAAGTGCTCTTATTTGCTGATTGGTGGCATAGATTTTTAAATAAATAACAGACAGTCCATATCTCCCGACTAGTGGCATATATTTTTAGATAAATAATAGACAGAAGTTGTGTGCTTTCATATCCCGGTGATCTTTAGAAAAATCCCGAGATTTCCTCATGAACCTCTATTTCATTTATTAAAGAGAATCAAGCTGTCGATCTTACCTTTGCTTACGAAATATCTCTCTCAGTCTATTCTGCTTGAGCTTACACGTCAGCCAGATCTCTTGACTTATCCCTCAGTCATCTCCGCTTATTCTTCTTATCTCTCCAGCTCCTCAATGCTATATTTTACCTTCACTTCTTTTGTCAAAATGTTTTACTTCCCTCAACTGTTGGCCAATGGCATCTACCGTTTTCTTGAGCCTCTCAATGGTTGTGATGGCAATAAATTTATGGTTTTGAGCTTCAACAATGGCAGATGTCTTCTCTGTTGAATGCACAACATTTATTTTTGTTATTTCAAAAATGTTTTAACCGTTGTAGCCTATTCTTTAACATCATTTTTTAGATCTTGTCTTGCAAATGGATTTGGTAGTTATTTTTTTTTTATTTTTTTGTTTTTTGTTTTTGTTGGGGGGGTTTGTTTTGGGAATCTAATTTTAGGATCTCTATTTCTAGGCATAAAGAAACATAACTAAGATAAATGTATACTAACTAATTTTTTAGTGTTTTTGTTTATTTTCTATTTGACTATGCTGATAATTACCTCCCCGGTAACAACGCCAAAATGTTGGGCTAATTTATTAACATAAATTAGCACAAGTATTTAATTATCAATCCAAGTTTGTAAAACTTGGAGGCAAATCCACAGTATATGGACATCAGATATAATCAAGTTTAGAACATAAAATTTGAAGATTTAAAGAAGTACATATTACAAATGTAAACCTATCTTAACAATTTCTAATTCATTTATGTAATATATGAGGGAAGAGGCTCCTAACTTAGGAGAACCAAGTTGTCCTTCCCTACAATACTACTTTCATGAAGATAAATCTAAGAGCACTAATTAACAATGGTTTATGATGCAGAAGATGTAAAAGAATAGGCTCCTAACTAAGGAGGTCCAGATTGTCCTTCTTCACAATCCTACTATATCACAATCACCATTGTTTCAAACCAAAATTTCATAAATAACTTCAAATAAGAAATGGAGAATGAAATTCAGTTTTAGTTCAAGATCAAATAGAAGGGGAATTTAACTTAAATTTCTGTGTGTCCCTTCATATGTAGATTAGAATTAAACCAATATTCATTCAGAAATCATCACACATCTAAATACATTTGAAACAAGAACTAATCTATGAAAACTATGAAAATTGAACCAAGAAGTGCACTTAGCTTGGTGTGGGGGCCCTCCACCCTTGCCTTGCACACTTGAAGAAATCTCAGCTACAACAACTTCAGTAAATCAACCAATCATGAACAAAAAATTGAAATGAAACAGGTTCTTCAAATTAGTTTCAAACTCCCAAGTGTCTCAGCATAAAATTATACAAAAGTTACATAAAAATTATATATTTATAAGCCATCAAAGTCTTGGCTTTAAATAGAGGTTTCATGAAACAAACTGATCTATATTATCTCTAACACTCACATCTACTCATATCCACCTATCTAAGTCGAACTCATCCAATTCATCCCAAGAAATATGGTCAATCCCATAAAATCTCAAAACTGCCCTATTTCCTAGGGATTTTCTGGTGACTAGCCATGTTTGACCAGCCTTGATTGCGCCTAATAAAGCTTGTTCTGACCGAACCAAGTGGAGTTAGCTTACTCCTAGTTCCCAATATTTCCATTCGTGCATCCAACTCGAGCCCACGTGTCCTGCAAATATGTTATCCATATAGCTATTATGGGAATTTCTGATTCAGTCCAAAATTGCACTTGAAACTCAATTTTCATAAAAACTTCTAGAAATTGCAAAATTAAAATTAAACACCTGAATATGCATAAAATACATCAAAATTAGATGGATGTGATGGAAAATGGATGGAAAATATAAATATTAAGTAAGTTTCCTTAAGCAAAAATAGACCAAAACTGAGGGCTAACAAAAAGCACTATTGTTAGGTGGAAAAGAGTTTCTGCGATAGTTGGAGGATGATGAGGTGAAGTATGCAGTTGTGTGAAGGCTAAAACTAGTATTGATCCATACTGAAGTCACTGACTTACCTAAAGAGATACAAGACATGCTGCAAGAGTTTAGTGATATTGTGGTAGACGATCTACCAAACAAATTACCACCGAAGCAGAGCATTAGTCACCATATTGATTTTATTCCAGGAGCTAGTTTTACAAACAAGGCTACCTACCAGATGAGTTCGAAGGATAATGAAGAAATATGGAAGTAGGTGCAGGAGTTGTTGGATAAAGGACTGATTTGGGAGAGTTTAATCCCTTGTGCATTTCCGATTGTTTTAGCTCCCAAGAAAGGAGGTGAGGGGCGAATGTGCATGGATTCCCGGGCCATTAACAAGATTACTATTAGGTACAGGTTCCCTTTACCTCGGATGGATGATATGATGGATTTTTTGAGTGGAGTAGTGTACTTTTCAAAGATAAACCTGGAAACCAGCGACCACCAAATTAGAATTCGAGAAGGTGACGAGTGGAAGACAGCTTTCAAGACTAATGAAGGCTTGTACAAAAGGCTAGTTATGCCATTTGGATTGAGCAACACCCCTACACATTTATGCGGTTGATGAAAGAGATGATGAAGGAATTCATTGGAAAATTTGTGATAGTATATCTAGATGATATACTTATATTCAGCAAAACGAAGGAAGAATATTTTTGACATGTGAGGTATGTATTGGAAAAATTGCAGCAGAATAAATTACTGATAAATTTGAAGAAATGTTCTTTTTTCAAGAAATAATTAATTTATTTGGGATTTGTGATTTCCGAGAATGAACTAAAAATGGATTTGGAAAAGGTTGCAGCCATAGTTAGCTAGCCATCCCCCAAAAGTTTGTTTGAGGTACGAAGTTTTCATGGATTGGCGAGTTTTTATCAGAAATTTGTTAAAAATTTCAGTGGGATTTGTGCACCCTGTTGGACACCATTAAGAAGACAAATCGGCCTTTCCATTGGATAGAGATGGTAGAGAAGAGTTTTTAGCTGCTCAAAAGGAAAATTACTGAAAAACTGATTTTGAGATTACTAGACTTTAACAAACTTTTTCAAGTTCATTGTGATGCCAGTGGGATAGCCATTGGTGCAGTACTCAGCCAAGAGGACAAGACAGTAGCCTATTTTAGTGAGAAACTAAATGAAAGTAGGTAGAAGTACATGTCTTATGACAAGGAATTTTACACAGTGGTTCAAGCGCTGAAGCATTGGACACATTATCTATTGGCCAATGAATTTGTCTTGTTTTCAAACAATTTTGTGTTGCAGTATATTATGCAGTAGCACAAGCTAAACCATAAACATGCGAATTGGGTGGAGTACTTGCAGAGTTTTACGTTTGTGTGGAAACATATTAGCGGTCAAGCCAGCAAAGTGGCAGATGCGTTAAGCAGGAGGAATTTGATCCTACAGAAAAGTACGATACAAGTATTAGGATTTGAACATCTTAAGGACTTGTATGAGGCAGATGCAGATTTTAAGGAAGCTTATGAATCTTGCCAAAATCCCTTGTTGAAAGATAACAGTTCATGGTTGGACTATAATATGCAGGAAGGGTTGTTGTTCAAAGGAGGGCAGTTGTGTATTCCGGAATGTTCTATGAGAGATAACTTAATCCAGGAAAATCATAATGGAGGTTTAGCCAGACATTTTGGCATAGACAAGACCTTGGATCAGTTGAGTCACTTTTACTATTGGCCGAAGACACGCATAGATGTACATAGGTTTGTGACTAGATGCAAGGTGTGTCAACTTGCAAAGGGACACAGCCAAAACACAGGGTTGTATACGCCCTTACCTATTATGAACAGACCACGGGACTTTGTCAGTTTAGACTTTGTCTTAGGTCTGCCGAAGACACAATGGGGATTCGATTCCATCATGGTGGTGGTGGATTGTTTCACCAAAATGGCACATTTCATTCCATGTAGGAAAACCAGTGACGCCAAACATGTAGCACATTTGTTCTTTACCAAGATAGTCAGATTACATGGCTTGCTGAAGTCTATTGTTTCGGATCGAGACATTAAGTTTACAGGACATTTTTGGTGAACCCTATGGAAGAAATCAGATACCAAAGTAAACTTCATCTCAGCTTATCACCCACAGACCGATGGTTAAACCAAAGTGGTGAACCGAAGTCTAGGAAACTTATTGAGGAGCTTGGTTGGAGAAAATTCTCGACATTGGGATTGTGTGCTTTCACAAGCAGAATTTTCTTATAACGATTCATCCAACCAAAGCACAGGCAGTGGTCCTTTCCAGATCCTATACGGAATGCACCCACATGGAGTACATGAGTTACGGGATTTGGGACAGTTGGAGTGCTGAAGTGGTGATGGGGAAGATTTCACAAAGGCAATCAGCGATCTTCATGAATAGGTGAAATTAAAATTACAAGACAGTAGCCAAAGATACAAGCAAAAGGTAGAATTGAAAAGGCAGGAGGTACAATTCAACGTAGGAGACCTGGTATTAGCACAGGTACACAAGGAGAGGTTTCCTAAAGGCAAATACAACAAGTTGAAATGGAAAAAAATTGGGCCTTGCAAGATTCTTCGGAAGTTTTCTGCGAATGCTTATGAATTGCAATTACCCCTAGGTATTGGAATTTCACCCATTTTCAATGTGGCAAATCTGTACCCCTACATTGCGGAAGATGAAGAAGACAATTCAGAGAGATTAACACGGGACACCCAGAAAGAGAATGATTCGTGGATTAAACAAATGCCCCCGGCAAAGCTTCTAGAGAGTGAACAGACCCTAGATACCTAAGTGTCTGGACGGACTCGTAGGAAGGAATATTTTCAGTACCTAGTCAAGTGGAAGGGCCATCCTATTGAAGATAGTTCATGGTTAGATGCTACCTAGATTCAAAGCATTGGGTACTCTATTGAAGAGCTCATGGACAGGAGCCATGAGTTTAATCTACCCTAGGAGCCTAATGCAGGAGCATCCGAGTGAAGAGGTGACAACTAGGAAATGTTTTTTATTTTCATTTTATTTTGACAAATCAGGAGGAAAACACTTCAAGTTTTTGTTTCATTTAGTTTCATTTTGTGTCATTTAAAATTAAGGCTGACTCAACCATTGTTAGTTTTTAAATTAGACAAAATAGGATTAGTTAGGAACTTGTTTGAAGAAACTGTTTAGCAACTGAAAAGTAACTAAGGAATAGTTCCTCAAACTGTAAAGGAACTGCTAATATTGTATTGAAAAGGAAAAATGAGGGAGGATGGAAGGGTTGCCATCCAGAAGGGAGAGAGAGCCCAGAAGTCGTAACTCAAAATTATTTGAGTTTCTATGATAGTTAACAATTCAAAACCTGTCATCTAGTAAAGTAGATTAAATTTCATTACGTTCTCTGTGCATAGATGTTTCAGGCATCAAAATAAAAGAAAGACAATGAAACCATTTTTTTTTCAAAATATTCGAACAAGCATCGACAAGCATTCTGTAACAAGCACCATTACAAGACTGAGAACCAAACAGAGGTACACCAACAGATAGATTTCTTTTCTCAACAAAACAAATCCCAGGTACTATTATATTCTGCATTTAAACAAAAATCATTTCTTGTACATGGAAATTTTCATTTTTCATTCAATAAAAATTCACTGTACAAATCTAGAAATCGTGGAGGGCTCCAAACCCATGAAAAAAAAACACATTACAGTCCACAGGCTAGGCCTAAATCTAATAGCGAGGGCATGAACACCTCAGAGATCACACACAGTTACAAAGGACCCAAAACCTCAAGGGTATAGTCGAATTACATACAAGAGCAAGCGACAGAACAAATACAAACTAGACACATAACAAAGCAAGCAAGAAACCGCTACAGCCATGGAAAGAACCTACCCGGGTTTCCCTAAGCCCGCGAACAGTCCCCAGGACAATGCTGTGGAGAAACACTTCCATGGAAGGGCCTACAAACCACCACAAAGTAGGGCAGCGGTCAGTATTGAGCCACGAGAGTCAAAAAAGCAACAGTGAATAGCCAACTGGAAGGAGAACGAGGACTTTACCTGGAGAAGAACTGCTTTCATGACGAAAGCTAAGAGTCGTGACCCACAACAGAGGGTTTCACCAGTGGATGAGCCATGGACACATTCTGCCTGCTCACCAAGGAGCCAGAGCGTTAGGACCTTTAAAAACAGGGAGTGAAATTGAAATCAAAAGCGGGAGCTTACCTGAGACTAAGGGTGCCGAGTCGTCCTATGCAACAGCCAAGCAAGGACCTAAGATTTGCAGAGCTGAACCATAACCAAATCCCACATCAACAAACAAATCACCACAAACCAAACATAGAAAAGCTCGAAGCAAATAACAAAGACAAACAAACTTGCGAGAGGAAGAAGACCTGAAACCCTCCAAACACCAAAGTAGTGAGTTTCTACAGAGAACGAGTAGAGGCACAGCACCAATAAACCATAGAGAACCAATAAAGCACATTAAATTGCCATATGGAGCAAACAGGGCACAATACTTACCATCCATCGCAAATACCAGGTGAGGACACAGAGCACCCGTAGAGCCAAACCATCGCAAAGGAGAAATGACCTCCAAACAACCGTAGTGAAAGTGATAACCCAAAGTCGTAAGCCTGAGGTCAATACAGAGGGTGGACATCAAACATTAAACTACAATAAAGTCACACACCACAAAATCCTGCCACCAAACTTAACTCAAACCGAAGAATTAAACAGTCATAGCCACGCATCCCTCCTCGATATCACCACCAGAAAGAAGCACACATCGCATAAGAAAATGAAAAAAATAGTAAATGATATCATCAAATAATATAGTACAAATATGAATAGTCGATAGTGGTAGGGAAGGGGGTGGTTTGAGGGGTAGGAGAAAAATAATCTTTCCACACTATGTATCAATATTAACAATTCACTAAATGATGTGAAAAAAAATTGGAATATTATGCAATAAAGAGGTATGTGTGCATGAAAATTATTGTGTAAGTTATGTGGTATTATTCCATACATCACTTCATGAAATAAGAATTTGTTTTACAAATTTTTTTGAGTTCTATATCTGAATGATTAATTTAAAATTTTCACATTACAAAAAAATAGACATGACATAGAACAATAAACTAGTTACACATTAGAGTCAAACTGAGAAGCACGATAGTCGGTAATGGTTTCGTTGCGATGAGTGGAGTACCTATGTGGAATGCAGAATGTGGAGGCCTACGCATTTGATAAAATATCCCGCGTAGTTCTGCACCTCCTCATATTTGTATATATGTCATCATACGCAAGACATAATCATCATTAACTACGGGGAATTCCACCAGGATGACTCCATTAATTAACAACAATGTCACTAAAAAGTGATTCATCGATTATCCCATGTAACCACGCTGTAATATTGTTTGACTAATTATAGAATTTTCAAATTTGATAAACCAATGAAACAATGTAAGAAATCAAACTATAGGAAAGTGAACATGACATAGCATAATGAACCAACTACACATAACAATCAAAACATAGTAAATATTCTTAGTAAATAGCATAGTACAAAACATATAACTTGAACAAAGAAACCCATTGAAATGTGTTCTTGTACAATATAGTCATATCACACTTCCCTATTAAAAACTCTCCAACAATGCTCAACTTGCTGAACCAGAAAGTAGAAGACAATGTTAAGATTGCAAGTATGAATATGCGGAAATACTGAAATACACATGGAACTCCACTCTCTTCCGATAGTCAATAGTACATTGCTAGAAAGTGCAAGCAAATAGAATAGTAGATCAGCGAATCATAACATGAAACTAGATCCAAATCACCCAATAAGTCAAAATAGTTGTTTCAAAATCGCCAAATTCTTCAACCAAAACGTTTAAGGTAATGTTAAGATTGCTTGACAATGAAATCAATGATAACTACAAAGCTACTGGATTGTTTGATAATGTAAACGAAGAAAATTGTCATTGTAGACTCCATTAGTTAACAAGAGTGTCACTAAAAAATGATTCATCAATTATCCCATGTAACCAAGTTGTAATATTGTCTACCTAGTTATAGAATTTGCAAATTTTATAAATCATTTAAACAATGTAAGAAATGACACTACAAGAAAGCAAACACAGCATAACATAATGAACTAGCTACGAATACCAATCAAAGAATAGTAAATAATGTTAGTAAATAACATGGAACAAAACATATAACCTAAACAAAGTAGTTCATTAAAATACATTCTTATACAAGGTAATGAGACCCATTTCTCTATTAAAAAATATTCAACAATGCTCAAATTCTTTAACCAGAGAGTAGAAAATGATGTTAAGATTGGAAATACAGATATGCAATACCATGGAAATGTGGATAACACCGTAATCCTCGGTAATAGTCAATAGTACATTACTTGACAATGTGAATTCAGATCCCAAACATCCAATAAAGTGAAAGCATTTCTCGAAAATAGTCAAACTCTTCAATGAGAAAGTATAAGATAATGTTGAGATTGCATGACAATGCAAGCAATAAGAATGGTATTGTTACTAGATTTATCGACAATGCAAACAAGACAAAAAATCGTCATTATATATGTATAATCATGTTTTGATGGTTTATTGTAAATGTGCCATGTGTTTCGAAATTGGACAAAAAATCAATAACAATTGATTTGTTCGTACAATATTTCTCATAGGAAACTTTTCATAGTTCAGGTAATACTTTTTCTAGTTCCATGCCTCTCAGGACAAACTATATTTTAGTCTTGTCATCTGCATGTATAGTACAATTTATCCAGTGAAAATAAATGAAGTGGAAGTCCTGGTTGCAAATGGTATAATAAATCATAATTTTGTTCATAGTTCTAGCGCTTGTAATTGGGCTACCTCATTTCGAACATACAATCTCAAATGGATTTGTATATGCATTAGTCACTCTCAAGTGTCCTTAGAAGTATTGTAAAATTGATATAGAAAACAAATTCTTAGCAACATGAAATCAAATCTCTATCTCTCTCTCTCTCTTTATATATATATATATATATATATATAGAAGCTACAATATAATAAATTTTATTGTGCATATTCCACTTGCCGAAGAAATCAATTTTCCTAGATTTTTTTACAATAAACTTTTTGCCTCATGTTGTTCGATAAACTTTGTTGGCACAAGAAATGTTATTGTCATTTCAATTTTCTTATATGTTAAATCTACATGGAGTATTGCTTTTGTCTTATCTACTTTGTCCAAAAATGTTTGATATGTAACCAAGAGAACACAATGAAAAATGCTCCTCGTTATATTGTTAATATTATTTTTTATCAACAATGGCATAATTTGATTCTTTTTGCCTAGTCATGAGCATTGAATTGATATGAATTAAAAGAAAAGGAAACCACAAAAAAATCTAATATGCAGTTAACAAAACCTGCACATAACTACCTATTTGCTTTTGTTTCTTCATTATTTTAAGTTCCTTTCATTTTTTCTGTTGCAACATATGTAGTACTGCTCATTGTTATTTGTACACTTGTGTCCATCCTACTACGACATCATTTGAATCTAATATCTTTTTTCATGTTCAGAAATACTACATTGAAATCACTACTTAAAAGGACATTATAATTTATACTAAGAATTGACTAATGCAAACAGAACCAGATAACACAATGTCATTGCTAATGTATATACCAATATCAAGTTCATAATTACCAGATAAAGTCATATTTCTATGGATATAAATAAAATTCTAAATAGATTTTCGTTTGAACAAAAACAAATATTTTATACTAATGTTCAAAGTACTTTTTTTCTTGTAATTGTTGTCATAGACATGAATCTCTAAGTGTTGTATGTTTCCTGAAAAATAAAAAAGCCTTGTTTTTATTTATAGTGCATAAAAAAATAGCAAAAAAAAAAATTTGGTTGTATAAAGTAAAAATAATAAAATGACAATAAATAGAACAGAAACACACCTCTTAGCAAATTTACCATTGTCCTTAATGATATTTGTTCTACTTGTGTTCATCTTTGTTGCTCTTACAGTATGAATTAGATCAAATATATAGAAATAAGATAAATAAGAGGTTCTAATTTCATATCACAGATGTAATTCAGACATAAGAGCTATACGACAATAATGTATCTTGTGTAAACATGTTTAGAACTATCACATTATCCAATCTTTGAACTTTGTACCTATAACACCCTCATCCCACATTTACCCAAGTAGTTGGCCAACCAGGGTAAATATGTGACGAGAGGCCACTATAATGGGATTCAACCCCCTAGGTGACCTTAAGGAATTGGAATCAATGAAAACACAACAAAAATCCTTCCACGTCAGCAACAAAACTCCTAGGATCCATCCCAACCACTCACATAACCAGCCCCTGAGACCAACTGAAGTTTTTGACCATTAAAACCATAGATGCTCCCTTGATATGGGAAAGCATGCATCCAGGGACTTTTATGCCCAATGTTTGGCCTATGTCTCTGAGATTTGAGCCACTTTTTCAAGCCTAGAGACTAGGTCACTTCCCAAAACTCAATGACACTTTTGGAAATGAATTTACACAACATAACAATGATGCATTTGCAAGACAATGACAAGGTCTAGACTAGACCCCTACTAGTCATGGTAGGCATTTCATCAAACATATCAAAAATATGTAATCTACGGGCTTAAACAATAGCTCTGAGCATAGGGGTGTCATACTTATCTAATAATCGCTAAGAAGCATTATTCCCTTATATCCTTAGCTACATTATCATCTATTAGGTCATAGATATATTATCCATTCATTTACAAATCAAAACATAAGGAGAGCCATACATCATCACTATCATAATACATGCTTATAACCAGAATAATAACAACAAAAATATCAAGGATACATCAGCCATAGAATCCACATATACACTAGTACATTTACACATAAGATGTCAAGAAATGAACCTCTTATTAATAAATTCAAAAGCCAACCCGGGATGGGACTACCACGTTCCACCCAACCATAGAATGGCTCAGCCAATTCTCCCTTCATCCATTCACCCCCATTCCATATTCCAAACATGAATGTGGGACTCAAACCAAAAGAACCAACTAGGGAATCCTGAGGTTAAACCACCTCACCCTCATCAATAAAATTCGGGCTTTACTGTAATCCATCTAGGATCAGTAGGGAAAACAATAGACATGTAATAATAGGCTTTACCATGATCTCCACCATATCATTAGGCCAAACAACCATGGATGCCACTAGATTTCTCCAACTGCATGTGAGGAATTTTCTTGCGTCCTAGTCTCTCAAGCGTTACCATAATCCACAGTTTGATTTAGGGATCACTAGGCCCTAAACTGAGACTCAACCCTGTATGATTTACTATATATCCTGCCATTAACCAACAAGAATTCCTAGGCCTAATCAAGGGCAACCACCTCTAGGTTTTACCGTATATCCCATCGTTCATCGGTCAAGGATTCCTAGGCCCACTAGGCAACACAAAATCCGTCTTTACCACAACCCATAGTCTGGTTCAGGAGCTACTAGGCCATGTGTTCTATTATTCAGAGATCCACCTCACTCAGCTTCAAATCCATTCGACAATCCAGCTCAACCAAAACATGAGAACCCCATCACACCATGGCTATCCGAAAATGGAAAGGCTAGGCTGAAAACATTGTCACACCTGGAAAAACCCATGCCATAATAGCAAAGAACCACATGCAATACCATGCATGCCAAATCTAGTAAGGAAAACACACATGCAAACTGAAACCTGCAAAGAATCATGTTGTAGCTGCTTGATCCCGCTCTTCCTTTCTTGCACCTTCCTTCCTCTTACCTTCTTTGCCTTTCTTGATGCAATGCCAAAGTTCTCCAAGAAAAATCCAAGTTCCCAAGAGTGAGAGAGAGAGAGAGAGAATAATGAGAGAGCTCCAAAAGTGAACTAACAAAAGGTTACCAACTGATCCTCAAATCCTTTTTATTAATGAGGCCTCTAGTTTCTTCATTTTCATTATTTTCCTTCAATTTCCTCCTCACATGCAACCTGTGACCTTTCACCTTCCTTTTCTCCTAATTTCCATTATTATCATAAATAAATGTGTCAAAAATGTCATTTTTCCTTTCCAAATCCTTATCCATTTCCTTTATCAATTTTTTTAGCCATAATAAACTAATGAACACCCACACTAGGATGTCTTGCCCAACATTCAGCTTGGAATAAGTGTCCCATCAACTGTGGTTATTATTTTTCCTTTATTAACCTTTATTACATGGAATTTTCACCAGGGATGTTACAGAACCCTCCCCCTTGGTGGACATCATCCTCAGTGTTCAACCACACCTACACCTCAGCAAAACTGTTGAAAGGAAAACATACTGCCCATGGAGGTTTATAACATAGTTTGATACAGTATTTACAATGATTACCCTACTGAGAAGCAAACCAACACGACAACATAACAACATAATAACATGACACCCATACCACTTATTGGAGCTTTATAACATAGCTCATGGAGGTATTTACATCCATATACATATGTACACATATAAAAACATCACCCAAACATATTCCCAAACATATACCAAACATAAGACCAAAAATGCTTTGCCTCAACCCGCAAACAATGAAGGATATTATAACCCCCTCATCCCACATCTACCCAAGTAACCGGCCAACCGAGGTAAACATGTGATGAGAGGCCACTATGATTGGATTCAACCTCCTATGTGACCCTAAGGAAGTGGAACCGACAGAAACACAACATACATACCTTCCACATCATCTACAGGACTCCTAGGTACCATTCCAACCACTGAGGTAGCTAGCCTTGGGTCCCGCTAAATTTTTTGACCACTTGACCTTTGGACACTCTCATGATACAGGCCTGCCAACATCCAAGAGCCTCTGGACGCTCTCATGACAAGGCATGCCAGCATCCAGGGACTATTGTGCTCAGTGTTGTGCCAACATCCCTAGGGTTTGAGCCACTTTTCCAAGCCCAAAGCCTAGGTCACTGCCCAAAATTAAATGGCATCTTCAAAACAGTAAGATAACAGCAAAAAAAATGATGCAAAAGTAAATAATTGAACAATCCCTTAACCAGACCATGACTAACCATTACAAGAATTTCGTCATAGATATCACAAATATGTAATCTATAAGTGTAAACAACTGATTTAAGCATAAGGATCTCATACTGATATGAGAATCGATAAGAACCATTTTTCCCTCATATCATTTGCTGCATTATCATCTATTAGGTTATAGATACATTGTCCATTGATTTACAAGTAAAAACATGATGAGAGCCATACATAGCCACTGTCATGAAATACATACATAACCAACATAATAACTATTAGCTATGTGGGGCCTGACCTAGGTTCAGCAGTGAGTTTACCCAAGCAAATCCTGATACTCCTGGACCTTTCGGTAATAGTCCACGAAGCGTATACTGAGGTCTCACCCGAAGAAGTATGGGAGGGTGCTAGAACCAAGTTTCTACACCCTGGGGATGTCTTGATGAAGGTTCTGAAGGTTTGTGATCCTAATCTGCACGCTACACTGCTCCGCACAGCTTTCTATCCTTCGCAACTCATGTGCGCCATTGGGAATACAATATTATTCCGATCTGATCCTTACTGTGCTATTATATTAGTGCTTAACTTAGATTGTGTATTGGGCCCAATATTCTTATTACTTATTTAGTTTTCAGATAAGCGTGCATACTCGAAAATAATATAAATGCATAAAGATAACTAGAACATAGAAATACAGATCTACAAACAGACACACAATATTCTGAATTAATCTTACCTTTATTAATACTCAAGTTCAGTTACAGACCCGACTCCGCCCTGCACACTCAGCTGCAGGGGTTCACGCACTCAGCTGCGGAGCCTCTACCTACTACTACAACCCAATGCCTTCAAATCCACTTCTATCTTCTAACCATGCCTTCGCATCTATCTATTACTTGTCAAAACTCAGACTGTCTTTACACTTAGAGCCTCACTCTATTTATACAATCCCATGGTCTACAGACCATGGGTAGGCCAACACACTTTACATTAAATTACATTATTTTAGGATGGACATCCCTACACTCTTGCGCTCTACGCCTGCATTTTACAGTTTCTTTACATTACATTGACAAAAACTTGGGCTTTAAGCACAAAAAACATGCTATGGGGGGATCCGCTGCCGAACAGGCCCCCAACACAATCATTGTGACTTGTCCCGAGTCACTCTACTGGTGCGGCGAGCTTGGCGCGAAGTCCATCCAACTGTGCCTGTGCGGCATGAAGGTCCCCAATGTACCATTCTACCGTTGGCTGGATTTGCTCCATTTCTGATTCTGAATCATCTGCGTCTGACTTGATTCTCTACTTTGATGCTAGCTTCTAGTACCTGTGTTTATAGTCCCGCACCTTTGTCCGACTTTTCATGTCTCAAAGATTGTGCTTTGGTCAGTTAGTCAGACAGCTGGCCCACCCATGTAGGGCTTCAAGCGACTGCCATTTACTCTTCCTGGGAAGGGTTCTCCATTAAGTTTGACCAGCTAGACCGCGCCTTCGTCTGTGACCTCTTTTACCACATATGGTCCCAGCCAATGCATTCTGAATTTTCCAGGAAATTTTTTGAACTTACTATCATACAGCAACACTAAATCATTTACCTTGAATGTGTGCAACTTGATATGGCGATTGTGCTAGGCTTTCTCGCGCTGTTTTTGTACCTGCTGATGGAATCCCACCAGAAACCGTTCTTCCTCGAGTTCTTCCAATTGCGCGAGCCTCTCTTCCAAGGCTTTGTGGTCCGACATGCCTATAAGTGTTGCTATTCACAAACTTGGTACGATGTATTCCATTGGCATGACTGCTTCCATGCCTTAGACTAACCTGAAAGGTGTCTAACCCATCAATTTTTTGCACGTGGTTCTGTATGCCCATAATACAGAAGGTATGCGCAGGTCCTAGTAATTTTGTTGCACGTTACATACTTTGGTCGGTGCAGTCTCCAAAATTTTGTTGAATTCTTCTACTGTCCCATTAGCTTGTGGATGGTATGGTGTACTTTGCTAATGATACACCTAGAATTCCTCGGTGATTGCGTTGATGGTTTCATTTAAGAAGTGAGTTCAGCGATCACTCATTAAAAATTTTGGGCAACCAAACCGTGTCAACACATTGTCAAACAAAAATTTCACAGTTGTAGCGGTCGTGCAGTCCTTAACCGGTTGTGCTTCGAACCATCGATTCAAGAACTCTGTCACGGTGATGATGTAGCACGCACCTATATTTCCCTAAGGTTTGATCGGTCCCACATTGTCAATTTCCCATTTTCCTAGTCCTTTGACACATGTCGCAGGCCCGACAGTGTGCTTTCGAATCTTGATGTAGGGTTGGCCACCATAGCCAAGCGCAAAGAATCTTTTGTGTAGTCACACATCCTGCATAGTGTCCTCCTGCAGCCCCCCCATGTGCTTCCACGAGGATCTGTCCTCGTTCAAATTTAGGTGCATATCTTCGCAATATATCATCATTTCCCATTTTGTAGAGGTGCCTTGTGATGATAGAAAAGTCTGTCATGCGCACCACCAATTCCTTCTTTTGTTGGACTGAATATTCCTTCGGTGTAGTCCATGTGGTTAGAAAATGCAAAATATCTTCGAAGTGGCCATCCGTGAAGCGCACTGCAAAGCGTTGTGCATCCAGTAGTCCCTCCTCCAAATTTGTTGGCTCCTCACCTGTCTCAATTCGTGATAGGTGATCTGGTCCTGCATTTAGGTGTCTTGGCTTTATGATGACCTCAAAGTCATATTCTTGAAACAATAACAACCATTTGCATATGTGCCCCCCCAACACAGGCTTGTTCACCAGGTATTTCAATGTGGAATGATCGGTATACATCTTGAAGTGCCCGCCAAGTAAATAGTGTCGGTATTTCTAGAGCGCGTACACAATTACCAACCCTTCGCGCTCAGTAGTAGAGTAGTTATTTTTGGCTTTGGATAGTCGCTGACTTGCAAACGCGATTGGGTGATCCATGCCTTACGTGCCTTCCTGCATAAGTACAGCTCCCAGCACAATACACGACAGATCAACATGTACATGAAATTGTACGTCCCATTTTGGGAAGACCAGGATGGGAGTGGATGCGATTTTCTCCTTGAGAACATCCAAACATTTCCTACAATCATCATTCCAACAATATGTAGCATTCTTTTTCTAAAGTTTTTCCATTGGTGCTGTTATTCATGCATAGCTCTTGATAAAATTTCTATAGTTACCAATGTGCCCCAAAGTAGCGCGTAGTTGTTTGACACTTCATGGCACTTCTAGATTGAGAATAACAGTAATCTTCATAGGGTCCACCATCAAGCCTTATTTGAAAACCACATGGTTGAGCAGGTTTCCAAAGTGAATGAGGAAGGTGCACTTTTTAAGATTCAACACAATCTGGTGTCGTCGGCAAGTATCCAACATCAAATATAAGCTCACTATATGGTGTTTAACTAACCCAAATATAGTCCAATCATCCAGATAGACCTCCAAGAACTTGTGGATGTATTCCTTAAATGCGGCCACCACTATGCACGAGAATATCGCTGGCACGTTCTTTAGTCCAAAGGGCATAACGGTGTATTGAAAACAGCCCCATTCGGTTGCGAAGGTTGTCTTGCTCCTATCTTCCGGTGCGATCTTGATCTGATGGTATCTTGAGAAGCCATCTGTGAATGAGTAAGCTTCCTCACTGCCAACATTCTCCAATACTTCATCTATGAACGGTGTCGAGAATGGATCGTGAACACATGCATCATTAAGCTTCCTGAGGTCCACGCATATTCTAATTTCTCCCTTATATTTTTTCTCCTGTACTACCATAGGACTCACCCATTCAGATTCTTCCACTGGTTTAATAATTCCAACTGTGAGCATTTTGTCTAATTCGTCGCGGAACTTTTCTTTATACTTTGGATTTAAATGATAATGTCATTGCTTGACTGGCTTTGTGTCTAGTTTTAGAGTGATCTTCATCATCCCTAAGTCGCCAATGATCCCCTTTAAGTCTGTGATTTTGGTTGGGAACAAATCTTTATATACGTGGAGTAACTTGGCGATCTTATCTACTGTAGCATCATCCCAATAGTCCCCAAGCATTGCATACTTCAGCTCCACGTCTGTGCCAATGTTTACCTGCTTTGTTTTTAGCGACACATTGATGCCAGGATCCTCAATTGATGATCCTCGAACCTCGCGACAGCCTTTAGTTTCTGAAATATTAATATTTCGGGGGTCGTCATCATCCTCCTCCACTTGCACTTTATAACATTCTAGGGCACTGCTTAGCTGGGTTGCCCATGCTGGTTGAAGTACTTGCAGTGGTTCCTGTGGTATTTTGAAGATGGCGGCTTTTACTGCCTGTAGCGCGTCGTCAACAGTATCTGACCGTCGGTCTTCAAATGTGAATGTTAACAAAAATCCCTTGCGCAAGACATCCCATTCGCTCGTACCATGTCGGATTTTTGTCTTAGTATACCAATTCATCGGTATGACATCCATGGTATGGTAGAATAAATGTACCCATTTAGGCTATGGTTCTTCCCCATAGGCCTTGGTCCATTTTGCGAGGTGCATGCGCGGGTCATCTCATCCATTATATTTATCTTCTATCTGTAGTTGTGGTTTCCCAAATCGTAGGTGCATCATCCTTCTACATCTATGCCAATTCTCAAAATTTCCTTGATGTGTTCCCCACCAGCACGTAGGTGTTGCGCAGTACCCACTTCAATGCATCGAACCGCTGTTGTTCCGGTACTATGCTTTCAAACTTGCTCAAGAATTCATCCACTGCTATCGGTCCATCATATGTTTGCAAATCTCATGTCTGTGTTGTTATGCAACGCAGTGATCTAATCATCATGTTGCAATTCAGCGTTGTCACTTCGTTCAACCGAATCATCTTCTTCGTCTAAATCCAAGGTGCAAGAACTTGCGCGCTCCCACGAGATCCTTCCATCTGCAGTCGGATTCACCCAATATTTATCTCGTGCAGTTATCTTGTAAATACAATCCAGCTCATCATCGCTTCCATCATTGCGCACAGGTTCAGTGTAGCACATTCCTTTGGCTAGGTCTAGCGGGAATAGGATTATTGTCATCGACAATCTCTATTACTTCAAATTTTATCTGTGTGCTCGCACCTTCGATATCAACTTTTACCCCTTGCAGCCTCCCCATGGGTAAAATCCTCTGTTGGTTCTGTAGAAATTTTGAATAATATGACACATATTCATAGAGATTATCCTGATTATACACTTATAAGCGGAACATGCATAATACATAACTTCCTCTACGTTGATCATCAATTTACAGAAGCAGAAACATTCACAGGCGCACATAGAAGCATCAATCAAACTCATTAACACAGTATGTATCCCGGGGAAAGCATCTCGCTAAAAACCCCAACTATCTGTATAGTATATTGATTGAATCATGTAACATTACAAAGTACAATGCTTATCACAAGCAATCCAGTACCAGCTCCACCTGTTACACAGAATACAGCTAAGATCTGATTTCCAAATCTATTCCACTGCTTGCCTACCTCTCCAGCTCAATACCTGCTCAAGAATTGATGAGAATGGCTTACCAAACTCGTATTTGACCTACAAATAATCACTCACACTGTGTTGGACGTGAGCACAGGCTACAATTCTTGGTATTGGCCAATTCATTGGCATACTCAATCCCTCTGATTGTGAAAATCATCATGCACAGCTATAGTCACAACTGATAGCAATCTGATCCTCTAACACCTGTCCCTGCTAAACTGAACATGCACTGACATGCAACTGAGTTAAATGATGTATTCTGTAGTTGCATTATGAGTTAATAACTTCTGAATTAATTAATAACTAATTCACCCAACTCATCTCTAGTCTATTGATCAGTTAGACTAAATACAACTAGTTTAACCACGTCAAACTGAACACAACTCCATCAACTGCACCTCCAGTCCACTAAACTCAACTCACTTGAGTTCTAAGTGAAGTCTTGCATGCAAATATTAGTCATCCCATAGGTAACCACGTATTTCCTTCTGGGATATGCATGTACCACATCCGTAGCTCATCCTGAAGTGCTCCAAGAGAATAATATCAAGTTTATAGTCCAAATATTATTATGAGACAATAATATTTGACTTTTCTATTTTTGACAGCCAGTCTAAAAATAGACTTTGATCACTCATATTGTGATCACTCATACTGTGGTTACCCATACTGTGGTCACCCATACTGTGATCACTCATACTGTGATCACTCATACTGTGATCATCCCTGCTGGGATCAAAAATAGAACTTGCGCCATAATTTTCCTGTGGGCCCACTTAGTGAAGGCGACTTTTTTCACTAAGCTCCATCATCTTGTTGCATTCTCAACAATCATTTCTTGTTGCACACTTTTCAACAGGTTTGCCATTCATAATTGAATAGGGGACCACTGCAACGTGGGCTTTCCCATGTGTTCCCATGTTTGCTTTGGTAACACATTTGCGTTCGATCCCAGATCTAGGATGACCTGATCCATTTTGTACTTACCAATCTGCGCACTCAATCTCATTTCCCTCCTAGTGCGCAATGCATGCTTTCCCAGCTTCCGGACTACATGTAGTTCTCCTGACCCTGCGCACCTAGTGATTAGCTCCTGTAGTCCCTTAACAGCCTTGTTGTCATGCGGCAGTTTCATGCATGTCTCCAGAAAGGTAGTGAGCATGGAAGGATCCATCTGTGGCTCTGGTTGATCCTTACTACCTGAAGTGGAGGCCTCCGCGAAGCTCTTCTTAGCTTCCATGAACATATCCTTTGTGTGTTATAAGTCAAACTCAGGTTTATTTTGTAGGAGCCTTGCAAACCCATGTATCTTCCTCGAGCTGCTTCCCCTTATCTTCCTTGGTGGTCGCACCGCTTCTGAGCATAATGTTCACATTTGGGTCTTCTTCGCGCAGTTTAGACCTCATAATTTGGATATTCTGAGTCGGAGGAGGTTGGAGTACCCCTTTCTCGTGCATCTGTGCAATCAACGTAGGACAATCGACTGCTTCATGATCAAAATGAGCACAGTACGAATAGGACATCCTCGTCAGGTTGGTACAATCATGGGCGTAGTGCCCTAGTCCTCCGCAATTGTAACAAATCAACTATCTTCCGCCCCTTCCTGGTCCCATTCCTCCTTGTCCTCGACCTCGCCCCAGAAATCCAGTGCGCGTCATCCCCACAGCTGGGTCAAGGCCTCGCATTTCGGTCTGCATCCTATAGGCTAGGGTTTGATCCATCATTAACTCGTAACTGCAACAAGTGCGCTCGTCGTGGCCTACCGACCTACAGAAATTACAAAATAGTTGTTGGGGAGTCTGTGTATACTTCTGCAACAAATGTCAATTATATGTCGTGTGTTTTCCTCCTATTTGACAGATCGCGCATCATAGTTTGGGTGTCGTACTCAGCCCTACCTATGCCTCTGGTCTCAATGGCATTGGTCATCATCCTACCAAGTAGTTAGCGAATACTGGAAAATGATCCTTGTCATGGCCCTGGCCCTTGCATTTTATGCACAATACTTCCTCGCGTGCCTCCGGTCACGATGCCCTATCCTGCTTCAAGCTCTACATTTCCAGGAAGAGATTTTGTAATTGCGTGTGGATTTGTTGAACTCCCAACCCTAGATCTTGTATCGATGTTTCATGCAACCTCATCGCCATTTCCAATGATTCGGCCTGGGTGGAAAGTTTCTGTTGTGACAGTGTCGTCCTCAAGTGCGGTGTCAGGGAAGCTACAAACCATGCACGATGCTGTGCATCCGTGAGTGTCATATTAGCCTCATGGATTGTACTCTTTATTCATTAATCTAGATCCCAGGGGTCTCGCTTGGAAGCATTGCAATCTCTTTAAACCCGATGATTGAGTGTGTTTCTGATTTCAGCCGGCTAAATTCTCTGTTCAACACATTCTGAATCTCTATTATCCCTGCAGTTGGGTGGTCGTTAGAGTGCTTGATATACATGTCAACGCATGATCCTGCAGCACGCTCACTAATGTAGCCTTCTAAATGTATCACCTGTAACCACTTTCACTTCCCATACTACTCTTACCACGAACCAAAACTGGTCCAGATCCTCATTCCCTACTCCTCTGAATACGAGTAGCTTGATCGCACTCACTATGCTGAACTGCGAGGTTGGTGGAGGTGGAGTGGGTGGAGATGGAGGTGAAGGAGGTGAAGCGGGTGGTGGCATGGGTGGAGGTGGTAACTGCTAAATGCACTGCCTTATCAAACTGACCACACTTCTTGGAGAGACCCAAGCGAGCTCTTCCTCACTCTCTCGCGAAGGTGAAATTAAGAGATTGTTTCCTAATTCCTCGCTACCTCTGTAGATCTTTCTACTCCGTGTCATTCCAAACATTAATGTATTTGCATAACCTGCTTTTCACATAACATCATTTTAATCTAGGTATTCAAAGATTTAATGTACTTACCTTGCAGTCCCTTGAGAAAATGTCGTTCTACTTTGTTGTAGCTCACGGTCGTGTCTATCACAAACTCACTGATAAATCCCCCTATTATCCTATCAAGCCAATGGTCCACAACTCGTGCAATCTTATCTTCTGATGCCTCTAGTCTGTGCACTAATTCTGGAGTCTACACTATCGTTTGGTTGAGCTTACACCTTCCCTCGCTGTCATTTAATCTCGAGATCCACTCATACAATTCAGAGGGAAAGGATGCAAAGAAAATCTCATGGATTTCCGTATACGCGTAATGATCCAACCATCTTTTCTCAGATACTTGTGAAGTTCTATTTTCCTGTGTCGCGAACTCGTGAATCTTCTTATCTAACCACTCTTCAATTTCCTTCTTTGTTGGGTTCCAGTGCCTTGACATTGGACATCCCTTAGGTAGATCTCGGTCCTTGTAATGAAACCATTTGTTGGCTACGTGGGGCCTGACCCAGGTTCAGCAATGAGTTTAGCCAAGCAAATCTCGGTACTATTAGCCCTTTCGGCAACAATCTGTGGAGCACAGACTGAGGTCTCACCCGAAGTTGTATGGGAGGGTGATGGAACCAGGTTTCCGCACCCTAGGGATGTATTCATGAAGGTTCTAAAGGTTCGCGATCCTAATCTGCGTGCTGCACTACTCCACGCATACAGTATTATTCTGATCCAATCCTTACTGTGCTATTATATTAGTGCTTAACTTAGATTGTGTGGGCCCAATATTCTTATTACTTATTCAACTTTTAGATAAGTGCACGTACTTGAAAACAATATAAATGCATAAAGATAACTAGAACATAGAAATACAGATCTACAAACAGATGCATAATATTTTGAATCAATCTTATCTTTATTAATACTCAAGTTCAGTTACAAACCTGACTCTGCCCTGCGCACTCAGTTGCGGACTCTACTAGGCCTCTACGCACTCAGCTACAGAGCCTCTACCTACCACTACGACCCAATGCCTTCAGATCCACTTCTATCTTCTAACCATGCCTTTGCATCTGTCTATTACTTGTCAAAACTCAGACTGTCTTTACACTTACAGCCTCGCTCTATTTATACAATCCCATGGTCCGCGGACCATGGGTAGGCCGACAAACTTTACATTAAATTAAATTATTTTAGGGTGGACAATGCTAGACTCTTGCGCTCCGCGCCCGCATTTCATGGGGTCTTTACATTACATTGACCAAAACTCAGGCTTTAAGCCCCAAAAACATGTTATGGGTGGGATTTGCATCCCAATAATAGCAACAGAAATACCAATGAAATCACAACCATATGATCCACATATAAAATAGTATAATACTCATATAAATAGAAGGAGAAATAACCTCATATTGATGATGCAAAATCCAAACCCGGGATGGTACTACCACATTCCACCCGACCATATAATGGTTGAGCCAAATATCTCTTCAGTCATTCACCCTTGTGCCATATTCCAACCATGAATGTGGGACTCAAACCAAAAGAACCAACGAGGGCATCCTGAGGCTAAACCACCTCACCCTCATAAATAGAAACCAGGATTTACTGTAATCCATCTTGGATCACTAGGCCAACACAATGAACTAGTAATAATAGAATTTACTATGATCTCCTCCCGATCACTAGGACAAACAAGCATGGATGCCACCAAATCTCTCCACCTACACCATGAGGAATTTTCATGTCTCCTAGTCTCCTAGGATTTACCGCAATCCACATCGGATCACTAGGCCCTAAACCGAGACCCACTCTCCAAGCTGTACTGTGTACCCCAACTTGAGATTACTAGGCCCAGCGGAGAGAAATCCACCTCTTGGCTTTACCATATATCCTACCATTCACCGGTAAGGATTCCTAGGCCCACCAAGCCAGCACAATCTTGGCTTTAGCTCAACCCACATTTTGGCTCATGGGTTACTAGGCTAGTGGCTTTTCTATGATATAAAGTCTGGTTCAAGGACCACTAGGCCATGTGCTCTATCATTCAGACATCCACGTCACTAGTTCAATCTCTTTATGTAAAGTCTAGTTCAGGGACCACTAGGCCATGTCCTCTATCATTTGAAGATCCGTGTCACGTAGCTTCGAATCCATCCATCAATCCAGCTCAACCAAAACATGAGAACCCCATCGTACCATGGCTATCTAGAAATGGCAAGGCTAGGCTGAAAATGTTACCACACCTAGCAAAACCCATGCCATAACAACAAAACAACCACATGCAATACCATGCATAACAAATCTAGCAGATAAAATACACATGCAAATTGATACCTACAAAGAATATTGTTGTAGCTACTTGATCCTACTCTTCCTTCCTCTTGCCTTCTTTTCCTTACTTGATCCAATGCCAAAATTCTCCAAGAAAACTCTAAGTGTCCAATAGTGAGAGAGTAAGAGAATAATGAGAGAGCTCCAAAATTGAAGTGACAAATGGTTACAAACTGATCCTCAGAAGTCTTTTTATCAATTAGGCCTCTATTTTCTTCATTTTCCATTATTTTTCTTCATTTTCCTCCTCACATGCAACCTATGACGGTTCAACTTCCTTTTCTCCTAATTTCCATTATTTTCATAAATAATTATCCAAAAAATGCCATTTTTCCTTTCCAAACCCTTATCCATTGCCTTTGACAATTTCCTTAGCCATAATAAACCAAATGAACACCCAAACTAGGATGTTTTCCCAACACTAAGCTTGGAATAAGTGTCCCATCAACTGTGGTTACTATTTTCCCTTAACTAACTTTTATTACATGGAATTTTCACTAGGGTTTTATAGATACATAGCCCACATCTGATCCGTCATCTCCCATGTAGCTTCATCGGGCCCAAAGTGTTTACACTGCACTTTAACCTACCAGATTGCTCAGTTCCGAATGAGAACCTTTTTTCTGCAATAGACACTAAGGCTCTGACTGGAATTCTCCATCTGGTTCCACTTGTAATACAAACCAGCCAATCACATGATCAACTTCTTTAACATACTTCTTAAGAAATGACAGATGGAAAACATCATGGACTTTCACTATCGGAGGTAGTGTAGGTTGATAAGATACTGGCCCAATCCTCTCAATAATCCTGAAAGGTCCAAAAAACCGTGGTGCCATCTTCACACATGATCCAATCTGCAAGGATATCTTCTTCAATTTGATGCACAAGTACACATGTTCCCCAACCTAGAACTCCTTGAATAACCTTTTCTGATATGCATTGCTCTTCTTCCTATCGTGTGTTTCCTTTAGATTCTTCTTGATTACCTGCATTTTCTCTTCCATTTCTGCCAACATTTCTAGTCCAATCAACACCCTGTTAACCATATCACTCTAATTGATGGGATTATTGTAACTCTACCCATATAATGCCTCTAATGGGCTCATCTTCAAAGAATCACGATACCCATTGTTGTAAGCGAACTCTACCAATGGAAGATAATCTTTCCACTTTCACTTCTAATGCATCACGTACATCCTCAACATGTCCTCCAATATCATGGTGACCCTCTCAGTTTGTCCATCTATCTCTGAATGATAAGTTGTATTGAAGGCCAACTTTGTGACCAAACCTACAAACAACTCCTTCCAAAACATGGAAGTGAACTTTGCATCCCTATTTGGCACAATCTTCTTTGGAACATCATGTAATCTAACCAAATCTCTAATGAATACCTATGCTACATTGGTAGCTGAGAATGTAGAATTCACTGGAATGAAGCATGCAACCTTTGTCAGCTTGTCCACCACAACCATGATGAAATCGTGTTGTCTCACTGTCCTCAACAAACCTTTGATAAAATTCATGGAAATTATGTCCCATTTCCACTTTGGAATCACAATAATCATTAGCAGCCCACCTAGATTCTTACACTCTGCCTTTACCTATTGATAATCCAAGAACATAGCCACAAACGCTGCTACACCCTTCTTCAGATTCGGACAATAATAATACTTCTTCATTGTGGTCAATGTCTTCTGATAGCTTGGGTGACCTCAATATGGTTAATATAGAAACTCCCTCAATATCACCTTCTTGAGCTCACTGTTGTCTAGCACATATATCATGTCCCTAAATCTAACCAATCCATCTGTCGCGAGATGATAGTCCACATCCCGTGCACCTGTACCTGTACTTGTACCTATACCCCTACCTATAACCTATACTCTGATGTAACTAGTGCACAATCTCCATATACCTGGAATCTTCCTCACCTAGATGTAAGATCATATCCTGTAAATATGTCCCATAGAATCTCATGGTTTCTATATGATTTACCTATATCCGCCTGCTAAGAAAATCTGCAACCATGGTCTCCTTTCCTTTGATGTATCTGATCTCAAAATCAAACTCACTGATCATGGCCAACCATATAGCTTGCCTACCGTTTAGATTCAACTGGTTAAATAGATATCTCAATCCACTTTTATCACTCATCAATACAAACTTCCTGCCAAGAAGATAGTGCCTCCACATCTTCAATGCACGTATGATCACTGCTAGCTCAAGATCATGCATTAGATAGTTCTTCTCATGTTCATTCAGTTTCCGTGACTCATAACACACTACTTGTCCTTCGTACATAAGGACTCCACCAAGTCCTCTCTTGCAAACATATGTACATACTACAAATTATTTGTCTAGATATGCGATATTTAACTCTGGTGCATGTGTCAACAACTACTTAAGCTACTCAAAACTGGCCCCAGACTCCTCTATCTATTCAAACCTCTTACCTTTCATCTAAAATGGTGTAATAGGATAAAAAATCTATGAGAAGTTCTTGATGCACCTCTTATAATATCCTGCCAACCCCATGAAGGATCTCACCTCATCCACATTCTTGTGAGCTGCGCACTCCATGATAGCTCTTATCTTTTCTGGATCGACTATTATGCCATCCTTGGAAACCACATGTCCCAAGTAGTGTACCTCAATCTGAAAGAAAATGCACTTGTTGAGCTTCACATACAACTGATTCTCTCTCAACAATCTCAACATTGCTGCTAAATGCTCGGTATTCTCTTACTCATTTTTAGAATATACCAATATGTCATCAATGAACAAAATAAAAAACTTATCCAAAGATGGATGCAACACACTATGCATCAAACACATAAATGTAGTTGGAGCATTAGTCAACCTGAATGGAACTATAACAAACTCATAATGCCCATACTTGGTCTAGAAAGTTGTCTTGTAAATGTATTCCTCTTTAATGCGTACCCAATGATTGTAGAAGTGACCAAAACCAGTCATTCCAGATTGAAAAACTTGAATAAAAGGAATTGAACTAGAGATGTTGTTATCACTTTATGATTTTAGTCTTGGACATAGTAGTAGCATACATTCCACCTAAGTATGGTATGCTATTGTCACGTTCTTGGGTGGATGAGTTACAAGGAACACTTCAAATGGATATGACATATGTCATAATACTAGTATTTTGCCAACCAAGGAGACTGTACAGAGAAACCTTAATGAAATATATGGTGAGTAGCCAAGAAAGGCTAGACAACTATCCCCTCTACTTTGCCGATACTGATCTTGATTCCTTCATACTATACAATGATGGAAACATAGATACATAGGTCACTCAGGCATAAAATGATCTTAGTAACGGACATGACATCCAAACACCCATTATCCAACAGGACCCTGAAACAGAACCTCTCTGGTATATGACTTTTGATGGCTCATGTGGTAAAACAGGGTCAGGGGCAAGAGTCTGGCTATACAATTCAAAAACTAATCAGGGCGAAGGTCATTCTTACAAATTGAATTTTTTGTGCACAAACAACATAACAGAATATGAGGCTTTACTGTTAGGCTTGAAATTGCTTTAAAAAGTAGGTGCTAAAAGAATTTTTGTCCAAGGAGATTCAAAACTTATCAGAAAACAAATTAAAGGACAATACTCTACAAAACATCCTAGATTGAGAGAATACTGAAATGTTGTGATTGATTTTTTCAAAACATTTGAAGAGTATGAACTTGCTATTATCCCTAGGCTCCAAAATTTCCTGGCTAATGGTTTAGATTTTTCAGCTAGCACCTGCAAATTACCTCATCCAAATAAACAATACACAATTGAAGTGAAACACCATCCTACAGTGCCTGATAACATGAGATACTGGCAAGTTTTTGGAAGTGACAAACATATTGAGAGTTTTCTACAATCAAAAGATGAATTTGAGGATAGCAACATAGATTTGGAAGATGAAATAGACAGTCAAACTGATGTACATATTAGTATAGAATAACCTGTTGTTTCAGATGGAAAAAATTATGTAAATAAAAGTGTACATAAAACTGAAATACATAAAGACCCAAAAAAAGAGTAATTCAAAGTACTTCAACTTAAAGACAATGTTTTTCCCAGAGGGCTTTCCCCTTTGGAAGAGTTGTTTGACTTTAATGATGTTGCTAGAAAGCCAAAAATGGAACCAACAGGAACAAACATTGAGGAATACAACATAGGCACCAAACAAAATCCAAAATTGTTAAACTGTCAAAATCACTGCCTATCATGGCTAAACAAAGGTATATAGCTCTATTTAAAGAATTCATAGATGTGTTTTCTTGGAGCTATGAGGATTTGAAAGCTTATGATACTAGCATTATACAACATAAAGTTCCAATCAAAGAAGACCAAAAACCATTTAAGCAAAACCTGTGTAGGATAAATCCTATCCTAATGACCTTGGTTGAAAAGGAAATTAAGAAAATGTATGATTCTAAGATCATAGTCCCAATTCGATATTCTAAATGGGTATCCAATATTGTGGCTACAAGGAAGAAAACTGGTGAAATAAGACTGTGTATTGACTTTAGGAATCTAAACAAGGCTACCCTTTAGGACAACTACCCCTTACCAAAAATGGATCACACATTGCAAAGGGTAGTGGGTTCCAGTAGGATCTCCTTGTTAGATGGTTTTTCAAGGTATAATCAAGTTTTGGTGCATCCGGATGATCAAGATAAAAAAACTTTTACTACTCGTTGGGGAACTTTCATGTATGTGAAAATGGCCTTTGGATTAATGAATGTTGGTGCTACTTTCCAAATAGAAATGGACATTGCTTTTTCAGATGAAATTGGGCATTTCATTGTGATTTACCTCGATGACATCACTGTTTTTCAAAGACTAGTGAAGAACACTTAGCACATCTAAGAAGAGTATTTCAAAAATGCATAAATTTTGGTATCTCACTAAATCCCAAGAAAACATTCTTTGGGCTTGAAGAAGGAAAACTTTTAGGCCACATCATCTCCAAAGATGGAATCAGAATTGATCCCAGTAGGATTAAAGGTATCCTTAAAATCAGTCATCCAAGAAACATAAAAGAACTTCAATCTTTTATTGGAAAAATCAATTTCTTGAGAAGATTCATACCAAATCTTGTTGAACTACTCAGAAATATAACAAACATGCTCAAGAAAGACACAGAAATTAAATGGAATATTGAGGCCAAACAATCTTTTGATCTAGTCAAACATGCATTAACACAAGCTCCAGTTTTGATCAACCTAGATTTCACTAAAGATTTCATTATCTTTTCTTTTGCATCTAAACATACTATTGTTGATGTGCTATTAGAGAAAAATAATGAAGGATATGAGAAACCAACAGAATTCTTTAGCAAATATCTGAAAGGTGCTTCTTTGAAGTAAAATAACATGGAGAAATAGGCATTTTCTCTAGTCAAAGCAATAAAATATTTCAGAGTTTACATTTTACATTCTCATATAATTACTTATGTGCCTAATATAGTTGTCAAAGATATTCTCACACAAAATGGACTTGATGGCAAGAGAGGCAAATGGATAGTTGTCATTCTAGAATATGACATTGAAATCAAGCCCACCAAGTTGATTAAAGGATAGGGATTAGCCAAATTGATGGCTGAATCAAATTTCAATGCATTAGATATCAACATGGTATTTTCTTTGGATGATCTTGAGGAACTAGTGACTCCACCAATAGATGAAGTGTATCTAAATTCCCCCTGGTATGCAGACCTTTTGTATGTTCTATTTAATTTGAATGCTCCTCCTGGATTATCCAAAACAAAGGCCAGATTTCTAAAATTAAAAGCAGTCAAGTTTTGCATTATTGATAGTACATTATATTGGAAAGATGTTGGAGGTGTCTTACTCAGATGTTTGTTAAAGGATGATGCTAACAAAGTTATGTAGGAATTCCATGAAGGCAACTGTGGGGTCATCTTTATTGAAAAACAACAGCAAATAAAATCCTTAGAGTTGGTTTCTATTGGCCTACACTTTTCCCAGACATCCATAAGATGGTAACTGCTTACCATAAGTGCCAAATCTTTTAAGGGAAGAGAAAATTATTACCCTTGCCCCTTAAACCCATATCTTTTGAAAGTCCTTTCCAACAATGGGGGTTGGATTTAAATGGTGAAATTCATCCTCCATCCTTTGCCCAATACCAATGGATACTGACTGCCAGAGACTACTTTACCAAATAGATAGAAGCTATCCCTTCCAGAGCTACTACTAACTATGTCATCATAAAATTCCTTGAAACCAATATCCTTTCTAAATTTGGTTGTCCTAGGAAGCTGATCATTAATGGGAGGGGAAACTCCCTGAAATATGAGTCTACCCAATGATAATAATAGTTTTACATAAAATATACAGTTTTACAGTCTTTGCAAGAAACCCCAAGTTTCCTTGGTACAATATCTATCACAACTGTGCAACCCAGCCTTCACCATTCAGACTACCTGAACCACCATTCGGAGTGCCCATCGGTTCTATTGTATGTCGCAACTCGTTCACCATCGCACTGTTCAGTACGTTGTTCAGTCGTTCAGTCAGACACCCTCACATTCCCTCACTCGTTCAGTCATTCGAGCGGACACCCTCATGTGCCCTCACCCGTTCAGTCGTTCGGGCGGATGCCCTCGCGTGCCCTCACTTGTTTAGTCATTCAGCTCGGCACCCTCGCACGCCTTCGCCTGAAAACCTTCAAACAACTTCAACTGTTCGGTCGTTTAGGCGGACACCCTTATACACCCTCGCTCGAACACCTTCGAACGGTCCTTCAAACAAATGCCCTCAGATGCCCTCACCCATTCGGTTATTCAGATTGACACCCTCACCCAAACATCTTCAAATGACTTTACCCGTTCAGTCATTCAGGCGGATGCCCTCGCACACCCTCGCTCGAACGCCTTCGAACGATCGCTCAGACAAACACCCTCGGATGCCCTCGCCCGTTCGATCGTTCAGCCCGATGCCCTCACACGCCCTCGCCTTAATGCCTTCGCATGACCTGCGGCTCCGCTTTCTACATTTTCTACGGCTCCATGATATGGCCCAAGAGTGTGCTTGCACTTCACCTAATTTCAGACTCTCCAAGTAGCTCGCCCTCCTAGCTTGCATAAACACTTAGAAGCTTGAATGATTTTTCCCACCATTCCAATGCATTACTTATATGGCGGTTGGCCCATTGGTTGGGGCACCGACTCACCAAGCCGACCCACCATTTCTTCCAACTCGCCCCTCCGTCACGTTGGCCAATGGTGTGGGTGCCCATGTGCGAGACCGCCCCACATATAAACTTTCCACCACCCAACACTTAGTCATTTTCACGATGACTCTTCATGTCACACGTTGGCTCGTCTCCTTCGTTCGGTCAGCTCGTCGCACTGTGCAGGCATGCCCCAACTCGCTAGTTGCCCTAGCTTGTCACTCGCTCGCCCGTCGTGCACCCTTCCTAAACGAACCACAACTCGTGGGCCTTACATTCTCCCCCACTCTAAATGGTTTGTATCCTTGACAACACCGTCATAAAACATCGCAAAGTATCGCTAGATCCTAGCAAGCATACATGTCTCGGACTAAAGGTCCCTGCAAGATGCCTTGACTCTCCATGTAGTAGGAATGCTCCATAGTCTGCTCACAAATCCAACCAAGTCCATGGCCTTGTTGTACAAGAGTGCACAACATCCCCATCGGCTCATAAATAAAAAGTCTATGTGTCACATCAGCAAATCCACCTACACAACATCCCTGCCTTGGCACTCCTCATTGGATGCCCATAAGTGACACCTCTACAAGTGCTCCTGCATAATGTCCCAACATAAGACTGCCATGCTCCATGTCTCCATATCGATGTCCATGACTCAAGTTGCCCATGTTGTCCAACCAAGTAGACCCATCACAAAAATCGGTCATCCTCATCCAAGTCTGTAATTCGGTCTAGTGAACTCAGTCACCTAACCCATATCATCATCACATGAGTCTCTCCCACCATGGCTCCCCCACTGAGGTTCCACCAACACTTCCTCTTGGTCTCGGCCATGAGAAGTCCACCCAAGTATCATCATACCTCAAGTGTGTGCCCCTCTCCAATCTGTCCATGAGTTATGTTTGGCACTTAGCCAATTTCTCCATATGGTTAAAGCATGACCCGTTCCTCCGAAATGATCACCACGTTCCTCCCTTGTCATGGGCATTTTCACCTTCTACCATAAGGTCACAAACAACCCAAACAAGTTCTGCAATAGTCAATGGTCCTTGCCTTTCCATACAAGGTCTCATTGTAGACATCCATGGTAAGATCCTCCATTGCATCAACAAACTGATTTTTCTCTTACCTGCATATGGCCCATCTACCAAAAGCTCCAATGAAACACATGTATAATCAGTAATCACTTCATCATGAGGCTCCTCCATGTGATTATCCTCATCCACCAATGTCTACAAACTGCATGATCCTAGCCCAACTTGAACAATTTCAAGTTCATCCTCCATCCCTGTCATATCTGCAACATCCTCAAACTTCACGACTTCCTCTTCTTCGTCATCACAATCTGCAGCTATATCTTGCTCTGTTGCCCAACCAAGTCGAAGAAGTTCATCTTCAACATTCCTTTCCAAGACTTCAAGTTCATCTTGAATCTGTGGGTTCTCCTCTTTCATTAGCTTCAACCTGTACAAGGTCAACAAGTGTTTCCCTTCGCATTCTTCCAAACCTGCCATGTCCTATCGTTCAGCTTGGCCCTAGCACGAAGCTTCACCCCTACTAAACATGTCATGAAGTGTAGCACTTCAATCTACAAATCTGAATCACCAAAGCCCGCGGAATATGGAGATCTGATGCCACCTGTTACGAACTGTAGTGGGATCAGCTTTTCTGCAAATCCGATTCTCTAAATCAGGTTCTGATACCACAGGTGGTATCAGAGCCTGATTTAGAGAATTGGATTTGTAGAAAAGCTGATCCCACTGCACTTCATGATAGTTGGTATCAAAGGTTGATTCAGTCGAACCAGGCATACCGAAGAAAGTGCTACACTTTGTGACAGGTTTAGTAGGGGTGAAGCTTCGTGCTTGGGCCAAGTTGAATGACAAGACATGGCAGATATGGAAGAATGTGAAGGGAAGCTCTTGCTAACCTTATATAGGTTGAAGTTGATGAAAGAGGAGAACCCACGGATTCAAGGTGAAATTGAAGTCTTGGAAAGGAATGTTGAATACAAACTTCTTCAACTTGGTTGGGCAATGGAGCAGGTTGTAGCTGCAAATTGTGATGACGGAAAAGAGGAAGTTGTGATGTTTAAGGATGTTGCAGATATGACAGCGATGGAGGATGAACTTGAAATTGATCAAGTTGGACCAAGATCATGCAGTTTGCAGACATTGGTGGATGAGGATACTCACATGGAGGAGTCTCATGATGAAGTACTACTTATACTTGTGTTTCATTTGAGCTTTTGGTAGATGGGCCATATGCAAGGTAGGGAAAAATCAGTTTGCTGATGCAACGGAGAGTCTTACCATGGATGTCTACGATGAGACCTTGTATGGAGAGGCAAGGACCATTTACTGTTGCAGAGCTTGTTGGGGTTGTTTGTACCTTATGGTAGAAGGTGCAAATTCCCATGAAAAGGGAGGAACATGATGATCATTGCGAAGGAATGGGTCATGCTTTAGCCATAAGGAGAAATTGGCTAAGTGCCCAGCATGACTCATGGATAGATTGGAGAAGGGAACGCACTTGAGTTTGATGATATTTGGGTGGACTGCTCATGGCCAAGACCAAGAGGAAGTCTTGGTGGAACCTTCAGTGGGGGAGCAATGATGGAAGAGACTCATGTGATGATGATATGGTTTGGGTGACCGAGTTCACTAAGACCAGATTACAGACTTGGATGAGGATGACTGATTGTTGTGATGGGTCTACTTAGTTGGACAACATTGGCAACTTGAGTCATGGACATTGAGTTGGAGACATGGAGCATGGCAGTCTTATGTAGGGACATTATGCAGGAGCACTTGTAGAGGTGTGACTTATGGGCATCCAATGAGGAGTGCCAAGGCAAAGATGTTGTGCACGTTAGTGCCTAAATATACCTTAGGCTGAGAAAGGTAGAATCTAGGGTAACATCATACCATGCTTAACCTGGTAGCTAGCCCTATCAGGTCGGGAGAGGGCTCTCTCCTTGCCAATCTCAGAAAAGATGGCCAATGAAAGCTTGAGATGACTGATGTAATGACTGATTTTATGCTAGGTATTTGTACAGAGGTGTTTGATTGAATTTGATGATGTTTTGTTGGCTCAAATGTGAAAGGAAGATTTGGGTCTGGGGAATGAGACTCAGTTTTGCAGAGATCTCTATGGGACAAGGTAGGCAAGTGATTTGGTACTTCAAATTGAGTGATATGGAGAGCTTTTAGACAAGTGAGAAGTTTGAAAAGGGCATGAAAACTCAGGGATCCTTTTCAAACAGCTAAAAACATAGATAACTAAACAAATCCTAGGTAGAGCACTGCACTTTCACTGTATTCTACCTTTATCCTTGTTTGATTTAGTTAAGATGAAGCAAAGAGATATGATGACATACATAAAACACATGTAGACTTAAAATTACAGAGGAAAACACAATACCAAAGCAATATGCCACATGAATCCCATAAAGTGTTGCAAACCACTAGTCTATTCCTTATCCAAACTACTGAAATGAATATACAATAAGCCCCAAACTTTCCCAAAAGTCCAACCTTCTCAAATGACTGAAAAATTACTAGATATAGGCATAAAACAACTCATGCTAGGATTTAGGGGTCGATCTCATGAGTTTAGGAGCTGTTTTAACAAGATCTAAACTAAGAACTAAAAGGTAGGCAATGGAACAGCATGCCTCTAAAACCTAGGAAACTTATTCATTCAGTTGCAAACTACTTTTTGATGGATGAATCTACCTCTATGAGTGAAAATTTAGCATAATTACAACAAAATCCATCATGTCACATTAAATTACATAATGAGTTTGACAATTAGAAGGAGAAAAGTCAAACTGTGAAGAAACTAGGCGAAAAACAGAGTTTTTGGCCAAAAATGAGCAAAATTCCTCCAATGCGTCGTGCTGATTTCCCTATGCGTAGCGCCTTTTGCAGCTGATTTTGGAGGCCTTCCCGGTGTCAAAATTTTCTCCAAGTGGGCTTGTTGGAAAGGCCTGCCTATCTACTTTCCAAAACAAGTGGATTTTTGAATTTTTCCTCCATTTGCCCCTCCAAAACTGAGTTCTCCCAACACTGCTTCCTGTGTGTCCAAAAAGGGGCAGAAAGGTCATTTTTGAGGTGTTTCTGACCTTTTTGGAAGCTAAAAACCTATCAAAATTTCTTGGCCATTTGTGGGCATTCATATTTTTCCATGAAAAATACAAAAATGTTGAGTTTACCTCAAAAGGAGGTCCCTAGCAAAAGCACGCGCCAGGTAGCGCGGCGCATCGGGCAGAAAAACCTGTTTTTTAGGCCAAAAATTTCAAAATTGCAAAAAGCGTCCCAAATTTCTTGAAATTTGGGTTGAGTGTCTTTCATTAAGTGTTTTGTTGGGCTAAGGAAGCCTCAGCCATGATCTGAATTCTATCTTGCTCTTTTCGCTTCCTCGATGCCTTCTTCAACTTAGCCTTCAAAATCCTGATTCTTGCTTTGCACACCTTGTTTCTCACCAAGTAATGATGAGCCATGTGCCTCAACATAGTTTTCTCATTGTTTTCCTTCTCTAGCATCCTTTCCCAAGTGCAAGTTTGTTCTCTCAAGCCAAGATTCCCAGTCATGTTCAATCTCTTGCTCATACCCATGATCACTGTCTCTTTCCATTGTTTTCTTTCGGTTTTGAAAAATGTGGTTGTATATGGATGGTTTTGTGGATAGCAGTGTGAAAATATGGCGAGGGAATGAAATGGGTAGAGTGTATGGAAAAGAGTGTAAAAATGTATGTGTGAATAGAGTTTAGGGATGGGAGTAAGATTTTTAGGGATGTGAGTAGGGTTTAGTGATATGGATAGGCTTTGGGGAGTGTAGCGTTTGGGAAATTATATGTGGAGAATGGGATTAAGGGGAAAATGTATGAGGGGAGTGGGATTAAGGGGATAGGGTATACAACCATTAGTGCAATGAAGGAAACTAGGGTTTCACCCTAGAAGCTAGGGTTTTAGGGTTTTGGGGATAGGGGAGTAGGATGAGTAGAAATGAGAGGGGGAATGGGAAATGAAATTAGTGAAATGTAGTGAAGGGGATGTGAAAGTGGTAGAGGGGAATAAGACAGAAAAAAATGGAAATTTTGCAAACCCTAGGTAGATTTTCAATGAAACTGTGCAAGGAGCTAGGGTTTTAATATTTCCCTATTAAATCACCATAAACACTGATGGAAACTCATACATTGAGCATATTGGAGTGTGAACTTACTTGGGAAATGAGGAATTTACAATTTTTGGAGCTTTGGTGGAATATTTGAATGGATTTCAAGCTTTGTAGCCCAATGTGCCGCACTGCCCCAATGTGTAGCGCCAGTTATAAAATTACACTGTAAATCACTGCCCAATGTGTAGTACCGACTCAATGCGTGGTACCTTTTTGCAAGAGACTTTTGGAGGCCTTCCCAGTGTCCAAATTGGGCGTGGGATAACTCGTTAGAAATATTATTGAGTCTAATTTCCAACCCAACTTGAATGTTTCAATTTGGAGTTCATTTGCCTTGTCAAAAATCAAATCTCCCAAGACTGGTCAAAAATGTGCAAAATGAGGCTGCCTCAAGGCAGAGTGCTGTTGCAGTAAACTTTTGAAGGTCTTCCTCAATCCCAAATTGAGCTCATGATAGCTCATTAGAAATATATTTGTGTCTAGTTATCATTTGAATCATCATGAAAGTCATTTGGCCAACCAATCTAGGAGAAATATTGATTTTCCCAAGGTCACTTCAGAGGTGCATCAATTCTCCTGAGGCAACTGTATTTTTGACATTTCTCTAAAACCATGATGCCTATGTAAGCACTGAATGAGGTTTTTATTCCTTGGCCTATTTTGGACAAAAAATTCTCTCATGTTTGCCAAATTCATATTTTCTTTCTCAAAAACATCATTGAAGTAAAACCTATCCTGATGTGTGGAACAGGGTATTTGTCGAAATGAAGTGAAATGAAGGGGATAAGGGGCTTCTAAATTCTTGAGAAAATTTTTGTAAGTAGGGAGGGATGTTAAGAAGTAGGGGAAAGTGGAATTTTAGAGATTGAGTGAGGGGAAGAGGTCCAAAAGTGCAAAACACAGGCCTAGCCTAGAAAATTGTCAAATTGTAGCGAGAAACTAGGGTTTGTACGAAAATGAGGAATTTGAGGGATATCAATGATGGGAAGTGTTTAATAAGGTACATTAAGGATAGTGGAAGGTGTATCAACATCAGGATACAAGTTTTGCTGATAATTTGACCATCCAAGAGAAATTACCTTCAAAACCCTAGGAGAGGGAAATGAACCTTACCTAGGCGCAACTGAAGCATGAACAAGGTGTAAAATGACCCACTGGAACCTGACATGATGATGAAAACCCTCTGAATGATGGTACACTCAGCTGAATGGTGAGATGGACTGACATTTGAACAACTTTGACAAGAGTAAAATCAAACCCTATACCTAATACCCAGTGACCAAATTTTACTTGAAGACTCACTGAAATGACAAAATTTGACCTTGACACCTTAAATTACTTTGTGAGAGCATGTTTGATCACTGGAGGAAGGCTGAAAAGATTGACACTAACAGTGCAGGTGGATTTGTTGGTGTGACATGGAGACTTTTTATTTATGAGCCAATGGGGATGTTGTGCACTCTTGTACAACAAGGGCATGGAATTGGTTGTATTTGTGAGCAGACTATGGAGCATTCCTACTACATGGAGAGTTGAGGCATCTTGCAGGGACCTCTGCACTGAGACATGTATGCTTGCTGGGATGTTGGTTGGATATGACTCATGGAGCTCATGATGACATGAAGTTGTGACTTTTGGGGACTTCATATTATGGTGGACTTAGAGAATCTGATGCATTGAGGAGCTGAGGTCAGGGACTTTGATGCAGTATGGGGTGCATACTTTTGAGTACATTTATGTGTGTGCTTGAGAGAGTAACTTGATGTGGAGGATCGATATGAGATACTTTGGAGTGATGGAGTTGCAACTATGATGATGCCTTGGTGGAAACACTTGGGCATGGGTTGCGTCGAGACTTAACCACTTTTTACACATGGGAGCTAACTGGTCTATGATCATGGTCAACACATGGATGATGAGACAGGTGTATACTTATTTCTATGGAAAACTTGAGGAATGGCACATTACAGATATGATGGAGGTTGCTTCATGGACCTGTATGTGGCACATCGAGAATCGGTCTGGTGAGAGGATCTCTTCATTTTGAGGAGATGGATTTTACACATATGGATGATGATGTTGGGATAGATGTGGCTAATTTCATGCAGCACATTGACACCAAACATCATGGGCAGCATGTTGCAGATGAGATGAAGTTTACTTCATGGACCTAGGCATGGCTTACATTTTGATGGAGATGGAGATGGATTCTTGATCGAGTTGATATTGTGATAGGAGGCTAGGAGAAAGTACTAATGGTGGCATGAGGATGTGAAATCTTATGGTTTGAGTGTGACAGTTGGACTGATCACCTAACTAGTTCAAATCATGGGGGTAGACAGTGTACAGAGATGTGTAAGCATTATGTTGGAGTATCATGGTAGCAGTTCACACAATGATGGTACATGATGGAGTCAACATGATATATGTTGTAGTGAGAATGTAGCTTGAGTTGGAGGGACCAAGCTTCCATGGTGGGGTAGCATGTGGGGATTGCGATGGATGTGGTTAATGATCATGTATTTGAGGAGACTTTCCAATTCATGGAGACATAAGCCTTTATGGTTTATGCGATGGAATAGCAGAGGCAAGCAGCATGAGCATTTTGATGTTGGAGCTAGCGACACTTTGTGATGTCATATGATGGTGTTGTCGAGGACGACAACCATTTAGAGTGGGGGAGAATGTAAGGCACATGAGTTGTAGTTCGTTTGGCGAAGGGTGCATGACGGGTGAGCTGGCGATAAGCTAGGGCAACTGGCAAGTTGGGCACGCCTGCAAGGTGCGACGAGTTGGGCTGAATGACAAAGGAAACGAGTGAAGGGTGCACGATGGGCGAGCGACGAGCTAGGAGGTAACTGGCGAGTTCGGGCATTCCTGCATGGTGTGACGAGCTGACCGAATGGAGGAGATGAGCCAACGTGTAACGTGAAAGTCATCTTGAAAATGACTAAGTGTTTGGAAGTGGAAAGTTTATATGTGGGGGTGGTCCCACACATGGGCGCCCACACCATGGGCTGACGCGGCGGAGGGGCATGTTGGAAGAAATGGTGGGTTGGCTTGGTGAGTCGATGCCCAAACTGATGGGCCAACCGCCATATGAGTAAAGCATTGGAATGGTGTCAAAAACCATTCAAGCAAAGCTTCCAAGTGTTTATGAAAGCTAGGAGGGTGAGCTACTTAGGAAGATTGAAATTGGATGAAGTGCAGGAGGACTCTTGGGCCGTAGCACAGAGCGGCAGCAAATTCAGAAAATGGAGCCGCAGGTCATGTGAAGGTGTTAAAGCAAGGGCATGTGAGGGCATCGGGTCGAACGACCGAATGGGCGAGGGCGTCCAATGGAATTTGTTTGAACAACCATTCAAAGGCATTCGGGTGAGGACGTCTGCCTGAACGACCAAATGGGCAAAGTCATTCAAAGGTGTTCAGGCTAGGGCATGCGAGGGCATCGGGCTGAACGACCGAACGGGTGAGGATGTCTGTGGGTGTTTGTCTGAACGATCATTCAAAGGCGGTCGAGCGAAGGCGTGTGAGGGTGTCTGCGTGAATGACTGAACGAGCGAAGTTGTTCGAAGGTGTTTGGGTGAGGGCGTGCAAGAGCATCGAGCCGAACAAATGAACAAGCAAGGGTGCGTGAGGACATCCGCCTGAATGACTGAACAGGTGAGGGTGTGCGAGGGCATCCACTTGAATGACTAAACGAGCGAGGATGCACGAGGGCATCCTCCCGAATGACTAAACAGGCGAGGGCGTGCGAGGGCATTTGCCTGAACGGATGAACGATGTGCTGAAAAGTGTGACTGTGAACGAGTTGCAACAGACGGTACAACCGATGGGCACTCCAAATGGTGGTTTGGATAGTCTGAATGGTGTAGGCCAGGTTGTACGGTTGTGACAGATATTGTACCAAGGAAACTTAGGGTTTCCTGCAAAGACTGTAAAATTGTATATTTTGTGAAATATTTTTATTATCAGGCACACTCATATTTCAGGGAGTTGCCCCTCCCATTAAAATATCCGCTGTGAATTTATGTTGAATGGTAATAATGATGAATATGATTAATTGAATGTTTCCATTGTGTATGTGAATGTTATACGTAGAAAAGTTGAAAAATAAACTAAGTATAGAAAGTAGGTGTAGCCCATAATCGCAAGTATTTACACATATGCACAGAAGATATTTTAATGGGAGGGGAAACTCCCTAAAATATGAGTCTGCCCAATAATAACAATATTTCACAAAATATACAGTTTTACAGTCTTTGCAAGAAACCCCAAGTTTCCTTGGTACAATATCTGTCACAATCGTGCAACCCGACCTGCACCGTTCATACTTCCCTAACCACCATTCAGAGTGCCCACTGGTTCTACCATCCGTCACAACTCGTTCACTGTCACACTATTCAGCACGTCGTTCTGCCATTCGGGTAGATGCCCTTGCCCGTTTAGCTGTTCAGGCGTACACCCTCGCATGCCCTCACCCGTTTAGTTTTTCGGGTGGATGGCCTCGCGCACCCTCGCATGTTCAGTCGTTCAACCTGGCACCCTCACCCGAACACCGTCGAATGACTTCTCCCATTCGGTCTTTCAGGCGGATGCCCTCGTACGCCCTAGCCCGAATGCCTTCGAAAGATCGTTAAGACAAATGCCCTCGAACGTCCTCACCCGTTCCATTGATCGGCCCGACGCCCTCGCCCGAACACCTTTGAACGACTTCGCACGTTTGGTCATTCAAGCAGACGCCCTCGCTCGAATGCCTTCAAACGATCATTCAGACAAATGCCCTCAAACACCCTCGCTCATTCAGTCGTTTGGCCCGATGCCCTCGCCTGAACGCCTTCACATGACCTGCGGCTCCGTTTTCTGCGTTTGTTGCGGCTCCATGCTATGGCCCAATAGTCCACCTGGACTTCGCCCAATTTCAGTCTTCCTAAGTAGCTCGCCCTTCTACCTTGCATAAACACTTGGAAACTTTGCTTGATTGCCTTTTTCCACCATTCCAACACTTTACTTATATGGCGGTTGGCCCATCCATTGGGGCATCGACTCCCCAAGCCGGCCCACCGTTTCGTCCAACTCGCCCCTCCGTTGCGTCGGCCTATGGTGTGTGATGGATGTGGTTGAATGTACTCTTCCAACCACACGATGGGGGGTGCAGCACCACTATCCACTTTCTTTTTAACAATACTTGTAAGCGTGGACTACACCTACTTTCTAGACTTAGTTTGTTTTTCAATATTCCTAAGTATAAAATTCACATACACAATAGAAACATTCAATTAATCATCTTCATCATTATTACCATTTACACATATGCACAACAGATATTTTAATGGGAGGGACAACTCCCTGAAATATGAGTCTGCTCGATGATAATAATAGTTTTACATAAAATATACAGTTTTGCAGTCTTTGCAGGAAACCCCAAGTTTCCTTGGTACAATATATGTCACAATCGTGCAACCCGTCTTGCACCATTCAGAGTACCCGAACCACAGTTCAGAGTGCCCACTGGTTCTACTGTCCTTCGCAACCCGTTCACCGTCACACTATTCAGCACATCGTTCAGCCGTTCGAGCGGACACCCTCGCACACCCTCTCCTGTTCAGTCTTTCGGGCGGATGCCCTTGTGTGCCCTCACGCGTTCAATCATTCAGGCGGACGCCCTCGCATGTTCAGTCGTTCAGCCCAGCGCCCTCGCATGCCCGCGTTCGAACACCTTCAAACGAATTCGCTTGTTTGGTCATTTAGGTAGACGCCCTCGCCTGAATGCCTTTGAACGATCATTCAGACAAACGCCCTCGAATTCCCTCACCCGTTCGGTCGTTCGGCCCAACACCCTCACACGCCCTCGCCTGAACACCTTCAAACGACTTCACCTATTTGGTCGTTCAAGCATTCGATTTGAGCAATGGCATGCGAGGGCAATGCCCCAACCGATGGGCATTGAAGATGATCTGACATGCAACTCCGTTTTCTACCTGTTTTCTAAAGATGTGGTTGGCAATACTCTTCCAACCGCACGATGGGTGTTGCGGCAACTGTTATCACCCCAATAAACTCTCCTAGCTTGTAACTTGGAGATGCCTGGGAACATACAAATTCAACTTATTGTTGCAAATGGATGAATGGAGGGAATGATGCTTGTTCAAGCCAGATAACCATTTCTACTTTGCTTAACTCCAGACATGCATGAACACCCCCAGACTACAAGGCTTTAGACCACCAATTACTCACAGTTTAAAGATTGGGTGAACATGGAGAATACTGACCACACCAACAGATGCACAAGACCATGTGATGGCCAGTTGCAACCAGTAAAGAAGTCTACAAATCTAATTCCCTATGCAGACATGATGACAGCTCTCTGGCACTAGGTGAAAAGAAACCTGAATAACTCATTCACTGATGCATACAAGACTTTAACACAGAGATAGGATGACAACTTCTCTAATGCTAAACATCAAGAGCTCAGAAATACAGCATATCAAGCACAGCTTGGAACAGAAGAAGAATGAAAAGTGAGCAATTAACAACAAAAGAAGCTTGTATTAGCTAAAAATGAAGACGAGACACTGCAAGTATCAAAATAGTTACAGTTTCTAGAAGTTGAACCTTACATCAAAACATCAACCATCAACCCTAATTACATCTTGTTTCTGGGTATATATAGAGTTTCAATACAAAGGCACTCGACGATTCTAAGTATGGAGGGGTCATAATTGACCACCAACCGCATTTATTTGCCTGATGGAGCTTCTAAGTGCATTTGCTTGCTATAGTGGATGAATCTGATTGTTCTCCTGTGCGCTGCTGTCCTCTCGGGCAGTTGGAGTGTTGTATAGGATGAAGCTCCATAACTGTTAAATGCAGGTATCTGCTTGAACTCTGTCCTTTTCCTTCTTGGCCATAATGTTTTTTAAATATGGTGGTTAAGGAGAAACTGCAAATAGTATCATAAGACTGGTCACCTTCGTCCTTCAGGTGCACGAAATATTCAAGGGACACAGACTACATAGTGGGTGTACAAGTAGGACGGAGGAGCTAGACTGGCCGTTGGATCGGGAGGATAGACGGCAAGGATGAGTTGGTGGGGTTATCAGGAAAAGCAAGGTGGAAGGAATGTGGGCTATTGGATCCCAAGTGGACAGATCCAACGGTTGTCAAGCAGCGGAAGCACGCAGTGGTTAACGGGCGAGGACAGAGGACTGGGCGATAAGTGGTATTGATCACACCGGCTTGGGGAGTTAGGCGGTAAACGGCGATGGTGCGAGATACCACAAAGTGCATGACACGTGGCAGTGGCAGAGAGGGGAAACCACTCTCCATCGCACGTTATCGCCTCGACACTTCATGGACGCGGGGAAAGCGAATGTCGTCCGATCACGAGAGTGATGATCAGAGGGTGGGGATTCGATCGCGCGGATTTTCATTAGGCGCGATAGAGAATCATTGGATCAGGGTGCGCAATCGACGGCCATAATTAAAATGCAACAATAGGTTATGGAAGTGCAAGGTCATGTGGATGCGGTGTTATGGGGGTTTAAGCTTCGCACTCGGGGCTTGAAGGAACAGGGGTTTATGCCGGGTTTTAGAGGAAAAGCGGATGCAGCAGGGGTGAAAGAGAATAAGTGGAGTGAAGGAGAAGAAGGAAGATGAACGCCATGAGCTTCTTTTGAGCACCACCACTATGGTCAAACTTATCTCTGGCCTTTGAAACCTTAGTTATGTAGCAGGGCTAACACTAACTCCTTCTGGGGATGAGATCCTCCCTATGAGGTCTCAAGAACTGCAAACCATTGCCTTTCCTGTGAAAACCATATTATCAAAATTTCCTAGTGTTCCATTGGGCATGGAGTCTAATTGAACCTACACTAAAACTGATAAATAACATATTTACAAAATTAAGGCCGAAGGCCTTAAACAACATAAATTTTTATAAAACTACCATTAACCGGGCCATTAAAAACTATCTCTCCTTCCATACTTTGCAGCACGAAGGTATTGTTCCCTTGGACCTGAGAAATGATAAAAGGCGTCATCCACAAAGCATCAAATTTCCCGTGGTTGCCTTTCTTCTCTTTCAGTGCATCCCACTTAAGAACCAGGTCTCCAACCTAAAAATTATCTATTTTTGCCCTCCCAACAAAAGCTTCCTTGATTCTCCTTTGATGTGCTGCAAGCTTTTCAACCAGCTATTCTCTGATTTGATGTATCTCTGCTAAATCAACGATTCTTTTTTCCATTTCCTCTTCCTCATTCTGCTCTTCTTGCAAGAACTTTGCCACAGGGAGGGTTAACTGAATTGGGAATATAGCCTCAGTGCCATATACCAGCTTGAATGGAGAATTCCCTATGGATTTCTTGGTGGTTACTCTGTCAGCCCATAGTGCATACTTGAGCTTAGAATCCCAATTCTTTTTGTTGTCTTCCAACAATTTCTTAATTATCCTTATCAGGCTCTTGTTGGAAGATTCTGCTAGACCATTTCCTTGAGGGTAGTATGAGGTGGAATGAACTAGCTTAATACCCATTGAGTCACACATGTCCACCAATTCTTTTGCCCTGAAGGCTGCTGCATTGTCTGTAACCAATTTATGTGGACAACCAAACCTAGTGAAGATATTCTCTGCTAAGAACTTCATGACCACATGGTGATCAGCCTTTCTGGTAGGGATGGCCTCAATCCATTTAGTGAAGTAATATGTGGCTACTAATATCCATCTGTGTTGGCCATTGGAATGCGAATTGATTTCTCCAATGAAATCCAAGCCCCACTGCTGAAAAGGACCACTAGCATGTATGGGTTTAAGGGCAGGGACTTCAAGTGCTGCTTTCCTTCAAATTTTTGGCACCTGTCACAAGATTTAACACATGAAAAGACATCAGAAAATAAGGTGGGCCAATAGTACCCAGCTCTAAGGATTTTGTGGGTTGTAGTTTTCCAATAATGATGCCCTCCACATAGGCTGGAATGAAACTGTTGCATGATTGCAATGGATTTTTATTTTTCCAAACACCTCAACAAAATTCTAGAGGGGTCCCTCTAGTAGAGCAGGTTTTCATGAATGCAATATTTAGATACCTTGAGCTTGATAGTTCTGGCTTGGCCCGAACTAAGGCCTGGAGGAACTTCTAGCTTCAACAAGAATTGAGCTATTGTAGAATACCATTCACAAGAAGCTATATTTTCTGTCAGTGACTGATTTTGCCTCAGTTCAACTATTTCTTCTTCTGTCTGACCATTCTCTGAAATTGTGCTTATGATATTTATGCCCATCGTCTTGCAATTATCTTAATCCATTAGTCTAGCAAGGCCCTAACCTCTGACAAGCTTGGTGGGCTTCAATTCTATGTTAAATTCCATAAGCTTTGCAATCCATTTAGCCCTCCTTCCATCAGCATCAGGCTGTGTCAGGACATCCTTTATTGAAGCAGAGGGTACATATGCAATTACCTTGGAGTGTAGAATGTAAATTCTGAAAGCCTTCAAAGATTTTAGAAGAGCATATGACTATTTTTCAATGATATCTCAGCTCAGCATCGCTTAAGGTTTTGCTAAAAAATGCCACTGGATGCTCTAAGCCTTCCTCATCTACTTGCATCGAAACTGTTGCAAGGGTGTCATCAGAGGCAAATGAAAATATATGGAATTCCTTGCTGTAATTTGGGCTGATTAAAGTAGGAACTTTCATAATATCCCTTTTGATGGATTCAAAAGATTTTCTTGCTGCATCAGTCCATTTGATTTCTAACCCCTTTTTCAACATGGAGGTTATGTGCTTTACAAGTTCTGCAAAATTTGGGATAAACCTCCTTACAAAATTTATCTTACCTAGAAAGGACCGGATATCCTTCTTTGATCTTAGGATAGACAAAGTTTGTATTGCTCTTACTCTTTCTATGTCAATTCTAACACCTGCAACAGAAACAACATGTCCTAACAATTTGCCTTCTTCTAGAGAAAACTGTGACTTTTTAGGATTGAGTGAAATCCCAAACCTTCTGCACTTCAGGAATACTTTCTTCAAATGCTGCAAATGGTCTTGATGGCTGCTGGAGTACACTGTTATATCATCAAGGTAGACAAGGACAAACTTATCCTTCTCTCCTACAAATGCTATATCCATAGCTCTCTGAAAGGTGGCTTTGGCATTCATCAACCCAAAAGGCATCTTGGAATACATAAAAGTTCCCTAAGGAGTGGTGAATGCATTCTTCTCTTGGTCATATGGATGCACAACCACTTGGTTATACCCTAAAAATCCATCCAGGAAAGACATCACTTTGGCTCCTGAGACTTTCTGCAGCGAATGATCCATCTTGGGTAGAGGGTAATTGTTATGCTCTTAACCTGCAAAAAGATACCCAAATCAAGAATATGCGAAGAAAGATACCCAGAACATATAATAGTGAGAGACAACAGCAAATATTTTATTATTCAGGAAGCAATGTTCACTGGCCTCTTCGAGGGGGCAACCTCCAATAGAGTAAAGCTTGATTCAAAAATAAGACACGATGCTCCTCGCAGGGAGTCTCTATCCTTTATATATGACTCATACATGCAATACCATGGATCAATACCATGGGTTTTATTAATACCATCTATCTAATACCATGGCCCATTTGCAACTAACTGTGGTCCCGACATTAATTGCGGGGTAACCACTTACAATTATTAATATGGGCTTTATTGACTCTTTACTATGACTTGATCCCACTACATAAATAAGGGGGTTAGGGTGGGACCCTAACATGCCCTCCTGCTTAAGAATAGCCTTGTCCTCAAGGCTGAAGCTGCGGAAACTGCTGAAGAATAGTGGCTGGTTCCCAAGTTGCATCTTCCAGAGAGGTGTCTTTCCACTTGACGAGAACTTCGCTAATCATGCGGCCACGCAGATGCCTTTCTTGTATGTCTAGGACCTGTTCAGGTTGGAGCCAGATTGACCCTTCCTCGTCCAATTCAGGTAGACTGGATTGAATTCTGCAATTGTTCCCAATCACTTTTTTGAGGCATGAGACATGGAAAACTGGATGGATTTTTGCAGTAGGCAGCAAAGCCAGCTTGTAGGCTACTTCTCCAATGCGCTGCAGTACTTGATATGGTTCGTAGAATTTTGGAGATAGTTTCTGACAACCCTTGACTTTGAGTGATGTTTTCTTATATGGTTGCAGCCTCAAAAGGACCTGATCCCCTTCTTGAAATTGGCGCTCTGAGCAATGCTGGTCTACCTGTTGCTTCATGCGGTTTTGAGCTTGATGAAGATTCTCTCTAAGATGGGCGAGTATGGTTGCGCAGTTTTGTAGGAGTTGATCCACTGCTTGTACCTTTAAGCCCCCCTTGATATAAGAAGTAGGGGAAGGAGGGAGTTGACCATATACTGCTTCATAGGGAGTCATTTTGGTGGTGGCATGATAGTTGGTGTTATACCACCATTCAGCCAGAGGTAACCACTGTACCCAAAGATGTTGCTTTTCTGAAGTGAAACACCTAAGGTAGGTTTCCAGACATTTGTTGACGGCTTCCGTTTGACCATCCGTTTGAGGATGATAAGAAGTACTGAGTTTTAGTTGGGTGCCGTGTAGCCTGAAGAGTTCCTGCCAAAAATTACTGGTGAAGATCGGGTCGCGATCGGACACAATAGAAGTGGGCATGCCATGCAATTTGAAGATCTGATCCATGAAAGATTGAGCAACCAAAGTCGGTGTAAACGGGTGGGGTAGGGCACAGAAATGAGCATACGTCGAAAGTTTGTCTACAACCACAATGACGACTGACTTGTTTCCTAACTTTGGAAGACCTATAATGAAATCCATAGAAATCTCCGTCCATATTGCTGTCGAGATGGGCAACGGTTGTAATGTGCCTCGTGCTTTGACGGTCTCCCCTTTGTGGCGTTGACAGACATCGCATTCTGCTACAAAAGTGAGGATGTACTTTTTCATGCCTGTCCAAAAAAATGATCTTCTGGTGCGAGCATACGTCTTCTGAAAGCCTGAATGTCCTGCAATGGGGGATGAGTGCAATTCTACCAAAATGCGACTTTTGAGGGTGGATGTTGGTGATATTACGACTATGTCCCTGTAGCAAAGAATCTCATCCTACCACGAGTAGCCCTTGCTAGAATTTGGATCCGCCTGCAATTGAGAAATGAGTTGGGAGAGCCCGAGATGTGAAAACCATTCCCTGCGAGCCTCTTCAATCCATTTTGGAATGGGAAGGGAAATTGCTAGCAAGGTACTTCCCTCCTCAAATTGGCGAGATAATGCATCTGCTACACTATTTTCTTTCCCTTTCTTGTAAATGATCTCATAATCATATCCCAACATTTTGGCGAGCCATTTATTTCGTTGTGGGGAGGATAAGCATTGCTCCAAAAAGTATTTAAGACTATGACGGTCTGTGCGGATTTGGAAACGTCACCCCAATAAGTAAGGTTTCCAGGTCTCTGCTGCATGTAAAATGGCCATCATTTCCTTCTCATAGGTAGATTGGCCCAGGTTCTTCCCACTTAGTTGTTGGCTTGTGAAGGCCAAAGGTCACCCTTCGTGCGTTAAGACCGCCCTAATACCCGTACCCGAAGCATCACATTCAATGAAAAAATATTTGGTGAAGTCAGGTAGTGCTAAGACTGGAGTGGAACACATCGCATTTTTTAGAGCTCTAAATGCCTATTGTGCATCCTCATTCCAGAAGAATGAATTTTTCTTCAGGAGTTGAGTGAGGGGCTTCACTATGCGACCATAATTGTAGAAAAAATTGCGATAATAGCCTGTGAGACCCAAAAATCCTCGCAGACTCTTCAAGGTCTTAGGTTGAGGCCAATCCTACATTGCCTGGATCTTTTTGGGGTCCACCTTGACACCTTCACGCCCCACAATGTGGCCCAAATACTCAACTTCATCCATGCCAAACGAACACTTGGACATCTTGACAAATAATTTATGCTTGCGGAGCAGTTGCAAGAGTAGATCTACATGCTGAAGATGTGCGGCCCAAGTGCAACTAGATGAGGATGTCATCGAAGAAGACAAGGACAAATTTCCTGAGATATGGTTTGAGAAGGTGGTTCATAAGGCTCTGAAAAGTAGCTGGGGCATTACAAAGACCAAATGGCATGATCAGGAACTCATAATGGCCTTCATGAGTTTGGAAAGCAGTCTTTGGAATGTCGGCTTCCTTCATGTGAATTTGGTGGTAGCCTGAGCGAAGATTGAGCTTAGTGAAGAATTGAGCCCCATTGAGTTCATCCAGCAAATCATCAACCACCGGGATGGGAAATTTATCTTTGACTGTCAACTTATTGAGGGCCCTGAAGTTTGGACACATCCACCACTCCACATCTTTCTTGAGCACAATGACCACCGGTGATGAATAAGAACTAATGCTGGGACGAATGACACCTGCTTCCAAAAGTTCCTTGATTATTTTTTCTATTTCATTCTTTTGGGTGAACGGATATCTGTATGGGCGCACATTTGGGGGTTGGACCCCTGGAACCAAGGTGATGCTATGATCATGTTCCCCTCTCGAGGGTGGAAGCTCATGATGCTTGTCAAAGGCTGGCAGATGGTTATTTAAAATCTGTTGCATCTCAGGATGAATCGGCAGAGACTTGGTTTCGACTACTTAGATGGCATTAAATTGAGCTATAACTCCATGATGGCCATTTTTTAGCAATTTTTCCATCCTATGCGAGCTGATGATAGAGGGAGCTCCCGCCTGGAGTCCACGGAGGGTATGTGTGGAGTTGTTCTACTTAAAACTCATATATAACTCCTGGAAATCCATTGTGATTGGCCTAAGACTGCGAAGCCATTCAGCACCAAGGACAATGTCGCACCCTCCCATGTGTATGGCAAACATGTGGGTCTTCAACTGATAATCCCCCATTTGAAGTTTGACATTTTCACAATGGCCTTCACATTTCATTGTGCCCCCATCCGCAATTTGGACTTGGAAGTTAGAAACTGCTCGTACAAAACAATGCACTGCTTCCGCGACTTTTTGATGGATGAAATTATGTGTACTTCCACTATCAATCAAGATTACTACTGGGCGATGTTTAATAAAACCTCTGAATTTGAGAGTTTGAGGTGAAGAAATCCCTACCAAAGCATGCAGCGAAATAACTGGTTCGTCAGGGACATTGTCCTTTTGGTTGTCGTCTTCTACTGCCTCATGTTCCTCTAGTGGTGGATCTTCCTCCGATGAGATGTAATCAGTGGCATCAATTTGAAAAAATTTGGGCTCCTTGCATTTATGACCTGGCAAGTATTTTTCATCACAGTAGTAACATAATCCTTGCTTTCTTCTTTTGGCCATTTCTGCAGGTGACACCTTTTGAACCTTAAGTGTTTGAGTCATGTTGTGAGCCTATGGGGGGCGACCCTTAGCGGTGAAATTTGGGCGACTGTACTGGGCTGCTAATGCACGTTCCACATTGCGAGCTACCTTGCAAGCCTTTGTCCATGTGGGAGGGTGGTGCAGTAGGACGTGGGTTTTTATGGCTTCTTTAAGACCGTTGATAAAACATTCCGTGTAGAACACATTTGAGAGACCCCTAGTGCGGAAGGCTAAGGCTTCAAAGGCTGTAATATATTCATCCACTATGCTAGTCTGTCGGAGCTTAGTAAGATGACCCAAAAAAGAAGATTCCTGGTCAAAGCGTTCTGTAAGAGCTTTTTTGAAGGTGGTCCAAGTGACAAAAGGTCCATTGCAACGTTGATGCCATTCCCACCATTGCCACCTTTCATTGTCCAAGTACATGCTCCCCACCATAAGCTGAGTCTCATTATCTAAGATCTTATTCAGATTGAAATACTGCTCCATTTGTGCTATCCATGCTATCGGTGAGAACCATCAAATTTATGCATATCCAACTTGGGAGGTCGTAGACGGGATTGTTGTTAGGGGCCCCAAAGGTGAATAAAATGGCTAGACTCACCCTCACTGTGTCCATTGCCAATATACGCCTCCTCATGGACTTCCTCCTTGCCCTTCGAGATTATGCTTGGGATTATGCTAGTTAGTCTATCAAGCTAAGTTTGGAGGGATTGCAAGGATTGTTCAATTTTGTCCATCCTCTCATTGGCCATAGCTTGAGCTCTAGTTTCTACCATGCACCGACCTGTTGTTCTTGAAATTTGGGACCACCAAAAAAAAATTTCACTAAGAATTGAATGGTATGCTCAGCTCGTCGTCCTGATTTTGATGTGCTAGATCACCAATAAGCGCCCCGGGAGATCTCAGACTTTTACTTCTTCTTTTTTTTCCTGAAAACTCCTAACAGAGTTTTACTCCTTCCTTAGGAATACTGCAGTCGCCGAATCCTCAAAATGTCAATGCTGCCAAAAGTCCTACGAAAATCATGCCCCGGTATAGGAACCCCACACAACTACTCAGATCAGGTGGATCTGAGAGATCTAAATGGCGGATCGGATAGCTCTAAGCGGTGGAACAGATTGCTACTATGGATCTGATGGATCTAATAGATCGGTATGGCTGGTTTTCTAACTCGGAATTGCGGGATTGATGTCTGCTGCTGCTGCACCCCTTTGCACGAGCGGATCTGGCAGAGATGATGCATGATCCCAAGATAGAAAAGGGAACTATGGTCTCGAGGAGTGTCAAGCGCTACAGATCGCAATATACATAAGGGTCTGACAGTAGTACTCGGCCCAATGTTTCAGGGCTCTAACTAAGGAGGATCAATCGTACCCTTAGCCGTACAACCCGACTACCCTATCGTACGGGCGAGTAATCTCTCCGAGTGCTATTCTCGGTGTACTGTAGCAGCAAGACGGATGACGGTTTATCTATGGCTAGGTTGCAGAGGAGCTAAGGGGCTTCCAATATACCCATAAGGTACTTGGAAGACAGTCCGTACGCGGTTTTGTCTAATGCGCTACTACTCGAAGGGGTACCCACAGGGGTTACAAGGGAGCCCAACAAGCATGACCACCTCTTGTATTTCCTGCGTGCATGCCTCCCCAAATCCGCACGTTTATGCGCTCAACAATAGATCCCATGGTTTAAAGACGCCGGAACACGTCTCTAGCCAAAAAAAAAATTTCTAAGAAATGGAGATCCCACCGGCCCTGGAAAGTGATCCGATACCACTTGTTATGCTCTTAACCTGCAAAAAGATACCCAAATACAGAATATGTGAAGAAAGATACCCACAACATAGAATAGTGAGAGACAACAACAAATATTTTATTATTCAGAAAGCAATGTTCACTGGCCTCTTCGAGGGGGCAACCTCCAATAGAGTAGAGCTCGATTCAAAAATAAGACACGCTGCTCCGCGCAGGGAGTCTCTATCCTTTATATATGAATCATACATGCAATACCATGGATCAATACCATGGGTTTTATTAATACCATCAATCTAATACCATGGCCCATTTGCAACTAACTGTGGTCTCGACATTAATTGCGGGTTAACCACTTACAATTATTAATATGGGATTTATTGACTCTTTACTATGACTCGATCCCACTACATAAATAAGGGGGTTAGGGTGGGACCCTAACAGTAATTGTCTTTCTTAGAGCATTTGTTTAAGTTTTTGAAATCAACGCAGACCCTAATTTCTCCACTTTTCTTCCTCACCACCACCAAGTTGGCTACCCACTTTGAATATCTGAGAGGGACTATGATTTTGGCAGCCAATAACTTCTTGATTTCCTTTTCAATCAGAGGAAGGAGCAAAGGATTTATGGGTCTCAGCTTCTTCTTAAAAGGGATGGTGTCTTTCTCTAAGGAAATTTTATGCTGGATGATCTTTTTGTCATATGTTTTCAGGTCACTATATTCCCAGGCAAAGACGTCAGTAAATTGCTTCATTAAATTGCAGTACTCAGATCTTTTGGCAGCAGATAGGTGGGTGGAAAGATTTATATATCTCGGATACTCTGGGCTCCCTATATTGTGCTTATAGAATGTAGATTGATCTTCTTTTTGGGCAGCCTTATAAGGCACATCATTCTGGTCAAACAACTTTTCTAAAGGAACTAGACCTTTAGGTATCTGATTGCTGGGCAGTTGGACAATGCTATCTTTGCCAATTTTATTTCTAAGCTAGGACTGGGGACTTTCTTCCAAGGCTTCATTCTCTTGGTCAATTTTCATTTCGGAGAATTCATCAATGACTTGCAGAAATCTATTCACTTCATCATCATCTTCAAAAACTTTCCAATGCTGGACATTATCAGGCAAGGATGGTCTATATTTCATCTGAACTTCATAAACTAGTTTGGGAGGCATGGGAGGAATAAACATGCTAGCAGACACAATAAGGGAATTAGCAAGCTGATTTTTGACTCTATGGATATATGAGATACAAAAACTATCAAAAGAATCTTTGAGTCTCCATACCTCATCTCGATATGCTTTCAGCCTTGGGTGCTTTGCCTGGAATGTTTTGTTCACTTGCTGAATGATAAGATCAGCATCTCCAAGCACCTTTACGTTTCTGATTTCTCTGTCTTTAGCTGCGTTAAGGCCTAATATTAGAACCTCATACTCTGCTATATTGTTGGTGACTTGGAAATCCAGCTTAAAAGACAAATGTGTACTTTCTTTTTTTGGAGATATCAACACCACCCCTACTCCTGCAGTCTCCCTTGAACATGCTCCATCAAAGAACATTTCCCAAACCCGACTTCCTTGCTCTCCCTCAGCCTGAACTATTGATTTCTTGAGCTGCAGTGAGGCCTTCTGGGATTCTTCAATTTGGAGGATACATGCTCCAAAATTAGTGTCCACAGCATAAATGGGATGATTAGAGGGATTCTTCTCATCACTGATGATGTAGGCTAGTTGTGCTTCTCTGTACAATCTACTGCTTTCGCCTCCGAAAACTAGGATAGTGGCATAGGACAAGTCATTTTGTAGTGTCCCACCTAGTCTCTTAATCCACCCTCTGAACAGTAGCATGCCAAACTTTGGAGGGACATCTTCTACCACAATATCCATAATCATGCTCTTCATGGGCAACTGAGTTAACGTAATGGCTAAGTCTTTGATTAATCCTAGGCATTTTACCTTTCTCAAATCAAATGAAAATAAATCATGATATGGTCTGGTAATATCAAGGCCTAACTCTTCCATGACAGCTTTTGGTATCAAATTGTGGCTGGCCCCTGTGTCTAGCAAGCAATTATGGAGGGTTTTGTCATGAATGGTCAAGGAGATGTAGAATGATTGGGAGCTATTGTCAACAGGTTCAATCATTGGAGTAAGGACAACCGCAGGCTTATCATCTTGCAAATTGATGTAGTCAGTGGAGGTTTGTGAGGCTTTCAGCTCAAGAGCATCATGGATAGGCTTTCTAAAGACTTCACTCTTTACAAGTTCTAACAAAGGTACAAATATTTTTAACTTTTGGACTTCTAATTCAAAGCTGAAAGGGGAAGGGGACTTGTCATGACCCTTTACCTCTAGAGCTGGTGCTTTGAGGATGATTGGATCAGATGTTGGCCTCCTCTGTCTGGTGTTCTGATGTTCTATGGGGGCAGCAGTTCTTTGGGCAGGATTCTCCTTGACATTTTTTCCTTTTGACCTCAGATTATATCTTTGTTGTTCACCAGTTTGCAAAACAGTCTCTTTGTCCCACTCTTGACTGGTTTGTTCCTGGAGTAGTGATTCTTCATAGGCAGCCAATGTCAAAAAGGCAACACTGCCTTTATCTTCCATGCAATGAATTGCATCCTCTTCTTCAGACTGCTCCTCTTCCATGACTACCTTCTAGAAGGAAGCCTTCACTCTTTGTTCTTCATTGGCCTCTTTACCCCTCTGAATGATCTGCACTTGCTCATTTTCTCTTCTGAATGGATTTGGGTTTCTTGGAGCAAATGTGTTTGGAAGCCTTGCCTTTCCAGAGCTCTGCTCAACCTTCAGCTTAGATATCTCAGCAGCCAATGACTCTATCATTTTAGTCATTTTGTCTAATTTGGGTTCTGAAGATGAAGCAGAGGAAGAAGAAGCCTCACCTCTCTGCCTCCTTCTATCAGCATGACTTTTGAGCTTTTCTACAGCCATGATATTAGATTCCACCTCTAAAGCTGCATCCTGCATTTCAACTAGAGTGGCACATCTTCTTTCTCTCAAAAGTAGGCAAAAATCAGAGTCAAAAGCATTAGCATAGGTGAGTTTGGCAGAGGTGGGGGTAGGCTTTACTTCAGCTAGTATCTTACTATACATACGGTTAAATCTTTTATTAAAATCAGGCAATGATTCCCCATTCTCCCTCTTGAGGTTTCCAAACTCTATATGGTAATAGAGCAGGTCTTTTTTATCTCCCCAATGCTTCAAAAACACATCATCTAATGCTTCAATGTCTTCTATTGACCTAGGGGTCAACTCCCTGAACCACTTTCTAGCCTCTCCATCAAGGCTCTGGACAAACACTCTCATCCACACATCATCCTCAATGATATCTAGGTTATCAACATAACTATAAAAGGACTCAAGGTGTTCTTCAGCTGTTACTCCCTCTGTACCAGTAAACTTAGGCATATATTTCTGATACTCTCTTACAGGCATGGCATTCAAAGGAACATGCAAGACCAGGGGTCCATACCTTGCAGCTATGATTCTTTCCATCTTTGTGGGTGCTTGCTAGCCTGCCATGGCTAGGATAGATGGAAGGATACTAGCAGTTTGAAGGGTAGGGAGTAGTGAAATAGATGATAGGGAGAAAGGAATATGAGGGACTGTATGGGGAACTTTCTTTGGACTGAGATCCAAAGGGGAACTAAATGAACAAGGAGCTTTATGAATCTCTAAAGGTATTTCTTCACTAATAAAGTTAGGCCCTAAATCTTTAGACTGTATATTCTCAGCTATAATCTTCTCTTGCAGAGATACATAAGATTTCTTGAGCTTACCTGATCCTGATGCTCCTTTCTATGATGTTTTTCTCTGCTTAACAATCTTCTCAAGGTCAAGCACTAGGTTGGTCTTCCAGTAGAGTTTCCAGATAAATGATTACAACCAAAAATGTGTACATACTTTGTCTATCATCAAAGTTGGAACTGTGTCGTTATCCCAGGGAAGCTGAGCCTCAATCTCCTCTCCCCAGCAACAGCGCCAATTAATGTTATCACCCCAAGAAACTCTCCTATGTTGTAACTCGGAGATGCCTGGGAACATACAAATTCAACTTTTTGTTGCAAATGGATGAATGGAGGGAATGATGCTTGTTCAAGCCAGATAACCATTTCTACTTTGCTTAACCCTAGACATGCGTGAACACCCTCAGACTACAAGGCTTTAGACCACCAATTACTCACAGTTTAAGGATTGGGTGAAAATGGAGAATACTGACCACAGTAGCAGATGCACAAGACCATGTGATGGCCGGCTACAACCAGTAAAGAAGTCTGCAAATCTAATTCCCTATGCATAGACAGGATGACAGCTCTCTGGCACTAGGTGAAAAGAAACCTGAATAACTTATTCACTGATGCATACAAGACTTTAACACTTAGATAGGATGACAACTTCTCTAATGCTAAACATCAAAAGCTCAGAAATACAGCATATCAGGCACAACTTGGTGTTAGCCTCCTGTTGCAACAAGGTATCATCTTTCATGATTGACATTTTTACATGCCAAATATGTCATACTTTGCAAGCTGCAGTGTTCCATATTTCCAGAAGAGACCAAAGAAGAAGCCATGAAGTGTGTTAATCCAAATGCCACTGTTGCATTCCATTTTGATGAGTTGTTCCAATTTTGAAGAATTTCTTAAAGGGGGTCCAAATAGTCTAATCCTGGTCTCCCTATGTTTCAATTTCCTCTTGTAGAATATAGAGAATGATATCTGTCCAAACAGTCTAATCTTGGCAGATTTGTAGATAGGTAGAGAATCAAAGGGACCCAACTGTTTAATCTGGGCCCTGGCAGAAATAAGTGTAGATTTAGATAGAAAAAAGGAAAAAAAAAAAAAAAATTGCAAACATGGGTCTGCAAGTCTAAGTGCACCCAAAACAAAAAGAAGAAAAAATGTTAGGACAGTAGGCTGGGTAGGTAGCTGTTTGGTGGCAGAATGATAATTGATGATCAATTTTGTATCTCACAATGTCTTATCCTTTCAGATCATAGTTATCAGGCAGTTTTGCATTCAAAGGAGGTACTCAAGCTAGAACTCACTAACCTCCCCTTCTTCTCATTTCCCCCAAGTCACTTACTAACATCCCCTAAGGGGTCAAGGTCTGCTTGAGCCTCTCAGTTTCATCATTTCCATGACATTCGCCTTGGTGAGGATCTGCTTCACTCAAGGACTGCTCACTCATCATCTGTGAGCCTTCTTTTCCCCAACAAAGCCTAAGGTCTCATACCTTAGCGCCCTCTTTTCATCTCCATATTAACTATTAACTTTATTATATAACTCCCTAACAATTTTCCCCTTCCCTTATTAAAATCATGTATATAAAACTCCCCTATGTAAATACCCCTCCCTGGCAATATAGCCATATTTCCTATAAGTCCGGGAAATCACAGTCCATCTGGGGCTGTCTTTAGCCCATCCGAGTCATTAAGGAGCTAGTCTGACATCAGGTCAGCTAGTAACTGCTTCCCTAGCCCTAAAACCCCTCTAAAACCCTCAAAACTCCCTATTTCGTCCCCAAACCAAAGTTTTGTGCATAAAATCCTAAACCCGTGCACTTTTAACCTATATTTTACGACTTACCCTAAGTCCCAACTGTAAATATTGATCGCGCCCGTTTAAAAAAAAAACAAAAAAAAACCCCAAACCCGCTTTCCCTAAGTCATAACCCATTGCGCGCATTATTAAAAAAGGAATATTCTTGGAATATTCCCTCACCGTATCTCCCCGCCGCGTTTCATTTACTGCCACCCGTCCGATCCACAACCCTGCGGATCTACGACTAGCGGGCCGTCCCATCTCCAAAGCGCCCGAGCTTTAGCGTCCGGGAGATGGGCGATATTCCAGCCGTACTCCCGCCACGCGTCAAGCGTTGGGCTGTGGCGGAGCCCCCTCCCCCGAGGCCGCCTTTTCCCATAAGCGGTGCACCACAAAACCGCTTACCACCCGTGACGTCACACCCCACGTCACCCCCTGCACAGTCCCTGCTTACATCACCCCTTTGTCCAGTCACCCGATGAGTCACCTGCTTGCGTGGCCTCCTGCCACGTCACTGCCACGTGTCCCTGCCATCGTACCTGCCAAGTCATCGTCCGTACGTGATGACATCATGCTGATGTCATCCTGCCACGTCGCCCTGCTGATGTCACCCGCCGTACAATGTCACATCATGCTGACGTCACGCTGACGTCATCAGCACTTTTTGGGCGCGAAAGTCGCACTTCGGAGCCCCGGAATCCAATTCTGAGGCAGTTTTTGATGAGTGATTTGCGCTAGCAGGATTTTTTAGGCCGAAATGGAGAATCTTCAGGGAATCTTTAGGGAATCTTCTCATCATGCGGCCCCAGGAAGCCTGAAAAGGAGCAAAAATGATCTGTTTTCTTCATAGAGCATACCAAAAGGAGCAGAAGACAATTCCAGATGATACAGAGGCCGAACAGTGGCCATTTACTGGTGATTAGACCTGCAGCACATCAGATCAGTAGTCCAGATTTTGTCAAAGAGTATTAGTGGAAGAAAAGACGCCAAAGAGTATCAGCAAAGATTTGTTTAGGGGCTTGAAGCACCTGAACATTGATGAAGCCCCCAGAAAGTCAAATCAATAAGCAGCAGCCCATCCTTGCCTTCAAATCACCATTAAGGCATTCAAAGCACTAGGATAGAAAGGAAGCAGAAACCCATGCATATTTATTTCAGAAGACATTGCACCAAGGCACCCAGGACTACATCATTTATTCATTTTTTTTTTACGGCCGCCCCCCGCGCAGCCTGGGAATTTTCATGCATTTATTTCAGATAGGAGTAGGTCAATAAATTATTCTTTATGACCTGATTAGGTCAATATGTAATAAAAGCAGTAGATAGAAAGTTTTTCCCTATATATACCACCCTCTGTATAGTTTTAAGGGTTGGTAAATTGAGAATTCTTCACTAGAGACTCGCTGTGTATACCTGAATTTTTATGTAATCAAAGATTGCCGAAAGCTTGGAGAGCAAACTATCTATTGTTGATAAATGCTTTGGAGACTGAAGATGGAATTCTTGTGCTGCGGCCTGAAGCAATAAGTGCCTCTTATCTCTGTTTATGTGTTTGCCATTATCTAAATAGCAGGAAAAAAGAATAGCCTAGAATTAGTTTAAATACTCTCTATGCTCAATTTCTACTGTTTCTTGATGTTTTCCTCTGAATGAATTGGTTATGAATATTGAATTCCTTCTGGCTCATGTTTACCCCAATTCATCTGTGTTGGCCAATTATCTATGGATTCTTAACTGCCCTTAGGTAGCGCCCTGTTACTTTCTTTGCTAATCTATTGGAGAGATTCTTAACTGCCTCTCTTTCTTTAGCATTCATTTCATCCTTTAAACCTGAAAATTGCTTCAAGCTCAGCTATCTTGCTCCATGTTCCCTCACTGCTATTAAGGAAACGCACAGCAGTTCCCCTCCTCGACTCCACGCCCAATGGTTTGAAACATTCAGACTATACTCTGCCTCTCTACCTAAAAGTGTCAATTTTCCCACCAAAACAAAACAAAAAAGCCTCTGGACCCAAGACCTAGCCTAAAATCCTTTCAAACAAAGCTAAATCTGAAAGAGAGAGCCCTCTCTGATTGCAGGTTGGCTAGAACCTGCAGTCCAAAGTTGGTTTGTGGTTACCTCGGCTGTATCCCTTTCTTAACCTTCAAGGACAACCTGAGTGATAACATAATGGTGACTCCACTGGGGAATTTCCTCAGTTAATTTTACAAAGTTTCATGAAGAAGGTTAAAAATCCCCTGTAGAAATCGATTTTCTAATTGCTTTATATTTCCTAAAACTAGAGATGAAGCCTGAATGTCAGCCAGGAAGCCTTTGAAACTGTTTTTGTTTTTGCATTAACAGGTTTAGATAAAAGCTACTTCATTCAATCTTCATGCTAGTTTTAAGATATACACAGCCATTCCAAAATCTTATCTGGCCCTTGTGAATACAAAAAATATACCAAAAAAAAAAACAAGTGCGGAAGCTGGCTCCCGAGAAAAGTTCACGATATACAAGGTCAAACCCAGACCCAGATCCTCCAGCTGTTTTTGAAAACCCTAACACAATCCCTAAAATCCTTAGGAAGCAACAAAGATAGGAAAATTTTGCTGATAAAACCCCTGAAACATCTTACCCTAGCTCTGTTCCGACCCCTGTCAAGGTTTTATTCCGGTCTACCCCTGCTTCCCCTTGTTCCTCATCCACATCTCATAGCACTCCTTCCACACCTTCATTCACTGCACATATTCCCATTACCACTACTGTTATCCCTGTTATCCCCGTTGTTCCATTCATCCCCGTTGTTCCACTTATACCAGCCAATATGGCTAATAGATATGCACCCCTGCAATTACCTGCTAACGCTGCGGCTTTACCCCAAGATTACCAATCGAAAATTTCATATTTTGATTCCACTGGTCCTTTCACAGCCATTCAGCATGCCAAAAAGATGCAAGACTATTTTGAGAACTATGAAATAGATGATGACAGCGTGAGAATGAGAATTTTTGTTCAGAGTCTAACAGGTGATGTGAGAACTTGGTTCAGATCACTTGCTGCAAATTCCATAACCACTCCTGATGAGCTTTACCTATCCTTTACCAACAGATGGGAGAAAAAGAAAGATCCCTTGCACATACTAGCTGAATATGATACAATTAAATGAGGTCCTCAAGAGACCGTTTTAGAATACTGTACAACATTCAACAATGTATATAATGCGATACCACAGAATTTAAGGCCTCCACCCGACCTTGCCTTGTACAAATTTCCTGATGGTTTTGACCCTGATATGGCATATCAGTTGAAAGAAAGAGCTCCTGAAACCCTTGAAGACGCGCAAAAGGTTGCTGTCATGGTAGAAGCCAACTTAATTGCCAAAAGAAATAGAGCCCAAATGGAAAAGAGAACCACCTTTAAGGAAGAACCCTCAGCCTTCGACCAGAAGCTTGATGCTATCATCAATGGCCTACAAAGACTAGGAGAGAGGGTAGAAAATGTTGAGAGAAAGGCATCATGGGAAGGACAGCAGTCCAATCCCATAAAAAATCCCAATTTTAGGAGAACGCAGAACATAAATGCTGGTAGGTCTAACCAAGACCATGATATAAGACCCCCTTTTCAAGATAACTATGTAGAAGGATCTACTTCTAGTCAACCCATAGAAGACGATCATATGAATTTAATGGATCTAAAGGGTGAGCATCAAACTTTCCTGACACAAGAAGACCAAAATGAGCATGACTGCAATCAATTTCAGACTAAATCTGGTGAGTCTTTTGATTTTAAACAAGGTTATGATACTGCTGTATATGAAGTACACAAATAGTATAAGCTCAGAACTAGGACCATTGACATCTCTGAGCCTAGCAAGACAAAGGAAAGTAAACAGCCCAACAAGATTAAAAACAAAGTTGTTGTAACAGAACCAGCTAATATGACTGTCCCAAACCCACATCAAGTGACTGTAGAAGATATAACAGAAATACAGCCTTCCAAAGATCAACCTTTGCCTCCTCCTTTCTCAAAAGAAAATTCAAACAGCATCCCAAAAAGTACTCCTGAAGTTGCCAAACCGTAAGCAAATACTTCCCACAGCACTGATAAACAAGAGCAAGTCACTGAAAATTCAAATGAAAAGGAAAAAACTGCCAATGCCAATACTAAGACTCCATTGGAGAAGCCTTTTAGTTTAGAAACAGAGATTGGAAAACTCATGATAGCCATTCCTCTTTCAGAATTGACTAAACATGATGTATATAGGCAACAGATTCAAAGGTCACTTCAACTCCCGGAAAACAAAGATGATGTAAATGTTTTGGATGATTCCCCTGAACTATTGTTTGGACCAGAAGTTAATGGAAAGTCAACACAAGGACGTGTCCCACCCTTTTATGTCAGTCTGCATATACATGACAAAGTTTTACACAACGCTATGTTTGACTCAGGGGCATCGCACAATCTTATGCCCAAAGCAGTTATGGAAAAACTGAATCTCGACATCACAAGACCTTACAAAGATTTATACTCATTTGACTCAAGTCAAGTGAAATGTTTAGGCCTCATTAAAGATGTATGTGTCTCCTTAGTCCAATATCCCAACAAGACCATCCTCATGGATGTAGTAGTGGCTGAGATCCCACCAAAGTATGGTATGCTCCTCTCGAGATCATGGGGAGAAAAGCTCCAAGGATCCCTTCAATTAGACCTTTCCTACGCTACCATTTCAGTCTTTGGGCAACCAAAGAGACTGTACAGAGAAACACTGATGAAATATGTAGTAAGTAGTGAAAGCAAGCCTGAAAATTTTCCCATTTATTCAATTCATTCCGATATGGATTCTTTCATTTTATTCAATGATGATTCAAATCTGCCCACTAATAAGGAGCCTTTGGCTCTAGAACAACAAGTGCACACCAATGAAGAAATGGTTGCCCACGATAGAGAAATTGTCAAAACAGTAAATGAAACCAGCATGTTACAAGAACCTCCCCAAACAGAAATTTTAAATCTGCCCAACGCTGATTCGGATGACACTCCTAGCATTGTCAACAAGCAAGAAATCACATGGCTCTTAGAGTTTGATGGTTCTGTCAACAAGTTAGGAGCAGGGGCAGGTGTCTGGATTCACAATACACATGATAATCATGCAGAAGGACATGCCTATAGACTGAATTTCAAATGCACAAATAACATGGCAGAGTATGAGGCTCTGCTGTTAGGCCTTAAACTGCTGAAAACTCTAGGTGTTGTAAAAGTGTCTATCTTAGGTGACTCTGATCTAGTTATACAACAGATGAAAGGTAATTTTGTTACCAATGACAACAGAATGAGAGCCTACAGAACTGCTGCTACTAACATACTCCAGGCATTCACTGAATTCAAGCTTGACAAGATTTCCAGAAATCACAACATTCATGCACACAGCCTAGCCACCTTCGTGAGTACATGCAAGCTCCCTTTTGACCCGAATCATCACTTCACAGCCGAAATAAAACATAGGCCCACCATCCCAAATAATGTCAGAGATTGGCAAGTATTCGAGAATGATGCCCAGATTAATAATTTCCTTACCCTCGAGCATGAATTTTCAAATATTCACATTGACATGGATGCCATGACAGATTCTGAACAGCAGAGAAATGAAAGTCAGCAAGTTCTAACCGTTGCAACAGCCAAACAGATTCTGAAGCCAACCATTTTTGACAATGAAAACATTGAACAACTGAAACAAACACAGGCAGAAGAAGTAGACAGAACAGAGGCAGAGGTCATTGACTTGAAAGATAATTTTTTGCCTGCTGGACTAACTCTGCTAGAAGACATGTTTGACTCTAATGATGTTCCCAGAAAACCAAAACTGCAACCAATAAACACGGAAATTGAAGAACACAACATTGGGACTCCAGAGAACCCAAAAATGATAAAACTGTCCAAAAATTTGCCACCTGATCAAAAGCCCAAGTACATTGACTTATTCAAATAATTTCAAGATGCATTTGCTTGGAGCTATGAGGATTTGAAATCCTATGATACATCAGTGATTCAGCACACGATCCCATTGAAGCCCAATCAGAAGCCCTTCAAACAGAAATTGAGAAGAATCAACCCTGTGATGCTTCCCCCGATTGAAAAAGAAGTAAAAAGGATGTGGGAAGCAGGCATTATAGCCCCTATCAAATTCTCTGAGTGGGTGTCCAACCTAGTGCCTACAAGAAAAAAGACAGGTGAAATCAGACTTTGTGTAGATCTCAGAAATTTAAATCAAGTCTCCTTAAAAGACCACTATCCCCTGCCCAAAATGGACCACATATTGCAGAGAGTAGTGGGAGAATCTAGAATTTCCCTGCTAGATGGTTTTTCAGGTTTTAACCAGATACTTGTTCACCCAGATGACCAAGACAAAACTACCTTTACCACACCCTGGGGAACATTTAAATATGTAAAGATGCCATTTGGACTTAAAAACGCTGGTGCTACCTTTCAACGAGCAATGGACATTGCATTCGCCAAAGAATTACATGACTTCCTAGTTGTGTACCTTGATGATTTAACCCCATTTTCCAAATCTGGTGAAGAACATCTCAAGCATCTCAGACAAATTTTCATGACATGCAGGAAATATGGCATTTCCCTGAATCCAAAGAAGTCCTTATTTGGCCTGGAAGAAGGAAAATTACTTGGCCACATTATATCAAAGGATGGGATCAGAATTGATCCTGAAAGAATACATCCCATCCTCCAAATTCCACATCCGAGAAACATAAAAGAGCTACAAGCATTCCTTGGGAAAATTAACTTTTTGAGAAGATTTATTCCAAATTTAGCTGAAGTAATAAGACTGTTAAGAAACATGCTAAAGAAGGATGCCAAGGTAAGATGGTCCCTTGAGGCCAAGCAGGCATTCGAGAGTATCAAAACTGCATTAACCCAAACTCCTGTTCTAACCAGTCCACAGTTTGACAAGGATTTTATCATATTTTCGTTCGCATCAGACCACACAATCGCTGCTGTCCTGTTGCAAAAGGATGAGCAGGGAGCTGAAAAGCCAATTTCTTTTTTCAGTCGAGCCTTAAGAGACGCCCCTCTAAAGTACCCAATAATGGAAAAGCAGGCCTACGAACTTGTTAAGGCCATCAAGGATTTCAGAGTGTACATTTTATATTCACACGTGACTGCCTATGTCCCACACGCTGCTATTAAAGATATATTGACTCAAGACAGATTAGAAGGCAAAAGAGGTAAGTGGATTGCAAGTATCCTCGAATATGACATTGAAATAAAACCAACCAAGCTGATAAAGGGACAAGGTTTAGCCAAGCTGATGTCCGAAACAAACTTTCAGGCCTTAGACATTAACCAGCTGGACAATGAACCGGAGCTGGCGACTCCACAGATCAGTGAAATATTTCTGCAATGCCCCTGGTACAATGATATTTGCTTTATATTGTTAAACCTGTGTGCTCCCCCAGGATTGTCCAGAACAAAGAAAAGATTTTTAAAAATGAAGACTTTGAGATTTTGTGTTATAGATGGAGCATTATTTTGGAGAAATCATGAAGGTATATTGTTAAATTGTTTAACCATGAATGAAACTAACAATGTCATGAAAGAATTCCATGTAGGTGATTGTGGAGGACATCTCTACTGGAAGTCCACAGCAGACAAAATCCTGAGGGTTGGTTTCTACTGGCCCACTCTTTTTGCAGATGTAAAAAAAAATTCCACGACATGTCACAAGTGCCAAATTTTTGAAGGCAAGAGAAAATTGTTGCCCCTGCCCCTTAAACCCATCTCCACCGAAAAACTTTCAACAATGGGGTCTTGACTTCATTGGAGAAATTCATCCCTCTTCCTCAGGCCAGCACAAATGGATCCTAACAGCCACCAATTATTTCACCAAGTGGGTTGGAGCCATTCCCTGTAGACAAGCCAATGATACCATCATTATCCAATTCCATGAATGCAACATTCTTTCCAGATTTGGCTGCCCTGAGAAAATCATCACTGACAATGCCACTGCCTTTAAGTCCAAAAAGATGATCAATTTCTACCATAAGTTTCATATCACCCTGGGCCACTCTACAGCATATTACCCTCAAGGTAATGGATTGGCCGAATCATCTAACAAGAGCCTCATCAACATCATAAAGAAAATGCTAGAAGAAAACAAGAAAAACTGGCACAAAAAGCTGGTGAACGCCCTATGGGCAGACAGACTTTCAAGCAAAAGATCAATTGGAATGAGCCCTTATGAGCTGGTATATGGCATGGAGGCTAGATTTCCTTCATCCCTGGGCATTCCTACTATCAAGCTGTTACAGGAAATTCAGGCTGAACCAAATGACATTCAAAGAAGAATTAATCAGACAATTCACCTTCAGCAAACTAGAGAACAAGTCTATGACAGAGCACAAATCTTACAAGAAAAGCTCAAAAAGATGTTTGATAAGAGAGCTAAAGCTGAAGATTTCAGTATTGGTGACAAAGTTTTGAAGTGGGACTCAAGAAGAGAAGACAAGGGCAAACATGCCAAGTTTGACTTTCTATGGAAAGGTCCATTTGTAATTTCTGTTGTTCAAGGAAACAACACCTATTTTCTCATATCTATGGAGGACAGCATTGTTGAAGAAGGCCCTGTGAATGGCAGGATGTTGAAACATTATCACGATCCTTGTTGTTGAAACAATGCAAGTTCTGTAAATATATTTGTACAATATTATTTGTATATATCAGCACTCAGTTTAAATTTTTGTAAACAGGCCGATTGTTAAGGAATAGCAGTAAATTTGGAAAGGACGCAGCCGATGCAAATTCTTCAATCTCAAAAGCATCAAAACAGAGCAAGAACTTTCAGTTTATATCAGCATAGTTGATCAGGCATTGTACATAAAGATCAAGCGCGCAGAAGAAAGCAGGCGTTGTTGTACATCTCACAGAAAGCTCTGTTGAGGAGGAGTGGTTCATAGTTCAAAGTTTCATATCTAAAACAGCCAGAACAAAGAAGAAATTCATAGTTAACAGCAACAAATAGAAAATCAAGGCAGTCTGACCTACTGTTCTTGACTTTCCACAAGGAAAAGTCATCCCCAAGTGGAGCCACTGTTAGCCTCCTATTGCAACAGGGTATCATCTTTCATGATTGACATTTTTACATGCCAAATATGTCATCCTTTGCAAGCTGCAGTGTTCCATATTTCCAGAAGAGACCATAGAAGAAGCCATGAAGTGTGCTGATCCAAATGCCACTGCTGCATTCCATTTTGATGAGTTGTTCCAATTTTGAAGAATTTCTTAAAGGGGGTCCAAACACTCTAATCTTGGCAGATTTGTAGATAGGTAGAGAATCAAAGGGACCCAACTGTTTAATCTGGGCCCTGGCAGAAATAAGTGTAGATTTAGATAGAAAAAATAAAAATAAAAAATAAAAAAAATTGCAAACATGGGTCTGCAAGTCTAAGTGCACCCAAAACAAAAAGAAGAAAAAATGTTAGGACAGTAGGCTGGGTAGGTAGCTGTTTGGTGGCAGAATGATAATTGATGATCAATTTTGTATCTCACAATGTCTTATCCTTTCAGATCATAGTTATCAGGCAGTTTTGCATTCAAAGGAGGTACTCAAGCTAGAACTCACTAACCTCCCCTTCTTCTCATTTCCCCCAAGTCACTTACTAACATCCCCCAAGGGGTCAAGGTCTGCTTGAGCCTCTCAGTTTCATCATTTCTATGACATTCGCCTAGGTGAGGATCTGCTTCACTCAAGGACTGCTCACTCATAATCTGTGAGCCTTCTTTTCCCCAACAAAGCCTAAGGTCTCATACCTTAGTGCCCTCTTTTCATCTCCATATTAACTATTAACTTTATTATATAACTCCCTAACAATTTTCCCCTTCCCCTATTAAAATCATGTATATAAAACTCCCCTATGTAAATACCCCTCCCTGGAAATATAGCCATATTTCCTATAAGCCTGGGAAATCACGGTCCATCTGGGGCTGTCTTTAGCCCATCCGAGTCATTAAGGAGCTAGTCTGACATCAGGTCAGCTAGTAACCGATTCCCTAGCCCTAAAACCCCTCTAAAACCCTCAAAACTCCCTATTTCGTCCCCAAACCAAAGTTTTGTGCATAAAATCCTAAACCCGCGCACTTTTAACCTATATTTTACCCCTTACCCTAAGTCCCAACTGTAAATATTGATCGCGCCCGTTTTAAAACAAAAAAACAAAAAAAAAAACCCAAACCCGCTTTCCCTAAGTCATAACCCACCGCACGCATTATTAAAAAAGGAATGTTCTTGGAATATTCCCCACCGTATCTCCCCGTCGTGTTTCATTTACCACCAGCCGTCCGATCCACAGCCCCGCAGATCTACGACTGGCGGGTCGTCCCATCTCTAAAGCGCCCGAGCTTTAGCGTTCGGGAGATGGGCGGTATTCCCGTCGTACTCCCGCCACGCGTCAAGCGTTGGGCTGTGGCGGAGCCCCCTCCCCCGAGACCACCTTTGCCCATAAGCGGTGCGCCACAAAACTGCTTACCACCCGTGACGTCACACCCCACGTCACCCCCTGCACAGTCCCTGCTTACGTCACCCCTTTGTCTAGTCACCCGATGAGTCACCTGCCTGCGTGGCCTCCTGCCATGTCAATGCCACATGTCCCTGCCACCATACCTGCCACGTCATCGTCTGTACGTGATGACGTCATCCCACCACGTCACCCGCTATACAATGTCACATCATGCTGACGTCATCAGCACTTTTTGGGCGCAAAGGCGCGAAAGTCACACTTCGGAGCCCCGGAATCCAATTCTGAGGCAGTTTTTGATGACCGATTAGCGCAAATCACTCATCGCAAGATTTTTTAGGCCGGAATGGAGAATCTTCAGGGAATCTTCTCATCATGCGGCCCCAGGAAGCCTGAAAATGCGCAAAAATGATCCGTTTTCTTCACAGAGCATACCAAAAGGAGCAGAAGACAATTCTAGATGATACAGAGGCCGAACAACGGCCATTTACTGGTGATTAGACCTGCAGCACATCAGATCAGCAGTCCAGATTTTGTCAAAGAGTATCAGTGAAAAAAAAGACGCCAAAGAGTATCAGCAAAGATTTGTTTAGGGGCTCGAAGCACCTGAACATTGATGAAGCCCCCCGAAAGTCAAATCAATAAGCATCATCCCATCCTTGCCTTCAAATCACCATTAAGGCATTCAAAGCACCAGGACAGCAAGGAAGCAGAAACCCATGCATATTTATTTCAGAAGACATTGCACCAAGGCACCCAGGACTACATCATTTATTCATTTTTATTTTTTTTTACAGCCGCCCCCAGCGCAGCCTGGGAATTTTCATGCATTTATTTCAGATAGGAGTAGGTCAATAAATTATTCTTTATGACCTGATTAGGTCAAGAAGTAATAAAAGCAGTAGATAGAAATTTTTGCCCTATATATACCAACCTCTGTATAGTTTTAAGGGTTGGTAAATTGAGAATTCTTCACTAGAGACTCGCTGTGTATACCTGAATGTTTCTGTAATCAAAGATTGCCGAAAGCTTGGAGAGTGAACTGTCTGTTGTTGATAAATGCTTTGGAGACTGAAGATGGAATTCTTGTGCTGTGGCCTGAAGCAATAAGTGCCTTTTATCTCTGTTTATGTGTTTGCCATTATCTAAATAACAGGAAAAAAGAATAGCCTAGAATTAGTTTAAATACTCTCTATGCTCAATTTCTGTTGTTTCTTGATGTTTTCCTCTGAATGAATTGGTTATGAATATTGAATTTCTTCTGGCTCATGTTTACCCCAATTCATCTGTGTTAGCCAATTATCTAGGGATTCTTAACTGCCCTTAGGTAGCGCCCTGTTACTTTCTCTGTTAATCTGTTGGAGAGATTCTTAACTGCCTCTCTTTCTTTAGCATTCATTTCATCCTTTAAACCTGAAAATTGCTTCAAGCTCAGCTATATTGCTCCATGTTCCCTCACTGCTATTAACGAAACGCACCAGCAGTTCCCCTCCTCGACTCCACGCCCAATGGTTTGAAACATTCAGACTATACTCTGTCTCTCTACCTGAATGTGTCAATTTTCCCACCAAAACAAAACAAAAAACCCTCTGGACCCAAGACCTAGCCTAAAATCCTTTCAAACAAAGCTAAATCTGAAAGAGAGAGCCCTCTCTGGTTCCAGGTTGGCTAGAACATGCAGTCCAAAGTTGGTTTGTGGTTACCTCGGCCGTATCCATTTCTTAACCTTCAGGGACAACCTGAGTGATAACACTTGGAATAGAAGAAAAATGAAAAGTGAGAAATTAACAGCAAAAGAATCTTGTATTAGCTGAAAATGAAGATGAGACGCTACAAGTATCAAAATAGTTACAGTCTCTAGAAGTTGAACCTTACATCAAAACATCAACCATCAACCCTAATTACATCTTGTTTTTGGGTATATATAGAGTTTCAATACAAAGGCACTCGGCCATTCTAAGTATGGAGGGGTCATAATTGACCACCAACCACATTTAGTTTCCTGATGGAGCCTCTGAGTGTGTTTTCTTGTTGTAATGGATGAATCTAATCATTCTCCTGTGCGCTGCTGTCCTCTCGGGTAGTTGGAGTGCCGTATAGGATGAAGCTCCATAACTGTTAAATGCAAGTATCTGCTGGAACTTTGCCTTTTACTTCTCGGCAATAATGTTTGTTAAATATGGTGGTTGAGGAGTAACTGCAAATAGTACTGGAATACTAGTCACCTTCGTCCTTCGGGTGCACGGAATATTCAAGGGACATGAACTGCATAGTGGGTGTACAAGTAGGACAGAGGAGCTGGACTAGCCGTTGGATCAAGAGGATAGACGGCGAGGATGAGTTTGCAGGGTTATCAGGAAAAGCGAGGTGGAAGGAACGTGGGCCGCTGGATCCCAAGTGGACAGATCGTATGGTCGTCGGGCAGCAGAAGCACGCGGTGGTTAACGGGCGAGGAAAGAGGACTGGGCGGTAAGCGGTATTGATCACACCGACTTGGGGAGTTAGGCGGTAAATGGGGATGGCGCGCGATACCACACAACGCGTGACGTGTGGCGGTGGCAGAGAGGGGAAACCACTCTCCATCATGCATTATTGCCCCGACACTTCGTGGACGCGGGGAAAGCGAACGTCGTCCGATCGTGGCGTTGATGATCAGACGGTGGGGATTTGATCACGCAGATTTTCATCAGGTGCGATGAAGAACCGTTGGATCGGGGTGCGGTGATCGACGGCCATAATTAAAAGGCGACGATAGGTTATGGAAGTGGGAGGTCATGCGCTTGAGGCTTGAAGGAATAGGGGTTTATGCCCGGTTTTAGAGGAAAAGCGGATGGAGTGGGGGTGAAAGAGAATAAGTGGAGTAAAGGAGAAGAAGGAAGATGAATTCCATGAGCTTCTTTTGAGCACCACCACTATGGCCAAACTTATCTCTAGCCTCTGAAACCTTAGTTATGTAGCAGGGATAACAGCACCACCACCCACTTTATTTTTATCAATACTTATAAGTGTAGACTATGCCTACTTTCTATACTTAGTTTATTTTTCAACTTTCCTAAGTATAACATTCACATACATAGCGGAAACATTTAATTAATCATCTTCATCGTTATTACCATTTACACATATGCACAACAGATATTTTAATGGGAGGGGTAACTCCCTAAAATATGAGTTTGACCAATGATAATAACAATTTTACATAAAATATACAGTTTTACAGTCTTTGCAGGAAACCCCAAGTTTACTTGGTACAATATCTATCACAATCATGCAACCCGGCCTGCACTATTCAGACTACTTGAGTGGCCACCGGTTCTACCGTCCTTCGCAACTCGTTCACCGTCACACTGTTCAGCACGTTGTTCAGCTGTTTAGGCAGATGCCCTTGCCTGTTCAGTCATTCGGGTGGATGCCCTTGCCCGTTCAGTTGTTCAGCCCGGCGCCCTCGCATGCCCTCACCCGAACACCTTCGAACGACTTCACCCATTCGGTTGTTCAGGTAGACGCCCTCGTAAACCCTCGCCCGAACACCTTCGAATGATCATTCATACAAATGCCCTCGAATGCCCTTACCCATTCGGTCGTTCGACCCGATGCCATTGCACGCCCTCACTGAACACCTTCAAATGACTTTGCTCATTCGGTCGTTCAGGCGGATGTCGTCACATGCCCTCACCTGAACACCTTCAAACGATTGTTCAAACAAACATCCTCGCCCATTCGAATTTTTGGCCCAATGCCCTCGCACGGCCTTGCCCGAACACCGTCACATGACTTGCGGCTCCGTTTTCTGCGTTTGTTGCAGCTTCATGCTACAACCCAAGTGTCCACCTGCACTTCGCCCAATTTCAGTCTTCCCAAGTAGCTCACCCTCCTAGCTTGCATAAACACTTGGAAGCTTTGCTTGATTTCTTTTTTCCACCATTCCAACGCTTTACTTATATGGCAGTTGGCCCATCCGTTGGGGCGTCGACTCCCCAAGCCAACCCACTGTTTTTTCCAACTCTCCTCTCCATCGTGTCGGCCCATGGTGTGCGACAGATGTGGTTGGATGTGGTTGATGTCCAACTCGCCCCTCCATCGCGTCAACCCATGTGCGACCTGCGGCTCTGTTTTCTGCCCATTTTCTGAAGATTTGGTTGGCGATACTCTTCCAACCGCACGATGGGGCTTGCGGCACCACCACCCACTTTCTTTTTAACAATACTTGTAAGTGTGGACTAAGCCTACTTTCTATACTTAGTTTATTTTTCAACTTTCCTAAGTATAACACTCACATACACAGCAGAAACATTCAATTAATCATCTTCATCATTATTACCATTTACACATATGCACAATGGATATTTTAATGGATGGGGCAACTCCCTAAAATATTAGTCTGCCCTAATAATAAAAATATTTCACAAAATATATAGTTTTACAGTCTTTGCAGGAAACCCCAAGTTTCCTTGGTACAATATCTATCACAACCATGCAACCCGACCTACACTGTTCAGACTACCCAAACCACCATTCAGAGTGCCCACCGGTTCTATCGCCCGTCGCAACTCGTTCACCATCACACTGTTCAGCACATTGTTCACCTACAACTTGTTTAGCCAAACACCCTCAACTCGTTCAGGTGGACACCCTCGCTCGTTTAGGCATTCAGACCAACCTTGCCCGTTCAGTCATTCGGGCGGACGCCCTCGCATGCCCTCACTCGTTCAGTCGTTCGAGTGGACATCCTCACATGCCCTCACCTGTTCAGACGTTCAGACCAACCTCGCCCGTTCAATCGTTCGAGCAGACACCCTCGCACGCCCTCGCCCGTTCGGTCGTTCGGGTGGACACACTTGCACGCCCTCACCCGTTTAGTTGTTCAGGCGGACGCCCTTGCCCGTTTGGCCATTCGGGCGGATGCCCTCGCACACCCTCACACTTTTGCCTTTGCACAACTTCGAACGCTTCCGAACGACCTCACCTGTTTGATCGTTCAGACGGACGCCCTCACACACCCTCACCCGAACGCCTTAAAACAATCATTAAGACAAATTCCCTCAGACTCCCTCACCCATTCAGTTGTTCGGCTCGACGCCCTCACCCAAACACCTTCGCACGACCTGTGGCTCCGTTTTCTACGTTTGTTGTGGCTCCATGCTATGGCCCTAGAGTCCGCCTGCACTTCGCCCAATTTCAGACTCTCCAAGTAGCTCACCCTCCTAGCTTGCATAAACACTTGAAACTTCACTTGGATGATTTTTTCCACCATCCCAACGCTTTACTTATATGGCAGTTTGCCCATCGGTTGGGGTGTCGACTCCATTGGCCCATCAGTTTGGGGTGTCGACTTGAAGTGTCACTAGTTCGGTTCTTCATGGAAGTTCATCTTCACTTGTTTCAAATTATGCTCCTCTTCCACAACAGCCACATATTTTCAAATTCCAACACTGTAATCGAGTTGGCCATGTGAAGGATCATTTTTTTGATCTTCACCCATGCAAGAATTGTGGTCATCATAATCATCACTCAAATAGATGCTTCAAAAACAAGCCTCCTACAAGAACAAATATTCAACTTGGATGGATCGCTTCTTGGCCATGGGCTTCAATATCTAAGAATGTATTTCACTCATACAACATGATTTTTTCTCAAATATTGAAAAGTCTTGCAGATGTTTTTTCGTCATCTACTCACCTTATATCTTACAGGGGGGAATTGATGGTCATATACAAGTTTCAAAGATAAATAAAGCGAGCTTGAGCTACAACCTGAACCTGTTGCTTGAGCCTATAGCTAGAGACAACCATACCCATATTTAGACTTGTAGCCTGACATATAGAAGCCTCTAAACATACCCTTGGTTGGTGGCCTTCCTTAAACCACCATAGGTTGAGACCTCCCTTTTCAGGTTGAGCTTCTCCCTTTTTTACGTAGGTTGTATACCTCCCTTCTTCTAGGTTTAAGGTATCCCTCTTCAAAACATTAAGGAGCACTTCCTCTAGCAGAAGAATTCATATTATTTCTAGATTTGGAAGAGTTCCTGGAGTCACACTAAGTGTTACATTGGTTGGTGGCCTTCCTTAAGCCACCATAGGTTGAAGACCTCCATTTTTCTAGGTGGAAGGTCTCCATCTTCAAAGCATTAAGGAAAACTTCCTCTAGCATAATACTTCAACTTCTTGCAATATTTGGAAGAGTTTCAACAACTACACTAAGTGTTCCACTGTTGTTGGAAATCCTTAAATCATCGTCGGTTGAGACCTCATGTTCTCCCACCATATGCCATCATATCAGAGAGCACACTCAACTTATTGTTGTCATGCATTGTTGTATTTTTGTATTAGAGCTCTCTTCTTGGACTTGTATATACCTCTTCATATTAAGGAGGATAATGTTGGACATCTAGCCCACTAAGGATTATGGTGTGGAAGTTGAACAACCAAAGGGAATCCAAGAGACCTTGGAAGATGAATCCAAGAGTCACATTAATGTATTATAAATGTATATCTTGTGAATAATAAATAAATATCACGATTATCTATCATATCTACTATCCACATTCCATGTATTTAACATGGTTATTAGAATAAATTTAAAATGCCTTAGAATGAGAGAAATTGAAAAATTATGGTACAAAGATATTAAAAAATGAACAACATTTTAGCCAAACTTACCTTACCCTTAATAATAGTAGATGTAATTTCATCTTATAGAATTTAATTATTCTATAAAACCTCCTCACTTATGAAAACTATAATGAAATTAATACTTTCATTTCATTATGTTCAAATATATAAATTATACTTTCAATAATATTTACTATTTTCCTTCATTTATTTAATAAACATTAATGGCGGTAATCATAATTATCAATAACGTCCATGGATGCTTTAATATTCCTAAAGTGCATTAATACTTTAATTACAATGAGGTAATTATTGTTAACAAGAATAGTTGCACAGGAGCGAGTCCCTCCCCTTAGCAGGGGGCTTCAAAAGGTTAAAAAACATTTTTGAGTAGTTATTCCAATTTGATCAGGAGAGGCTCCCAATGCCCAAGGATTTTATAGTTCTATCAATGTATTATTGAGGCTCGCCTTATGCATTCATTGATAGAGATGTGAATAGAAGTGATGTGGTCCTCGCTACCATTGTGTTCCCTGCCCGCCTTCCTTATTATTGACGAGTATGGATCTGATTCTAGCATGTGAGGTAATAAATATCAACTCAATCAAATTAGTTATCAATATTCTTCTATTACCCATTTTATGCTTTAATATTCCCTACTTAGCAGCCGATATTATAGTCATAAAGTTTTGCAACCATAAATCTAGCCATGAAGTTATACAAACATAAATCAAGTTCTACAATATTCTTTCGAGCGATTTCCGGATTAAAAGGGGACTACTTCACAAAGCAAAGAGCCTACGACTTTTCCACAGACGACTGGTACTACTGTCCAACCAAGGGTGAGTCCTTCTACCATAGGAATCCAAAAAATGGCTCCAATTGAGTTCTCAAGGGGCTCAACAAAACTAAGAAGGTGCGAAATGAGAGGTATAGTCGAGAGTTCTCCAAGATAGATGGTGCTCTCGACCATTATCTATTGATTGGGTGGGCGTCGTTCGAGTAAGGAATCAACTCAACCACTTGCCAAAATGAATCTGAGATAGGATGAACCTTTCTGAGGGATAATGAGTAGGTTTAAGGCAAAAGAAATGTTATTGAGATGCTCGAGAATATCATTCTTCGCAATCTATAGGGGCAATTGATCTTTGAAGTGACTCTAGGGGATGACTTTTTTTACCCATAGGAACCCATTTAGTTACCCCTTTACCACCATGTTTCCTAACCACAATGGCTTTTCTCTCTATACAACCTCGATTATAGTGGTTTACACTCAAAGCAATAGGTCTTACTACCCTTAGCGGTGCCAATCTCTCTTATCTTTAGAGAACCCTCCCGTGATACCAACCACTAGCCAGCCAGACTATTTTACTTATATTAGTTACTCAAAACCTTCGATTTACCTACCTCCTCACAGCCTTTAGAGTACTTTAGATAAGTCAACCCACATCTAAAAGAGCATAGAAAGTCCACTAGCTTGTATGCAACTCCATATTGTGTTGTTGTATTTGAATTGAAACTACTATTATTTTACCATGGAAAAAGGGTAATGTCCTTAGTTGTATGTCATCTAAAACCGCACATAAAGCCCACTAATTTGTACACAGCTCCATATTGTGTTGTTGGTATAGCAGATTGCGTGTATCTTACGAGGACGTGTTTCAACAATGCTTCTATTTTTTTTAATGTGCACGCTAGATTCAAAGATAACTTGTAACATTAACAATAGTAAGGGCATAGAATCTCGTGTTGACCAAAAACATAAAGTCCCGGGTAGCTTTTGTGTGTGAAAATTTGAAACTGTTTACATCAGTTATAGGACCTATGACTTAATAAAGTGGAATATTCAGTCATAAGATATACTTATAGCCCTTTAGTTAGACCCAAAAGCAATTTCTTTCACAGCCGCCAGCCTTTCACAAACCAATCCGCCATGCCACATATTCTCACGCCTAGAAATAACATATTTGTATGGATGGACGATCCAGATTAGCAGTCGATCGCCTTCGTATGGATGGATGATCCAGCTCAGCATTCAATTGAGTATTGTTTGCTAAGAATTATCTTAAAAATTTAATAGTATTATATGAAATTAATAGTAGTATTCATTTTCTAGTTGCATGTTGGCCATGCATTTAAATTTGTACCTATTATGCATGCAGTTATTGCATGCAACCCACTTGTCGTGTAACCTTTTCCAGTTAAATCATGTCTACATAGATCGTTTTCTAGTTTGGAATGGACGCTCTGAATCTGATGACGAGTCTCAGTGTAGTTCAGTAAGTTCGACTTCCATGTTACTTAGTTTGGTACAGTTCGCTCGCCATGTTACCTGGCATATGTAGCACCAGTACTACTAACAATAGAGCTTGGGCCCTTCTTCTATGAGTCACAACATGGGATTTTCATCATTTTGTTACAGAGTTTATTCAGAGTGAGGAGTGGTTAGCCTATAGGAAGGTTTAGCTAATTAGTTTGCCTATAATTGGTTGTTATCCTTAAGCATAGAGTATCCCCAGCCAAAGCATAGAGTATCCCCCGCTTAGAGAAGGAAGAAGAAGTGCTTAAACCACTTAGAAGTAGGAAGGTAATTTGGTCTTCTCACACTCTGATGAAAGAGGCCTACTCCATTTGGATATGGAGGAGGGTTCATCCATATTTCAAATAGGAGGAGGCCTCAGCCTTATTGCCAACAAAACAATGAAGACCAAGACAATTCAATTTCATGGTTACTTGTGACAACCATGGAAGTGATCAACACCATCCTTCCCAGTTTATCAGGCATCTAGACCTCCAAGAGCAACGACCCGAAACTTTGGAAAGGAAAAAAGGTTGTTAGACCATGGAAGAAGGTAAACCGGTACGATCATGTATTTCTCCACAAATTAATAAGTTTTAAAAACTATTTAATAATCATTGAAGCATTAATTAATCGAACTATTGCTTGTCCTTCTACTAGTCAAGAGTTGTGTAACTGATCTGGGGTTGTTACTAGCCATCCTCCCAGTAATTCTAAATGGAAGCATGCTCTAACCGCTATCATTTTTTCCAGTTAAATATCATTTTATTGGGCCACTGTACACATGTGTATTAACTATTGTTTGAAAGGTATCTGGAGATTATCATTGCATCACAACTGATATGAATACAAGGTATATTCTTTTTAACATATAATAGGTACGAGAGTAGCCTCTACGAGTAGAAATCGAATAATTACATTTACTTTCGTTCAAACCCTTATGGAGTAGATTTCACTTGTAAGGGTTCCTGAATTATTATTTTTTGTTGACCCTTTCAGTCTACTTTTGGGGTCTAAAAAAAGAGCTAATTTGAAAAACAGGGAAATAATCAGATAGTCTGGACAAATTCATAAATATGCATGGAATACCCAGAAAAACTGAGCTTGAAGTAGTATTAAATCATATTGACTTAGTTGGTCCTATACCAGACAACACAACAAATTTCAAGTGTATGAATAACTACTTAAATATGTCCATTCATTTGTTGATAATATGCGTAATTAAATTCAATTTGTGCACATTTGCCACAAAAGATTAATTAAAAAAAAAAAAAAAATTGATGGCTCGAAGAAACTAACAATAAATTTGGAAATAAGGACATCCTTTCATTTTTCTTTTACCTTTTCATAACTGGTGGGAGACCAAAGCAAATTTATTGAGATGGGCCTTCTTTAGAATTTCAAGTTACAGTAGACACTCCACTAAATATTAGCATTTGTAATAAAACAAATCTAAACATTCTTCTAGTCTATTCCTTGCCGAAGAGTTAAAAGAAACCTCGTTATCCTTGCAGTGAGAGAAGCAAGGCTATATACGATTCAAGGGAATAGTGGCTTAATTAGGTTCCCAATATAGTATTGGGAATAGAAACATGACTGATCAATTGAAAGTTTGGAATTACCAAGAACACTCGTTGAGCAAAGGAAAACAAGGTTACACACAATCTTCATACATAGTAATAGAATAGTTCATATAGAATAACAGAAAAGGAGACATTTCAAGTAATTATATATTTTATTTACTTATTTGCTTGGGTTTGAAGTTCGGTTTGGTCATTCAGTAGTCGCTTGCTTGTGGTTGTTCTGTAGTTACTTTCTTGTGGTTGGATCTGCAGCTCTTCTTAGTTCATTCAGCTTGCCAGGCTAGGCGGTTGTATCTACCAGGCATGCTTAGCCCCATTATAATAGATTCACTTACTTGAATTCGTTCTTTGCCTGGTCTTAACGCTGCAATCTACTCTAACAAACACCCAATTATTACTCCTAATAGCATAAAAATAATCTCATCCAAACAAAAATTTGGACACGACAAGCAAGTATGGTCAATATCATGCAAACCACAATTTCGACACAGTGAGCATGGTGAGACGATCTCTACACACGGACATGGTATACATGGTTAATCAATATCTAGACAAGTCATAAAAATATGATGTTTGGATCTTCTTAAAACATAAAATAAGAGGCATGTAATTAAACATTTAATGTTTATGCTTTAATGTTAACATTAAAGCAACAATAATCCACATGAATATTTAGATGATTGCCTCTTGTATTAATCTAAGTTTTATAATAATGAATACCATTTAAATTTGTTTGGCCTCAATATGAGGCCAAATAAGATGATGGTTTTTTTTATTGATTAAAACAAAAAAACCTTATTACGCTCATTGGTTAAAAAGAAAAAAACATTTTATTAACTTTAGTTAAACAAGGTTGCATAGCTAGTGTTTCCTTGCCGCTTAGTTCAATTATTGAATTTTGAAATGTATGAACTAACTATTGTATTTGAACAAGGGCTACTTTGTAGATATTCATGTTTATTTTAAGTATCCTTAAATTAGAGTAAGAAACAAATAGGACATACATGAATGAATGAATAAAGTGTTTTTAGATATTGAAACAATCTTTGCAATTAGACCACGATAATACGACAACCGGAGCTCTGGTTCTAGGGTTTAACAAAATCAGTGGCAGAGAATAGCAAGCATCCATGGAGACACAGGGAGGAGGAGCTCCACTCCCTCCTACAGTTATATGGTAGCAGACAGAGGAAGAGGAGGGAAAAGAATAAACCTCCAAAGCCCTAGGAGGTCAAGACAAAAGACACAGAAACTCAGAAGGCGGAAGGTAGCAAAACCAATGCAGATCAAGGGGCCCATGAAGAAGACTGTCGGAAGTAAAAAGCGGAAGACAGAGGTCAAGGATCAGAGGACAGAGCTAAGATGGGTCCATGTAAACCCAAGACCACAACTCGCACAGAGACCACATGGCCAACTATGCCATCATATGTAAATTTATGGGAATCTGACCATCAGAGAAAGCGTTGTATACCTGGATAAAGTATAACTGGAAACTAAAGGGGGAGTTAAATATTCATCTTGGATCCAAAGGTTTTTTCACTGTGGTGTTTACGAACATGGAAGACAGAGACAGAATCTTTGAAGGAGGACCATAGTTCTTTGCAGCTGTTGGGCTCTACATGAGGCCATGGACGATGAACTTTGTGCCTGAACGAAAATCCTTCACTTCGGTACCGGTATGGATTCGACTATACTCCTTACCTTTAGATTACTAGATGCCAGAGTCTTTAAAAGCTATTGGCAAAAATTAGGTCATTTCTTAAAGATTTCAAAAGCAACTCTAAGGGGAAAAGATACATCTTATGCCTGTATTTGTGTGGAGATCGACCTATCAGGAGCCCTACTAGATGAGATCATTTTAGAAGTCTATGACAAGGAATGGGTTCAAGCAGTTGACTATGAACATATCCCGTTCAGATGTCACAAATGTCATGAGCATGGGAATCTATCAAGAGACTGTCCACTCAATCGGAGGGAGGATAACCTAAATACCAACAAAGGAAAAGACCAGACATGCTTCACCAAGGTGGGAGGGAAAGGAAAAGGAGGACGAAGGAAGACACAAAAAATCCATAGTGTGAATGATAAACAAAAAGTTACAACAACTTTGAGATCTTAGGAGAAAAAGAAGTTGAGGAAGGTGATAAAGAGATGGCAGAGAATCAGACAACAAAGGGGAAAGAAAAAGAGACCAGCATGGAGTACATTCAGGATCAGAATGAACACATGATGGACTCTTTGAATACCATGGTTGTAGAAAAAGACCAGGAAATGACTCAAAGTGAAAGTGGTACGGAGGATCAAGATTTGCAGGAGATCTTGGAAAGGGAGAACCTAGAGCTGGAAAAGTTTCTAGAATAGAGTGGAAACTTGGGAATAAACTCCATCCCTCAGGAGGACGTGGATAAATTCCAACAGATATTCCTTAACAAGACACATCAAACAGCTACAGGAGTCAAAAGAGGACATGACAACCAGGAAAGCAAAGGAACCTCCTCAATAGGATTAATAACCAGAAAATTAATAAAGAACCCAGGCAAAAGGAGGGGTAGAAAAAGACAGAAGGAATTACTACTGGAGTGTGGCAAGCTCATGATTGATTCAGGAAGGATGAAAGACCTTTCTAGTTACTCCTTTATAACCCCACCTCAATGAAAATCACAACCTAGAACATTAGAGGACTAGGGAGCAGAAGAAAACAAAGGAATCTTGGTAAAAGGATTAGAGAGGAAAAACCTGACATAGTATTCATACAGGAAACAAAATGCTCAGTGGAGAAGATCCGTGAAAAACATAGCAAATGGTTAAATAGATATGAATACCTTGAAGTCAAGGCAAACAAATCTGCTGGTGGTATTCTCACTCTCTGGGATCCATAGAAATTTGGTGTGATTGATGCAGAGGTATCCAGACATCACCTTTCTCCGATTTTCCAACCGGTGGGAGATAGGCAATGTTACATGATCACCCATGTCTATGATCCACAACCAATGGAGGATAAACTTCAACTGCTCACAACACTAGAGGATATGAAGAAGAGATACCCAACTCTACCATGGATTCTGGGAGGTGATTTTAACATAACAAAATCACTCATGGACAAGAAAGGAGGAACTAGAATACTTGGGAGAGATTCAATTGCCTTCCAGAACTTCATCACCAATATGAAATTGGTTGACATGGAAAGAAGCAATGGAATCTTCACTTGGAACAACAAAATAGGAGGCCCTACCCAAGTGGCCTCAAAATTGGACAGATTTATGGTTTCAGAGGAACTTCTTCTCAGGGGAAGTAGAATTATTGCACTCATTTTACCTTTTGGGGGTTTAGACCACTGGCCTATCCAATTAGAAGCCTCCCTTTTTGTAAAACCAAGGAACACACCCTTCAGGTTCGAGAATGCTTGGCTCACACATTCAGATTTCCTCACAAATATTGAACAATGGTGGAAGGAAGATATTCACCTTCAAGGTACCAAGATGTTCATGCGGCACTGCAGGCTCAAACATATTAAAGGAAGACTCAAAGAGTGGAACAAAAATGAATTTGGTAACATCTTCAAAGCTAAAGGAGAGGTGGAAAAGAAACTAAAGGAAATAAACCATACTCTTATCGCAGAAGGATACACAGATGAAAGGAAAGAGATGGAAAAGTCACTCTAGCAGGAGTGGGATAATAGATGCCTTCAAGAGGAAATACTCTGTAGACAGAAATCCAAAGTACAATGGATCAAAGAAGGGGAGAGAGACACCAAATTCTTCCACAAATCCACCATAGCTCACCGAAACAACAATAGAATTGTGAATCTTAAAGATCAACATGGTGTAGAGAGAAACACTCATAAAGAGATGGAGGAATTTCTACTCCAGCTTTTTCAGAAAATTGTTGAGGAGACCTCGGAAGATAGATACCAGTTTATAGAAAAATTCAATCACTATATCCCAAAATTGCTCACCAGAGAAGATAATTTCAATCTCAATAGACCGGTAACACTGGAAGAAATTGAGGAAGCAGTGAAAGAAATGCAAAATGAAAAAGCACCAGGCCTGGATGGCTTCAATGTGGACTTTTTCAAAGCTTGTTGGAAGATAGTGAAACAGGACATTCTGGAGGTTGTGGAAGACTCTCAAAGATTTAAGAAAGTCTTAAAGGCACTCAATGAATCCTTCATAGCCTTAATTCCCAAACAGGAGAAGGCCACCTCTCTAGACAGATTTCGACCTATAGCATTATGCAATGTGATCTACAAAATTATATCCAAATTCATTTTCAATCATCTTAAACCTCTCCTAAAATGAATTTGGATAGTCTTCCTGCCACATAGCCTGTTTGTTCCTCTGACAAACAGGCTATGTGGCAGGAAGACAAATTCTAGATAATATAATACAAGCACATGAAACTGTTCATTCACTCATTACCAACAAACAGGCTAGAACGATAATGCAGCTGGACAAAACAAAGGCCTATGACAAACTTAGCTGGTCATATATAAGGGCAATTTTAAAAGCCTATGTCTTTGATCATGATTGGATAAAATGGGTTATGGCACTAGTTACCATAGACAGTTGTTCAATTATTCTCAATGACGCTCCTTCCAAAACCTTCAAGCCCTCTAGAGGTCTAAGGCAAGGAGATCTTCTTTCTCCTTTCCTCTTCATTCTAATGATGGAAGGGTTAGGAAGAGCTATCAGAAATGCTAAGGCGGAAGGGAGAATTCAAGGTCTGAGACTCACTAATGGTGGGGACACAGTGACACATCAGCAATTTGTGGATGATACTATGCTTCAAGGCACTCCCACTGTTAAGGAAGCCAAAGCATTCAAACAAATTCTGAGTGAGTTTGCTAGGGCAGCAGGCACTGAGGTAAGTCTCACTAAATAAAAAATCTCCTTTTTCAATACAGATATTTCAATTCAAAGAAATCTTTCCAGAATTTTTGGCTTTCAAAGGGAGACACTGCCTGTGAAGTACCTAGGAGTTCATCTCACTGACAAACTGCTTCACAAGGACATCTGGGAGCCCATTCTTAATAAGCTAAAAGATAAGATCAGAAAATGGACAAACAGAGCACTTAATCTAGCAGGGAGACTAGTTCTCACTAAGGCTGTCCTCCAAAGTATCCCTATCTATATGCTATATGCCATTCCAGCACCAGCTAGTGTAATGACCAATATAAGAAACATTCAGAGAGACTTTCTATGGGGGAAAGGCGAAGAAAAAAAGAAATGGGCCCTTGTGGCATGGGATAGAGTATGCAAACCTAAGTCCCATGGTGACTTGGGTCTTCATGACCCAGGAATTCTAAATAGAGTTCTTGGTGCCAAAATTTGGTGGAGATGGTTGAAAGAAATTCAAGCCCCTTGGGCAAAACTCTGGAAGCATAAATATGCTAGCGAATGGTAAGAGGAAAATATAATCAGAATGATAGGACAGGTAAAAGGTTTTGCAATTTGGAATAGGGCATGGGAGAACAGAGCCCTAGTCCAAAACCATAGTTTATGGGAGATCAGAAACAGGAAACTGGCTTGGTTTTGGGAGGACAACTGGTAGTAGGAGGACAATCTCCGAAGTGAAGAATTAGCAGACATTCACACTGATACCATCAGCAAAGGACTAAAGTGGGTACTTGACTATTGGGACCAAGAAAGGAATGACAAAAAATTGAGAACTTGGAAACTTCCAGATTATAGTGGAATGGTTGTGTTGCACACTCAAGCCACATCCCTACAAGGTCTTTTAGACAAAAGACAAATCTTGAACACAAACTTGAATGATCAACTAAGATGGGGAAAAAACAAGACAGGTCTCTTCAACCTCAAGGAAGCCAAAAGAATAGAGGCAGGGCTAAACCATCTCAACACTGATAAGACATGGAAAGAAATCTGAGAAAATCCGCATTGGATGAAGGTAAAACTGTTCAAGTGGCTGGTTCAATAGGGCAAGATTCTAACATGGGACAACCTGAGAAAAAGAGGTTTTGTTGGCCCCTCAAGATGTCACTTATGCAAACAACAGGAAGAAACTACAAATTATCTCCTAAATAGATGCACTTTCACCACAACTATTTGGAATTGGGTTGGAGAAGTCTTTGAGCAAACAGACAGAGATGCTAATGACATCATTACCACTTTGAAGAATTGGAGGAAAAATTTCTCGGATAATGAGATCATAAACTCTGCTTGGATGCTGACCCTAGGATTCTTAATCTGGAATGTCTGGAAGGAGCATAACAATAGGATTTTCAAGGAAAAAGTGAGTCCGATGAGTAACATCCTTAAAATGGTCCTCAAACAACTCAAAGAAACTGTTCAAATCCTGGGACGAGGCGCCACAGGTAAACCTATTAAACTAAGAGAGGTAAGAATATTGAAGAAATTAGAGCTCAAGGTCAATCCCCCTCAGGGTTCTAGGCAAATTATCAAGAAAACCTTAACAAAAAAGTCTTCGTGGCAACCCCCGTCTCATGGATTTTTAAAATTCAACATAGACGGGGCTTCAAAAGGGAATCCAGGAGAAGTAGGTTATGGAGGGTTCTAAGGGATGAGGAAGGAAACATACAGGTCATCTTCAATAGTTATCTTGGCAAAGCTACTAACAATATGGCTGAGCTCATGGCTGTGGAATCATGCCTGGAAATACTGCTCAGGTACAACATTCAAAATGTCATCATTGAGGCTGATTCAGAACTTGTCATTAACTCAGTTAAAAGGATAAATGTTGGAGCTGCTCCTGAGAAAATCTCAGAACATTGGCGGCTTCTGCAAGTCTACCAAAGAATCCAAGTGCACCTAAGATGGCTGAGAACCCTCGGGTTGGTGCATGTTCGTAGGGAAGCCAACAAAGTGGCGGACTGGCTTGCCAATGAGGGGGTAAGAAATAAGCACATTGATCTCTGCTGCTGGTGGGAGGAGATAACAGATGACAGGTTGAAGGAGGGATGTTCATCTAGAGCCCTTAGTGACCGACAACAGCATCAGGAAAATCAAGAGACCATTTTTGCTGACATAGAGCCACAGTAACGGGGTACAGTTTTTCTAGTTTCATCATGAAGTGTTTTGACATAAGTGTGATCCCTTTCACGCGTCAGGTCTATAGCAGCCTCATTAACACGGGTAATGGCAATCCAGACGTCTCAGGGATCTTCATCTCCCTATGGTCCATGAGCCAAAACCCAAATTTTCTCGGCAACTGCAAAACCCCAACTTTTATCCCGGTGAACAGCTCTTCGACCATCGCGGTGGTTTCCGGTATTTCGCAAGATCATCAAGCAGGAAGCGATTTTTCTCATTTGGGAGCGATTCCACTCACCATACGACACGTGGCTAGGGGTGGGGTGGAATTACCACCTTCATCGCGCGCTAACCATCGGTACTCATAGCCCGTGCGATTTGCTCCGTAACTGTTGGATCAAGCACAGTTAATCTACGGCTAGCATTTTACGTGCAAGTAGGTGGGTCTGCGTCAGGGGTTAAGTTTCGAGATGTTCACAAGACCTCTCCGCGTTCGTGCGCAGATGGTGGATTTCGGAGGGTTAATGTGATCGAAGGTTAAGCCAAAAACAGGCCCGATAAGATTATAGGTTATGGTCTATTGGGTTCATTGGGTCCAATTCTTTTGTTGAAATGTGCGCTTGTTGGCCACCCGATATCTATCTTATCCGCTGATCATCAGTTCATGATCCAACGTTCAGTTTTGAACTGTTGGATTGTTTGGCGGGCCCGCATCCTTGAATATGCTTTGTCGTTTTGTGACCTTGTTCTGGGGTTGGCCTGTCACATTGGCGGGCCCCATAGCCGCGGTCGCCTTTGTACAATATTTCTCTTTTTATTTGAATAGAAGGATCCACTCTTGCCTTAGCAAAAAAATAATAAAGTGTTTTTAGTAGCCATAAAATACTGCTAATGACGTAAGACTTAGTACTTAACATTGAAACCAAAATTCTAGAACCATACTTCCAAACAAAAAAAGTTTCTACCAAAAGTGGTAAAAAGAATATTGATATCGAACGTTGAGACCAAAATTCTAGAACCATACTTCCAAACCAAAAATTGTTTCTACCAAAAGTAGTAAAAAAAATATTGTTATCTTGTATTGGAAATCTGCTAACTAAAACTGCTAACATATACATATATAACCTCTCATCAAATTCTATTTTTACACAATATTACATTTGTTCGAATACATATGAATATGCTCAAGATAAACATCACAAATATATATGAATATACTAAATATGAACAAAAAATATATGTTCTACACAAGCAAGTAGAGATTTTTATCAAACACAATAAACGAACTAGTAAATTAAGAAAATATTGACGTTGTAATGTTTTATGTAATAAAGACACAATTACCTTATTAGTTTTAGGTGATATAATTTTTAACAAAATTATGATATATATATTTTTAATAATGTGTTTTTGAATGCATAATAATTTAAAGATATTTCAATTATTTTTTATTGGATTTTAGGCAAAATTCACTAGTGACAATTTGACCATGACTTACATAACTATAAAGAAAATGTATTGTAAAAAATAAAAATAAAAAATTACATTTGCATTAATTACCTTATGAAATTTCAAAATGAATCAAAATTTTGGCAAAATTGATATTAAAAATGTCATTTTAACAATATAAAATTATAATTTAACTCACCATTATATCAAAGACTTTGAAAATAAATATGATTAAAATCTTTCTTCGTGAAAAATGGGTATTTCAAGGTGTATTTCAAGAATCAATAGATTAAAAGTTATGTAATCTAAGTAGAGTAAAATAATAATTTAGCTAACTATTACATTTTTTAATAATTTTTATATTTCTCAAAATGAAATGTATTATTTATTATTTGATAATTTATTTTTTATATGATGTAATGGTTAAGAGCATGTGTTTCCTCCTAAGAGCTCACAGGTTCAAAACCAGAGGGGTAGAGTAGACTTAGCAGTCAAATATATGGGCGGAGGTGGGTCCCTTGTCCCACAAACAAGGGGGTCTCATACACCAATTTGGTGTCTCGCTTGGTTGTGACCTTAAAAATGGATATTATTATTATTATTATATATTATTTGATAGTATATATGACAATTTTATAATTGTATCATTCTAGAAAATGAAATTTAATATAAATTTTAAAATGCAAAACAATTAAATAAAGATTCAAAGATACAAAATAATTAAATACAACAAAAACTAAAAATATAGGGGATATTAAAATTTTCAATTAAAAAAATAATTTCCAAAATATTTAACATGAAATTGGGGAGACACTTAAGCCCATTGCACCTTCTTACTTTTACTTTTAGTTGAAAACCTCTGTTTGACAATAGAAAAATTCACCAAATCCACTATTTAAAGAAACCTGTATTGTTGGCTTGAAAAATTGTTGAAACCATTTGTAACATCACCAGTACAAAACATTTTATCGTGAATTCCATGTCTAACCAGATTTATGATATTTGATATTTATTAAAAAGCTAGATCACTACAAAATAAGACTCTAACCAATAAGAAGGTAGAAAAAATACATTTTAAAAAAAATAAATTAATTTTTTTTCAAAGATAAATATTAAATAAGATCATTTAATTTTTGGTAAATTTAAAATTAATTTCAACATCAATGTTAGTAAAACTCAAATTATAATAAATTTTTATTAATTCAAAACACTATTAATATTGAAACTAAAAAACATAATTTAAAAATTAAAATAACTCGAATCTATATGATTCATATAATACTCAGGCGTATGAACAACAATAAAATACTAATACGTTTATTTATAAAGTCCCTTAATGCCACATGTACTTGAGTTTGCTTGTTATGCCTAGCCATTCGTTCCACAAATATAATAAATGAATTCCTAATACTTTAATGTTATGCAGATTTCCAGTACAATGGAAGAATAAATGTAGACATTGAGCTTGTCAGCGTACACAATACGAAACTACCAATGTTAGCCGATGCTTGTGAAGGTACATAGTAAGAATGTTCTTTCTTTTTATTTTTATGAAAAAGTTCAATAAGTCAATGTACATATTATCATTAGAGAATAAGACTCTAATAGAACAAAATATAGAAAAATTATATTTAAAAAAATAAAAATATTTTTTTTTTCAAAAATAAACCTTAAATAAAATTATTTAATTTTTAATAAATTTAAAATTAATATCAACTTCAATATCTTTATCTTTTAATATGTTATAGGAAAAAAAGAAAATAAAATAAAACAAAATTCTCATTATCTTTTAATACGTTATCGGCCACCCAAAAAAATAATAATAATAAAACAAGATTCGTTAGTTTCCATGTCAAACTAATATACATTATGTAAAACGATAACTATAGTGCCTACAGCCCGGAAAAGGCAGGGACTAATAACATGCTTTCCAATGTAAAAAGCATGCATTAGGTTAAGCACATAATGCACAATGCGTATGTTAACATCGTAATATACGTTTATATTGAGAGATTGATTCCCCTTGAGCATTTTATTATAAATCACCTTCCAACCTATTGAGATATCTGGAAAGAAATATAATATATTTTTCCATTCTCGAAGTTAAAAAGTTAAATGAGGAAAATATATTTTATTTTATATATATATATATATATATATTTTAGAAATTTAATCTAAACTAAAATTTAAATTAGTAAAGGATATGTTTTGTTTTTTTAAATTAAATAACAAATAGATATAATATTCTTATTTTTAAATTTAAAATATTAATTTTAAAATATACAAAAAGTAATATTAATTGATTTCATAATATAAATATAAGATTTAGTGCACTCAATTTTGAGATACTGACTAGTTTCTTAAAATTGAGATATTGAATAGTTTGCACTCCATTTTAAAATATTGACTAGTTTTTTTTTTTGAAAATATTGATTAGTTTTTTTGAAATTTGGATACTGAATAGTTTTTTGAAAGAGTTTTTATTTTGATATGAAATAAATTTATTAGTTTAAAAATTTATTTTGTTATTATTTTTTTTACTTTTGAATTTGTTATTTTAAAATAAAAAAATTGTTTCTTAATATTGTTTAACCGTTGTTAAATATATAACGGTTAAATATATTTTTGATGTTATAATAGTAATAATTATATTTGATTTTGAGTTTTGTTAACTAATTATATATTCACCATAAAATTTTACATATAATTTAAATATAAATAACTAAAAATATCTACTTTATGTTAAATTAATTATTATTTTATCATTAAATTATGATTTTTTTTGTTTTTGATGTTATAATAGTAATAATTATATTTGATTTTGAGTTTTGTTAACTAATTATATATTCACCATAAGATTTTACATATAATTTAAATATAAATAACTAAAAATATCTACTTTATGTTAAATGAATTATTATTATTTTATCATTAAATTATGATTTTTTTTGTTTTTTTTGTTACTTGCGAAATCAACATTTTATTTTTTTCACTTTTATTTTGGATAATTTAATGTTTGCGTGTTAAAGAGAGTGATCATAGTGATCAATTTATATGTAAAATATGTAACACAAGATTAAATTAATATATATATATATATTAAGATGTACAGTTATGTTATTGTTTATTTAGAAATTATTGAGTTTAGAGGTTTATTTTATAAATTAGCATTTGTTTAACTAGTTGACACATGTTCTAAATAGAAAAATGATGTCGGTTATAATAAAAAAATGAATATGATGTAAAGTAATCAGAAGCAAAAACAAATGCCTGAGTAAGATGTTTAAACCTTATACTTTAAAAAAAAAAATTCAATAGAACATTTAAATAAACTATTTAAGATGATAAAATGTCTATTTGTATATATGTTATGTAAAATATTTTAATGCCAATTATGTATATATTATATATCATTTAAAAAAAATTGTATATATGATGAAAAGTAAATTTTATGGTTAAAATATTTATTTGGTCTTATATAGTTTATATAGCATTCAAAAATACAATTTAAACAATGAAAAAATTTGATTTCTTAGCTTATGTTAAATCCATACATAAAATAGATCTATATTAATTATATTTTGAAATATTAAATATATTATATTTTTAAATATATAATATATTCTAAATACTAAAAAACATTTTTGGAAAAAAATTGTTATCCATATACCTAAAATCTAACTTTTTGTTTTACTATTTCATTTTTCAAACCAATATAAAAATCTTGTATAATAAAAATTATTACATATCTAAAATCCTTACCCACCTTTTGAAACATGAGATACACTTATCTAAAAGTCCTTCCCCTTTGAAACATGAAATACATTATAAACATGACCTACATTATGAAAACTAAAAATGTTATATCATTTTGATCGCAATTTTTTTTTTTCAAAATAACTCAATAACTTTACCAGTGAGATGACATGGCAACCACTATCTTTACTATTACTCACATGTTATTCCACTAGAAACAAGTAACTTCCTCACTTGTTTTTCCGCTAGAAACAAGTAACATCCTCATGGCTGTCAATCCAAAAGCCAAAGAGAGTGTACCACCAACACTCCACTTAATATCATTTTCATCACAGTTTTTTTTCAAAATAATTCAATAACTTTACCAATGAGATGACATGGCAACCACTATCTTTACTATTACTCCAGTGAAACAAGTAAACATCCACTGGAAACAAGTAACTTCCTCACTTGTTATCTTTACTGATCTTTACTATTACTTGCTATTCCACTGGAAACAAGTAACTTCCTCACTTGTTATTCCACTAAAACAAGTAACATCCTCATGGCTGTCAATCCAAAAGCCAAGGAGAGTGTCCCACCAACACTCCACTTCCCCATGAATGTCAATCCAAAAGCCAAACAGTGTCCCACCAACACTCCACTTCCCCATGAGTGTCAATCCAAAAGCCAAACAGTGTCCCACCAACTATTCATATGACACGATATAATAATAAGCGGGAAAAGAAAAATGAAACTCTACGACTTTGCTCATGTAAAGTCCCTCACCTCTCACTAGACGTCTGGACGGGATGTAGGGATGCTTCCATTTGTGGGACCGCCACCCTTCTGCCGACATAACTCTGTCGGCTAGTCGAGAAGAGCACCTGTCCCGGGGTGGCCTTACTCACGTAACTAGCGGGCCGGTACGATTAAAGTGAAAGTTCACAATAAAAAAAGAAGCTAAAATTGGCGGCAAAGTTGACGGCATTGTTCGTTGAGTGAGTGTGATGGAATGGATTGAATTTCACGTTCCTTTTTATTATATGAACCAATTTGTGTGTGGTTGTACCCCAATAGTGATAGAGATATTTATAGGTTCTCTACCTATACACCTTATGATTTTCAACAATAATGTGTGACCCCACTCACTATTTGATGGTTCCATAAAATTACTTTATTGTTTTGGACACGTTGTGGAGAAATGGAGGTTTGAGTGCTGCAATTAAATATAAAGGGCGTTTCTCTTTATAGAGCGGGAAAAAGAAATATAGTGTATTTTAAAGGGTTTATAAATTAATTTAGAAGATAATAGAAATTTTGGTAAAATTATGATAAAATTTGGTAAATTTTTTTAAAAATTTTAATTATAATTATTTAATTTCAGAATTTAAAGTGTTTAAAAGTTTTTAATAATACTAAATTTATTTTTACCATAAAAAATAATTCACACTTCAACATTCTAATTAAAAAAAAATTAACAAATTCCAATAAATTTTTTTACAAATTTACACTGGCATGAGTAGACAACACCAAGAAATATAATGAGTTGAAAAAGGTGCGAGAATATGAATACAATAATCTCTTGGGTTCCATCCACCTTTCTATTAGAAATATAATGAGTTGAAGAGGGTGTGAGCATATGAATACATTAATCTCTTGGGTTCCATCTACCTTTCTATTAGTTTGATCATTACTCTACTTTTACATGGATGGCCCCACTTTTAGTCTGATTAGGGTGTGTCAATTTTTCTACGTTTGAGTATGATGTGCATTATGAGTGAAGATGGCCCTCTCTCTTAAAGGAATGGAGCCACATGGTACACCGTAGACTCAATTACCTTTAGTGTTACTATTTGGATAGTCAAATAGTCAATTACCTTGGTGTTGCATTCTAAAATACTTTCTATGATTATTATACATGTTTATGTTTTAATACTCAGTAAGGTATTATTAAAATTAAAACATAAATGGTTTTCAACTATCATGTCTCCACAGACAAATCAATGTCTCTTTCCCAAAGATTGCTAAGGATTTTGAGTGTACTTTATATATTATTAAGATAAATAAATATATAAATGTTTATGTTTTAATGCTTAAAAAATGCATTAAAATTGGTCGGTATATTCAATAAAATTGACTGATACATTCAAATATATTATTGATATAGGAAACTCCAATATTCATTCTATTAAGAATTTATTGCAATAGTTAACAATTTGACGATAAAACAATAATGTAGTGTTATTATTGGGTAAAATGTGCGTTCCACCCATATGATCAGTTTTGACGGATGATGAGGCTAGGGTGTTTTATTCCTTACTTAAAACATATATTATGAAAGATAATTAAGATAAATATGGAATATTATGTTGTTATTTTTTTAAGTAAATTAACCATGGTCTTACATATTTAAATTAATTTCTTCATTCATATCTAAAATAAAGTATGGATATTTCATCTTAACCACGTGTATATGCTTCATTTCAAAAATGGTCTTGAGGATTTAAGGTGTTCATTAAGTGACATTTAAACCTACATCAAGAAAAACGATAACTTTTTTTTCTCAATTATGTATGTGTATGATTTCCATATATCGATGACTTTTTTTTCTCAATTATGTATCTGTGTATGATTTCCATATATCTATGTGTATGTGTATGCGGGTTTTTATTTGAAATGTATTATCTTGAATTTCCTTTTAAATTACATGTCATTTTCATTTTAAAACTATTTTATGGAGGGTGATAATTTTCTTTTTCATTAGGTTTTGGAGTATGCGTTGAAATTATTTTATTTGGTTAAAAGCTAGTTTTTTTCGGACATAAAAAAACAAGTTAACAAACCAAGATCTATATGTATCTGGCAAGAGTGAAACACTGCCCCCTTACCTAGTTTTCCTTGAAACACAGTAATGAGTCAACTTACATTTACTAATAGCAATCAATAAAAATTATCCCTCTACTAATTTGACAATTAAATTATTGATAGATTTTCTCACCATATAAAAAAGACTTTCCTCTCCATTATCTTTCCTCCATCGTCCTTCATCCATGTATGTTTATAAATAATATATCATTCTCCTACAAAGGAGAATAAAAATGCTTCTCTCAACCATCTATGGATATATGTCTGCTCGCATGGGCACTTTCACTTACAACCTTAGTTTTCTTTTTAAAGGTTGAGTTTTTATACAAGTATGTCTACATCATTTTAAAAGGAATTATAGGGAAAAATACAGTGTAGTGTGATCATTTAGATTTATATCTTGATGTGATCATTTAGATTTATATCTTGATGTACATGTTTCTTTTATTTCATGGAATTTGTTTGATGTAGTTATTTACTAACAATTACTCGAAATGGTTTCAAGGAATGTCATAAAAATGTGTTAGAGATTATATATATATATATATATATATATATATATATATATATATATATATAGATATATATATAGATATATATAGAATAAATTGTGTATATCAATTTCATGGTCATACACATGTTATTTTATTTAAGTGTTTTTTTTTTTTTTACTTTTTGAAATGTTTGGAAACTATGGGTTTGTACTTGTACTAGACATTAGCATAATTCTTGTCACCTATCAAGATCATTTTATTAGATATGCCTTGTCAGGGACAGTAGTGTTTACCTCGTGGTCAAAGTGTGTTGATTTTGCATGTTACATTGTTTTTGTTTCTTTTGGTTGCAATTTTAACCAAAGTTTAGGAAAAATGTTGAATATTTCTATTTTTGTAAATTCAAAAATAATTTATTGATTTCCTTGAAATCTTATTTGTAATTTTTAATTGGCTCAACTAACTCTGATGGGGCATAATTCCCATGGTGGAGGGTGCTTTATTTTCAGTATTTATCAGTCCTGACAATTCATTTAAAAAAAAAAAAAAACTAATTTTCTGAGTGGTTGTTCTGTCAATGAGTGCTTGCATTGACATTGTTATGCCTAACCCTGTTATGCTTGACATTGCTAACCCTGTGATGCCTGACACTGCTACTTCTCTGCCCAATATTGTAATTCCCTTACATGGGGGGGGTCAAACAATTGTGCGGAGGAAGCTTGATATTCATCACCATTATTTTGCATTCCACACAGAGAGATTTAAATGTTTCACCATACCATATCACATCATTTAACAGTTTTATTGTTCCCATCAGATCACGATTTTACCATTCCCATGTTGGATGTATGTTTCGTTGTTTGACATAGAGTAGTAAATACGCATTTTGTTGTGTGATTTCTGCATGTATTTTATATAATGAATTCAATATGGAATCAATGATGCCTTTAAATTGAATAAAACAATGATCTTGTCCCATCCAATGTTGAAAGAGGTTGTAGTCTGTACAATTAGATAAGGCTATGAATTTGATAATTTCAATGTCAAACTAGGAAGGTGTGCAACCATTAATTATTTTGCCTAAGTATTAATTCAAATATGTGATAGCCTATAAAACAATTAATTTCTTGGAATAAATTCATAAAGCTCCACCTATGCAGTGTAGACAAAGAAAACCATATAAATCATATAGCCTTTTCAGTAGAAGCTTAAATTAATGGCATAGGTCCCTTAAATTAATTGAAGTTATTAAATTAGTGGTATTTCTAGGTTTGAAAAGCTAAAAGTTTTAAGTTGTGCAGAAGTTCATATTAAAAACAATGTACATAAGTTCTTTGCGTGGAAGTTCCTCCGGACATTGAACTTCCACACAACATTGTTCCTCGTTGATAGCTCATTGCAAGATTCTTAATATATAGTTTGGTTTCCCCACAGATTTGATTTGTCAAACCCCGAAATTCTATCACCGACCATGCCTTTAAACAAATTACGATATGAATGTGAACACTATGAGAGACTTTCCAAAAGAGAAAGGCCCTCACATCTACCTAGACGCAACCAACATTCATGGAAGCAAACAGTTTTGAATTTATTTATCTACCAGTAGGGCCTTTAACCATGGGTTCAAATCACCATTCTTTGCACTCCCACACAATTCGATATAAACCATGTATATTTTTATGTCCAACGGTTGGTCATGACTCTTTCAACTGTGCAGTGTGTTGATGGTTCATTTAGTTTGTTTGGTGTTTCTTCGAGGTTTTTCTTGTTCCGATGGAGGTTTTCTATAGAGTATTATCGGCCTAAGGCACAACATTAATAATTGATCCAATGTTAACTCACTCATGGTAGAAGTAAAAAGTGTCCCTTCAATTTTACAGTCAATTGTAGTTATTTATCGTTGCAACATTTTACCCGATATTACTAATTTTTCTCCATAGACTATGAACATATGAGACAAAACATAAGGTGAGCTCCTCTAATACTTATTGTTCTCTCTTAGAATTTCCCTTTGCTGATGTTTCATCTTTGATGTGCATTGAAGTGGCAGAATCATACACAATTTATAGATGGCACCAATCTGCACCATTTCCTTTAGAAGGCAAGGATTTGGAGTTGAATTCCATGCTGAAAGGATTTATATGTCTTCATATCACAAACATATACACAATCCTGGGTGGGAAGAGGATATTTATGTAAGCTATTATTATGTTGTATAGCTGCTAATTGATTTAACGAGTGTGGGGTATACCTATGATACAAATAACTAGTATGGTAAGCATCACACCGAGATGAGTCGTCGCAAGGCCCCTTTCATAGGCTTGGGTAATGAAAGCAGGATCTACTGCACACACTATATGGAAACAAAGAGTCTCTCATCTCTTAATCTTAATAAGCACACGAAAGGTTCATTGACCCTCATAAAACAACACAAAAAACTAGATACGCTTTCCAAGATGGGAATCATTATCTCGGTTGGAGGATCTAGGCATCTCATTAGGTATCCATCTCCCATTCAATACGTTGCACTATATTTCTCATCCTAGATTCTCTTCTTCAACTTGCTGGTTGGTCTCTAGCATTTGTTTTTGTTTCTTGGCTTTAAAGCTTTAACCATAGTCCTTGGGCACTCAAGTGTGTTAATGCAACAATATGGCGAAAGACGAATTTCTCTATAAGTACACAGGGAATTTTTTCTCTGATACCAATGAGAGACAAGAATTATGTCTCTCTCTCATTTCTGGGATCTTAGTTAATAATGAATTATTAGGTGTGTTTTATTAAATATTCATTTTCTCTAACTGTGTATATGCCTTTAACTCTAGTGCTCAAATAATTTTTATGAACCCAATGACTTTGTGTTGTAGTTCCTCTATGGGTGAGAAATGGATTTTCTCACCAATTACAACATCGCTATGCAAGGGAAAATAACAATTAACTCCCGATATGCAGACAAACACAGTAAACTAACTAGGTGAATATTTAATGGGAAAAATTCAATATTAGAAAAGCGAGACTATTTGCAGGCCATCCTTAACCCGATGAACTGAACATGCTATGATCAATCAGAGTTGTTGGCATCATTTTCACATTACACAGTACATGGATTACTTACTATAGATTATTATTATGATTCATAAGTACAAATATTGTACTTGTTATTAGATTGCATTGTTACAATATAGTAGTAGACTTCAAATGTGAGCTTGAAAGTATGGATATTTCCACAGAGACAGGATTATTGAAGAACTAGATAAGCATTGGGCTATTGAGCATTACTAGAATTCACACATTAATCATGATTGACAACTCACACCCGCTTGCTTCACCAACATGAATTGTAGCAATCAACTTTTCTTGCAAAGTTATGTGGAACCTGAGAATTAAAGTGTGTAGAGGTTTGTTAATTGCTTTGTGTGGAGCTATGTGGAACTCGAGAATCAATGTGTGGAAGTTTATTAGTTTGCTTGTGTGCAAAGGTTTGAAAGATATGCACAAGAAAACCCTTGCACACAAGCAAACTAGCAAACTTCAGCACATTGATTATATGGTTCCGCATAGCTCTAAAACTCAATAAAATAATACAATAATTTAGATAATAATTCAATAAAAATAATATTATAATTTGATTCAAATTATTAGTATAAAAAAATAAAATTTGCACGTCTTATTTTTAACTTTTTTCCAAGTTCATTGAAGAGTCATCATTTTTTCACCCACAAATAATATAATACAAATCTTTTTTCCAAGGTAATTGAAGAGTGCTCATTCTTTTCATAAGCAAATCATATAATACAAAACCTTCAAATTCAAATTCAAAACTGTAGGAATCGTGCTTATAAATGAAGGAATTTTTAAAGAATCATGAATCTATTGGAATTTTGGAAGGCATGGTGTTGATTTTTGAGTATCTTGGTAGATACTCCAAGCCCTAGGGTTCGGGGCTTGGAGGGAAAATCACCACAATGGTCACTTGTGGGCTTGGAACTCAAGGCTGGGGTTTTTCACCCATCGGGATTTGGGCCAAAACGCATGAATAATTTGAGCTTGAGAAAATTTCAGGTGATAAAGCTTGGCATCCTAATTCCAATGCTCCAAAGATCACTCAAATCGAAGCTTTATAAACAAAGTTATGAATTTTTGAAGTTGACAAATAATTATGGACAGACAAGTCATGTGGGTTTGAAGTGAATTTGTCCAAGATACATTTCTCATGGAGCACTTCATTTAGTTATAAATGGAAGGTGGAGAGCATTCATTTAGTCATCCATCAAGTGCAACAAAGTACACAAGGGAAGAGCTTGTATTTTCTGCCCTAGGCATAGCAAGGAAGAACAGGATAGCGAGGTGATTTGGAGACTGTTTTTGGGTCATTTTGTGGAGGCAGGGGTACTGCCTTGAAGGCCGTAGGCCTGCTCTTAGAGGTTGAGGTAGGTAATTCTATTTTACGGTCATTCAGAGGAGTGTAGACCCTTGGAAGGGCTACCGTAGCCAAGAGGAGGCTTGTTGTAGAAAGTCGCAACAAAAAAGGAAGGAGTCTGAAGTTGTTGGTAAGGGCTAGTCTACCTAGAATTACAGCGTGGGGTCTCCTCTCCTCTCAGAAGGGAATCCGCAACAAAGAAGGGAAATTTTGGGCAATTTGAAGGGATTTTAAGGATTATGGTTGGGTGCCTGAACCAGTCCAGATTTGCAGTAGTCAAAGGACCCTAAAACAGTGACGTAAAGGTATGAATTTTGGAGTTCATCTTGTGTTTGTTGGGTCAAGGAAGTGACTAGTTTGGATCAGAATTAGTTGCAGCCTATGGGTTCCATTTTGAGGACTTTCCATGGAGGTGAAAAGTCCATCCTAGGAGTAGAATCTATAGTGAAGGATTGGGCACCATTGGTCTGGTGGAGGGAAAAGTGTTGATAGCCCTAGACAAGCTATCTTCAAGTGACAAAGAGGAGCTGAAGTTTGGGTGAAGATTGATGCCTAAGTGCAGGACCTTGATGGACTAAGGTGAACGCTAGCTTGGCAATTCGGAGCTCAAGATTAAGCCTACCCAAAGAGCAGGTTCGATCATCCCATGTACATGCTACAGAAGTGACTTGCAGTAGTGTTAGGTGGACACCCTCCTGGAGTCTCAATGTGTTGTCCTTTGAAGGACTAAGGGGTAGCTAGTGAGTAGTACGGAAACAAAGTACTGACAGGACAAGATATGACATAGAAGCTGCAATGATGTTTGTCATTGTATCTTGTATACCATAGACTGTTGTATTGTTCAGATTTGGTTTAATACAATGAAGATTGGGTTGTACATTATTGTATAATATTTGTTAAAAAATGTGTATACTTGTGTACATGTGATTTACTATTTTATATTTTTCGCTGCGCAAAGTAGTTCTTGTTGAGATTCTTGGTTTGGTAGCATCATATATTTTAATATTCTAACCTAGACCCAAGATAGTGGAAATTCAAAATTGTATCAGAGCGTGTCTAAGCTACTTTGGAAGATAGTGAATCAGAGTTGTGCACAGTGAAGTACAACTTGAAAGGGATATGGTCACATTGTAGGTGACCATGTCGAAGTTCCAGGCTGGTATCCGGTATGAGGATAGGTTGGAGGGGTTGTCCATCTATAGTCCATGGAAGGAAAGGATCAACAGGATCTGGTAGTTCGCCGAGAAAGCCATCAAGAAGCCAACGGACCCAAAGGAGTTGGAAGTGTACGATGATTTGGATACAAGGGCAAGATTAATCATCTTTGATGGTGTGAATAATGCCCTAATAATGCATTTGTCTGGGAAGAACACTGCACATTAGATGTGGATGGATCTTCAAAATTTGTTCCAGGATAAGAACGAGAATTGGGTATTGGTATTAGAGGATAAGTTGAAGTCCACCGAGATGATAAAGGGTGAAAGCATGACTTCATATCTGACGAGATTGTCTCAAGTCAAATATGAGCTTTCTTCCATCAGTGTGACTATCTTGGATGGAGATACGGTGAGGAATTTTTTGAAATGGTTCATCGAGGAATGGAATCCCTTCATCAAAGGGATTGTTTCTAGAGAGATGTTTCAGGACTGGAATAAGCTATGGGATGACTTCATTTAGGAATAGTTGTGAGACAAGTATATTCATCCAAAGAATAATACTTTCGATGATGACGTGGCACTTGCAGTGCAAATGAAGGGTAAGTAGAAGAAGGACTTGAGTAAAGTCAAGTGTTTCAACTATGGCGAGATGGGTCATTTTCCGTCGAGATGTCCAATGAAGAAGAAGGGAGATGACGAGAAGAAGAAAGGAAAGAAGGTCGTCAGTGTTGCCACTTCTGCTAAGATAGATGATCTCACCAAGAGATTGAGGAGGAGGACTTTTCCATGATCTCTCATTTCTTGCAGGGTATTATCAATGAAGATGGATGGTACGTGGACAGTGGTGCGACAAAACATATGACAGGGTCATATGAGGTTTTTGAGAATTTAGCTGAATGGGACTCGAAGTTGCACATGGTGTTGGGCAATAAGAGTCAGTTGGAGATCTGAGGATCAGGCATTGTTCCATTTAGAATGGAGACAGGACATGTGATGCGGGTCTAGGATGTATTATTTGTACAAAGACTCAGATATAGCATGATTTCTATCTCGATGATCGAGAAGAAGGGGTTTGAGGTCTTGTTCCAAGATGGGAAGGAAAGACTCAATCCAAGGGGCTCTAATTTCAATGGGATTGTACTCAGAGTTAGAGAGCATGGTCTCTACAGGTTGACGGGAAAGCATGAATATCATGGAAAGAAGCAGGTGGAGCAGGTGTAGGTTCCAGAGAAGCAGGAGCAAGTGCAGATGTAGGTGTGGTCTTCATAGGAGAAGTTACACCTTCCTGAGAATAACGTCTAAGTTCTAGAGACTCAGAGGGAGTCAAGTTAGAAAGGGAGCTTTGAGGTTCAGAGGGAGACTTTGCAGACCAAGAAGAGTTTGTGGTCAGTGGGGAGTAAGGGTGCTCCTACAACTATCAAGAAGGAATCATGGAGAGAGTTGAAGGTGTTACAAGAAAAGAAGAAGAAGCAGGGTGCTTCCAATAGTGACAGTGACACTTCCGAGAGAGGTGTAGTTCATAGAACAGGGATTGTTGTGATTGTGAGTTCCAAGAGTTGGGAAAGTGTTGTGAGTAGTGATGATGATGATGAGTTACTTCCTAGTTTTAGAAGTACCTCCCTCGCTAAGAGGGAGTGTTGATTTTTTAGTAGCTTGGGAGGTACTCCAAGCCCGAGGGTTTAGGGTTTGGAGGCTTGTGGGCTTCAAACCCAAGGTTGGGGTTTTACACCCATCAGGATTTGGGCCAAAAACCATTAAGAATTTGAGCTGGAGAAAATTTGAGGTAATAAATCTTGGCATGTCGATTCCAATGCTCCAAAGATCACTCTAATCGAAGTTCTAGAAATGAAGTTAAATTTTTGAAGTTGAAAAATAATTATGGACAGTCAAGTCATGTAGGCTTGAAGTTAACTCATCTAAGAGACATGTCTCTTCATTAATTTGTGGAGCCCTTCATTTAGTGTATAAATAGAAGGTGGAGAGCATTCATTTAGTCATCCATCAAGTGCAACAAAGTACACAAGAGAAGAGCTCAAATTTTATGCCCTAGCCATAGCAAGGAAGAATAGGACAATGAGGTGATTTGGAGACTATTTTTGGGTCATTTTGTGGAGGTCAAGGTACTATCTTGAAGGCTGCAAGCCTGTTCTTGGAGGCCAAGGGAGGGAAGTATGTTTTAGGGTTGTTTGGAGGAGTGCAAACCCTTGGAAGGGTTGCGACAGAAAAGAGGATGTTTGTTGTAGCAAGCTGCAGCAAAAAGGAAGGAGGCTGAAGTTGTTGGTGAGGGCTAGACTACCCATAATTATAGTGTAGGGTCTCCTCCCCTCTTAGAAGGGTATCCACAACAAAGAAAGGAAAATATGGGTTGTTTGAAGGGTTGTTAGGGACTACAGTTGGGTGCCCTTACTAGTCCAAAATTATAGCATTTGAAGGACCCTAAAACAATGAGATGAAGGTATGCATTTTGGAGTGCATATTGTGTTCGTTGGGTCAAGGAAGTGACCAGTTTGGATCAGAATTAGTTGCAACCAGTGGGTGCCATTTGGAGGACTTTCCATGGAGGTGAAAATTCCATCCTAGGAGCAAAATCTATAGTGAAGGATTGGGAATAATTGGTCTGGTGGAGGGTAGTGTGTCGATAGCCCAAAGTAGCCCTAGAAGAATTATATTGAAGTGACGAAGAGGAGCTGAAGGTTGGGTGAAGATTGGTGCCAAAGTGCAGGACCTTGATGGACTAAGGTGATTTCTAGCCTGGCAGTTTGGAGCTCAGGATTATGCCTACCCAAAGAGCTTATGTACATGCTACATAAGTGAACTGCAACAATATTAGGTGGAAACCATCTTGGAGTCTCGATGTGTTATCCTTTCAAGGACTAAGGGGCAGCTAGAGAGGAATATGAGAGAAAAGGACTGCAGGACAAGATACAACATAGAAGTTGCAACAATGTTTGTCATTGTATCTTGTATACCATAGACTGTTGTATTATTCATATTTGGTTTAATATAACAAAGATTGTGTTGTACATTATTGTACAATATTTGTTAAAAATTGTGTATACTTGTGTACATGTGATTTATTGCTTTATATTTTCCATTGTGCAAGGTAGTTCTTGTTGAGATTCTTGGTTTGGTAGTGTCAGATATTTTAAGATTCTAACCTTGACCCAAGATTGTGTAAATTCAACACATGGAATGGGTTGTATACACGTAATAGGCTTTATACTTTTCTCACAAAGCTATGTGGAACTTGAGAATTAAAGTATGCAGTGATTTGTTAGTTTGTTTGTGTGCAAAGGCTTGCTTACCTCCACGCACAAGAAAACCAGCAATCTTCTGCACATTAATTATCTAGTTCTACATAGCTCTAATACTTAATATAATAATTCAATAAATAATATAATAATTTAGATAATAATCCAATAAAAATAATATTATAATTCGATTCAAATTAACACGTATTTTTTCTTTAACTTTTTTCCAAGTTCATTGAAGAGTTGTCATTTTTTCAGACACAGATAATATAATAGAAAAAAATTCTAAGGTTATTGAAGAGTGCTCATTCTTTTCATAAAAAAATAATATAATACAAAACCTTTGAATTCAAATTCAAAACCCTAGCCATCGTGATTAAATATGAAGGCATTCCTTAAAGTTTGTGTACCTAGTGGAATTATGGAAGGCATGGAATGGGTTGTATATGGAATTATGGAAGGCATGGATTGGGTTGTATACAATTAATAAGCTTAATAATTTTCTCGCAAAGCTATGTGGAACTCGAGAATTAATGTTCGTAGAGGATTGATAATTTGCTTATGTTCAGAGATTTGAAAATAGATCTATAACTCAATATAATAATTCAATAAAATAATATAATATTTTAGATAATAATTCAATAAAAATAATATCACTGAACAATTCATTAAAAAAAAAACAGAAAATTAAAAGTATTGTTTCTGAAAGGAGCTTGAGATTGTAGTTATTTTGCAATATAAGCAAATCTTCGTACAAGGAAGCTACACACTTTGACAACCATGAAAGCGTTGATGGAATTCAGACCAAAGCGTGTGAAGGAAGCTATGTGGAGGTAGTGGTACATAGGAGGTGTGTGCAGAGGAGGTTTTTCAAAGGAAGTTGTGCAGAGTAATCATGTGTGGAGACTGAAATGAAAGTGAAATGTGGACCACACTTAATTAGCGATAGAGGTAGAGATTATGCTACATTGCATCTATTAGTCTTGTTGATATTGTCATGTAACATACATGAAATAGGAGTAGGAATTGAATTTTCGTTAAAATCATGGTGGTACCTAAGTTGTATATTTCCTTCTTCCAATGTGACTTTTTCTTCTTTTCCATTATAGATAGAAATTTATTTTAGTGGAATTTAGTTGTTAAATATACTCAACCTTATAGTTTTGTCTCATACTTTTGGAAAATTATGGGAATAAAAATTGTGTATACTTGTGTACATGTGATTTACTGCTTTATATTTTCTGTTGTGCAAAGTAGTTCTTGTTGAGATTCTTGGTTTAGTAGCGTCAGATATTTGAAGATTCTAACCTAGACCCAAGATTATGGAAATTCAACACATGGAATGGGTTGTATACAGGTAATAGGCTTTATACTTTTCTCGCAAAGCTATGTGGAACTTGAGAATTAAAGTATGCAGAGGTTTGTTAGTTTGCTTGTGTGCAAAGGCTTGCTTACCTCCACACACAAGAAAACTAACAAACTTCCGCACATTGATTATCTAGTTCGACATAGCTCTAAAACTCAATATAATAATTCAATAAATAATATTATTATAATTCAATTCAAATTAACACATCTTTTTTCTTTAACTTTTTTCCAAGTTCATTGAAGAGTCATCATTTTTTCAAACACAATTAATATAATAGAAAAAAAATCCAAGGTTATTGAAGAGTGCTCATTCTTTTCATAAAAAGATAATACAATACAAAACCTTTGAATTCAAATTCAAAACCCTAGGCATCATGATTAAATATGAAGGTATTCTTTAAAGCGTCATGTACCTAGTGGAATTATGGAAGGCATGGAAGGGGTTGTATATGGAATTATGGAAGGCTTGGATTGGGTCGTATACAGTTAATAGGCTTAATAATTTTCTTGCAAAGCTATGTGGAAATCGAGAATTAAAGTGTGTAGAGGATTGATAATTTGATTATGTTCAGAGATTTGAAAATAGCTCTATAACTCAATAAAATAATATAATATTTTAGATACTAATTCAATAAAAATAATATCACTAAACAATTCATTAAAAAAAAAAAAATTTAAAGTATTGTTTCTAAAATGAGCTTAACATTGTAGTTATTTTTCAATACAAGCAAAGCTTTGCACAAGGAAGCTACACACTTTGACAACCATGAAAGCGTTGATGGAATTCAGACCAAAGCGTGTGTGAAGGAAGCTATGTGGAGGTAGTGGTATGAAGGAGGTGTGTACATAGGAGGTTTTGCAGAGGAAATTGTGCAGGGTAATCATGTGTGGAGACTGAAATGAAAGCGAAATGTGGACCCCACTTAATTAGTGATAGAGGCAGAGATTATGCTACATTGCATCTATTAGTCTTGTTGATATTGTCATGCAATAGACATGAAATAAGAGTAGGAATTTAATTTTCGTTAAAATCATGGTGGTACCTAAGATGTATATTTCCTTCTTCCAATGTGACTTTTTCTTCTTTACCATTATAGGTAGAAATTGATTTTAATGGAATTTAGTTGTTAAATATACTCAACTTTATAGTTTTGTCTCATACTTTTAGAAAATTATGGGAAGCAAGACATAGGTTTTGTGACACAACTAAATGCTAAAATACTTATTGTAGCTAGAAAATTGATTTATTTGTTCTTGGAATTTAATAGACAAACGAATCCTTAGATTCAAATTGTTGAATTTAGGTATCCATGCTATTTTTCATAGTATAAGAAGGCTACCAAGTGTTTGCAACAATGTTTGTACAACATTTTCCAAAAATATTACATACGAGAGTGTTTGCTTTTCATTGATTGGATTGACATTTTACCTTTGAATTCTAATGTTCCATTTTACCTTTGAAACCTATCATTTCTCCCTCCTATCCTAGCACATATATAAACTTATTTGCACTTTTTTCTAATCATTCAGCTTCGCTTAGCCCCTGAGGATGGTTAGTGACTAGCTGAAACATTGGACACAATCCTCGTACCATATACATAGTAAAGATCTTTAGAAATAGCATTACTACAATAATTTCTAGTGTTTGGAAAAACACTTAAATTATAGTTGTTGCATTGGCACTTTATTTTAGAATTGGAGGTAAAAAGCATAACAATGAAGCCAAGGATGCATGGAAAGTTTTTGATAGAACATTTTCATGTCAAAGTGTTTGAAAAAAGCCATGTATGATATTTTTTTGTTATAAACCTCTGTAGATAAATATAATTCAATATTATGTTTAAATCTCTTTTTGTACAAACCTTATGCATGTTGGTGAATTCTACCAATTATGTGATGGATTTAAAGAAGAAATTGGAGTATACTTGTTACAGGCCATTTTTTCACATCAGCCCAAAAGGTATGAAAACCGAATCAATCAACATCCTTGAACACTTTTCCATAATCCCTTTGCAAATCCCTAAGCATCATTTCCCCAATACATATGATTTTTTGAGTCTATCTACACAAAAACCATATTTTTAGGCCTATCATAACCTTTAATTTTGTCCACCAGTGTTGGGTGCAAGTTGCACACCTGAGCATCAACACTGAGCATTGCATGTTGCTCCATCCTGCATGTGTTGATTCTAGAAATTTGAGAAAATTAAAAAATATTTTTGAATCTTCTCCTTCCAGAAGCTTTTAAGGTGGTTTTAACTATTTACCATGGATAGAGATATCGAATTCCTATCTGATCCTACTCTAGTGGTTCTATCTCTTATCTCTTGAGCTTATCCTCCCTCATAAGTGGATCTCAAGCCTAGATTGGTAAATCCTAAACTACCATTTTTACCCTATAAATTTACTACCTCCCATGGATTTTGTTTTAGCTTTTGGAGATTGTTAGTTCCCTCATGTTACTGCTTTGAGCTTAAGGAATCATCATCCATTTGAATTAGGAATTAGTGTGAAGGTTTTATTTGTGACAAGGAAGGATAATTCAAGTGGGGAGACACATCTACAAATTCAGCTTCTATATATGGTTTTAACTCTCTCCTTTATTTATTAATACAAAAAGCATCCTATTTTCATATACTTTTTTTATGCTTATGCTCTTGTATTTCAATGCCATGTTGATTCATTGAATAGAGATATTGGATTATGTTATGTGGATATTGTAGTTCCTTTGCTTGTTTTAGTCATTGTTGTAGGTTCCATTTATAGCATATGGAGCTAGGATTGGAGCTTACAAGAAAAGTATAGAGAAGGAGTTGCTATGAATTCTATGTAGGTAATTTTTTATGTATTTCAATCTCTCTAAGGAAAACATTGATTCTTTTTGTCCTCTATTGTTCTAGATCAGGCCAGTGGATCTAGGGAATTCATTTTTGTCTGTAAAAGTGAAAAATCCATATAACAAATTGATGACTCCACTAGTGATCGATATTTCCCTTAGTGGTATCCTTGACCTTAGCATCTTTTCACTTCTTAAAGAGATCTTAATTGACTTATTCAGATAGTGATTGAACTTAAGAAAAAACCTTTTTGTGCTTGGTAGGGTTTCTTGTATCGTGTCTTGACCAAAATAGCCCCAACGTTTTCTCTGTTTTGAGACAAAGTGCCCCAGCACATCTATTGCTTCTTTGTACCTGCGCTGCAAGGCACTGGTTCCTGTTTTGCACCTGTGTTGATCTTGTAGGATGCAAAAATTTTTGTTCCTTTGCTTATTTGTTTGCTCTTCTTTAGTCCAAGAAGTTTTTCTTGAGTCTCTAAGTTTTTCTCTGTCTCTAAAAATCCTTTTTTATGTTTGATTTTGATTTTATTAGCCTTTAATTGGAATTTATTTGGATTTTCTTTGTTCTTATCAATTAGGTATTTGCTTAACATTTTACTTGATTGTTGATTGGCTTGAAGAAATTTATATTACAGTCATATTATGTGTGATTTCTTTTATCAGTGATATAGTTTCATCTTAGTTTTCACTGCATTTGAATATTAAGAGGAAAGAATAAATTCTTCAAGTCATCATTTTCCACGCTTGTTGTGTTAACAGATCCCTTTCCTAACTAGGAGACAAACATGGTTGCACAAGATCCAGCTTCCTCTTCCTCGGTTATGATGTTGTCTTCCACCAAATAGAAAAATAAAATCATGGTGGCTATGAGAAATAAAGACTATGGTAACCCAAATCCCTCAACTATTAAGGTTATTGATCAACCTTCCATTCCTACCACATCTACTTCGGATCCTTCTCCAAATGTGGTTATGATTGAATTAACTATTAAACCTCCCAAGGGTGTTATTCACAAATCAACATTCAATCCTCATGTGATAGTTGCATAGAAATATAATATAGTAGAGGACTTGGCTCAAGCCCCTTCTTCTATGTCAACTCTTGAGGTTTTGTAAAATTGTCTGCTTCCAAAATTGGAGGCATAGATCCTTCATATTCGAGTCTTGTGATTTTTAGTCACAAGAATCTATTGTAGCAGCTACAACCACCCTCCAAAATTTTTCCCATGCTTCGTTTTGGAGCCTCCCTCCTAAATCACAACAACTCATCTTATACTGATCCAGGTACTTGTGCTTTGATTGAGCTTTATCTTTTCATTTTGGCTTGTGTTTCCTTACATGATCTACTGTCTAACCCACAAGTCAATCGCTTGACTTGGTTTCAACCCTGTTATAGACATTTTTGTGCCCTACAACCCCAAGCATGAAATGTCCATAAACCAAGGGCTCCTAAGTCCCTAAAAGTGTTGTTCTGACCCCTAAAGGAACAAGGTCAACAGATTACAGCTTCTCCCAGAAGTTCTCCATGAGAAACTACTCAAAATTGGTCAAAACAGGATCATTGCAGCTGCTACACTGGCTAGGTGCGTTGCATCTCACCCAAATACACTGTGAGGGTGCGTTGCATTTCAAAAGTCCCTTCTATGGGGTGCGATGGGCGAGAAATGACAAATGGAAGTGTCATTCCGCGAGGTGGAGAGGCAATGGAAGCTTCCAGAATCTTCTCCCGTGACACTTGCCTCACTGAATTCGACCAAGGATGAGTAAGAGGCCCTCAGTCTCCAAGTGGAAGCAAGAACTGTCAGAGAGAAGACACTAATCAAATCACAAGCTGACTCATCCCCCTTACAGATATCTATATATGGATCCATTATCCCAGAGATCCAGAGGCTGGAATTTTGCATATTGTAAGGAATTACTGTTGGTTTCTAGAGACAAACATCAGATTGTTGGGTGATCTAAGCTTTGTTTGAGGTGAAGAGGGGCTTCTTTGCTGGGAGGTTGATGCTGGGTCGAAACAACTGGTTGTAACTCCTCCTGGATCTTTTCTTGTTTATCAATAAAAGCTATTTGAGTTTTCCTCCATGCTTTTCTATCATTGATGCTTGCTACATTTGTATGGTCAATTTACATCTGATCCTAGATTGTTTATGAATATAGATCCATGTCTTTGTATAGTGCTATGCTTCTGTGATCTTACAGGTACTTTGTGAAGCTGGGCGTGCAAGGGAGCAGGTAGCTGGGGACTATCAAAGAAGAGGGGGATCGAATCAAGGGATTAGCGCAAGACAGAGGTTGGTCTTTCTATTCCTCTCTATCTATAATTCATAAAGGAAAAACATAAGTAGCTTTTCTCTGTTTGTTTCTAAGGCAACTGTCACACCTTAGTGGGATAGAGCAGTTCTATATAGACACTTTTCCCTATAACAAAATGGCGACTCCATTGGGGAGATAATTAGTTTGTTTGTTTATCATTCTTTGTTGTTTGTTTCATAAACTTATAAGTAGCATTCGAACTGCATTTGCCATAACAAATGCAAAGTAGATAACTGCTACTTCAATCCATCCACTGGATTTGTTTATGATTTAAACAAATGATTCACAAACTATCTGATTGCCCTTGTGATAGCTCTTAGATCCTCCTTAGGTCTACCCCTGATTTTTGCATTACTGATTGCTTTTTACTCGGCCAAAAACCATGAACTGAACTGCAAACTGTGACCCGGAACCCGAACAGAGTCTCGTTTCTGGCCCAGCGCAGTTACTGTTCAGAGATTCTAAATTTCAGCGCACTTCCCAAGTGGACAACCTGCGCTACATTTCAGATTCTTTGTGTTACAGGTACGCTAATCAGACTAGCTCTGTGCAGTTGGGGCTTCTGTGATTCATTCTTTCCAGTTCTATTCCTGAATTTTGCAGCCTGTGATCAGTATATGTCTGTTTGAAACCCCTTTTCCTTACTGTTATTCCGCCTCCTTTGTACAAAAGAACTGTAGATGTTTTTGTGTGTTTGTTGAGTCGTTTACAGTTCTCCTTTGCAAAAGTAGCGTAACTGTACTGTCATCCTTTGATTTGAATCTCTCGCAAGTGTCGATTTCGATCATAGGAGAAAGTTTGATTACTGTTGATGGTCGATTATCCTGTTACTATTGCTTTTGGTCTGAATTTGTAATTTTCTAGTGTCAAAAACAAGTGTTAATTTCAAAGTCGTAAGGTGTCGTAATCGTATCTAATTTTGATTTCGAAAAGAAGCTTGTTGATATTCGTCACTTGAAAAGAAATTTAGATTTGTACATCAACTTTCTTTTTAGCATCCATATACTAAGAAAGTCGAAAACAAATACATGCATGTTCATTTTCATATAGACAGTCTGTTTGGCTTGATTTAGGAAAGTGCATTTACAGTGTGCTCTTTGCTCTTTGTGAAAATATTCTGTCTTTCTTTTCCCTAGTAGCTAGGATTTTCATTGCATAAAGAAGATAAAAAGTTTGTTTATCATATTTAGATTTCATTTTAGGAATTACATCTACATCTCATGGTGAACCCAAAAGGCAAACTTCATAAGCAAGATCAACTTAAAATAAATTCAATGAATCTAACAATGCTTTGGAACTTAACGCACAACATTTAGAGGTCTAGGCTAGAGACGTATTCCGGCGTCGTAAAGCTTGGTAACTGTTGTTCTCACTGATGGTTGGGTGATTCCTCCACTTTGAGATGATAAGTGCCAGTACGGACTTGTGCTCCCACATACCGTCAAGTATATTTTGGGAGACCCCTATAGGCTTAAATCCTTTATCCATAGGAAGCCGTGTCTGCCGCCCTATCGATCGCAATGCACTGAACACAGCATTCGGGAAGATTGACTACCGTACTGTGAAAAGTATTTTGCAGTTTTGTGATTGGTTTGGTACTCCCTCTACCTAGACTTCTAGAGTAGTCCCTTTCGTTCCTTTTGAGACTCCTTAACGGAAAAGGTCCATCTGAGCACTTGTCACTTCAGGCTCATTAAAAATCGAAGGCGACTAGAGTCATCTTTTGTTTTTTCTCGACTCTTAAAAACTGAAAAAACAAGTTGTGTCAAAGCGTCTAAAATTCATTTAATTCGGAAACATACTTCCCCTTTATTTTAGTTGATCAAGTAATCCGCAATCGTGGAAGAAAGTCAATTGAAACCCCGTTGTTCGTGGAGGCTTACGAGTCAACCGTCTTTGTCTCCGGAATCGAAGCCAGTACGAACAAAGCGAACTCGTTTAACCGGTTCCAAATCTCCTATTAAAGTTAGAACAAGTGTTCCGACGACATCAGAGACTCCGGTTACTCCAAACATTTCTGGAATCCCTGCCTCTACAGAAGAAGTTCAGTAGCCACAGAAGGACAGTGATACCGATCCTAGTCTGAGAGTAAACACTTGTGTTACTGAACCAGTTCCATATGCAACCGGTTCGGAGAGTCTTGCTCTTCAAACATCTGTCGCTGCCGATTTCACACCTTCTTCGGCACCAGAAATATTCTACGGACCTGACGGTCTTCCCCTTCAACCTGGTCTCATTGCCATAGAAGAAATTGTAGAAGATCCTCAAACAAGTACTCCAACGCAATTTGGAGTAGGGATCACTCTATATCCTTCTTCGTCAGAAGTTAGTCTACCACCAGCGGAAGCTCCTGTAGAATCGCTAGGTAATCTTTTGGATAGACTACAAATGTCTGAACAACTGTCAACATCTAGGACTGTGTCTTCTGACACAACGACGACAGAACTCCCTGCTATCACTCCGACAATGTTCGCTGGTATACCATCTGTCCTGACTAGCTCTCAACCGCTAGAAGGAGTCCACTCAGGAGCTATCTCGACAGTATGGTCTGTTCCTGTTTGTTCATCCGGAATAATATCCAGAAACTCTTATGTTGAGTCTCAACAAATTGATCCATTTGGAGGTCAATTTGGGAAATCCAGCCCCCAAGGGCAAACAATTCCCTTGAGTTCTGGATTACCACCGTATGGAGGGAAGTATACCCTTTCATTATCCCCTCCGGGAGGATATCCATACGGGAGTTCACAACAACATTCACGTTATACTGGAATTACCTCAAGCGGTTGGGTACCTATACTACCTCAACAACCAAGAGTTGTATACTCGATGCAACAATGCTTACCTATGTCAAATATCCCAACTATGCCAGCTATTGTGACGGTGTCGCAAGTTCAAGCGCTGCCTGTTGTATGCCAACCTCAGGTTTCTCAGGTTGTAATGCAACAGCCCCTTGACCCTGCGACTCAACCACAATCGCTGACTGGTGGAATGACACAGGTTCAGACGGGTAGAATTACCCTTCATATTGGTCAAACTGTTAGTATCGGGCAACAACACATGGCTTCACAACCATGGCTAGTGCAATACCAACAACCGCAATTCCGACAAGTATACCAAGTTTCTGAGCAACAAATCTTTGCTAACAGTGGACAGTCGTACATTCAAAACGGTCAAAATCAACCATTTTACAATGGTCATGTCCACCAATCTTACCAAACATACCAACATCAAATGCATTATGCCGGTATGCAAAGACCAACTGCTCAGGCAATCCCATCTTATCCTGGGTATGCTTCGCCTAACCTGAATCAGCAGTTACCCTTTGTGGCAACTTTCGAGTTACTTGATTTAAACCGGTTAACCAACGATCCAATTGCTTACGCCCCTTGGTGGCCAGCGATTCCGCATAAACTTCCATCAGATATTCCTAAATTTAATGGAAATCCGGGTGAAGATCCATCAAATCACGTGATGACCTTTCATCTATGGTGTTCATCAAACACCCTAAATGATGATTCGATAAGACTTCACCTCTTTTAGAGGACGTTAACGGGTCCGGCGGCAAAATGGTACATTGAATTGCCTAGAGCTTCGTTTGACAACTTCAGTACCTTAGCCACAACCTTTTTAACCCATTTTCAGTTACCAATAAGGTACGAAACGGGAACAGAACTTCTTACCAATTTCAAACAGACGACGGCCACTCACATATCCGATCATATACATGAATGGAGACGTCGTCGTAGAATGGTAAGAACGTATGTCCCCGATCAACTCTTAGCTGAATGGTTTATCAAGTCATTACTACCTTCCATCACGGAAGATGTGGCAAAACGGGGAGTCATAACAGAAGAGAAAGTTATCGCTCATGCACAATATCTGGATTTGATTTACACTCAGTCCGGCACGCTCTATGATAAAATACCTGACGCCCCTAGACCGGAATTCTCAATTCCTTCTCCTCCTAAATCGAACAATGACTCTCATGCCGGCAATGGCGTGATTGGCACAATAGACACGAAATCGAAAAAGGCTACATCCAAAAAGGCCCATAAGATTTCAGGTCAAAATGCAAAAGATGAACTTCTTGCTTCGGAAGTAAATTTCGTATCGACAGATAAAGGCAAAGAAACCAAACAACGAGGGAGCAAGAAGAAAGGCAAAGGGAAGAAGAAGAAACAGGAGGAATCATCACCTGAGAACTCTTCTTCAAACCCTCCTGGAGATAGGAAACCAAAAAATCCATGCTTTATATGCGATGAGGATCATTGGACCGCAAATTGTCTGCATAGATCTGAGCTTAAGAAATTCTTCAAGAATTCGAAAACCTCCGCAGTGTTAACTGATCCGTTTCCAAATCCAGGAACAAATCTGGTTGAAAGTGGAAATGCTTCCCCGTCTCAAGTGCTAATGTTGTCGGTTTCAAAACAGCAAAATGATGCTTTGATATCGACAAGGAACAAAGATTATGGGAATCCACAGCTGTCGAACAACAAGGATAAAGATCAACCTAGTAGTTCGACAACAACTTCGACAGAAGTTGCGCCACCCACCATTCCTGAATTAACAATAAAACCGCCAAAGGGAGTAGTACACAAGTCGACGTTTAATCCCCGCGCTAGAGCGGCACAACATTATAATGTAGTGGAAGATTTGGCCCAATCGCCATCCGCTATGTCGACTCTTGAAGTACTACAGAATTGCCCATCCCAAAGGCAGGCTTTATTATCAGCCATTGGTGGGATAGACCCAAAGGATTCCAATCTTGTATCCTTCGATCATAAAGGATACGATCCTCAATTACCAGCTCAACTAGCTTTCCTTGTTCAAGTGAAAGCCCTCAACAAAACTGTTCATCGAACAATTATTGATGAGGCGGCATCTACATGTATTATGTCAATGAGTTGCTGGAAAACTTTAGGATCTCCAACTTTGTCGAGATCTTCGACAACATTAAAAGCATTTGACGGAAGGACATCTACCCCATATGGTATACTAAGTAACTTGAAAGTTGAACTAGGAGGGAAAACGGTAGAAATAGATGTTGAAGTCATCGATGGGAATCTCGATTACAACATCCTACTAGGAAGACCATGGATATATGCTATGGTGGCTGTTGTGTCGACCTATTTTAGGAAGATTGCATTTCCCTTTCAAGGAGGGATTACAATCGTCGATCAACAAAACTTCCTCCCCAATGGTTCTCAAGTTACAGGAAGCATTCCCATGATCCATGGAAGCCCCCATTCACTTCAAAATATCGGAGTAGGCCTACTAAAAGATCCTATACTAATGGGAACTTTCACCCTTCCACCTCCAATCAATCTGGCTGAAGTAGCATCGATAGGAACCTGCAACATGATATCTTCTAAAAAGATCTCAGAAAACGATATCGACATGGATCATGCAATGGTTTTTCCCCCAAGCCCAACGGAAGTATTGTAGCAATCAATGTTTCTAGCATGGGAGACAAACCCAAATCAGTGCTCATCAAGCGTTTGGATAGATAGGTCTAGAGAATATGGTACCCCTTCAGATCCTTGGTCGCGAGTGCATGTCACCAACGAAGGAATTGTCCAATCAATGGTAATTGAAGGGGCACCATGGAATGATTCCCACCATCGTTCCCTTCTTTCGGATTGTGGAGAAGATGCTCAAGATGACCTTTATCATCCTTCAGTTTTTGAATTCCTATCAAATACTGTAAACACAGTGGATTCCGAGCGAAACTTGTCCAACATTGAAGAGACAATCGCCATAAATATCTCGACCAAAACAGATGTTGTAGAGAATATTTATGTTGGCAAATTTTGTTCTCCTTCAGAACTGGAAATATATAACGCTCTTTTTCGCGAATTCAGAGATGTCTTTGCTTGGTCATACAGTGAAATGCCAGGCATTGACTCGAGTATCGTTGAACACGAAATTAAGATGTATCCAGATGTCAAACCAGTACGACAACGGCTAAGGCAGGTGCACCCAAAGAAAGCCGTTGCCATTAAGGCAGAAGTTGAAAAACTTCTCGATGCTGGTTTCATCTACCCGGTTCCTCTAACCGATTGGGTATCGAATATTGTCCCTGTTATGAAAAAACAAGGAACAATTAGAGTGTGCATCGATTATAGAGATGTAAATCAAGCTTGTCCTAAAGACAACTACCCTGCACCCTTCATCGACCAGATAATAGATGAATGCGTCGGATGCGAAATATTTTCATTCATGGATGGATTCTCCGGGTATAATCAAATAAATATCCGCCAACAGGACCAGTCAAAGACTGCATTTATTTGTCAGTGGGGCACATTCGCATATCGAAAATTACCCTTTGGTTTGAAGAACGCAGGGGCGACGTTTTAGAGGGCAATGAATTATGCTTTCCACGACATCAAAAACATCGTTCAACCATACCTCGACGACCTTCCGGCTCATTCGCGAAAATGGACTGATCACCTGCAGCATTTAAGAGCGATATTTCTACGTTGCCGACACTACAAGATACGACTCAATCCACACAAATGTGTATTTTGCGTCAGTTCTGGTCGTTTGCTTGGCTTTGTAGTCTCAAAGGACGGAATTCATCTCGACCCATGTAAGGTCCAGGCAATCATAAATTTGCCTCCACCTTCGAATTTGCTTCAAATTCAGAAACTCCAAGGGAAAGCAAACTTTCAGAGGAGGTTCATTCCAAATTACGCCGAACTTGCTAAAGGTTATACACATCTTTTGAAAAAGGAAGTGCCCTTTGTCTGGGATCAAGTTGTGCAAGCTTCCTTTGATGCTTTAAAAGAATCCCTAATGAAAGCATCATTAATGTACGCTCCTGATTATCAAAAAGATTTTAACCTGTATCTGGCTGCAGCGGATACAACCATCGCAATGGTTTTAGTTCAAGAAGTCGATGGAATTGAACATCCTATATATTATTTAAGTAAAAACTTAAATGATACAGAAAGCAAATATTCTTACGTTGAAAAGCTAGCACTAGCAGCTATTCAAGCGATACAGAGATTTCGACACTATGTCCTCTTTCGGAAAACTACCATTCTGTCAGATTGCAACCCCATGACTTATATATTGTTGCGACAGTTGCTGGGGGGCAAATATTCAAAATGGATAGCAATCCCACAAGAGTTTGATCTGGAATTTGTAAAATCCAAGTCGAAGAAAGCTCTAGTATTCTCAGAATTATTATGCGATCTCCCATCGTCGTCCAACGATGACACATCCGATGAAACAATCGTGGACGAAAATTTGTTTCTGATATCTACAAGCAACGAGTGGTATGGAGATATAATCATTTATCTCCAAACCCAAAAATATAGGCCAAACACCTCACACTCCGAACAAAAACGTATTCAATACCAAGCAAAATACTACATGATCGTCGGTGACACGCTCTACCATCGTGGTACTGATACAGTGCTGAGAAGGTGCCTCACCCATGAAGAAGCCGAAAAAGTCCTGAATGATTGTCATTCAGGTGCGTGTGGGGGGCATCAGTCTGGATATGCTACAGCACAAAAAATCTTATGAGCAGGATACTTCTGGCCAACAATGTTCAAAGATTGCATAACCGTAGTCATAAGTTGCCATGGTTGTCAAATTTTCGATAGCAAAACCAGAAGACCACCCGCACCTCTGCAGCCAATAGTTGTTGTTGGGCCATTTGCCAAATGGGGCATCGATTTCATGATATGTAACCCCACCTCGACTGGGGGGCATGGGTATATCATAGTCGCAGTTGACTATTTTACCAAATGGGCTGAGGCGATGCCTACATTAGATAATACTGGTGAAACAGCTGCCCTCTTTTTCTTCAATCATGTAGTCGCCAGATTCGGCGTACCACAGGCTATAGTCACAGATCATGGATCGCATTTTCGCAATCACATGATGGTTGAATTAGCTGGCAAACTAGGGTTGTCTCATGACAACTCTACTCCATATTATCCGCAAGCCAACGGACAAGTTGAAGCAATCAACAAGGTCCTAAAACGCATGCTGCAAAGGATGATTGGAGTTCACAAGAGAAAATGGCACCTAATCCTGTACTCAGCTTTGTGGGCTTACCGAACATCGATAAGGAATGCAACCTGGTTTACACCTTTCCAACTAGTATATGGCCTGGAAGCAGTCTTACCAATCCAGTGTGAAATCTCCTCTCTCAAACTCGCAATTGATCTCCTCCCCGGAACTTCAAAAGAAGAAGCTCGTTTCTTGGAATTAATCCAATTGGATGAAACCCATCGTGATGCCACTTTGGCTAACGAAGCCCATAAGAAATGAGTCAAGGCGCAGTTCGACAAAAATGTCAAACCCCGTGTCTTCTCAGAAGGTGACTTGGTCTTGCTTTACGACCAAGAATCTGATAAATTGGGAGCAGGAAAATTTAAGTCTTTATGGATGGGCCCCTCTATTGTTAAATGAGTGTTAGCAAAAGGAGCCTACGAGTTAGTGGATTATGACGGAATCCCACTGGCACAACCTCGTAATGGGTTGTACCTCAAGCGTTACTATGCGTAATGGTAACTTGTATGCTTTTGTTATGTTTTTGTTTTCGCTAAAGTGTTTATTTTGGTCAAGTAATCCACTTTTTACATTTATTGCAGATGTCAAACCTATTGGAGTCATGTGTTGGATATGCCGACGGAGCGAGTCGTAGTTCGCGGAACCTATCCTCCGCAGCCTGGGCTATTTTTGATCCAAGCGGCGAGTTAGTGAGTTTCAGAGGGGTATGTATTGGTCGATCAACAAATAACATCGTTGAATATATCACGTTGATAGAACTTCTCTCTGATGCCATCACACATGGTATACGCCGACTAATTGTCAGGCTAGACTCACAGCTCGTAATACTGCAACTCAATGGTATATATTCCGTCCGAAACCCAGCTATTTATCGCATGTTCCTAAGGGTTAAGATTTTGGAAAGACAATTTGATTTTATTTAATATCAACATATTTCCAGAAACTTAAACATATTAACTGACTCATTAGCAAATTATGTGTTAGATAGACATTTGCAACATTTATAAAAAGAAACACACCATCAATGTTTGCATGTGGATCATGTAACTTAACCAAAGTAGAACTCCGAAAATCAAAAATATATATAACTGTTTATGCTTTACACATAATGTTCTTAACCAAGACAAAATCGGTCAAATGACCCAAAAACTCAAAATGCTAGGGGGCACCCTAGTCTAATGATGCTCGTGATAGCAAGTCACAACCTGTGCGATCATGCGTAAGAGATGAGTCCATCATCTTGGCACACCAGTAGTATGCCTCTGTAACCGCAAAGGTAGCTCGCCAGTCCTCACATCTGGAATACTGAGAGTGAGGCCCTCAACCTGCTCCTGTAATGCTGTGAGAGTCTCGGCCACATCGAGGTCACGGAGAATAGCCCTTCCGACGGCCTCTCCTGCTGGAGCAACAGCTGGTACTCTCAGGTGAACTACTGGACGAACAGGACCAACATCTGCATGTACACATGAGTTTGATTAAAGTCTTGATAGAATAAAGCACAAGGACATTATAAACAAAAAAACGATAAACAGGGATATGGTCAAAGATTTTACCAATGGCACCCCACTGTTCGCCATCCGGCAGTACTAAATCTGGATCACCCCGGAAGTCCATGCCAGCTTATGGATACTCGGAATAAACCATCTCCTGACGATCAAACCACCTGAAGAAGGTATCAGAAAATGAAATCTGAGACTAACCATCATGCCTAGACATATGGTCAACCCATCTCTACATACGTGGTTCAGTAGGAGAAGGTAAATCGAGTGCAATATACTGCAGCTGCATCAGTGGTATCTTCTCCAAGGCAAAGGCAGTCAAAATAGAACCATACCCAAAGTTCTTCAACCTCCCGCTCTTTATCTTGGTCAACTGTTCTTTCATCACAAGAAGTACTGCGTCGCACCAGTTGAACACCTTCAGTTGGAGGCATTCCAAGGCATGCTGCATGTAAGATCGTTTGGCTACATGAAGAGCCGCACCACCAGCCATCCTACCAAAAGTAAACAGAATAGTCCTGAGAGACCTGTCAGTGACATCACGAATGATGATCTTTCCGTCTTTACTCGGCTGAGATCCTTCTCTGCAGTACCGGCGAACATAATCTCTCACAGAGTCGCCTACTCGCGCCGAACCTGACAAAGAGATGGGGGCACCCCGCCTCGACAAGCCAGTCAAGAAATAGATGTCTACTACAGTCAAGGGGATAGATTTTCCCCTGATCTGGAAAACCTGATTGGTAGGATCCCAAGCATCGAGCAAATACTGCAGTAAGTTGATCTGTTGTCTCATGCTAGAAATGTGGAAGAACTTCAGCAAGCCACAGTTCTGCAGTGCGTTCACTGTAACCGGATCATGTAGGGCAAGCATGTCCTCTTCTTCATGCTCATGTTCTCGCCATGTAATGGTCATCTTACTCCAAAGATCTCTGAAAAACAAACAAGAGAAGAGTTAGATCCTGATTTTGGTAAGAAACAGGCAAAATTTCCATCAAAAATTGTGCATCAAATTCCCTTTTTTGTGCCCAACGCACCTGCAGCAGTGTTCTAGGTGCGTTGGATGCCAGATAGCCTTTAGACAGGCCAACATTCAACGCAGCTTTCGATACACAGAGGGTGCGCTGAAGGCAGAACGAGTTCTTCAAACCCCAGGGACTCAGAAAAGCTAGGAATCAAGCTCAAAATGCAAAATGGAAACCATGAAATGAAAGAGCTCAGGTTTAGCTCCTACCTAGTCCAAACGGCGCCGAGAATCTCCCTAAATCAGCTGATGAAAATCAAATGGGAAAAGCACCTCCAAAGCTCCAACAAACCAAAGTTCAAATGAAATGGTAAAATGAGAGGTAAAAACACTTTTTCATTACTTTTTACGTAGTTCAAAGTAAAATATTAGTGTTCTAACTCATTTTCAAGCATATATTGTTCATTTCTGACTAGTTTGATGAAGCAGTTGAAAATACAGTATGATCTTTAAAAGAACAAAGCTATTTATGGTAAAATCAAAATAGGACCATCTAATTGAGCAATGTTACCGCAAGGTTCAAGCTCGTTAAAAAATAAACCCGCATCGAGCAGTTTTAGCACATAGTTCAAGCTCGTTAAAAAATAAACATAAGACATGAGCAAATGTTTCCACCCGTGTTTAAGCTCGTTAAAAAATAAACTATTGCCCCGGTAAATAACCATCATGAATGTAGTACTTCAGCCATTAAAGCCTTGGTCGTGTTTGCACCGTCACCTCCACTTTTGCATTGGCCGATCATTCACCTCCATTTGATTGTTTACCCATTTTGAGGAACAGCTGCGAAGAGTGATTTCACTAGCCATCCTTGTGACACTGCCGTGATTGGAAAATTCCAAACCTTACCTGGAATCAGCTGCTACCCGTTTTATCACTCGTTCCTCAAAAGACGAGTCTCCTTTAAGCTCTTTTCAACTGATCCGTAAAATATGAAAAGATTGCCGAGCCATTGGCCTCTCCAGCTCGTTAAAGGGACAGGAAGTGCTATCCCTCCTCTAGATTTTAATCTTTTTGGACCTGAGGGATTATTACACAAAACGATCGAGCGCTTGTTTTGTTTGGCTCGTTAAAAGTATTGAAAATCCATCCCTTCTGTATTGTTTTATACTTTTTCGGACTTAAGGGATTAGATGACGAAAAAGGAATTTTGGAGTTACCTTTACGTTCCTTTTCAGACTCTCTAAAATTGCAAAGGACCGAGTTATATTTGTCGTTAAACTCGTTAAAAAGATTAATAGCGACAAACTTGTCTATAGACGAGAACGAGTTTCACTATCGCTAAGCTCGTTAAAACATAGCGAAGGGTTTGCCCGAAGGGAAAATTATAGAACAAGCATATGTTATCCTCCTCAAGCTTGAAAAAAATAAAGAGGTACTGGTCAGCAATGACTGGGGGAAAATTGGGAAGAAAACTCAAAGAAACTTTGTTGGTAGCAAGTCGCTCTTGAACATGACACTTCCGCTCCGTGTCTGAGTCGGGTTGGGTTGTTTCATTCACCGGTCACATCACCATGGTCACGCCATACTATCCACATTTGGGGTTAATTCTACCAATCCATCACATCAGTGTCGCCGATATGTTCAAGAGAAGTCATTCAGAGAATTCACCTGTGTCTCACCCACTACCATACATTATACTCCATTCTTTCATGACCACCACCCTGAACCTTATATCACTAGATCATTTTCACCTCCATTAAAATCATTTGCTCCATTCCGTGTCATTGATGTGGGATTCATTAAGGCCCTCCTGTGACGGATCACTTCTTGTCGACATCATCTCATTATCCAAGAATTGGATCTAGGAACACCCCATTCAGTACTTTGAAGCTTGCATGCCTCAATGGCAAGTTTCTCACTTCCGGCGACAGGTTTACATCAATGGCCTTCGACCGAACGATTTTGCGTGGTGTTCGACGCCAAGTCCTTTATTCACACCACGTGAATTGTACTACAGTACCTTGAGGGTCATTATCATTATCGGTGATTCCTCCCGCGCTTGTTAATAGTTTACATCATTGACTGGTAATCAAGCGATGTCTTTCCATGTTCGACTTCAGAACATTTCTCACATGGATCGACTTGTACTTCGAGTGAAGATCGGACGAGATTGAAGACTATTGAATTGAGACTTCTGTGATCCATATCAAATTTTTGAAAAATTCTTCGGCGAAAATCACATGGAAAAATTTTTGTCGATGCGTTTCGAACCAACCAGTGTAGTTCATCGTCAGGACAAGTTGAATGAGCAAATCTGGCTATGCACTTTAAATAGATAGGGTAGAATATCCACTGACTCAGATTACTCGATAAGACAATAGCTAGATTTGACCTCATAACGGCTAGTTTGACCATGATAAGGGGTATTAATTTATGTTATTTATTTATTTTATTTATATAAAAGAAATTTCAGTTATTAATATAGAATAAATTAATATAATAAGTAAATCATAAAATAAATTAATTACCAATCAATTAATTTTAAATATATTAATAAACCTAAATTAATTTAAAAATTGTTAGAAACATATACTAGAATATGTAAAATTAGTAAATCATTAAATAATAATAAACTAATAATATATTAATTAACAAGGAATCAAATTAATTTAGAACAGTTAAATAAAAATATTAGTTAGTTATAACGGCTAGATTGACCATGATAAGGGGTATTTAATTTAGTTTTTATATATATAAATTCGGTTATTAATATAGAATAAATTAATATAATATAATAAGTAAAACCTAAAATAAATTAATTTCAAATATATTAATTTATTAATAAAGTAAAATTAATAATAATAATAATAATAATAATAATAAATACATAAATAAATAAAATTAATTTAAATAAATAAATAAATAAATAAAATAAAATAAAATAAAAAATAATAATAATAAAAATAAAAAATTAGACTCAAGGGTTGAAAATATAAAAAAATTTAATTCAAGGTCAAAAAATAAATAAATAAATAAATAAAAATAAATAAAAAGATTGAAGACCCCGGATCTAGTTTCATCCATCCGGGTTGCGATATATATTCAGGGAAATAAAGACATTAAATGTACATCATTGCCGCACAGATAATCATCCACTCAAAATGATGATGGCTCTATCAGAATCATCAGTCTACACTCAGACGGTTGTCTGTCCTATGTACATGAAAATGAATTTATAAAGCTAAGCATGGGAATGCCCGCCTCAGCTAGATCATGAAAATATTATGAAGATAATGTATTGTATTGTATCTTATTACAGGTCTCCTCCCAGCATTCAAAGAACTTCGGATCCTCATAATAAATCATTTCACCCGACACCAAAAGGTTAACGGCCTCATACTTTAGGGGGCAACTGTTATAGACATTTTTGTGCCCTACAACCCCAAGCATGAAATGTCCATAAACCAAGGACTCCTAAGTCCCTAAAAGTGTTGTTATAACCCCTAAAGGAACAAGGTCAACAGATTACAGCTTCTCCCAGAAGTTCTCCATGAGAAACTACTCAAAATTGGTCAAAACAGGATCATTGCAGCTGCTCCACTGGCTAGGTGCGTTGCATCTCACCCAAATACACTGTGAGGGTGCGTTGCATTTCAAAAGTCCCTTCTGTGGGGTGCGATGGGCGAGAAATGACAAATGGCAGTGTCATTCCGCGAGGTGGAGAGGCAATGGAAGCTTCCAGAATCTTCTCCTGTGACACTTGCCTCACTGAATTCGACCAAGGATGAGTAAGAGGCCCTCAATCTTCAAGTGGAAGCAAGAATTTTCAGAGAGAAGACACTAATCAAATCACAAGCTGACTCATCCCCCTTACAGATATCTATATATGGATCCCTCATCCCAGAGATCCAGAGGCTAGAATTTTTCATATTGTAAGGAATTGTTGTTGGTTTCTAGAGACAAACATCAGATTGTTGGGTGATCTAAGCTTTGTTTGAGGTGAAGAGGGGCTTCTTTGCTGGGAGGTTGATGCTGGGTTGGAACAACTGGTTGTAACTCCTCCTGGATCTTTTCTTGTTTATCAATAAAAGCTATTTGAGTTTTCCTCCATGCTTTTGTATCATTGATGCTTGTTACATTTGTATGGTCAATTTACATATGATCCTAGATTGTTTATGAATATAGATCCATGTCTTTGTATAGTGCTATGCTTCTGTGATCTTACAGGTACTTTGTGAAGCTGGGCGTGCAAGGGAGTAGGTAGCTGGGGACTATCAAAGAAGAGAGGGATCGAATCAAGGGATTAGCGCAAGACAGAGGTTGGTATTTCTATTCCTCTCTATCTATAATTCATAAAGGAAAAACATAAGTAGCTTTTCTCTGTTTGTTTCTAAGGCAACTATCACACCTTAGTGGGATAGAGCAGTTCTATATAGACACTTTTCCCTGTAACAAACCCGGTTCTAGGCTTGCCTTAGTTAAATGTGAAATCCTTGATGGCAACCAGCCTTGCTATCAGGAATTGCAAATTCCAAGCCAGTAGTGATATTGTAGCTCCAGAATTACGCAGAGATAACCAACAACCTACCTTCAGCTAGGAAACTACGTAGAGCGTGAGAGGCAGCCTAAGCCACTCAGCCCATAAATTGCTCAGAAGATTTTCCCTCAGCAGTTTCCCAATGCATGAGCCAGTGAGTTTTCCAGTTCTCCCCAGAACTTCGCAATCTCTTCGAACATGCATGGCAGATTTTCCCAAAAAATCAAAAAAGAAAAATGTGAAAAAGCATCCAAAAAAAATAGGGGTCTATTTTTAGCATTCGGAGGTGGCACTTGAGTTATTTTTTGAAACTACCACCAAATATATTTAATGGATGCCCCCAATGCTCATTTTCACATTCTATCTTGGAGCTTTGGCATTCCCAAGGAGATTTAGGAACCTTCGGCACAGTTTTCACAACTTTTCTGGGTAAGTCTTTCTTTTCTAGTATTTTGCTACTTTTCTGACACTTTTGTTTGCTTGGTTTGTGAGAGTGTTGTTTTACTTGTTTTATTGAACGACCATTGTATTTTTTATTTGTTTTAGCTTGTAGAAGCATTGCTTTAATTTTTTCAGTGCGTTTCCCAAGTGTCACATGCATTACCCAGTTTTTGCACTAACGGTCGTCGTTGTTGTGACTCTCTCCACATGCTTCATTTTTCTTCAGTTTGACTGATTCCTACACTTGTTTTATTTGCATGCATCATCATTCACTCAAATTTGCACCCACCATCACTTCCACCTTTAGATCTTCTCATTTTCATGATCCTATTATTGAAAATAGCAACAAGAAATGCTAAAAATAGAATTGCTAAAAATAGCACTACTATAAATAACAGTTTAGCCAGTGTTGATCTTTGCAACAATGGATGGAAAAATGGAAGTGCTAAAAATAACATTATATAAAAAAAAATCGGGATACCTTCCTATTTTAGTCAATCCCTAAACTAAAATAGTGAAGTAAAATTCGAATTTGATCTTAGCAATTGTTTGTAAAATAATTAATTAATTCATCTTGAGTTAATTAGTTAAGGAAAATCAGACATGAAGTCTATGTGGGGACATGCAATAGTTTCTCCATTAATTGAGGAATTTATCCATCAGTTAAAGAGATCAGGATGAATTTTAATTAGTTGACTTAGCTAACTGAGTCAAGTCTAGTTAGATTAATTCAAACAGATTGTTGAATTAGTGTAAGTTCAGTTACTTAATGCTTACATGCATGTAACTACTGTACTTCATATAACTGAGTATCCTCTCATAGATAACTCATGTTTGCTAGTTCAGACAGAGACCCAGTTGAGATCAAATGGAGGGGTAGTGTACTATCAATTGCTAGAATATTCCATTGTGAATATTCCTTGAATGCAGAAGGAATTCTTTCCTTGAGGATTACTCAGTTACTTCTTCAGGTTTAGTGAGTGTGATGAGGCCAATTCACACATGTGGCTTCATTGGACCCCCAAGAAAAACTGTGTAAGGAAATAGGAGGCTTGGAGGACTTGAGGAGGACATATACAGTGTCTATTCAGTCTGTGAGCTGTATTGTTTAATTGCAAAGAGAGCAGGATAGCTTGAGAGCCGATTCTTTTTGTAACTTGAACAAGATTTCCACTTGTATGATAATACAGAGTTGGGGTTTTAGGCTAAGGCTTTTCCCCGATTATTTCTTCTGTGTTATGTGTGATTGATTTCTAATTCTTAGTTATATGTGTTCTCTTGATCTTGCTCAATTCGATTAAGCTTCCACAAAGTGTTGTAGAAGTAGATCTTGTATTGTGTTTTAGTATATTGCATAATCTGTTGATCTACAGTGGGAATTTTTACATGGTATCAGAGCAAAGGTGATCAAGGTGAAAAACAGTATACAAGAAGGAGAAGTTCGAAGTTTGTGGTTCCTGAATATAGAAATTGAGTTCTTATCACATCTCAATTTCACCTATGGCGTTTAGTGGTTTAAGACTCGAGTATGCCCTTGATGGCAGCTCGAATTATATAGCCTGGAAGGATTGCATGGAGGGAGTATTAGAGGATAACCTTCTAAAGGACTTCATTGACCAAGAAGTCCCCAAGCCGACTGATGCTACTCAGCTGGCGGAATGGAAGAAATGTGTGGCTAGGGCAAGGAGAATCCTCTTGGAGGGAGTTCGAGACCACATTGTCTCGAGCCTCCATGGGAAGGAGACATCATTTTTGATGTGGAAAACATTGAAATATTTATATCAGAACAGCAACGATCAGAGGAAGCTAGCACTGAAAGACAAGCTTCGTAAGATCAAGTGTGAAAAGGGTGACACGATCTCTACATATCTGAACAAGCTCACCACCTGCAGGGATGAGCTTGGAAGTGTAGGGATCACGACCGCTGATGATGACATGGTGAGTCTTGCACTCCTCGGTCTTCCTAAGAGTTGGCATAGCTACCAAGACTCAGTTAATGGAAGAGAAAAACTGCCAGATTGGGAACGACTTTGGTCGGATCTGATGCAGGAGGAAATCAAAAGAAGCACCAGATATGGATCCTCATCGAAGCAAGATGATGAGGAAAATATAGCCTTAGCGAGTAAGGCGAGGAAAGGGAAAGGGAAGGCGTCCCATCCCAAATCTAGTTCTTCCCATGGTGGGAAGAAGATTGACAAATCGAAAGTGCAATGCTTTCATTGTCATGAAGTGGGCCATTATGCTACGAATTGTCCATAGAAGAAATCCAAGAAGGGTTCCTTGAAGGGATCTGATGGTGAGGCATTGGCCTCACAGTTTAAGCTGGATTTTTTGCTTATCGCATGCATGGTTTCATCCATGGTAGGATGTGTGTGGTACCTGGACAGTGGAGCTTCATTCCACATGTCAAGTGACGAGAATCTTTTCAGTACCTTGGAGGAGAAGGATCTCCAGATGCAGATTGAGATGGGTGATGATGGAAAGTATCGTGTTTTAGGTGAAGGTACAGTTGTATTTCAGAGGGAGCATGGAGCTCCCCTCACCCTGACTGATGTAAAGTATGTACCAGGTCTGAAGAAGAATCATGTGTCTGTCACTATGCTAGAAGCTAAAGGCTATGATGTAGTCTTTAGTAGAGGAAAGGTATTCCTGAGGCATATCAGTACTGGACAGATAAAGTGAATAGGGATTCGAGTCAAGAATCTCTACAAGCTGGAGTTAGAAGACTATGTTGCTTTGAGTTCCAAAGCTGAGATGGTGTAGAGCCAAGATGTTGGGTAGCTATGGCATAGAAAATACTGGGCCAATTGCACCATGGAGCCCTGAAGATCATGCCGCAGATTTCTACCAGATTACCCAAGGGAAAACTTGAGCAGACAACTACATGCAAAGGTTTTACCTTGGGTAAGTATGTGAAATATTCCTTTCCGGATCGTGACAGTAGAGCTGGAGCAATCCTGGAATGAGTTCACTCAGATGTTTGTGGACCATTATCTACAGCCTCCATTGCTAAACAAAGGTGCTATGTTATTTTTATTGATGATTTTTCTCGTAGATTCTAGATCTACTTTATGTAAAAGAAGGATCAAACCTTCTTGAGGTTTTGTGAGTTTAAAGCCTTGGAAGAGAAAGAATCTAGAAAGAAAATAAAAGCCTTTCATAGTGACAATGGTGGAGAGTATGTCTCCCAATAGTTTAAAGACTATTGTGCTGCAGAAGGTATTAAACGGGAATTGACGGCACCCCATAACCCACATCAAAATGGGGTGGACGAAAGGAAGAAAAAATCAATTGTGGGAGCAGCTCAAGTGATGTTGCATGACCAAAGCCTACCATTGCATTTGTGGGCTGAGGCATGCAATACAGTAGTATACTTGCATAACAGAAGCCCACACCGTATACTGGGGATGAAGACACCTATGGAGGCCTATTTCATGAAGAGACCTGATGTAAGTCACTTCTGAATCTTTGGATCATCAATTTACTATCATGTGACCAAAGATGCCAAGAAGAAGCTAGACCCAACAACTGAGTTGGTAATAATTGTGGGGTACATGGATACACCACAAAACTATTGGGTGTACTTGCCTTCCACTCATAGGACTGTGGTACGTAGGGATATGAAGTTTGACGAGAAAAAAGCCATGCACTTATCACTTGAGAGGGAGCTTGAGTTGCATGCAGATGAGGAACTTTCAGTTCCTAAGGATGAGGAGCCTCAGATTGATCCGGAGCAGGCACATGTAGAGGATCCGAGAGTGGAGACATCCACTCATGCTGATACTTCCAGAGATGGGCGGAAACACTCAAGGGAAGCTGACAGGTTGATGTTGGATGCACGGGAGAATGTGGGACAACCATCTTCTCAGTGTAGATAGAGGAGGTCGCCCAAGCGGTACACTGGGTACATGGCCCTGGTTGGGGAGTGTGTAGACACTGAACCTTCCTCATTCGAGGAGGCAGTGCAGCAACCAGTTTAGGTTGATGCAATGGTAGAGGAGTACGACTCTATCATTTGGAACAGTGTGTGGGATGTTATCCCAAAGCCTCAGGGCAAGTCAGTGGTGAGTTCCAAATGGCTTTACAAGGTAAAGCAGGTAGTTGATGGTAGTGTTGAGAAACATAAGACAAGGTTTGTTTCCTGGGGTTTCTCACAGGTCGAGGGGATCGACTACGATGAGACTTTTTCTCCCATAGCAAGGTACTCATCGATTAGATCGATATTGGCACTATTAGCTCAGATAGGGTGGAAGATCCACCAAATGGATGTGAAGACAACATTCCTCAATGGGAAGATTGAGGAGGTGTACAATGAGTAGCCAAAAGGTTTCGAAACCTTCGATCATGAATTGCATGTGTGCAGACTCAAGAGGGCTCTGTATGGGCTGAAGAAAACACCCCATGCTTGGTACACCAGGATTGACAGCTATTTCGCCCATTTGGGCTTCACCAAGAGTGAAGCAGATGCGAACCTTTACCACATCATGGTAGAAGTTAAACCATTGATCATTGTTCTTTATGTCGATGATCTGATTTTGACAGGTGATGATCATCTGATAAAATCTTTCAAGGAGGACCTTGTAAGAGAGTTCGAGATGAAGGATATGGGCCTTATGCACTACTTTCTAGGCATGGAGGTGTGGCAAAAAGATGGGCAAGTATTTGTGTCTCAAGGAAAGTATGCCAATGAGATACTTAGGCACTTTCACATGGAGAAGTGCAAGCCCATGCAGACTCCTCTAGGTGGGAACTGGAGGAAGGAGGATGCTACTTCAGGTGAGGTAGTAGCTGCTACTATTTATCGGCAGCTGGTGGGTTCACTTATGTATCTGGTGAACACACGACCTGACTTATGCTTTCTGGTGAACCAGCTGAGTCAAGCTATGGTTTAGCCTACCAAGCTGTTTTGGAAGACAACGAAGCATGTGCTGAGATACCTCAAAGGCACATCTCAATTCGAATTGTGGTACAAACAGATAGAGGGAGTGAAGCTTCAGAGCTTCACAGATGCAGATTGGGTAGGGAGTCCATCAGACCGGAAGAGCACTTTTGGAGGAATATTCAACCTTGGTTCACCTGCAGTTTCTTGGTAAAGTAGGAAATAGAGATCAATTACACCTAGCTCAGTAGAGGCTGAATACATGGCTGCTAGTCAGGCTGCATGTGAGGCCATTTGGATGCGGAAGATTCTAGTGGTATTGTTTGGTCAGATGATGGATCCTATAGTGATCTACTATGGTAACCAGAGTTTTATCAAATTCTCTGAGAATCCAGTTTTTCATAACAGGTCCAAGCACATAGATATCTGGTGTCATCGTCTTCGAGATTGTGTGGTCAAGAGGGTCATGTTGTTGCTGTATGTTTTGACCGAGGAACAGGATGCAGATATTTTGACTAAGGCATTGTCAAGATGCAAGTTCGAGTTCCACAGAGATAGGATTGGGGTTACTGATAATCCTTTTCTTGTTGAGAGGGAGTGTTGAAAATAGCAACAAGAAATGCTAAAAATAGAATTGCTAAAAATAGCACTACTATAAATAGTAGTTCAGCCAGTGTTGATCTTAGCAACAGACGGAAAAATGGAAGTTATAAAAATAGCATTCTATAAATAGAATTTCAGGATATCTTCCTATTTTAGTCAGTCCCTAAACTAAAATAGTGAAGTAAAATTCGAATTTGATCTTAGCAACTATTTGTAAAATAATTAATTAATTCATCTTGAGTTAATTAGTTAAGGAAAATCAAACATGAAGTCTATGTGGGGACATGCAACAATTTCTCCATTAATTGGGGAATTTATCCATCAGTTAAAGAGATAAGGATGAGTTGTAATATTGAGTTGTAATTAGTTGACTTAGTTAACTGAGTCAAGTCCAATTAGATTAATTCAAACAGTTTGTTGAATTAATGTAAGTTCAGTAAGTTAATGCTTGCATGCATGTAACTACTGCACTTCATATAGCTGAGTATTCTCTAATAAATAACTCATGCATGTCATTTTAGACAGAGACCCAGTTGAGATCAGATGGAGGGGCAATGTACTATCAGTTTCTAGAATATTCCATTGTGAATATTCCTTGCATGCAGAAGGAATTCTTTCCTTGAGGATTGTGGAGTTACTTCTTCAGGTTTAATGAGTGTGATGAGGCCAATTCACACATGTGGCTTCAATGGACCCCAAGAAAAACTACGCAAGGAAATAGAAGGCTTGGAGGGCTTGAGGAGGACATACACAATGTCTATTCAATTTGTGAGCTATATTGTTTGATTACAGAGAGAGCTGGATAAATTGAGAGCTGATTCCTTTTTTAACTTGAACAAGATTTCCACTTGTATGATAATACAGAATTGGGGTTTTAGGCTGAGGCTTTCCCTGAATTATTTCTTCTATGTTATGTGTTATTGATTTCTCAGTCTCAGTTATATGTGTTCTCTTGATCTTGCTCAATTTGATTAAGCTTTCACAAAGTGTTGTAGAAGTAGATCTTGTATTGTGTTTTAGTATATTGCATAATCTGTTGATCTACAATGGGAATTTCTACACCTATTAGGCAGCTCTAGGCTTGCTTGGCTCAAATATTTCTCCTCCCTAGCCTGCACTGTGCATTTATGTATCTCAAGGTTCTGCTTTGGCTTTAGGATTTATGCAAAGGCTTGGCTCCAACTGCACAATGTGCAGTTCCAGGAGCCAATACTGACTTGGCCACTGGGATTGCACAATGCGCAGTCCCTGCTGGCCTAAGCCTGACTGAAATGCACATTGCATAGTTCCAGTCAACAAGCCCTCCCCACTTGCAGATGGAATTTTGAAATGCGCAGAACCAGTTGGCAGTGAGTTAGTCACCTCTAAGAACCACAATTGTGCAATTCTTCCCAACAGTTGCCCTGTTTGTTGTTTGGTATGTTCTTGAAGTGATTTTTGTTGAAAATAGCAACAAGAAATGTTAAAAATAACATCTATAAATTCCAATTTAATTTTACCTTGAATTAAATTGTAATTCTTTTCTCATATTAACTTGTAATAGTTAACTAAGTTAACTTGACTTAGTTATCTTAGGAATTTCAAGTTGGAAGTCTATCTGGAGTCATGTAAGTGTGATCCTTAATTTTTAGGGGTCCATACTGAGTTTATTTAAGTTGTAATTAGATAACTCAGTTTGACTGAGTTATAGACATTTAAACCAGTTCTAACTATTGGTGGAACTAGTAGAGGTCTAGTAGTGATTTGGTGCACTAGTGCATCCTCAGTTCTACTCCAGCTAACTAAAGATTCAATCATGAGAAACTCATGCATGTCAATTCATAGGAAGACCCAGTTGAGACTAGAGTGTAGGGACATTGTACTGTCAGTTGTATGATTTTCTGAGTTGTACAGATTATGCATGCAATCAGAGAAGGACCTAAGTTTGGATTGCATAGCTTTGGAGGAAGGATTTCCCAATTAAATATGGGCTAATCCTCATAGGAATTTCATTGGGAAATAGGGGCTTGGAGAGCTGTAAAATAGGCTACGGATTTGGCTTGAGATATCTTGTGAGCTGAGAGTTGATTATACTTGTGCAGGGATTGTTCTTGTGAGAACAAGCATTGTATTCTCATCTTAGATTTCTTATCAATTAAATATGGATAGTATGGGTTTTGAGTAGTGGCTTTCCCTGGATACATATTGTGTTATGTGCCATTTATTATCTTCATGTTTTCAATTATTATTTTCATTGATATTTATGGGCTTCCACTCTAAAGAGTAGAGTAGATTTTTGTCTTGTGTTTTAGGAAATTACACGAGTTGTGAATCTACAGGAAAATATACACATTTTTTTCAAGCTAACATTTGCATGCCATGAGTGTCCTCTCTGTCTCCAAGTACAATAGTTGTTGAGAAACTCTCCAACAGTTACAGGTAACCTGACTTCCAAGAGAGTTGCATCAAAGGATAATGTTGAAAGTAGCATTGGAGAACTAGTTGAGAAGGTGTCAATGATTTTCCAGTTTATGTAGACACTTTGTTGTTCATTGAGAAGGGCATGAAGTTAACATGATGGGAAATCAAGGATATCTTTGCAAGGGACTTCAAGGAAGATCTAGAGGATCGGAAGGTGTATGTCAATATCCATCGGTCAGGCTTACATAAGGTTGCATGCAGTTACCCCACCTTCCCTTGTGTGGACACCATCCACTGGATTGTCTCACACATAGATCTAGAGACTATGACATTGAGCACACCATTTGGAAACATCTTACTACCTTCAGAACAGAGAATTATCATCAGACGTATCACTTACCTCAGTTCATGAACCACATGGACACACTTTGCTATGCCACCCACAATTTTGTAAACACCACAGATATTATAAAGTGTTGGGTGAAAGAGTCGTCAAAGTTCATATCTACACCTAATCATTTTTAAAAGATGAAGTCACTTAGAAAGGCCTATCAGTTCTTAATCATATTTTCATGTCGATTATACAGTCAAGAGAGCACGAAGATCTTTCCATAGAATTGGGTGGTTGTGCTAGACTAGTTGGTGAATGATGGAAAGCCATTCAATTGGTTGGATATGTTGGCTCATCATTTGAAAGTACATATAACTAATGCATGGAATCCACCCAAGGATGAGAAAGTGATATTCTACATGTCTTTGTATTTACTTGATGCAATTTGTGCCCAACATCGATTTCCTAGCATGGGTTGGAAATGGGCACCACAAGAGAATTTTGTCAATATTTATTGCAAGTTACTTTTTGAGTGCAACTACTGAGGATTTATGGCAAGGCTAGATGACCATTTCATCATCTCGATGTACAAGATGATCTTTGAGCAAGATCCACCTTGCATGTCCCAAGAAGCAATGGAGGCAATACTTAACATTACAGATTGGTATGCCTCACCTGGTGGCATCTTCATCTAGATGTTTGGCAGAGAGAATCCTCTCCATGTTCTACCAAGGTATGCCAAGGACAAGTTGGTCATGCAAGAGGTCGCATATCATATCTCCACAGTGTTATCAACAAGGTTTCACAGGAGGAAGAAGGCACCATGGACTACTCTTCATTTGTGGATTGGATTATATGAGATTAACAACTTGAAAGATGTGGATGACGAAGCCAAGGAGATAGCAAAGTTTGAGTTCAGCACCAGAGTTTACAATTCGTATGATCCCCATGAGATTTGCAAGAACCACCATGCGAAGGTGTATTATGCATGGATCCACGGGGCATGTCATTGGGTAGAGGAGGACCCCTAGAGTTATTGTTACAACTACTCCAAGGTCAATGAACTAGTCAGTATAGCCACAACATGGAAAGTTTCTCTGCAGGCAACAACACCAAAAGAAGCAATGACAACAGTAGAAATAAGCAGCAAACCGGCGTAAGAAAAGGGTAAGAGGAAAATTGTCAAGAACCCAGAGGCTGAGAAAAGCTACAAGTTCAAATAACATCCTCTCATTGAGAAAGCAGCTTTGGCAATGGAGGAAAAGAGGAAACATTGCATAAAGAGATAAGAGAGAAGGAAGAAAGAAAATCAAAGGTTGGAGGAACCAGAAGGAAGTTGCAGGAATCAGATAAGAAGTTGAAGGAAGACCAGGAGCTAAGAAGCAGAGAGAGGGAAGAGAAGTAGAAATAGGAACAAGAAGAAGGGAAACACACGATTCAGTATAGCCACAACATGGAAAGTTGCTCTGCAGGCAACAACACCACAAGAAGAAAAGACAACAATATAAATAAGCAGCAAACCAGCACATGAAAAGGGTAAGAGGAAGATTGTGAAGAACACAGAGGCTGATCAAAGCTACAAGTTAAAATAAGATCCTCTCATTGAGAAAGTAGCTTTGGCAGTGGGGGCAAAGAGTAAACATTGCATAAAGAGAGAAGACAGAAAGAAGAAAGAAAATCAAAGGTTGGAGGAAGCAAAAAGGAAGTTGTAGGAATCAGAGAAGAAGGTGAAGGAAGATAAGGAGCTAAGAAGGAAAGAGAGGGAATAGAAGTAGAAACAGGAACAAGAAGAAGGGAAACACATGATGATAGAGAAAATTGTGCCCATACAGGTTGAGGAGTCAAAACAACCAGCATATGAAGAAGAGGGTGAGCAGATGTAGGATCGGAAGCTTTCTTAAAAGATTGAGAAAATGGTTGAAGAAACCAACATGGAGTTAGGACAGGAGCCACATGACCAAGATACCGACCTCATGCCAAGAACATCCAAGGTTGCCCCTCAGTCTCCACCACCTTTAGTATCAGAACCAGTCTCGAGTGAGCAAGGAGAGGTTATTCTCCTTGATGATGATCCGATGATGGATGTGTACAATATATCATTTGATGAGTTGCAATAGAAGATTGTACAGGCATGGAGAAATCATTTCCTTGATGGTCACGCATCACCTGCATTTATGAAGGTGTTGCGGGTGGGAATGCCCTAGGGTCTTGTGTTGAAAACCCCAACAAAGCGGAGGGAAAACAACAACAAGAAATGCACAGACAAATAATTTAAATGCTTATACTACTGAACTAGGAAGAAGTGACCTTACCTAGAGGTCCTACATTTGGGTAGATCCCGCAGGGTTCAAACCCTCTGCTTCTCCCGATGCCTTTGAAACCTGTAATTTATCCAATCAAAGCATATACAACAACAGTAACATAAAGCATATTCATGATATATACATTAGTTCATATAAGCAAATGAACAATTATGCATTAATATAAGATTTATAAACAAATCACAACATGGATCAATGCATAAACATGATAAATATCAGGAACAAAACAACATTTGTTTATTGATGTAAGCTACAAGAAAGGTGGAAAACTACAACCTGAGTCTTCCTCTAGCTCCAAGAGGAACCATCCTCCGGATTCATCATGTCTTGGCCTCAACAATCTTCCTCCATCAACATACACAAGGATATCACAAGAGGGATGAGCGATATCTCAAAAGAGGAAACAAGAGTTTCCTGAAGCTTGGGGAGTGCAGGAGGCACAGGGATTTCGTTAGCATCAATCAGGGATCAATCAACTGTAATATCAATATCTCATCTCTTCTCCCTTTAGGCCTTCCTATGGAGGTTTATTTATACTTCTCCAAATCAGTTTCTTCAGCTGGGAAACAATTGGACCACAGGTTGTAGTAGGTGAGTAATAGGTAAAACCTATAAACTTTGCTCGAAATTAAGGAGGTTTATTATTTTTAACTGTTTTAACACATATACGCTGGTTGGGTATATACTAACCTACGTGTACACACTATTAACGCAGGGCAAAGTAGCATATAGGAAATAAAACATTGTTTTCTAGATTTTGGACCAAGTCTGGAAAGGAAGGGTTACCCTAGGCCATAAAAAAAGCATCACATCTACCAATAGTGGTAAATGGTGCTATAACAAATGCTCCCTAATATATGAGTTCAGAAGGGGTACATGATGGCCGAAATGTATTTTGTATAGAAAGAATCATGTCGAGACCGAGGAGAATTTCACTAGAATTCAGCCTACCAAGCCAGTGAAAGTGATTAGAAAGAAACTATTGTCTGAGGCAGACATACCCATGCTCAGAGATAATAAAGCATATTCACATGTCAAGTACAAAATCTGATCCAATATGCATACAAGTATAAAGGGACTGAAAATACATAATGGATCATTTGATCATATCCAAATAAGTACATGTCTAAATATCACATATAAAGAACTGGTCAGCGATGCTGAAGTACGAAGCTCATCACTGAGGTCATAAAGCTGATCCAAAAAGTACCAAGTCAAATGGTGGAATAAATGGTACTACACTGCAACTTGGGTGCCAACATATAGGATGTTGTTGTAAGGAACTGCAACATATAAGGTGGATGGTATCAACTAGTAGAAACAAGAGCAACTGACAAGTGAACCAAGAAATGTTGATGCAAACCTGAGGTCTTCACCTACCACTGTGGTACATTTCTACACAATGGGAATAAATAATCTGAAGTCGACCATGTGAGAAATCATTTGATTACCAGTCATTGATGTATACCGTTAACAAGCATGAGACTACTCACCGATAATGATGATGAGAGCCAAGGTACCTAGTACAATCTAACAAGTGCAAATAAATGAGTTGTATTCGAACACTTGAAAGAATCTATCAATCAGGATACAATGATGTTTTCCCACTATCGATAACAAAGGAGTTTTCCACTGATGACAGCAAATCGTAAGGCACTGCCAAATGGAATCTAGATCTCATTCCCAGAGCAATGAGTTGAGGTCAATGGGAAAAGATCCGCTAGAAGGAAGGCATTAAGGCATCCTTCATCAATCTAACACGAGTGTAACCCATAAGCCAATAATGTGGAAGGAATTGGATGAATAAAGATGTAGTAACCCAACCGAAGCACGTTTTTGGTGTACACAAGATGCAGCTAACACACGATAGAAATCCTCTGAACCAACCAATAATGAAAGTTGACACAGAGGCGAGGAATCCACCAATAGGGTCAAATGTAAACCAAGGCACTGCATGAATCCCAATGTGTGATAATGAAAGCTGATGTCGAACATAAGGGAAACCACTCAGTCAAAGACCCATGATATTGATCTATGCTTAGCACAAGGTGGCCTATTAATAATGAAAATAGGGCCAGGGTGCAGCTCTAGATCTTCTCTTAGAGAAATTTGTCATAGTCTATAAGAGCAAGACCCACCAGCAAGAAGTCAATGGATACCTTCTCAAACTAGCATGAGCAAAGGACAAAATGGTTGATGTGATAACGAACATGACTCTGACAACTAAGGATGGTCAACTGAAAAAATAAGTCAAGAGACACCACAGAGAGGCTGACTCAGGTTTACTTCCCTTGAACAAATGCACGACACAAACTGTGACTACATGGTAGCATATGATAAATTTGTATAAGTTTTCCATGCATGAGGCATAAGAAATCTCTCCATATGATTGGAAGAGATAACCAATCAGAGGAATATTGACTCAATAACAAGGTTAAGGCTCTCCTAAGTCAAACTAAAGCCCATCCTAATGGAGGAAAGACTTATTTTTTGAGTGCTTTGTTCAAGGGCAACACAACTGACTCTAGCTGCCATCAAATATGGAAATAATGTCCCATTCCTGCTCTTTTTTGGGATATATAATTTTTTTGTCTTTTTCATATTTAATAAGCCTGAAAAAAGAATAAAAGAATGCTATAGTACAATGGAAATAACGAGTGTTGAAAAAGCATATGCTCTAGTTCCTGGGAGGGGAACATTCCTATGCTCAATGCAAGGTGGCGAAACCATTCAATGACACTAAAAGGAACGTTCCTTCCATGGGTAAAAGGGGATATAAAGTTACAGAGGCTAAGTGATTGCAAGGTTGATTTCACAGAAGATATGGTCAAAATATGGCTTAAACACGAGTCCAAGTGAAGCCGAATCAAGGCCAAAAGGTGCAAATGGTCAACATGCAATGTAGCAGTACAACTCAACACAAAGGAGCCTCTAGGGTAAAAAGCCAGAAAATAGCAAAGAAGAAATAGAATGAGTCTCCAACGCACAAGTCATGGTGGGACTAAAAGAGGACTCCTAAGCCTACTCAATATAGAAGCATGGGCAACATATGTCAGCGAGGATCTAACTAAGATACCCATGTAAAGGTTGGCTCTACCATTGCATCATGATTATATAAGTCGGCAAGTGAAAATGGTTTGTGAAACAAGACATGATGGGGTTGACCCTATGGAAAAAAATACCACAGTATGGAGGCTAGTATGCAAAATGCAGTGAAAAGTGATATTCCCTGACCTATATGCTAGTAAGGAAGCGATACCTGCCATGACGGGTCTGTAGTCATGGGATAGAAGCCATTTCTCAAAAAAGTCTCCAAAATATCCTGTAAAAACAACCCATTCCCAACACTCCAAGCCAAAAGGTCAAAAACTCCATAAAATAAAAACAAAATTTAGCAAAAATAATTTTCATTTTTCAACTTATATAAGGACTTTTGGATTCACAATTTTCTCATTTGTGTTTTGAGAAAGGAGCTGTGGAGAAAAACTCAAGCAAGCTTCCTCCATCAAATTCAACCATTCAAATTGCTTCAAATCTTCCAGGTAACCCTCTAATCATACATGTTATAAGTTTTTTATGCTTTTTAGATGTTTTTCATAAATTTTACCGTAATAATTTATTTTTAAAATTTTTATTCTGTGTACACGCAGGTTGGATACAGGTAAATTGTGTATACGAAGGCCCTATATGAAACTATGTAAAAAATGAACCCGTGTGTGCATGAGTTTAAAATTTTAAACATGGATTTAATGATACAAAACATCTTTTTTTGCAGGATGACAATTACTTGGTGTGAAAGAGAGCACAATGCCATTGATAGCCAAGTGATTGAGGATCAAAACACTTTAGATGCCTTGACAGGATGTGGTTTGTTAAAATTATTCAAAATGCTAAACATGAAGGTGAATACTTTATTTCTTGAGTTGTTAATTCACTACTGGAGTGCAGAAGAAGATGAATTCGTGATTGATCAGATGCACCTGAGGATCGAGATAGAAGACATTTATTTCATTACAGGTCTTTCCTAAAGGAGGGAGAGAGTGCATTCAACTGGCAGGATGAGAGGTAGAAAAGGTTGGAAGTTAGATTCCAATCAAGTATGAAGAGAGTTTATCATTGAGGATCCTACTATTTACCATAGCTAGGGTAAATAGTTTTGCTGCTCTACATCAGGCTTCACGTGTTTCCATGAGCATTGCAGTGGATTACCTCACTACAGTCGTTGATTGGTGTGCACCTCTGCTAACCAACATGAAGAAACAACTTAGTTCCATTTAGAAGGGTCAGACAAAGAATTTTGGATACGAAACTATCTTATGTTTTTTATGAGACAAGACACATACAAAATTATTGATCATGTTTTAGATGTGGGACCAGTGAGACCTTATGGATTTCCTCGACATAGGCGTCATGAAATAGATGCCAAAGGGGTTTTAGCTGAGACTAAGAGAGTCATCCATTCAATCCAGAGAAACTTGGTGAGATTAACTCACGAAGTACCCATGGTGGCCATAGAGGACTTGCCAAAGGAGATGCAATGGTGCATGGTAGTAGTACCACAAGACTGGGTGTGACTATTTCGGTAGGTAGCCAATGCCGTCATTTTCTTTCTAGTTTCTCATCCTGAGAAGGATCGTTAGATAGATGATCAAATCTTTTTGTGATTAGACATGATGATGGGCATAGGCCCAAATTTTGTATATTATTTTGGACACAAAAACTCTATCTATATATAGACGGTTTTATGATGATCATATATACATATGATACTTAAATTATTTTTTATGTTTTAATGTGATGAATGATTTATATGCCAATCCATTGCTTGATTAGCAATAAAATATGCTAAGGAATTTTTTGATCGTGGAATGTGAACAAATGATCTTTGCAATAAGCGCACTCTCACAAATTGGTGATACAAATAAGGATCTCGTACCTGATAGATGTTATTCAGTCAAGATACCACTAGTTGTGAATCTAAATAAACTACTAACGAATCAATATCAAGAGATATCACCTCAGATAGTAAACTAATAACAACAGTATATTCGACAATATTATTTGAAGCGGGACCGATACATACTGCTCTCGAAACCATCAACTGGACAGATGGATAATCAATCACCCAAGTGGCAGAAGCAAGGTTCTGGGTTTGTCTAATGGCACCATTAGTGAACCCTAGATATATCAAATCGTCCATTAATACCTTCCAGAGCATATAAAAAAATATCGACATCACTAAAACCGATAGATAGATATGTAAAATCATACAATATATACAAACAAGTAAATTCTCAGCCAAAGCCTAGGTGAAGTACTTCTTAAGGTAGAGCCCATTTTTGGGCTCTGCCAACTTGTCAGGATCCCTAGAGATGTTCAATGGAACAGCTTGTGAAATAACAGACATATTACCTTCGATAGAAAACTGTGATGGGGCCAAAGGGTTTAAAACTACATGAACATCACTAGTAGAAGGACTGGACAAACTTGATTCTACTTCCCCCAAATGAGGGAGGAAATATGAATGATGATGTAAATCATTCCAGGGTCTTTCAACACCCATCATTGCTTCCAGAATTGCTTCTTCAGATGGCAAGACAATATCTAAGCAATTGTGAGTAGAAGTTGAATCTAGATTCCAGGTCAGAGCCACATCCCCATCTAGCTCCTCTGGAGAAAAGGGAGTAGGATTGGAGTCTGGAGGGTTAACAATAGACTGATAAACAATTTCTACTACAGAGATAAGACATGCCATTCTACCTACCTATTCCTCATCTAATGTGGTGGTAGATGAGGTTAAGGGCCAAGGATCCGAAAAATATTGAGTTCGAAAGAACTCTCTTCGAGGAGGTGCCTTGGAGGATGAAAAAACATTAATTCTAGCTATAGGAGTAGGAAGATCAAAGGTACCCATTAAGGAAGAGTACATTCCAACTCCTAAATTCTCTATAGGGTGCTTGGGATTGTCCACTAATGGAATAGTAGACTTAGAAGATGCATGGGAGTCTCCTGGAGAATAATCCATCTGATCAACCTTTATAATTCTCCCTTCATGAGGAAAACAAAGGATGCGAAATAATGATGATACAATGGTATCCATCTCATAAATCCAATTCCTACCTTAAACGAGGTTGTAATCCAGATTCGCATCGACTATCTCTACTTCAATATTCACTACCTTTCCCCCAAAATATATGGGAAAGGCTGGAATAATCTCGTGGGGCCTATGAGAATGACTATCAAATGTTGTCAACAAAGTTGGTGAAGGAACAACTTGAGGCGATCCAATGGCCTTCCAACATGACATGGACATTACACATGTGGAAGCTCCCTCATCGATTATAGTTCAAAAGATATTGGTCTTTCGATATGTAGACTTTATTTGCAAATCCATATGATGTGGGAGTCTTTTCTTGGTGTTTGACATATTGAATGTAAGCACTAGAGAATTTTTTGGATCAACTGTTTTGATTTCAGTGAGCAATGCACTCCTTTGCGTAGAGCACGACTGGAGTGCCTCTAACACTGACATAGTAGAAGCACTCTGAGCCGGATCTCCTACAATCGAGTATTTTTGGGCTGCCCTAGAATTAGGGTTAATGGTTGAGCGTTTTGCAGAGCCTTTCGGCATCCAAGGTATAGACTCAACAAAGGGCCTCTAAATATGGAGTGGCTCTGAAGCATCGAAGCTGACTTAGCCTTAGATGGCTCCGATTCACCATAATCATGTGATCGCGTAGCAACATTGATATGTGAACTCATCGTGTAGACATTTGATGTATTATCCCCTTCCTCGTTGCCCCCTGCAGGGGTACCAGTACTAGAGTTCGCACCAGCAAATAGCTGCTACCCTTGGGGAAAAGGGTTTGTGAGGACAACCTGGGAGCTAGAAAACCCCTGCTGAACTAATAAGCACTGAGCATCTTGGATCTTAGGGCAAATGTTATGAAACCAACTCAAGAAAGGATATAAAAGATAGATCAACACCTTAGAATTCAGCCTCTTCGAGGGGGAAACCTCCTTTACATTACATAAATGAACAATTCTTGGATGATTCAAATGACAAAACCTCCTTTCTATATATAGGAGTCTAAGGAGTCACAATATAATCCAGCCGACCTAATAATAATAATATAAAGCCACAAAAATAACAATAGAGGGATTCTATGGGGCATAGAAATAACAACATGGGGGTAATAGGGGAAAAACAATATAAATAAGGGGTATAACTACAATAGTAATGGGGTAATCACTAGTATTATAGGGACCCAACATGCCCCTCTCCTTCAAAAAAGTGTTGTCCTCAATGCTTGAGTAGTTCTGGATACTTCTGCATAAAATTCTCATCCTCCCATGTGGAATCTTCAGCGGATAAGTTCTTCCACTTGATAAGATACTCTGAAATTGATCGATTTCGTAGCTGTCGAGTTCTTGTTTCTGTGACTGCTTCCGGTTCCAATATAATTTTTCCTTCCTCGTCAAAATCTGGCAATATTGTTTGAACTGGGAGCTTGTCGCCTATAACCTTTAAACATGAAACATGGAAAACTAGGTGCAATCAAGAAGCTGCAGGAAGCTCCAATTTGTATGCCATAGTACCAATCTTTTGCAACACCTTGTACGGACCATAATACTTTGGTGATAATTTATTATCCTTCTTAGCTTGCTTTAGGGACATTTTCTTATATGGTTGTAGCCGTAGGAATACCCAATCACCTACATCAAAACTTCTTTCACTGCGATGTTGATCTGCCTGTTGTTTCATTCTATTTGGTGCCAACACGAGGTTATCCTTTAAGAGTTGGAGGACTTGTTGTTGATGTTCGATGTGATGTTCCACTGCCTGAACCTTAGAACTTTCTCTTAAATATGATGTGACGGATGGTGGTTGATACCCATAAAGTGCCATAAATGGGGTCATTTTTGTTGTTGTATGGAAGGAAGTGTTATACCACCATTCAGCCAGAGGCAACCATTTGACCCATTGTGTATGTTTATCAAAAACAAAGCAACGAAGATATCCTTCCAAACATTTGTTTACTATCTCATTTTGCCCATCAGATTGAGGATGATAAGATGAGCTATGAGCTAACTGAGTACCAAGACAAGAAAATAATTTTGTCCAAAAATTTCCAGTGAAAATGGGATCTCTGTCACTTACAATAATCTTTGGGTTTCCATGTAGCTTTTGAATTGTTTCCATAAATGCAGTAGAAACTGTACTGGCTTTAAATGGATGTGATAATGCACAAAATTGTGCATGTTTGGTAAGTCTGTCAACTACCACCATGATTACACTCTTTCCCTCAGACTTGGGTAAACCTATGATAAAATCCATTGTAACCTCCTCCCAACATTGGCTTGGAATGGATAAAGGTTGTAATAGACCCGGTGTCTTAATTGTTTCAACTTTATTTTGTTGGCAAACCAAACATTCCACCACAAACTTTTGAATATCTGATTTAAGGCCATCCAAAAAAAATTCCTTCTTAACCCTATGGTAAGTTTTTAAAAATCCTGAGTGCCCTCCTAAGGGAGAAGTGTGCAATTCCATAAGAATCTTTTGTTTTAGCTGGGAATTCTTACAGAGGTATAAGCGATCTTTGTACCATAACGAATCATTTTTCCAGCTAAATGTATCATACGTACTGGAATCTTGTTGTAGCTTTCGAATAAGTGCCCACACTTCTTCATCATTCTTCCATTCCTCCCTTGCTTCATTTATCCAATCTGGTTGGATAATAGAAATGGCGCACAACAATGCTTCCACATCCTCATCCTTTCTTGAGAGTGCATCTGCTACCACATTTTGTTTCCCTTTTTTGTAGATGATTTCAAAGTCATAACCCAACATCTTTGTGACCCACTTTTGTTGCTCTTCAGAGGATAATCTTTGTTCTAAAAAGTATTTAAGGCTATCATGATCCATTTTTACCTTGAAGTGTCTTCCCATTAGGTAGGGTCGCCATTTCTTAAGTGCATGGAGTATTGCCAACATTTCCTTCTCATAAATAGCTTTGCTTAAAAACTTTCCCTTGATTGGATGACTTTCAAAAGCAATGGGTCTTTCATCTTGCATTAGAACAGCACCAATTCGATTTCCTGAAGCATCACAGTCCACAATAAAGGTTTTTGTGAAGTCCGGTGTAGCTAAGACCGGTGCTTGGCACATTGCCTCTTTAAGATGTTCAAAGGCCTTTGTTGCTTCCAGAGTCCATGAAAATGCATATTTCTTCAATAATGTTGTTAGAGGTGTTGCTATTCTCCCATAATTCTTAACAAATTTGCGATAATACCCTGTCAACCCAAGAAATCCTTGCATATTCTTTATGGATGTGGGGATTTTCCATTCCTTAATGGCTTTAATTTTGCTAGGGTCTACCTTAACTCCTTCATGAGATACAATATGACCCAAATATTCCACCTCCTGGACTCCAAAGAAACATTTAGATCTTTTTGCATATAATTGTTTCTCCTCCAATAGTTGTAGCACCTTGTGAACATGTTCAACATGATCCTTCCAAGACTTGCTGTAGATTAGTATATCATCAAAAAATACTAACACAAATTTTCTAAGGAATGGTTTGAAAATTGAATTCATCAAACCTTGAAATGTTGAAGGTGCATTGGTAAGTCCAAAAGGCATGACCAAAAATTCATAATGACCCTCATGAGTTCTAAATGCCGTTTTCGGAATGTCTTCAATCTTCATTCTGATTTGATGATATCCTGAACAAAGATCCAACTTGGTGAAGTAAATTGGTCCATGCAATTCATCCAGTAATTCATCAATGACAGGAATGGGGAACTTATCTTTAATAGTGAGCTTGTTGAGCTCCCTATAATCCGGACACATGCGCCATGATCCATCCTTCTGGTGCACCAATACTACTTGAGCAGAGAAAGAACTTTGACTTGGTTGAATTATACCAACCTCTAACATTTCTGCAACCATACGTTCAATTTCACTTTTTTGGACATAGGGATATCTATACGGCCTAATGTTTGGAGGAACACTTCCTGGAATCAGATGAATAGCATGATCATGATCACGCATAGGTGGGAGACCTTTGGGAGTCTCAAATACCTTGGAATGATTGTCGAGGACTTTTTGGAGATCTGGAGAAATAGATGATTCCAATGTGGAAACATCTAGCGAACATAATTGTGCAATTACACCTCTTTGCTCCTTTTTTAGAAGCTTTGTCATACCATTAGAGCTGATTATCTTTCCTGGATTCCCTGCAATACCCCTTAATTCAACTTCCTTTCCTTCCGTAGAAAATTTGATGAAAATTTCTTGAAAATTAAAAGCTATTGTACCCAAGGATTGTAGCCATTGGACTCCTAGTACAACATCAACACCTCCCATTGGAATGGAAAGCATTGGGCTATTCAATACATATTCTCCCATGGATAGCTTGATATTATGGCACCTTCCAGAGCAATTTATTGTTCCTCCATTTGCAATCATCACTTGACACTCTGGTGCTGGATATAGGAAGCAATTCAATTCTTTTGCTACCCTACAATGAATAAAATTGTGGGTGCTTCCTAAATCAATCAACACTATTACCTTTTTCTTCTTGATTTGTCCTTCTATCTTGATGGTTTGAGGAGTGGTAATTCCCGCCAATGCATTACAAGATATGGTCGGATTTATTTGTTCTTCATCTAGGATTTGTTACTGGAGTATATCTTCTTCTTTTGACCTTTGTTGCTCCTTTTCTTCTTCCTCTTCATAATCTATGCAGAATAATTTCTTCTCAGCACACTTATGACCTTTAGTGTATTTGCTATCACAACTGTAACAAAGCCCTTTTGCTTTTTTTTCTTCCAATTGTTGTGGTGTCAACCTTATATGTTGTGGAAGACTAGGGGCAACAATACTTCCGTCTTTATAGTTGTGAGTGGTATGCTTCCTGGTTGCCATAATTTTGCTTTCCATTTTTCTTGCTAATGTGAATGTCTTCTCTAATGAATCAGGTTCCCAAAGGCGAACATCATGTTGGATATTATCCTTTAAAGACCCTATGAACACATCAATCCTATGCTCCTCTGGAATATCTTTTACCCTTATGTTCAATTTTTGGAACTCCTCAATGTGCTCCATTATTGAACCCTTTTGTTTGAGACTTATCAATTGGCTAAAAAAAGTGTTGCTTTTTGTATCTTTATAATGTGCTACCAATTATTCCGTAAAAATTGCCCAAGTGATAATTTTTTTACGAGAGAAAAGCCATTGATACCATACAAACTGATTTGGTTCCAAATATACAGTTTCCATACGTACCTTTTGTGTATTTTGCACATTATTGAGATCGAAGAACTGCTCCATCTGTAATATCCATGTGGCGGGATCCTTGCCATCAAACTTCCTCATATCGATTTTTGGAATATGGTGGGTCTTCGATCCAACATTAGAGTCTATGGAATCATGATTAACATTAATTTTGTTCACATCATGAGTTTCCTTTACAACCTTTTCACCATTAGTAAGTATTTCTTGTAGAAAATTTGTCAAATCTGTCTTCAAATCTGCCATGTCTGTCTTCAAATCTGTCTTCAAATTTGCCATGTCTCTCTTTAAATCTATCTTCGAATCATCCATCTTAGCTTCCATGCCCTTTATCTTAGATTCCACGCTATTTATCTTAGATTCCACGCCATTTATCTTAGCTTCTGTTAGCTTTTGTGAGCGTGACATTTGTTGCACTTGTTCTTGTAATTTTGATATATCATGTAGCATTTGTTCCTCTTCTTCATGGGTCATGCTAGAGCTTTCAGGTTCCTTACTAGGTGTTTGCATTTTCTTTCCTCGGGGCATCAGTTACCGATAATAATGCTTTACTATGCCCTTTGAATTCCGTTAAACCAAGCTTATGCAAAAATTTTAAAAAAACCTACACACCTTTTTTCACTTTATAGAAGCCTGATATTGAATCTGATGTATCTCTGTAATTTTGGATCATCCAGTTAAGAAATTGTGATCTGTAGTACCCTTCTGCATCCTCTTTCCAATGCCACAAGTCTGACCCAAATTGGATTCTCCAAGGAAGAGTTATGTGAAATCTCCCATAGTGACTTGCTTCTAGACTAGTTCAGTAGAGCAAACTTTTACGACGTGCCATGAGTCACTATTTCAATCCGATCCCCAGAGAGAAAGTTATGACGATTTTCCCCAGGTCACCTGTTTTGAATGTAATTCAGGAGTCTTCAAAAACACCAAATTCCTCAGATCATATCTCTGCAAATATTGCGTGAAAAGCTCTGAAATTCGGACCCAAGGTTCAGCGCGATTTCTTCTCAAATGGGTTTTTTTTGCGACTTTTGAAACGTCATAGAAAAAACGTTATAGCGAAAATGCCACGATGACCTGTTTGGAGCAGCGAAACCCTAGAATCCAAAGCTCTGATACCAAATGTTATGAAACCAGCTCAAGAAAAGATAGAAAAGATATATCAACGCCTTAGAATTTAGCCTCTTCGAGGGGGCAACCTCCTTTACATTACATAAATGAACAATTCTTGGATGATTCAAATGACAAAACCTCCTTTCTATATATAGGAGTCTAAGGAGTCACAATATAATCCAGCCGACCTAACAATAATAATATAAAGCCACAAAAATAACAATAGAGGGATTCTATGGGGCACAAAAATAACAACATGGGGGTAATAGGGGCACAACAATATAAATAAGGGGTATAACTACAATAGTAATGGGGTAATCACTAGTATTATAGGGATCCAACAGCAAATATGAGTCAAATGATCTCCATTGCACAACTTGCATGGAAATTTTACTTTTTCTTAGACTCTTTCCTACCCCCTCTAGCATCATTGTCGGGTTTGTTTGTGTTACCCTTCCCATTCTGGTTCTTTTTCTTACCTCGTCCTTTCTTCTTCCCATCGTATTTTTGGTTTCCTTTTGGGTTAGAAGTTTGGACGACATTTATATACGTAGGTTGAGAAGGCATAGGAATTGACAGTGATGCCTGCATAGAAGAAGCAGTTTGTAAAGACAACTGCTTCAATTGATTTAGTAGGTTAGCCGTGTTAGTTTCTTTTAAGGAAACTAAGGAAACTTTTGAGGTCACAAAAGAACTACTAAATTCCAAAGATCAAGAAACAAGCACAAGGAGCCCTTATACCTTGCAAGTTATAAAACTCATTAATAAATGAAACTTGAAACAAGAAGGACTAGAAACTCACACAAATTGACCCAAAGAGTAGGAAAAGACTTCAGAAAACCGACAAAATGTCAAGAAATAAAAAATCTCAAGATTGCCAAAGAAACACTCAAAAAGCACGAAAAGAAACAAGGCCACACAAAAAGGAAAGCAAATCAATGCAATTTGAAATCTAGGTACGAAATCAAAACCAACTTCTTGTTCTGGAAAACCAGAACATCCAACAACTTTCGATGGAAGCCTTGAACCCAAGACACAAACCAAAAACTTTCTCAAAATGAAATCCTAGGCCAACTAGGCTTTTCACTGAGAAGGAGATTTGAAAATGAAAACTTGCAAGAGAACAAAGTTCTACACACAGTGGATGACCAAAAAATAGCAGAAATCACCAGGAAACAGACCTAACTGAGCAAAATATTTTTAAAAAACAATCCAAAATTATGTATACGCGATTGTGTAAAGACACAAAGGCGTGCACACGCATTTCAAACACAGGAAACTCACGTATACATGAGTCTACTTGAGGAAACTAGCATGTATACGTGACTGTACTCTAAGAAAAAAGCGTATAAAAGACTCAATCAAGAAAAACAAAAATCAAGGCCTAATCCAAAAGATCAGACTTGATGCCTGGGAAGCTAATAAGTCAAATAACACTGTAAAAGAAAGCAATCAAGAAAACAAACCCTGATTAAGAACAAACAACCCAAACTAGGAAAAACAAGAATGTTTTCCCCAGTAGATTTTCTAATTCCGTTGCGGGTGGGAACACCCTAGGGTCTTGGGTTGAAAACCCCAATAGAGCGGAGGGCAAACAGCAGCAAGAAATTCATAGACAAACAATTTAAATGCTTATACTACTGAACTGGGAAGATGTGACCTTACCCGTAGGTCCTACGTTTGGGTAGATTCTGCAGGGTTCAAACCCTCTGCTTCTTCCTATGCCTTTGAAACCTGTAAGTTATCCAAGTAAAGCATATACAACAACAGTAACATAAATCGTATTCATGATATATACGTTAGATCATATAAGCAAATGAACAATTACGCATTAATATAATATTTATAAATAAATCACAACATGGATCAATGCATAAACATGATAAATATCAGGAACATAACAACATTTCTTTATTGATGTAAGCTACAAGAAAGGTGGAAAACTATAACCTGAGTCTTCCTCGAGCTCCACGCAGAACCGTCCTTCAGATCCATCATGTCCCAGCCTCAACAATCTTCTTCCATCAACATACACAAGGATATCACAAGAGGGATGAAGGATATCTCAAAAGAGGAAACAAGAGTTTCCTGAAGCTTGGGGAGTGCAGGAGAGACAGGGATTTCGTCAGACTTGATCAGGGATCAATCAACTATAATATAAATATCTCATCTCTTCTCCCTATAGGCCTTCCCATGGAGGTTTATTTATACTTCTCCAAATTAGTTTTTTCAGTTGGGAAATAGTTGGGCCATGGGTTGCAGTAGGTGAGTAACAGGTAAAACCCATAAAATCCACCCGAAATTAAGGAGATTTATTATTTTTAAGTGTTTTAACACATATATGCAGGTTTGGTGTATACTGACCCACGTGTACACGCTTTTAACATAGGGAAAAGTAGCGTATAGGAAATAAAACATTGTTTTTTAGATTTTGGACCAAGTCTAGAAAGGAAGGGTTGCCCTAGGCCATAACCAAAGCATCAGATCTACCAAGAGTGGCAAATGGTGTTATAACAGAAGGAAAAGGTGATAGTGTCAGATGTGAGAAAGAATCCAGTCACCATGGTCGATGCCACTATGGATTATGCAAGAGCCACGAGCTTAAATTTCAAGTTCTTGTTAGTAAGGAAAATTTTAAGAAGCCCCATAAATTTATATATATAATAAATGGGCAAATCCCCATGATACATAGGAAAAATGGAAGGCGACTTTATCGATAATATAATATGTATATATAATTTTTTTGGCGAATTTCTCACCAAGTTATATTGTCCTGTAAAATCATGGTGAATCTTTCATTAGATTATAAAATCTTGTAAGATCTTGGCGAATATTTCACTGAATAATAAAGGCTTTGTAAAGGGCTAACAAAGTTCATAATGAGTATTTCCTGTAATGGCTTGAAGCCTTGCTAATCAATCCATCAAGAACCAAAACAAGTATATTCCTTATATGGAATATAAAGATATTTCTCATGGAAAGTCAATTAGGTTTAGCGCAAGTGGTAGGGAGAAATCCTACATGTGACATTGTGTTGGACTCATAATGAGTATTTCTTGTAATGACTATGAGCCTTGTTTTCTAAGCAATCCCTCAAGGACTGAAATATGTATACTACTCATATGTAATATAAATATATTTCTCATGTATTGGAATATAAATATATGAGTGAGGAGTGGGAAATGAGCCACAATAAGTCCTTAGAAAATTGACATGAAGAAGATAAGTGAAAAAATAAAAAAGGTGAAAATGGAAAAATTGAGAAGAAATACAAGGGAAAAATGGTGAAACAACAAATTAATAATCCATGGGAGGAACAATGATTAGAGATAGTGAGGGAAGATGTTCCCTTAGTCTAGGGGTAACAAAGGTAGACATTAGAACTCTCACTTATGCAAGTGTAGCTGAACAAACATTAAGCTCTATGCCAGTCATGAGAGGGAGGAAATCTTGGAAAGAAATGTGAGAACAAGAATTTAAATGTAACAAAGCATTGGGATTACAATCCTTGCTCGTTGAGTATGGGTACATCCTTTGAGGCCTATTGAAAAATTAGGAATGATCTATCTATGTATCTTGTTATATAATTAGTTTGTAAAATAGTTGCCAAGTAGCTATGTTAGCGCATGGATTTTGTGAAATGTTTTTTACTCATCCTACCTATCTTTAGATGGAGATGAACAAATATGAGTATTGGAGATAGAATTCTCCGATTTTTTTGTTGTAACAAATTGTACAGGTATAGCCATGTCCATCATTAAGTATGCCCCAACTGTATCGACAATATTCCCAAACCAAAAAATTTTATTACTAAGAAGCATAAAAAATCCAACATTACTTACTAAAAGAACATATTAATAAAATCTGCCAGAATAAACGTTACTGGAAAGAGAATTTTTTGAAAGGACTACCATTATAAGATCTGTAGAAATACCCAACTTCAATACCTACCTCATCCGAGGGTAATCAATGTCTCGGGGATATGCACTAGCACCAGCAATGATAAGTTTGGGCCTAAACATGGCGGTAGTATTCTCAAGCATCTCATAGTCAATGAATCCTATAACCTAAGAAAACAAACACAACCATTAATAGTTTGAACACTTCCCCAAATACTGGTTCAATATTTTTCAATCATGGAACTGTTTCCCTCCTAATTATTATTAGATTGGCAATGCGAGCTTACCCGTGGACTTATCTAGACTGTAGGAATTGATTCAAAGTAAATTGATGTAGCAAATACTCATGTTTTTGCTGTCATGAATCCATGAGATAGATGCCCTCCATGTGGTGAGTCCAAACCCTGAATGTTTCAAAGCAATTTTTCACATGTTACATGCCCAAATAGGAATGATAATCTTATCAAAGGAGGTTCTTGCAAAATTTGTTTTACTTGGGTTTTCCAAAATGAAAAATTCGACTCCATGGTTTTTTCATGGACCCTAGTTTCAAGTTGTATCCCTTGACCTTCAACCACTGTTACTTCAGGTGAAGCTGGAGACCCTAACAAGATTTCAAGGAATTGGTTAACATTCATGTATACGTCCATCAGAAGTCCTGTAAAATTATTACACAAACAGGACTATAACTTCAGTTGTTATACAATTGATGCATCAAACACTTAGCGTGCATCCTCTTCCTTTTCTAGTTTGCGCCTTTGAGAAACATTGGTCACTCATTGTTGTTGTTTACTCTGTTTGATGCTTAACCCTTCAAAGCATGTTGATTGGACTTCTTGACAACTATCGCACTGTCCACCGCCCTGTCTTCTCTGCTGCTCAATCCACTATGCTCAATTTTGAATACTACAGTCACCAATATGCAAAAAATCCAAATAAGAAAACCCTTCAAATTTCAAATTTAAATCTCTACAAAAACACGAAAGGTTATAGTGCATAAAGGTTTGCAATAGAAATCAGCCTTAAAACTCCTGCGGCCAAGAAAAACAATGATAATAAGCCCGTGTCTTCCTTGGAATTTTATGTATCAAGATGAAACCCCAAAACGCAAAGCCCTACCCGAAAATAACTCAGAACCCCTCGCATCAGTCAAGGAAGAGGTTTCTACCCTGCAAAAATGCTCAACATTTCAAAGTGACGTCCTTAAAATGTAGAGCCCTACATATATCCACGAGAGCTAAGAAGGAGGATGAGATTTTACTATTTGCGAGTAGGTAAATAGCCTGATCATGATTTAAGTAATGTTTTGTTAAATTTCGAGGGTTGCATCTTTCAATTCAACTCAAAAAAATTATGGTGTAATTAACTTATTTATTCTTTATCTTACAATATTTTTTGAATTTCTAGTTTTTACATCTTAGTATCATCCTCCCGGCAATCTGAGCGCAAAGAAGCCTATCATGTGGTAAGGAATCTTTTTTTCTACTAGGGTTTTAGATTTTACACCATCATTGGAAAGCTTGGCTCGGTGTGAATGAAAATAAGTTTTGAATATTTAGTTTTTAAATATGTACTAATTAAAAAAGATTTTATATAACATTTGAAACTAAGGAGAGATTTAGTTTTCAGTTTTGAATTTTTATTTTTTAAATGTATATTAATTACAAAAGTCTAGGGAGAGATGTACTTTTGAGAGAGATTAGTAGATAAGTGTTGTTATGATTTTGCTTAGTGAATTTCAGTTTTAAAATTGTCTATATTGACAAAAATTATTACAAAATATTTAAATTTTAAAATGAATAAAAAGAAAATGAGAAAAACATTGTGATTATAGGAAAAGAAATACACACACACACACACACACACACACACATATATATATATATATATATTTAAATATTTAAGATGTATACTATGGTATTCTTTTTACCGATATCGAATTGAAAATTTCTCGTACAAATTTTTATCGTATCATATCAAATTTGATTCAGAATTTAAATTCAAATTTGATAACTATGGTGTGAAGTAATAAGTGGGTGTGCTATGCCTACTCAACTCATTGTTGGAAAAGACATTGCAATATTTCTAACCCGTCGTTGTCTACATCACAGTGTTTCATCCCCATTGGGACAACAAGCTATGGTTCCAATTGAGAAGGCCCATCTCCAATTAAGCACATTGGAAACATCACCCTTAAAACTTCATCCCACACCCTTTGTGTTGCTTCTCTGTGCAGATCTCTCACACCAAGCGTCAATAACAATGTGTCTAACTTCAAAGGCAATGACTACAACCTCTAAGTAGATTGGATTCTCCAATAATAAAGAGATGATATCTCCTCCACTTTTCTGATAGTGATTCTACGTCATTTTAGATTGAAAAAATAACAAATAATACAACAAATTGTTTGATCTTCACACTTTTCTCTCACTAGAAATGCACGTTCTCAATTTTGAGATGCCATATCTGCAGCAAACAAAACAATGATCGCTCGCAGTGATCTTTATACACAGAACCTTGATCCAACAATGCTACCCTCTTTGCAGCAACAAGCAAAAAATTCACTCAACAATGACTCCAAAAGCACTAATCCATCACACAGTTTACAAGAAATCAATCTCAACCTAGCTTTATTACCAAAATTATGGTGCAAACTATTGCAAATAAAAACCCACATAAAACTAAAATCCACGCACATAACGAATGCATACAAATATTCAAAAATAATTCATTAAAGAAATATTCAAAAATAATTCATTAAAGAAATAAGATATTTACAAGAGAATTATTGGCCTAATAATTAGCCTTTCTTTCCTAACCCTCCTTCTTTTACATGTTTCATGGGCTCACTTAGATTTATATAAGTGGATTTGAACTCAAATTAGGCTCTACATCCGAAACAAACTCCCACAATATGTCTCATGATCCATAAAAACTCTCACCTAATCCCTTATCTCTAGATGACAACTAACTAACCCTCAAATCTTTCAACTCTTCCAAAATACTCTCGAACCTTCTTCTATTTACAATAATTCTCATTCTCTCCTAAAACTATAGGAAAATACATTAAATAATTAAGTCCTAACTTAGGAATCCAACTCCCTTAGTAAATATGTTACCCTAAGTTAGATGCTCTTGCATCTAACTTGTTTCCTTATATCTGAGGAAGATCCTGCATCTAACTTGTTTCCTTATATCTGAGGAAGATCCTGCATCTAACTTGTTTCCTTATATCTAAGGAAGATCCTGCATCTAACTTGTTTCCTTATATCTGAGGAAGACAAGCTCTTAGGAAAGTAGAAGCAATTTTAGGTACTCCAGGCCCACTCCATGTTCCATATTATCATGTCAAATGATGGTTAATCTTTGAACACGAAAGCTTCCACCCTACCACTTCCTCGCTTGAATGAGTGGCCACCATATATTTAGATTTTATATTTGACAAGGCTGTAAGTGCTTGTCTCTTACTTATCCAACTTATAGCTTCACCAAACAGTTTGAAAACATACCCGTTGGTTGACCTCCATTGATCAAGGTCTCTAGCCTAGTCAACATCGACAAAGCAACATACATCTACTTGTCTGTCAGTTTCAAGATTCGCTTGGTAGCAGATCACATACCCACTCCATGTTCCATATTATCATGTCAAATAACTTATAACTTAAATTATTACATATAATCAAATTAATACAAAAAAATTATGATGATAAATGATTTATATCTTTTAAACATTCTACTAAAAATAAAAATTATTACAAATAAATATTTTAAAATTGAATCTTCGATATATTAGTTATTGTGAAGGGTGACGTGCATCCTTTAACTATTCCTGCTCAAAAGACATAAATGTAAAACTATCTTGAAATGGCATCTTTCTGCATTAGTGTGGCATAAAGGAACAAAATTTCAGGTAAATTGAGATACCTTTGGTGCCAACATTTTCTTTGGAAATACAAGTAAATACATATAACAGTGGATAATTAAATGATATGAGGCAGTATAAAGAAAAGAACAATAAATTTGATAGCAAAAAACACATTTTTCCCAAATGCCATTTAGATGCCATTTAGTTATTGTGAGCCCAAATCATTAAGCACAAAAATTACAATTTTTTCAAATCTAAATTATTAAAAATTCAAAAAAAGACAACACTCCAGAAGAGTATGTCAAAAGCTAACAAAATCGTATCTCTCATGTTCCCTTGAGATCTTTCAAGAACAATAATTAATTAGAACAAATTTAGTTCCCATTTTGGGATCAATAGGCATGAGGAGACGACCACCATAAATCACATAGAGGCCAGAACCAAACACTACTTTATATCAATTTTCTATTTCTCCAAAACTGATCATTGCAGCTCTATAATCTTAACTCCTAGCTATGGATTCCAGCCAATTTTCTACAGAGCATCATCGTTTTCCCTTTGCTTGTTCCTATATAAGCCTCTGCATTTTGTTTTTCATGGGGTGAATTGGAATACCCTATCCCTGTTTCTCTCAGATTTTTCAATTGTCCTCATACATATCATGTTGGATTGTCTCACCAACTATTTATGCCCAAGTCTGATAAATTTGAATGTGAAATGCACTCATTTGAATTTATATTCCAAAATATTTGATCATGATTCATTTATGATTTTACTTAATTTACCCAAGGAAAGTGAGGTGTGAAAAATACACTTACACCTTAGCTTCCAAAGGGGGAAAAACAATAATTCGAGGAAACTTCCAAGATACCATAGGGGTGGATAGAACCAACTGTTTAGAATCTATAGTGACATAATTTAGTAGCCCACCAATGAACTTTTTTGGGTATCTAATCTTGTCAACATGTTATTAGCACCGAGAAATATGCCCCAATTTCTTTCTTAGTTTTTGTACATATTTTACGTATTTTATTTCTGCATTTTGTACATATTTTATGTATAAGATAAGACATATTTCTTCAACCAAAAAAGACTAAGCAGAAATCAGGCAATGTCCAAGAATGGAGTGTTTTAGATTCATTGTGTGCTTTCAGAGTTGGAGAGAAGAGCTACAAGTGATTTACAGACTGGTAAAAAACATGGTAGAACATAGGGATATGGTCTACATTGAAGGGAAGCAAGTTCCTATGGAAGAGAAGCAAGGGATTGTGGATGAAAAGCCATTGTAACCATTAGACCTACAATTGAGGCCATCCACATCAATCCAGTCCATGCCACCAGTAATAATCCAGTTTACTCAAACCTCTCTGTTATTGGAAGTATAATGAAATTTACTTCAAAGACAACTAACTTATTATTTTGTCTATATGTAAAGCCTACACATGTCAATCCAATCCAGGTCACTAGTAAACCTCTAGTTTATCCAGCCTTCTCTGTTACCAGTAGCATATTGAAATTCACTTCCAAGACTACTAGAACTTTCTTCTATATGATAAATCCTTATATCCTACCATAACGAGGCTAAGATACATGTCTAGAATCATTTGCAGAAGATGTTCTTTAATGTACTAGTCGACACCGTTAAATTTTCTATACAATTTAAAATTTCCTCTATGTGGTGTCAATTGACATACACGCCTTTCTTCAATCACTCTTGAGAACAATTGTTGTGGGTATGAGGTCTTCAATGAAAATAATCCAATCCAAGAAATCTGTAACAATACAATACCTAACACTCTAGCATCCTATGTTGCCGCCTGTGTTTCTAGCAATTTTTTTAATAGAATTGGGAGACAACAATGGACCAATTGCAGTGATTGAAGCTTGAAATTCTACCTTCAAATAAAGTGTGTAGAATTTTTTAGTGAAATATGTTGAAAAATTTATTGCGACTGTAAATAGATGCATAAATAAAATGTACCTTTTCAGAATGTGTTAAGGAACAACGTTAGCGCAGAGCTCTCTCAATGTTTTCACCGGTGTCCATGGATGCACATCACATTCATCGTTTAGAACCTTTTCAATGCTGATGTGACATATAATAGGATATACATATAGGGCTCAGAGGAGGATGTACAAGATCTGGAGTCAAAGCATGTAGCAGTTGTGAAAAGTTTCAATTCAAAAGAGTGCATAGCTATAGTGAGGTGGCTGAATCCTATGTTGCAGCTGGAAGACCCTAGAGAGTTTGACAAAGAATAAGTGGTAAGTGTCTATGAGCTAATTGAGCACCCAGATTACAGTTATTTTATTGGGGACATTTTTATTCAACTGACGTCTGTTGCAGAGCTACTAGAAGTGTCTGGCATTTTTGAATCATCAGTTGATAATAAGGCGTGTCAAAACATATCCTCACTTAAGAATTGTATGAAAACATAAAATGATTCAAACATTGAGAAAGATTGTGAAATGGAGCCAAAACCTGAGTATTGTACTAGAACAGAGATCTTTGAGAAAAGGACATGTTAGTTCCAGTCTTCGCAGCCTGTCACCTGGGATCAACATGAGCTCTTACTATGTCTGGTTTTGTTAGATGTTTTGCACATGATGTTCAACACAAAAAATGTCACAAGTGTGTCCATTAGAATAAGCTTGAAAAACTATTTCCAACGGTATATCACACTCCCGTAACTGGTTCTTGGATTAGAAGAAATGAATGAGTGATTCTTGGTTATGCATGTTTTGAGGTCAGTTGCTGCACACAATGACAAGTTTAGTAAAAAATCAGTTTCTGAAATAATGGTAAGGAAGTTTTCAAAATTGAAAGAGGTTTTTGTTCATAACATATTTAATAAAAAGAACCTCCTTCAATTTATGCACAGGTGCTACTATGTGGGAGATATACAGTGATATTTGGAGCCTACAGTAAAACAAAGCAAATTTTTCATATTTTTTACTGTTTTAGTCATTTTAGTGCGGGGCCATTTTACAACATATGGAAAGTAATTTTTCAAAACCCAAGGATTTTTTGTTAAGCACGATCCATATAACAAAATCCTCTTTCATTTTTTTTCACAGGTGTCATGGATTGGGATATGTGACTAGATCTTTACAGCGCATTTTCACAGATTTAAATTTTTAATGATTTTCTGTTTTAGAGATGATTTTGTGGAATAGATTGCGAGCTATTGGAAACGAATTTCCAAAATTTGAGAGAGGTTTTTCTCCAACCTGACCTTATCTATAAAAAATGCTTTCATTTTTGTAACAGGTGCTATTGTTTAGGAGATACGAGTTCATCTTCAACACCTATTTTTCAGAAATTCGGCCCAAGTTTAATGTAACTAATTCTATTTTGAAGAAAATGGTTGAGCTCAATCCCTTTGTACAAGGATGAGAAAATGTATATATTTTATGAATTTTATAGTGTATGGGTTGGATTTTTATAGAAGGTTGGATACTTGGGATTGCTTGGCACTCTATTGTACATTTCATTTCTGCAATCTTGGCAAAGGAAAGACCAGGGTTTTACAGCACTTGTTGGGATCCATGTGGCTCTATGTTTTGATGGTGTGTTTCTCTATGTATTTGTAAGTTCACTGATGTTTATGTGTATCATTTTCCCTTCTATTGTCTTCTGCAATTAAACAAATGAGTGATTTAGGTAGAATTCATTGGACTACTATGCTCTGCCTTGATAATTTGTTTAATTCTTCATGTTTTCATCTTCTTGAGGAGGACTCTTGAAACCCTCTTGCCCTCCTTGGCTCCTCACCAGTCTAATCCACCCGTTCATTCAATCCAAAGCATCAAAATTACTGCCTATCTTGCCCCTACCTGAACTGTGCAAAAATCTGGCCTCATCCCCAGACCCAAAATTTTCCTGTCCCTCTTTTCCAACAAAACCCTCAAAAACTTAAATCAAATCTTTGCACTTCATACCTAGCCTAAAATTAGTTTGTATTTCAGTCATCTCAAGCCCCATCGATTATCTTTTGCTAAGATTTACCCGGAGAGAGCCCTCTCCTGTCCTCGTAGGGCTAGCTACGAGGCTGAGCATGGTTTGATGTGGACCTAGAAGCTTACCTTTTCAGCCTAAGGTAAATCTAGGCTCTAACAAGACAAAAAGCTAAGGCTGGTCTGGCCTTTGAGGATCAGTCTGGTGATGATAAAGAAATTGAACTGAAGCCAAAATGTGTAAATGAGACAAAAATTACAGAGAAAATTTCCTAGCAAGGGTCTTCAAGAAGGTGTAAGGCTAAAGTAGGTATGGATACCGAAGAATCAGATTTATCCTCAATTGGGAATATTATAGGTCTAAAAAATGGGAATATTGAAGTGATGTGGGCAGATGGAATGATTTCAAAAGTAAGTGCTCTCTTGTTTTTGCTTGGATCTATTCTTTGTTACATTGATGTTTACTAACAATAGATGGCAAACAATTTCAAATGATCAGTCATATTTGACAATCGTAAACAACTTAATTTCCAAATAAAGTTTTATTTAATAGTTTTGAAGAACTAGAACCACCATAATCCAGCTACACCAATGGTGCAAATCCTTAGCAAAAGTGGCAAAATAATTTTTTTCTTAAACATGGTATACTTGATCATGTTACTTATACAGGTTTCCATATATTTTACCAGTCTCCAAAGAGAAACTCACTACTGAGATGATGCAGGCTACACTAAAATAGGACAATAATCTTTTTATCCCCATAGCCAATATACGGGTCAGGGTACAAAACCTATATCTTTGAAATACTTTTGCTCCTGAGCACTACGAGCAGTGATGTGTCTACTGGGCTCCAGGCACAACATTTTCTGGGAGGGAACATGGTGGCATAAAAATAAAGAAACAAACAACAAAGTTGTCAGCATTAAGAAAAAATGTTACCAGACATCCTTTGATCATATTCCGAAGAAAAAAGATAATGTTTGTCCTCACCGAGAGAAGATCAATTCCTGTTGGCTCAAGACCTGGAACATGCACCTAACCACAAAGCAACTAAGAGGGTCAATGCTATTAAAACTTCACAAAACTTGATCATAACCAAAACAACTTTAGTAAGAAGACATGTCAATCACCAATGAAACAATGTAAGAACCTAAATTCAGGCATAATTTCTTACACAAACAAGAGAATGCTACATCTATGGTGGCAAAAAAATGATCAACTACTTAGCCAACCTCTTTTGAAGAAGCACAGGATCACATGAAGCAACAAGCAGGGATCATCTCCATCATTAGTCCAAAGAGCTCAAAAATGCAGTGCTACCCATGAACAAACAACACCAACAATGAGTTATCCATGTAGATCAAGATAATCATAGAGTTACTTCATCATCAATGCAAACATATGGTGCATGAAATCCATTGAAGAAAAGACATCAATATCATAGAATATACCCTTATTCTCAACAAGGCACCCCTAGCATTAATTCAACAAGGATACAATGTCACTAAAAGCCTTTGTAAAACCATCAATAACAAGCAAGTTTAAATTTTGAAATATAACTGGAAAAAAAACTATGCCTCACAACAAAAAAACGTGCTTCAAAAACAAAGTCACTAGTATATATCATATTGCAAATTTTAACAATACTTCTTGCTTAGAAACAAACATCATTTATATACAACATTTCGCCTTTTTCTATGGGCTGGACTTTTGAGAAAATTTTCGTGGTTAGAATCCAAAATAAGCGTTCTATTTCACAGTTCACCATTGGAACCTTGCATAATTCAAAACAATGGTTCCATCGCCATTGAGATGTTATCATCAAAACCAGCATAGAAACCACTTGAATATCATATCCTCTACACATCAACATAACAAGTAAATACTCTCGCTATAAAGCATAGAAAACCATATTGCACAATATTATAAAATACCCTGTCAATAACAACAGATGGAAAAGAATTTCACATGTTCCGTCATATTTGAAAATCATAAACAACTTAATTTCCAAATAAAGTTTTGTTCAATAGTCTTAAATAACTAGAACCACCACAATCCAGCTACACCAATGGTGCAAATCCTTAGCAAATGTGGCAAAATAATTTTTTTTAAACATGGTATACTTGATCATGTTACTTATACAAGTTTCCATCTATTTTACCAGTATCCAAAGAGAAACTCACTGGTGAGATGATGTAGGCTACGCTACAACATGCCAATAATATTTTTATCCCCACAACTAATATATAGGTCAGGGTAGAAAACCTAGATCTTTGAAATACTCATGCTCCTAAGCACTACAAGCAGTGATGCGTCCAAAAACATCAAAAAAACTCATTTCCTAAATTCCTACACCTTTGTCTAACTGCAAACACATCTTATGTCAATTGGGTCTAGCTCCAATGGTTAGGTGGAATGATTGTTATCCTCCCTACAATGGTTCTATTCCCGCCAATGACATGTTGATATGGCCTTTGGCCCTAAGGAATTTGCTTAAGCCCGGGTGCCAACCTCAGAATGAGGCAAAGTTCCCTGGGTTTTCTCAGGATATATTTTGCAAAAAGCATTTTAGTCAATTAATTATAGCCCAAGCAACTGAGGGGGAATGTTATCCCTCCACACCCAGGACCAATTCTCACAAGTGACATGTTGACCTCTTAATGAATGTATTGTTGATTGCCCCATGCCCCAAATAATTTATGTGTACCGTGGATACCATCCTCAGAATGAGAGGAAGTGCCAGGATATATATTCCAAAAAACAAATTGTAAATTGGGGCTAGATTGGGTGGTTGTGAGGAGTGTTAACCTTCCAATATTAGGATATACATGCAATGAAATATATGTGGGAGATTCTTGTTTGAATTAGAATGGTAGCTCAGGCTGAGAACAACATGAGGTAAGTGTGTAAAACTAGCAAGAAACCTATTCTAGATATAGTGTTCCACCCTAGCCTAGGAATAACATTTTTAAGGGTTCACATGTGTGCATAAAAATCACCTCACCCAACCTCAAGCCTTGTCCTCCACTATCTGAGCAGATCTTCCATGAGGTCTAGTAGTAGGGGGAATTAGCACTAGGGGAAATTATAATTCCCCCCTACAGAGCTCGGTTGAAGTTGTAGAGGTATAAAGTCACAGGTAAGCACTATCCATAACAACATATCGCAAGGTTCCATAGGGATTTTGAGTCGTCGTTTTTGAGTGAGATGTGTGTCCAATCATTTCTTTGTAATTCATCAATATAGCTTTTATTTGACTTAAACCATTGAATCTGGCTTCATCGGACATCCCTAACCCTAATGAACCTAGTGGATATCACCATCACATGTGGATAACACTGCTTCAAATACAAGACCCAGTAGGGTAGACTAAATGCATGAACTCATGCACCCAACACACTTAGAAAACTACACCATTCACAAAATAGACATTCATGCATGCCCTCCCTTGGATGGGTAACTGTGCCTTCCTAATTGAAGACAATACATTCATACATGTGCCTCATCCAATGATCCTACTAAACTACCATGCCTCCATTAGAGGATCTCTTATGGGTCCTCTACTAAACATCAACTTTCCTCTGTACAAGCTGAATGTATTTGTTGAAGGATGATGTTGTTACCGAGGGAGAACAACTACTGAGAAATAGGTAAAATCTAAGACTACCTCCACTCTTGTATCAGATAAAAGTAAAATTGTTGTCAAATTAAGCAATATTGTTAAGAAATTTTCTCTTTGTATATTCAGCAAGCCAAAAATGAAAAATATTATATCATATGTGGGTACATGGAGCAATTAGAAATCAGTCTACTGTTATAGACTGAAATGGATTACAACCATTTTACAAGGCCTATGGTACCAAGTGCAATATCTAGTTTAATCACAATAATATTCATTGGCTTGTAGAAATCTTCTTCTGGAAAAAAACTAAAATAGCTTTATTACACTTTGAATTTCAAATGCTTGTTAAAGGATCAAGTGGTAGCTGCAAAGAACAACTCAAACTGGGTGATATCAAAACAAAATAATTTAGTATTTCCAAGACAAAATAACATTACTGATGTATCTCTGAATTCCATGAAAACAAAACAATTTTATGTATTGAAATGATATTAGGAGATTAGTAAAGAGGATCAAATTAAGTGATGTTATGGCCATACCATTGTATCCATTTACGCTTCGAGCGAAGAGACTCAGCAACACCAAGAACATTGAGTGCCCTCCAAGACAATTTAGTCCTTGTGGTTTGTATAGAGTCTTCTCACTCTAACATCGGGCTCTTCAAACCAACTCTGCACAAGGTCATTACAAATGTGAAAAATCAACAAGACACAAATTTGGTAGTAAATTTGACCAAAAGAAGAACTAGTACAAATAGTTTTCACAATCCTGCTTTAATTGAAACCAACATTATAATCTCCATAGCATTATGATCAGCTGTCAGTGTTCTTCCCAAGTCAGCGAACTCAGCTCTGCCTTGAAAAAGTGTAATTACATAAAAGGAATGTCGATCTCATGCCAATAGGTCTCCTACGATGAATACGTAGGAACCTAGTACATAGACCATTTTTCTCTTCACTTATCTACCTAGGGCTTATTTCCCTTTCCAAATATCAAAAATTCTTTTCCAAGAAAACAAAAAATAAGGATAATATTTTACTATATTCTAAAAGGTGAAGATGTTGAAATCATGCCACAAAGTGAAAGGAAATCAAATATCTTTCCTCAAACAACCAAATATATAAAGAAAACAATAATAATTATAAAAATAAAACTATATCTGTCGATCTATGCATGAAATGAGTCAAGCGACTAAAAAAATCTGACCAAAACAAACCAAAAATTTCAAAATTGACAAAATCCTCTAAACAAGCAACAAACAAACCGCTAAAATTTTCTAAGATATCAGAGCTAGACATCAACACAATTTCATGTACTTGAATAAGCCCATTGTTTCTTAGCATTAGACTTCTTAAATTATTTATTTATCATTTAATACTAGTACAATGTCTATGTGAAAAGAAATAGGTCCCAGCTTCATCAAATCCGACTTCATTTCCAATCAAATATCAAATCCAAAGGACACTAACTCGTTACTTTTGGATGGTGCTAAAGTTAAATACACAAAATAACAAATAATAAAGATATGATAAAAAAATAGACCTGCAAGATTGTATTGGTCGAGTGTGACGGGGACACCAATAACTGAGACTAGAGAGATTTATAGAATGCGGTAGTTACTACTGTGTGTCTATTGTGCGATTAGTGGTATGGTGGAGAGAACTACCAAGAAGGGACGTTGGTCTCGGGAAAGTATAGCAGGGAGATCCATAGAGCATTTATGTAAAAGCAAGATGAGAAGTGTTGTCTTCAAGTTGGTTTATGTTATGGTAGAATTTTGTTGGTGATAAGTGGTAACAAAACACTTACATCAATAGGTAAAAAGTAAATTCAAGGCATGAGTTGGACTGAATCATGTTATCTCATCCCTTAATGGTCCTAAGGACATGTGGAGACCCAAACAACTTAGTACCTGAAAGACTTGAAAACATGGCTGACAAATCACTGACAAGAAATGGCTAACAAATGAATTGAAAGTCTTGTTAAATTTGTTATTTATCATTTAATAATAGTCAGACACTATCTAAGTGAAAATAAATAGGTCCCAACCTCACCAATTCTAGCTTTATTTCCTGTCACAGATAAGAAACAAACAATGTAATGATTAAATATGAAACATAAATCTTAAAATAACACACATCAAAGTAATGTCGCTGCAATGTTACAATGAAAAAAACAAATATAGAACCTATTTTTACCTGAAGTTGACATATAGTAATCTTGCATGATCAATGGAACATGTATACGAAAATAAGGGTCCTAGGGTATTTCAATTTCCTAGTTCTCATCTTGGTCCTCATTCTATAAATTGTGAACATGATCTTCTCTAAATGAATTGTCATTATGAGCCTCCAAAACATTATGTTCTATATCAAGTTCATTAGAGAGATTTGTTATATTGTTTTCTCCCCTTCTATCACAATCTGATCGCTAAAGAGTTAGCGCTCTTTCATATGGAAAATTGTCAATGTCATACTTTGTTACATATAATCTTAAACATGTATCCACATGTTTATCAAGCTTGTTCCTCAACTTCAACTTCAAGAATAATAATGCACTAAACATTCTCTCATCCTCCACTGATCCCAAAATCATGGTTTGACACAAATCTGCTAATTTGGAATATTGTGATATGATTTCTTGCAAGTATTGGCTAGCACTTAAAGTAGTCCATAATCTTGTTATAGCACCATTTTCATTAGGATTTTCCAAAAAAAGATATTTCTTCTACATTGTTTTAGCAAAGCGTCCATCTTGTTGATACAATTTTGATGAATCTAAAATACCTTCAATTTGTTCTCCATGTATCGATACTTTCTTGCAAAAATGGTCTACTAAACATTTTAAACTTTTTTGAAGATCAACTTTTAAATTTCTTGGACATTGACAATTGTTCCAATATTGAGGGTATACCACACACATGACCTCCAACTATTTATCTCGAGGAAATCATTCTCTTATCTCTAATGATAGTGATCTTGCAATTTCTATCAAATTTTGTCTCACTGAAATCACAATATTATCAAATTGGTCTCTTGACACAGGGCAATATTTGGTGATTCGTCCCATCTTACTAATATAATGAAAGGGAACCATATACCCACGCACTGCAATACATAGTACCCCTTTTTCATCAAATGTCAAAGTTTTTTCAATATTTTCTATATTGATGATCTCAGTCCAACTTTTAAACTCTGGACCAGTAACAGAGTCTGGCATCATATACAAATTATCCAATGCAAGACATGTTGACTTTCTTGCATTTGTGTATTTCGCAATATACATTGTGCGATTCTAAGACATTTTCACGATGACATTCATTTCATGTAGCATAGGAAGAATTCCAGCCAATGTCAATAATGTATCTATATTAGTTAGTCGAGAAAGAAGATCTTGAGCTTTGTCTACATTATAGCGATTTTCATACATCAACCCTACCAAAGATTTGAGCTCACTAAATAGTCTTTGAGCTGGTCCATTTAATGAGATCCATCTTGTATCAACATCTTTCAGTAGTTTTTTTCCATCCGTAATACCATCTACAAATTGTTGAAACTCTAAATATTGTTTGGGACTACGAGAAAAGTATGCATGAGTCTCACATACAAGATCTTCAACTTTTGAAACTGATGGAAACTTGCTTACTATTTTAAATGCAAGATTCATCCTATGAGCCATACAATGAATATTAAGCATATATGGTGAACTTGATAGTTGTAGCCTAACACAAAGTCCATTCCTTTCTCCTTTCATTACTGCTGCTCCATCTGCTCCAATACATACCAATTTTTTTGCAATCATTAATTAATCCATACCACTTTCCTTCAATCCATTAAGAGCAAGTTCATAAACATTTTCAGCTATAGAAGTCTCTCTCATCTTATTAATCCCAAGTAGTAGGAATGCCTAATATGGTCATTAACCATATAAATGCTCATGCAAATCCATGAAGTATTATCTATAGTCGTAACCTCAAGTAAAGACAATGCCAAAAACCTGGCATTTGTAATCTTCTCTTTCAAATCATCCTTTTATACTTGAGCTAGATATCTTGCCCATCCCCAACCACTGGTTACAGACCAATGAGAAGACAGAAAGTTTAGCACTTGAAGAAAAGATGGAAATTTCATGTGATCTGGATAATCTGTCATAGGACGACCTTTGGATAAGATGTGAAATACAATGCTCAATTGTATCGTCTTGGATAAAAAAAATCTTTCCATTGTCTTTTCAAATAGAGATATGATGGTTCCTCTGCCTGCCTCAAGTTTCCTCTTACTTATTAAATATTTTTTATATTCTTCTGCATATTCAACATGTCAACATTCCTCAGAAGATTTCCATCTAACAATAGATTTCTCTTTACCATTTACAATTTTCTTTTCATACACCTTTCCTGCATGCTTTTGTACCGTATCTAGCTTCATCTGAAATTTCACTACCTTTTGAGTTTTCCAACTACACACAATACATCTAACTTGTCGGAAAACCTCGTTCTCATTTGTAGGAGGTATTTCTTCAATAAATGGAAAACTTGAGACCCAATTTTCTTGGAATCGTCTCCCTATGGTCCACTGGCCTCTTTTCCTTTTCCACGAATGGATTATGTCACTTTCCAAGGAAAAAGCTTTAACATTTTCATCACCAAATTCTGTTGAAACTGCATTTATCTCACCCTGACCAGTTGAGGAACCTATTATTTCATCCATCGTATGGATATCAAATGCATTTCCACAAGAGTTAACCTCTCTCTCAGTAAGAGATTGTTCAAAGGAGCTTGAATCATGAAGAGAATGTGTATTTTGGATGAAGCCTTTTGAAAGTGTTGGCATTATGGCTAAAGTGTTGTCCTTGATGGCAACTCATACAGGTGATGGATCACTGTACAACAGGTCAGTAACAGAGATTGATGATTAGCCCACAAATAATGAAGAAAACAAGAGGTACGTAGGTACACCGTACAAAAGCTGCGGACCCGCAGGCATGTCATAGATAAAGTGCGTACATACCCGCAGGTACACCATGTAAAAGGTGCGGACCCCAGTTCACTCACTTCAAAGCAGAGAAGCGCGCTCACGTGGGGTTTCTTATGTTTGGCCCGTGGTATTTAGCCCGTCGTTCTTGATTCTATGGTTTTGGCCCGTGGTATAGGATCTAATTTAGCCCCGGTTTGGATCCCTTTTATTGGTTATCTATGGTATTGATCCATGATTTTAGGAAGAGCTTGCCTATATAAAGCAAAGGAGATCATTTGGCTAGAAACTTGAAAAAAAAAAAAAAGATCTTAAGAGAAGCTAGATCTGAAATTCTAGTGATGGGTTTGTGAGAGATAGCTGAGTCTAAATCAAGGAGAAACATGATGATTACAAGTCGGATCTACTAATGGGTTGAGATCCCTTCGGCGCATGATCAGATCTGTAGATCTGATAGTCTGGGTTATCCTTGAAGTCTGAAAATTGTCTATACCCACAGGACCGCAAGTGCAGCAAAAGAAAAGTGCGGAGATACGCAGGCGCAGAAGCGCTGCAGGTGCGCAGATATGCAGGTGCAGAAGCACTGCAGGTGCACAGATACGCAGGTGCAGAAGTGCTGCAGGTGCGGAGGTACGCAGGAAGTCTGGGAGGCACAGTGCATGGGTACGCAGGAAAGCAGTTGGAAACAATGCGGATGTACGCAGGTGTTCTATGGGTGAAGCTGCGGGCGGATGTACGCATGTGTTCTATGGGTGAAGCTACGGACTTTTCATGAAATCTATTTAGCTGCCCCTGTTTATTATTGTCGTGTTCTGGGTTTTGAAGTGATGTCTGGTATTATGTTCTGATAACAGCAGTGATTGATTGAATGATTATGATTAGCTTCAGTATTGATAGATGAATGGATCAGGTTCATAATGACTTATCCTTATATGATCTGGTGGACTAGATCTGGTTGATAACTCTCATTGTATATGTATTGATCTGGTGATTGGGTGATTCAGAAGGTTGTTTGATTATGAGCTTCAATGTTGTTGGATGAAATGTGGCCTTTCAGATTATGTGTTGTGCTTCAGTGTATCCAGTCTGAAAATTGATGAAACGTGGTACCTAGAGGAGAGAAGATTGTAGGTCAGCACCTACGTACTAGTATCTAAGCTAGTACAAGAGCTAAAGGAAATCTTTGGAGCATTGTAGCAGGTAACAGCCTGCGTACTAGTAAATGGATCGGCTAGTACAAGAGCAAAGGGGGTTGTAGCTCCCGTACTGGTATGAGACTGCACCAGTACAAAATATTGTAAAAAGGATTTTCTTATTAAGAAGAAGATTGAGATGACTTGCAGCAGGTGGTTTTCTCCCACTTTGGGTTTCCACCTTATATCATGGTGTTCATGTGTGTGCCTTATGTGTGATGATCTATTCTATGTTACTGCATCTGTTAACTGTTAATATGGTTGATAATGTTCTAATGCACTCATTGAAGATCAATTAACTTAATCATAAGAAGTTGTGGAAGTAGAATATATGAATCAGAGTTTGGAAATGAAAAAGTTTTATTGACTTGATAATACTGATTCACCCCCCCCCCCTCTCAGTATTATTTCCAACAATTGGTATCAGAGCGGGTCCTTTGGTAGAAGCTTGATTGCTTGAAGGAGATCCGTGAAACTATGGGAAAGAAGCTTAAGAAGAAAGCTCATGAGAAGAAGAAGACATCTCAAAAGAACAATGACAGTGGGAGAATCGATTGGGGATTAGGTATAAGAAGCTCTTCAGATTCAGAATAGATTCAGAATCATTTCAGAATGAAGTTGAACTATCAGGTATGAATTTGCTATCCTCTTATGTTCCAGCTATCTATCCATTTGGAAAAGATGGAAGTGATAACGAAACAACTGAATGTGCTCTTATGGGTGAGGAAGAAGGATATCAAATACAGGCAGAATTTAACAGGCTGACAAATAAAATTAATGAACAAGAAAGACTTCTGAACATAAAGAGTGGTGCCCTCAAAGAAGCTGTTACTAGACAAAAAGATCATCGAGAGTTATGCAAGGAAAAGTATCAAAAGTTGAAGGTTGAAGCAACATCTCTAAGAAATGAAGTCATTGAAAAGAACACAACAATCAAGGAGCTCAGAGATCGATCCAGTTATTATGAAAGTCTTGAAGCCACGATCCTCTCACTAAAGGAAGATCTTGAAGAATCAAAGAAGCAGAATGAATATCTACACCAAGCAATTGAAAAACAAGACAACGAAGTCATCAGCTTAAAATCCCAGCAGGAATGTGCCTTCAGAGTTCGTCAAATGCAGCAGGATCTGAATGAAGAACAAGAAAAGGAGATTCTCAAACTAAGGGAAAAAATGAAAGAAGGAAGGAAAGCTGAAGAAGATTTGAAAAAGCAATCTCTTGAAAAGGAAGAACAGCTTCAGGTTGAGGTAAATATCTTGAAAGGTAAATTAGAAGAAAAGGATAAGCTTTTACGATTTCGAGATAGTTCTAAAGTCTTGGATGATATTCTTAGTAGTCAAAGGTCTCCTGCTATAAAGACTGGTCTTGGTTTCCATGAATCTGTTGAAGGTGGATCTAGTTCACAAGGTGAGGCAAGGAACTTTAAAGAGAAATCTAAAGAAATCAACGAAGAAATGAAAGATCAATCTCATCATCAACCAAGGAAAGAGATTCCTCAAAGAAAATCCTTTACTCCTCCTATGAATAATGTTGAATGTTATGTATGTCATAATCTTGGACATGTTGCAGCTAGATGTAGAAGAAGAAGGGTTCAAGACCATTATGCAGAAAGATCATCACATTCAAGGTAATTTAATGGATATTGCTTTGCTTGCAATATGTATGGTCACAAAGCTGCTGATTGCTAAAAAGGAATATGAAACATGTAAGATGTTACGCATGTAACAAGCTTAGACATATAGCAAAGGAATGTAGGAACAAAGCACTGACATCACACCAAAAGGAGAAAACATCATCACGCTTTAAGATATGGAAGAAAAAGGAAGTTCAGTCAGAAAGTGGCGGCACAACACCACATACAGACATACTAGAATCAGAGGGAGCTGAAAGTACAAAACTTCAGTGTCCTGAATCTCATATGCAAACTACATAAAGAGAAGTCGCGTATATACGCGAGTTGGATACTGCACAATCGCGTATATGATTGTTTGAAGAAAGGCAATAGGGAAAGTGAAGTTGGAAGTGAATCTATGAAGTATGATCTCTCGAGCACAAGATCAGATCTGGGAATCTGACTGTCAGTGGCACAGAGGAGGAATGTTAATTGGGTTCTAATCAGAGGTACGCAGACCATTCACTGTGAAAGTGCGGGCGTACGCAGCAGAGCGGAAGTTCCGGTGCGGAGGAACGCAGGTGATACACAGAGAATGTGCGAGGGTACGCAGCGAAGCAAAAGTGCCAGTGCGGAGGTACGCAGCGCGATAGAGGTTCAGGTGCGGAAGAACAGTAAAGGTACGCGGCGTGGCAGAGGCTCAGGTGCGGAGGCACAGTGAAAGTACGCGGCGCTACAGAAGCCGCAGGTGCGTAGATACGCGGCGCGATTGATGGCACAGGTGCGTGGGTACGCGCTGTAGTAGAAGGCTCTCTGCGTGAATACGCAGAAACACAGAAAGTCAAGTGCGGGGATACGCAGAAGAGCGGAAGGTGAAGTGTGGAGCCACGCAGGCCATATAATGAGAAACTGCGGATCTATCTTAAGGCATTTATTGGCTGACTTTTCTTGTTGATAAGATCTGACAGATGGCACAAGTTTAGGGGGAGCATATGCTCTTAATGCATTGTTGGCATTATGGTCCTTGGTGACGATGCTTATGATTCATCTTGCTATGGTTATGAGTTGTTCACATGGTTCTTGGATCAGATTTGTGGTTGATTCTCAAATGGTGCTTGCATGGAGTCTTTATTGTTCTTGGCACATATATGGATGAGGATTGTTGGCTGGATTCATGGTTGACTATTCAAAGTTGCATTAATGCAGATATTCCAAATTGATGATTCTTGGTTCATAATGGCTATGAATGAGTTGATGCAGACATACCTTGATGATTCATGCACTAATGAAAGTTGTTGATCTAGTTGTTGTTGACAGATACTATGGAGCAGATCATACAGTGTTGTTGTTGATGTTTATCTTAGGTGATTGGTCTCTGTTATAAATGTCATATCACGTCTCATGATGTAATAGTATGTCTCTATCTATTGTAGTTATCTCTTCAGGTCATGTAACGACCTATGTTGGTTTCCCCACTATGCCTGGGATGAAGATGTAATGTATTTAGTTCCTGATGTATCCCCACTTGGTTGGGTGATGGATGTATGTATTGAGTCTTTTGGTGATAGGAAGGTCATTTATATATAGAGTCATGTTCTTCTTGTAGAACATCTTTTTGTAGACCTTGCTTACAGTCAGGGGGAGCTTGAGCATGAACAACACTATATAGCAGAGCAGATATTTCAGAAAGAGCATTATCAGATTGGTGCACCATGGCATATACAAAGGGGGAGCTCATTCAGAGACTTCAGCAGATCTAGTTTATAGTCAAGGGGAGCATGTTCTTAGGGGGAGCAAAACCCTTTGCCCTTGATGTCAAAGGGGGAGAGTGATTTGGTGTTGTTGCCATCAAGTCCAAAGGGGGAGATTGTTGGCATTATGATGCATGTGTTGTACTTGATGGCAACCCTCTCATAGAAGATCATCCCACTTGTATACATTCAGATGAATCCACAGAAGAGATATCAGATATGACAGAATACATGGATGTAGGACAGTTCAAAGGGATCAGATGACAATTCACAAGTAAGCTTTGCCATCAAGTCCAAAGGGGGAGATTGTTGGCATTATGGCTAAAGTGTTGTCCTTGATGGCAACTCATACAGGTGATGGATCACTGTACAACAGGTTAGTAGCAGAGATTGATGATTAGCCCACAAATAATGAAGAAAACAAGAGGTACGCAGGTACACCGTACAAAATCTGCGGACCCGCAAGCATGTCATAGATAAAGTGCGTACATACCCGCAGGTACACCATGTAAAAGGTGTGGACCCTAGTTCACTCACTTCAAGGCAGAGAAGCGCGCTCACGTGGGGTTTCTTATGTTTGGCCCGTGGTATTTAGCCCGCCGTTCTTGATTCTATGGTTTTGGCCTGTGGTATAGGATCTAATTTAGCCCCGGTTTGGATCCCTTGTATTGGTTATCTATGGTATTGATCCATGATTTTAGAAAGAGCTTGCCTATATAAAGCAAAGGAGATCATTTGGCTAGAAACTTGGAAAATAAAAAAAAAAGATCTTAAGAGAAGCTAGATCTGAAATTCTAGTGATGGGTTTGTGAGAGATAGCTGAGTCTAAATCAAGGAGAAACATGAGGATTACAGGTCGGATCTACTAATGGGTTGATATCCCTTCGGCACATGATCAGATCTGTAGATCTGATAATCTGGGTTATCCTTGAAGTCTGAAAATTGTCTATACCTGCAGGACCGCAAGTGCAGCGAAAGAAAAGTGCGGAGATACGCAGGTGCAGAAGTGCTGCAGGTGCACAGATACGCAGGCGCAGAAGCGTTGCAGGTGCGCAGATACGCAGGTGCAGAAGCGCTGCAGGTGCGGAGGTACGCAGGAAGTCTGTGAGGCACAGTGCGTGGGTACGCAGGAAAGCAGTTGGAAACAGTGCGGATGTACGCAGGTGTTCTATGGGTGAAGCTGCTGGCGGATGTACGCAGGTGTTCTATGGGTGAAGCTGCGGACTTTTCATGAAATCTATTTAGCTGCCCCTGTTTATTATTGTTGTGTTCTGGGTTTTGAAGTGATGTCTGGTATTATGTTCTGATAACAGCAGTGATTGATTGAATGATTATGATTAGCTTCAGTATTGATAGATGAATGGATCAGGTTCATAATGACTTATCCTTATATGATCTGGTGGACTAGATCTGGTTGATAACTCTCATTGTATATGTATTGATCTGGAGATTGGGTGATTCAGAAGGTTTTTTGATTATGAGCTTCATGTTGGATGAAATGTGGCCTTTCAGATTATGTGTTGTGCTTCAGTGTATCCAGTCTGAAAATTGATGAAACATGGTACCTGGAGGAGAGAAGATTGTAGGTCAGCACCTACGTACTAGTATCTAAGCTAGTACAAGAGCTAAAGGAAATCTTTGGAGCATTGTAGCAGGTAGCAGCCTGCGTACTAGTAAATGGATCGGCTAGTACAAGAGCAAAGGGGGTTGTAGCTCCCGTACTGGTATAAGACTGCACCAGTACAAAATATTGTAAAAAGGATTTTCTTATTAAGAAGAAGATTGAGATGACTTGCAGCAGGTGGTTTTCTCCCGCATTGGGTTTCCACCTTATATCATGGTGTTCATGTGTGTGCGTTATGTGTGATGATCTATTCTATGTTACTGCATCTGTTAACTGTTAATATGGTTGATAATGTTCTAATGCAATCATTGAAGATCAATTAACTTAATCATAAGAAGTTGTGGAAGTAGAATATATGAATCAGAGTTTGGAAATGAAAAAGTTTTATTGACTTGATGATATTGATTCACCCCCCCCCCCTCTCAGTATTATTTCCAACAGAAAGTATGATAATACATCTATTTGCCTTGATGGTTTCTTCCCATGATTATCTTTTGACATCTCACTAAATATTCCACAAGTAAAATTTCAAATCGATCTTCAAACTTGCATCAACAATTTCCAAGCGTTGAGATATGCTTCATATAAATTCACATGTTCATAGAAAATAGAATTGTACTTTGCAAAATAATTGTTGAGTCAACATTGAAAGAATATATATCAGAAATTGAATTTTGAGGCAAAATGGGATTTCACGAAAATTATTTAACAATGATAATGGGAAACTATTAAATTTTTAGACATAAAATATAATAATTCATTTGTATAACATTGAAACAACATCACTTATGCGATCAGAATAAAAAATGTCTCAAGACGGAGAACGAAATAGGTTTTTTCTCCTTCGCTTCTGCTCGAATGGCGCCGTCATGAGGATGGGGTTCCTTGCCACGACATGCAGGGATGGTGGCCAAGGTAAAAATTCCTTTTGAAGTGGACCGAGTAACGAATGGGGCAGTATTGTGCCATTTCAAGCAGATTTTACTCTATCTTTACCCCAACGAAAGACCAAGGAGCTTCTCGGTGATGGGGGTTTTGGTCCTACTACGAGAACACTTGTTTTTTCTCCCTGGATAGATTCCTAGATCATTAATGGTGCGGAGTTAGGGTTCTTGTTCTTGGTCCGCAATGTTTTTCTACAGAATGGGCATCTTGGGGTTGTTGCCTCTACTTCCCGCATGGGATTGTGGGCCTGGGTTGCTCTTGTTCCGGCAGTAGTTTTTGTTAAAGGCATATACAGGGCCATTTCTTGGTGGGTTTCTCTGGGCAGGAAAATTTGTCTCGGCTCAGCGGTGGTCAAGTCACAGGCTCCCTGCCTCCGATTCAAGAAAAGCTCCAAGAAAGGCACACCCAAAACAGTCTTTCCCTGCGGTTTCAAGGATGGTATTGGAACTAAGAGGCTAGTAAGTACCCCTGCTTTCAAATTTTCATAAATCCCCAGTTGTGACATCACTTATATTCTGGGTAAATAAAGCACACAGTGTGATGATTCTGAAACAATGCATCACACAAAAAATTGGATACCCTATGAAAAAACAAAATTTGCTATATATAGGTAGTATATTACAGGATAATCATCTCTTGCAAGATTATCATATCCTATCAGATTCCACAATAATCCTCAATCTAAGGCTCAAGGGAGGAGCAACGACACCCAATAAACCAAAAAATGGAAGTGGGGGAGAGGGAAGCAGCTCTGCAAAAGACACAAGAACAAAGCAGAAACCTTCAAATAGGAGACAATCATTCAAGAATATACTTCAAGGGAAAAAATCAGTCACAAAACCAACCAAACAGGCAGGGACTGCCCCAAACACATACATAGTGGATCAACTTAACCACACCCCAAAACTAAACTTAAATATGCTAGAAACAGATGAGTATTGCACCTCTTTTGAATCCCAAGCCATTATATGTCGTTTCAACTGCTTCTGGCCAAAACCAGTAGAACTTTTCCATTGGATTCTTACTAATTGGTCGATAGAGTGCGAAATACATATCTATTCTAAAGGATTTTTTATTGTCTCGTCGACAGAAAAAATGACTAATGTGGAACTAATTTCGACCTTTATAGGGCTTTAAATGATGAGTGTTCCTTCTAATCATGTGTTCTAATAGGTCCACCTCCATGATGCCCACATACCAACCCAAGACATAAGAAGGCACATCAAGGTAGGGAGTTATTGCCCACCAAGGGGAAGTCAGTAGCCACAAAACCAAGCACCATCAACATGTAGCTAAGAATACTTACCATGCCCATCCACCATCGAGGATCTAGGATACACTTTTACACTTCATCCCACATGGCCTTACAAGGCTATAAATTGCACACAATTAGGCTTATGAACGACATGGTATAAAGTTTAGGAGTACCCTTGCTTGAAGGGGTACATCGCTCACAAGCTCTAGTAAACTATCAATTTTCAATCTTAATCAATTGGAGTATTGAGTTAAAGATTTTTTTTGTTCAAGTTTCATCATAATATGTCAAATAGCATTTCCAAAACTTTAGGGTATTCTACAAGCATAGATCTATCTTAACCCATATCTATTAAGCATGGAGAAGAATCAAAAGTGCCCACATGTAAATTCTCGTTGCTTAAAAGATCCAAGATTAAGATGGATCTATGCTAGTTTTTTCCTTTTCTTACATCAACCTTATTATTTTTTTTACATTAGACTCGAACATCTAATTCTTGTTCCATTTTAATTTATTATAATTCCACATAGTATCTAACAAGCCTCTTGCCCTTGGGCTCTTGGTGCAGCCACTTTCAATCTTAATCAAGGGTTTGACAGGATTTTTGTGATGCGAGTTGCATCATAATACATTAAGTAGCATTACAAAAACCTTAAAATGTTCTTCTACTAGAATAGGTCCATCTTAACCCAATATCTATTAAGCACTAAGAGGAATAAAAAAACATGTGCAAACCTCTCCCTACTTAAACAATCCGAGGTTAAGATGGATCTAAGCTAATTTATTTTTTTTTTTAATTATTTTATTACATCAACCTTTTATTTTCATTTCGCATTAGACTTGAAAATCAATTTTTTTTTCCATCACGTCTTCCAACAAAGGTTGTAGAGTGAAACTCTCTTAAATCTTGGTCAAACAGAGTATTGAGTTCAAGGGCCTTTTTGCGGCTCAAGTTTCATAATTATGTGTCTTGGAATCACCAAAACTTCAAGATTTGTTTTCTATTATGAATGAATGATATGTCATCATGTAAGCCATCTATACTATAGTAGAAATATTCCAACATTCCTTTTGTTTAGATTGCAGTTTCAATTACAATCACTAAAGATATGTCCTTCCGATATCTAGAGTTACGTAAGAAGCGGCTTCATTCTTCATAGATTGTGTTTCCATCATCCACAATTCCAGGTGAAGTCACCAAAATTTCAAGATGTTTTTTCTATTATGAATGAATGATTTTTCATCATGTAAGCCATCTATACTATAGTAGACATATTCCAACATTGCTTTTGTTTGGATCGCAGTTTCAATTACAATCACCAAAGATATGTCCTTGTGATATCTAGAGTTATGTAAGAAGCCGCTTCATTCTTCATAGATATTAGTGTTTCCATCATCCACAATTATAGGTGAAGCATATGTGCATGTAGTAATTAGGGATAGAAAAATGTTAAAAATGATAGTATCAAAAAAAAGAAAAAGACAAGAAACTCACATCATTAAATGATGGTATCCCAACTTCCTGAGATTGGACACAAGTTGAAAGGTTATAAGAAAAAATAAGCATGTTCGAGATGTCAATATTGGGTTTCAAGGAATGGCAAGGATTTTTTTATTTTATTTTAGATCTTCTGATATAAAAACCACTGTGTTCTAGCCTTTGTTAAATGCTTGAACTTGGATTCTTCTGATATGTTTCTTGTGAATTTTAATGCATTTCTGGCCGTTACATGGTTGGCATTAGTTGTTTAGGACTTTCTAAGAAATATCATATATTCTTGTTGATTCAGAGAATATGTTACATATGTTGTATAGATTTTGATGTATTAAATATTTAAAGGATTCATTTTCTTTCAATTGTATTCAATATTTGTAACAGTTTAGAAGATTGTTGCTTTGACTGGAATTTACTTTGCATGTCTGTTATGGACATAAAGCTCAGAGCTGTAATGGTGTAGACTATAAGCACTTGGCGACGTCACCCATGCTACTAATCTTCACTACAATCTGTAATCTCACAATAAAATCCAATCCATTGGAACTCATAACGTAAGTTACTTAATTCCCTCAATTTCACCCGTTTAGCATTGCACAAACCCATTCATCTTAATAGCAATGAGCTACACAAGATGATTTATATTAGACTAAACGTAACAATCAATAAAATCACATGCAATTACTTAAGTAGACCATCCCACAGCAAAAGAGTTGACAACAGGAATGGGTTCTAGTAATCCTAATTTCCACTCTCTTCCTTTTTCTGACATATGTGCCTTAGGAAAGCACATGGAGTTCAATGCTTTAAAGAAAATTCCTAATTTCACCACTTCAATCGCAATATCATATTACAATTTTGTTGTAATATTTTATTCATTATCCATAGTACTGCAAACCATTTTGGTGACAAGATGATGCACACATCTAATCTATTTAAAACAGTGTAGTTAGCAACCCCCCGGCTGGAGCTTGGCCCCACTCTAAAGTGAAGTACAAGCGAGAACATTAACTTTAACCTACCCTACCATGAATCTATATGAGCGCATATGCGCACCTTGGAAAACCAATACATATACAGGGAAGAATGGAAACAAACTTGAAGAAAAACAAGGAATATGAAGCCAACTTACCCTGATTCAAAAGCCGTCTACACATGGGCAGGACCTACATAAAGTGGCCTAATTTCTGGCGCTCAACCAACAATTCTCAAGTACCGGTTGTTTTTGTTGCTGCTAGGCATGAGACATTCAGATCCAAGAAACCATGGATACCAAAACAAGAGAAGAATAAGTGGGTTGAAAATGCAAGAATATTACAGTCAAAATAGAAACTGTTGCTGCTAGCACCGAAAATAGCACTGCCAATATAGAAACTACTATTGTTCGCACCGAAACTAGAAAAATAGGATTTGTGAACTATGATCGAAAACCCTATTTCAAAACAATTTTATATAGGATGAATTCGTGAAAACAGGGATCCATATACACCATGAATCCATGAAAACAGGGAGCCACATACACGATCAATCTGGAATTCGTGAAAACAGGGGGCTGAATCCGTGAAAACAGGGAGCCGCCCTCCATTTGAAAACAAAGTAACCTCCACCCTCCATTTCAAAACAAATCTAACCTCCCAGGACTAAATTGACAATCACAAACCACTCCCAAACCAGGAAAACCAAACTGTAAATCAGAAATATGGTGATTTTAATCTCCCAAACTAGGGGCAGATATCAAAATTCGGCGATTTTAAGGGAATACAATTTCCCAAAACCAGCGAATCGAGCCAAATGAAGGTTCAATTAGTTTATCCGCCGATTTTTATTTTGGACTAAAATCAAAAAATTAATTATTTTTTAAATAAAATGGGGCTAACTATATGAAAAGGGTTTTTAATAAAAAATTCACCCTCTTAAAATGTAAAAACCCTCAAATTTCACCTTTGGGCTATAATTCACCCCTAAAATTTACCATGCTTGTTAGAAAAGAATGAACAGATGGCAAAGAACTTGCAAGCAACCAGGCATAAGGAAGAACAATCCACAAGATCTACAATGGAAAAGATGAGGAAAGAGATACTTGCTAAAGTATCAACTCTTGAGGCCACCATGCAAAAACTCTATGATGTATTTTTCACCGTGCATAAGGCAATTTTCCATCTATTTGGTTTCCAACAATGGAGTAGAAAGATTGTCCAAACTCTCAGAGGCATACATGCTTCTATCTCCCATGTGCAAGAATGGACAATGAGATACAAGGGAGCCCCTCTTCACTTGCCCAAGATGATGAAGCTACAGGCAGAGCTAGACAAAGCAAAGATCCGGATGCAGATCCAAAACTATGAGAAGCTTGCCCCATTCATCAGTAGCATATAGGCTTCATATGCATGGTTGTTTAAGAGTTTGGATGTCATGGTGAGAATGCACATGATCCCTTCAATCAGTTCCCTCACCATAGCTAAGGAGAAGACCCAAGTCTAACTAGATATCGACAGGTACATGGAGCAGCCAAGGCGATATGCCACCAACGATGAGTCAGAGCTGAGCACAGAAAACATGAAGAAGTACATTGCTGGTCTTGTCGTAGTCAAGACCATGTTGCACATGCTTCAGGATGAGTTGGACAAGGGTTCCAAGACAATATACTCAGAAACTATGGAGGCAAGAGTCCGCTACCAGAAAGACACTATCAAGGAGTATGGGGACACCATAGCACACTACCAAACTTGGTATCAGTATGTCAATGAGAGTCATCAAGTGGATGTTGTTGAATTTGTCTTTCCCCAAACTTCTGAATCATAGTGTTTTGTCTTGTTAGGTTGTCTCTAACCTATTTTGTCTCACATGGGTACATGTGAAAAATGTATATTATTTGTAAATTTGTTGTAAGTGAAATTCCAAGTGTCATTAGTGGAATGTGACCAGTCACTATGTAATGTAATGAGTTATTTGTAACTAATTTGACTAGTCATGAGGGTATTCAAAGAGTCAAAGGGAAATTTCAAGGGTCATCCCACCCTTTTTTATAAATAGAACCTCATAACTCATAGAACGGGCTTTTGGGAGCCAAACGTTTGGCTAGGCTTAGGCTTAGAGAAGGCTTGGGAGTATTGTGATGAGCCTTGGCTTCTCCACAACGTAGAGTGTAATACTTCTTTGGAGGAGTAGGTGTTCTTGATTGTAATGTTCCACTATTGGGGATAGTGGTTGTCAATGGTGTATATATGGATGTAACTTTCACTTAGAATAATAATAATTGAGCCAACACGTTTTCATGTGTATGTTGTTATTGTAGTTGGACTATTCTAGTTGCTTTAGCAATGTATGTTGTTTAAGTTACGAATTTGCTTATGAACTACTTCGTATGCAACTGTTTGAATATAGTTTAAGGCAATGTTGTTGGATTAACTTGTCACTTTGTTTTGTGGACTATTCCTCATTTCAGCTTGTGATGTCATTCTGCTCGTGTGTTCCTTTCAGGCCACGTACTATTACAGGATTCTAAGGGGAACGCTTCCTTTCCCCTCTGTGTGTTAGAAACCCCCATGCATCTCACTTGACTTGCTGCAAGGTCACACACTTGCTTCTGACCAAAGTCAACATACTTATCTCTGTGCACTACCACAGTCAAGGCACTACATCACCACCCACTACTGGGACTCCTACTCCAAATGATCTGAGATCTAGTTGGGACTTCTTACCGGCGATACCCCCTTGAATGTTGGCGGGTCCAACACAGTCAACACAATCATACACCCAAACTTCCACAAAAATTTCCATTTATGATCCAGGTTGTTGTTCGAAGTAAGACCATTCATCAGACAATTACGGATAAAGGTACTTCGACCTTTATCATGTCAGTTTCTTGTTGGAAGGCTATTATTATCCTCAACTCAATCATTCACACACTACTCTCAAAGCCTTTGATGGAAGAGGTTTCAAACCTTACAGAATTTTGAATACATTGCAAGTAGAATTAGCTAGAAAAATAATTTTGGTAAAAGTTGAAGTTATCGATGGACCATTGGATCATAACCTTTTATTGGCCCACACATGGATTTATGCCATGGTCATTGCTGTTTTGAACTGTTTTATGATGTTCACTTTCCCTCACCAGGGGGGATTGTGGCCATTAATCAACTTAAATTTGTTTCCAATAATTCTCAGAATACTGTTGGTGTCCCAAATTGCTCTATTTTTACCCCATTTCCATAAACTTTAACCCCTGTTTTATCTCTACTTAACCCTCTCATTCCTGCACTAGTCCAAGATAATCATTTATTCCTACATATGCTTCATATTTCATAATTAAGATTTATTAAGTGCTTTATTAATTACTTTACATAGATTTCATGCCTGTTAGTATCTCTTGTAACTTATGTTTAACTTTCCTAAAAGTAATTGAAGAACTAAGTGTTAATTATGAGTTAGCATGATCAGTGCAGGCAGATTCCTGCACCGCCAACGATGTTGCTCCAAGATCTTCATGATAGTTTGAATCCTTCCACGCAGGCATTTTGATCCATGACTCCTAGTTCGGTTGCAGACTAACTGAGGTTGGATATTGGTAGTGTATAGTCAGGGATACTTGCCAAGGATGGTCTACAGCCAACGAAGTTCACATTCCATTATAACTATTAGCCAGTTTTGTAATATTGGTTGTTAGTCCATTTGACCAAAAGACTTGAATAAGGAAATGACTGTAATTAGCAGAATTTTGCTAAGGCCGAAAGACTATATATAATGTAGACTGTAGGTAGAACTAGGGGAGTGATCTCTAAGTTGTAATTTCATTCACTATGTAATTTTGTATCGCCCTTAGCTCTCAGCTGGAATTGCACCATCATGTATATTTTCTGATCAAGTTAATACAAGGAAAACGCCATGTTATCTACATGATGTGTCTAATTTTCATTTTATGCGTGCTTAAGTGCTGAATCGTTTCATTTCCTAAACGAGAAATGAGCTAGTTGCCTAGGGCCCAGCCAACCCAGCTCGTTTACCCTTGTGCTTTCACTATATAAAAGGTCTGTGTGAACATTTATTCATTTGCAGTTGTGTGGTTTGAATGGTTCTTATATTTATTTCAGAAGTTTTGAGTTAAATTCATTTTGTAGTTAAGTGTGAATGGATCCGTAGTTTGGAAGTTTGATTGAGCTTATTTCTTTCTTGCAATTTCTTTCCTATAATTCCTTCCCTGCAATTATTGTCTTGGTTTTCTTCCGCTCAATTCGTGCAGGAATATTCTTCCTGTACCAGTGCATGTAGTTTCTTGGCCTCCGATTTATTCATTTACTTCACAGAAAATGTTACATTTCTTTTCCTGCTTATCATTTCAGTTATTCCTGCAAGCAAAAGTATTGTTAATTCCAGTAATCATCCTTAACATTAAGAGTACACTATTGAAGAATCTGAGAATGTCCATATGAATTAAGAAGGGACGTTATTACAAACACTTTACACTTGCAATTTATGACTTAATAAAAGGAACATAAACATTACAAACGAATTGCTGAAGTTAGCTGATGTATGCAAATTACTTTGACTGCTCCTTTGATTATTCTAAATTGTTTTCACTTTATGAAGCTGACTTTCATTACAAGGTTCAGTTAATTCAAGCATTTCTTCCTAGATATAATTTATCTTAGAATTCAGTTTGCAATTGCAATTCCTTTCAATATGTCTTTTAATTCTTTCGAAAGTAAATTGGAAACTTTGGTGAAGGAAGCTCTGTCTCGGTGCAAGAGTTGGTCTCTTGTCACAGGAACAAATTGATCTAAGCCTTGAGGCTTATAGCACCTCCACAAAAACATAAATTTTCAGTAAAAGAAGGTAAAATATACTTTTGCACAGAAGTATTGTACCTGCACTAGTGCAAGCAGATTTCAATAGTACAAGAACAGGTTGTTTGTGTAGAAGGAAAATCAATTGGGAAACATATCTTTGCAAGGGCCCACTTTTCAAGTTGTTAGCCATCTATACTGAAGATAAACAAAGTATTTCATTTCAGCATTTAAGTTTGCTTCTAGTTGTGTGAAAGTTCCTTTACTTGATTTCCGTGCAAATTATTCTTTTACATTCCAGCACTAGGATTGCTTTGGTATCGATTGCCTTAAAGATTGTTTTATGTCTGATTCTGCAACATTTCCTTTAAGAAGTAGGATTAGGAATAGGAAAATTTCATACCACTTCTGGCATTACCTGTGCTTAGTCTCTAAGTTTACGAAACCCCCGTGTTGACAACTATGTGTTGAGGAGTTTGCTTAAGTGAAATTCTTGCACCCAGCATTTTGGCGTCGTTGTTGGGGAGGCAATTTGAATTGGTAAGAATTTTCCATTTTTCGCAATAGCGGTAAGTCTCCCTTTTTTTCCTTTTTTTTTTCTTTTTTTTTTTTTTTCTGCAATGTACTTCTATTGTTTGAAGGAATTATAGGTGCTAAGTTAATTTTTAAATTGCATCTTTTGTTTGAATTTTGTTTTCTCATTTTTTGAGATGAATGCCTAAAATAGGTAGGGGTCTGAAGCTCACTAGGGGCCAAAGAAAAACTGATAAATCTAAAACCAAATCTCATATTGGGCCTTCTTTTGCAAGCAGAAAGTCCAAACAAACTTAGACTCATCATGTAGGAACAATCCATTTGGGCTCCGGTAGCAATGGTTCAGGTGTGACACAACCCACAAAGGGGAAGAAGGGGACCATTAGTACCCATAGTCAGCCTTCTCAGCGTATTGAGAGTGGTTCGTGTGGAAAAACAACAATGGCAGATCAGGAATACCATGCAGAAGGATCAGGTAAATGAGGAACAATCTTCTTTTGGATTCCCAATTGTGGATCCTGATACACAAGTACAAATGAAAAATATTTCACCATCAGCTCTTCCTCATTTCTATGGTAAGGTACATGAAGACCCAGACTCTTTCTTATTTTAGTTTGATATTTAATGTAGAAGTTATGATTATTCCTCTGAAGCCCAGAAGTTAAAGTTGTTTCCTGCAACTCTCAAGGACACAACACTTTGCTGGTTCATGGGACTAGGAGGAAACACTGTATCTTCTTGGGAGCAAATGAAGAGAGTGTTCTTGTCAAAATATCAAGAATATTGTAAAACTAGAAATATTCAAGATGAAATCTTTACTATTGTGCAAAATGATGATGAGACTCTAGAGGACTACTTGGAGAGATTCCTGTATATATTCCAAAGGTCAAAGCACAAATTTGACCTAAGTACCATTAGAACCTTTGTTCTTACGTGGGCTTACTGAAGATGCTAGGAATAATTTAAATTTGTTAGGACAAGGGGATATTGCTCAAAAATATTTTGATCAAATCTGTGACTTGTGCAGGAAATTCTCAAGGAACCAATATAGATCCAGTAAAGGAATTCAGAATAGAAACAAGAAAACTGAATCTACTAATGCTATGATTATTGGATTAGAAAACAAAGTGGACAATATGAAAATTGAAATAATGAATAATGTTAATAAACAAATACACTCTTTGAAGTTTCAACAAAAACTTGTAGAGGAACAAGAGTCATTGTCTATTTTTTGTCCAAAATGTAGAAGAAAGCATATTTTAAGAGAATATCCTCTCGATATTAAAGAAACTAATAAGTGTGCAATTTGTGCAGAGAACCATGCCACAAAAAAATGTCCCTCCATTAACGTTTTGACGAAGCAAAGCATGGATCAACTTGGATTGGTCCATATTCATCCTACTCCCACTATGCTTGAACTAGTGGATAGATCTAAAATGAAGCAGAAAGGGGTGTTGGATGTTGTGGTTGGTTCCCTAGTCTCTTGGGAATATCCAACAAATTTCACAGTTCTTTAGCCAAAGAATCCTATAGGAGGACATCCCTTGATCTTGGGATGACCATGGATTGCTATGGTCGATGCTTATATCAGATGTCATTCTGGTGACATGTATATTTCCCATGGAGATTCCAGGAAGAAGGTCACCTTGTATCCACCTGCTAGACCCATTCAAGAGGTTTGAGACACTTTATGGTTAGACTACAATAGTGATGAAGAGACTCAGCCTGTTTCCTTGATACATCAGAATGCTAAGTTCTCGCAGGAGGGTGAGATTCAGGACTTCCTGAATAATCTAGATACCATGCCCAATTTTGAGTCATTGAGTCAAATTTTTAGTCTATATTTTCAGGAAAGATATGACTCTCTACCTCCCTCGCCACCATCTCTAGTGACACCTCTATGTACTCTTGAGCCTGATACTACTCTTGTTGAGATTATTCTAGGTAAATCCTTACATATCAGTTCAGACTTAAATCCTTCCCAGCAAGAGCAACTTGTGAATTTGTTGCGAATCCATCTTGATGCCTTTGCATGGGGCTATGAAGATATGAAAGGAATCCCTCCTAAAACTTGTACACACCATATCTATATTCAGGATGGAGCCTGACCTATCCAATAACCCCAAAGGCGAATGAACCCAACTCTAAGAGATGTTGTAAAGGAAGAATTTCAAAAACTCTTAGATGTTGATTTTATCTATCCTATTTCTGACAGCCATTGGGTCTCTCCATTGGTATTAGTCCTGAAAACATATGGGAGATGGCGCATTTGTATTGACTACATAGAATTGAACAAATCCACTCTCAAAGATTACTTCCCCCTTCCTTTCATCAATCAAGTACTCGATACCCTTGCTAGTAAGAAGTACTTTTCTTTTCTAAATGACTTTAGCGGGTATAACCAAATACAAATTGCACTCGAGGATCAAGAAAAAACCGATTTTACATTTCCATGGGGTATATTTGCTTACCGAGTTCTTCCCTTTGGGCTATGTAATGCCCCAACTACCTTTCAAAGGGCAGTCCTGGCTATTTTTGCTGACCTTGAGCGTGTAGAAATCTATATGGATGAATTTTCTGTGTTTGGTGATTCATTTCAGGAAGCCCTCAAGAATCTAGAAAAAGTGCTTCTTCGCTGCCAAGAAGCTCATCTCGCCTTGAGTGACAAAAAATGTAGATTAATGTGCAAGGTGGGGTAGCTGTTGGCCATCTTATTTTTGACAAAGGTATCCAAGTTGACCCTGCAAAAATAGAAATTATTTTGAGTCTCCCTATTACCAAAACTCAAAGGGAAGTGAGAGGTTTTCTAGGACATGCGGGCTACTATAGGAGATTCATTGATAATTTCTCAAGGATACCCACCCCCCTTTTCTGACTTTTGGCTAAAGATAGTGAGTTTTCTTGGTCCACAGCTTGCCAACAGTCCTTTGAGACATTGAAGGAAAAACTAGTCCAGGCACTAGTTTTGAGGGGACCAAACTAGTCCCTGCCATTTCATATTTCCTCTGATGCCTTAGATACTGCTATTGGCACAGATTTAGGACAAGAAGAAGACAAACAATATTATGCTATTTATTTCATTAGTAAAAACTTGTCACCCACTGAACTAAATTATACGGTTACTCAAAAAGAGTTTTTAGCTGTAATTTTTTCCATTAATAAATTCAAACATTTTATTACAAGATATGAAGTCTTTGTACATACTGACCATTCCGTAATAAGATATTTGATGAATAGACTATTAACTAGTGGTAGGGTGACTAGGTGGTTATTATTGTTACAAGAATTTAATATTACTATTGTTGATAGACCAGGAAAATCAAATGTAGTAGAAGATTATCTTTCAAGATTAAATAATCTTGGTGAAGCAATTCATGTTGATGATGATTTTCCTAACAAAGATATTTTGCTAGCTAACTATTTAGTCACTGGAAAATTACCACCTCACTTATTCGCTTGTGAAAAGCGGAATATCATACAGAAAAATGTTGTATATTCCTGGATTCAAGGAGACCTCTTTTACATCGGAGCAGATCTCATTATCTGTAGATGTGTAAGAGAGGAAGAAGTGTTTGATATTTTAAAATCTGCCCATGATGAACCTTGCGGGGGTCACTTCGCCGATAAGCGGGTTGCATACAAAGTGTTACGAGCTGGCTATTTTTGGCCTTCCTTGTTTAAGGATGCCAAACAATATGTCAAGCGATGTGATATCTTTAAGCAAGTTGGATAACCTAATAAAACCAATGAAATGCCCTTATTTCCTCAGGTTATTATTGAGCCTTTTTAAAATTGAGCCATTGATTTCATAGGACCAATAAATCCAACATCATTAAATAAAAAGCATATTTTGATTTGTACAGATTTCATTACAAAATGGGTAGAAGCTAAGGTTGTTTCTTTTGCTACTAAACGAGTTGTTGTTGATTTTCTTTTTACTGAAATCTTTACTAGATTTGGTGTGCCTGGAGAAATTGTTTCTAACAATGGATCGTAGTTTATTTCTAATCTGGTACAGGGTGTGATGGAGTAGTACAAAATACGGCACGGCAAATCTACACCATATCACCTGCAAGCAAATGGTCAGGTGGAGTCCACAAATAAGGTGATTGATTCCATCCTCACAAAGATAGTAAAGATCACAGAAAGGATTGGGCTGAAAAATTACTGGAAGCATTGTGGGCATTCCGAACCACTTGGAGAAACAGCACAGGACACACACCATATGAGATGGTGTACGGGAAACAAATCCTCTTTCCGATAGAATTCTAGATTAAGACTTTCAGGACTGCAATCCAATTGGGGCTAGATCTCTCTGAAGCACAGCAGCAGCGTCTTCTACAGTTGAATGAGTTAGATGAATTCCAAAGGGATGTTGTTCAGCAGAACATCTTGGTTCAACAACAACACAAGAAGTGGCATGACAAGTCCATTCAGAAAAAGAAATTCCAACTAGGTGATTGGGTACTCCTTTACGATTCTAGATTCAAATATTTTAAAGGGAAATTCCACACATGCTAGATAAGACCCTATGAGGTGGTCAAAGTGTTTGAAATGGGAGTGGTAGAAATCAAAGCTATTGATGGATGCAATTTTGTGTTCCTGGTAAATGGGCATAGATTGAAGATATATTTTTTGCCCCTTACTAAAGGATATTTTATGCAGCAAGTCCATCAACAATTTGAAAAGAAGTTGGTATGTGGTAACACCAGCCTGTTGAAGGTTTGATTCCTTCTTATCCTTATTGAAAAAATAATAAAAATGACAAAAATAAAAAGTATAAAAAAAAAGAAAAAAAAAACAATTATTGTAATTATGAAAACCAGTTGACTGACATGATTGCAGAAGGATCAACCTGAAAACCAGCATGCTGGCAAGAATATCAAAATTTTAATAAAAAGGGAATGTTACTTGATTTTTAGATATGTCGACTTCCACCATGAAGAAGCAAGTTCAAGAAACCGAGACCTTACCAAGTTTGGGGTAACTAGAATGGGAAATTTTTATCCAAGTAAACGCTTAATTCCTGTTGCAATTACTTTTCCCAGCACCAGTGCTGGCAGATTTTCAAGGTAAAAAAACTTTGTCTTTCTTCTATTTCCCGTTTCAAAAATTCCCATTATTTTCTTTTTCTAAAATCCCCAATGAATTACCTTCCTCTTTCTTCTAAGAAAACTACCCTACCTAATTTCGTAAAATCCCTCTTTTCCCCTGAATTTTTCCACATCTCGTTTCATTTATCCCCCTTGGTGATATTATTCCTGGAATCCCTGTTGTAATGTTCCTTCCCATTTTGAAAATTACCCCTTTCCCACTTCTTTATTCCCCCATAAATTGATTGCAGAATTTGATGCAGTCAATCTAGAAGGCATGCTCATGAAACACCAAAGGATGGCGAATAAAAATTTTCTTGTATATTGAGGAAAATTAAAAAAGAAAAAAAAATCCAGCTATAGAATTGTGTTCTATCAGAATTTTTGTTTTGGTAAAATCCCTGGTGCAAGATGTGCAATGCAAGAAGTCAGTGCAGGAACGTGGCCAACTGTGGAAGAAAGTGTAAAATAAATTTCACATAGTTGAGGAGCATATTATGAAGGATGTTTATGGAACTTTATTACCTTGCACATGAGCACTGATGGATCATAGCATTATATATTTTAATTAATACTTTGTTTTATCATTTACTAACTTAGGAAATTTTTTAAAGTGCAAGATATATTGGGTTCTGAAATCTAATTTTTTTAATGTGTACTAAAATATGTCATGATTAAATTATGAGGTAGACTGTGGGATAGTACTGATTGTCTAATAACCTGTATTCACCTCGCTTGAAACAATCACACACTACTTGTTCATTATTATCTTACCTCTTAACCCGATCATTATGACTGTTGCATCACCGCCACAAAAGCCTCCGCCACATCCAATCGTTATTGCTAAGTCGTAGTAGGCTGATACGTATCTGCATATGATTCGAGGAGATGTTTTCATCATAATCGGTTGGGTGGGACTGGAAACACAAAGGATGGATGAACCTCTGGCATAAAGCTCTTAGCAATCGTTTGTATCACTCACTGAAATCCTTTTGAGGTTCTGACCGAGAATTTTGAAGTGCAATTCGAACATGGCGCCCGTAAGGAATGAGTTGTCGTCCTTGAAGGAGATCAAGCTGACCGCAGAATACCAGAACAGTCTTGCACTATTGCAAGAATCTGGGTTCCTTCCATTTTTATAGAAGTTTGACGGTTTCGACATGGCTGTGGTACTGGAGTTCGCGAAGACTTTTGAAGGAGGTCGAGTCAAGGTTGGCTCATTAGAGTTTGAAGTCACGAAGGAGTCCATTGCGCAAGCTACAATCTTGCCAACTACAGGGGAGCAGTGGTTCAAAAAGGACTGGCTCGGGAAGAAATGATGGCATCGGTTTGTGGTTGACAAAAAGCTTAAAGCTGATTGGAAGAAGGGACTTCTGCAGAGTGCCATGATCGGGAAATGGTGAGGCCTCCTGTTCATATTGTAGAAATCTGTTACCTACGAGGGATGTTATACATTAGCATTTGTGTATCACCTTCGGCTGTTGCTACACTTTGAGTCGGGAAACATTATTAATTTCCCTTACTACCTGCTCAGAAGTCTCGAGAAAATGGCGAAGGTTGTGTAGAGTGGGAACACGAGCCAAGTCACAAATAAGATATATCATCATGGGCTTATCACAATCCTCGTCAAGAAAGTGATGGAAGAAAAGGGAGCGACCTAGGAAGCATTCCTGAAGGAGTTTCGAGTGAGGAGTGTAGGGAAGTCTGCTAGCATGAGTACAAGCAAGAAAAGGAAGGCAGAGACATCATCCCCTACCAAGAAAAAAGGTAAAATCATGCCAATGCAAGAAGAAAAGAAGTCTGTCGAAAACACTCCGCCCTCGGCAAAGAAAATAAAAATTAGAACCTCGATGAGGAAGAAGACTGTCTCTCCAGGGACGAATCAGTCAAGCTCTCTGATTGTGATTGATGAATCACCCCAAGTTTCGCCTAAATATCATAACCTTTTAGTGCTTGCAGATGCAGTGGCCTACACCATGGTAAACTAAGAGAACACGAAAGACGACATATCATTGTCTACCTTTGTTTGCAGATTAAGAAAGAGGAAGACAACACCGAGTGTAGGTGAAGTTCAAGCAGAGGGTCACGAGGATGATGAGGCACAACACATGGAGACCCTCGATAATTTCGATGAACAGGACATTGAAACCCTCAATCTTCTTGAGGAACAAGGTACTGAAGCCCCTTGTTGTTTTTGAGGAATAGGGTACTGAAACCCCTGCTGGTTTAAATGAACAAGGTACTGAATCCCCTGAATATTTGGAAGAATAAGGCATTAAAAACCCTGTGGACTTGAGTTTGCAAGGTACTGAAACCCTTGGCATGAAGGGTGTGGAGGGCACCAAAACCCTTGATGATAAGGAAACCCCAGGTGTAGAAACTATTGGCAATGTCATAATGCAAACGCTGGACGACCTTGATCTTGATAATGATGGGACTTGTTTGGAGTCCGTTGCAGAGAAGGTATTTACACCAGAAGATCTAAGCATGGAGCCCTCTACTCTCTACCTCAACAACTGAACAGTAGAATTGGAGTAGCAAGTTCATGACCTAAAGACTTTGAACCAAGTCATGAAGGAGAAAAACTGGCAAAAGCAAAGAGAGGTAGAGCTACTCGCAGCGGTCAAAAAGTAGAAACAGCAAGTAAAAGTATGGAAGTATCAGACTTCCAAATACTACAAACGCCTCAAGAAGGTGACTAATCAACTGAAAAGAGCCGAAGGTTTGTGTTCCATTATAACTATTATCCGATTTTGTAATATTGGTTGTTAGTCCGTTTGGTCAAAAGGCTCGAATAAGGAAATGACTGTAATTAGCATAATTTGGCTAAGGCTGAAAGACTGTATATAATGTAGACTATAGGTAGAACCAGGGGAGCGATCTCTAAGTTGTAATTTCATTCACTATGTAATTTTGTATTGCCCTCGGCTCTGGGTTGGACTCACACCATCATGTATATTTGTTGATCAAGTTAATACAAGGAACACACCATGTTATCTAAACATTGTGTCTAATTTGCATTTTATGCATGCTTTGGTGCTGAATCGTTTCATTTCCTAAACGGGAAATGAGCTGGTTGGCTAGGGCCCAGCCAACCCAGCTCATTTACCCTTATGCTTTCGCTATTTAAAAGGTCTATGTGAACATTTATTCATTTGCAGTTGCATGGTTTGAATGGTTTATATTTATTTCAGAAGCTCTGAGTTAAATTCATTTCGTAGTTAAGTGTGAACGGATCCGTAGTTTGGAAGTTTGATTGAACTTATTTCTTTCTTGCAATTTCTTTCCTACAATTCCTTCCCTGCAATTCTTCTCTTGGTTTTCTTCCACTCGAGTCGTGCAGGAAGATTCTTCCTGTACCAGTGCAGGTAGTTTCATGTACTCCGGTTTATTCATTTACTTCGCAGCAAATGTTACATTTCTTTTCCTACTTATCATTTCAATTATTCTTGCAAGCAAAAGTATTGTTAATTCCAGTAATCATCCTTAACATTAAGAGTACACTTCTGAAGAATTTGAGAATGTCCATATGAATTAAGAAGGGATGTTATTACAAACACTTTACACTTGCATTTTATGACTTAAGAAAAAGGAACAGAAACGTTAAAAGCGAATTGCCAAAGTTAGATGATGCATGCAAATTACTTTGATTGTTGCTTTGATTATTCCAAATTGTTTTCATTTTATGAAGTTGACTTTCATTACAAGGATCATTTAATTAAAGAATTTCTTTCCAGATATAATTTATCTCAGAATTTAGTTTGTAGTTGCAATTCCTTTTAACACGTCTTTTAATTCTTTCGAAAGTAAATTGGAAACTTTGGTGAAGGAAGCTCTGTCTTAGTGCAAGAGCTGGTATCTTTTCATAGGAGCAGAGTGCTCTAAGCCCTGAGGCTTAGAGCACCTCCACAAAAAAATAAATCTTCAGTAAAAGAAGGTAAAATATACTTTTACACAGAAGTACTGTACCTGCATTAGTGCAAGCAGATTGCAATAGTACAAGAACAGGTTGTTTGTGTAGAAGGAAAATCAGTTGGGAAACAGATCTCTGCAAGGGCCCACTTGTCAAGCTATTAGCCCTCTATACTAAAGATAAACATAGTATTTCATTTGATCATTAATATTGCTGCCAGTTGTGTGAAAGTTCCTTTACTTGATTTCCTTGCAAATTATTCTTTTACATTCCAGCACTAGGGTTTCTTTGGTGATGATTGCCTTTAAGATTGTTTTCTGTCTGATTCTGCAAAATTTCCTTTAAGAAGTAGGACTAGGAACAGGAAAATTTCATACCACTTCTGGCATTTCCTGTGCTTCATCTCTAAGTTTACGAAACCCTCGGGTCGAAAATTAAGTGTTGAGGAGTTTTCTTTAGTGCAATTCTTGACCCAACAACTACTAGAAGCATCCCTCTTGTGGGTGAATCCCCACAATATTATCAGCATGTCGGAGTAGGATTGCTTAAGGATTCCTCTTTGATGCGAAATTTTTCCCTTCCTCCTCATGACATTCCAAATCTAGTTGCCTTCATCAATATGATCTCTTTTTGTACTATTCCATCTGATCCTTGGATGGTGCCAGATACTTCTAATGTTGATAACTTTGGTGACCGCATGTCGCTCAGTCCTGTTGAGATTGGATATGAAGCTATCTATTTGGCTTGTTCGGCACATTTTTCTTTTCCCTCCTCGATATATTGGGTCGATCATTACCAATATTATGGTTCATCTTTTGATCATTTCTCTGATACATTCTCTACTAATGAAAGCATCATGGAAATCATGATGTCAAATGATACGTTGTGGGACGATAATCATCATTATTCCTCCTTACCTAAGGCATCTAATGATAGTCTTGGAGATATTTATTCACCTAAAATTGTTAAGATATCTATAGATTTCCTATCTATTCAAACGTCAATTCTAAGAAAAAATTATCGAATATTGAAGAGACTGTTCCTCTTGATATTTTGATTAAACCCAGAATTGTCAAAAGTGTACACATTAGTGCATCTTGTTCTCTTGATGAGGTCATTATCTATAAATCACTTTTTCAAGAATTCCAAGGCATTTTTTCCTTGACATATGAACAGATGCCAGGTATTGATCCAAATATCATTGTACATGAAATCAAAACATATCCAGATGCTAAGGAAGTTCAACAACACTTACGTTCAATTCATCCGAAGAAAGTTGTTGTGATTAAAGCAGAGGTTAAAAACTTCTACGTGCTAGGTTCATTTACCGAGTTCCTCTTATTGATTGGATCTTGAACATTGTTCCTGTAATCAAGAAAAAAGGCATGATTCATGTTTGTGTTTATTATCAAGATATCAACCGTGCTTTTCCTAAGGAAAATTATCTGACCCCATTTATCAACCAAATTGTTGATTATTGTGCTGGAAGCGAAGCTTTTTCATTTATGGATGGTTTTTCCGACTACAACCAAATCAACATACTCCCATCAAACCAACATAAAAATGCATTTATTTTTCCATGGGGAACGTTTTCCTATCATAAGAGCCCTTTCAGTTTGAAAACCTCAGGAGAAAATTTCCAGAGGGCTAGGAATTATGCCTTCCTTGATATTAAGCCCATTATACAACCTTATTTGGATGATTTACCTGCCCATTCAAAACATCATGAGAATCATTCGATGCATATCAACACTATTTTCTTACTTTGTTAACATTATAATATTAGGTTGAATCGATACAAATGTGTGTTTTGTGTCTAATCTGGTAGAATTTTCGACTATGTTATGTCAAAGCAAGGAATTTGTATTGATCCACTTAAAATGTAGGCGATCCTCGATTTGGTTATGCCTTCCTCACTTGGTCTGTTACAATGCCTCCGAGGGAAGTCCAAGTTTCTACAAATATTTGTTCCTAATTATGTTGAATTGACCAAAGGATTTACTTGATTATTGAAGAAAGGGGTTTCCTTCCATTGGGATGATACCACCCAAAAAGATTTTTATGCTTTGAAAGATGTTATGGTTTGAGCATCATTGTTGTATCCCTCCATTATCAACATGAATATTTCTCGTATATCACTACTTATGTTACTACACTACTATGGTATTGGTCTAATAAGATGACATATGGGATGAACATCCCATTTATTACTTGAGTCAAAATTTGAATGACACTGAATTCAAATATACTCACATTGAAAACTTAGCTTTGGGATTTGTCCAAGATGTCCAAAGTCTTCGCCACTATATTTTTCTTCGAAAGACTATGGTAGTTTCTAATTGCAACCCAATTACGTATATTTTTTCACAAAAATTGATGGGGGGAAAGCTCTAAATGGATTTTTATTCTTGAGGAGTTCAATTTGGAATTCATGAAGTCCAAATCTAAGAATTCCTTAGTCTTTGTGGAACTAATATATGACCTTCCCTCAAAATTTCATGATTATATTCCTAATGAGTCATTGTTCTGATTGATTCATATTATCCTTAGTATGGGGATATCATCATCTATCTCTAGACATATACTTTCTAGCTTAATACCTCTCACTCTGATCAATGACATATTCGATATTAGGCTAAAAATTACATCATAATTGGTGACACACTTTATCATCGTGGTATCGATACCATATTTAGATGGTTTCTCACTCATGAGGAGGTTGAGAAAGCTCTAAACGAATGCCATGTTGGAGCATGTGGTACACATATGCCTAGGTATGCCACTGCTCAAAAGATTTTGCACACTTGTTACTTTTGGCCTAATATGTTTCAAGATTGCATCATTGTTGTCCAGAAGTGTCACGCTTGCTATGTCTATGATCGTAAAACCCATGCTCGACCTATTTCTCTACATCCTGTTATCATCATTAGACCCTTTGCAAAATAGGGAATTCACTTTATGAGATGTAACCCTCACTCAATTGGGGGGCATGGCGACATCATTGTGGCAGTACATTATTTTACCAAGTGGGTCGAAGTGATGCCTACATATAATAACATCGATAGACCAACTGCTTTATTCCTTTTCAAGCATGTCATTGCTAGGTTTGGTGCACCACAAACCATTGTTATAGATCATGGGAAACATTTTCAAAATCACATGATGTTTGAGCTTACTTCCAAGTTGTGCCTTCAACATGGTAGCTCAAATCCCTATTACCTATAGGAAAATGGGAAAGTATAAGTTATTAACAAAGTTTTGAAAACAATGCCAGACTGCATGACAGGGATTCACAAAATGAATTGGCACCTCATACTTTATTTAGCTTTGTGGGCATATTGAACCTCTATCTGGATTGCAACTGAATTCACACCTTTTCAATTGGTGATGGTCTAGAGGAAATCCTTCCCATCGAATGTGAGATTCCATCTTTGATGCTTATCATTGAACTTCTCACCATAACGTCCGTAGAAGAAGAGCATCTCTAAATCTAATATGCTTAGATGAAACCTGACGCGATGTTATGATGACCAATGAGGCCCACAAGAAATGCATCAATACACAATATGACAAGAATGTTAAACTGCATGCCTTATCGTAAGTTGATCTATTCCTTCTATATGATCAAGAAGTCGATAAGTTAGGGGCTAGGAAGCTCAAGCCAATGTGGCTAGGTTGGTACATAGTTAAATGTGCTCTCACAAAAGGGGCTTAAAATCTCATTGATTTTGATGGAATCCCCTTGCCATAATCTAGAAATGGATTGTACCTCAAAAAATACTATGCTTGGATCATCTTTGCGTAGTCACTATGTACATACTTTATAGATGTGTTAGTGTGTTTGCAGGGTGTTTCCTTTGAAGTTTCCTACCGTCTTTTTTAATCTTGGGTTAATTTTGATTTGTATACGTTGGTGTTCCTTCAATTATATGTTGGTTATGATGATGGGGCTAGTCGTAGTACTCAAAATATTTCCTTCGCAATATGGGTTATTTATGCTCTGAATGGTGAGTTAGTGAGTTTGAAAGGGCATTGTATTAGTCTCTATATCAATAACATTGTTGAGTATACCGCAATGATCGAATTATTTTCTGATGCTATTTCATGTGGAATTTTCCATTTGATGGTCATAATTGATTCACAACTCACATTACTGCATCTGAACAATGTCTATTCAATACGAAGTCCAACTATGCTTCGCATGTTTTTGAGGGTTCACCTTCTAGAAAGACATTTTGATTACATTCAATATTAACATATTTCTAGAAGTCTAAACACATTAACTGATGCATTGGTGAATTACGTTTTAGACAGACATTTGTAGCATATGTAAAAATTTCAATTCGCATCACACATTGAACAAGAATAGAGTAAATAGGAAACATCCATAGATAACTATATATATAAAAGTTTTATTTTACAAAAACTATGTTCAAGGCACATATGGACAGACGGCCTATACTATCAAAATACATGTAGACAAAATATGGCTCTATGACCTCCTAGTAGACTAGTCCCGATGATGATCGTGATAGTAGAAAACTACGCGGGAAATCTTGCACAAGAGCTGACTGGTGTGCTCCGGTACTCCAATAGTTTATTTTTGTAAGTGCATGGGGATCTCTTTGACCCTGCTCTCCGGTATGCTATGGGTCAAACCCTCGACATGGTGCTTAAACTCAGAAAGATTCAGCCATGTTGAGATCCTGCATCTCCTCCTCTACCCCTACAATAGTTGCAACTCCTATTGGTGTGAGTTGTGACCATCCTCATCGTTGAAGATATGAAGATCCTACTGGGGGCACTGGTATGATATCTTCATATGAAATTAATATTTAGTATTTGATACATGAAAAACATTAAAAAAATTGTAAAATAGAAAAAATAAAAAAATATTCAAAATAACATTGGTTTACCTATACTACCCCATCGCTCACCTTCAAGTAAAAAGAGCTCTAGGTCTCCTCGGAAGTCAGCTCCAGCATAGGGATAATCCTTGATCATAATGATTTTCACCCACAACCATCATAGGAAAGTAGGTGTTAAACTCATCGAAGATGCACCTGCATGATGAAACATGAGATTTACCCATTGCCTCATCTATGGAACTCTAGGATCTAGAAGCCCAAGTTCAATATGTTGAAGTCGAAGTAGTGGAATCCTCTCTAAAGAAAATGATATCAGAATAGAGCCATATCTAAATTTCTTCATTCACTCATCTTTTTCCCTATTCAGTTGTTCCTTTAGATTTGCCAACACCCCCTCACTCTAGTTAAATACAGTCGGTTTTGTTCACTCGAACGCATACTGTATGTGGGACTTGTCGGCCAAATGTAAAGTGGCACTACCAGCCAACTGAACAATAATAAAAAGGATCATCCTAAGATTTAATCAAATCACATCCTTAATCTATATTTTCCCATCATTTGTTGGATGAGAATGAGGTCTACAATGTGCATCTATATAATCTTTGACAGTTTCACTGCCTCTTCTCATCTCAGACAATGAGACACGAAGTCACTCTTCGAGATATACCTGTCAGAAAATAAATGTCCTCAACCTCTATCCTAAGAGCATGTGCTCTAAATAAAGCATTGTCCTTGAATATCCCATGCCCTAACCAGATATTCCAGTAACTCAAGCTAAGATCTCATCCTTGGAAGCCAGAAAAAAACTTGAGTCCATAATTCCTTAAGGTTTGTATAGTTATTGGGTCATTGGAAGCTTTAAATATTGGGACTCATGTTCTCTTTCTCTCCATGTTAGAACCATTCTCTCCCCATAGACACCTACAATACAATGAGAGAGGCACTTAGAAAGAATAGTATGCAAAAATTTGAGAGAAATTCAAGTGAAAATCAAAAATCCATTTTTTGAACTGCACCTAGTGCACTTTATTTTAAGAGGGCAAAGTGCTCTAGCATATCTCCCCTTCCTACTAGGGTGTGATGAAGCACTCTTCCTAGTGTTAACTAAGAAATTCTAGTGCACTTTTCAATACAGCTGGGGTGAGTTGGACTTAGGACACAAATCTAAGACCCTAAATCACTGAAAACTCCGAAAATTTTTATGAAACCAAAAGTATAAACCATGAAAAGAAAGAGAAATGATAGAGCTTCTACCTAGAACTAACAGAACTCAAAATGGTCCACTGGTTTGGTTGTAATCACTTGTTGAAGATCAAGGGTAAAAATCACCCAGAGGTTACTCACAAGAGGTAAGAATGAAAATGGTAAAATTAAATTTACTTTTTGTCTATTTATGGTCAATTTCATTATTATTTTGACCTAATTTTACCATATTACATGAATTTTTAACATTTTGATCATGTTTTGAGCTAGTTTACAACTATTTAAAGGAAATTTTTATCAATTTAAATTCAATACATGTCATTTTGATGAAATATCATACTTTAATCACCTTTTCAGGCTATGTAAACTCACGAAAAAGGAACCCCTAGAATCCTCTTTCAGCTCTTCTCAGAGTCTCTAAACATTAAAATATTGACAATCGCTTGTCTTTTTTAACTTGTTAAAGTAAATGAAAAGACGTATACTCAGTATAATTTTAACCCTTTTCCGGAATGGGATAGCTTATTTACAAAAGAAGGAATAATTTAGTTGAACACGACTAAAAGGTTCTCTTGAGAATCGTTTTCTTCCTTTTCAGACTCAAGGGGCTATATTTACAAAAAATAACCTTTGGAGTTTTATTTTTCGCCTCTTTTTCAAACTCTCTAAACATGAAAAAGAAGTCGAGTTACACCTTCCCTAGACTCGTAAAATGATCAAACAGTGTTGGACTCGTCGAACATGACGGGGCAAAACCTCTTCTTCTTAGGGTTCGTTAAATATACTCAAAAGGATTCATCCAAAGGGTGAACTTATAGATCAAGCATATATATCCTCCTCAATCTTGTCAAAAATATAGAGGTATTGACCATAAATCATTGGGGAAATTGGGAAAGTAGGGTACTTAACCTATTAATGGCAACGAGCCACTTGTGAACATGACACTCTTTCACTTAATCTTCATGACTGTTGGGTTGGGAAATCTTCTTGCCTCTTTGGTTAATCGCACCATATAAAAAGGCTCCATAATCGGTTTTGAGTCAATGTTGCCAACTCCATACAGTGTCGCTGATATGTTTAAGAGAAGTCCTTCTGTTAACATATACTACAATACTAAGCCTTCATTCATGTACATCATTCTTGAACCAACTCTGATTCAACATCATTATGTCTCAAATCTTGATACCTGTTACATGTCATTGATGGGGGATACATCAGGCCCTCTTGCGATGGTTCACTTCTTGTCAGCATCATCTCCTTATCAAGGAATTTGACCTAGAAACTCTCTTTGGTACCTTGGAGCTTGCATGCATCAATTGAAAGTTTCCTCACTCTTGGCAACAAGTCCTCATCATTGGCCTTTGACCAAAATATTTTATGCATTGTTCGACTTCAACTCTTCCATTCACACTACATAAATTGTACCATAGTACCTTGAGAGCCATTATCATTATCGATGGTTTCACTCATGTTTGTTAAGGACTTACATCATTGGCTAGTAATCAGATGGTGTCTACCATGTTCGGCTCTAGCTCATTTATTGACATGGTTAGACTCGTACTATTGAGTGAAAAGATAGAAGACCCTGGATCTAGTTTCATCCATCCAGGATGTGATTTGAGGACTTTCATACAAGATTACAAATTATGATGGCTATGATAATCCAAACAGTCATCAAAGCATGGGTTCACACTTTGTCTTTAGTGGATGATACTTTTTTTATCATTGTACATGTAATATTGGCTTATATGCTGAGCATGGGTATGCCTCCCTTAGCAATGATATCATGATGATAATATGTATTGTAATAGATGATTATATTGACCAATTTGTTCTTGATCTGAACTTGTTACATGGTAAATCACTTATTTCTCAGCCACTGCTTCTGAATTTATACTTTAGGTGGCAATCTGTTACAAGCCATTTTGTCACATCATCCCAAAAGGCCGGAAAACCGAATCAATCAACATCCTTGAACACTTTTTCATAATCCCCTTACAAAGCCCTAAGTGCCATTTCTCCAAAAAGTATGATTTTCAGGGTCTATCTGCTCAAAAACCATATTTTTAGGCCGAGAGCATCCTATGTCCTTGTCCACCAACATTGGGTGCAATCTGTACACCTGAGCATCAAAGTTGACCAGTGCATGTTGCTCTATTTTGTAGGTGTGTTGATTCTAGAAATTAGGTTAAATTTAAAAATCTTTCTAATTCTTCTCCTTCCAGAAGCTTCTAAGGTGGTTTTAACTATTTACCATGGATATAGATCTCAAATTCCTATGTGATCCTACTCTAGTGGTATTATCTCTTATACCTTGAGCTTATCCTCCCTCATAAGTGGATCTCAAGCCTAGATTGGTAAATCCTAAACTACCATTTTCACCCTATAAATTTACAACGTCCCATGGAGTCTAGGTTGGATTTTGGAGATTGCTAGTTACCTCATGCTACTACATTGAGCTTAAGGAATCATCATCCATTTGCATTAGGGTTGAGTGTGAAGATTTTCTTTCTGACAAGGAAGGACAAGTCAAGTGGGGAGACACATCTACAAATTCAGCTTCTATATATGGTTGTATCTCTCTCCATTATTTATTAATACAAAAAACGTCATGTTTTCCTATACTTGTGTTATGCTTATGTTCTTGAATTTTAATGCCATGTTGACTCATTTAATAGAGATATTGGATTATACTATGTGGATATTGTGGCTCCTTTGCTTGTTTTAGTCATTGTTGCAGGTTCCATTTATAGTGTGTGGAGATAGGATTGGAGCTTACAAGAAAAGTGGAGAGAATGACTTGCTACTAATTGGTTGAAGGGAAAGTACCCCTAGAGTCCTTTGGGCTGAGACTCTACCAGACTGAAAATTGCTTATACAAAGAAACACACACACACAGCCATCTTTTTTACTTTTAAGCAAATTCTAATGTTTAGGGTACATACCTAAGGTCCTACGTCCGAGAAGACCGTTAGGGTGCAAACCCTTCTTGGAGTTCCCTTCTTCTTTCTCTGACCTGCAAGACAAACAAATCAAAGAACACAACAGTACATGTATAGAAGTTTATGTATAAATCATCTTCATGCTATAAAGTTAGTTATAAATAATCTTTAAGTAACTACTTTCATAAGAATTCACCACAAGAATCTCATAAGCATAAAGAAAGATTATTCGGGAACAAAGACGTGTTTCTTTATATATAAAGGCAAATAAAGTACATATATCGGAAAGATATCACCTGAACACCTTCAGCAGGCTCCAAGCAAGCTTCCTCCCGGATTCGTTCCAGCCTCCAGCCTTCAACAAGAGCTCCTTCCAAGTCTTACTCAATGATGATGTCAAGAATGAATGATCACCAATACACATGGAAACAAGGGTTTCCTATGCAAAATGGGGGAAGTGCAGGATGCACCAAGGACTTCAGACCTGGTCTAAGGGAAAAATCTCAGCATAATAATCTTGCTCTCCTTTCTCTCTCCCCTTGGCCTTCCCTTTGATGTCTTTTTATACCCTCTCCAAAGTAGTTTTTTAGTTAGGAGTTGGTTGGGAACAGTTGGGCCACGGGCACTAACAGGTGATCCAGCAGGTAAACCCGCGATCACCGCCCGAAAAAGAGGAAATTATATTTTTTTTAAGTGTTTTAATAGATACACGCGGGTTGGGTATGACAGACCCGCGTGTACACGCGTTCAACACAGGGCAAAGTCGCGTACAGGGAATAAAACACTGTTTTTTAAATTTTTGGACCAGGTCTGGAAGGAGGGGTTGCCCTAGGCCATAAGTGCAGCATCACAAACCATAAGAGTGAGATTTGGAGCTATAACACTAATTCCAGGTAGGTCTCTTTTCTGTATTTCAATATCTCTAAGGAAAATATTTATTCTTTTTGTCCTTTGTTCTAGATTAGGCCACCAGATCTAGGGATTTCATTTTTGTCTATAGAAGTGAAAATTCCATATAACACATTTCTCCCTCCTATCCTATCACATATATAAACTTATTTTCACTCTTTTCTGATCATTCAACTTTGCTTAGCCCCTGAGGATAGTTAGTATCTATCCGAAATGTTGGACATCAACCTTGTACCATATACATAGTAAAGATCTCTAGAAATAACATTCTACAATAATTTCTAGTGTTTGGAAAAATGCTTAAATGATAGTTGTTTTATTGGAACTTTATTTTAGAATTAGAGGTCAAAAGCATAACGGTGAAGCCAAGGATGCATGGAAAGTGTTTGTTATAACATCTTCATGTCAAAGTGTTTGACAAAAGCCATATATGATATTTTTTGTTATAAACCTTGGTAGACCCTTTTCTTATGGGCCTCATTCGTCGTGGCGGCATCTCGACGCTGCTCATCGAGATGTTCCAGATGAACTAGGCGCTCCTCGAGACTCGAAGTCTCAGGAAGAAGCTCAACAGCCAATTTCAGAGATGGAATTTCACATTCGACCGGAAAGATAGATTCCACCCCGTAAACTAACTGAAAAGGAGTAAAACCAGTAGCCGTTTTAACGGAGGTTCGGTATGCCCAAAGAGCCGGATACAACATAATGTGCCAATTGGACCGATTTTTATCGATTGTCCGTTGGAGTATCGTCTTAAGAGTTTTATTGACCGCCTCGACCTGTCCATTGGCCTGAGGATAGTAAGGAGACGAATGCTCTTGACGGAAACCTAATTTAAAAGCCAATTCGGACATTAGCTGATTTTGGAAATGACTGCCATGGTCAGTGACAATCTCTCTTGGGATACCGAATCTTGAGATAACTTGATTGAAAAGAAACAAAGTTGCCGTGTCACTGTCGTTCTTATAAGTAGGCATGGCTTCAGCCCACTTCGTGAAGTAGTCTACAGCCACGATAATGTACTTGTGATTTGCCGCTGAAGGCGGATTACAAGTCGTAAAATCAATACCCCACTTAGTAAAGGGACCGACGGTGACAACGGGAAAAAGGGGAGCTGGATGTGCGCGCATCTTGCAAGTAAAAATTTGACACGGGTGACAGCGTTTTACCGCTTCCACACAGTCCTTAAAGAGTGAAGGCCAAAAGTAGCCGGCACGTAAGATGCGCTGGGCTGTAGCAAGCCCGGATAGATGACCACCACAAGCTCCACTGTGGCAATCATTAAGAACAGACTCTGCTTCCTCTAAGGTTAAACAACGTCGAAGAATTGAATCAACCCCTCGACGGTATAAAGTGTCACCAATGATAACATAGTTTTTAGCCAGGTGACGTAACTTGCGACGTTCATCCTTGGAGGAAGTAGAGGGAAACTTCGAAGTCTGGAGATAAACAATGATATCTCCATACCAAGGGTCTTGTGAAGAGATGAGGAATATATGTTCGTCGGGTAAACTTTCCTCATAAACAACATCCTCTCCACAAGGAAGCTCAGAAATTAGCTCCGCGAAGACCATAGATTTCTTAGACTTGGCGGACAAGAACTCGAGGTCGAATTCTTGTAAAATGACTATCCATCTATTATATTTGCCCCCAATCACTCGCCTACTGAGGACAAATTGGAATGGATTGACCGCCGCTAAGACAAAAGTTTTGCGTAGCAAAATGTAATGACGGAGCCTCTGGACAGCATGAACTGCTGCCAAGGCCAACTTCTCAACAGGAGAATAGCGGAGTTCAGGGCCTATCAAGCCTCGGCTCAAATAATAAATCACGTGCTCGACAAGAGCATCGTCTTCCTGAACTAGAACCATACCAATGGTAGATTCTGCTGCAGCGAGATATAAAAGGAAGTCTCTACCGTAATCCGGTGGACTCAAAAGCGGGGCAGAGACTAATGCCTTTTTCAAAGCATCAAACGACCGCTGCGCAAAGTCGTCCCACAGGAATGGAACTCCTTTCCGTAGCAAATGCATGAACCCTTTAGTGATCTCGGCATAGTTTGCTATAAACCTTCTTAAGAAATTGGCCTTCCCTTGAAGACTTTGAAGTTGACGAATTGAAGATGGGGGAGGCAACTGAACTATTGCCTCAACCTTGAAGGGATCAACCCGAATCCCTTCATTGGAAACTATAAACCCTAACAACCGACCTGATGTAACCGCGAAAACGCACTTATTAGGATTCAACCGGATTTTGTAAAAACGACATCGCTCAAAGACTAATCGAAGATGACTAGGATGATCAGTTCTCTTTCGAGAACGAGCAGCGAGATCATCTAAGTATGCCTCGATGATATGTTTGATGTCGTGGAAAGCGTAAGACATGGCCCGCTGAAAGGTGGCTCCAGCATTTTTAAGACCGAAGGGCATCTTTCGATATGCAAAGGTACCCCAGGGACATATGAAGGCGGTCTTATGCTGATCCTCAGGACGAATAGAGATTTGATTATAACCTGAGAAACCATCCATAAAGGAGAAAATCGCATTACCCGCACACTCGTCAATAATTTGATCAATAAATGGCGTGGGGTAATTGTCTTTTGGACAAGCCTTGTTTAAGTCCCTAAAATCGATGCATACGCGGATTGTTCCTTGCTTTTTGTCCACAGGGACTGGATTCGAAACCCAATCCGTAAGAGGAACAGGGTATATAAAACTCGCCCTTAGCAGCTTCTCAACCTCAGCTTTGATAGCCGCTGCTTTCCTAGGGTTAACCAGCCGAAGCCTTTGACGAATCGGTTTTGCGTTTTCGTACGTCTTGATCTCATGTTGGACTATAGAAGGATCAATGCCGGGCATTTCCTCATAAGACCAAGCAAATACATCACGATATTCCTTGAATAGGTCGGTGTAAATTTGAATTTCTTCAGGGGAACACTCACTTCCGATGAAGATATTCTCGATGATGTTAGGATTTTTAGAGATGTTTATAGGTATCGTTTTTGAGATTACCGACATATTACCTTCAGCACGTGTGTGTGTTGGAGCCAAAGGGTTCGATACCGTACAAACATCACTACCAACGAGCTCGGAGAATCTAGATTCTACTTCCTGCAATGGAGGAAGAAAATATGAGCGATGGTGTAAGTCTTCCCAAGGTCGATCTATACCCATCATAATTTCGAGGATTGCTTCTTCAGAAGGTAGAACCGAATCTAAGCAGTCCAAGGCAGAGTTAGAATCAAAGCTCCAAGCGGGGGCCACATGACCATCTAGCTCCTCTTCGGAAAAGGGAGTAGAATGGTTATCTGCAGAGTCTACGATAGCCTGATATCTAAGCTCAGCTGCAGATATAGGAAACGCCATTCCATTAACTTGCCCTTCAACTAATGTGGTCGTAGGTGAAGGCAAGGTCCAAGGGTCGGAAAAATGATGAGTTCGGAAGAACCCCTCTCGAGAAGATTCCTTGGATGATGAAATAGCATTGATTCTTGCAAAAGGAGAGGGAAGATCAAACGTACCCATCAATGAGGAATACATCCCTACTCCTAAATTCTCAGTCGGCGGGCGAGGGTTATCCACCAAAGGAACAGTAGAGTCGGAGGTTGCTTGAGGATCGATTGGAGCATAGTCCAATTGATCAACCTTAACGATTTTCCCCTCATGAGGAAAGCAAATGACACGAAACAAAGTCGAAACAACGGCTTCCATCTCGTACACCCAGTTCCTTCCTAATAGGAGATTATAGTCTAGGTTAGCATCTACGACTTCAACTTCGATATTAACGACCTTCCCTCCAACACATATAGGAAAGGCCGGGATAATCCCATGCGGCTTGTGAGAATGGCCATCAAATGCAGTTAAGACGGTTGGTGAAGGAACAGCCGAAGGTGAACCGATAGCCTTCCAACAAGACATGGACATGACGCATGTGGAAGCTCCTTCATCTATAACGGTGCGAAAAATATTGATTTTCCGGTATGTTGACTTTACTTGAAAAGCCATATGATGAGGGAGTCTCTTTTTGACATTTGACATGTCAAAAGAGAGCACTAGAGAGTTAGCTGAATCGACTGCTCCAATGGCGGAGAGTAAAGCACTTCTCTGAGACGGACACGACTGGAGAACTTCCAAAGCGGACATAGCACATGGGCTTTGAGCCAAATCCTCCACAATGGAGTAATTTTGAGCAGCTCTAGCATTGGGGTTAATTGTCGCGCGTTTGGCGGAACCTTTCGGTATCCTAGGTACAGTCTCAACAGGAGGTCGCTCAATATGAAGGTCATTACTTCCAGGAACCGTTTTATCCTTAGATGTTTCGGCTTCACCATAATCACGTGACCGAGTAGTCACGTTAACGTTTGAACCCATCATAAAAACATTTGATGCTTTTTCCCCTTCCTGGTTGCCCCCTGAGGAGGTCCCAGGATTCGAATTCGCGCCAGCAAGAAGTTGCTGCCCTTGGGGAAACGGGTTAGTCAACACAGCTTGCGAACTAGAAGTCCCTTGCTGTGCTAACAAGCGCTGAGCGTCTTCGATTTTAGGGCAAAGATGAGTTAGATGGTCTCCACTGCATAAATTGCAAGGAAACTTGACTTTCTTTCTCGACTCACCCTTACCACCACCAGCGTTGTTGCCGGATTTATTTGCATCGGGCTTCCCATCCGAGTTCTTCTTTTTACCACGTCCTTTCTTTTTCCCATCGGAATTTTGATTTCCTTTGGGGTTATTGGATTGGACGGCGTTAATGGAAGAATTTTGGGAAGCAGGAGGATTAGACATTGTGACTTGGTTGTTAGGAGCAGTTTGTAATGACAACTGCTGCAATTGATTCAGCAAGTTCACTGTAGTTGAGTCTACAGATCCCACGATACCATCCGCATGCGGACCTGGCTTTGGCTTAGCTAAATCAACCTTAGATCCAGGAGCATCTGGCAAGTACTTTTGGAGGATCCCAGACTGAGAGTAGATCAGTTCTAACTGCTGGGCCCTGAAAATGGCTTGCTCCTCAGAATAGACCCCAGACATGGAGACATCCTTGGAGATCTCAGGTTGCAAAGACTTCAAAAACCACTCTAGACGGTACTCCGGAGGGATTTCGGCTTTAATGAGCCTTTTTCTCCGTCTCCATTCCTGTATGTGATCAGAAATGTGGGTTGCCTTATCCTGACGAAAGGTAGCCAGAAGTTCAGTTCCGGCATCATAGCGGACAGGCAACTGAAAGTGATTCAAGAAGATATTAGCTAAGTCTGCGAACGATGTAAAGCTGCCCCCTGGCAACTCTATGTACCATTTAGCCGCATTACCAGTCAAGGTGCGCTGAAAAAGTCTCAACCTAACCGAATCTTCGATGAGGGAGTTAGATGAGCACCACAAATGGAATGTGGTTACATGATCGCCCGGATCTTCACCACTCTTCCCTTCGAATTTTGGGATGTCCGAAGGGAGTTTGGTTGGGACCGGAGGCCAGGCTGGATTGTATCTGATAGGGTCGTTCGTTAGCTTAGTGAGATCTGGCAAGTTTAACGTTGCCAGAAATGGAAGCCTAGGAGGACCTAGGGGATTCCACCCAGACTGGGCAGAACTCCCCAAGTTCTGAAAAGATTGTCCTGGGATTTGAGAGGCACCAGGCTGCCCCAAGTGACCAGTAGAACCAGCTGAACCAAAGGGCAAGCCTTGTGGTCCAGCAAAATTCGGAGTTTGACCAACTCCTGCCGTATAAGCTCCATAGCTTGCAAAGTTTCCTCCTATAGAATTGTAAGGAGTCGATAACCCCTGATATGGGTTCCAAGCCGAAGCGAGGGGAGGAATACTTTGAAACATGCTAACCGTGGAATACGGCCTACTTCCTTGTTGGCCAATGAATGGATTCGCAGTTCCTGCGTTACTAGCCCCAGGGTTATTCCAACCTTGGAAAGGATTGCTGCTTTGTCCTATTAAAGAAAAAGGCATGGATCCTACCGTTGGGTTGGAATGTGGAATATGACCACTTCCAAAAGGAAAACCCTGAAATGAAGCCGATCCGCCCATCATGGACGTAGCGGCATTGAACGGAACTGACGGAATACCCTGTGGTTGGGTGCCAAAAAGGAAGGAACCAGTACTAAAAGCATTGGTTTGGGCATTTCCACTCGTGGACGGAATGGAGGTAGACCCAACCAAAGATGTGCTAGCAAACGATCCGAACAAGGAAGCGGAGGGGATGGAAATGGTTCCTCCCCCTTGCACCGATGTTGGGGTTTGCATAGTCGCAGCACTTGTGGAAGCCATGCTTCCAGTAGTGATCATAAATGGTAAGCGCGTAGCGTAACCTGGACTCGCTGGTCTATACAATGGAGGCCCAACGTATTGCAATACGTCTGGGTAACTAGATGGTAGTGGAGAATTTGGAATCACTAATGATTCTGAAAGTTCTTCTACCTCTACGTTATCCTCCGCTTGAAAGCGAACTTGAGAAAAGACTGGAGCGTCCCTCTCTTGTTCAAAAGTACCAGGCCTTGCTTGGCCGCTAATATCCCCGAGAGGAGGATCAATCCCCGATGCGTCAGCCGGCGTGGGACGGACCCCACCGGTAGTATTCCCTCTGCGCCTTCTAGGAGAAGGCTCTAAACTAGGTGGCGAGAGACCACGAAGTCTTCGAGACCGTCTTGGAGACCGGTCAGCCACTTTGAATTTTTTGTTATGATCTTATCTAAAGACTCAAAAAATTAAAAGCTAGGCCAACTAGGAGCACAGAGCACACACTAAAAGTTCCTAAAGATACAGCCAGTCAAACAACTTTCAAGTATTTCCGCTCCGGGTGATTGAGACCGGACACCAAAATACGAGAAAGTGAATCAAAGGGCCTTCCGAGGATAGTCTGGGATGATGAGGGCCCAGTCCTATCAGCGAAGGTATCAGAGGAAGTTACGCTGACCTCCTAACAACAGTCTGCGCCGGTGCAAGCCCCCAAGCTTCGCAAGGGTGCCCTCCGGAAGTACTGTCGAGAGTGATACAACGTCGACCTCAGGTGCCACGGGATTCCCCTCCGCAGCCACCTATACAGATCCCTAGGAGAGGCAACTATGGGTACCAACTCGTCGCAGAAGCCAGGCGGAACAGTCGTGAGGTAAGTTCGGACAAGTAGGAGAGGGGGTATCTCTCTTCCCTGTCTTCACAGACCCTCGTGCTTAACTCCCAGATCCGGAGTCTTCCTGGTCTCCCTAACGCTATTGGATTTACTCTCTTTAATCAGACTCTTATGTTTGACGTTTTGTGTGGCCTTGGAGAGTTAACTCTCCACTCGCCTAATCCAAGGCCCTAAAATCCTAAACTTGTTGGTGTAATAACTAAAACAAAAAGTTCTAGTGGATTTTAATTAAGCGCTTGATTTTATTAGGCTGTTCTTTAAGTCAAAGGTAATGTAGGTGAAACTTGTGGTGTTTTATGGACGCAAAAGAAATTAATAAAACCTAGCTACATGCACATGCACCTTTGTTTTCGATGAATAGCAATTTCTATGAGGTTCAGAAGGCACTTGTAATATAAACAAAAAATTTTCTTTTTTCTTTTCAGACTCCACACTCACAAAAAACTAACAAAACTAAATATGCCTAAAAAGAGATGCAAATCTTTCCCTAATGCAAGAACTAAATGTGGATGCACAATTCAAAGACTACTCTAAAAACAAAGAAGGAAAGTTGCTGCTTTACCAAATTTTGTCTTGCCACTGAAATGCTTAGATAGAAGATGATTTGTTACTAATCATTTCGTCCAAACAATAAAAACAAGTTTTAAGATAAAAAACAAAGCACTTTCACTTCGCAAAAAAGGAAATCAGATGAGAAGCAAGTTTAAGAAAGCGAAACTCAAAAACTTTCAAAAGATTTTCTTTCAATCAAACCAAAAAGTCTTTTTCAAAGGAAAAACTCTCAAAAATACTGTCACCAATGATTGATAAACAAGCAACCAAACACTTTTGTGAATTGACACCAATGAAATGATGAGAACTCAACAAAAATAAAATGTGTTCGAAGTCGCTTTTGACAATCAAAAGCAGCAATGAAAGTCCAAGAAATCAAAAGACAAGTTTCAAGGAAATGGTAACAAACAACTTTCCCGAAACGAAGGAGCAAATGGTCATAAAAATGATTTCGTTAAGCAAACACAAATGTCATGAAAACAAAATGGACACAAAGATTTTAAGACAGTCTTCCCACTCTGCCGAAACAGAGCAATCAAGATTCTTAAACAGAAACCTTGTGTGTCAAAAATCAATGATGCTTGCAATCAACGAAAAACAAGACTAGCACTCTTAGAGAGAGTTCGAAACAAGATGCCCCCTGTTAAACAGAGAACTGTCACTGGGAATTGACCGCTTTAAACTGACCCAAACCACCAGACAGACATTCAGCCAAAAGAAAAATTATAAATCTTGAAAATTATGTGATATACGCGCCTGCAATTATTTGCAGAATGCGTGTACACGCGACTGTAACTAAGGAAACCTGCGTATACGCGGGTTTACTTAGTGCAACTTGCGTATATACGCTTCTGTAATCCAGAAAAAGTGCGTATATGAAGTGTTTCAAGAAAAATAAAAAACACAAACTGAAAAACTGGAACAGCTTGGAGTTCAAGAAAATATCAAACAGTCAGAACCAACAAACAGAGGGACTGAGCCTTGATTGGCTTGAGGACTACCCAAACTAGGAACAACAAGAGTGTTGTCCCCAGCGGAGTCGCCAATTCTGGTTGAAGGGAAAGTACCCCTAGAGTCCTTTGGGCTGAGACTCTACCAGACTGAAAATTGCTTATACAAAGAAACACACACACACAGCCATCTTTTTTACTTTTAAGCAAATTCTAATGTTTAGGGTACATACCTAAGGTCCTACGTCCGAGAAGACCGTTAGGGTGCAAACCCTTCTTGGAGTTCCCTTCTTCTTTCTCTGACCTGCAAGACAAACAAATCAAAGAACACAACAGTACATGTATAGAAGTTTATGTATAAATCATCTTCATGCTATAAAGTTAGTTATAAATAATCTTTAAGTAACTACTTTCATAAGAATTCACCACAAGAATCTCATAAGCATAAAGAAAGATTATTCGGGAACAAAGACGTGTTTCTTTATATATAAAGGCAAATAAAGTACATATATCGGAAAGATATCACCTGAACACCTTCAGCAGGCTCCAAGCAAGCTTCCTCCCGGATTCGTTCCAGCCTCCAGCCTTCAACAAGAGCTCCTTCCAAGTCTTACTCAATGATGATGTCAAGAATGAATGATCACCAATACACATGGAAACAAGGGTTTCCTATGCAAAATGGGGGAAGTGCAGGATGCACCAAGGACTTCAGACCTGGTCTAAGGGAAAAATCTCAGCATAATAATCTTGCTCTCCTTTCTCTCTCCCCTTGGCCTTCCCTTTGATGTCTTTTTATACCCTCTCCAAAGTAGTTTTTTAGTTAGGAGTTGGTTGGGAACAGTTGGGCCACGGGCACTAACAGGTGATCCAGCAGGTAAACCCGCGATCACCGCCCGAAAAAGAGGAAATTATATTTTTTTTAAGTGTTTTAATAGATACACGCGGGTTGGGTATGACAGACCCGCGTGTACACGCGTTCAACACAGGGCAAAGTCGCGTACAGGGAATAAAACACTGTTTTTTAAATTTTTGGACCAGGTCTGGAAGGAGGGGTTGCCCTAGGCCATAAGTGCAGCATCACAAACCATAAGAGTGAGATTTGGAGCTATAACACTAATTCCAGGTAGGTCTCTTTTCTGTATTTCAATATCTCTAAGGAAAATATTTATTCTTTTTGTCCTTTGTTCTAGATTAGGCCACCAGATCTAGGGATTTCATTTTTGTCTATAGAAGTGAAAATTCCATATAACACATTTCTCCCTCCTATCCTATCACATATATAAACTTATTTTCACTCTTTTCTGATCATTCAACTTTGCTTAGCCCCTGAGGATAGTTAGTATCTATCCGAAATGTTGGACATCAACCTTGTACCATATACATAGTAAAGATCTCTAGAAATAACATTCTACAATAATTTCTAGTGTTTGGAAAAATGCTTAAATGATAGTTGTTTTATTGGAACTTTATTTTAGAATTAGAGGTCAAAAGCATAACGGTGAAGCCAAGGATGCATGGAAAGTGTTTGTTATAACATCTTCATGTCAAAGTGTTTGACAAAAGCCATATATGATATTTTTTGTTATAAACCTTGGTAGATAAATATAATTCAATATTATCATTAAATTTCTTTTTGTAAAAAGCTTATGCATGTTAGTTAATTCTACAAATTATGTGGTGGATTTAAAGCAGAAATTGGAGCATACCCTTGGGATTCATGTTTGCCAACATCGTCTTCTTTATGAGGGTGAACAATTAGAGGAGCTATCCCAAATATTCGATTATAATATTGACAAAGATTGACCTTTTTTCTTATCACTATAATTACATGGAGTGATGGGCAAAGGATGCCTTCGATGTGAAAACCTTTGTCATATGAATATATAGGTTTCCATAGTATCTCATCATTATTGATATTTTTGGACTTGATTTATGTCGAAAGTTTTGAAACATCCAAAATTTTGAGTGGACACCACCCATCGTTAGGGACAAATGAAGCTTTATGTTTTAAAAGAGTGCGATGAAGTGAATATAAAGATGAGGAAAAGGATTACTATTTAAAAATAATATACTCCTATTTGAAATAATGTTTGCACAACATTTTCCTAGAAACTTGCATACAAGAGTGCCTCTAAATAATCATTGAGTGTTTGGAAAAACACTTAGATGTCATTTGTTTTATTGGTAATTTATTTTGGAATTGCAGGTCAAAAACATATCAATGAAGCCAAGGATACATGGAAAGTCTATAATGGAATGTTTTCATGTAAAGTATTTGATGAAATCCCCATATGATGCTTTTTTTCATAAACCCTTGTACAAGGACATAATTCCATATTATGATTAAGTGCCTTTTTGGAAAAAAATCATGCATGTGGGTGAATTCTACCAACTATGTGGTGGATTTAAAGAATAAATTGGAGCATATCTTTGGGATTCATTTCCCAACAATGTCTTCATTATGAGGGTAAACAATTAAAGGACCTGTCCCAACTATTTGATTACCACTTTCACAATTAGCCTTTTATCTTGTGATTGTCTTGGCACGCAGGAGTGGGGGAAATAGGAGCCTTGAACTTGAAAACCTTTTTCATATAAGTATGTAGGTTTCCACAGTTTGTCATCACTATTAATCTCTCTAGAATTGAATTGTGTCGAAGGTTTTGAAACATCCAAAATTTTGAATGGAAACTCCACCCATTGTCAAAGCAACTAAAGCTTTATGTTTCAAAACAATGAAAGGAAGTGAATATAAAGATGATTAAAAATATTTTTATTTGAAAATAATCATATTATTATAGGAGAAGTCATCAAATACTAAGGGGATATTTTTTTAATAAAATTTAGTAAGGAAGTTGTTAAAAGAAACAGTAAAATTAAATTAAATTAAATTAAAATGGTTTTATTAATAAGTGAGGCTGAATGTAAATTTTAATAATCAAATTGGGATGTATAATAAGTTTTAATTGAAAGGGTAAATTGGCAATTATAGAACTTGAAAAATTATTATTTCTAAACATTATCCAATATGAGTACTCATGATATAGAAAATGCATGGTTATGCTGAAAAGGAATTTTATAGATTTAGGAAGAAATAAAACTTATGAATAACAAAAAACACTGACGAAGAGAAAACATAAAAAGTTCAAGGAGATAACCAATGGAGATTAAAGGGCACATGTGAAAAATGAAATCAAACAAGGAAGAGAGTAGAGAAGGGTTAGGGATCAAAAATATTTTAACCCAATAGAAGTGAGAAAAGAAACAAAGATGAGGAGAAAATTGAAGAAGCAAAGAGGGAGGAGATTTAGTAATTCAGACATTGAATAAGGGTGCTTCATGATTGGATGATTTTATAACCATCTTCCCTATTAAAATTATCAGAGTGTTTTTCAATTTCAAGAGCATCCTGAATGATGTAGGAGGTGTAATAGGGTGTTGAGGCAAGAATTTCAGTTTGATTGAAGCAAATTAGATGTTTAGATCTTAAGGAATTATTGGGAATGAAAAATTTAGAGATGAAATTGTGGGTGGTGTTGGTAATGTGTTCCTTGAGATTGGATTTAAACGATCCACCATTTTGACCAATGTAGTAAAAAACAACTCTACCGTTCCAATTTTTTCAAATCCTTCTCCTATTCCTAATATATACATCATGGAGCATGTTTCTGAGGTGTCGATATGTATATTACAATATCACAGGTATTCCATATACATACAATTTTGAGAAAGATGTGGTTAGTTACTAAATTGGCCTCTTATTATAACATCATATTAGTATATTCACTTGACCTGAACAAAGAAATGTGATATCTCTCTTTCATCCAACTTTTTTTAGAGTTCAATTCTATAATCATGTTAATTAGAGAAAATCCTTTAAGGAGGGTCCCTAGTATATGTATCACGGAGCAGGTTTATGAGGTGTTTATGAGTATATTATAGTTTCAAAGGCATCCAATCTACACACATTTTGAGAAAGATGTTGCTAGTTACTAAATCACCCTCTTTTTGGAACATCATATGAGTATATTCACTTGACCTAGACAAAGAATTGTGATACCTCTTTGCATCAATTTTTTTAGAGTTCAGTTCTATGATCATGTTGATTATCATAAAGTGTTTAAAGAGGGTCCCTAGTTTTAGGGAACTGCAAGATTTGTTATAGCTCATTAGTTACCATAATTTGATCCTAGCTCTATGTCAGTTACGTGAATGCTATTTTGTGTTTGCCATCCCAAATTTCTACTAAATTTGTCATGTTTATTAGTTTTTCAAATATACTAGGAATTCTTTGGGCACTTACACAAAATTAGATCTCGAGAGAGATATACTAGGATTGTGTAGATATGCTTGCATCTATATTGAGATAAATATCAATAGGGGTTTTCTAGACAAAATGATTCAATAATAGAAAACATTTAAATAAGCTTAAGTCTTGAATTATGAGAATACAACATTTAGATGTCATACATGTCAACTTACTATACATATACAAGGTACTTATCACCATGCTCAAGCACATATTTCCAAGAAGAAAGGGGGTTATTACATCAAAAGCCAAAAGGTACATAATGAAGATGATTAGAATGAGATAACTCAACAACCACAAGTGTCAATTGGGGAATCAAAACTTTCCTCAAGGGATAGAGTACAACTTATAAGCATCATAATATACTCCTCAAGGGAGGTCATTGTACCAAAATTCTTTCTACATGGAAATAAGAGGTCATGTGATATTGATACCTCTTATTCTAAATATGAATGGTTCATTTTATTAATTGTAATCACTCACCTTCTGAAGTATAGGTAGTTACTATGACTTATTCTTCAAAAAGGTGGCAAAAGGTTGAAATGAAGAAGGAAAAAGGAAGGATTCAAGATTATTTTTAAAATTCCAAAAATTACATGTATATCTGTTATGAGGAATTTGGTATCTATGGATAAATACTAATTCCCTAGGTAGGTAGATATACCTAAAAAAACAGATTTAAAGAACTTATCCTTTTTCTATAAACGATAAATAAGACAAAGGAATCAAAGGACCTACTTGTTCTTTCGCTTTCGTTTGTCTCCTTTATTTGACTAGTGTCACTCCTTCTCGAACTTAACTCACTCCAAAAGTACCTGCAAGCATAAACAGAAGACCGAGAAACAATCGAAGTAAGAGATCTATCGAATACAAGTAAATGGAATCAGATACATTCACACACATAAACATCATATATCAAGATAAGCATATGGAAAAAGGTGTAAACAACTTTATTAAGTAGAAGGAAGAATCACAAACATGAAGTCGATCCATTGTCACTCTTCCAGCTTGGGTTCCAACCAACATCACATCAATAGCACATCACTCCGGTAGCATAAAAAGACTTGCTTATACTCTCAATTCTCACACCAACAATATCTCCTTACAAATTCTCAAAGTTCAGTCCCTGATCACTTAGATGAGTGCTCAATTTATAGGCAAATGGAGGAGGTTTTGTCATAAATAAGGGTATTGAATGGCCTTCCAAACTTAGAGTTAATTTCCATGGAGGAAGGGATGAGAGGATAGGAGGTTACTTAACTAATTCCTCATCCATTTTGGAGCTCATAGGAGGTGATAAGTGTGGGAATATTCTAGATGACTCCAGAGGATAAGAATATTCCTAGAACCCTATGTGAATTTCGCTCAATCTCACCCAGCGCAGGTCAAAGTAGGCCTAGGTGCTCTACAGAGCACCCTAACATGGGCCTACCTACACTGAAGCGCACTTACCCCTGTCCAAGGCTATGCTGGTCCCTCAAGGAGTCAATTTTGGAGGGCTTTGGGCCAAGAAACTCTCAAGGAAGGAGGCATTCAAAATGGTGACTTGTCTAGGGCATGTAGCAACTGAATTAGGGTTTGATGAGCCATAAATATTCTGATCTGAATGATGGGAGTGATGTGCCCAAATGGATCTATAACAGCTACCCCCTAAAGCATGAAATTGAAAATAATGATGTCGAGTGATATGCTTTACGATGTGATGAGGAGGTTCCGAAGTGGTTGGTGACCTGCATCGATTACAATACATAATATCATGATATTTTGATTTTTTCTCATGAATCACTGAGGGAAGGCATACCCATGCTCAGCATATAAACTTTCATTACAAGTACATAGATAGTTGTCTACAGATATAGACCCATGATAGGATGACTGTCAATGTAAAATCCATCGTACAGATGATTTGGTACATTTCCTGAAATCGCAGCTCGGATGGATGAAGCTAGATCCAAGGTCTTCTATCTCGTTCAATTTTTCGCTCAAGTACGAGTATAACCATGTAAATATGTGATCTGAAGTCCAACATGGGAAGACACCATTTAATTACTAGCCAATGATGTAAGTTGTTAACAAACGCGAGAGAAATCATCTATAATTATAATTATCCTCAAGGTACTACAGTACATTTTGCATTGTATGAATGGATGTTTTGATGTCGAACACCATACAAAGTCTTTCGGTTGAAGGCCAGTGATGTCAACCTATCAATGGAAGTGAGAAACTTTCCATTGATGTATGCAAGCCTCAAGGTACTGGAGGGGTGTTTCTAAGTCAATTTCTTAGACAATCTGCTGATGTCGACAAGAAGCAACTCATCACAGGAGGGCCTTGATGTATCCCACATCAATGACATGAAATGAGTGTAATGATTTTGGAGATGGAATTTGACTGACGAGACAAGGTTTAGGAATGGCGGTCATGAAAATGAAGGTTTATGCGCATTGCAAATGATGAATTTTAAACTGAGTGACTTCTCTTGAACATGTCGGTAACACTGAATGGATTGGTAGAATTGACCCAAAACAAAAGTAATGGATGGTATGATAGACCAAGGTATGATGACCATCAAGCAGATAACCCAACCCAAATAGTCACAATGATGAAGTGAAAGTGTCATGTTCAAGAGCGACCTGCTACCATAAAGTGGTTTACCCCTTTTCCCATTTTCCCCAGCCATTGCTGACCAGTACCTCTTTATTTTTTATCAAGCTTGAGGAGGATAACATATGCTTGTTGTATAATTCCACCCTTCGGGTGAATCCATCGCTATGTGATGTTTTAATGAGTCTAGCAAAGGTGAAACTCGGTTTTGTCATGATGGACAAGTTTGTCGCTATTTGATGTTTTAACAAGTCTAACGACAATGATAACTCAGTCCTTTTCATATTTAGAGAGTTTGAAAAGGGACAAAAAGAAAACTCCACAAGTTATTTTTTGTATATTTTCCTCTCAAGTCCGAAAAAGCATAAAACAATACAAGAGAGAACCTATTGACCATGTTTGGCCAACGTATTCCTTTTTTCATAAATAATCTATCCCACCCTGAAAAAGGGTTAAACTTATACTGAGTAGATGTCATTTCCAATCTGCTAATGAGCTAAAAAGGACAAGCGCTTGACAATCTTTTCATATTTCGACAGTCTGAAAAGAGCTTAAAGAGGACTCCACTTTGAGGAACGAGTCATGTCTAGGATAGCAACTAGTTCTAGTGATGTTGAAACTTCTCAAAACAAGTTGATTAATGTGAAGAGGTTGGATAATAAGACCACTCATTGCAACTGTTCCTCAAAAAAGGTAAAACAACCAAGTGAAAGTGTATGATCGGACAAGCAGATAGTGATGATGGAAGGAGAAAAACCAAGGCTCATCTGATGGAAAAGGCTGATAGAATGCCAATCACGAGGGTTAAAATGGAAAAGGGTTCATTTTTACACAAGATTGAAATGAAAAATTATGCTTGGATTCAGTTTCATTTTGATCAGGAGCTGGACTTTGAGAATTTGTAAGGAGATACTATTTGTGTGAGAATTGAGAGTATAAGCAAGTGTTGTTATGCTTTCAAACTGTTGTGCTATTGATGTGATGTTGGTTGGAACCTAAGCTGGAAGAGTGACAATAGATCAGACTTCATGGTTGTAATTCTTCCTTCTACTTAATAAAGTTGTTTACACCTTTTTCCATATGCTTATCTTGATATATGATGTTTATATGTGTGAATGTATCTGATTCCATTTACTTGTATTCGATAGGTCTCTTGCTTTGATTGGTTCTCTATCTTCTTTTTATGCTAGCAGGTACTTTTGGAGCGAGTTAAGTCCAAGAAGGAGCGACAGGAGTCAAACAAAGGAGACAAAAGGAAAGCGAAAGGACAAGCAAGTCCTTTGATTCCTTTGTCTTATTTATAGTTTATAGAAAAAGGATAAGATCTTTAAATCTGTTGTTCTAGGTATAGCTACCTACCTAGGGAATTAGTATTTATCCGTAGATACCAAATTCCTCATAACAAATTGGCAACTCCACTGGGGATGTAGAAATTGAATTAGGGTTTGATGAGCCCTAAATATACTGATCTGAACGATGGGAGTGATGTGCCCAAATGGATCTGTAACAGCTACCCCCTAAATCATGAACTCAAAAATAATGATGTCGAGTGATATGATTTATGATTTGATGAGGAGGTTTCGAAGTGTTTGGTGACCTGCATCGATTACAATACATAATATCATGATATTTTGATTTTTTCTCATGAATCGTTGAGGGAAGGCATACCCAATCTCAGCATATAAACTTTCATTACAAGTACATAGACAATCATATATAGATATAGACCCATGATAGGATGACCATTAATATAAATTCATCGTATGGATGATTTGGTACATTTCCTCAAATCGCAGCCCAAATGGATGAAACTAGATCTGGGGTTTTTATCTCATTCAATCGTTCGCTCAAGTATGAGTCTAACAGTGTGAATATGTGATCTAAAGTCGAACATGGGAAGACACTATCTGATTACTAGCCAATGACGTGAGCTGTTAATAAACGCGAGAGAAATCACCGATAATGATAATGATCCTCAAGGTACTACAGTATATTCTGCATGGTGTGAATGGATATTTTGATGTTGAAAACCATACAAAGTATTTTGGTCAAAGGCCAGTGATTTCAACCTATCCTCAGAAGTGAGAAACCTGCAATTGATGTATGAAAGCCTCAAGGTATTGGAGGGGTGTTTCTAAGTCAACTTCTTGGATAATGTGCTGATGTCGACAAGAAGCGACTCGTCACAGGAGGGTCTTGATGTATCCCACATCAATGACACGAAACGAGTGTAATGATTTTGGAAATGGAATTTGACTGACGACACAAGGCTCAGGAATGGCGGTCATGAAAATGAAGGTTTATGAGTATTGCAAAGGATGAATTTTAAACTGAGTGATTTCTCTTGAACATGTCAGCGACACTGAATGGACTGGCAACATTGACCTAAAACAAAAGTAATGGATGGTATGGTAGACCAAGGTATGATGACCATCAAGCAGATAACCCAACCCAAATAGTCACAATGATGAAGTGAAAGTGTCATGTTCAAGAGCGACCTACTGCCATAAAGTGGTTTACCCCTTTTCCCATTTTCCCCAGTCATTGCTGACCAGTACCTCTTTATTTTTTATCAAGCTTGACGAGGATAACATATGCTTCTTGTATAATTCCACCCTTCGGGTGAATCCATCTCTATGTGATGTTTTAATGAGTCTAGCGAAGGTGAAACTCGGTCTTGTCATGATGGACAAGTTTGTCGCTATTTGATGTTTTAACTAGTCTAACGACAATGATAACTTGGTCCTTTTCATATCTAGAGAGTTTGAAAAGGGGAAAAAAAACACCACAAGTTCCTTTTTGTATATTTGTCTCTCAAGTCTGAAAAAGCATAAAACAATACAAGAGAGAACCTATTGACCATGTTCGGTCAACATATTCCTTTTTCATAAATAATCTATCCCAGCCCGAAAAATGGTTAAACTTATATTGAGTAGATGTCGTTTCCAATCCGTTAATGAGCTGAAAAGGACAAGCACTTGGAAATATTTTCATATTTTGAGAGTCTGAAAAGAGCTTAAAGACGACTCTGCTTTGAGAAATGAGTGGTGTCTAGGATAGCAACTAGTTTGGGTGATGTTGGAACTTCTCAAAACATATTGATTTATGTGAAGAGCGTGGCTAATAAGACAACTCATTGCAACAGTTCCTCAAAAAAGGTAAAACAACCAAGTCAAAGTGTATGATCGGCCAAGCAGATAGTGACGATGGAAGGAGAAAAACCAAGGCTCATCTGACAGAAAAGGTTGATAGAATGAAAATCACAAGGGTTAAAATGGAAATGAGTTCATTTTTACACAAGCTTGAAATGAAAAACTATGCTTGGATTCAGTTTCATTTTTAGAAAAGATTGAAATGAAGAACTATGCTTGAATTCAGTTTCATTTTTACACAAGCTTGAATCATGAAAAACTATGCTTGAGATTGGTTTGCATGCCCCCAGCATGATGACTCAATTCTAGGTGCATGCCCCCCAATCTTCATTACATTCACCTAAGTAGACTACTCGTGGCTATTAGGTGGATGGAATGAAGGCTCATTTACAAGATCAAGTGAAAGACTCGACTGGGATTTTACGAGATCTACTCAAAGACTCGACTTGGAACTTTGCTCCAGGGGAAGTTGTTTAATTTTTTAATGAGCTTGACACAAGACAAGGAACTCTGCTCAGATTCCTTGTTTCATTTTTTAACGAGCTTGACACAAGACAAGGAATTATTCTCATACTCATTTCATTTTTTAACGGGCTTGACATAAGACAAGGACCTATCCTCGTATTCCTTGTTTCATTTTTTAATGAGCTTGACACAAGATAAGGAACTATTCTCATACAGACCAAGAACTATCCTCATATCCTTGGCTTCATTTTTTAACGAGGTTGACACAAGACAAGGAACTATCCTCATATTCCTTGTTTCATTTTTTAACGAGGTTGGCACAAGACAAGGAATTGTCCTCATGGGAGCTGTTTCATTTTTTAATGAGGTTGACACAGTAAAAGAACTATCCTCATATTCCTTGTTTCATTTTTAACGAGCTTGACACAAGACAAGGAGCTATGCTCATATTTCTTGATCGCGACCCATAAGAGGTCAGGACTTCCAAGAGGTTCTCATTAGATGGGAGAATAATGCTTTAGAAGGGATCCATAGCAAGGAAACTAAGATCTAGTTTCAATGCCCCTAATACATAATGTACAAAATCACAGAATTGATCGTCATTTGATGTAGGAATGGAATTGGTTGCCACATAATTGACCCGTGGCGGGGAAGATACCATTGAAACAAAAGGACCACTTAGGGAAGATGGTTGACTGGAAGCCATAATTGGACCAGGAAATGAAAGTTGGTCAACGATGACAATTCTACCTTCATGTAGGTAACACATCACTTGAAAGAGTGTTGAAACAATAGATCCCATGTCATAAACATAGTCATGCCTAAGAAGTAAATTGTAATCTAAAGGGCCTGTGACTACCATCACATTGAGATAAACAATTTTTCCTCCCAAAGTAATAGGAAACTGAGGAAGGATCCCTAATGGTTGACTGGTTCCTCTATTAAAAGCCAACAGATTTTGGGTAACAGGCACAAGTGGCGGTGAACCGAGCGCTTGCCAAGCAGTGGAGGAAAGGATACTCACAGATGCACCTTCATCTATAATAGTGACAGGTACAATCGTATTACAAACCTGTACCATGATCTAGAAAGGCACATAAGAAGGAAGATGGCATCCTGCTAGTCGATTCCAATCAAAGGAAGTGACCAGAGTACTTGGAGGGGGTACCATAAGAATGGGAGAATTACCCCCTTGAGTTATGGGAACAGGATGATTGTCCTCCTGTCTTGATGGAACAAGAGGGTTTCCTCCAAGCTCATTGGAATCTGAAGAAATGAAATGAACCTGAGTGGTATCATAATCACTCTCTACTGGAAAGATATGATTAATTGAAGTTGAAATGGGGTCAAATGTTTCCTCGACCTGTGATCGGTGAGGTGAAGAATCATTGGATTCACATTCAGGGAAAGTGGGTTTGACCAATGGTTGATTTGGGTCAGTCACTTTATCAACTAGTGAAGGATTAAGGGAGAGTCTCATGTAACCAGATGAAAGTCACTGTGGAGAAGCAGGACAGTTATCCAACACTTTTTTGGCTTCATCCAGATAGGGACAAAGGTGAATGGGGTGATTCCCTTCACATAACCTACAGGGAAGCTTAACTTTACCCTTCTTTCCATGAACTTTACTACCACTAGTTGATGGTGTGTCACCAACATGATATCTAGAAGTTGATGACACAGGATGATGTGAACGAGAAGACTATTTTTCTAAGATATGAGAAATTCTAGAACAATTTTAAAGAAGATGGTCTCCCGTACAAATTTTGCAAGGATATCGAAGTTTTTGGGGCTTATCAGACGATTTCTCATTGGAAGTCGCAGTTAAAGCAATGGCTGCTTGGTTTCCCCCCCCCCCCCCCCCCCGCTGAATTTTCTTCTTCTTCTTCTTCTTCTTCCCTTTCTTCTTCTTCTTAGCCACCTAGTTACTAGTACCAATACTTTCAACAGGTGAAAAGGAAGAAGGGGAGGAAGAAACAACTGAGGAAGAAGGCAAAGAGTCAACTTTAGGATCAACTGGAGGTTGATTTTGTCCAGTTGGAGGAGTACTTGATTGCAGAGAAATGACGACATTTTGAACCAAGGAGATTGAAAACAGCCATACTAGCAAGCTAATGGTAAGTCCTGGAAGGGACAATGTAGCCATATAAGGGGCACCAATATTTCCGAAAGGAGGAAAAGGAATAGGATTCCCATCAAAAGGAATTCCTTGATCTGTGGACTCCAGATTTTTTGCCATATGTCTCAACCTAATATCAACTAAGGAGCGAGCGTGGAGGATGTTATCCACAGTCAAATAAATTTATTTTAATCAAAATAACATAAAAAAACAAAAGAGGGATGATCTAGGAAAAAGGATTACCAAGCAACTGTGAACTGCAGAATACCTCCTGGCGAACCGAGAAGTACGGGTAGGAAATCTCCCTGAATGTTGTGTTCAGTGTATCACAGTGTACAAGGTGTCTCACTCAGTTACCTAAGGATGGATAGCAACATAGTGTTGTCCTCCCATATATACCCGAAATTACGTGGAGGCCCAATCCGTATTAGCGTTGTCTAATGAAAAACTACACAGTGAGAGCATTCCCATATACTTTACATACTATAACACCGCCCTATATACCCGAAGGTACAGGGACAAGTTAGGATATACTCACATACATGGAATGAGGTATCATACTAAGAATGTATCGTAGACAATTTAGCGATAACTGCTATGTTTTACAATGCCAGAACATGTCTCTAGCCTAGGACTTCCAAATGTTATGCGTTAAGTTACAATGCTCCATTAGCTTAATTCAGATGAATTTTAAGTTGATCTTGATTAAGAATTTTCCTTTCAAGGTTCATCACGTGATGTATTTTCAATTCCTAGAATGAAACTAATATGATAAGCATTCTTTTCATTCAATTTTGAAATTGAAAAACATTAGCTAATAGGGATAGAGCAATCAGATTTCTTTCAATCAAAGAGCAAAGAGCACAACCTAATGCAATTTCCCTAAACTATTCCTATGAGAACACATAAACTCTTTGAATGCATAATGCAAGTTTTTCTTTTCAATTCCCTTAATGTTATGATGAACAAAAGGAAACTAATGCACATACAATCAATCAATCTTTTTTCAAGAACGAAGACTTTACGACAGTTCTGTTTCGAAAGAAAAGAAGAATTTTATGACACTTTATTTTGAACAAAGATTAATTGACTATAAACCAACTTTGACAATGAATTAATAGTGATAAAGAAATCATTTAAGAAACACTAAACAACCAAGGACAAAGTAGGGTTGGACAAGGAAACATAAATTGATTTCAGAGACACAAGCATCATTGACCTTTCAACAAGCAAAAACATAAGGAAATTTGGCAAAAAAGCAACCCAAAGGAGCGATTTTTATCCTAAGGAGGATAAGTGCAACCTTGAATGGGAGATAGTGCACTTCAGAGCACTATCCTCAAGCCAAGGGTGCTTTGCAGCGCTCTATCTCTAGACCAAGCCTTCATTGGTGCCAAAGAGGCCATCCTAGGGGCTTAAAAGCACAATTTTCACCAAAAAACACTTCAAAAGGCTGAAAGAGGATCAATGAAAGCAAGAAAGGTCTACTAGAGTGTACTAAGATGAAGTTAAACTACCCGAAACGATGATCTTTCCCCAGCAGAGTCACCAATTTGTTGTGAGGAATTTGGTATCTGCGGATAAATACTAATTCCCTAGGTAGGTAGATATACCTAGAACAATAGATTTAAAGTGCTTATCCTTTTTCTATAAACGATAAATAAGACAAGGAATCAAAGGACCAACTTGTTCTTTCGCTTCCCTTTTGTCTCCTTTGTTTGACTCCCGTCGCTCCTTCTCGAACTTAACTCCCTCCAAAAGTACCTGCAAGCATAAACAGAAGACAGAGAACAAATCAAAGCAAGAGATCTATCGAATACAAGTAAATGGAAACAGATACATTCACACATATAAACATCATATATCAAGATAAGCATATGAAAAAGGTGTAAACAACTTTATTAAGTAGAAGGAATAATTACAACCATGAAGTCCGATCCATTGTCACTCTTCTAGCTTGGGTTCCAACCAACATCACATCAATAGAACATCACTCCGGAAGCATAACAACACTTGCTTATACTCTCAATTCTCACACCAACAATATCTCCTTACAAATTCTCAAAGTCCAGCCCCTGATCACTTAGATGAGTGCTCAATTTATAGGCAAATGGAGGAGGTTTTGTCATAAATGACGATATTGAATGGCCTTCCAAAATTAGAGTTAGTTTCCATGGAGGATGGGATTAGAGGATAGGAGGTTACTTAACTCATTCCTCATCCATTTTTTAGCTCATAGGATGTGATAAGTGTGGGAATATTCTAGATGACTCCAAAGGATAAGAATATTCCCAGAACCCTATGTGAATTTCACTCAATCTTGCCCAGCGCAGGTCAAAGTGGGCCTAGGTGCTCTATAGAGCACCCTGAGATGGGCCTACCTACATTGAAGCACACTTACCCCTGTCCAAGGCTACGCTGGTCCCTCAAGGAGGCAATTTTGGAGGGCTTCAGGCCAAGAAATTCTCAGGGAAGGAGGCATTCAAAATGGTGACTTGTCTAGGGCATGTAGCAACTGAATTAGGGTTTGATGAGCCCTAAATATATTGATCTCAATGATGGGAGTGATGTGCCCAAATGGATCTGTGACAATATCAATTGAATAATTTTACTTTTATAAGTATAATCAACCACATCCATACTATTGTAAGTGTGATATACACATGTACTTTCTTTTTTGTATTATACTTTCAAATATATAAATAATATAATTTCATTTTTTCTTTCTTTTTGTAAATAAGATTATTTTTATTAAATTGATATCATATTACAGAATATCATGAAAATACTTTTTTTATGATCTACTAGATTGGAAACTAGACCAATAGAAAATTTTAATGTCTTTTGTCCCAAATGTCCATATAGTAACCAAATACATACAAAAAGGTCTATTAACCAAGACTTCTTGATGCAAAACGTTATGCCACAATATTAGTAAATTCGAAGTGAAGTAGAAAAAGCATAAGTTAACTGAAACCATCAAGAGGAAATGGAAATATCAATAGTTCACATAATCACTAGATTGACTGGAGGTGTAGGATTTGGATTGTTGCAGAGATGCTCTCAGTGCAATCCAGTCCTTCATGCTCTTCCACCCCTAGTGGGGTTTCTTGACCTTTGTTTATTGGATCGATAAGTCCAAGTTTGATCAGGATCTTGGGGGGAGGCCCCCAAGATCTAAAAGATTGAAATGGATCTTGTGGGGGAGTCCCCCAAGATCTGAAGAATTGCACTATTAGAAAGAAAATGACAGAACACATAGTAAATAAAACCTCAAAGATTTTTTTATTAAAATGAAGAATAATTTTAAAAACTACATTGTGGCGGACAATCTGTTCTTTTACAAAATGTGACTTGTTACTTATAGTCTTTTTCAGTTACAATACCACGAGTCAATTCTATGGGTGAATGAATGCCATGGGTGGATGTCACAATACCACGGGTCAATTCCATGGGTGAATCAATACCATGAGTGGAAGTCAAAATACCATGGGAAAATACCATGGGTGAATGAATACCATGGGTGGATGTCACTTACAATACCATGGTTAAATTCCATGGGTGGATGAATACCATGGGTTGATGCCATTTTCTATTCAGATCATTCCTCTCTTCTTAAGAAGAAATGGTCCCCATTGTGTGAAGTTCCCTCCTACAAAGCCTTTGTTGAATATGAAGAGCCACTTAAGAGAAGGGTTTTATGTGGTTAACCCATAACCATGATGAACGAAGATCTGAGGATAGAGAAACCCTGTAATGATTGTGACCAATTGTGATACTAACAGTGTGCGGCCTAGCAAATGGACTTCGATGAAGTGTGGGTTTGTGGATGACCCATAGCCATGATGAATGAAGATCCGAGGATAGAGATACCCTGTAATGCTTGTGACCAATTGTGATACTGACAGTGTGCTCCATAGAAAATGGATATTGATGAAGTGTGGGTTTGTGGATGACCCATAACCATGACAAACAAAGATCCGAGGATAGAGATACCCTATAATTCATGTGACCAATTGTGATGCTAACAGTGTGCGGCCTAGCAAATGGACTTCGATCACATGGATTTTGTGTGGTTGACCCATACCCATGATGTTGGTTGTTGATGAAGTAGCAAGTGCCTACATAGCCTAGGATGGGAGGGTGCATCTCCAAAGAAGCCAAGCCAAACACTGCTATGATGAAACTAATGAATGTGAAGTAGGTGCCTACTAAAGCAGGGTGGGAGGGCACGTCTCCAAAGGGAACTACTCCGAATGCTGCTCCAAAATTAAAATGGACACAACTAGGTCAATATAACTTAGAGTCTTTATTATAACCTATTTTTGGAAACAAAAGGACCATTTTGCATCTTCCCATGTGTTGGAAATCCTTATCTAGACACTCTAGAATCTCATATTCATGCTGCAACTTTTCTGTCGTCACAAAAGTTCTGACAAAAATAGCTGATATTAAATCAGCGATATCTCCCACATCTGAACTCTGATTCAACCCTTTCTTTTTGAAATGGAGCAATTTTTTTCGCAAGGAATCTAGATATGTTATTTGTTTTGTAAATTTTGCACTAAAAATTTCAGATCTAATCTGCAAACTCGTCACCCAAATACATTCCTGCAAAAAAATGAAAAAAGAAAAATGTTCCCGCTTGGCCCAAGAAAATGCTCTATGGAGGACATAGCACATGCCTGAAGTTTATTGAATATTGCTGCAAAATTTGAAACTAAAATATGCATCAAACCCTCATTCCCATGGAATCATAACCTTCTCTGATGCCACTGATCCAAATCTTGAGGGGAGGCCCCAAAGATCTAAAATATTGAAATGGATCTTGTGGGGGAGGCCTCCAAGATCTAAAGAATTGAAATGCTAGAAAGAAAATGACAAAACACACAGTAAATAAAACCACAAAGGATTTTTTTATGAAAACAAGGAATAACTATAAAAACTACATTGTGGCGGAAAATCTGTCCTTTTACAAAACGCAACTTGTTACTTATAGTCTTTTTCAGTTACAATACCACAGGTCAATTCCATGGGTGAATGAATACCATGGGTGGATGTCATAATACCACGGGTCAATTCCATGGGTGAATGAATACCATGGGTGGATGTCAAAATACCATGGGAAAATACCATGGGTGGATGTCACTTACAATACCATGGGTAAATTCCATGTGTGGATGAATAACATGGGTGGATGAATACCATGGGTTGATGCCATTTTCTATTCGGATCAAGGTCTTGAGTCCTCCCATGACTGATTGTTCTAGCTCACCCAAAGATGAAGGTGAATGTCATTGCATTCCAAGTTGGCCATAAGGTATTCTACCTTATTGTGTGTTCTCCTAACATGAGAGGGAATAATGACTAGAATAATATGGATCAGATGGTCAATATGTGTGATATATTTTTCTACCATGCAGTTGTGGATTTTTTTTTTTAGAGAAGTCCAATTGATTAATTTCTTTAATCTTAAGATGACCAACTAAGAATAACCCTCCAAATCAACCTAGAGAACCCTTGTGATGATGCATCAACAAGGCCAGTCTCTAGACCTACAAATTTTCATGTTTTATTACTTGAATATCCCATACTATTAGTGAAGAGAAACACTAGTTTCCCATAGTTTTCATGGAATATTCCTCCTAAACCAATGAAACTTGGATAGCCTTTATATGCTCCATCAAAATTAATTTTAAGGAATCTAGGGGGAGGTCAGGGCTCTAGGAGGCTAGAGGATTAGAATATGAGCTTCTTAGAGGCAAAGGATCAATAGAAGGGGACGAAAACAATTGGAGATTACACAAATAGGTGGAACCCAAACCTTTATCTTCTAAGTTTGATGATGACCAAGGCTGTAGTAGTATTGTTTCATAGATACTCTGTAATGATTTTTCCCAAATTACCTCCCCTTTTGATGATCAATTATTAAATATGTGATTGTTTCACTCCTTTCATATGCTTCATAGAAAAAGCCCTCAAATGACAATTGAAGATCAATTTACAATAAGATTATTTTTCATAGAGGATCACCAATATTCAGTTGTTTCTATGATGCCATTTCTATTCCTATATAATTGTTCAAACACGTTGAAGATTTGAGACCATAGAGTTCCAAAAAATCACATGTATTGAGCAAGTGTTCCATGTCCTCTACATATGCTCTACATAGAAACTAGAGGGAAGGGCCTTTGAATCCTTTGTATATGATTTTATCCCATGAAATGAATCTTTTATGTAGAAATAACCAAAGAAAATGGGAAACTTTGGGGCATAAATTTTAAGTCCAAACGTGTTTGTAGATTGGATGACAAGAAATATTGGTGTAAGTTGCAGCCATTTGATATGCCTCTTTGATTGTGAACATACCCTTATGGTTATATCCCCATCGGATGTTGTCCTATCCCTCAAAGAGTGGGATATTTTTTTCATGAATTTCTTCTATTAATGTGTCCAGATTGGCTTGATCAAGATTTTTGGGATAGCTTTCATTATTTTTCCATTCTCTCCACGAGGTATGCTCTGATGTCTTGTTCTGATAATCTACTACTATCAAGAGACCTTTAGATTTCACAAGCTCTTATATATCAAGAAATTCTACCCTCTCATCAAGATTTGTATACTACTACCACGATTTCATCAAACAAGGCATCCTTTCCCTCTCGTACTTCCTAGAAATAGTGTTGTGGTACAATGAATTTATTATTGCTAGCCAAATTCCATATTTAATATCCTTGAACATGATTTTCAGCTCTCAATTGATGTTTCCATGATTTAGAGGGTTTTTGTATCCTACTCCCTTTCAATTAATTAGCATAGATTTCCTCAAGGTTGGCCCAATTGGTATCCATGTACCATTTCCCATTCCCTTACATCATTCCCAACCTCATCCATGTCATATTCCCCACTTTCCATAGGTTTTTTGCAGCTTTCTTGGAATGCTATAAGAGATACTTGTCTCTGTAAAAAGCTACAAATCGAAGTTATTTTTAGTATTGTTTCCAAAGGAGAGCACCAATAGGGTCCTAATTACTTTCCTTTCCATGTCCAAGTTTCAAAATTGTGCTCCTTTCACTCAATTCACCCCATTCCAACCTGTAGCAACCTATTTCCTTCACTTTTTCGTCACATACAAACTCAAGGCCTTCTCCATCCACATTTAATTCATCCTTCAAATTATAAAGTCACCTGCATAACTTAAGGAAATTTTCACCTATATTGACAGGCCTTTATACCTGCTATAGAAAACTACATAGTCCTATAGAAAGCTACAAAGTCCCTATAGACCCATGCATTTTAGAATATAAGGAACTCTCTAAGGGAAATATATTTCCCTACAACTCCTCAACTCCAAAAACATCCTCCAAAATTAATGAAGAATTCCTAAGCAACTATAGGATCCCTTGTAGACTACTATAGGATGAATTATACACAACAAACAACATTTACACAATCTCTGAAGCACCTGCAACCATGACATCATCAAAACTAGGCTTCCAAAAGGTAAACATGAGTTATGGAGCCTTGAATCATCTTTGAATTCATCTTAAGCATAGTGCAAATTACCTTTTTGTGCACAAATAAAGGTTCAAATAGGCTAGCAACTGACATGTGGTAGACAAGCAAGACAACTGGGTTTATCTCCTTGCCTCATTCGAAAAAGCTGGTCATTTTTTTTAATGATGTAACAATCAAGGTGATGAGTACTTATCAGAATTACGTCGGGGAGTGGAGTGGTAGATGGGACAAATAAACATTGTGTGCTAAGTCCCATCCCTACTAACCCATAACCACAATAAACCTTTTAATCACCACCATTTTAAGAAATAAACAATGGCAATATCTTCGTTAATGAGGTGCATGCCACAATGAGAAGATACAAGTGCATCATAGTTTTCTATAGGAACTGTTATATGCATACAACCACACATTTTCAACTGGGCTTGGTATAGAACTGTGTAAACACTACCAGATTTCCTTCACTGAGCAATCAAAACTCTTTGTGTGTTGAAAGATCGGTGCCAAAACAACTCTTAACTTTCTTATCAAGTACTCTTCCTGAAAATTTATATAGTATACATAATTTGTTTTGTGTTAAAATGTGTATACAGTCTACATAAAAAAAAATGTGTCAAATCATGAGGGGTAGGAAGAGGAGGTTCATTATTTCTCTTTTTATATACTCAATGCTTAATTTTTTGAAGGTATAAGATAAAAACTATGTTGCTATTTGGAGTTTTGTCCATGAAAAAAACTTAGAGCTCATGCAACAGGAAACCTTGTTTCTCATAGCAGCACAATAACACCATCTCCCCTCATAATTTTTATACCCACAAAGCAACAAATAATTTAGTACAAATAAACTTGTAAGAAGAAAAATTTTTGAATGTGGTTTGAAGTTAGCTTCTAGAATTTGACGGTAGGAACCATGTAAGAGATCATTCTATTCCTTCTTTTCTTTCAAAATGGGGGGTAGTTATAAAAAAAGGAAACCCACTGACACCAACAGGATTTACCAACACCCTTGATTTGTTACCATATTTGAAAATTGCTAATGGTTAGGGTTGTTTGAAAACTCAAAGGTTTTGGTGATGAAGTGGCAACAGAATTTTCCATGAATTTGCATAACCCTGAAGGGCATGAGTTTTTAACTATATTAAGAGGACTAGTGATTTACTTTAATGAAGACTCTATGAGCAGGATTACAACCCTTCCTAAGGGATTGCGGAATAAGGAAGAGACGTAGGAAGCCATCACTGCCAAGAAGAGGTTTTCCCTACACTAATGAAAATCTTGATGAGGACAAAAATGAAGTGAGGAGAAAAGCTTGCCTGATCCCTACGGTGAGGTAACATACTGTATCCTCAAGTACATATATTGTGAGGATAGGTTGAGCATATTCCATGCTTACCAATTCAGGATGTTATATTAGTTGAGATTCCAAGCCCACCTCCCAACTTCTAATTTGTTGAGTATCAAATTCTTTCTCCTACAATTTTTGGAGCAAATGAACACTAAAGTGAAGGAGGGAAAGAAAAATTACCCGGCCCATCATGGCTTGATCAAAAGAATTGTAACTAATGCATTAGAAGGCTTACAACATCTCATTCCTTGGACTAATTTTGTGGACATGGATAGACATGCCTTTCTAGGAGCATAATAATAGGTAAGCAGGTATAAAACGATTACAATTGAAAAGAGGAAGGGGAAGGCAATAACCAACCCGTCAAGAAAAAGGAAGAAAGAAACCTTCGAGGAGGAATAAAAGGAGATGATATCCACCTTGGTAGGTTTAAGTACTCCTACCAAGCCAAAATTAAGCAAGTATGTCTAGCAAATTTTATATGCAAGAAGAAAAAGAACTAGAATTAGATTTAGTGGGAATCCTCAACCATCTTCTTCCATTCCTATTGCAATTGAGGAAACACCTAGCCCTAAAGAGAAAGGGTAGAAAGAAGAAGAAGTATAGGTCTTACCAAAGATTGAGGAACAAAAAAAGATATGCAACAAGGAAAAATATTAGTACTAGAAGAGGAAATAGAGCAGCTACAAGAATAGTCTTCCTAACTACAGGAACAACACATAGAGTTACAGGAGGAAAAAAGAAGTAACAAAGCATCCTGCACCAAGGAAGCCATTGTTATACGGAATTTATACCTACAGATAAGTACATTTTCCCTAAGTGGGTAGTTACACTTAGTGTTGGGTTGTGTTATATTCTTTCCACGATTATCCCACATAGTTAACCGGGGGGTTAGAAGGGGGGCAGAGCCCCCCCTTCGTTGTGCAAATTGCATAGCGGGCAGAGTCACAGGGGGTTTGAGGAGTGCAGGTAACCCCACTCTATGGGGTTCGGGGCAGCGCCCCGGAAAATTGTGTTTTTGGACCCTATATTAGGTTGGGTGGACCTACCTATGGTTTTGTACATGATTTTTCACACATGGTTTTGGATGCGATGGTTTTCAGTCCATGGTATTGGATGCTTCGGCATGTATAAATATGTATTGTAACATTGAAAGGAATATAATGAAAAATCAAGCTAGTAGTCCCGGTTTTGGGATCCAGGGAAAAATCTCTGTGTTTATGTGTTTTATGTGTTATGCTCTCGCATTGTTTATTTTCTATGTTTTAGAATTCATATGCATGTAATTTTTGTATGGGGTTAAAACCTACATTTGGTATCAGAGTTGTTTTGGCTTCAAGGGGACGCCTTTGTTGCTGAGGGGTTTCGCTCGGGCTTGTGGTAGACCATGTTCAGTGGGAGTCAGCGGGATCGATTCTAGTAGTGAAAGAAGATGGTGAGTAGTGGAAAGATAGAGATCGAGAAATTTAATGGTCAGAGTTTTGAGTTGTGGAAACTCAAGATGGAGGATATGTTGGTGGATAAAGATCAGTGGATCACGGGAAATCCGGGTACTAAACCAACAGGAGTATCTGATGAAGAATGGAAGAAGTTGGATGGGAAGGAAAAGAGCACAATAAGATTGTGTGTCTCAGAATCAGTATTGCTGAATGTATCAGGGGAAGCTACATCGAAGACTTTGTGGGACAAGTTAGGGACTTTGTACCAATCTAAGTCTCTTAAGAATAAACTGTTCCTACAAAAAAAGTTGTATAACCTGAGGATGAAAGATGGAGACTTGGTGACAGAGCATCTGAATGCATTTGATATTGTGGTAAGTCATTTATCGTCTATTGATATCAAAATTTCAGATGAAGATAAGTGCATTATTTTGTTGTGTTCTCTACCAGATTCATGGGATAGTCTGGTTATTACAATAGGTAGCAATGCTACTGCCTTGCAGTTTGATGAAATAGTTTCATCCTTGTTGACGTTGGAGATGAGACGGAGAAATATGGAGAGCCAAATGGTGATGCCTTGTCTGTACAAGGACAGTCCCAGAACAGAAACAAAAATAATTCATCGAGTGGGAGATCTAAATCTCCAAGAAAACCTGTAAAGGTGGTGTGCTAGAAATGTGGAAAGGAAGGGCACTATAAAAGGGACTGTAATTCTAAAGCTTCTGATAAAGGAAAGGGATCTGATGATGTTCCTTCTGCAGAGGAAAAAACCACCTCAGATGAAGGTGGGGATGTGTACTTGGCTTCTTCAAGTACACATGTAGCTCATGAGGCATGGTTGATTGACTCAAGTGCATCCTTTCACTTCACTTCCCATAGAGGGTGGTTCTGCGAGTATGAGAAATGCGATGGTGGTGATGTATTCTTATGGGATGATAGGAAGGCTAGAATCGTTGGTCATGGAAAAGTAAAGTTGAAGTTGCAAGCTAGAAGGGTTAGAACACTTCCGGGTGTTCTACATATTCCTGCATTGGCCAGAAATCTAATTTCTGTAAGCAAGCTGGATGATGCAGGTGTAAAAATAGTGTTCGAGAAGGATACCTGCAACATGGTTTGGGGAGCACTAGTATTGATGCAGGGAGTTCAGATTGGAACTCTGTACAAGCTGCAAGGTAGCACTGTTGTTGATGGGTGCAATAGTTTTGTGGTTCCTGAAAGTGGAGCAGAAAATCTAGTGGTCTTTGGAGAGAAGACCATGTTGTGGCATCAAAGGCTTGGACATATTGGAGAGAAGGGCCTTCAAATACTTCATGGTAAAGGTATAGTAGAAGGTATGAGTAATAGCTCTCTGGATTTTGTTTTCTATGAAAATTGTGTATGTGGGAAGCAGAATCGGGTGAGTTTCCCCTCTGGGGCTAAGAGGGTGAAACAGATATTAGAACTTGTGCACAGTGATGTGTTTGGACCTGTGAAGGTTCCATCACTAGGTAAGTTTGTGTACCATGTATCATTTATAGATGACTTCTCAAGGAATACATGGATATATTTCCTTAAGAAGAAATATGAAGTCTTTGACAGGTTTAAAGAATTTAAGGCTCTGGTGGAAAACCAAATAGAGAAGAAGATAAAGGTGTTGAGGACAGATAATGGTGGAGAGTTTTGCAATAAGGAATTTGAATAATTATGTAAGAAGTGTGGTATAGCATGACATAAGACTAGTCCATATACACCTCAGCAAAATGGAGTTGCAGAAAGAATGAACAAGACGTTGACGAAAAGGGCAAGAAGCATGCTCAGTGGTGCCAGGTTAGGACAAGAATTCTGGGCAGAGGCAGTGGAGACAGCATGTTACCTGGTCAATAGATCACCTTCATCAGCGTTGGAGGATAAGACTCCACAAGAGGTATGGACTAGTAAGAAACCCTCTCTTTCACATCTAAGGGTATTTGGATGTGATGCATATGTACATGTTCCAAAGGAGAAATGAACCAAGTTGGATAGTAAATCTGAAAAGTGCATCTTTATTTGGTATAAGGAATGTTTAAAGGGTTATAAGCTTTGGAACCTAGTAACAAGGAAGGTTGTGTACAGCCGAGATGTGGTGTTTAGAGAGGTGAAAGATGTTCTTAAACATGAAGTCCAACCAAAGGAACCTGAGAAGATAGAGTTTTAGCTAAAGGAGGAAGAATCAGACTCTACAGTAGAGGAGGAATCAAAAGATGAAGAGCCACAAACTCCGAGTGTGAGAAGATCAGTTCGAGAAAGAAGGCAGCCAGAAAGGTATAGTCCATTTGCTTTCTCGTCAAATTTTGCTTTATCTATTACTGATGATGATCCCAGAACTGTGAAGGAAGTAGTAGATTCAGAGGATGGAAAACTCTGGAAAGAGGGCATGGTTGATGAAATGGCATCTTTGCACAAAAATGAGGCTTGGGATCTGCTGGAGTTACCGGCTGGAAGGAAACTCATTGGCAACAAATGGGTGTTCAAGAAAAATACAAATTCAGAAGGAAATGTGGAGAAATACAAAGCTCAGTTGGTAGCAAAAGGTTATTCCTAGGTGTCGGAATTGATTTTGGTGATAATTTTTCTCCTGTTGCGAAGTTAGCTTCTATTAGATTACTTTTTCTTTTTGCTAAAGCAAGAGTCCTACCTTCATTATCATTAAATCATAAAATAATTTACATAGAATACAACCATCCACATGGATCCATGGACCAAGCAAAAACTACTCTCTAAAAACCAAGGGCATCAAGTTAAGGGTAAAAACTCCAATCCCTGCCCACAAAGCAGCAAAACCCTCAAATTCCTGAAAGTACCATGGCCAAACATTCAACCCACCAAAATCTGAATGGGGAACTAACACTCATACCAATGAAATACCTAACATCCTCGAAATGGAAATTGGCCTTGAAGCCTTTAATCTCCACCGTCAAAACTCCTTGCCCGAACCAACAGCAGAGGAAGACATCGCAATGCCAAGATGTCCACCAATTAACAGTATGGACCCACTGACCTGCACGCTGTTTCCTGACCGTAGATCCTCCAAGCTTGATCTGATGGCAGAGGAAGATATTGCAAAGCCTAAAAGCCCACCTCTTAACTTCATGGACCCACTGACATGCTCGTTGATTCTCAACCATATATCCGTCGTGGTTGATTCGAAGGCCGAGGATCATATCGCACGGGTCTAAAGCACTGCTAGTTAGCATGCGATGAGGGCGGTATTTGTGCCCACCCCTCAGCCACGTGTAATGTGTTGAGTGGGATTGCTCCCAAATCTTAAAAACTGCTTCCAACTTGAAAGGCTCCTGATAAACCAAAAACCACTCTGCGGGTGGAATTGCGTCCCTGTGAAAAGAATCAAGGATATTCTGGCTGCTACGAAAGCCTAGATTCTAGCTTCTCATGCCATCCCCTCTGCACCCATTTATGAACCCATATAAAGTAAAACCCCATCGCTCTGGCCAACTACCCGAGCAGCAGAATCTACCAAGAAACCCAAGAAGGAACAAAAAGAGGAAAAAATAGGAACTCATAACGAAACCAAATTATCTGGACACAGCCTCCATGGCTTTATTACAATACACCATCATATCTTCATCCGCTTGGCCGCAGCACTATTCCTTAATTCCTTTCTGAGTCAACCCTTGCCAACCCATCGCAACCCTATTAATGGTACATTTCACTTCTTGGTTAGTCAGTAAATCTACCAGTTTGTTGGCCTTCCTTCACACGTGGTTAAAACTTACCATGCGAAGGCCCTTGAGGTGGAGCTGGATCCATTGAAATACCTGAATCAACCTTCAATGTTTTGAAGCCTTCTCTGGCTCCGTGCCCCAACTAATTCTTTTGACTGAGTTAATGATTAACTCAGAGTCAGCTTCGATAATCACATTTTTTCGATTGTCCTGCACCAGGAGTTCTAAGCACTGCTCCATAGCCATTAATTTTGCCATGTTGTTAGTGGCTCTGCCTAAATGGAAATGGAAGATGGAAAGGATATTTCCAATTTCATCCCTTAACACCCCTCCAAAGCCAGCAGTGCCCGGGTTGCCTTTTGAGGCCCCATCAATGTTATATTTCAGAAAACCCTGAGGGGGAGGATGCCAATAGTCCTGCTCAGTGTCCATTATCCTAACCTTTTTGTCCAGGCCCTACGGAATAAGCCCCTGCATGCCTAACTATCTAAGAATCCTCATATCAGTAGCCGAAGGTGGATTCATAGGGGTATTTCACACAGTGGTACTAACCGTCTCCTTAAGTTGTATCAAGGTCTGCTCAAAAAGACATTGGAAGGGTCTCTTTTCATTTTTGAAGATTCTATTGTTCCTTTCTTTCCAGACATTCCAAATAATGAAGCTGGGCGTAAGAGCCCAATCTGAGCCTAGAATTTCATAATCAGAAAAATTTCACCTCTAATTGGTTAGGGTGTTAATGATACTCCCTATATCCCTGTCGGCCTTTTGGAAGATGGTGACAAAAGAATCCCATAATCTAGAGGTGAAGATGCAATTATTGAGGAGGTGTTTCATAGTTTCCTCTTGGGCCTCACAGAGCTAGCATCTAGGAGGCCCCAGAACACCCCTTTTCCAAATGTTATCCCAAGTCAAAATTTTCTTATGATAAACTAGCCACATGAAGAGTTTAATCTTCATCCAGCCTTGATGCCTCCATAGATTCTGCCAAATTTTATCCGGAGAAAGAGAATCCAACTCAAGGAGTATGTGTTTTACCCCCTTAAGGTTAAAGGTGTCCTCATTTTTGTTGCCCCATCTTAACTGGTCATGCCCCCCTGTTACTAGATTCTTCCTTTGTTCCAACATTTTCATAAGAGCCTCTACCTTAGCTTTCAAGGGGCTATCTTCCATGTAAACCATGTTCCTCCAGTTTCTCCATTTGCCTACATTATTGGTTTGGTCCCAAAAATATTTAACCTTAGATAATCTTATGATATCTATCTCTCTCTTTAGGTCCACAAAATCCTCTTTCAATAGTGTCAGTTCTTGTTGTTATTTATCATCCCAAAATAGTGCCATATCTCCCTCTCTGATTTCCCAGAAGTTGTTCTTTTGAACTAAGCCTCTATTCTCCCAAGCCTTATTCCAAATGTAAGAGCCCTTTATACTTCTAGACATCCTTATATGATCGTTAATTTTCCAAGTGTTGGCATATTTTTCTTTCCAGATACTAGCCCACTAAGCCTTTGGTTCTTTAACCCAACGCTGCCATAATTTAGCCCCTAAAGCCCTGCTTAGAACTTTTGGATCGTCCAAACCAAGACCTCCATGATTTTTAGGTTTTCAAATCCTTTCCCAAGCTACTAAGGCCCATTTCCTTATTTTCTCCCCCTTACCCCAGAGGAAGTATCTTTGCATGGTTCTGAATTGTTGTAAGACTCCTTTTGGTGTTGGAAGTGCTGATAGCATGAAAACTGGGATAGATTTAAGAACAACCTTTGTAAGCACCAACCTACCAGCAAAGTTTAAAGATCTGATGGTCCAATTCCTAATTTTATCATGCATCTTATTAATCACCGGCTCCCAAATGCTCTTTTGCATAGGTTTAGCAGTTAGAGGAACTCCCAAATATTTTGAAGGTAGGGAATCCCTTTGAAAGCCCAGAATTCTAGAGATATTCCTTTGAATTGCAATATTGTTATTAAAGAAAAAAATCTTAGATTTGGAAAGATTAACCTCCATACCTATAGCCATGTCAAGGTCACTTAGAAGTTGTTTGTATGCAAGAGCTTCTTTGACTGTAGGGATTCCCTACAACATGGTATCATCCACAAATTGTTGATGAGTCAAGGACTGTCCATTCTCAGAAAGTTGGAGACCCTTGATTTTTCCTTCTTCTTTTTCCTGCTTAATAGACCGACCAAGTCCTTCCATCATGAGTATAAAAAGAAAGGGAGAGAGTGGATCACCCTGCCTGAGGCCTCTTGAAGGAATAAAAATCTCGGAGGGAGAACCATTTACCAAAATTGAAAAGCTGGAAGAAGTTACTAGAGCCATCACCCATCTAACCCAATTATGATCAAACCCAAAAGCAATAAGAACCCTCCTAATATAGGTCCAGTTCAAATTATCATAAGCTTTGGCTAGGTCTAGTTGCATGATCATTCCAGCCTTCCTGTTGTTAGTCATTGAGTGCACCACCTCCTGTGCTTGAATGATGTTATTGAGAATTTTTTTGCCTTCCACATAAGCAAATTGTTCCCTAGACACAAGAGTGGGAAGAAAAGGTTTGATTCTATTGGCCACAACCTTGGATATTATCTTGTAAACCACATTGCACAATGTTGTTGGCATTATGATACAAGTGTTGTCCTTTATGGCAACTCACTCAGAGGTTGGTACAGGTGATGGCAACTTAATCAGAAGACAGATCTTAGTACAGCAGACCAAGAAAGTTCATACACGCAGGTTCATTAAGCCCAAGTCGCGTATACAAGCAGGTTCACTATATACCAAGTCGCGTATACGCAGGTTCGCTATATACCAAGTCGCGTGTACACACAGGTTGGCTTCAGTAAAAGAGCGTGTATGTGGAAAACTTATCTTTGGTCCGTGGCGGTTATTCCTTGGAAGTTGTGCCTATAGTTTTGGACCATGGTGTCTCGACGGACGTGTTGATCCATATACGCTAGTTGCATTAGACACAGTAGCGTGTACACGCGGGTTCACTTAATTGAAGTAGCGTATATGTTTCTGAGTATGAAATTGGAAAGGTTTTACTGATCTTATAATACTGATTCACCCCCCCCCCCCCCCCTCTCAGTATTATTTCCAACAATTGGTATCAGAGCAGGTCCTTCAGAGGAAGCTTGATCGCTTGAAGGAAAAGATCCATCAGAATGGCTAATCCAGAAAGAGAGGCACACATCAGGCCACCAGTCTTTGACGGGAACAATTTTACTCACTGGAAGATAAGAACCACTGCATATCTACAATCACTTGGAGCAGAAATTTGGGGAATCGTAGAAGGAGGATACAAATTCCCATCAGCAACTCCTACAGATCCAGCAGAGAAAAAGCAATATGAGCTCAATGCCAAAGTTGTTACTGTCCTATTGAGTAGTTTGACACAATCAGAATTTATGAAGATCATGCATTTCAAATCAGCTAAGGAAATATGGGACAAAATCGTCACAAGCTACGAAGGAGATGATCAGGTAAAAAGAGAAAAGGTTCAAACTCTCAGAATCCGGTATGAAACTCTTAAGATGCATAGTAATGAAAGCATAGCTAATTATTTCCTGCGTATGGATGATATTGTGAATTGTATGAGGGATCTGGGTGATGAATTTGAGGAAGTTGTCTTAGTTGAAAAGGTTTTGAGATCTCTGTCTGCTAAATTTGATTCTAAAGTATCTGCCATAGAAGAAAAGGAGAATGTGTAGAAAATCACCATGTCACAGCTTCACGGGATCTTAACTACTTTTGAAATGCGACAAGAGGTACCACCAGAAGCCGCATTCGAAGTGTCAGAGGAAGAAGATGAGGTAAATTTTGTCAAGAATCTTGAACGGGGAACTGGACGGTTCAAAGGTAAGCTACCTTTCAAATGTTTTCTATGTGGTAGAGTTGGTCACTATGCTGCTAGATGCCCTCATAACAAAGGAAAGATATCTGAAGAAGATGGTAGAAGCTATTATACCCATATTACAAGTTCATTCAATGATAGTGAAGATATTAGAAGTCTCATGGCACATGAAAAGAAGAATGCTTCATCCAATAATAGCAAAGATATTAAAAGTCTCATGGCACATGAAAAGAAGAATGCAAAAACTGAAGAAGTTACCAAATTAAATGAACAATTGGAGACAGTAACCAGGGTAAGGGAGCAATTGCAGGATGTAGTAAAGGATCAGAGCATAACTATTCAAAGGCTTGAATCAAAGATCCTCTCTCTAAAAGAAGATCTTAAAAAATCAAGAGAACAGAACAGAGAAGCTCTTGAAGATCAAGAACATGAAGTGATCAAACTAAAGCGACAAGTGGAAGAAGGAAGAAAAGTTGAAGAAGACCTAAGGAATCAGTATCTGAAAAAGGAAGAACAACATCAAGTTGAGGTAAATATCTTGAAAGGTAAACTAGAAGAAAAGGATAAGCTTTTACGATTTCAAGATAGTACTAAAGTCTTGGATGATATTCTTAATAGCCAAAGGTCTCCTGCTATCAAAACTGGTCTTGGTTTTCATGAATATGTTGAAGGTGAATCTAGTTCACAAGGTGAGGCAAGAAATTCTAAGGAGAAACCTGAAATGCTCAACAAGGAACAACCAAGGAAAGAAATTCCTCAAGGAAGATCCTTTAATCCTAACTATGGACGTGATAGACGATTATCTCCTCCACTGAATAATGTTGAATGTCATGTATGTCATAATCTTGGACATGTTGCAGCCAGATGTAGAAGTAGAATGGTTCAAGACCATTACAAAAGATCATTGCATCCCAGGTATTTCAGAGGATATTGCTTTGCCTGCAATGCATATGGACACAAAGCAATTGATTGTGATAGAAGGAACATGAAATATGTAAGATGTTATACATGCAACAAATATGGACATAAAGCAAGGGAATGCAGGAGCAGATTTCAAAATTCAAAACAAGAGGACCATACATCATCACAGTTCCAGGAATTGAAGAAGACAGAGACAGAAAAGTGTGGCATAACTCAGTCAGCTGACTTAACAGACACAGGGGAATCTGAAAGTGATGAATTTCAGTATTCCTTGCATACGCTGATATAATGAAGACAAGTCACGTATATACGCGAGTTACAGGCTGCAAAGTCACGTATATGAAGAAAGGGCAGCAGAACAGACCCAGGTTCAGTCATGGTTGGCTCAGGCTCAGGGGGAGCATATACTTCAAATAATTTATTGTTGGCATTATGGTTAGAAGTTGCTGATGAAACTAAATGATACATCTTGTTGTTTGATCAAAGGAATAATATTGCAGACTGATGCTTATGGTACAGATCTGAATGGCTGGTCTTAGAACTTGCATCTGCTCAGGGGGAGCATGGATAGATTGGTACACTTTGGCATAAAAAAAGGGGGAGCCAAATCAGAAACTTCAGCATGTACTCAGGGAGAGTATGGACAGCAGTATGGACAGCAGAAGGTATACCAAAGAAGAAAATATCTTGGTCTGCCCTTTGCCCTTGATGTCAAAGGGGGAGAGTGACTTGGTGTGGTGGTTGCCATCAAGTCCAAAGGGGGAGATTGTTGGCATTATGATACAAGTGTTGTCCTTGATGGCAACTCACTCAGAGGTTGGTACAGGTGATGGCAACTTAATCAGAAGACAGATCTTAGTACAGCAGGCCAAGAAAGTTCATACACGCAGGTTCATTAAGCCCAAGTCGCGTATACAAGCAGGTTCACTATATAGCAAGTCGCGTATACGCGGGTTCGCTATATACCAAGTCGCGTGTACACGCAGGTTGGCTTCAGTAAAAGAGCGTGTATGTGGAAAACTTATCTTTGGTCCGTGGCGGTTATTCCTTGGAAGTTGTGCCTATAGTTTTGGACCATGGTGTCTCTACGGACGTGTTGATCCCTAGTTTTTGAAGCTGATGGTATTGTGTTACTATGGTTTTGGACCGTGGTATTGTAAAGGGCCTAAGGCTATATAAGGAGAAGATCATTAGGCAAGTTGGAGCATGCATTGTGTGTCTGACGAAGTGAGAAGATCTGGTATTGTTGTTTATCTGTTCGGGACGCTTGGCAAGGGTCGGATCTGACAGCGAAGGCATAAGTAATTATTTCTAGATCTGCACGCGGGTTGCCTTTGGAGAAAGCGCGTATACACGCGGTTTTGGTACAGTGAAGTAGCGTATGCATAATAAGATTTGATATTTCAGGTTGTTGTTGATTCTGGTGGTTGTTGCAGAGTTCTGGGCTCTAGTTTGGGTTTTGTGTTCTTGATGACAAGGTTTCAGTGATTCAGTATTGGGTTGTTTTATGAATTATGATGCAAGTATAAGTTGATGATTGTATTGCAGTAATGTTTGTTTTGTACTCTTGGATCCAGTCTGAAAATTGATGAAACGTGGTCCCTGAAGGAAAGAAGGTTGTAGGGTCAGCACCTACGTACTAGTAAATGGATCGGCTAGTACAAGAGCTGAGGGGGTTGTAGCTCCCTTCCAGAAGTAGTTGGAAAATGAGAGAGGGTTGTAGCCCTCTGCAGGTTGTAGCCTGCGTACTGGTAAAGGACTGCACCAGTACATTGTAAAAGAAGTTTCTTATTAAAGAAGAAAGAGACGAATTGCAGCAGGTGGTTTTCACCCACATTGGGTTTCCACCTTATATCATGGTGTTCATGTGTGTGGCTCTTGTGTGATGTTCTGTTTTGTTATACTGCACCTGTTTACTATTAATATGCTTAATAATGTTCTGATGCATTTACTGAAGATTAAGATAATTGAATTATAAGATCTCTGGATATACGCTAGTTGCATTAGACACAGTAGCGTGTACACGCGGGTTCACTTAATTGAAGTAGCGTATATGTTTCTGAGTATGAAATTGGAAAGGTTTTACTGATCTGATAATACTGATTCACCCCCCCCCTCTCAGTATTATTTCCAACAAATGCTATGGGTCTAAACTTGTCTGGAGTTACGGCATTGTCCTGTTTAGGGATCAGAGAGATGAAGGAGGTGTTGAGTGCCTTCAGAATAGTTCTATTCCTCCTGGAGTCTTCTACTACATTCAGAATATCATGTTTAACAATATTCCAGCAAGCTTTAAAGAAATCAACATTGAAACCATCAGGGCCTGGCGCTTTACCATTCTGCATCTCCCTGAGGACCTCACTGATTTCCTCTTCAGTTATTGGCCTATTGAGGTTGAAATTGTCCTCTCTGGACACTAGTATTGGTATATGTCTTGTTAAATCCTTGATAAAAGGCTCTCTGTCTGAAATGGTTTCCTTTTCTATCCCACGGAAGTGTTGAACTAAAACAGCTTCTATTTCTTCGTGGGAGCTAAGAAGTTTCCCTCCCTCATCCTTGATTGAAGAGATTCTATTATGAGCTCTATTTGCCATGATGGACCTATGGAAAAATATGGTATTTCGTTCTCCTTCTTTGAGCCATTGCACTCTAGATTTTTGTCTCCAAAATATTTCTTCCTTTTTACATAAGTTCTCCCATTCTTGCTGGAATTTGGTGGCTTTATCATTTCTGACTTTATCAAAGCCATCCTTGATAAGGGATTGGTTGAGTTCCTGCAATTTGTTTTCAACAGCTTTTTTTCCTTCAAAAATATTGCCAAATTCATTCTTGTTCCAATCTTTTAGCCTGAGCTTGATATGTTTTAGTCTTTTGTGAAGAAGAAACATACTTGTACCCTGAATATGCAAATCTTCAGCCCACCAACTTGAAATGTTGCTGGTGAAATCTGGATGGGTGAGCTAGATATTCTCAAATCTAAAAGGTCTATTCCTGGGGGTACCGATGCCCTTGACCTCCAGTTGAACCGGCCAGTGATCTGATCCTCCAAAGGGGAGAATTCTCACTCCCATTTCCTTATCATTGAGCATAAGGTCCTCTGAGATGATGAATCTGTCTAACTTTGAGGCAACTAGAGACTCTCCTCCTCTTCTATTGTTCCAAGTAAAGAGACCATTACTCGAATCAATGTCAACTAGCTTCATAGTATCCATAAAAGTTTGAAAAGCTAAGGAGTCTTTGTTTAGAGTTCTGGTGCCCCCCTTTTTTCTCCGATAGTGACTTGATCATGTTGAAATCCCCACCCATGATCCATGGTATCTCTACATATCTCTCTGTGAGATCCATAAGAGAATCTAGAAACCTGAGTTTTTCATCCATTCTCTAAGGGCCATAAACATTCGTGACCAAATAGGTCTCCCTATCCCCCACAGGTTGAATAACCATTGATAAATAATTTCTAGAAGCCTCAGCATCTATTATACCAATCTTTAGGGGGTTCCAAAGAGTAAGAATGCCTCCTGCTATGTTATCTACCTTGACTTCTATAAACTCAAATTGATTGAGCCATTTGCTATATGTTTCTTTGATTTTCTGAATGGAATATTTAGTTTCCTAGATAGAAATCATATCCGGAGCTTCTTGTATTATTCTGTTACTAAGTAATCTTTGTTTCCTTTTACTACCTAGACCCCTGATATTCCAAGAAGTAAACTTCATCATTAAAGATTTGTGAAGGAGTAACTGGTAAGGTCTTTCATCTTACCTGAATCTATCATTAGCTTTCCACATTCCATCAACAACTCATTCTGCTTTTTTCTACCTCTTTTCTTTCCTGGGCATCTAGGTGCTAATCCTGGTGTATTTTTTATAGTTTTCACACCTTCGTTACCCTGTCTTGCAGTGTTACTTTGCTTGTCCATCCCTTTAGCCTGGGTTTTCCATAAGTACAGCTGTTGTACTCTAGTGAACTCTTCTTGAGGTAACGAGTCTAACCCTCCCATGGTTCCCTATTTCAAGAACCCTTCCAAATCTAGATGTTCTCTATCAAGAACCTCCTGTAGTTCATCGTTCTCCATTTCCATCTTGCTCTGGGTCATTTCCTGGTCCATATCCAGTTCTTCATCGCTCATCCTAGCCTCTTTCTATTTATTATTATCCTTTGTTAGATCTTTGTCTTCCTCTTTCTCCTTCTCCTCTGGACTTCCCTCCATACCCTGATCTACTTTTGTTATCTCTTCTTCTTCCTCGAGAACTTGGTACCTGTTCAGATTGGCCTGAGGCCCTTCTGCTTGATGTTGCTTAAGTCCCCTTTTGCCCCCTTTTCCTCTATGGCTCACTTTATGAAAGCTTTCAGTATCTTTCATTGTGGAAGCTTTGCTCTTGTTCTCTATTTTACTGAGAGGGCAATCCCTGAAAAGGTGTCCATGATCATGGCATCTGCGACATCTAAAGGGAATATGTTCATAATCTACTGTTTGTACCCATTCTTCATCAAAAACTTCCAAGATCACCTCATCCAGTAGAGCTCCAGAGAGATCCATTTCCACACAAATTCATGCAAAGGAAGTGTATTTTCCTCTTCTCGTGGCTTCAGAAACTTTGACAAAACGTCTTAATTTATTTCCTATGGTTGTTAATAATTATGTTTGCAAATAATCAAGAGGAAGGGAGTAAAGTCTTACCCATACCAGAACTGAAGTGAAAGTCTCCTGCTCCGGGACAAAATTCATCATCCATGGCCTCATGTAGAGGCTAGTAGCTGTGTATAAGTAGGGCCCTCCTTCAAACACTTTGTCTTTATCCTCAATATTTGTGAAGACCACAGTAAAAAATCCTTTTGACCCCAGATGTAGGTCAATGCTCCCTTTTGGTTTCCAATGGTATTTAATCCATGTCTATAACGCTTTTTCAGTGGGCCATACTCCCATGAATTTACAAGTGATAGCTTATGTCTGCATGTGGTCCCTATGTGCTTGCAGAGCAGGATCATTCAGAACTACTCTGGGTGTAAATTCAGTTTTTGGTTTACATGGTCCCTTCTGTGCCTTGGGTTTTGCTCCTTGTTCCTTGTCATCTTCCTCCTTTTCTATTGTGCTTTTATTCTCCCTTGCTTTGAATCCTTCTTGCTCTTCTTCCATGCTCTCTTTCCCTTCTTTAGCAAGACCTCTTACCTCTTCTATTGGCTTCTTACCTCAGCTGGCTACAGCCTACTTGTAGGAGGGAGTGGAGCTCCCTCCTTTGCGCCCTTCCATGGAGTTCAACACCTGCTAGAGACTGTAAACCCTAGCTGTTCGTCCAACGCTCCTCTCTATTAGATTACTTTTATCTATTGTTGTTGCTTTTGATTTTGAGGTAGAACAAATGGATTTCAAGACAACATTTCTTCACGGGGATCTGGAAGAGGAGATCGACACGAAGCAACCTGAAGGTTTTACGATGAAGGGTAAGAAAGAACTGGTATGCAAGTTAAAGAAGTCTCTGTATGGGTTAAAATAGCCAAGGATGTGGTATCAGAAATTTGATACATCTATATGGGGATTTGGCTTCACCAGAAGAAAAGCAGATCACTGTGTGTATTTCAAATTAATTGGTGACCATGTTATTTATTTGGTCTTGTATGTGGATGATATGCTGCTGGCTGGAAATGACAAAGAAATTATCTAGGATTTGAAGACCCATTTGTCCTCCAAATTCGACATGAAAGATCTTGGTGTTGCAAACTATATTTTGGGCATGGAAATTAAAAGATATTGGAAAAAGAGGAAGCTCTGGTTAAACCAAAGGAAGTATGTTGAGACAATATTGCAAAGGTTTAATATGCAGGATAGTAAACCAGTGAAGGTTCCTATTCCTGTAGGTGTAAAGTTATCTGTTGAACAGTGTCCCAAGACATAGAAAGAGGAAGAGGACATGCCCTGTGTTCCATATGCAAGTGCAATTGGTAGACTGATGTATGCGATGGTCTGTACTAGACCAGACATTGCACATGCAATGGGAGTATTTAGCAGGTTCATGTCAAAACCAGGGAAGGAGCACTGGACAATAGTGAAGCGAGTTGTCAGGTATTTGTGTGGTACTAGTGATTATGGTTTGTGCTACCAAGGAAGACCAGGATTGGACTGAGTGTTGGATATTCATGGCTTTTTTGATGCAGACTGGGTTGGAGATATGGATTAGAGAAGATATACAAGTGGGTATGTGTTTAACCTATTTGGAGGTGCAGTCAGTTGGATGAGTAAGAAACAATTTATAGTGGCACTATCAACTACAAAGGCAGAATACATGGCAACCACTCATGCAAGCAAGGAAGCAGATTGGTTGCAGAGATTGTGTTCAAGTATGGGGTTAGTACAGGGAGCTATAAGGATAGACACTAACAACCAAAGTAAAATTTTCTTGGCAAAGAACCCTGCATATCATTCAAGGACAAAGCACATTGATGTTCAGTATCACTTTGTGAGGGATGTGATAGAAGAAAAAAAGGTGTTGCTGGTAAAGGTGGACACTTTGAAGAATACTGCAGATGCATTGACAAAATCTGTGAGCTCTGAGAAGTTCTCTTGGTGTAGAGAAACAATGGGCGTTGCAGGTCTGGATAAATGACTAAGCTCTCTTGTGGCCCCCTGTAGAAAGAAAACAACAAGTGGGAGAATGTTAGGTTGTGTTATATTCTTTCCACGACTAGCCCACGTAGTTAACTAGGGGGTTAGAAGGGGGGCAGAGCCCCCCCTTCGTTGCGTTGATTGCATAGCGGGGGGAGTCACAAGGGGTTTGAGGGGTGTAGGTAACCCCACTCTATGTGTTGCCCCGGAAAATTTTGTTCTTGGACCCTATATTATGTTGGCCGGACCTACCTATGGTTTTGTGCATGATTTTTCACACATGGTTTTGGATGCGATGGTTTTCGGTCCATGGTTTTGGATGCAATGGTTTTCGGTCAATGGTATTGGATGCTACAGCATGTATAAATATGTATTGTAACATTGAAAGAAATATAATGAAAAATCAAGCTGGTAGTCCTAGTTTTGGGATCCAGGGGAAAATCTCTGTGTATATGTGTTTTATGTGTTATGCTCTCGCATTGTTTATTTTCTATATTTTAGAATTCGTATGCAGGTAATTTTTGTACATGGTTAAACCTACACTTAGAACAATAGGAAGAAAGTGGTTTAACCTTTTCCTATAATAGATAGATGAGATGAAGGAACTTACTTGTGATATTTCGCCTCCTTTGATCTCCTTTTAATTGCTCCCGTCGCTCTCGCTCGATTTAGATAAGCTCAATTGGTACATGTCAACAGAAACCGAAGATGACAACGATCAAAGCATACGATCTATCTACTATAAACAGATGGAATTGACAACATTTAAGCATATACTCATAATAAATATAAACAAGAATATGGAAAAAGCAACAAACAACTTTATTCATTGTAGAAGGAGGAGTTACACCCAATGCGGTTAGATCCCATGTCATTCATCCAACTTAGTCCAAACTCTCATCACACCAATAGCATATCAATCCAACAGCATAACATTACTCAACAACGAACTCAAATATCAAACCAATAGTATTTCTCTACAATCTTCAAATTCTAGCCCCTGATCACTATGATGAAGTGTCAATTTATAGGGAAATGCAAGTGGTTTTGTCATAAACAGGGTATTGAATGTTTTTCCAAAATTGGAGTTAGTTTCCATGGAGAAAGGGATGAGAGGATAGAGGGTTAATTGATCCATAGACTATCCAAAGTCGACCACATAGGATGAGATAAGAGCTGGGCATCCTTCTAGAATGCTCTAGAATCAAGGAATATTCCTAAAATCCTATGCAATTTCACTCATTCTCGCCCAGTACGGGTCAAAGTGGGCCTAAATGCACTGTAGTGCAGGCCTGAATGGGCCTACCTACTCTGTAGCATAGTTACCCTTGACTAAGGTTGCGCTGGTGTCCCAAGGAGGCATTTCAGCAGGGTTTCAAGCTAGGGAACTTTCATGGATGGAAGCATTCAATATGATGACTTGTCTAGGGCATGTAATAACTGAATTAGGGTTTGATGAGCCTAATTGTATTCATATGATCGTCGAGAGTGATGTTCCCAAATAGACCTGTAATAGTTGCCCCTTAAAGAATGAAGTCGAAAATGATAATGTCGAATGATATGCTTATGATGTGATGAGGAGGATATGAAGCGGATGGTGACCTACATCGATTACAATACATAATATCATGATATCTTTGATTTTTTCATGAATTGTTGAGGGAAGGCATACCCATACTCAACATATAAACTTTTCATTACATGTACATAAATCAGATAGTCATCTACAGATATATACCCATGATAGGATGACCATCTATGTAAAGCCATCATACAGATGATTTAATACTCTCCTGAAGTCACAGCCCGGATGAATGAAACTGGATCCGGGGTCTTCTATTTCATCCAATCGTTCACTCAAGTATGAGTCTAACCATGTGAAAATGTGATCTAAAGTCGAACATGGGAAGGCACCGTCTGATTACTGTCAATGATGTAACATGTTAACAGATGGGAGAGAAATCACCGATAATGTTAAGTTATGGTATGTTCTATGCTTATAGCAGTTTACTTATCTTTCTTATTATTATCCACAAATTAGCAATCACATGTACATAAAGTGTAGATAGAACATTAAACGATCGATAGAAAACAAGCCAAGACAAGAGACACAAGATGTGATGGCTAGCCATAGAAAAACCCCAATTTGGGGAAACCCTTTGATCAAATCTTCCTTTATCTTCAATAATTTAGCAGAGAGAAATAGTACATAAATCTGATCTACATCAACAACAACAAACCCTAGATCAGCCAAACCAGGGCAAACGATATCTTGCAAACTGACCGTCAGATCGGCTTGATTCCTTCACCAAAAAATGTGGCCTTCAGAGGAGATCCATATTCACCTACAGCGTAGTTCTAAGAGGTAGATTGATGGTCAACGCTGGTCGAACTTTGGTTCTGCAGTTGCAGTGCTAACTTTGCGTCCTTCCTTCCACATGTGTGAGAGAAGAGTCTCTTTCTACGCAGTAGGAGAAGAGCCTCTTTTCTGTGCAGGAGAGAGAGAGAGATGTGATGAGATGAGTGAGTACAAATGAGGAAAATACCTCTTGTATTTATACACAACCGTTGATGATTGAATAGATGCGACTGTTGGGCTTCTGAGCCTACATGAGTTGCTGGTCGGCTTGATAATTATTCCATAATCAAAATAAATTCATATCTCCATAAATACTTATCAGAATTGGATGATCTTTAGATCAATCCTACATCTTTCAACGAGACGAATCTAATAAAAATATTATTAGCCATGAATAAGATGACCCGCATGGAGTTTTACCCTAGTTTCCAATTTTAACACTCCCTCTCAACTAGGGAGAACCCCATCTACAATTCATCTGTCAGTCACTACTATTCATCCACCAAATGCACTTCCCTGTACAACTTGACCCCTCCTCTACTCTGCTCTATTCTGCTTGCTCTGTTCTGTTCTATTTTTCCCTGTTCTAATCTGCTCTGCTCTACTCTATTTTGCTCTTCTATGCTTTTTCTGAAATATGAAGAGGAAGAAATGATCGAGGATGTATCATACCATCCTCCACTGACTTAAAGTCAGTCTCAGAGTGTGTACCACTGGTCCCAGACCAGTCCTCAACTGACCTGAAGTCAGTGTCATAGTGGGTACAACTCCTACCACTAGTCCCAGACTAGTATCATCCTTCACTGACTCAAAGTCAGTCTCAGAGTGTGTACCACTAGTCCCATACCAGTCCTCAACTGACCCGAAGTTAGTGTCATAGTGGGTACAACTCCGACCACTTGTCCTAGACCAGTACCATCTTTCACTAACTCAAAGTCAATCTCAGAGTGTGTACCACTGGTCCCAGACCAGTCCTCAACCAACCTGAAGTCAGTGTCATAGTGGGTACAACTCCTACTACTAGTCCTAGACCGGTATCATTGATTCCAGATCAATGAAGTTCATCCTAGCATAGGGAGTACGATAGATACAATGATGTGTCCATTGGTACTACTATGATCCCTATCCTCATTTCCCTTCTCATTGATCAAATGAGAGGTACTTCCCATGAGTCCCAAACTGCATGGGTAGGATGCCTTAACAGGAGAACTAATCAATCCTATCCTCACAGGAGAACTAATCATCCTACTACACAATTTTCATGGAGAACACATCATCCAGACCTCACAGGAGAACTAATCATCCTGTTACATAATCTTCATAGAGAAAACATCATTCAGACCTCATAGGAGAACAAATCATCCTGCTACATAATCATCATGGAGAACACTTCATCCAGACCTCATAGGAGAACTAATCATCCTACTACATAATCGTCATGGAGAACACATCATCGAGACCTCACTGGGGAAAATATCATCCTGCTACATAATCGTCATTGAGAACACATCATCTAGACCTCGCAGGAGAACAAATCATCCTGCTACATAGTCGCCACGGGGTGTCACAGGGAAAGTTTTGATTCTTTTACCTTGTTCATCATATGTCACTCCAAGAAGTACCCTACACCCCCTCGGAGCTCCCAGAGCTCAATACATCATACAGGACCCTCATCAGAAGGTTTTTGAATGACACCAAGTCGTTCTCGGAAAGTAAAAAATTTGACCTTTCCTATGGGCTTTGTTAGAATGTCGACGACATGTTCAATTGTACCAATATGTTGGAGCCTTATAGCTCCCCACTACACCACATCTCGAATATAGTGGTACCTGATATCGATATGTGTCTAGTCAATTTAACGTCTTAAATTGCTCTACATAAATTATCAATCCGGGTATCGTAAAGTGATGAAGTGTGGTGCACCATATGTGCTTATTTAACCTTTTTCTTACTTCGTTGTTTTATAGATTTTATTTTGTTTTGGGGTTTTTTTCTTGTTGATATCCTAAAGTGTCTAATGCAAATGGAAATCCTATTCTAAGGTCTTAAGAATACTTTTAAAGGTCAAGTATGGATGTAGATTTCAAGACAAGGTTTATGTCCCTAATGGTAACTTCCAAAACTTAGCACTTCAAAAGATCTCAAAACATGTTATTGATGGAATTAGTACTTAAAAAAAAGTGTAAATATGCAGCTACTTCAATAAAACAAAAGATGAAATACTGATCATGAAATCATTGTCTTTGCTGCTTGTCTAAATACGGAAATAAAAGTTAAGCTATTGCACCCAAACAAAACAAAAACTGCAAACTAATAAAAGTAAAATCAAATCACATCATTCATAGTTCAATTCCTTGCCAGGTAGTCTAAGTTATGGCTTTTAGAGATAATCGTCAATGATATGAGAAAGTTGATATCTAATTGTAGGAAAGTAAAACTAAAATCAAATCACATCATTCATAGTTCGATTCCTCGCTAGGTAGTCTAAGCTATGGCTTTCGGAGATAATCGTCAATGATATGAGCATGTTGATATCTAATTGCAGAAAAGTAAAACTAAAATCAAATCACATCATTCATAGTTCGATTCCTCACCAGGTAGTCTAAGCTATGGCTTTCGGAGATAATCGTCAATGATATGGGCAAGTTGATATCTAATTGCAGAAAAGTAAAACTAAAATCAAATCACATCATTCATAGTTCGATTCCTCGCCAGGTAGTCTAAGCTATGGCTTCCGAAGATAATCGTCAATGATATGAGGAATTTGATATCTAAACTAACTAACAAAGCAAATGAATAAAACTGAAATCAAAGCATAACTGAAATTGAAAAGCTAAAAAAAAAAAGTCAGCAGAGAGGCAAATCTCATGTCAGTATTTGATGCAAAAACATGTAAAGAAAAACTAATCTACAATCAACCGGTTGAACACACTTACATGAATTAAAATTGCATGAATGGAAAATCTAATCTATCAAACTTGAAAGCAATCAAATGACATAATGAAATCAAAGAAAAATTACAAAATGAAATCTACTCTACCTTACATTCTAATATGCTCCATGACATCTACTTCACATCTCCTTCCATGTTGAGAACATCAAATCTTTATTCAAATTCTTCAAAATTAAAAAGTACAACAAAGCTCTCCAAAGCTTTCAAAAGCCATCAAGGAAGAACTACAAACTCCAAGCTGAGCTAAGACTCACAAGCTAAGCTTTAAACTCTAAGCTAAAAAACTAACAAATGAAGGAGAGAGATCTCCTATTTATACAAAAAAGATGAGAAGCCATCTCATTAATGAGAGTCCATGAATCTCCCCCTCTACCTTTAGAGTCCTAATCAAAATAGGAACTGATAAGACACATGTCTTCTTAGAGTTACAATACAATTAGGAGATGTGACACATATCCTCATGATCTCATGATTCTTTCCACTCAAATTCGAATTTGGCCTTAGAGTGCCACATAAGGGTCTTCTAGAAGTCTCCTTTTGACCTACACATGTCAACAATCTCAACCCACTTGTTAGGTATAAGCATATGCACATTATTTCCTAATTTTTAACCACAAATTCACTTAAAAAGGCTAAGAATTAATAAAGTTTGGAAAAACATAAATGTGGCCCAATGATAATGAAAGTGGGATGAATGTAGTGACATAGTAGTGAAATGGAGGTGAAATGGAGGTGATATAATGGACATAATAGTGAAAGTGTAATGGAAATGAATGACATTTTCAAGATCCAACAATATGCTTGGAGTGATCATGAAATATGGGATTCTCTGATAAACGAATCCCACTCTAGTTGTCACATAAGATCACGGTGGTATCCAATGTAAATCCAAACAACTCACTGCAGATCTTTCGCAACCATACTACCTCACAGGAGGCCATGCTAGCAGCAATATATTCTACTTCAACGGTGCTCAAAGCAACCGACTTCTGCTTCCTACTCATCTAGGATATCAAAGCTGATCCGAAGGAGAAACATCACTCAGAAGTGCTCTTACGTTCCTCCACATTTCCTGCCCAATCAACATCAGTGTATCCAAGTAGTCTCACATCTCCGGCAGTTTATCTTAACCCATAAGTAATTGTGCCACAAAGATATCTCAATAGATTCTTGGCACCAATCCAATGTATGTGGTAAGTTTCAACCGTAGGTTGACTCAATGTGTTGACTTCTGATCTGAAATTGATCTAAGACAAACAATTAAGGTATTACAGACTCATGTGCATGGATGTGCCTATGTTATTTTATGCAACGGATCGATAAGATTGCGAAATACATAGGCACTAAAGTAGTTAGAGAAAACATAACAAGAAAACATTTAAACACAACAAGTTTAATAAGGAGTTCACCCAACACTCCTGGGCTCCATCTCTCAGTCCAGCCTTCAGTGGTAGCCTCTCTATTATGTTTTGAAAAGTAGAGTTTTTACAACAGTGAGCTCAATTTGAGTCTCACATAGCAGATACAATTCAGTAGGACTGTACTTGGATCCCCTAAGTCTCTGGAGTTCACAGACTCTTCTTTCTTAAACTTGACCTCTATTGGTCACTGTAGTATGAGCCCAATCTAAGACTCACACATGACAGGAATATACAGAGGAGTTCGCTTGAACCTCTCAAGCCTTCTCTGGAGCACACAGACTCTCTGACTCTCTCTGTCTCTGTCTGGCTCGATGCTACCTTTGCTTCTGTAGGTCAGCTTGGCTTCTTCTTTCTACTCTCAGCTTTCTGTGTCTAACTAACTCTACCTCTTTCTTTGTCAGTTCATGGCTTTAAGCCAATCTGCTTTCTCACTGTTCGTTTCCTCTTCCCAGATTTCTGGGTACCCTGCCTCTGCCCGTTTGAATCCCTCTGTTCTGCGTAATCATCACTATATAACGCCTCACAGGGAGGTGGCGACCTATTCTATAATGGATGAGGGTGTCAGTTCTCTCGGACATGTTTTAATGGTCGTTATTTCCATTTTCTCTAAGAATTCCCATGAAATCGAATCTTTTTCCAACTCATCATCCATGTCGGACTTCAAATACCATGTGATCTTTCTCTATAACCTCATCAAATCTGGTCACCCATCGAGACGCGTCTCTGCCGTTGATCTAGGCCCCCCAAATCCTACGGTTGTCGCTCATATCAGGCAGTTGAGTAGCTCGATGGTTACGCGCCCGATGTGAGTGGTTTTCTCTCTTCCACTGGATGCATGGCAATCGATGTGTGGCATTGGGCGGGACTTGGTTGAAACCACTTACCACATCGAGCCATTCCAATATCCTGCTGGTTTTGTGGAATCCCACCTCTGACGGAATCAGTGCGATATCCGTTATATTTTATAACCTTTCAGGTCTAGGCACTCAGGGCTTTTCCTTCTTTGAGGGGTTTTCTCAACGATATGTCGCTAATCGCATATCAAAAACCACCCCTGTTTCTCGAAAAGGCCTCCTATTTTTCTAATTCATGACAACGTGCGTTACCATGGGCCGACAGTCTGTGTGCTTGACCGAGGGTCCTCATTCCTCCGTGCTGATCACAAATTGCAATTGTTATGAGGATATCTCTGATAAGCTTGGCCTTCATAAGACTTTGAAACTTGGCATAATTTTAAGATTTCATGAAAACTTAGAATGTGGTCTAGGATCAAATTCGGATCACGGACTTCCCACTGAAAAACATTTTGGACCACCAAAAGTTGGTTTTTAAGCATCAATTAAATGAGGATATAGATTCCTCACTTGCCCAATTTCTATCCATCTTGCACTGCTTGGTTTTGAGCCTTTGAGCCCAATCCTAAGGTACTCAACATCCCCTCTATGTGTAGTTCTCACCTTTCTGTCCAGAACTATATCTTCCTGCAATTCATTGAGATATTCAGGCAACAGATCATCAATAGAAGGAAATTGACTTTGCTCTTCTGGATCTTCGATCAATGAAGGTTCAAACAGTCTCAAGCTTTCTACATGAACTACTGAATAGATGTGCATGTAAGCTGGAAAATCAAGGCGAAAATCATTCTCACCGATTTTCTCAAGTATCTTGAAAGGTCCATACCTTATCGGCTTCAGCTTCTTACCTTCACCTTGCATTTTGTATTTGCTAATATACAGCCATACTTGATCACCAACTTGGAAACTATGCTTAGTCTGATGCTTATCATGCCTTTCCTTGTACTTGGCTTGGATCTTTTCCAGCTGTTCCTGTACTGCCTGGTGAATCTCTTGGATTTTTTCAATGAACTTGGTTTCCTTGTCCACATCACTGTGTCCATCAACCACTATGTCTTTACCAAAGACAAAATCCAAAGGAGACCTTGGTATGAAACCAAAACAGGTCTCAAAAGGAGATCTCTATCTAGAAGAATGTTTAGCTCGGTTGTAAGCATGCTACACATAACACAGATGTTCATCCCAAAGCTTGGGATGCTTGCTACAATAGCCTTTGAGCAACTGGACCACTCTCATGTGGACCACCTCTGTTTGGTCATCTGTTTGCGGATGAAAAGTTGTGCTCTTCTTCAGTCTGGTGTCCATCAATTCCCACAAACTCGACCAAAATTTCCCAACAAATCGGGTATCTCGATCGGATACAATGGAAGTTGGTAATCCAAATTGAACCCATATATGATGAAAGAACAACTTTTTTGTTTGTTCAGCTGTAATCTGTTTGTTACAAGGTATTAAAATACACATTTTGCTGAACCTATCCACAATAACATATAAATAGTCATGACCTTTTCTAGATTTAGGCAGTCCCCCAACAAAGTCCATGGAAATGCTTTCCCAAGGATGAGAAGGAACTAGTAATGGAGTGTACAAGCCTATTTTTCTATTGTTGGGCTTGTTTTTAGCACACATAGTACACCCTCTTACATATCTAGAAACTTTCTCATTCATTTTTTGCCAATAACAAAATCTTTGCAGTTGTGCAATTTTTTTACTTACACCAAAGTGACCTAATATTAGAGAAGTGTGTGCTTCTCAAATTATCTTTACTCTTTCAGTTTGTGGAATGCATAACTTTCCAAAATGATACAAGAGTTAGTCCTTAACATGATAATCCAATTCTTCTACTTGTTTTCCATGACTTAAAGTTGTGTATACATCTTTAAAATCTATATCTTGAGCATATTGTTCAATGTAGCTTTCATGCAATACTGAATTATGCTTAAGTATATTAGATGCATTTATGATTGGTCTGGACAACATATCTACAACTTTATTGTGTATGCCCTTTTTATATCTAATGACAAGATGAAATTGTTGTAGAAAACCCATCCACCTATAGTGTCTTGATTGCTGCAACTTAGTTTGTGAGTGAAAATATTGAAGTGGTTGATGATCAGTATGTATAATTGTCTCTTTGCCCATTAGATAATGTTTCCACTTTTTCACACTCTGTACTAATGCATACAATTCGTTATCATATGTGGGATAATTAACTACTGCATAATTAAATGTCTCAGAATGATAACATATGGGTTTACCGTGCTGCATCAACACTGCTCCCATGGCATAGTCACTAGCATCTGTTTCAATCTCAAAGGGTATTTGAAGATCGGGTAGTGCTAGTACTGGTGTTGTACTAATATTTTCTTTTAAGGTGCCGAAGGCTTTTTGCTATTTGCCTCCCCACTGAAACACCTTGTTCAATCCTATTAAAGCATGTAAGGGAGTTGAAATCAAGGAAAAGTTAGAAATAAACTTTCTCCAATATTGTGCTGCTCCTAGGAAGCTTCTAACTTCTGTAGTAGATTTGGGTTTAGCCCAGTTTACAATGACTGCAACCTTAGAGGGATCTATCTTCAATTCACCACCCCCTACAATATGACCCAAATAATTCAAAGATGTTTTGCCAAATTCACATTTTGATAGCTTAACACAAAGATTTTCTCTAATCAAAACATCTAGAGTCTGCTTTACATGCTTCAAATGTTCTTCCCATGTTTTACTAAATATAAGAATGTCATCTAAATATACAATGAAAAAATCATCAATAAAAGGCCTGAGTACATCATTCATTACTCTCATGAAAGTAGCAGGAGCATTAGTTAAGCCAAAAGGCATAACCAACCACTCATACAATCCCCGCTATGTTTTGAAAGCAGTCTTCCATGCATCTTGCTCTGCAACTCTGGCCTGATGGTAGCCACTATGCAAGTCCAACTTGGAAAACTAAACAGCTTCTTTCAACTAATCTAATAGATCATCTATGCGAGGAAGGGGATAACGATTTTTTATCGTTATCTTATTCAGTGCTCGGTAATCAATGCACATTCTCCATGATCCATCTTTCTTTCTCACCAAGACAATTGGAGACCCACAAGGTGATGTTCTAGGTCTTATGAACCCTTTCTCAAGCAGCTCTTGTACCTGCTTCTTGATTTCTGCATTCTCTAAAGCGGACAACCTGTACATTTTGATGTTAGGCAATGGAGCATATTGCTGCAAATTAATATCATGTACTATTTCCTTTTTGGGTGGCAAACCTTTAGGTTCTTGAAATAGTATATCATATTCTGAAACAACTTTTTCTAAATTAGCTTGCTATTTAGCATTACAACCTTCAAATACATTGGTTTTATCAGGTCTCCTTTCCTTTACAACCATCAGTGAAAATTGCTTTCATGAATTTACAATTCTTTTCATCTGCCATGAGTTTATGAGAGTGTAATTATTCTTGAGTTTATGAGCTCTTACAGTATATTCAATTCCATATTTAACGAGTTGATACTTGTTTTCAGCTCTATAGAAAATGTCTTTTCTATCATACAAGTAAGGACTTCCTAAAACAATTCCACATATATCCAAGGGAACAATATCTAACTCAACCTCATCTACAAATGCTGACCAAAAAGAAAACCTAAGTTTACATTGTCTAGTCACTTGTAGCTTTGCTTTGTCACATAACCAACCTAATGGATATGGTTTTTTGTGAGGTGTGGTTAGTAATCCCAGTTTCTTTACAATTGCTTCAGAAATTAAGTTTACTTGTGAGCCACTATCAAGCAAAGTATCAATCTTTTGATGCTTGGAAATAACTCTAATATGAAAAAGCGCATGCCTTTTCCTCTCATTTTCTTCATTATCAGTAGATTGTGCAGAATTACTAGTAGATGCTTCAGAATTTTTACCTTTTATACCTATGGCTGCGATTGTTGTTTCATCCCCTGAGTCTGACCCCAAATCCTTCTGAATAGTTGCAGCAGTCTTCTTCTTTTTTCCATCATACCTCTTGGGTTTCAGCTCCGGATGCAGAATCCAATAGTGTTCATCATCATGCCCATCCTTATTGAAATGAGTGCATGAAGGTTTGGTCTTTTTTATAGCATTTGCCTTCCTCTCTTTCCATTTCTGTTTTCTCTTTTCCTTGTTCTTGTTTGTAGTGGGTTTTGATGATCCCCCAACTTCTGGGTTCACATTCTTGCCTCTAACCTCTAGATGTATAGTCTGAATATATACCTCATCTATGCTAGTGGGATTAAACATGAGAATGGTATGTCTTAAATAGCTATGTATACCACCTATATACTTCAGCAAAGTTTCAGGTGAGTCTAAAGAAATGCCTAGAATCAAAGCTTTTTTCCTAAATTCTTGGGTGTAACTTTCTACACTTTTCCCTTTCAATTGGCGAAGAGTTTGCAAACTCATCATAGCTTGATGCATATAAGCTAGTGGATAGAATTGTTTTTTAATTGTAGAAACAAATTCATTCCATGTAGAAAGACGTTTACCATGTTTCTTCAAATCAGCTTGTGTCTTGCCTTCCCACCATACCAGGGCGGTGCCTCCAAGGCGTAGGCTAGCCAGCTGAATCTTTCTCCTTTCTGAATTGATGTTCTGCACTCTGCAATATACATCAATTTTTCTAATCCAGTTATTTAGCTTTTCTGCATTCAATTCTCCGTCATAAACTAGAAAATCAAACTTCACATCTAATTTAATCAAAGAAGATTTCTTCTTTTTCTTTTCATGGCTTTCTTGGTCTGAAGAAGATGATGATGAAGGTGATGATGGGGGAGATGGTGGAGAGGGCTTCTCTTCTTTTCCTTTGCCTTCTAGGTGGGCAACTAGAAGAGGTTCTTTTACTCCTTTATCTTGTTTGGAGGTTGATGACTCTTCACCTCTACCTTTCTTAAATTCTCTATACATTTCTTCTACCATGGCTCTCATGGTCATGAAACTGTCTATGAACTGGGAGTCTAATTCCAAGGGACTTTCTCCTGAAATTTTCCTCTCAGGATAGACTCTTCTGATTTCTAGGTTAGCTTCGACCAAATCTCTTTCTCTTAATTTAAGCTTTGATCTAGTTGTCATTCAACAAAAGAATACAGCACAAGCTTGTCTAACCTTAGTAACCTAGAGCTCTGATAACACTCGATCTGAAATTGATCTAAGACAAACAATTAAGGTATTACATACTCATGTGCATGGATGTGCCTATGTTATTTTATGCAACGGATCGATAAGGTTGTGAAATACACAGGCACTGAAGCAGTTAGAGAAAACATAACAAGGAAACATGTAAACACAACAAGTTTAATAAGCAGTTCACCCAACACTCCTGGGCTACGTCTCCCGATCTAGCCTTCAGTGGTGGCATCTCTATTATGTTTTGAAAAGCAAAGATTTACAATAGTGAGCTCAATTTGAGTCTCACACAGCAAATACAATTCAGTAGGACTGTACTTGAATCCCCCAAGTCTCTGGAGTACACAGACTCTCCTTACTAAAACTCGACCTCTATTGGTCACTGTAGTATGAGCCCAATCTGAGATTCACACGTGACAGGCATATACAGAGGAGTTATCTTGAACCTCTCAAGCCTTCTCTGGAGCACACAGACTCTTTGACTCTCTCTGTCTCTATCTGGCTCGATGCTACCTTTGCTTCTGCAGGTCAACTCAGCTTCTTCTTTCTACATTCAGCTTTCTACGTCTAACTAACTCTGCCTCTTTGTCTGTCAGTTCGTGCCTTTAAGCCAATCTTCTTTCTGACTGTTCATTTCCACTTCCCAGCTTTCTAGTTCACCTGCCTCTATCTGTTTGAATACCTTTGTTCTATGTAATCATCACTATATAACCCCTCACTGGGAGGTGGCCACCTATTCTGTAACAGATGAGGGTGTCAGTTCTCTTGGACATGTTTGAGCGGTTGTTATTTCCATTTTCTCCAAGAATTCCCATGAAATTGAATCTTTTTCCAACTCATCGTCCATGTCGGACTTGAATTCCCAAGTGATCTTGCTCTATAACCTTGTCAAATCCGATCACCCATCGGGACACATCTCCGCCATTGATCTGGGCCCCCCAAATCCTATGGTTGTTGCTCATATCGGGCGGTTGAGTAGCTTGATGGTTACCCGCTCGATGTGAGCGGTTTTCTTTCTCTTCCACTAGACGCGTGTGTTATCGTGAAATATAGTGTCTATTCAGAGCTGCTAGTCCCACTAAGACGTGTAGCTATCTTAGAAACAAATAGATTAAAGTCACTTGTTTTTCCTTTATGAGAGAGAGAGATGGGAAAGAAGCAGAGAGTACCAACCTCAGCCTTCTGCTTGGCTCCTTGCTTGTTTCATTTCCCCTTTGACAGAATCTTGCCACTGCTTCCTTACTTGCCCCGCTTCAAAAAACACCTATAGATTCACAGCAGCATAATACCATCAAAGCATAGAGATCTTTCACTGTAAACAATATAGTATCAGATATATATTGACCATACAAATGCATATATCAACACAATATTTAGAGATACACAAGAATATGGAGGAAAACTAAAATAGCTTTATTAGTAAAAGTAGTAGAAGAGAGAATTACAACCACTTGGTCTTACCCAGTGCCATCCTCCCAGCATGAAAGCCCTCTTCACCTCATACAAAGCAAGATCACCCAACAATGTCTTCAAAGAGAAACCAACAGCACTTCCTTGCAAATTAAAAAATTCCAGCCTCTGGATCTCTTGGATGAGGGATCCATATATAGATGTTTACAGGGGAGTGAGTCAGCTTCTGGGATTTTGATTAGTGTCATTTCACTGATATTTCCTGGTTCCACACAGAGATTTTAGATCTCTTACTCATCCCTGGGTGAACTCAAAGAGGCAAGTGTCAAATGAGTAGCTTCTAGAAGATTCTCTGGGTTTCCACCTAGCAAACTACTTGTGCCATTTGTCTGCTCTTGCTCATCGCACCTTACAGAAGGGCTTTTCAGTATGCATTGCACTTTTTGCATGTGGCAGGTCAGATGCACCACACCCTTTGCATTGGGCAGTCTGTATGGTCCTGATTTGACCAGTTCTGAGTGGTTTTTCATGGAAAACTTCTGGGAGATGATGTAATCAGCTAACCTTGCTCCTTTAGGGTATGAAACAACACTTTTAGGGACTTAGAAGCCCTTGGTTTATGGACATGTATGATTGGGGTTGCAATGCCCAAATATGTCTATAACAGTTACCCCCTAAAGCATGAGGTCGTAAATCCTTTTGATGTCGGGTGAAATGCTTTATAATGAAGATCCGAGGTTTTTCGAAATGGAAGGTGACCTGTAATAAGATACAATACAATACATTATCTTCATAATATTTTTCATGATCTAGCTGAGGCGGGAATTCCCATGCTCAGCTTTAATAAATTCATTTTCATGTACATAGGATAGACAACCGTCTGTGCGCAGACTGATGATTCTGGTAGAGCCATCATCTCTTAGTTTGGATGATTATCTGTGTAGCAATGATGTACATTTGATGTCTTTATTCTCCTGAATATATCGCAGCCCGGATGGATGAAACTAGATCTAGGGTCTTCAAAACTCGTTCAATCTTCGCCTGAAGTACAAGTCAATCCATGTGAATAGATGCTCTGATGTCGAACATGGAAAGGCATCGCCTGATTACCAGCCAATGATGTAAGCTGTTAACAGGCGTGAGAGGAATCACCGATGATGATGATGACCCTCAAGGTACTGCAGTACAATTCACGCGGTGTGAATACATGAGTTGATGTTGAACACCACACAAAGTCTTTCGGTCGAAGGTCATTAATGTAAACCTATCGCCGGAAGTGAGAAACTTGCCATTGAGGCATGCAAGCTTCAAAGTACTGAAAGGGTTGTTCCTAGGTCGGCTTCTTGGATAATGAGCTGATGTCGACAAGAAGTGACCCGTCGTAGGAGGGCATTGATGGATCCCACATATATGACATAAAAGGGAGAAAATGATTTCTTAGAGGTGAAAATGATCTAATGATACAAGGTTCAGGGTGGCGGTCATGAAAGAATGAAGTGTGAAGGTATTTCAGTGGATGAGACACAAGCTGGATAGGTGAATTCTCTGAACGACTTCTCTTGAACATATCGGCGACACTGAAATGGATTGGCAGCGTTAACCCCAAAAGTGGATGGTACGGTGGACCAATGGTGGTATGATCGGTGAATGGAATAACCCAACCCGACTCAATCATGGTGATGGAGTGAAGGTGTCATGTTCAATAGCGACCTGCTACCAATAAAGTTTCTTCAAGTTTTCTTCCCAATTTTCCACAGTGATTTTTGACTAGTACCTCTTTATTTTTATCAAGCTTGAGGAGGATAACATATGCTTGTTCTATAATTTTCCCTTTGGGCAAACCCGTTGCTATGTTTTAACAAGCCTAGCGACAGTGAAACTCGCTCTTGTCTGAATGGACAAGTTTGTAGCTATTGTTTTAACGAGTTTAATGGCAAGGATAACTCGGTTCTTTTCAATTTTAGAGAGTCTGAAAAGAGACGGAAAGAAGACTCCAATATTCCTTTTTCATAATATAATCCCTTAAGTCCGAAAAAGTATAAAACAATGTGAAAGGGATGACTTTTCGATAGTTTTAATGAGCCGAACAAGACAAATGCTCGATATTTTTGTGTAATAATCCCTCAAGTCAAAAAATATTAAAATCTAGAGGAGGGATAGCACTTCCAATCACTTTAACGAGCTAGAGAGGCCAATCGCTTGGCAATCTCTTAATGTTTTACGAGTCAGATGAAAAGAGCTTAAAGGAGACTCGTTTTTTGAGGAACGAGTGATGTTTTCAGATAACAGCTGGTTCCAGGTAAGGTTTGGAACTTTTCAATCACGGAAGTGTAAAGAAGGTGGCTAATAGGATCACTCATCATAGTTGTTCCTCAAAAGGGGTAAACAATCAAATGGAGGCGAATGATCGGCTAAAATAGAGTGGAGGTGATGGTAAGAACACGAACAAGGCTCAAAAGTTGATAATAACTCAGTCTCAATGGTTATTTACCGGAGGTGGGTTCATTTTTTAATGAGCTTAAACTCTGGTGGAACATATGCTCACTGCTAGGTTTAATTTTTAACGAGCTTGAACTTTGTGTAAAACTACTCGTGCTAGTCATATAATAAGGATGTCTCATTGATAGGTTCATTTTTTAGGGAACTTGCACCATTCGAAATTATGCTCCGACTCCTTTTATTATGTAAGCTAGGAACGACAAATCCTACGAGTTTAAAGGGTTAAGAACCTACAAACTAAGAAAATAAATGGTCATTTTTCACTTTCATGCAAAACCTTTTGCATGCCCCCAGGTATAGCGAAGTAGAGTTTCCCAGGTTACCCCTCAATTTGCAGACAAAACACTTGTTCTATCAAGAAAGGCATACCTTCTCCAGGTTACCCTTCAATTTGCAGACAAAACATTTGTTCTATTGGGAAAGGCCTACCTTCTAACAGAGGTATCTTATTCTGGTCTAATCTGATTTTCCTAAACGGATGGGTGTGTCAGACCAGTCATATATCCTCTGCAGAAACCTACCCTATACCTGAAATTTTCCTGCCGAAGCAGACCAAGGTGCATGCCCCATGGGTTTCAGTCTTGACCACAAAATCACTCGCGCTCATTAGGTGGACGAACTGGAGATTGATGAGACATTCCTTGCACAAAAAGACTTGTTAAGGATGGCATTTGACTATTAGCTATGTGTGAACCAGGGAATGAAAGCTGGTCTACGAGCTGGACCACTATGCCTTCATGCGGAAAACACATTACTCGAAAGAGTGAGGAGACAATGGCTCCCATGCTATAAATGTAGTCACGCCCAAGGAGTAGATTGTAATCTAGAGGTCCTTGGACTACCATTACGTTTAGATAAACGATTTTCCTTCTCAAAGTTATAGGCAAACTTGGAAGGATCCCTAATGGCTGACTAGTTCCTTTATCGAAGCCTGTCAGATTTTGCATCTCAGGAAAAAGAGATGGTGAACCAAGTGCTTTCCAAGAAGTTTAGGAAAGGATACTCACAGAAGCCCCTTCATCTATGATGGTACCAACCATGACCATTCTGTAAGTTTGCACTATGATTCGAAATGGTACATTAGATGGTAAACGGGGTCTACCTAGTAGATTCCAATCGAAGGAAACGACTAGGTTGCTTGGAGGTGGGACCAAATAAATGGCTGGATACAACTCTGATGAATTTCCTTCCTGCGGTAAAGGAATGGGCAGATTGCCCCCATGTTCATCGGAGTATGTGTTTACGAAAAGAATTTGAACGGTATCGTTCTCATTCTCTTCAGTGATTGTATAATCTGAAGGTAAATCTTCTAAAGTCAATATGGGGTCGACTTCCGTCTCGACCTGTTCAATTTGGTCCGATGTGGACTCAGAGGGTTCATCTTCAATGATAGGTGTTTCGAGCGACTCTAAAGGTGGGTCAGTCGGATTTTCAAGTAGCAATGGATTCGGCAAGAGTTTCTTGTACCCAGGGGAGAGTCACTGCGGTGATACATGACGATAATCCAAGACTCTTTTAGCTTCGTCCAGGAAGGGACAACGGTGGAGGGCATGATCGCCTTCACACATTCTGCAGGGAAATTTAGATTTTCCTTTCTGTCCGGTGACTTCACTTTCACTAGTTGACAGTGTACTTTCAACATGATCATTAGAGGTTGATGACACCGGATTGTGCAAGCAGGGAGACAAGTCCCTTAGGATCCGTGGGATGCAAGGAAAATATCGGTGATAGTGGTCTCCTTTGCAGATGACACATGGAGATTTAGGTTTGGACGGTGTAGTGTGTGGATTTTCGCTAGACGATGCACGGTTGCCCCTTTTTTCCATTGGCTCCTTCTTCTTCTTCTCCTTCCCCTTCTTCTTCTTCTCAGTTACTTGGTTTTTTGTTTTACTATCTTCACCAAGCGAAGAGGAAGAAGGAGAGGGAGAGACAAATGGAGTAGAAGGTTGGGGGGGAACTCTGGTATCATCTAGTTGTTGATTCGATCGTTTATGAATCACGGTGCTCTGAACGACAAAGGTCAAGAAAAGCCATACTGGCAAGCCAATTGTCAGTCCTGGAAGGGACAATGTGGCCATATGAGGTGCACCAACATCTCCCCAAGAGGAGAAAGGACTAGGACTTCCCCCAAGGGGAAATCCTTGGTTTGTGGACTCCATTTTCTCAACCTAAGACCAACAAGGGAACATTGACGTTATTCCGATTAAAATAAATTTTAGACGCTTTGACACAACTTTATTTTTCAATTTTTAAGAGTCGAGAAAAAGCTAAAGATGACTCTAGTTGCCTTCGATTTTTAATGAGCCTGAAGTGACAAGTGCTCAGATGGACCTTTTCCTTTAAGGAGTCTGAAAAGGAATGAAAGAGACTACTCTGGAAATCTAGACAGAGGGATTACCAAACCAATCGCAAAACTGCAGAATACTTTTTACGGTACGGCAATCAATCTTCCCGAATGTTGTGTTCAATGCATTGCGATCGATAGGGTGGCAGACACGGCTTCCTAAGGATAAAGGATATAACCTATTGTGGTCTCCCAATATATACTTGATGTTACGTGGGAGCACAAGTCCGTACTGGCACTTGTCGTCTCAAAGAGGAGGAATCACCCAACCTATGGTGAAAGCGACAGTTACCAGGCTTTACGACGCCAGAATACATCTCTAGCCTAGACTTCTAGATGTTGTGTGTTAGGTTCCAAAGTGTTTTTATGTTCATTGAATTTATTTTACAGTTGATCTTTCTTAAGAATTTTGCCTTTCAGGTTCACCGCGTGATGTAGATATACAATTCCTAAAATGCAATCTAAGATGATAAACAGTCGTTTAATATTCTTTTTGCAATGAAAATCCTAGCCACTAAGGAAAGAGAAATGAAATCCTTTCAACATAGAGCAGAGAGCACACACTAGATGCAACGTCCTAAATCAAAATTAACAAGCAGTCTAAATGCAAATGCGCGTGCATGTATTTGTTTTCTGCTTTCTTAATGTGTGAATGACAAAAATAATGCTAAATACAAATTTGAATTATTTCTTCTTTCAAAGCGACAGTACTAACGATTTTCTTTCAAAAAACGACAGGAAGGCAAGACGACACTTTGCGATTTTGAATCCAAAACTACTTTCGACACTTGAAATACTTATAAATTCGGATCAAATACTAGAGTAACAGTGTAATCGACTATCAAAAAGAGAAGTATTCTTTTCTTTGACTGAAAATGACACTTGCGACACTTTCAAATCAAAATATGATAGTTCGACTAAGATACTGTTTTGTAAATTAGAACTGTGAAAGGCAAAAAATACATAAAAACATTCACAAATCTTTGTACAATGGAGGCTGAATGATGCAAAGGAAGGGGGTTTCTACAATGTTCTACTGATCATAGACAGCAAAACTTCTGAATAAAACTGAAGACAGTGAAGAAAAAACCAAAATCTGGATGCAGATCTAGTCTTGTTTGATAATTGCACCTATAACACAGGGAAACAGGGATGCATCCCACCTATTGCACACGGGAGGTACGATGCATCCAAATTTCCAAGAAGACAAGGTGCGATGGTCCAGGGACGAGACTTTAACTTGGTTTTTGGTCACAGTTTGCAGTTTAGTTCAGGGATTTGGGCTGAGCAAATCATAGTCAGTAACTACAAAGTATAGGGCTGATCTAATGAGGTTACTCAAGCTACCTCTAGGGCACTTAGGATGTTTGCAAGTCAATTGTTCAGTTCATAAACAAACCCAGAGATTGACTAAAGCAGCATTGATCTACTTTGTACTTGCATAGCAAATGCAGTTCGAAGGCTAGTTGGCTTGACTTCAAGCTCCATCTGTGGTTTATGAATCAAACAAATAGAGACAAGCAATCAAACTAATCGCTGCCCAGTGGAGTCACCATTTTGTTATCGGGAAATCTAGTGTCTATTCAGAGCTGCTAGTCCCATTAAGACGGGTAGCTATCTTAGAAACAAACAGATTAAAGTCATTTGTTTTTCCTTTACAAGAGAGAGATGGGAAGGAAGCAGAGAGTACCAACCTCAGTCTTTCGCTTGGCTCCTTGCTTGTTTCCTTTCCCCTTTGACAGAATCTCGCCACTGCTTCCTTACTTGCCGCGCTTCAAAGACCACCTGTAGATTCACAACATCATAATACCATCAAATCATAGAGATATTTCACTGTAAACAATATAGGATCAGATATATATTGACCATACAAATGCATATATCAACACAATATTCAAAGATACACAAGAATATGGAGGAAAACTCAAATATCTTTACTAGTAAAAGTAGTAGAAGAGAGAATTACAACCACTTGGTCTGACCCAGTGCCATCCTCCCAGCATGAAAGCCCTCTTCACCTCATACAAAGCAATATCACCCAACAATGTTTTCAAAGAGAAACCAATAGCACTTCCTTGCAAATTACAAAATTCCAGCCTCTGGATCTCTTGGATGAGGGATCCATATAAAATAGATGTTTACAGGGGAGTGAGTCAGCTTCTGGGATTTTGATTAGTGTCATTTCACTGATAGTTCCTGGTTCCACATGGAGATTTTAGATCTCTTACTCATCCCTGGGCGAACTTAGAGAGGCAAGTGTCAAATGAGCAGCTTCTAGAAGATTCTCTAGGTTTCCACCTAGCAAACTGCTTGTGCCATTTGTCTGCTCTCACTCATCGCACCCTACAAAAGGTCTTTTCAGATGCATCGCATTTTTTGCATGTGGCAGGTGAGATGCATTGCACCCTTTGCACTGGGCAGTCTGCATGGTCCTGCTTTGACCAGTTCTGAGTGGTTTTTCATGGAAAACTTCTAGGAGATGATGTAATCAGCTGACCTTGCTCCTTTAGGGTATGAAACAACACTTTTAGGGACTTAGAAGCCCTTGGTTTATGGACATGTATGATTGGGGTTGCAGTGCCCAAATATGTCTATAACAGCGTGGCAATCGATGTGTGGCATCAGGCGGGACTTGGTTGAAATCACTTACCGCCTCGAGCCCTTCCGATATCCTACTAGTTTTGTGGAATCCCGCCTCTGATGGAATCGACGTGATATCCGTTATATTTTATAACCTTTAGGGTCCAGGCACTCGGGGCTTTTCCTTCTTTGAGGGGTTTCCCTAGTGATATGAGATTAGTGACCTTTCGCTAATCACATATCAAAAACCACCCCTGTTTCTCGAAAAGACCTCCCGTTTTTCTAATTCATGACAGCGAGCGTTACCATGGGCCGACGGTCTACACGCTTGACCGAGGGTCCTCGTTGCTTCGTGATGATCACAAATTACAACTGTTATGAGGATATCTCTGATAAGCTTGGCCTTCCTAATACTTTGAAACTTGGCATAATTTTAAGAGTTCATGAAAACTTATAGTGTGTTCTAGGATCCAATTCGGATCAACTACAAATCATATATATAGACGGGAGTTCACTAAGAACATTAATGCTCCAATGAGTTGATGATACTCAGTGGCATTTCATAAAACATGTCCAGCAACGCTACTGCTTAACTTCTTAAAGTCAAGCTCCATCGGGGTAGTAACAAGCTTGCAATCAACCATACCGAATCTTTCCAATATCTTCACCACATATTTTCCTTGAGATAGGAAAATTTCCCCTGGCTTCTGCCACATTTCAAGTCCTAGGAAATAGTGCATCAGTCCTAGGTCCTTCATTTCAAATTCATAAGGCAACTCCCTCTTACATTTGTGAATGAGAGGGTCTACACCTGTTAGAAAGAGGTCATCCACATACAGCACCAGTATGAGAGGTTTGTCATCTTCAACCTTAAGGTAGAGGTTAGGATCGGCTTCACTCCTAGTGAATCCCAGCTTCATCAAGTAGCTATTGATCCTCTCATACCATGCTCGGGGTGCTTGCTTCAGCCCATAGAGAGCCTTCTTCAACCTGCATACATGAGATTTTCAATCATAAATCTCAAATCCTTCGGGTTGCTCCACGTAGACCTCTTCTTTGATCGAACCATGCAAGAATGTGGTCTTGACATCCATCTAACGTAGGTTCCATCCTTGTGAAACCGAAAGGGCTATGATCGAGCAGATGGTGGTATATCGGGAAACAGGTGCAAATATCTCGTCATAGTCTATACCTTCCTTCTGGGAGAAGCCATGAGCGACAAAATGAGCCTTATATTTTTCCGTACTTCCATCTGCTGCATGCTTTATCTTGTAAATCCATTTAGAAGTGACAACTGTCTTGTCCTGGGGTCTGGGAACTACTACCCAGACATCATTTTTCATAATAGCCTCATATTCTTCAGCCATAGCATCCTTCCATACTTGATGCTTGACGACATTTGAGAATGATGAAGGCTCATTTTGTATGATCGTGCTCATGATGGTCAGGTATCCCTGATACCTGTTGGGTTTCTTTCTTTCGCGGAAGGTTCCTTGGGGTACAATGTGTCCTTCAGCATCATCGAGTAGCCCCTTAAGCCAAGAGGGCCTTTTCCTAGAAGAGGAAGGCTGAGGTGGATCAATAGGATCCATGGGTTCTTCCACATCAGGCATTGTTTCATCATCCTTTTCTTTCAGTTCCCTAGTGTCAGCTTCTTGAGAGCTTCTCAAAGTTGGAAGATTGTCCACCTTGCTAAGAGCCATATCTTCGTCAAAGGTGACATCATGACTAATCACGACTTCCCTTTGACCGGCTACATAGATTCTATAGCCCTTAGTATTTTCACAATAGCCCACGAAGATTCTTTTCTTTCCAGATGCACCCAATTTATTTCTTTTCTCTTTCAGCACATGAAAATATATAGGGCTTCCAAAAATTCTAAAATGAGATATGTCAGGTTTCTTACCAGTGAAAATTTCTTCAGGAGTCTTAGAACCCAATGCTTGATGAGGGCATCAGTTATATACGGCGGCGTTTGCATCTTCGGCACATAGAAACTTCAAAAGTCTTTGATCATGGAGCATGGCATGGACAACTTCCACAATCATACGGTTCTTACTTTCCGCCACACCATTATGTTCAGGAGTATATGGTGTAGTAGTCTCCCTCTTGATGCCAGCCTCTTTACAAAAGTCATGAAACTCGTGAGATTCATATTCAGTCCCATTATCAGTCCTTAAGATCTTTATCTTCTTTTCAGTTTGATTCTCGATAAAGGCTTGAGATGTGTCACAAGACATGACACCTAGCGGACTTCCTCCGACCTGATATAATCAATCAACTCAAAACCCAAGAGTGAAGGCATCTTTAATATTGTTTTTTCCATGCACGTACCTTGCCATCGATGAAAGCCACCTTGTAGCCTTTGTCTTCCATTACCGAAATGGACACCAGGTTCTTTTTGAGGTTAGGTACATATAATACATCATGTAAGTGGATCGTATTACCTTGATTCAATTTGAGAGAGACATTGCCTACACCTTTCACGGGATATTTCATATTATCTCCAAGGACAATTTCTAGGTTAGCTCCTTTCTCTATCAGATTATGGAGAGCTTCTTTGTAACCAGTGAAGTGCCTTGAGGCACCACTATCAATGAGCCAAATTCCCATTGAGTCCAAAGGAGCAGAGGTAGATAGAGCAACTAGTAGATAATATTCATCTTTCTTATTTTCAACAATGTTGGATTCATACCTGGAATTTCTAGCCTTCTTGAATGGTTGTCCTCTTCCTTGATTTCCAACACTCCTTTTACCTTTGCTATTGAATTTTCCATTCCTTTGATTTCCATGAGAGGGATTTTGATCATCGTCCTGGTGTGAGTCCTTTCTATCAGGGCACTCCCTTTCATAGTGACCTGCTTTATTGCAAATGTAACATTGTCCTTTTCTTCCACCCTTAGGTCCAGCCTTTCTTTTCGATTTAGTGCTGGAATTATTTCTTTTCTTAGCATGAGAAGAAAAGGCAGCAGGAGGACCTTTAGGCATGGTCATTTCTTGCTCTTCTACCTTTGTTTATTCTTGAATGCATCTAGCCATTAATTCCTCGAAACCAGGAAGTACATTATTGTTCAGAAGAGTAGTCTTGAACACTTACCATTCAGACGGTAATCCTCCAAGATTCGTGAGTGCCATTTCCCTATCAGTGATAGTCTCCCCAATATATAGGAGATCGTTCCTGATCTCGGTGATTCTTAAGAAGTATGCTTGCATACTTTCATCTTTGCCCTTCTTAATTTCCTTTGGCTTATTTCTAAGAAATAAAACTTGATTTGCATCATTAACTTTATATAAACTCACCAATCTATCGTATATTTCCTTGGAGGTGTTCAGGTCGGAGATGTAGACCACCAAACGCTTGTTGATAGAGTCCCGGATGATCTTCTTTTTTTTACTTCATCAGTTTTCCATTTGCTCCTGGTAGCAGTGGGTGCATTTGATGGAGGGTCAACAATATTGCCTCTCACATGGTCCAACACTCCTTGATCTTCTAAGGTTAGATTGATAGACATCTTCCATCCGTGATAGTCAGCTTTCTCACGGAGCTTGTCTTCGGCAGGGAAGAGTGTTGAGGACCCCATAGTTATTTTAGGATAGCCTTGCCAATTCTCTCTTTGGTGATTTCTCTTGATCTTGCTCGGGCTTTGTCTTCACCTCAGCTCCGATACCATGTTAAGTTATGGTATGTTCTATGCTTATAGCAGTTTACTTATCTTTCTTATTATTATCCACAGTTTAGCAATCACATGTACATTAAGTGGAGATAGAACATTAAACGATCGACAGAAAACAAGCCAAGACAAGAGACATAAGATGTGGCGGCTAGCCAGGGACAAACCCCTATGTGGGGAAACCGTTTGATCAAATCTTCCTTTATCTTCAATAATTCAGCAGAGAGAAATAGTATGTAAATCTGATTTACATTAGCGGCAACAAACCCTAGATCAGCCAAACTAGGGCAAATAATATCTTGTAAACTGACCGTTGAATCGGCTTGATTCCTTCACCAAAAAATGCGGCCTTAAGAGGAGATCAAGATTCACCTACAACGTAGTTCTAAGAGGCAGACTGATGGTCAACGCTAGTCAAACTTTGGTTCTGCAGTTGCAGCCCTAAATCTGCGTCTTGCCTTCCACATGTGTGAGAGAAGAGTCTCTTTCTATGTAGTAGGAGAAGAGCCTCTTTTCTGCATAGGAGAGAGAGAGATGTGATGAGATGAGTGAGTACAAATGAGGAAAATACCTCCTGTATTTATACACAACTGTTGATTATTGAATAGATGTGACTGTTGGGCTTCTAAGCCTACATGAGTTGTTGGTCGGCTTGATAATTATTCCATAATCAAAATAAATTCATATCTTTATAAATACTTATTGGAATCAGATGATCTTTAGATCAATCCTACACCTCTTGACGAGAGGAATCTAATAAAAATATTATCAGCCATGAATAATATGAACCACATGGAGTTTGGCCCTAGTTACCAATTCTAACAGATAATGATAATGATTCTCAAGGTACTACAATACATTTTGCATGTTGTGAATAGATGTTTTGATGTCGAACACCATACAAAGTATTTCGGTCAAAGGCCTGTGATTTCAACTGGTCATCGAAAGCGAGAAACTTGCCACTGATGCATGCAAGCCTCAAGGTACCAGAAGGGTGGTTCTAAGTCAACTTCTTGGATAATGTGCTGATATCGACAAGAAGTGACTCGTCGCAGGAGGGCCTTGATGTATCCCCCATCAATGACACAAAACGAATGTAATAATTTTTAAGAGAGAATGTGACTGATGACATAAATGTTTAGGAATGGAGGTCATGAAAGTGAAGGTTTATGAGTATTGCAAAGGATGAAGTTTACTAAGTGACTTCTCTTGAACATGTCGACGACATTGAATGAATTGGCAGCATTGACCCAAAATTCAAAGTGATGGATGGTGTGATAGACTATAGGTATGATAACCATCAAGTAGATAACCCAACCCAAATGGTCACAGATATGAAGTGAAAGTGTCATGTTCAAGAGCGACTTGCTACCATAAATTTATTTATCCTTTTTCCCATTTTCCCTAGTCATTGTTGACCAGTACCTCTTTATTTTTTAACAAGCTTAAGGAGGATAACATATTCTTGTAGTATAATTCGACCCTTCAGGTGAATCCATCGCTATGTGATGTTTTAACAAATCTAGCGAAGGTGAAACTCGGTCTTGTCATGATGGACAAGTTTGTCGCTAATTAATGTTTTAACGAGTTTAACGACAATGAGAACTCGGTCCTTTTCATGTTTAGAGAGTTTGAAAAGGGACAAAAAGGAAGCTCCACAAGTTCTTTTTCGTAAATTTGTTTCTGAAGTCTGAAAAGGAGTAAAATAATACAAGAGAGAACCTATTGACCATGTTCGATCAACGTATTCCTTTTTGTAAGTAATCTATCTCAGTCTGGAAAAGGGTTAAAATTATACTGAGTAGATGTTGTTTCCAATCCGTTTACGAGTTGAATAGGACAAGCACTTGACAATCTTTTCATATTTTGAGAGTCTGAAAAGAGCTTAAAGAGGACTCTAGGGGGGTTCATTTTTCATAACTTGTTTAACATAGCTCGAAAAAGAGATAAAAGTATGTTATGTGGTCAAAAGTACAATTTACGATCATGCATGTCAAATTCACTATGTCAGCTATAAACCTATTCAAAGAACCACCAAACGGATTAAACATACATGTTTCATTGGAAAAAATAAGTAAAACCCATATTTTATTCATTTAATGAACATGAAATAACCATAAAACAAGAATTTACCAAGTCATTTTTACCATTTGATATTTACCATTTAGTTTTTATGCTCTGAACCAGTTTTTACCTAGAACTTCAACAACTGATTGTGGGAGATTCTGTGGATCATTCTTCATGCCGCCAGGACCAGGTAGGATATGTACATTTTCTCTTTCATTTAAGGTCACTCTTTTTTAGTTTCAGAAAATAAATAAATAAATAAAATAAATAAAAAATAAAAATAAAAATAAAAATAAAATTAAAAATAAATAAAAAAAATTAAAAAAAAAATAAAAAATTAGGGTTTTGGGGTCCCTAGGGAAAATATACCTTGCCCTGGGATCAGCGCATCCCAATGCATCGAAAACTGCACTGCAGTGCAATCAAGCATAGGGGTACCTGCTTTGCAGTGCACTGTCTCAAGACCAGGGTTCCACTGGGCGCAGTTTAGAAATTTGTTTCATCTGTTTTACCCAAAATCTCTTCAATTTTTTTCATGAAATGGATCCTAACTAAGCCTATGGTTTGATTTTAGACTTTGATCGAATTAGAATGGCTATTACTTGGTGAAAGAGAACATGAAGAACATGATATGGTTGCCCTAAATGATCCTGGTACTGTTGAGGCCCTCAGAGATTGTGGGTTACTCAAATATTTCAGATTTTCTGAGATGAGGCAAAAGTTAGAACTATTGCAGTTCTTGGTTCATTCATGGAATCTAGTAGAACGAGCTTTTCACATAGGGGGCAAAGTGCTCCCTATATTGATCAATGATATTTAATTCCTTACAGGATTATTGAGACGTGGTGCCCCCATTTCTCTTTCAGGTTTTTCCCATGGGGGTGAATCAGTGAGGGAGTGCATTTGACACTTTTGTCAGCCAGGTACACAGCCTAGCAAATATGGGAAGATAAACATCAGGGATGTTCGTGATTTTCCCTTGCGAACAATCCTCTTCACTATCAGAAAGTTGGTGGGTAGTGTGACACTTCATCTGGCAAATAGATCATACATGCAGTATGTGCTTGAGTGTCTTGAGCCAACTATATTCAACTGGTGTGAGGTAGTACTTTCTTCGATGAAAGAGCAACTGACCAAAGTAAAGAGTGGCAAGATGAAATTTTTTAGCTATGGTTTGATCTTGATTGCTTTTAATTTGGAGAGAATTCCATTGATGCAGCCTTAGCATGTGTCACTGAGTTTACTGGTCCTAGAGATCCATGGATGCAGAGATGGGTTGAGTTGATGGCTAGACATGCTGGTCAATCATTAATCTCATTTCCTCTTGCATTCTTTAGTTGGCTCTATCGACAACACATTGTCATCAAGGAGCATCCATATGCAAGGATGGATTTTCATGGAGATCCAGATATGAGATTACCAGTGGGTACTCAATGGGGTGCTATAGGTAAATTGTTTTGACCATGTGTTTTGATTTTTTAATTTTTTACATGTTTTTTTGTTTTTTGATGTTTCCAAGTCTAAACTAAAAATGTTCTCATGCATATAGATGTTGGCACTATTCGAATAATGGGTCATCAACAGGAGGTGGGTGAACCAACACGGAGAAATGTTAGAAGAGCAGTTCTCCAGGATTTGGATCTGGCTGAGACACTGACGGAGTTGCAGGATCATATAGAGGGGTTAATCCTCGGTATACCGGATGTTTGGATCGAGGATCTACTGATGAGGCTACAACGCCATACTATTGGTGTACCTAGTCGTTGGATGAGGCTATTGTGCATGATAGCTGAGGTGGTGACCTATTATCATGAGCATCATTAGATCTAATTAGGATGATTTACTGTATGCATTTTGAGTTTTGAGGTCAGATGACCAACATGTCTTGGACAAAAATTTTTGGAAAAACTTTAAACATCTATTTATTTTACTTTTAGTGTTTTTATATGGTTATGTGTAATCCTATTCAGCTATTGATGTGAATTGAAATTTTACTTTTTACATGTGTCGTAAATGTCCGTTTAACACATAGTTCACTAAAGAATCAGTCAATGTGTTAAAGTTCCTGGAAATGTGTTGATATTGAATGTAATCAAAATGTCTTTCCAAGAGACGAACTCTAAGGAACATATGATAAATAGTTGGATTTCAGACAGTATAAACATTTGTAAGTTGCAGTACGACAAGTTGTGAGTCCAGCCTAATGATGATTTGGCGAATGCCAAGCAAAATGGCATCAGAGAGGAGTTCGATCAATGCGCTATACTCAGCGATATTATTCGTAGAACGACCGATACAAATCCCTTGAAAACTCACTAACTCGCCACTTGGAGCGAATATGGCCCATGATGTGGAAGGTAGGTTCTGTGTACTACAATTAGCACCATTGGCATAACCAACAAATGGTTCCAAATATTCCGACATCTGCAAAAAATGAAAAGTAGATTACTTAACCATATAAAAACTCCAAAAGTCACACTATGACACACACGTGCAATCAAAGCATATATACAGTGTTTTTACTATGCACAATCAAGCATAGTAACATTTAAGATACAACCCGTTTCGGGGCTGTAGAAATGGAATTCCATCATAATCAACCAACTCATAAGCGCCTTTTTCCAAAACACACTTGAAAATATAGGGGCCCATCCATAGTGGTTCAAATTTTCCTGCTCCTAATTTATCGACTTCCTGATCATAAAGCAAGACCAGGTCTTCTTCTAAGAATACGCGAGGCTTGACATTGCGGTCATATTGCACCTTTATTCATTTCTTATGTGCTTCGTTGGCCAATGCGGCTTCACGATGTGTTTCATCTAGATGGATGAGTTCTAAGAAACGTGCTTCTTCATCATAAGTGTTAGATAACAAGTCAATTGCGAGTTTTAGTGATGAAATTTTGCATTGTATTGGCAAGATTTCCTCCAAACCATATACCAATTGGAAAGGTGTGAATCGAGTTGCATTTCTTATCGAGGTTTGGTAAGCCCACAAAGTTGAGTACATGATCAAATGCCAGTTTCGTTTGTGAAATCCCATCATTCGTTGAAGCATTCACTTAAGGATTTTTTTGATGACTTCAACTTGTCCATTTGCCTACAGATAATAAGGAGTAGAACTATCATGTGAAATTCCTAACTTGGCAGTTAATTCATTCATCATGTGATTACAAAAATGTGAACCATGATCTGTAACTATACCTTGTGGTACCCCAAACCGTGCAACCACATGGTTGAATAAAAAAATTGCAGTTGTCTCACCACTATTGTTTAATGTAGGCATTGCCTCGAGCCATTTCGTTAAATACTCCACGACGATAATAATATACCCATGCCCCCCAGCCAAGGGAGGGTTACATGTCATGAAATCTCTGCCACATTTTGCAAATGGTCCAACAGCTATGACAAGATGCAGTGGTGCAGGTGGTAATCGAGTTTTACGGTCAAAAATCTGGCATGCATGACAACTTCTAACAAAAATAATGCAATTGTTAAATATGGTTGGCTAGAAGTAACTAGCACAGAGAATTTTTTGTGCAGTAGCAAAACTAGATAAATGTCCACCACAAGCACCAGAATGGAAATCATTCAGAACTTTCTTAGCTTCCTTGTATTTGAGACACCTCCATAAAATCGTATCGATACCAAGATGGTAAATGGTGTCACTAATGATCACATAATCTTTGGATTGATATCGAATACGTCACTGTTGCGAGCGAGAGGTATCAGGCCGGAAATTTAAGGTTTGGAGATAGATCAATATATCTCCATACCAAGGGTCAGATGACGAGAACAGAAATAAAGACTCATCTGGAATTGATGGTTCCGTTGTTGAGTCAATGGTAGTTGAGGGAAGGTCACAAAGAATTTCAGCAAAAGCTAGAGATTTCTTTGACTTGGATTTGATGAATTCCAAATCAAATTCTTGCAAAATGACGATCCATTTCGAATATTTTCCCCCCAGCAATTGACGTGACAAGATGTATGTCATAGGGTTGTAATCCGAAATGACAGTGGTCTTTCGAAGTAGGATATAATGGTGAAATCTCTGTACAGCTTGAATAGTAGCCAAAACTAGCTTTTCAACGTAAGAGTACTTAACTTCCATATCATTGAGATTACGACTCAAATAATAGATCAGATGTTCAATCCCATATTCTTCTTGGACTAAAACCATAGCAATGGTTATATATGTAGCGGCGAGATATAGGAAATAGTCGTTTTGATAATTAGGGGCATACATTAATGATGCTCGGATCAGGGTATCTTTAAGAGCATCAAAGGAAGCTTGCGCAACCTGGTTCCAATAGAATGGAATTCCCTTTTTCAAAAGACGAGTAAATCCTTTAGCCATTTCAGCATAGTTGGGAATGAATCTCCTTAGAAATTTAGCCTTCCCTTGGAGTCTCTATAACTGAAGTAAATTGGAAGGTGGAGACAGATCAAGAATTGTCTTAACCTTCAAAGGGTCGAGTTGAATTCCTTCTTTAGACACTACGAAACCAAGCAAATGACCAGAACCAACACAAAACACACATTTATGTGGATTGAGTCGAATTTTGTAGTGTCGGCACTGTAAAAAGATGGCTCTCAAATGTTGCGGGTAATCAGCCTGTTTCCGTGAATGAGCAGGTAAATCATCTAGATATAATTGAATATTGTGTTTGATGTCATGAAAGGCATAATTCATTGTCATCTAAAAAGTTGCCCCAACATTATTCCAACCAAAAGGGAGTTTCGTATATGTGAATGTGCCCCAGGGACAAATAAAAGCAGTTTTATATTGGTCTTCTAGGCGGATATTGATTTGATTATAGCAGGAAAAGCCATCCATAAATAAAAATATTTCACATCTGGCACAGTCATCAATTATCTAGTCAATAAAGGGAGTGGGATAGTTTTCTTTTGGACAAGCACGATTAACATCCCTATAATCAACACACACTCGTATTTTTCCTTGTTTCTTCATGACAGGAATAAGATTGGAAACCCAATCGGTAAGAGGTACAGGGTATATGAAACCAACATGCAAAAGTTTTTCAATTTCTACTTTTATGGCAGCAGCCTTCTTGAGATGAATAGGACGAAGGCGTTGTCATACTGGTTTGACATCAGGACACATTTTAATCTCATGTTCAACTATACTAGAATCAATACCTTCCATTTCCTCATATGACCAAGCAAATATATCGCATAATTCATGAAAAAGAGCATAGTAACTTTCAAGTTATTCGATATTCGATAAGTTTCATTTGGAATCGACTGTGTCTATAAATACAGAATTCGAAAGGAAATCAATGATTGAAGGGTGATTTAGTTCATTTGGAATATCTTCTATGTGATCTGGAAGATGGGATCGACGATGATAATTTTCCCATGGTTCTTCTTCTGTCATCATTGATTTGATGATTCCTTCATCAGTAGAAAATGTATGTGAAAAAGGGTCAAAGGAAGTACCATATTCTGACGAACGATCAACCCATACAATTTGTGATGATGTATTTGGATTTTCTACACAAGCCAGAAATATTGATTGCTACATGTTAGTGCCTAGATTTACCTCAGGCTGAAAAGGTAGGATCCAGGGCCAACATCAAACCACGCTCGGCCTGGTAGCTAGCCCTACCAGGTCAGGAGAGGGATCTCTCCGAGTCAATCTCAACAAATAATGATCTATGGGGCTTGAGATGACCGAAATATCTTCTAATTTTAGGCTAGGTATATGTGCAAAATATTTGATTTGATAAAATGGAATTTTGTTGGCTCAGAGGGAAAGGCACATTTTGGGGTACGGGGATTGAGGCTCAGTTCTACAGAGATCTCAATGGGGCAAGGTAGGCAATCATTTTGGCACTGAAATTTTAGTGAGATGGAAGGAATAGATAGGTGAGGTGTTGAAGAGGACAAGAGCAATCATGAATCCTCCCCAAACAGCTTGAAACATCAAATAACTAAAGCAAACTTCAAGTAGAGCACTGCACTTTCAATGAATTCTACTTGCACTCTTGTTTGTCTAGTTCAGAAGAAATAAGATAGATAATGGCATGAAATCACATAAAAAAATTCACAATTACAAAGAGAAGCATTGTACCAAGACAAATTGCCACATGAATCCCAAAGAGTGCGACAAATCCTGGTCTCAATTCCTTAGCCAAAATGCTGAAAATGAATGTACAATGAAGCTCAAGGCTTTCTCAAGAATCCAACCATGCTAATGACTGAAAAATAACATAATATAGACAAACATATCTCATCCTTGCCTCTAGGGGTCGAGCTCACATGTTTAGGATCTGATCCAATTAATTCTAAATTGAGAACTAGAAACTAGGCAACATAACAACATGCCTCTAAGAACAAGGGAACTGATTCATTCAGTTTCAAACAACCTTTAAACTGATGAATCTACCTATAAAAGTGAAAATATAACATATTTACATCATGAACCATCAATTTTCATTGAATTACATTATAAATTTTCCATTAGGAAGTGAAAAAGTCAAACTAGGCGAAGCTGGGTGAAACACAGAGCAAAACTTGGTCAAGCTAGCAATTTTTCTTCTATGCGCAGCGCCTGATTCTCTATGAATTGAGCCTGTTTGGACCCACTTTTGGAGGCCTTCCCGATGTCCAAATGAGCTCCAGGTGTGCTTTATAGAAAGGTCTATCTGTCTACTTTCCAACCCAAGTTGAATTTTTCAATTTGGCCTCCATGTTCTCCTCCAAAAGTCCATTCTCCCAACATTGCTTCCTGTGTGTCAAAATAGGGGCAGTGAGGTCATTTTTTGAGTGTTTTTGACCTTTTTCAGGGCTCAAAACCTGCCCAAATTTCTTGGCCATAGGTAAACAAGTGTAATTTTGCATGAAAAATCCAAAAATACTGAGTTTTTGAGATCTGGAGGCCTCTAGCAAAAGCGAGCGCCACGTGGCGAGGCGCATAGGGCAGAAAAACCTGCTTTTTGTGCCAAAAATTTGCAAAATGCAAAAATTGCTCCAAATTTCTTGAAATTTGGGCTGGATCTTCTCTATAAAGTGTTGTGATGGGCCAAGGAAGCATCAGCCAAGATCTGAAGTCCTTCATCCTCTTTTTTCCTTCTTTATGCTCTCTTCAGCTTTGCCTTTAAATTCCTAATTCTCGCTTGACACACCAAGTTTCGGGACAAGTAATGATATGAAAAGTTTCTAAGCATATTATTCTCATTGATTGCCTTCTCTAGCTTCCTCTCCAAGTGGATATTGACTCTTTCGAGCCATGACTCCCTATCGGCATTGATCTCTTGCTCCAATGAAGTAAACTGCACCCTCCTCCTTCAGGTAACTTGGCGGTTTTGTCGAATGTTTTGCAATTCCATAACCACCTGCTGATCCTCAAGCTACTTATTCCTCTGCTCCAAGTAATGTATAGTCCATTGGGCTCTATCCAAGCTGGTAGACAAGGCATCAATGTCCGCCTGCTGCTCCTTAATGATCTCTCTAAGATTTGTGCTCGCATTAGTATCATCACCCTCAATGAGGATGAAATTGGTCTCCCGCTCACTTGATGGTCCTTCCTCCTGCAGTGGCCTCTTGCCTCAGTCCTGAACCTGTTGTGCTGATGATGGAAGCGAGGCCCCTTCCACCCCGAGTGGAGATAACACTCGCTTTACTTCTGCAAACAACCGTCTAGTGCCCCTCTGATAGGAGATGAACACCGGCACACTAGTGGTCTCATGGCCCTCATGCTAATAAGAAGGTCCACCTGTCTCATGCCCAGCTTCTGAAAGTCCCTGTGAAGCTCTGAAAAATTCATGAGAGATGAAGTCATCCCAAGTGATGCCCTGTAAACCAAGCTAATGAACGACCACAATTTTGATGAGAGCAAAATGATAAATACTGTTGAACTGCTGCTGAGAGGTCTTGTGCTGCACAAGAGTGGTAATCTTCTCTATGTTTCGGCATATGAAGTAAGGAATATTCATCATCCGTACCCGAGTAAAATGCATCAGCAACCTGATGTGATAAGCATACAAGCGGGAGAACCGGCCCTCACAGGTGAAATACTTCATGATGAGTTTCATTAAAGGAGCATATTCATCCTTGAGGTACCGAAAAGGAAACACTCTCTTGAGCTGTCTCAAAAAACTGGGTTTGATGTATGGTTCATAGTGCTACCGGTCAATTTTCTGTCTCTTGTTCCATGGTTCTCCAATGTTTGGTATGCCGGTTGCTAATGAAATGGTTTCTAGTGTTAATGTGAAAGTGACACCAGCAAGAGTGGCTTGATCACCATGTAAATGCAACACAAATAAGCAAGCCAACTCATGATGAAACTGAATATTAGCAACCTTTTCGCAAAATTCATAACATGACTGATGCTGGAAACAAAAAATGGCAAGAGGGCAGGCCTGTAATTCATTAAGAGTGGTTGGTTCCTCTCTGATATGTCTGCCACCTATATGAGGCCTCCTAGGTGCATGTCCCTCCGTGGGTGAGTCATTTTGGGTCTCCTCTTCATAATCATATAAAGGATCAGATGCCATAGCTACTGGTAGATAAACTGCCTTGGAGAAGTAGGTGTTGATATGTCAAATTGTCTTGAACTACTTTTTGGTGATGTGTTTGACCTCTGCCACCAAGGGAAAACAATGAAATGAGTATAAGGGGAGGGAAAAATAGTGGGAATTTTGGGACTGTTGGGATAGATTTAGCTAGGGAAATATGGGATGTTTTGGGAGTTTTTGTATAGGGTTAGGGTTTGGGATTTTACAATTGGAAATTTAGGAAAGGGAACTTAGGATAGGGGATTAGTGAATTTAGGGGGTAGGGGAACTTAGGGAACAATGAAATCAAGGGATCAATAGGATAAGGGAGTGATGGAGGGATGATAGACTTGGTAGCAAAATAGTTAATCAAACCCTAGGCAGCAAGTTTCTGGAAATTTCAAATGGTAGGGTTTGATTTGTTTTTAAACCATTACCATTCATAAACCACCATGATATAAGCACAAAATTGGATAAAAAACAATGATGGAGGCTCTACCTACTTGTCACAAGGCAAATCTGTGCGATTTTTGGCGATTTGGAGCAAATGCTAGCAGTTTCGGGCTCTCTGACTATGTGCACCGCGCATACAACCCAATGTGCCGCGCCCTCCATATGCACCGCGCCCGTGTTGTTTCACAATGCAAAACGAGGCCCAATGCGCCGTGCCCGATGAGTGTGTCGCGCCTCCTGCCCAGTGCGCCGCACCGTCGATTTTCACCCACACTTGTCTCTCACTCACCAAAATCGTTTTTTCTTGCTTCTCTTTGCTCTTGGAGTACAAATGAACTTCAAACACTTGGAGGAATGATTTATACATGGAGCTTTTAAATTTTATTTTGCCAAAACCCACTTTCATAATGTTTTGCAAATGACTTTATCTTCAAACTCTGTTTTTTGCACTTTTTCACTTCATTTGAGTTTGTGTTGAACTAAATGACCTAGATTTGCTTGTTTTGCAGGTGATGGAGCTTCTGGGGCTAAGGAAGGAAACCAAGATTACAGATGAAGAAATTTACAATGAGGAAAACAAAATTTTCATGATTTTTGTACAATAAAAGTTAAATACTCTGTTTTTTCCTCAAAACAGAGTTTTGAGGAAAATCACATTTCGAACACTTGGTGATGAAATTTATTGATATTAAAATCTCCTCATGGCCTGCTGGTAATTATTGGACACTTTAAAACATTTTTTTGACGAAACCCTAATGAAACCCTATACCTAATTGACCATAAAACCCTAAAGACAACCTTTGCAATTTTCAAGATAAAAAGAAGACTGTTTATGCTTTTTTAATGAGCAAACATGAGCCAGCAGGTAGATAACATGAGGGAAACTGGAGGAATGCCACTACCGTCAGATGATCTATGCACCTAATGGAATGCAAATGACTGGGCGAGACACCTAATATGAAATGCAACAAGAGGATTTGATCTATGACGGAGGGATGAAAATACTGACTCTAACACTACGCAAGATCAATGGGGCTTAGTGGCATGGTTTCATTACGCATATCAACTTCAGAATTATTGGAAATATTCCATGAGTCAGATGAAGTGGAAGATATCATGTTACAGGTCTCAACTTTTGCAACTCCTGCCATTTGTGATGGTGACAATAACGAAAAAGTGCCCATTAGGGAAGAATCTTTGAAGAGACCTACTCCAACGTTTTGAAGAGATAGTGGGGATCTATGAACCAATAGAATGCTTCCAGTTACCTGTGAACTAGAGGTGAAGAAGGCGAGTTGATCAATTACTATGATTCTGCCTTTATGAGGGAAATTGATGATACAAAATTATGTCGAAACCACAACAGCCATAGCATAAACCCACGGTCTTCCTAGTCAAATGTTGTAATCAAGGGGTCCGTCAATGACCTCAACTTCAACAGTTATAGTTTTTCCCCCTAGTTCTATCTGCAGGTTACTTAAAATTACACAAGGTGTATAAGTGCGACCGTCAAAAGCTTTTAATGTTGTAGGTGATCGTGACAAAGGCGATGAGCCAAGTGTTTTCCAGCAATTCATTGACATGATACAAGTAGATGCACCCTCATCAACAATGGTTCGGTGAACAAATTTATTCAAAGCTTTTACTTGGATCAAGAATGCTAACTGCGTTGGTAATTGTGGCGTATAACCCACATGGTTAAAAACCACAAGATTGGAATCTGCTGGATCAATTCCACCAATTGCTAACGATAAAGCCTAATTTTGGGAGGGAAAATTTTGAAGCACCTCAAGCGTCGACATAGCAGCAGGTGACTGAGCCAAATCTTCTACTATGTTGTAATTTTGCGCTGCTAGATCTCGAGGGTTGAATATAGACTTATGAACAACTCCCTTAGGCAGTTTTATTGTTAACTCTGGTGCAATGTGTGGTGGAATGGGGTTAGAAGAAGTCGAAGTCGAAGCATTGGATTGATCTGTAGCCTGGTTATTCAATGACGACGATGGATTACCATAATCTTTACTTCGTTTAGTCACCAAAACATCAGTCCTAGGATTAGTGGCAGATAGCATAAGCACTTGTGAAGTGGAAGCATGATCTGTAGCAACCATATGAGTCTCCCAATTTGGAAAAGGTTCTATAAACACAAAAGATGTTTTAGAATTCTTAAGAAGTTTTGAGACTTCAGAGCGGTGAGGACAGTCTCATGTAACATGCTCCTCATCACATATTAAACATGGGTAACAAGGTTTCCTAGCCAAAGAAGAGGAATAAAATGATTTCTCTTAGGGGGGAGGATTTTGTTTCTTTTTGGTTTTCTCATTTTTCTTGCTTCCAGGTTGCTTTCCATTTTTACCTTTGTCAAATGACATGGCATTTATTTTGGAAGCAAGTGTATTACCAGGTGTATTAGAAGTTTGATTGGAAATAGCAAGTGTTTTACCAGATGGTCTACTTATTGTTTGAGTGCTTGAAGGACCTATCACATTGTCACCGACATGAGATTCCTTACTGGATGGAGGTGGTGGAACAATAAAAGTTGGTCTATGTGCGTTTGGAATCTTATCATAGAGCATGCCAGACTGGGTGTAAATCAAGTCTAAGTATTGGGCACGAGCAATTACTTGCTCTTCAGTAACAACTCCTCCTTTATCCACATCCTCGATGATAGATGGAAACAAGGATTTGATAAACCACTCAGCTGAAAGCTGATCAGGAACAAAAATTTTGACCATTCGATGATGACAACGCCACTCATGAATATGATCAGAAATGTGAGTAGTGGTGGTCTGTTTAAAGTTGGTTAACAGTTTCGTTCCAGTTTCATATCTTATGGGTAACTAGAAGTGGTCTATAAATGTAGTGGCTAAGGATGTGAAGTTGTCAAATGAAGCTCGTGGTAATTCAATATACCACTTGCAGCCAGACCAATAAGCGTTCACTGGAAAAGACGTAGTCTAACTAAATCATCATTTAGGGATTTGGATGAACACCATAAATGAAAAGTCATAACGTGGTTGGACGAATATTTTCTAGGGTTTCCATTGAACTTAGGAATATCATAAGGTAATTTGTGTGGAATCACCGGCCACCAAGGTGCATAAAGAATGGGATCATTGGTAAGCTGATTTAAATACGGTAATTCAAGTGTTGCGACAAAAGGCAAATGTCGGTTTAGGTTGGGTCGAGTGTTACTAGGGTAAGATGGAATTGCCTAGGCAATAGGCCTTTGCATACCAGCATAAGGGATCTGTTGCTAGTAGCCTTGATAGGGGTAGGTTTTTTGAGCATATCCAGTATAAGGTGGTTGTTGGGCACCAAGATAAATTTGTTGTTGTCCAAACCTAACATAGGCTTGTTGACGAGGACCTGGGTAAACTTTTTGTTGACCAAACCTAGCATAGGCTTGTTGACCAAGTCCAGGATAAGTTTGGTACTGTTGGAATTGTTGTTTTTGATATTATGGCTGCCACGGTTGTTGATGTAATGGTTGTTTCCCGCCAATGTAAGTTTGACTAGGTTGTGAATAAATTAGACCAATATAAGTCTGATTCATCCCAAGTAATGGTAAACTAGCCTGAGTTCGTTTGATCCCAGACACAAACATTTGTTGTAAAATGGTCTGAGGAGACTAAGTCTGTATACCTGAAACTTGAGGGTCAGAGGTTGAAGGACCAGCTTGCAAAGGTTGAGATACAATCAACTGAGCTTGCGACTGTGGTAAAGTCGTAACGAAAGGCGTAGTAGGTATGAATGAAATAGATTGCATTAGTTGTGATGGATACACAAGCCTTGGTTGAATGGGCATTGTAGACTACCATTGATAAACAATCATTCTAGAAAAAGTTGGACCTAAGATGATGGTATACTGCAATATGATTGTCCCCTAGAAAATGGAGGATAAGAAGATTGGGCATATTATTCTCCATATGGGGGTAATCCAGTGTAAAGTGGATACATTAGATGGTAACTAGATGGACCAGCTTGATATTGACTTGATGGATCAAACAGTTTAGTATCCATAAGTGAAGAACCAGGTAAAATTCCTGTGGACGACATGGGTGAAGACCACAGACTAGAAGCAACACTGGAGTGAGTTCCAGATAATGATTGGTAACTCGGTGGGATGGATGGAACACCATACAGATGTGACTCAGGTGTTGTGGTAAACATCGAAGAAGTAGCGACTGTAGATGCTTCCGCAGCTGTAATAGATGATACAGTCTAGGATGTTGTTTCAGCCATAGTCAAATGACCCAATAAATGTCCTAATGAATCTACGAGAGTTTGAAAGTAAACAGGATCAAAAGGAGCAGTTAACTAAGGATAAGAAGGATAAAGATAAAGCCCTGGTCCAAAATGAGTTGGAGTTCTAGGTGAAGTTTCTTCTTCAGATTCCTATTCAATAGCAATCAAACCTTGTGGAAGGATTTCACCGTCAAGTCCGTAATAAATTTCCGGTGTTTGACTCTATGGTAAAGGAGAAGTCTCAACAGTTACAGATGTCTGAGAATAAACCGATCAATCATCTTCCAGTACGGGAACAACTTCTAATTGTTCAACTTCGGGATCCAAGTGTTCTGGTAAAATAACAACAGGTTCAGGATGAATTTCTTAAACAACTTTTGGTTCAGAAGCAAATTCTAGTTGAATGGTGATAGGTTCAGGACTAACTTCCGGTTGAACAGATTCAAGTTCAGAAGTAATTTCTTGTTGAACAACTTTAGGTTGAGGATCAACTTCTTGTTGGACAACTTCAATTACCGTTTCACTAAGTTCACTTTTAGTGTCCTCAAGTAATTGTAAAGATTCCACTCCAGTAGTAGATAAACCAGTAATAGTAGGAGTAACTGGGATTGCAGTACTTACCAGTATAGGTGACTCTGGTAATTCAGATGAAGAACCAAAAGTTTGTGATGTACTGGACTCAGTTAAACAAGACCGCTTTTGCTTACTAGGTGTAGCTTCAGGGAGTAAAGGCGGTTTACTCGCTATCCTCCGCAAACGATGGGGTAAAGGTTGATTTTCCTCCACGATTGTTGATTGATTTTATTACAAAAAGAAATAAACAAAAAGAGGGCAATCTAGGAAAAAAATTTACAAAGTAACTGTGAACTGCAATATACTGCCTCAGTAAACCAAGGACTTAACATACGTGCAGCTAATCTCCCCGAATGTTGTTTCAGGTGTATCACAATATACAAGGCAGCCGACTCGGTTACCTATGGATGGATAGCAACCTAATGTAGTCCTCCCATATATACCCGAAAGTACGTGGAGGCCCAATCTGTGTTAGCATTGTTTAATGCGAAACCGCACAGTGAGAGCATTCCTTTATACTTTTCATACTATAACACTGCCCTATATCCCCGAAAGTATGTGGATGAGATACGATATACTTACGTATATGGAATGAGGTATCACACTCGGAATGTATCATAGACAACTAGCAACAACTACTATGTTTAACGACGCCGGAACACGTCTCTATCCTAGACCTCTAAATGTTATGCGTTAAGTTACAATGCTCCATTAGGTTAATTGAGATAAATCTTAGTTAATATTGTTTAAAAGTTTTCCTTTCAGGTTCACCGCGTGATGTTTCTGAAACTCATAGAATGCAACTATGATGAGAAACATTCTTTTCATTTGATTTGAACAATGAAAACTGTAACTAAAAGGGATAGAGCAATCAGAATCTTTAAATAAAGAACATAGAGCACATCTAATGCAACTTTCCCTATACTACTCCTACAAGCACACAAAAACTTCTAAATACATTATGCATGTTTTTATTTTCATTCCTTTAATGTTTAGATGAACATAAGGAAACTAAATGCACAAATGATCAATCAATGCTTTTCATAAGAAACGAAGACTTTATGACAGTTTATTTTTCAAAGAAATGAATACTTTAAGACAATTCTTTTTCAGAAAAGACTAATCAATGTAAGCTAACTTTGACAATGAATTGATAATGATAAAGAAATCTCTTAAGAAACACTAAACAATCAAGGCCAAAGTAGGGCTAGGAGAAGAAATCCAAATTGATTTCAAAGCCATAGAAAACATTGATCTTTCAGCAAATAACATCATAAGAAAATTTGGGAAAAAACAAGCCAAAGATGGGTTTTTTAGCTTGACAGGATCAACGCAGCCCTGAGTGGGAGACAATGCGCTGCAGTGCACTGTCTCTAAGATACGGCTGCTCTGCAGTGCACTTTGTCAAGACCAACACTGCGTTGGTGCCAAAGAGTCCTATCAGAAGACATTTAAGCACACTTTTTGACAAAAAAACACTTCGAGATGACTGAAAAGAGATCAATGAAGTCAAGTAAAGTCTACTAGGATGTAATATGAAAAGGGTAAACTACCAGGAATGACAATCGTTCCCCAGTATGGTCGCTAATTTGTTATATGGAATTTATACCTACGGATAAGTACATTTTCCCTAAGTGGGTAGTTACACTTAGAACAATATAAAGAAAGTGGTTTAACCTTTTCCTATAATAGATAGATGAGATGAAGGAACTTACTTGTGATTTTTCTCCTCCTTTGATCTCCTTTGAATTGCTCTCGTCACTCCTGCTCGAACTGGATTCGCTCAATAGGTACGTGTTAACAGAAACAAAAGACGACAACAATCAAAGTATATGATCTATCTACTATAAACAAATGGAATTGACAACATTTAAGCATATACTCATCATAAATATAAACAAGAATATGGGAAAAGGAACAAACAACTTTATTGATTGTAGAAGGAGGAGTTACACCCAATGCTATTCGATCCTGTGTCACTCATCCAGCTTAGTCCAAACCCTCATTACACCAATAGCACATCAATCCAACAGCATAACATTACTCAACAATGAACTCAAATCTCAAACTAACAATATTTCTCTACAATCTTCAAATTCCATCCCCTCATCACTATGATGAGTGGTCAATTTATAGGTAAATGCAATTGGTTTTGTCATAAATAGTGTATTGAATGTTTTTCAAAAATTGGAGTTAGTTTCCATGGAGAAAGGGATGAGAGGATAGAGGGTCAATTGATCCATAGCCTATCCAAAGTCGACCTCATAGGATGAGATGAGAGTTGGGCATCCTTATAGAATGCTCTAGAATCAAGGAATATTCCCAGAATCCTATGCCAATTTCGCTCATTCTCACCCAGCGTAGGTCAAAGTGGGCCTAAGTGCACTACAGCGTAAGCCTGAATGAACCTACCTGCTCTGTAGTGCAATTACCCCTGACCAAGGTTGCGCTGGTGTCCCAAGGAGGGATTTCGGCTTTCAAGCTAGTAAATTTTCATGGATGGAAGCATTCAATTTGATGACTTGTCTAGGGCATGTAACAATTGAATTAGGGTTTGATGAGCCCTAATTGTACTGATCTAATCGTCGAGAGTGATGTGCCCAAATAGACCTGTAACAACCACCTTCCCTCCTTTCATGGCCTTTAATGGCTAATCCTCCTTCTATAGGAACATCAGTTAGAGTGATTCCTATGCATATAGTACCACACCTAATGATTGAGGTGGAAAAATCCAAAGCAGAAACCCAAAGGTGGAAAAAAATTGCCCAAGATAAAGGGGTGGAAAGTATTATTAGCATGGAGGATGAAGTCAACAAAGTAAGGGAGGAAATGGCATTCCTAAAATAGAAGAAACCAACAAAAGGGAACACCTTGAAAAATAAAATCAATATTTAAGGAGTTAATTGAAACAAACATGAGGATTGTTAAGAACAAAATATGCTCAAATTATAACATAGGAAACATCATTAGGAACCATGGAAAATATTTCCTTAAAGGATGAAAATTGTAGGCAACCAACCAAATCATATTCATTTTTCCAAAAGGAACAATGGTGCATATTCCAAATCAATCAGATAGCTCAAAGAGGCACCATGTAATTACAAGAGACTAAGAAATTCATAGACTTCTGCCAAGAGTGTAGCATTGAGGAAAAAGAAAAATTGGTTGAATTTTATATGAATAACCTTGTGCTCTCTAATATGTCTATTTGGGACCGTAATCCTTACTTGGGGGATGCACAATTGTCAACATTAGCCTCTTGGTCGAGACATGAGAATATTAGAGTATAAGAAGTGAAAAATTGCATGGAGGGAGAGTTGAAGGAGAGATTGTGGATCGGACTAGAACACTCATCCCCTTCATTGCTTGCTCAAACCCATGCCATTCTTGCGCAAGGCCCTGAGATAAAGATTATTTGAAAACAAAGGAAAGTAGAACCCATCCTGCACTTTGAGGATGCCTTCAGGTTGTTGGGAGAAGAGAGGTCAAAATCCTACTAGAGGAGATGGAAAATATTCTCTTACAACAAAAATATGAGGAGTATCACTCTCTTGATAGACTCTAAGTAGAATTAGAAAGAACTCTTTATAAGAGGAGAATCTAGAGGATTGGGATTCATTGGATTGGACTCAAATTTAACCCACGCCTGCTGCCAGGAAAAAGGAGCATCAAAGTCAAGAAAAGGAAGCCCAAGTGTGGAAGGACATAGAGAAGAATGCAAGGTTTATTTATCAAGGATAGCCACAACTAGTTCAACCTGGAATATCAAGTAGACAATAAGATAAATACATGAATAGGAGCAAAGTATAGAGAAATATTAGGATTCTCAACTATGAGCAACAATTCCAGTAGGGGGGTATGATGGACCTCCAAAATAGGTAAATCATAAGGACCATCAGTCCACTCCTAGGCACATAAAACAATGTTTGACCCCACATTTTGCACTTAATGGTATATTTTCCTAGCTTAATGAGTTCTTAGAGGATTCGATGTGGTTTTCATGCTATATGGGCTATGACATGTTTGTTGTGCAAGATTTATAAATATTTTGAGCAAATTTTGAAGGATCCAACACTTGAGAGATTCTAGGGACTTGTTCCTTGTTGTAGGAGGACTCAAACTCGAATGGATAAGGGCATTTAATATCTCCTCTTGCTGCTATGATTTAGATCTGGGGTAAGATCCATTCTTTTTAATATTTTTGGAGGGGAATGCATCCATCTTATCAAGGAGGTTTCTCCCCCACTTGATGTGTAAATAAGAGATTAAAGTTGGCCCTTGAGGAGACAAAAATGAATAAATTAGGAAGAGGTTGGGCTTTGAATAGTTATGAGAAAATTTTGCAGCATTGTATTTCTTGATGTAAGATAGGTTTTAAATTAATTGAAGTAATTCCTCATTTTTGTTTTTAACTTGGTTCCCCTTCAAGTAATCTAAGAATCCTTGAGTTGGGCCCACCCCAGGAGCTTCAAAGCCCTCTTGTATTTTTGTTACTTTTATTTTAATGCTTTTCATTTGCTTCATTTAGCTTTTTGAATCAGAATTCCTAGAAATTACAGTTTGATAGGTTTGTGCTTGATTAAGTAGGCAATTTTATGAAATAGCTTTCTTTCTAGGTCATTCATAACTTCTTTCAGCCTCTTAGATCACTCATATCTCTTATCATTGCATTTTCAAGTCCCTTTCCATTTAATTTAATTTGTCATTACAATTTTTTGTAATTTTTGTTATACTATGTAGCTAAAATTGTGATTATAGAGGGTGAAAAGAACTTTGTTTCATAGTGTTGAAACTTAGACTTAGTTTTTCTATGCTTTTACCAATTGAATAATATCATTGTCATCATTCCTACCCCTTTCTCTCACCTTAGATTTGCATTTCAAAAAAAGATCTGGCTTGTTAGTTTTTCCTATAGCAAAACAGGGAATCATGTAGAAACATGCAATCAACCCATTTTATCCAGTAATAAACTCTTGATTTAGATTTCTTCACACATTATAACATGTTTTAGATGTCTAGGATGGAGTTTGAAAGATTAGAGATCTCGTGAACTTGTATTTCTATGCTTTTATTGTATGCTTTATGAGTGTTTGTTTTAGCTTCTACAACATAGATTCCAAGTGTACTTTTCAAGTATTTTATCTTTAAAGAAAGTGTGCTTTCCATTTTTTGCAATCAGCATAGCTATGTGTTATTTCACTTCTGTAAGTTATTTTCCCAATTTCACTTTCCAATAGTATAGTTAGCTTGGAAACTTAATTGGATTTATGTTCATCTAACCTACAATACGACATATCTCACCTGCATGAGGATTAGAAAAGGAAAGATATATTTCCTATTGCACATATAGTGCCAAACCCTCTTAATTTTGTATGAACCTTGGGTTGATAATTAAAGCTAAGACTCTTAGGAGTTGTAGCATTATTGTTGCAATACTGAGGGTCATCATAGGGGGTTAAACAAAAATACACTCAAGAACAAGTGCCCCTTACGCAACATAGATGATATGTTGGATCAATTGTAGTAAGCTAAATCCTTCACCATGTTGGACTTAAAGTTTGGATATCACCAGGTTCCAATGAAAGACGAAGATGCTTGGAAGACTACCTTATAAACCAAGAAAGGTACGTATGAGTGGTTAGTCATGTCATTTGGTCTATGCAATGCACCAACTATGTTTACGATGTTAATGAATGATATATTGCACCCTTTTATAGATTCAATTGTTATTTTATATTTGGATTATGTACTGATATACAATGCTACCTAGGAGGAGCACATATCACATTTAATGCAAGTGCTAGAGACATTAAAGAAGCACTAGCTATTGACAAATATCAAAAAGTGTGAGTTTGCACAATAGTATTTTCTGTATCTAAAATCTATGGTTGATCTAGGTGGATATTGGTGGCCATCTGCCTATTCCACTTGGACCCTCACTATTGTTTCTTTTAGTTTTTCAGTATCCTGAATTGTAGCACAATTGATTATTTTTGGCAGTTTTTCAGGCCCTAGACTTCCAGAGCCTTTTTGAGGCCCTAAACGATGTGTTTTTGGCAAAATTAGTATAACAATTTCTATAGCAATTGTGTCAGAAATTATAGTCCTCATAGAGATCTTTCCAACAAGGTATCATACGCGTCAAACAGAGATAATATGACCAAGTTATGACACCGGGAAGTTGGTTGCCCAACTAACCCCAATGGGGCCCATAAACTCTTGGTATTACATCTCCTCGAGTTAGGGTTTTGGTTGTTTAGGGTTTTCTCTTATTGTTCAATAATAAGAAGGCCCTTGAGCCTCATTGTAACTCAGTTCATAGGCATGTAGCCGCTAGATCTCTTCTCAGAGATAAGCTACCATCTCTCGAGCTATCTTATTTCCATTCTGTTTGTAAGCATAGTTCAATATTTTTCTATTAATGAAATGAAGTGTTTTTCTGTTGCATCTCTATGTTTATGATTATATCTGTAAGTTGTAGCATTCCTATTTAAGTTCAAATCAATGGTAGGTGGAGAAGAGTTGAAGATAGATCTTGCCAAGATGGAGGTCATCATGAAGTGGATAGTGCCTACTAATGCTTTTGAGGCCAGGAGTTTCAACCGGGTAGTGTACTAATTGAGGAAATTCATAGCCTCGTTTTCAGTAGTAGTAGCACCACTCCACATCATAACAACAAATGGCAAGAGTTTCTAGTGGGGAAAGAGTCAGGAGAAGGCTTTTCAAAGGTTAAAGAAGAAGATTTCTCAAGCACAAGTTCTGGTGTTATTGAACTTGTAACAACCCATCTAAGTGGAGACAAATGCAACAACCCTTTGTGAACAATGTAAAATTAGATTTGCTATAAGTGCTAATTTTATTGATGAAGTAGACCTAGATGTTGTTCCCCTTGATGTATGTGGACTGATGTTTGGAAGTCCTTATATGTACATTTGTGATGCAATCTTTATTGGAAGAGACAACAAGTACCACCTCATCAAGGATGGAAAATCATTCACAGTCAATGCGGACAGGGCAAGTCCAAATTTTCGCTGGTAAGTGCCAACCAAGCCAAGAAACTGATCAGCCTGTAGAAGAGTCAGTGAGAGAAAATTCATCCCTGATGGGGTGTACTAAGGAATAAGAATAGCAACTGGAAGAGTTGCTATAAGCATACAGGGGTGTTCTCTAGGAGCCTAAAGAGCTACCACCCAAGACAGAAGTGAAGCACAAGATCTAGTTATCATTGAACTCCTTGTTGCCAAACATTGGGTTGTACAGGTAGTACACCATAGAAACAAGTGAGGTGAAGAAGCAGTTGCAGTAGCTACTAGAACAAGGTGTCATTCGACCAAGTACCTCACCATGTGGGTCACCCATCATCATTGTGCAAAGAATGATGGGATTTGGCGAATGTGTATTGATTACAGGGCGTTAAACAAAATTATGCTCAAGAACAGGTACCTCTTACCCAAGATAGATGATATGTTAGATCAATTGCAACGAGCAAAATATTTCACCACGTTGGTCTTAAAGTCTGGATATCACCAATTTCAAGTCAAAGAAGAAGATACTTAGAGCTTATGAGCCACACATTCTCTACAGATAAACACCAATATCCAAATTGGATTCTAAAGACTCTTTTTGAAGTCCTCATATAATGGTTTTGAGATGTTCATAGATCTTGACCTCAAGATTGTTCAATTTTGGGATTAAGGTCTTTTCTTTTCCCTTTGACCATGTCTAAACCATGACACCCATTTTCAGTTACTTAATTATCACACATGTATCCACTCAGAATTCTACAAATAAATCCTACAAATAAATTTTGTGTTGATTTGAAAAATATCTCGAATATTCAACTTCTATTTCAAACAGAGAAGAAAAGAAAAAAAAAAAAACTTAACAAGTGACCAGGAAAAAAAAAGAGTGATTTAGGAGTGTGATTAATTTTATTTTTTATTAATTTTCAAAATTATAAATTATAATCCAAAAAAACTAACTACTTTGCCATTATTATTTTCTGTTTTTAATTATTTTTAATTTATTTATTAAAAAAACTATTTTTGTTTTTAAACTTTTAAATTTACTCTAAATTTAGGTGGTATATTTAAAAAGATAAAAATAAATAAATTTATGATGGCACCACCTAAATGAAGATGACATGACCACCACTATCGAGATGGGTCACACATGTTCGTGAGTTCCTAACGGTTGTCCATTCAAAAGCTCAGGACTGTCTCACTAATATGGCAATTCTCCTACGATACCATAAAGAGGAAAACGAGGAAAAACAAAAAGGCAACTCTACAGCTTTTTTTCATGTGGGGATGCCTCCATTTGTGGGACTGCCACCATTTCCACCCACGTAAGTTTGACGGATGGTCCGCACGACGGAGGACCCTCCAGGGCCCAGCATGGCCATATTCACGTGATCGGCGGGTACGATTAAATTAGAAGTTCACAATGCAAAGAGCTAAAATTTGGCGGCAAAGTTGACGCCAATGGGTTTAATCGGTACGATTAAAGTAAAAAAAAAAAAAAAAAATTTAATGATTAAGTAAAAGTTGAGACTTTTACGTATTAATTATGGACTGATTGAAAATTTTCTAGGCCGTTTATTTTTTGAGTTTAATCAACATAGTTGATGCCTATGGGCACAATTAAATTAGAAATTTTTTTTAACAGGAAAAATCTCTGTTTAGATAGTCTTCGGCAAAATCACATAACAAATTTTTTGTTAACGCGTTTCGAACCAGCCAGTGTGGAAAAACCTCTAATAACTAAAACATCCCATATTGATTATAAACAAAATAATAACTCCCTAAAACCACATATTCCTTAAACCTAATCAAATAAACCTAATCAATACAAATTATAGCATACTTCTAAAAACATAAACCTAAATGAGATACTATAATATACCTCTAAAAACTTAAAGCAAAGTGGGGTGGAGCGGCCCGCCACAATCCCCACCACTTGACCTATGAGCTAAGAACTATTAAGGTAGAATTTCACAACGCAAAGAGCTAAAAATTGGCGGCAAAGATGACGCCCATTGTTCCCTCGAGTCGGTGGGATGGGATGGATTGAATTAACGTCCCTTTTATTATAACAACAAATTTGTGAGAGTCTACATATATTTGCTGGGATGGATTGAATTAACGTCCCTTTTATTATAACAACAAATTTGTGAGAGTCTACATATATTTGCTTCTTCCCCACTGATAAACATTATGATTTCAGAGACATAATGATTTTCCGTAGTAATTTGTGGAGTCGTTTAACTAGGTAAAGGAATTGTTTATATGGTTAAAAGTAATCAGAATCTGGGTAAAAGGATTTCAAAAAATCTTATAGAGGCAATGTTTGAATCATATTTTTGATGGTGGAAATAGATTCAACACCATCAAAAATCTCTCGGACACCTAAAATTTTGAAGTTTAACAACTATAACTTAGATTTACAAAAATTCTTACTAAATTTTCTTTAAATATGATCAAAATTTCTATAACTTTCTTGGCAACTCCCCACCTCACACAATAATTTGTTACCACACTTACTATTCTCCACGCATATTCATGAATTAGATGGTTCCATTATTGATTCATGCATTGAAATCCAGTGTTATATTAAAGAAGCAAATCCCAATGTCCATTTGAATAAGAATTTATTAAATGTATTAGGTGTACAATTGAAAAAGGTGTCAATTTCGTTTATCTAAGTTTGATTTTTTTATAAGAATGTTACAAAATCAAAGTGTATATATTATTTTCACATGGGATTATAGTGAGAAGATGGATGTTCATTGATATTTATTAGTAAATAAGTATGTGATAAGTATTTGGTGAAATTAATTTATGAAAAAAAAGTATTAAGGATTAAATTTTGCAAATTTTAAGTTTATTTTGGTATCACTTTTATTTTAATTATTGGAAGGGATGATTTATTTTTCTTAACTTTGTTGTAGTTGTAGCAGTTTTTAAGCAATTATCAAATTCGATTTTCTATATATATATATATATATATGATGGGCACATTCCTTTAAACCAAAACACTCCAAATGAGTGAGGCTAGGGGAGAAAATGTTACTCATTAAAAGAAGGTGACTCTCTCCCAAATGTTAATGTATTTTGTTGCGTAATGGCACATGGTAAGTTGTCAACCAATGAAAATGTTTAAAAGAAAGGCATTTAAGGACCTTCAAGATGTCCCTTATGTTGCAAACAAACTGGAACAATATGCCTTTTATTCCTTGAATGTAGTTATTCCTAACAAGTTTGGGAGCACATCTTAGTCAAAAAATTTTGTTCCATTTTGACAGTCAAGTTGAATACTTGGCTTTATACATAGGGCTTCCCATAGCAAGCACGTGGCTGTTAAAAGTGTTAGTGATCCTGAGAGACTTTGATATCATCAGCAAAGAAACACAAGGTTGCAAAGAATATAACCATCTCATTGTTGAATTTTTGTAGCTATGGTCAATCTTCATAATTTATATTTTATCCCTTGAAATGTATATTGTAAATGTAAGACATGTTCTTCATGTCATTTTGATTATTTATCCCTTGAAAGAATTATTGAAAGACATGTTATTCATGTCAGATTTAAAAGAGAAAATTTTGAATTTTGAATTTTGAATTTTTGGCTCCAAAATAGTCAAGTCGTCCCTCCCTCAAGTCAAGTTAGCCCCAATGAAGAGACACACCCATTTGGGAAGGTATAACACTATATAAAGGCATTCAAGCTCCTCCACAAAGGCACCATTCAACCTCTCACAAGCAAGACAATTTCTAAGCATTCAAGCGAAGTACTAGAAGGACGAAAAGAAGGACTAAGATCATATTTGTCTCTCCCTCTCTAACTCACATCTTTTTCTCTCTAGCCCACACTTGTGTTTCTAGGCAGTTTTCTAAGCAATGTATTTTGAGAAGGCCAAATTTCTAAGCAGAATGGGAGGACAATTTTTTGGGTTTTTGGACAGTTTCTGGGAGGTCGAATTTCGGCCTAGGGAAAATCAGATCAGGTCGAGTTGTGGGGAATATTGGAGACTTGAGTTGAGGGTTAGAGACTAGGTTTGACCATAAGATTTGTTGGTCAATCTGACATCATAGTTGACTAGAAACATTTGATGTATCTCTTGTCAAACTGAAGAATTTCTCTAAGAAAAAGGTTGTTGGGGTTTTCCCCTAAGTGGGTTTTCCTAGTGTAAATATTGTGTTTTCTTTGTGCATTGTGATCTCTATTATCCTTATGGTTTTATGGTTTAATTTATGAAGTGCAATTGCTTAATGATAAATTAGAATTGTTAAAAGAATATATATATCATTAGAAGTAATTATTAGTGTTTCATAAATATGTGCTTGTATCTATTGCACTTGAAAAAACAACATGGTATTAGAGATTTGGTGACAAAAAGGACATTGAGATCACTCTTCAATAAGCTTTCATAAGTGACCACTCTTGAGGAAGACTTATATCAACAATCTATTTGTTTGTTTGTGATTATGAGTTCCCATATGAAGACAAGAAACAAATTAGAAGGAGATATAAACTTTAGGGCTTGGAGAAAAAAGATTGATCTTCTTCTTGCAAAGGAAAATCTCTTGGGTATTGTGAAAAGAAAGGTCACTGAATCGAAAAAAGATGAATATAAATTAAAATTTGAGAAATATTAAATTATAGCTAGAAGCATCATTGTAGATTCTATCAAAGATCATTTGATCCCATATGTCGCAAATCTTGACTCTTCAAAGAAAATGTGCGATGACCTAATTGGATTATACATTATCAACAATATTTATCAAGCAATGAGTTTGAAGAATGAGCTTCGTGGTGTTAGATTGACAAGGAATGATACTATAGCATATATTTTATGAGGATTTCTCAATTGAGAGATTAACTTCAAGATATTGATGAAATCATTCCTGAAAAGGAACTAGTGACAACAACACTAAATGGTTTACTTGAATCATAGGACTCATTAACAGTAGGAATATGTTCTAGAAAAGAAGCTCCAAAGTTTGATGAACTATGGACTGCATGTACTCAAGAATAATCAAGGCTCATGTCAAGAGGGAGCATTCAAAGATTTGAAGAAGGTAACTCTCAAGCATATGTAGTAGGTTTCAAGAAGGGTGGATGAAGAAGTTTGGATTTAAAAGAAGAAATGAAGGAAGAAGACCTGAAGAAAGAAGATCCACTCCTCTAGGAAAGAGAGACATGTAAAAATTTCAATGCTATCATTGTCATAATTTTGGTCATTATAGAAGTGATTGTCCTAAAATATCGAATGATAGAAAGAGGAAGGGAAACCAACATGCTACCATGATAGGCTTGGATGAACTTCGAAAGAATCCTAAGAATGATTATCCAGGTAATAAATAATTCTTCTATTTTTCTACTTTTACTGGTTCTGTTGTAGATAGTGAAGACTTGTGGCTAGTAGATAGTGGTGTCGCAAGGCACATGGGGAGATATATAAACAACCTCAAAAATCTGATGGAAATAATATTATCACAAATGGTGGAACTTAGAGACAATAACAGTTATGCAGTCAAAGGTATTTGAAAAACATCCATTGAGCTATAATATAGTGATAATGTTTATCTTATCAGCATATTATATGTACCAGGTTTGAAGGAAGTTAGAGCCTTTAGGAAAGAAAGGGATATTCGTTGGTTATAATGAGTCATCAAAGGACCATAGAATAATATTCAAGAACAAAAATACATTGAATTTAGCAGGGATGTGACCTTTGATGAGAATGTGGCCTAATGGAAATCCAAAAAAGTTCCCATGGACTTTGATGAGGACGAAGAATAAGAAGCTCCCGAGAAAGAAGAAAATTACTGTCCATCAAGTCTTGCAGAACATATTATTGATCATCAAGAAGAGACAAAAGAGTCTAGTGATCCAGTGGAACCATTTGTTCATGAAATTAGGAAGATACCTTCATGGATTAGATCCACATTGCAAGAAGCAAAAGGACATGCAACTCCATGTGGCTCCTTCATAGAAAGTAAGAGGCCTAAGAGGTATTCTAGTTATGTAACTTTGATTACTAATCTAATTGATTCTGAACCCTCTACTTATGAAGAAGCAGCTATCTAGAAAATTTGGAAGGGTGCAATGTTGGATGAATACCAATTGATTATGAAGAATGATGTTTGGGAGATTATGCCTGGACCTGAAGGAAAATCAATGGTGTCCTCCAAATGGGTATACAATATCAAGCGTGCATTAAATGACAGTATTGAAAAATATAAGGTGAGATTTTTTACTAAAGGGTTATCCCAAAAAGAGGGGGAAGAATATGATGACACGTTTTCTCTGGTTACTAGGTACACTACCATTAGATCCATTATTTCTATTGCTTCTTCTATGGGTTAGAATTTACAGAAAATGGATGTAAAGATTGTTTTTCTTAATAGTGTGAATGAGGAAGATATGTATATAGAGCAACCTCAAGGTTTTGAGTTCCATGGAAAAGAGTTTCACATTTTCATATTGAAGAAATCCTTGTATGGATTTAAGCAAGCATCAAGATCTTGATATACACAAATTGACAATTATCTCATAAGACTTTGTTTCTCCAAAAGTGTTGTTGGTCCAAACCGATGCTTCAAGGTTGAGAAGAATTAACCTATGATTCTACTATTGTATGTTGGTGACTTATTTCTAATAGGTTTGGAGCATCTCATTATTTGATGTAAGAATTAGTTTTCTTCTAAATTCGATATGAATAATATTGGTTTAATGCACTAGTATGTAAGACTAGAAGTATGGAATAAGATTGATGAAGCCTTTCTTGGTCAAGGAAAATGTATTATCAAGATTCCACATAAGTTTGGAATGGTGGACTATAAGTCGATGTTGACTCCCATGGTGACAAATATGGGAAAGTTGAGAGACTTTGAGTTAGATTTGGTAGATCTGTCCATGCACAGAAATTTGATTAGCTCGCTGATGTATTTAGTTAATACCAGACCAAACATTTTTTTTGCAATGAATACATTGAGCTAGTTCTAGGTGGAAGCGATACACAATCATTGGATTGTGACAAAGCATGTATTGAGATATTTGTTTGTTACAGTTGATTATGGTTTGAGATATGTATCAGTCGGTGATATTCAGATGCAAATTTGGGAGGGAGTGCTAAAGGAAAAATTAGTACCTCCAAAGGTTGCTTTAGGTTGGGCTCCACTATGATTTCATGGATGAGCAGGAAGCAGACATCTATTGCACTCAGTAATACTGAGGCAGAATATATTGCAGCGATCTTGGCGAGTTATGAAGAAGTGTGGCTTCAAAATTTACTCGCCATACTATTTTATCATGCGCTAGAACAAACTATGATATATTGTGATAATCAATGTTGTACGAAGGTGATAGGGAATCCAATTTTCCATGACAGGTCAAGATCAAGTACCACTTCATCTGCGACATGGTATAGAATGGATCAATGAAGCTATAATATGTCTCTATTGATGAGAAGATTGTTGATATCCTTACAAATTCTTTGTCTAGTGTGAGGTTTGTTTACATTAGGGACAAACTTGGACTTGTTGAGAACAACTCTCTCATTGAGAGGGAGTGTTTATGAGATAACATCCTGGACCGGCATTCTCCTTGTGTTATATATAACCAGAATTAGGGAGAATGGTCTGAAAAAGGACACACATTCTTCCTGTGTCAAGTACATTGGCCATAATTAAAAATAATGGTCATGGAGGCCTGGAATTAATCAAATTTAGTGTGACATTTGGGGATTCACCATGTGTCAGGTACCAACCAGAATAATGGTGAACCAAGGCTAGTTGTATATTATGTGATAGACAGACAAGAGTTATGGCTACTAGTGGATGCTAATGATGTGCCATGTGTTAAAGGTACTAACTAGAATTATGGTTGATCTACCATGTGTAAGGAGTATCACTTATAATTATGGTGAGAATGCACCATGTGTTAGAGGTATTGGCCAAAATAATGGTATCTTGTTGATGCTGATAAATCTACCATGTGTCAAAGTTATTGACCATAATTATGGTAACTGAATGATGTTGATATTATTGATGATTTGTTATAAACTTTTCTTAGAGAAATTTGTTCACAAGAAGAACATATTTTTAGTCATTATGATTACGTCCCTAGCTAAGAGAGAGTTTTGAATTTTTGTAGCTATGGTCGGTCTTCATAATTTATATTTTATCCCTTGTAAAGTGTATTGTAAATGTAAGGCATGTTATTCATGCCATATTTAATAAAGAAAATTTTGAAATTTGAATTTTGAATTTTTGGCTCCAAAATAGTCAAGTTGGCCCTCCCTCAAGTCAAGTCATCCCTAGTGAAGAGATGCACCCATTCGTGAAGGAAAAACACTATATAAATGCATTTGACCTCCTCCATAAAGGCACCATTCAACCTCTCACATGAAAGACAATTTCTAGGCATTCAAGCAAAAGGCAATAAGGATGAAATGAAGCACGAAGATAACCTCTCTCTCTCTCTCTCTGCCCCCTCCCCCTCTCTCTCTAGCTCATGTGTGTGTTTCTGAGTCAACAAAATTTCTGGGTAGACTGGGAGGCCGAATTTTTGTGTTATTGGATAAGATTTGTTGGTTAGTTTTACCTTATAATTGACTAGTAGCATTATATGTATCTCTTCTTGAACTGAATAATTTCTCCAAGAAACAGGTTGTTTAGTTTTTCCCCTAAGTGGGTTTTCTCAGGGTAAATCTTGTGTTCTCTTTGTGCATTGTGATCTATATTGTCCTTATGGGTTTATGGATGGATTTCTGAACTGTAATTGCTTAATGATAAATTGGATTTTTTAAAAGAAGATATATGTCATTAGAAGTAATTATCAGTGTTTCAGAAATTTGTGATTGTACCTATTGCTCTTGAAAAATCAATGCTCACAATAGACCAAATTTCATTAGATTCAATAAGAGACTTAGTGAACTTTGAAGAGCTCAAATTTTATCACGTCCTCTAGAAATTCAATGATAGTTTTGACACATTGAATAAAGAGGCATCCTCCCTATCACAAGGTGTTTTCCTCACCTCTTTTGGAATACCTATCACAAGGTGTTTTCCTCACCTCTTTTGGAATAAATAAATCCTTCTTCCATAAAGAAACTCTCTTAATGAAGATCCAAGTTCCAACAATGGGTTAGTCCCTCTTTAGTTTTCCACCCACTCAAACCATTTGATATTCATTACATCATTTGTATGCCATCTATCGTGTCTATCCTTGGATATCCTCCATGATATTATGTGGGAAGAACTATACCTTTATTTGCTATAAATTCTTCATTTATCTCCCATTCTTTCACTATGATTATCATAAGTGGGATTTTACCTTTGCATGTGATGTGTAGGATTCTCTAGTTTTTTAGCTTGCTAATCTTCATAGGTTCTCTTATGTTTTTGTCTGTTTTTATTTGTTGGTGGTTTGGGATTTCTCTTGGCTATTTGCAAGATTGAATGATCTTGGACCCCCTCAATACAACCTATATTGAATCAATCACACTCGATTTTAGGTATTACCTCATCCATTCATTTTGAGGCTACTTCTTATCATCATTTCTATGTTCTGTCATCTCTACCTCTTATATATTTAGCTTTTCATCATTCAAATATCCCTATGGCTTGTATAGCATGCTGAAAAACCTTATTTCCTTAACTTTCACTTGAATCTCTCAAACTTACACTCTTTCACAGCCACAATGTGGCATAGAGCTCTCCCTTTCCTAGTTCTAAAAGTCACGCGGGACCTTTCAACTAATAATTGACATTAAGGAGCATAATTTTGAATTGGAGTAGTAAAAGTGAATTAAAGCAGCCCAAAACCAAGCAAGAGTTTAAGAGATGAATATTGTATTTAGCACTTTGTTATCTTATTAAACAAATATATCTATCTTAAAAAATTAAAATCACATGCTAAAGAAAAGTACTGCAAATATGGCTTCCCCTTCACCAATTCAAAGGAAATTTGTTAAAATTATGAAACTAGGTAAAATTCCACTTCAGACAACTCATTTGATGTAGATTATGATGGAATTGAATTCCTATTTTTGAAAGGACAAATATATACCTAAATATCACTCAAATCGGATAAGGGAAAGTGTACTTATGAAGGAAAACCCACATATGCACATTTGAACAAGGTCATCCCGAAAGCAATTTGGACACCCTTGGAAGCCTATATATAAAAGTGACCTCAAGATCATTTGGACATAACCAAGCATCTTATTTTTCTCTTCTTCATTTATTGGCTCGCATAGGTCTAAGGCATGGATGACAACAAATGTTCGCAAAGGTATGAAATTACAGGGTCCGAGGCTCGCATCTATTTTAGGGTTTTCGGTTACAGTCACTGGATTGCCACAAGGAAAATTCAACCACAGGCACAGGTATCACTGACTCAAGGGAGAAATTTGAAACCTTCAGTTGCATGCACAACTCCTCATCCATGTGATTGGTAAGTTTGACTATGTTTTGACCATTGACTATAGTTGACCACAGACGGGAGAAGTTGTCTTTGATAGATTTTGATTCTGGAAACATGTTTCTTAATATTATTGGGTTGTTTTGCTGGATGATATTGTAATGGGATCATTTTAATCTCTACTGAACATTTTATGACAATCTAATAGAAGAATTTTTTTCGAAGGCTTTTTCCCCTAGTGGGGTTTTTCCCTGGTCTTTGACCAAATCTGGTGTCTCTCATTGATGTATTGATTGTCTCATTTTCCATTGCAATTATTGTTCTATCTTCAATTACTGTTGATGAATGGAAATATTAATTGTAATTGGAAAGGTTGTTAATTGAAATATTGAATTGGAATAAAGTAATTGATACAACATAGAACAATTTGAAAATTAACACAATCTTCCAAAGATTCATTTCCAAATGTATAAGATCCCATAAGAAACTAGGGGTAGTTGAATCAAGTAAAAGAGTAATTATGTCAAGAACATTTTAAAATGTAACATCTCGTTTATTTAGATTTGAAACTATAATATTTGATACCTTTAAATGTTTTACAAAGTAATTCTACGTCAAGGAACTTATATTAGAATTTACACCAATCATTTAATTTTAGTGTTCAACTCCTTTTTTTTATGAGGAAGGAGGAAAGAAAATTATAGTATAAATTTCATAATGACATATTATGAACTCATGTACTTATCAACCTCCCCTTTTCGTGACCTATTATCAATATAATATTCAATCGTTTATATAAAATAAATAAATAAATAAATAGGATTATAGATAAAGTGCAATTGTGAGAATGATTGATTTAAATTTGAGATATCTATTTTTCTTGTTTAAGATATTTATTGGATACAATTATTGGTTATCAATTATTTTAAACAGTGCAAAGTAACTTCTTAAAACTATGTTAGAGATCATATGTAGATTACTATTATATAAAATGAATTATTTCCTTTTTGTATCCAATAACGTTTACATATTGATTATGTGGTTCTTTCTTCCAAGTTCTTGTTGTCAGTGCTGGACCCGCCAACATGTCAAGGGGATATCCCCAGTAAGAAGTCACAATTATACCTCAAACCGTTTGGTGTAGGAGTCCCAGTAGTGGGTCGTATAGCAATGCCTTGACCGTGATTTCGCATAAAGGCAAGTAAGACAACTCTGTTGGTAGCAAGGGTGTGACCGCTGTAGTGAGTCAAGGAAGGTGCATGAGAGGTTCTAACACATGTGGGTTGAGATGAGTGCACCCCTTGGAAACCTGTAATAGTACTCGGATGGGAAGGGAACACACGAGCAAAGATGCATCACAAGCTAGAAAGCAAGTCAACCGACAATCCAAAGTGATGGTTAAACCAACAGTACATCTCCAACAAGATTCATATAATTGCATACAAAACAATTCATACACAACTATGTATGTTAAACAACATACATTGCTACAACAACCGGAACAGTCCAACTATAATAACAACATATGCATGAAAACGTGTTGGCTCTTATTATATAAAGAAGTATAAGTTCCAGTCATAGAATACATCCATCTAAACCTGCTAACCCCAATAATGGAACATGACATGCACATCTTCCTACTCCTCCAAAGGGATGTACTAGCTTCGTGCAGTGGAGAATCCAAGGCACATTACAATATTGTCCAAGCTCTCTCCAAGATAGTCTTATTGGAAGCTTGGATGACCAAAAGCCTATGCAATGAGTTATGAGGGACTATTTATAACAAAGGGTGGGGTGACCCTTGACATTCCCCTTTGTGCCAGTTCATCTACCCTCATGACTCTTCATCTACTCTATGATTGTTACATCCAACTATTGACACTTGAATTACACTTGACACGACGTTACATTACAATGCACATGTACTCATGTGAGATAACATGGCTTGAGCAAGCCATGCTAGACATCAATGACACTTGGTCCGTTGTGATGAGACCAACTCTTTGGCATGCTTATGATGGTGAAGGTGGTGAGCTGATGCCAAGCTTGGTCTTCTATGATGGTGTGCATGCACCTCATGGTGACATCTTGCTGAAGCGAAATCTTGCCTCCTTTGCAACAAGTGCATTGGTTTGGCTTCTTCATCCAACTCGTCTGCTAACATGCACATGGTCTTCTTGGGTGCAGCTGAACTGGCAACACACTGATGCATAGCGTTGGTGTTGATCTTCAAGTGTGTTTTGGTGGTCATGTGCATCAACTTGCCAAAGTACATGTTCAGCTCCAATTGGACTTGCTTCTTGTCTTCGCCTTGGTGAATGTGCTGAATGGGTTGGATTGCATGCATGCGCACAATGACATGCATGCTGCTGAATCCCTTGCATGAGATCAACAACACTTCTCACCATGTTTGCTCTATGCCAGATGCTGGGATGGATCTTTAACTTATACGGGCGCAGTTTCATCTATGAGTGCATGTTGCACCCATTGTTGTTCCTGTTCCTACTGTAACTCATTCGTCTATCTATGCAGCTTCATGTTCTTCCTTGAGTTTCTGCTTCAACACATGCAACTCCTTATTTGTTCCTTTCTTTGTTTTCGCGCGATATTCATGTTGTGCCGTCACCTCATAGCCTAAGTCTCCAAAATTGCTTTCATCATCAGTGGATCTGCTTGATATTGCAACTTTGTTCTGCCTCTGTGTTGTCAACAACCTTCCTCTTTCATTCATTGCATTCATTGTGTTCGCCACAATCCTTATGTTCAATATGCTGCCTCTAGCTGTTGTTCATGATGTTGCTCATTGTGATATCTTGATGTTCTTGTCTACGAACAACTTGATATCCTCGTGAGTAGGTAAGCTCATAGACATTTGATCGACTACATCTCTAGGTGTGCTTTCAATAGTTTCTTCGACTCTGCCCTCTTGGAAACCATTGTACCTGCACTGCTGAGAGGCAGATGAACACCTGCAATACCTGGAGACATGGAAACACTCATGGAAAACAATCTGTCAGTCGAAAACTAAACTGAACTTGAGAACTGACTTGCAACATACCTGTGTGACTGATCATGAAGCTTGCACAATTTCGGCCGAGAGGTCAGGAGACTAACTGCCAAGACTACAGAAGGCACAATCTAGGCTACTGGGAGATTGACTGACTGCTGGAACTGTGCAATGCACAGTCCAGTTTGGCTGCTGACTGTTGGAATTGTGCAATGCACAATCTCAGCTGGCAATGACTGTAAGCTAAGTGACTGCATTGGGCAATTTACTTGGTCGGCGGTCACTGTCCCTTAGGATTGTGCAAAGAAGGCCTGGCGAATAGTTGCTGGGTAGAAATGCACATTTCTGGAGAGGAAGGCAGAGCCTTCCCTCTCAATATTGTGCAATGTTTTCTGGTGAGGCAAAGCCCGGGCCAAGGTCGGCCAGACTCACCGAAAGGCAACTGAATGCAAATGTGAATGTGAATGCATGGTGATACTTAGTGTAAGCATAAGTGAATGATAATTCATGCAAATGGTGAATGACAGATTTGAAAAACGGAACAACATGCATGTGGGTGAGGTGAGTCGCCAAATCGACGACCGTTCATGAAAAACTATTTCATGCATGCGACAACAATGAGATAGCAACAAAAACTGAAACAATGATAGGACAAGCTAATATACATGTAAACAACAACAAGCACTCAAATAAAAAAATCAAACAGTACTCATACAACCGAAAACACAAAAAGCGACAGAAATGCAACACAAGTCATGAAAAGCGGGCTTACCCCAAAACAACTGAGCTGAATGTGTCGATAGCTTCTAGATGTGATGTGGGATGTCAGAGCTACAAGTTTGATGTGAGGAATGATTTCTAGAGTGTCCGGTTGATGATTTTTGATAACATAGACATTGTGATGCACTTGCCACAAATCTAGGGGAAGTGACACTTGGTGGGAGGTTTCTAAAATGATCCTTGCATGTAACCTCCAACTACCAAAAATAGATCCCTGAGTCAAGGAATGCCTTTGCATGTTTCCTTGGGAGAAGTAGCTCATGCATGCAAGCTAGTTTTTCTCGCTCCTGGAGGGAACCGGTCAACTCAACTGCACATGCAAGAGGCTGCTCAACTATTGGGAGGAAATGCGCATTTCTGGCTAGGAGCTGGGATAGATACCCAGGAGATTTGCACAATTTTTGGGTAGAGCAGCTGTCTGCTGCCCATATTTGTGCAAATTTTGGGTTGAGCAGCCCTGCTAGGGAAAATTGCGCAATTTTCACTATGAGTGTTGGCTGCCATAATTGCGCAATTCTGGAGCCCAATAGGCTACCATTCAGGATTGCACAATTTCTAGAGGGAAGGCTGGCTTCCCTCTAGAATTGCGCAATTTCTTGGGAGAGATTCTTAGCCTGTAGCTGGACCAAGTCCGGGTGATCAGATTGTGATGGGAATGCATTGAGCTATGATTGATAGGCTGCCTTTGTGCAAGCAAAACACTGAAGCTTGTGAACTTGACGAGGCAAGACAAGCAGATGTGAAAAGTTGGTAAGGAGGCTCCAAAACGAAGCTAAGGAAAAATTTTGGAGGGTGGTTGTATCTGCTACAACACTTGGTGACACATTGGTAGAACTCCAGCTCTTTGAATGGACCTTGTTCATGAAAAGCAAGTCTAACACCTCCTGAAGTATTGTTATGTTCTCATCTCATCTTGGTTTCACACTAGCTTGATTGTAAGATGTAGCATCTGCCAAAATCTTGGTCAATTGACACACATTCCAAGCCAAGGAAACACAGTTGTTTTGATTAGGGTTTAGGGGTATATGGGTGCACAAGTAGTATATTCGTCAGAGTCTTAGTTTCATCTTTGGTGTTGCTCCATTGCCAGCAGGCCTAGACAGTACCCCGAAGAAGTCACATAGGAACACAAGCATGGCTCCGCTGCCAGTGAGCCTGGTCAGTACCCTAGCAGAGCTACTTGCATCACCTCTCTACACAGGAAGCCTTTCTCTTCTTTTGCCTTATTCATTTTTCATTTTTTCAAACTTTTTCACTTTTTCATTTTTGTAACTGTGCATAGCACTTATTCATTTCAGAGGCACAAGAGGGATCCCAACTTATTGAGAGCAGAAGAGGTTGCTCCAGAAGGGAGGTAGTTTATTATACCTTTGACGTGCCTGTTAAGGTTTCCCCCTCACCTTACTCTGCTTGACTGAGCTGACAAGGATTAACCCAGAAAAAACTGATTAGAGAAGGTGACATTAGTTAGCGCGCAAGTGTTGTGTTTTCACCAAGGTTCACTTCGAACAATACATATTTTCCTTCGAAATATCACGGATTAAAAGTAACAAGTTATTCATACATAGGCAAGATGACATATAACCAAGTAGTGATAGTTGTACAAGCCCTCATGTACTTCCCCCAACTCATTTCAAGAGTCATACATTGTTTCATGTGAAACTCACCTATGAATGAAACAAGCGAACTAGCAAACAACAAAGCAAAGCAAGAGAAGAAGCAAAAGAAAAAGCAAAGAAAGTAAGAAAACAAGCAAGCAGCCAAACAAACAAACAAACAAAGCAAGTAAGCAAACAAGCATGCAAGAAAACTGACTAAAAGAAAACACTACTCCTACTCCTATACTAATGGTGCATGGGCCTGATCACGTGAAGTGATATTTCCAATGCAGCGACCGGCGCATTGGTTGACCCATGTTGGTGAAGGCTTGGTCCGCGAGCAACCTAGTTATGCAAACCAATAAGAAAAATAGATATAATAATGAAGACAACCACACTTCGTGTTTCAAAGTGCCCACAGGACATAAGTGAGTGCAAGTTCATGACAAGCAGTCTGTGGACTTATCATAGTGCTATGTGAAACTACGTGCAACTTTGGAGCATAAGCACACTCTTGATTGTGACATGCAAGAAAACAAAAGAAACAAAGATAACTTGCATCGTGAACAAGTGCTTGCAATGTAACATTCCTCCAATGCATGAGCGATGGGATCATGCAGTTCGAGTGGAGGAAGTATGATCTATGTGTGAGATGGATCTTCAATGCATACAGATGAGTGATGAGGAGCCTTTGGTGATCGAACAGTTTCATGATTGGAAGTGAAACTAACCCTAAGAGAGCGAGGACTTGACATAACCATCAGCTTGGGCTAAAGTGCTTCGACAGTCTTGGGTGTTTCAAATTCATCATCAGATAGATCATCATAGACTGGTGGCTTCTAAAAGTCAATTGTGATAGAGTCATGATCGTGATAAAATATGGAAACAAATGGATCACGACCGCCACAATAAAGAAAATTAATGATTTCATCGACATCCTTATGATCAGATGAATCAAATAGAGGGGTAGATGAAAATTGAACAAACTCATCCTCTATATTTCCATAAAAGATAGATGAAGGATCAAGTGGATTTTAAATGAATAACTTATCCTCTCCACTGTCGAATGATGGGCCAACATCTGGTGAGTGCTGCAAATGATCAACAATGGTTGCATTCGTGGATGAAGACACACATGTGAAATCATGGATGGCAGGTTCACTAAAGATGTTAGGAAAGAACAAAGGGGGTTCGAAAGAAAGGGAGTCATCCTTCGCCGAGTGTTGATTCTCAAGCTCCCACTCATACTCTTCATGCATGACAGCGCATGTTGGTTACGCAACACCAACTCCGTCAGTGTCTTTTTCCTCATTCACAACAAGTGAAGAGTCCGGAATTGATGAACACAAGATAACATCATCCGAAGGAACACCCGAGTGCGAAGACGGAGGTCATAGAACATAATGCATATGAGAAATCGAAGGACTCAACCAAATTTGTGCAAAAATTGAGTGAGGTGATGTTGGGAGGATGTGAAAGTTGAACAAGTGTGTGAGCATGATCCTCAACATCACTCGGCAGTGGTGGAGCTATTGAAAGAGAGGACGACGGACTACCAATCGAGACAGTGACCGCATCCACATGAGATTGCATAGCTCCCTCACTAAAGAATGTTGAGCGAGGCTTGATCTCAAGCTTCTTCTTGGGACAGGAATATTTCTTAAGGAAATAATCAAACTAGTCCCAAAGATAGGAAAATTTCATCTGGCTCCTCGGAGCTTGAAGCTGCAAGTCACGGAAGCGCTGCCAAAAATCTATAACCGATTCATGCGGAGCCTTCTGTTGATGTAACATTTTTTGGTCAAGATAGTCTGGATCAAAATGATAGAAAGTGTCTTCAATAAGATCACAGAAGTGCTCAAGTGAGTGCATTCTATTAGCCAGTGGGTTGAGCAGCCATCGACGTGGAGATTCGCGAAGTGTGTGTGCAAGCATCAAGCTGACCTATTTGTAAGAACACTCATCTTCCTAATGAAGCATGGAAATAAAGTCATGTAAGTACTCAGTCTAGGCCACTTCGCCTTCACCATCATACATGTAAGTGGACAAGAGATTGAAAAACTCACCCATGATGGAGACATCTTTATGATTTGAAAAACATCGCTGAGGGAGAAGAGTGCAAGAATCCATGAAATGTATGCAAAGGTTCAGAACTGGATAAGAGGATAGAGCTTGTCATATGGCCCTCCTTCTAGCACTAGATATGTTGACGGTGTTGGACCCACCAACATGTTAAGGGGATCTCCCCAGTAAGAAGTCCCAATTAGACCTCAGACTGTTTGGTGTAGGAGTCCCAACAGTGGGTCGTATAGCAATGCCTTGACCGCAATTTCGCACAGAGGCAAGTATGAAAACTCTATTGGTAGCAAGGGTGTGACCACTGCAGTGAATCAAGGAAGGTGCATGAGAGGTTCTAACACATGTGGGTTGAGATGAGTGTGCCCCTTGGCAACCTGTAACAATACTCGAATGGGAAGGGAAGACACAAGCAAAGATGCATCACAAGTTGGAAAGCAAGTTAGTTGGCAATCCAAAGTTGTTATATATCTAATCTAAAAATATATGATATTGTAAATAAACCCAGAAATAATAAGACCGAAATAGATAGAAATGCTTCTTTATTGATATCAAACCCTTAAGGTAGGGCAACACCATACATTCACTCCTTAAGGGAGGAGAACATTCCACAAGCAATATGCCTGTTCATACAATATTCCTTGACATCTCTCAATGTGGAGTCTCTAGCCTCTATATAGGCCTCATACATACAATACCATGGGTTAATACCATGGTTCCCTCAATACCATCTATCTAATACCATGGCCCCATTGCATTATTACTAACTACTTGTGGTCCGTTACATGATACGGGTTAACCACCTTATTTATTACTATGGCCCATCCCATTATTACATTATTCCCTCGGGTACCTCCCTTTGTACCCCATATTATCCCAGGTATATAACAAAAGTGATGGTTAAACCAACAACACATCTGCAACAAGATTCATATAATTGCATACAAAACAGTTCATACAAAACTACGTAAGTTAAACAACATACATTGCTACAGCAACCGAAACAATCCAACTACAATAACAACATATGCATGAAAACGTGTTGGTTCTTATTATATAAAGAAGTGTAAGTTCCAGTCATACAATACATCCATGTAAACCCGCTAACCCCAACAGTGGAACGTTACAGCCACATTTGCATGCTCCTCCAAAGAGATGTACTAGCTCCATGCAGTGGAGAAGCCAAGGTGCATTACAATATTGTCCAAGCTCTCTCCAAGATAGTCTTATCATAAGCTTAGCTTACCAAAAGCCTATACAATGAGTTATGAGGGACTATTTATAGCAAAGGGTGGGGTGACCCTTGACATTCCTCTTTGTGATAGTTCATCTCCCCTCATGACTCTTCATATACTCTATGACGGTTACATCCAACTATTGACACTTGACTTACACTTGACATTATGTTACGTTACATTGCACATGTACTCGTGTGAGATAAAATGGCTTGATCAAGCCATGCAAGACATCACTGACACTTGGTCTGTTGTGATGAGACCAACTCTTTGACATGCTTGTGATGCTGAAGGTGGTGAACTGATGCCAAGCTTGGTCATCCGTGATGGTGTGCATGCACCTCATGGTGACATCTTGATGAAATGAACTCTTGCCTCCATTGCAACCGGTGCATTGGTTTGGCTCCTTCATCTAACTCATTTGCTAACATGTGCATGGTATTCTTGGGTACGGCTGAACCGAAACCACATTGATGCATAGTGTCCATGTTGATATTCAAGTGTGTGCTGGTGGTCATGCGCATCAACTTTCAGAAGTACATGTTCAGCTCCAATTGGACTTGCTTCTTGTCTTTATCTTGGTGAGTGTGCTCAATGGGTTGGATTGCATGCGTGTGCATAATGACATTCATGTTGTTGAATCCATTGCATGTGATCAACAACACTGCTCACCATGTCTGCTCCATGCCAGTTGTTGGGATGGATCTTTAACTTGTACGGGCGCATTTTCGTCCAGGAGTGCATGTTGCGCCCATTGTTGTTCCTGTTCCTGCTGCAACTCATTCGTCTATCTGTGAAACTTCATGTTCTTCCTTGAGTTTCTACTTTAACACATGCAACTCCTTCCTTGTTCCATTCTTTGTCTTTGTGCGATCTTCATGTCGCATCGTCACCTCATGACCTAAGTCTCCAAAGTTTCTTTCATCGTCAGTGGATCTGCTTGATCTTGCAACTTTGTTCTACCTCTGTGTTGTCAACAACATTCCTCTTTCATTCATAGCATTCACTGTGCACAATACATTCACTACATTCATTGCATTCACTACATTTTTTGTGTTCAGTATGCTCCTTCAACTGTTGTTTATGATGCCGCTCGCTGTGGTATCTTGATGTTCTTGTCTATGAACAACTTGATAACTTCGTGAGTAGGCAAGCTCATAGACATTTGATCGACTAAATATCCAGGTGTGCTCTCAACTGTGTCTTTGACTCTACCCTCTTGGAAACCATTGTACCTGCACTGTTGAGAGGCATATGAACACCTGCAATACCTGGAGACATGGCAACACTCATGGCAAGCAATCTGTTAGTCGAAAACCAAACTTAACTTGAGAACTAACTTGCAACATACCTGTGTGACTGGTCATGAAGGTTACGCAATTTCGGCTGGGAGGTCGGGAAACTGACTACCAAGAATACAGAAGGCACAATCTGGGCTGCTGGGAGACTGATTGACTACTGGAACTGTGCAATGAACAGTTCAGTTTGGCTGCTGACTGCTGGAATTGTGCAATATGCAATCTCAGCTGGAAATGGTTGCAGGCTCAATGACTGCATTGCTCAGTTTTCTTGGCCGACAGTCACTGTCCCTCAGGATTACGCAAAGCAGACCTAGGGAACAACTGCTAGGAAGAAATGCACATTTCTGGAGAGGAAGGCAGAGCCTTCCCTCTCAGGATTGTGCAATGTTGTCTGGAAAGGCAAACTCTAGGCCAAGGTTGGCCAGACTCGCTGACGGGCAATTGAACATGAATGTGAATGTGAATTCATGGTGATACTAAGTGTAAGCATAAGTGAATGATCATGCATGCAAATGGTGAATGACAAATTAAGAAAACGCAACAACATGCATGTGGGTGAGGCGAGTCGTCGAATCAATGACCATTCATGAAAAACAATTTCATGCATGCGACAGTATTGAGATAGCAATGAAAACTGAAATAGCGTTAGGAAAAGATAATATACACGTAAACGATAGCAAGCACTCAAAGAAAACAAACAAACAATACTCATACAAGCGAAAACACAAAAAGTGACAGAAATGCAACACAAGTCATGGAAAGTGGGCTTACCCCAAAACAACTGAGCTGAATGTGCCAACAAATCCTAGATGTGATGTGGGATGTCAGAGCTACAAGGTTGATGTGAGGAATGAGCTTTGCAACATCCGATTGATGAGTTTTGATAACATTGAGGTTGTGACACTTATGCCAAAAATCTAGGGGAAGTGACACTTGGTGGGAGGTTTCTGAAATGATCCTTGCATGTAAACTTCAACTGCCAAAAATAGATCCCTAAGTTAAGGGATGCCTTTGCATGCTGCCTTGGGAGAAGCATCTCATGCATGCAAGTCAGTTTTGCTCAGTCCTGGAGGGAACCGGTCAACTCAACTGCACATGCACGAGGTTGTTCAACTACTGGGAGGAAATGCGCATTTCTGGCTGGGAGTTGGGCTGGATGCCTAGGATATTTGCACAATTTCTGGGCAGAGTAGCTATCCGCTGCCCAGATTTGCGCAAATTCTGGGCTAAGCAACCCTGATGGGGAAAATTGCGCAATTTTCACTATGAGTGTTAACTACCAGAATTGCGCAATTTTGGAGCCGAGCAGGCTTCTAGTCAGGATTGTGCAATTTCTGGAGGGAAGGCTGGTTTCCCTCTAGAATTGCGCAATTTCTTTGGGGGGGCTACTCAGCTTGCAGCTGGACCAAGTCCGGGTAATCAGCCTATGAGGGGAATGCATCGAGTTGTGATCGACACGCTGCCTTTGTGCAAGCAAAACACTGAAGCTTGTGAACTTGACGAAGCAAGACAAGCTGTTGTGAAAAGTTGGTAGGGAGGCTCCAAAATGAAGCTAAGGAAAAATTTTGGAGGGTGGTTGTAGCCACTACAATAGTTCCTTTCCAAACCTTCTAAAGAGCTTGGAAGCCTTAGGTTTTTACTTGCCTTAGCTTTTCAAGACCATCTTACTAAGAAAGTTATACAAAAGGCACGAGATAGGATGAGGGATCAGTTTTCGTGAAAAACATGGTGGTATCCAATGTCCCTTTACTTCTAAGATGTGTTTTCTTCTTGTGAGGTGATTTTTTCTTCTTTTCGCATTGAATATACTTGATAATAATGATAGATAAAGTGTAATTGTGAGAATTATTTTGATTTAAATTTTGATATGCAAGTTTTTATGTTTTCTTTCATGAGATTTGTTGGGTATAGTTATGGATAATTAATTGTTTTAAATGATGTAAAGCAATATCATAGAACTATGTTAAATATTATATATAGATTAGTGTTATATAAAATGAATTCTTACTTTTGTGTATCCAATAACTTTTATGTATCAACTCTAGGGCCATATGCATTTTGTGTTCTTAAAAGTGTTTTTTTAGACCTTTTAAAGGCTTCAGGGCCATATGCATCTTATGTTCTTAAAAGTGTCCTTTTAGACCTTTTAGAGGCCTCAGAGGACTTAGGTTTAGAGGACCTAGGTTTGTACTCACACTAGACATTGTGATAATTTTGATGACTTACCAAGACCATTTTACTAAGATTATCATACAAAAACGAATAAGATAGTAGTAGGGGTTGGTTCCATTAAAATTATGGTGGTATCAAATCATTCATTTTGCTTCTAAGTTTTGTGGTTTATTCTTTTAAGATGATGTTTTCTTCTTTTTCATTAGGAATTGAAATTGTTTTTGGTGGAATTCATTGGTTGAATATATCTAAGTATGTAGTTTTGTCTTATACTTATGACAATTTATAGGGATAAAGGATATGTTTTATAGGGCATAGCCAAATAGTAGAATACTTTATTCCAACTACCTGAATGATTGAGTTATTCTTGAACTTCACCATACCAACAAATCTTTAGATTCAAATTGTTGATTTGAAACATATGTATTATGGTTCTACACAAAATTTTTCTAGAAGCTTAGGTACCAAAGTTCCAACTATGTACTTTCCAAGTGTTTAATGAAACACTTACATGTCAATTGTTTTTATTAGCACTCTATTTTGGCATTGGAGGCCAAAAACATTGCAATGGAGCTAAGGTTGCATGTAAAGTGTTTGAAAACACCCTTTTGCAACAATTTATTCACATAAACCATGATACAAAGTTATAATTTCAGATAATGATCAGGTCTCTTTCTTGGAAAACTTTACGCAATCGATGAATTCTACAAGCTATGTGTTATGCGTTGGATGCAAAGTAGAAATTGGAATATAGATTAAGGACTCCTATTACCTATAATGTCTTTTTTATGTGAGAAAACAATTAGATGATATATCAAAGGTAATTTATTATCATATTTGTAAAGTTAACCTCTTATCTTGACATAACTATTGAATGGAGGAGTAGTGGGCAATGGGATTCCTTTAACTTCAAAACCTATGTTTATTTGAGATGCAATAAAAACACAACTCTACCTTTCCAAATGCTTCAAATCCTTATTTTTCTCCTATGCTTGTATCATGGAGAATACCAAGAAGGTGTTGGTGGGGAATGTTGTAACGTCGGAGGCCTCTCACCTACATACAATATTTGAGAAAGATGTAATTATTTACCAAATTAATGGGTTTTAGCCTCATACTTTAGATTTATATAAATGAATTCACCCAACTTGGACAAAGAATTGTGAAATATGTTTATTCTTTTAGTATTCAATTATATGCTCACATTAATTATTGCATAGTGCTTGAGGAGGGTCCCTAGTTTTAAGCAAGAATGAGACTTTTAATAACTCCTTAGTTCCCTTAATTTTACCCTGACTTATTTCAGTTACTGAAATATCAAATTGGGTTTACCTTTCTGATGTGCCTTTACATTTATGGTATTTATCATTTTTTGAGGGTGCTCTGAGTTCTTTGAGCACTTACATAACATCAAATCTTGATAAAGCTATAGAAATATTGTGTGCATATGCTTGCAACTATGTTTAGATATATCTTAGTATTTTCTTTTGCAAAAAAATTTCTCTAATGTAATGCCTTGTAATAATAAATCAATAAATAATAATAATAATAATAATAATAAATGAAATAATAAATAAATAAAATTTAAAATAAAGAATGAAAAGATAATAATAGTGAATAAGTAAAAATAAAGAAGAAAAGATTAAATAATAATAATAAATAATAAACTGGAGTTATATATATATATATATATATATATATATACATACAAAGTAAAATTAATAAAAGTAAAAAGGAATAAAATAAGCAAAAGTTAAATTAAGAAAAAAGGTTGAATTAAGTAAAACTTAAAACACACAAAAAAAACAAGTTGGCATGAATGTTGAAATATGTAACTAGTTTTGGTCTTCATAATGACATATGTAATCATGATTTTATGTATTTGATGTAATCAGAAAAAATAATTTTTTATTTTTATTCTTGATGCACGGGTTTCATGCTCAAGGGAAGTTTATTTATAAGTCAAACACCCATTGAGTGCTTCTAGGTTTGTCTTAAAGTCAATTGAATCATTGTCATGTATTGAAGACCCATCAGGCATGTTACATATTGCAAATAAAATTTTATTTGAGTCAAAAGACACTCCAAGACCTTGTCATGGTGCAAAGATCAAGTCGGACTAAAAGGAGCAATTCGATCTAGTGAAAGATCTATGTATAAGGGATACTTCAACCTCACTTAAGGCACTCAATCACACACACAAGTTCGATAAAAAAAGGAAGAAGAAGTGCGAGGAAAAGAAGGAAAAGAAGAAATAGGTATTCAGTTTGTTTTTGGGCTATTATTCTCCACACAAGTGAAGGAATTAGGGCACCTATTGTAGTAGTAAAGGTCGAGTTGCAAAAGTCAAGTTAGGGCATCAATAAGTACATCTTGCAAGTCGAGTTCTCTAGGAGAAAGAATCAAATCAAGCGAAGAGGAAAGGATGAAGAAACTATCATAATATCCATACACGTGAAGGTTAGGGTTTCTGAAGAAGAATCTGCTGGAGGTTGAAGATGCTGAGGATTATGCTAGGATGTCGAAGTTGCACAAGATTCTGTTGAGGGTCGAAGTTGTAGAAGAATTTGCTAGAGGTCTGTCAGGCCAGGTTAACTCCAGAAATTAATGAGCGCAAGAAAGAACTGATGTATTATTCATTAGCTAACATATTATTTATATACATACATATGACGGATCAGTTCATCTTCTAGATGACTGTCCAGTTCACCCATCCGTTTCGGATTAGGTGTCAACATTCCCCCCCTTAATCTGAAGGGATGTTGGTGAGTCCAAGCATCATTCTGAATCTTTCAAGCTTTTCTCTTCCAAGCGCTTTAGTGAAGATGTCTGCAATTTGCTCGTTTGTGGAACAATGACGGAGATGGATTGTTTTGGCCTCAACATGATGTCGGATCAGATGATATTTAGTATTGATGTGCTTAGTACGATCATGGAACTTTGGATTCTTGGCCAACTTTATTGCAGATGTGTTATCAATCATGAGTGGAGTAGATTGTATTTGTTTTACTTGCAAATCTTCAAGAATTTTCCTAAGCCACACAATTTCTTTCGTTGCTTCAGCTGCTGCCACGTATTCTGCTTCTGTTGTGGAATCTGCTGGTACTGATTGTTTGCGTGATCTCTAGGAGACAGCTCCTGATCCAAGACTCATAGCATATCCTGAAGTAGATACCCCAGTTTCTTTGTCTCCATCGAAGTCTGAATCAGAGTATCCAATCAAGTTGAAGTCGTCCACCTGTGTATACTTGATTCCAAGGTCTTGAGTTCCCTTCAAGTACCTTAGAACTCTTTTTGCAGCAGACCAATGTCCCTCACAAGGCTTTTGCATAAACCTGGAGAGGATTCCAACAGCAAATGAAATCTCTGGTCTGGTAGTAGTGAGGTAGATGAGACTTCCTACAAGCTGTCTATAATTTGTTGCATCCTCAAATTCCTTTCCTTCAATAGATGTGAGCTTCAAGTTTTGTTCCATTGGAGTAGAAAGGGGATTGCACTCTGTCATGCCAAATCTATTTAACAAATCTCCAATGTATTTCTTTTGAGAAAGAAATATGGACTTTGGATGTTGGGTTACTTCAATGCCAAGATAGTAATGAACATAGCCCAAATCAGTAATTTCAAAATTTTTTCCTAATTCTTTCTTTATGGATGCAATATAGCTTTCATTGTTCCCTGTCATTAAAAGATCATCTACATATACCACAAGATATACAACTGTTTTGCCAACTTTCTTGACAAATAAAGTTGCATCATCAAGATCAAAATGTTTGAAGTTGAGTTTCAGAAGATGCTCAGTTAGTTTTTCATACCAGGCTCATGGTGCTTGTTTGAGGCCATACAAGGACTTCACAAGTTTGCATACTTTGTGTTCATGTCCTTTCACAGCAAATCCTTCAGGCTGGGACATAAAAACATTCTCTTTTAGATCTCCATTCAAGAATGCAGTTTTTACATCCATTTGATGGACTTTCCAACCGTTTTGAGCAGCTAGTGCAAAGAGTGTCCGGATGGTGGCCCATTTTGCTGTGGGAGCAAAAGTTTCCTCATAATCGACCCCTTCCTTCTGTGCAAAACCTTTTGCCACAAGCCTAGCTTTGTGCTTGTCAAGTGAGCCATCAGCTTTGTACTTGTTCTTGTAGACCCACTTGCAGCCAATTGGTTTGGTTCCAAATGGAGGATCAACCAGCTTCCAAGTGCCATTATTTATGAGGACATCATACTCCTTCTGCATCGCTTCTTTCCATTCATCATGAGAAGCAGCTTCTTTGAAGGAAGTTGGTTCAAAATCTGTAGACAAGTTCAATTCACAATCATAAGTAACATCCATATCAACAGGTGAATTAGAGTTATCTACATCACCTCCATCTTGTCGGTTTGTATTTCTGGTTCCTGCTTTTCCAATTTCATCAGGATGAACACTTTCAAGTGTCTTTGTCAGCCACTTTGGGGGACCTTTCTGAGATGGTCCAGGCTGTTCTGTTGATTGAGTTGGGTCAGAATCAAGATTGAGTCTCCCAATTCTATCAATTACATCACTTAAAGCATCATCCGTTGTTGGAGTGTCATGCAGGGGAGATTGTTCTTCAGAAGGAGATTCCACATGTTGATCTAGTATAGGAATCCCCCCTTCAAGATGTGGAATCTGATTATCAAACTCTTGGAATGATTTCGGTTTTGTGAATCTATCCAAGCGATCAAGTTGCCGCTCAACAACACTGTCAGATTTGGATGATTCAAGAAAAATGACATCTCTAGATAAAACAAAATTTTTATTTACTTCATCATAGAGGCGGTATGCTTTAGATGTGTTTGAATACCCCAAGAAGATACACTTACGACTTCTAGCACCAAGTTTGTTTCTATGTACCTTTGGTATTAAAGCATAACAGGTGGAACCAAAAATCCTGAGATGTTTTACCGAAGGAACATTTCCATACCACAATTCATAAGGAGTCTTGTTTCTTATAGCACTAGATGGACATCTATTCTTTATATATGCAGCACATAGAACAGCATCAGCCCAAAACATTGTCTTTACATTTTTGAAGAAAAGCATGGATCGTACCATATTCAAAATTGTTCTGTTCATTCTTTCAGCTACACCATTCTGTTGAGGATTATAAGGCACAGTTGTTTGATGTTTAATCCCATGTTGGCGAAGATAGTGTTCAAATTCATTTGATGTATATTCTTTTCCATTATCAGTGCGAATAGACCCAATATGAGATTGTGCATCATTTTCAATCCATTTATGAAAATTCTTGAATGTTTGAAAAGTATCAGATTTGTTCTTCAATAAGTAAACCCAACCCATTCTGGTGTAATCATCAATAAATGTCATGATATACTTATTTCCATTTGCAGAAGGAACAGGCATTGGACCACATAAATCTGAATGAATAAGTTCAAGCTTCCTATGTGCTCTTGAATGTGAATCATGAAAAGACTGTTTTCTATGCTTTCCTAGAATGCAAGCATCACATTGTTTATGTTTTCTAGGAATTGTAGGCAAACCAGCAACACCATTTTTCTTCAACAAGCGGAGACTATCATAGTTTAAATGTCCAAATCTAGCATGCCATAATAAACTTGATGGAAGTGTACCTTCATCATGATGAGAAATATATGAAAAATGCTGTGCATGAGCAGAGGTTCCTTGCAGTTTAAGAAGTCTTTCTTCTTCTATACCCCTCATGACAAGTGAATGGTCAGATGCCTTTCTTACCTCAAGCTTTCCATCAAACATATGAATGGAGTGACCTTGCTGGCGGATGTGGACCAGGGACAGCAAGTTTCTCTTGAGCTGTGGGAGATATAGAACATGATCCAGAAGAAAGTATGGAAGACCAGGCAGTTTAAGCCTGACTGTGCCAAGCCCTGATGGCTTGATTTTTGACTGATCTACAAAGTATACTGCTCCATCAACATTATCAGTGAAATCTTCAAAAAAATCTTTCCTATGAGTCATATGACAGGTTGCTCCTGAATCAAGCAACCAGTCATTTTTCGAAGAAGCAAGTGAAGCATTAAACAAGTCTTCATTTCCTCCAATGTTACATTGTGCCTCAATATAGTGAGTGGATTCAGGTGCTTTACCTTTGTCTGTGTCATCAGTTTTACCTTTCTACTAATTTCTTCTCTGCTCAACCTTGTCCCATGGTAGCTTGCATGTAGAAGCATCATGTGATCCATTTCGTTTGCAACGAATGCAATGTAAGTCTGCATTTTCTGCTTGAGAATGTCTGCCCCCCCTGCCTCTGAAATATCTTTCTCTTTCTTTTGAATGCATACTGTAACAAAAATTATTTCTGCTGATAGAAAAATAATTTTGTTGATAAAAAGAACTTCTCCTGATAAAAAATCCTTACGCCACAACCTTATTTTCTTCTAACGGTTAATAGAAGCATCAACATTTCTTATATCAGCATTTACTATGTTTTGAGAAAAAAAAACTCTCAAGGGATCACTTCAATATATATATCAATATATCAAATATACATGTAATGCTGAAAACACCGCAATATTTTGAAGGCTTTGAATCATATAAACTGTGTAATATTATGAAGTCAACAAACTGCTCAAAAACTGCTATCATATACAGTGAAGAATGGCTCAACACTCAACCGAGTCGATGGCCTGAGGTGTCCATTTTACGCATTCAACTTGGAAACCATTCAATATATATACTCTATGCATGCACAACGTTAATACCCACAGCGCTTCCCGGCTGGTGCACCACGTTAATACCCAAACAGTGTGAATATTATACATAGACTCTCTTCAAACCGCATGCAACACAATACCATAACGAGGCTGTGGAAAATTTAAAACGCAGTCTTCATTACAAGAACGCAGTCTTCAATACCGTAAAACGCAGTCTTCATTACCATAAAAACACAGTCGCATTTTACAATAAAATGCAGTCTTTAACAGTAAATGCTTGAATTAGAGCTTAAGAATTTGACAAACCATGCCTATTCCGCAACGTGGGAATTCCCCCTTGTTCGATTCTTCTTTGAGAACTCTCACACATTCTTTGAAGGGGTTTGGAGGAAACGTACGAAATGTGGCTTCTGCTTCTGCAACATTGAGTGACAACTCCGTAGTGATGAAATCAAAGGGGCTGGTGGAATCTATTCAACATCATGGATAGTGCTTCTGGGAGCTATCCAAAGCCCGATTAAGCATGCTTGTTGTGGCAACTTCTGGAGCAGGGTTTGTTCTCGGTAGTGGCGCAAGTGTTGATTGGGCTGCACTTTTGTGGACTTGCGCTGGTACAATGATGGTTACTGCTTCTGCCAACTCGTTCAATCAGATTTTTGAAGTTAGCAATGATGCCAAGATGAAACGTACAATGAGAAGGCCTTTACCTAGTAGATGACTGAGCATACCTAGTGCAGTCACATGGGATTCATGAAAGAAGCACCGCTTATAAATATCACGGGATTTAATATGTATTACCAGACTCGGCTAATTGTTCCCTTTTGGAGATCAAACATGAGACCCTGCTGTCGACGCCATTTTGCATGTGTTTCTCAAGGTGAAGCGAAGCGAGAAGGAAAGACGGATCGGTGAGGTGGTTGCGGTCATAATGAATAGCAACGGAAGGGGGATTGAACTGAGCATTGCGCAACGTAATATGGGTGGTATTACACAGGAAACCGGACTGGAAATTTGTTTGCAGCAGAGTATGTGGATTGTGGTATGATTGTGGCCCGAACGCAGGTGGACAGGAGGTGGGATTCGGAACAAAGCAACGCAATGCGATGGACCATACAAAAAACAAATCAACGCAATGTGTTCTGTTGAATATTTTACAACGCTTCTATGCATTCATCAACGCTCAGGTAAAAAACGCATCAACGCTCAGGCTCAGGAAATACATTCAATATCAAAACGCATACCAATTACTTATGATCTAAGGGCGCAGTCTCCAGAGGCGCTCAGGTCAGTCATCTAGAAGGACAGAGGGCGCAGTCTTCAGCAGTGGCAGTGCTTTTATTATAGAAGGACAGAGGGCGTAGTCTTCAGTGTCAGGGAATCACTCAGGATAATGCTGCGCTCAGCAGGAGTTACACTATTTTGGGACCTGTGCTCTGATACCATGTTAGGCCAGGTTAACTCCAGAAACTAATGAGCGCAAGAAAGAACTGATGTATTATTCATTAGCTAACATATTATTTATATACATACATATGACGGATCAGTTCATCTTCTAGATGACTGTCCAGTTCACCCATCTGTTTCGGATTAGGTGTCAACAAGGTCGAAATTGCAAAAGATGATGAGGAACTGGTGGAAGGAAAACTTGTCAAGAAGGAAATATTTGACTTGGTCTTGGAGGTTCTTGGTTAAGGGTAATTGGTCTTGGAATTTGTCAATTGAAGTTCTATAAGAAGAGAATAATTCTTGTGGGTTTTCATCTCAAGTGGAGAGGTTTTTCCCTTGCTGATCACCTACATCTTGTGTCCTCTTATCTTATTGTGCTTTATGGTTTGGTAGTTGTTTGATGAAAAGAGCACTAAATATAATCAAGAGAAAGAATAAGCTAATTAAAAAAGTAAAAACACATCACAAGCACTTATCGAAAATGAGAAATTACCTCATCTATATTCCCTATATTTCTCAACATGGTATTAGATCTAAGATTACTATATTAAGAAAATGCAGCTTAAAGGAAAATAATCAAGGGCCAAAGCACAAGAAGATCATAAAAAACATCAGTAATCAAGAAGGACTAACCCTCTCATCATCTTGAAGAAAGTAATTAAGGAGAATCAAAGAAGACCTCAAAGCCCTAGCTCATCCGAAGAAAGGTTCGACACTTGAATCATTCTTGAGAAGCTCACATAAAGAATATCTCAAGGACCCTACCTCCATTCGAAGAAGGACTACACATTGAAGAATATTGAAGTCTCTAAATCCAAGGGAAGCAGGAAGAAGCACTGCCATAATCATCAAGAAATCAAGGTAATCTCCCTCTTCTTGAGTTAAGGATCACTATCAAGGCATAATTCAAGAAAGACATATTCATCAAGAAGACATATTCTCTTATCAACATCATCAAGAAACACATCAAGTTGAAGATTTCATCATCAAGGAGTATCTTAACTTGATAAGTAAATATCTTTATATCTATGTCTGAATCTATCAAAATGACTTCATTTTGCAAGGAGAGCAACAAATTGGTTGGGTCATCAAACTTTCTTGCATGGAAGAAGAGGACATATTTGATCCTTAAAGAAAATGAAGTCATTGTACATATTAAGGATTCAATCACTAAGCCTCCAAAGGAAGAAGCTCAATATCTAGCTAAGTATATGAAAGGGGAAGTAAGGGCTCAAAAGATCCTTATAGAATCCATAAAAGATACATCAAAATAAATCTATGAGAAGCTAGCAGAATTATTCTCTGTAAGCACCGCTAGAGAAGTCATATCTTTGAGAACTGAGTTTTATAAGATGAAGGTATAAAAGGAAGAAGGAATAGCCCCATATATTATGAGGGTGTCAGAAATAAGAGACCATTTGCAGGAGTTGGGAGAAATAATGTCTGATAAAGAAATGACTATCGTGGTGCTCAATGCACTACCTGATGAATGGGGCAAATTCGTATCAAGAATCTATGGAAAGAAGGAAGCCACCCCATTCAATGAACTTTGGTCATTGTATAAGATTGAATAAACTAGGTTAAAAACAAAGAATGATGTGGGACCAAGAGAACAAGGTCAAGTTTTTGCTGCAATGGCCAAGAGAAAATGAAAATTTGGGAAAAAGAAGAAGATCAATATTTCAAAGATCCAATGCTATGGTTGTTATGGATATGGTAACTATAAAAGAAATTGTCCTAAACTCAAGAAGGACAACAATAAAAGAGGAAGGGATGAATCCCATGTCACCAAAGAAGTGGAAGAAGCTGAAAACAAGAAATCAAAGAAGGATGGAGTGGAAGATCTCTACTATGACTGAGATAATCTCCTTCAAATGTTTTCTTTTTCAGTTTTCATGAAAAATAGAAATCATGGTAGAAAGAATTATAAGTATAATATGGTGCATCATATTAATGAGATTTCATCATTAAATTGAAGCAAGAGCTTGTGACATCTTTATGGAATCTTGAAAGATAGTTGAAGTAGAGTCTACATGGATGCAATAATCATCATAAAAGGAGTAGCTCTTGGTAACCTCATTAAAATAATTATGAATATTCATTAGAAGGAGAATTCATAGGATGAGGATAATCAAAATCCTCCATTGGAATCTTCATTAGAAGGTTTACATCTACTTGGAAGAAGGAAGTGTCTTGTTGATCATTCTACCTTGTGTGGGATCCATTATTTAGAAAGATGATGGTATGACAACAAAGGAGTGAAACATGTTGAGATGGTTGAAGTAATTTCAATCAAGAAAAATAATTTGTTGAATAAAGTCTAGATGACCAAAAGGAGAAAAGAGGTATGCATATATATTCAAGTCATGTCATCATATAGTTGCAGAAAGAACCTGCAGAAAGCATTGTTAAATGCTCTACCTCATGAGCATGATCAAAGAAAAATGATCTCTTCCTTGGAAAAAATGCATGAAGGCATGATTCACATATTGACAAGATGAAATCAACATAATATGTCCTCATATAGAATATGAGATAGTTGAAAAATATAAAGAAACCATGAATGAATGTTCTTGGGGAGAAATATGTGGAGAAAGACAAGAGAGATCGTGGAAGATGCAACTATGGTCATGTAAGAAAAATAAATCAACATCTAATGACTAGAAGAATTGGCTATGACATCTCCATATAGAAGGTATGAAGACCCTGATAAGGTCTGCAAAGGAAAGAGACCATTGACATTGAAAGTATTGGAGATGTGTTTATAAATATGCAGGATGTTAATGTTGCAAGCAATCATATGTCATAATGAAAGGCCATAAAAAAGGTAACTTTGATTTGATATTCGTTTTTATTTTTGAACACCATTTGGATGCATTGATGCAAGGCTACCAAAACATATTTGTAGATGTCACCTACAATTGGCACTCATGTGATAGGATGGAATATCCTAAAGGAAAAATGACTTGGAAGAGGTAATTGTATGTAGAAAAGCCAGATGTAGACTAGAAGATCACTTTCCAATGAAAAGAAGGATGACATGACTGATATGGTTTGTGAAGGAAAGAGATGGATGGTTGATTCCCTACAAGATGAAGGCTCCATAATGACGAAGATGAAATTTATGACATCGAAAGGGGAAGCCCTACAAGCAATTGATAGTACCATGATCTCCACCAAAGAGTTGAGTGTTTTTGTTGGTAACAATTCCTTGGTTAAGATTGAGCTTGGACAAGTCCCTAGATAAGAGGGAACTTAGGTGCATTCCTTTTATAGGGATGAGTATATCTTCCCTAGTTGAGAGGGAGAGATAGACACATCATTCTTGTCTTCATGTTGTGAAGAAATAATGGAGGATTGAGTAACCATCTGGCCTGTGATACTCTTTGAGGATGAGGCAGGGAATCCAAGATAAGAGTATTCGAAGAGGATCGATATTCTTTGAGGATTAGGAATGAAAGATAAGAATAGTCCTAGAAGGGCATACCCTATGAACACTCATGTGGGGTATGTGCCTTGAGAGATAATGATGATGGTGTCTATTAGTCATTGGTCTTGCCTGTATTGTGCTTTTATCTTATGGAGAGATAGAGTTTTTAGTCAAGGCCTTTCTATGTGACAATGTTGGTTAGAATGATGCAAAAAGATGGCTTATCAATCCAACTTTTCTTATGAGAATTATTTAAAGTGAGAATGTACAAGTACCTTGTATGGATTATGATTACCTCACTAGCTAAGAGGGAGTTTTGAAATATGTAACTAGGTTCGGTCCTCATAATGACATATGTAATCATGATTTTATGTATTTGATGTAAAAATAAAAATAAATTTATTCTTGTTATTATTGAGGCATGGGTTTCATGCTCAAGGGAAATTTATTTTTAGGTCAAGCACCCTTTGAGTGCTTCTAGGTTTGTCATAAAGTAAATTAAGTCATTGTCATGTATTGAAGACCCTTTCGGGCATGTTACATATTGTAAAGAAACAATTATTTGAGTCAAAAGACACTTCAAGACCTTGTCATGGTGAAAAGATCAAGTCGGCCTACACAAATGGACAAGTTGGCATAAAAGGAGCAATTCGTGCTAGTGGAAGATCTATATATAAGGGAGACTTTGACCTCACTTAAGGCACTCAATCACACACACAACCTAGATCAAAAGGGAAGAAGAAGTGCAAGGAAACGAAGGACAAGACGAAGAAAAAGAAGAAATAGATCTTCGTAATTTTTTAGGGCTATTACTCTCCACACATGTGAAGGAATTAGGGCACCTATTACAGCAATAAAGGTCTAGTTGCAAAAGTCGATTAAGGGCATCAAGAAGTACATCTTTCAAGTTGAGTTCTATAGGAGAAATAATCAGCTCAAGCAAAAAGGAAAGGAGGAAGAAACTATCATAATCTCCACACGTGCTAAGGATAGGTTTTCTATAGAAGAATCTATTGGAGGTCAAAGTTGTAGAATATTTTGTTGGGAGGTCGAAGTTGCAGAGGATTATGCTGAGGGTTTAAGTTGCAAAAGAATTTGTTGGAGGTTGAAATCGCAGAAGTTGCTAAGGAATTGCTGGAAGGAAATCTCTTCAAGAAGGAAAGATTTGATTTGATCTTGGAGGGTCTTGTTCAAGGGTCATAGGTATTGGAATTCATCAATTGAAGTTGTATAAGAAGAGAATAATTCTTGTGGGTTTTTCTCTCAAGTGGAGAGGTTTTGGCCTTGGATGATCGCCTACATCTTGTGTCCTCTTGCATTATTATTATTTATGGTTTGGTAACTTTTTGATGAAAAGAGCACTAAATATAATCAAGAGAAACAAGAAGCTAATTAAGTTAAGAAAAAACACATCACAAGTAGTTATTGAAGAAGAGAAATCACCTCATCTAACTGCCTTAAATTTCTTAATAATGATGACATATGGACTCTGGGCATGTGGATCCCTTTCCAATCCCTTACATCTTTTGAACTATTTCTTCTATTTAATGTACTAAAAGGGGGATGAGAAGCATTCATTCATTCTTTTGGAAGAAGAGTGTTGTGAGACAAAATATTTCCTGGCAGTAGTAATTGATCGAGAGTTTGGGGGTGGTCAACTGTAGAAAAGTTATGTACCACTAAGCATACGATTGGGTGGAGAGTCATTCCCAAAATTTTGTTGTAGTCAGTAGGATTTGAATAGCGTTACAACTCTGGAATCACAAGTAAGGTATATCATCACTACAAGTAAGTCTTCTTTGCTCGTGGTTTTAAAAATTCCATGATAAATAGTTGAATAGTTGTGTGTTGATTATTAATCGCATAAATTGATGTAATTAGTTGTATATTTTAATTTTGGGTTGTATAGTGATAATGATTTTGTAGGAAACTTATTTTATTTTAAACCTAGTCAAAATGTTAAACATTATCACATCTCTACTATAATGGGATCAAATGTTTACATAGGAGTTTACTTATGAACCTCAAGTATAAATAATTTTTTTATTAAAAAGTGGATGGCGTGAGGGGAGATTTTGGATAAAATATAATATTGTAGTATTATATTTTATTTAATATTTATTACTACTCCCACCCAGTAAAAAGTGGCCAAAGGTGGGAGGAATTACTAATTAAAATGTAATATTATTACATTTTATCTAATATTTCCCATCACCCCCAACCTAAATATTAGATTTTACACAATATTTCCCCTCACCCCTGCTAATGGGTGAAAGCATGGAGTTGGTTACACGTTTTTGGCCAAAGAACCACGTTTGGGTGGAAAAAAAGATGGTTTGATCGAGCTTTTTTAAGAGCTCGATCAAGCTCCTCGAGCACTAAAAAAACCTAACTCTCGATCGAGCTCCTGTGTAAACCCAAGTTATGAGCTTCGTGGAGGTTTAAAGTTCAATCTAGCTTGATGACTCGATCGAGCCCTAAATCCCGCATCGAGCCTTAAAGCTGGAAATTTTAAAATTTATGTAAATATTAATAATGATATGCAAACATCAAAATTGTAAGTATTTGATAGTTTAAAAAAATAAACTAAATTTAATTACTAATTATATTTGAATAGATAATTAACAATGGTGTGGATTAATTTTTCATTGCATTTCTATGGTTTGGTGTATAATTTTGAAAAATAATTCTATCCCACTTGCAATTGAAATTGTAATATTCTTATATTTATAATTTGGTAACTTGAAAACTAGCTTTTAATATGATTTAAATTTTCAATGTTATAATTTACATAATAAATTTATTATAAATATAATTTAAATAATAAATTGATTAAACATAAAAATAAATAAATAAATAAAATTTATCAATTTGATTTAATAAATATTATAATTTTTATATGAATAAGTATAACTCAAGAATGTGAATTTGACATTGTTGGAAATGTATATTTTATAAAAATCACTGAAGAGCTCATAAACATGATTCCTCGTCATAATCATATCTATCAAAATCAAACTTATATATATATATATATATATATATATATATATATATATATATATATATATATATAGTTGTAGTGGATGCAATGGTATCTGTAACTATAAATTTGTGATTGCATTCAATTATGTCTTTAGTCTATACAAATGTGAAGTATATATAAAAAGTTTTAATCCTAACTTAGGTTTACAATATATATTTTTAAAATAATAAAAACATAAGGAAAACATAAATTTCAAAACATTATTTGACTAGTTTGAATTTGAGTAATCTAGACTTAAATGTGTGTGTGCAATTATTTTTAAAATAATGGTATTATAAAATTTAATTTAATTTGTTGCTTTATTTATTTATTTATTTTTATTTGGTTTATTTTTATTTAAAATTTCTACATAATTTTTTTTATAAATGATTAAGTATAAAAATACGTTATATTTAAAATCAAAACAATAAACAAATTATCATTCTTAAGAATTTCTTTTATAAAATAATTAAGTATAAAAATACGTTAGATTTAAAATCAAAACAATAAACAAATTATCATTTTTAAGAATTTCAAAATTGAAAAAGCAAAGTTAAAAGATTTTATAGAAAGTTATCTATATATTATTATAATTATTTTTTTTGGAAAACAAAATAAAATTTGGATTCATAACTAAGGATAATTAGATTTTGGAATATATTTTGTTGGACACCTAATCCTCTAAGGGTTAGTGTGGAAGCTGAATAGCCAAAAGAGTCCAAGAGACCACTTGGAATATGAATCCAAGGGTCACACCATGTACTATAAATGTATATCATTTGTTAATAATAAACGTACTCTCATGTTTATCTTTCCTATGTTGTTGCTGCCATGTGTGTGTTTAACATGGTATTAGAGCAGGTTCCTTCCTAACCTGTTCAAATCTTGTGTGAGCCACTAGTTTTGTGGCATTTGTGTGCATTTCATCTCTGCCATTCTTAGCCTAATGCTCAGCCTATCGCTCTCCCCACCGGTTGCCATACCTGATATTATGGAGTGGTATCGTAAATACGATATATAACTCTGCTGTGATATATCAACCAGCACCGGTTTCTGGTATAAACTCCACTCCACTGCTGCGTTAAAATATTACCAACTCCGTTTATATATCTACTTTTTTGGTAGTCATAAGATAGCTATGTTTATATTGACAACTAGCATGAAAAACGCTTAGAGTGGCAGAGCATTTGTTAGAATAGAGGTAACGTCTCTCAGCTCTTCCCTGGCGCATCTCTGTGGGAACTTTCAATCTACTAGCCATTGAAATTTTGTGCATCCTGAAGTCTGAGTGAAATCATATCTTTGGCATATGCATTTGATATCAGTTATGAGCGCTTTGATTTTTCAAATGAACATTCTGTCCATAACATAACCTATCTTCCTGCATGTGTTACTAGTCAACACACAAACCCATTACCTTTCTTGAGTTTGTGGTGTTGTCGACCCTGAAGAAACCGTTACAATATTTCTGCGTTCTGAGCCATTGTTTTCTTGTGGCCTTCCTCTCTTTGTGTCTCGCTGAACCTGGGCGTTGTCTTGTGACGCTTCTTCACTCTTCTAGTGGGGATTGTTTTCTCTGTTAATTGGTTGGTATTATAGTGCATATGTTGGTCATAGAGTTACTAATGCATAGTTGCATGATCATGCTAGTATCCATTCTATTTGTTGATTAATGTTGTGTAATAGTGCTCATTTCCTTCATTTCAATGAGCTCGTGCTATGTATGAAGAGGCCGGAATGGTACGAACAGAACATTTGGAACCTAATATTGGAGATGCTGAAGTATTGGTTTGAGGAGGCCAAGAAGAAATATATGTTAGTGAATTTAGTTATTTACAACAACATAATAAATGCACACTGCAAAGTTGGTACGTAGCCAGCTCTTGGTATACGCAACCAACTCTAATTCACAACCAGCACATACAACAGTCGGCCCTCCATCAAGGTGAGCGTGAATCTGTCACTATAGAAGACAAAGCTTACATTGTTTCTGCTATGACTTATCGTTAAGAACTTCAGAAAGGAAAATATGAACCCAGTGAGAAGAGACTAGATGTGTAGTAAACTGGGAGATATTTGGTGAACACTGCTCCAGGTTGAACGCTGCTCCACGGTGAACGCTGCTCCAGGTTGAACGCTACTCCACAGTGAACTTTGCTTCAGGTTGAACGTTGCTCCACGTCCGGCTAGGGACATTATATATAATGGTTGGACCCATTGAAAGCACACTTCTAAAATGCAACACCATTCCTTCATGTGATGTCTTTCCACAGTAAGGATTAATGTGAAGAGTAGCATGCATTCCAATAGCAAAGCCTTGTTCTGTTGCATGTATTGCCTCTCTTGTTGAATTTCTTTCGGTATCTCCAATGACTTTGAAGAGGCAATGCTCTTAGCCCTACACAACGCTATTGGTGTTATATACTTGGCACAAAGGCATGAATGTGAGGATTTGGTGGCACCTAAAGGGTGTCGAGAGAGCATTTGACAACTGACCCTTCATAGGTGGTTGAGGTTGCTCACTCTTTTCCCTTCACATAGTAACACCGGAAGCTCCAGCTGAGTTCTGGTTCATTTATTTACTTCAATAGTTAAGGCGCTTCCCTTTTTCTCCAGGTGGGTAGAAATTACGTCTTCCTACATTTCACTACCTTACTAAATACCTATTGGCACCATGGGTCGAGGCGACCTCTGTATGATTTTACCTGTATGCTAGTAGAGTATTAAAGTATATAGAAGTTATCCCCTTATTCCAAACGTTGTATGATTTCACCATTCAGCCAAAACTTGGTGCAAATCAAAATTGGAGCAACTTCTAATATCTTTGAAAATAAGTTAAATAAGTGTATTTTTAATTGAAGCTGACACTCCACATTTACAGAGTTTGATTTGTTGACAAAATGGGAAGAATTTATGGAGTATTAGAGTTACTGAATACACTAATACATTCTAGTGTCGAAAACATAGTCGAAATCAACAAAGACACTCTCTTTGACATCCAAACCTGTTTGCAAAATGCACAGGAAAACATTGATTTTTTGCAGCTTGAATCTCAGTTAAAGCGAACAAAATTACAACAATGGAGTCATCATTCTGAACATGTTTTTGTTCAGAACAATGAAATAGACTCCCATAAACATCAAGACAATAATGTTACAATTCATTCAGATTTAATACCCAATGAAGTAGCAGAATTGCATGCAAACGCAAAAATTCAGCCAACACTTCTCAAGTCGGTCATAAGACCTTGGGAAGAGCTTGTCCACAACAAGCACATAAATAGTCTTGGATATGACAAGGACATGTCCTTTCATATTCCAGACTACTCCAAACCAATCCAATTTCAAAGGGCTGGATTTCTTCAGGATGGTTCATCTTCACCTGCTCCTCATGACAGTTCACCTCCAGTTGTTCCAAATTCTGCCCCTCTTCCACAACAACAACACCAAATTATGAAATTCCAACATTGTGACCGAGTTGGCCATCTGAAAGATCACTATTTTGATCTTCATCAATGTAAGCACTGTCATAAAACCAGTCATTCCTCAAACAGGTGCTTCAGAAACAAACCTCCTGCAAGAGCAAAGATTCATCTTGGATGGATCGCTTCTTAGCAATGGGCATCAACAGCCAAGAAGATATTCCAGTCACATGTCAGAACTTGTTCTAGAGTATTGAACAGTCTTGCAGTTGAGTTTTCTCCATCATCTCACCTTGTATCTGATATGGGGGGAAATGATGGTCATCTACAAGCTTCTAAGCCACATCAAGCAAGCCTGAGCCACAACCTGCCACACCAGATTCAGAGTTGTAGCCAGAAACAAAGATTCCCTTGAGCATGCCTTCAGTCGGTGATACCTCTTCAAAGAATTGGGGACACTTCCTCTAGCATAAGACTTTAGCTTCTTGCCAATTTTGGAAGATTTCCATGAATTGCATTAAGCATTCCAAAGTTGTTGGTCATCCTTAAACCATCACAGGTTGAGACCTCCCTTTTCAAGTTGAGGTTCTCCCTTTTATGCGGGGTGAGACCTCCCTTTCATGGTTGAAGGTTTCCATCTTCAAAACATCATGAGCACTTCCTCTAGCAGAAGACTTGAGCTTCATGCCAGACTTGGAAGAATTCTGGGAACTACACTAAGCATTCCAATGTTGGTGGTCATCCTTAAACCACCGCCCTTTATACCAACATTTTAGAGATCACATTTAGCCTAGCACTGCCATGCATTTTTGCACATTTTGTATTACAGCTCTCTTCTTGGACTCATACATAACCCTTTGGATTAAGGGGGGGAATGTTAGACACCTAATCCTCTAAGGGTTAGTGTGGAAGCTGAACAACCAAAAGAGTCCAAGAGACCACTTGGAATATGAATCCAAGGGTCACACCATGTACTATAAATGTATATCATTTGTTAATAATAAACGTACTCTCTTGTTTATCTTTCCTATGTTGTTGCTTCCATGTGTGTGTTTAACATATTTGAATATTTATAAAATTGATTTTTTCGGAATAAATAAATTTTATAATTGGCTTATTGACAAGTATTGAGAGGCTTCATTTTTTTTAAAGATAATTATGATAGCTTGATTTGGATATAGGCTCAATCTATAGCTCGATCTGGCTTCTATTTAACCAGGTTAAGGGCTCTATTTAACCATGTCAAGGGATCGATTGAGGGTATTGAGGGTTGAGTTTTAGCTCCCCATTTTGTACCCTATCCAACTCCAAGCAAAATTTATCTTTAAGCATTTGAGTTGATCATGTTGGATTTGTGAATAGTTTTAAGGAGGTTGAATAAAAAATCAATTGGATTTTTGAATAGTTTTAAAGAGGTTGAATAAAAAATCAATACCATAAAAAATTGAGTTTTAGCTCCCCATTTTGTACCCTGACTCCAAGAAGAATTTTTCATTAAGTGGAGGAGTTAATAATGTTGGATTTTTGAAATGCTTTAAAGAGGTTGAATAAAAAATCAATATCATAAAATATACGCAATTAAAAATTTTCAAAAAATACAAAAAATACCACTATTAAGGTACTCTTAGTTTTTCAATGTATTTAAATAGTTGAAAAAAACCTTATTGCGCCAAGAGGTGCTCTATGAGGGAGATGTTGTTAGGTAACGTAACGTTACATTAAAAAATATTAAAAAAATATGAGAGATGTTGTCATGTAACGTAACGTTACATTAAACAATATTAAAAAAATATGAAAGAGATGGTGTTGTCAGATATTGTCACGTAACGTAATGTTACATTAAAAAATATTAAAAATATATGAAAGAGATGTTGTCAAATGTTGTCACGTAACGTAACGTTACATTAAAAAATATGAAAGAGATGCTATTGAATTGAGGTTTCTGTGGTCCATATCAAATTTTTGAGACAGGTTTTAAGCAATAATCACATCAAAATTCATTTGCCGATGCGTTTCAAACCAACAAGTGTGGTTCATCATCAGGGCAAGATGAAGAACCAGATCCAAACATAGCTTAAATAGAGAGATCATTTAAACGATTAGAAAAAAGCAGCTATAATTGACCAAGAAACAACTAAATTTGACCACAGGGACAGGGTAATAGCTATAAAAGACAGTTAATTCATTAATTAATTTGTTTGATATAATTATTTTTTATCTAATTTAAAAATATACTAACCTAGGAACTATAATCTAAATATTTATTAGTTTACCAAAAATAATCATTTTTAATTCATATGAACCTAAATAAATCTAATTTAAATCAGAATATTTATTATTTTTAATTCATATGAAAATATTTTTATTACCCTCATTAAAATAACTCACAATATATTATATTATATTTAATCTAATTAGTTAATCCTATTACTAAACTTATTTTTATATAACCAAATATGCATAGTTTTTATTAAAAATAAATAAACTCATCCAACCTATGAGTTGATATATATATATATATATATATATAAAATTTAAATCAAAATATTTATTAATCATTTTTAATTCATATAAACCCATATATATCTAATTAAAAATATTTGAATTACTCATATTATCTTTACTAATAAAACGAATTAAATAACTTATAATATAGTATATTATGTTTATTTTTATTACTAATCTTATTTTTATATAACCAAATATGTTAATAATCAATTAATATATGATTATAATTTTAAATAATAACTCATAGGTTGGATGAGTTTATTTATTTTTAATAAAAATTATTCATATTTGGTTATATAAAAATAAGTTTAGTAATACAATTAACTAATTAATTAACTAATTAGATTAAACATAATATAATATATTGTGAATGGTAATCAAAATATTTTCATATGAATTAAAAATAATAAATATTTTGATTTAAATTAGATTTATTTGGGTTCATATGAATTAAAAATGATTATTTTTGGTAAACTAATAAATATTTAGATTATAGTTCCTAGGTTAGTATATTTTTAAATTAGATTTAAAATAATTATATCAAACAAATTAATTAATGAACTAACTATCTCTTGGACCAGTCAAATATAGTTGTTACCTTGTCCCTATAGTCAAATTTAGGTTTTTCTTGGTCAATTATAGCTGTTTTTTCTAATCATTTGAATGATCTCTCTCTATTTACGCTATGCCTGGATCTGGTAACCACACTTGTTGGTTTGAAATGCGCCGGCAAATGAATTTTGATGTGATTATCGCTGAAAACCTCTCTCAAGAAAGAGATGTTATGAGAGATTTTTTGGCATAAATCATGATATTTCATTTGTCGACGCGTTTTGAACCAACTAGTGTGATTCATTGTCAGGACAAGTTGAAGAATCAGAATCAGATTGCATGTTAAATAGATAGAGCAGAACATCCAATGGCTATAATTTTAGATCAAGTAACAACTATGTTGACTAACTAACAACTAAGTTTGACCAGGGAACAGCTACTAGACCCAGAGAAAGGAGGCAAAACTATATTTAATTAAAAGTTAAAAATTAAAATAAGTTAAAATTATGGAATTCATTAATTATTAAATTAATAATTAGTTATTATATTAAAAAATCATAGGACATATGATATTTTATTTATTTATTTTATCAAAGGTGTTAATCAATTTTTATTAATTTAGATTCTATTCTACCTACCTACCTCTATATATATATATATATATATATATATATATATATATATATATATATATATATATAAACGTATTACATATTAAGAATAAATCATTAATATTATAAGTTATAAGTTTGTAACTTATAATATTAATGATTTATTCTTAATATGTAATACGTTTATATATATATATATATATATATAATAGAATCTAAATTAATAAAAATTGATTAACAAAAAAAATAAAAAAATTCATATGTCCCATGATCTTTTAATGTAATAACTAACTATTAATTTAATAATTAATGAATTCCATAACTTTAACTTATTTTAATTTTTAACTTTTAATTAAATATAGTTTTGCCTCCTTTCTCTGGGTCTGGTCCATCTAGCCGTTTCCTAGTCAAACCTAGCCGTTAGTTAGTCAACATAGCTGTTACCTGATCTAAAATTATAGCCCTTGGATGTTCTACTCTGTCTATTTAACATGCAATTTGAATCTGATTCTTTAACTTGTCCTAACGATGAACCACACTGGTTGGTTCGAAACCTAACGATGAACCACACTGGTTGGTTCGAAACGTGTCGACAAATGAAATATCATGTGATTTACGCCGAAAAATCTATCATAACTTGATATGGATCACAGAAGCCTCAATTTTATGAAAGAGATGTTGTCAGATGTTGTCACGTAACTTAATGTTACATTAAAAAATATTAAAAAAATATGAGAGATGGTGTCACGTAACGTAATGTTACATTAAAAAATATTTAAAAAATATGAAAGAGACGTTGTCACGTAACATAACGTTACATTAAAAATATTAAAAAGATATGAAAGAGATGTTGTCACGTAACGTAATGTTACATTAAAAAAATATTAAAAAGATATGATAGAGATGTTGTCACGTAACGTTACATTAAAAAATATTATAAAAAAATATGAGAGAGATATTAAAACGATATGACAGAGATGTTGTCATGTAACATAACATTACATTAAAAAAATATGATGGAGGTATTGTCACGTATCGTTACATTAAAAAAATATATTAAGGAGATGTTGTCACGTAACGTTACATTAAAAAATATTAAAAAAATATATGTGTCGGCTAATATATATTGTATATGTGTCGGCTAATATATATATTGTATATGCTGAAGATATGTGTAATTTTACTTTAAAATAATAAATAAAAAAATGTGTCGGCTAATATTAACAAACTCAATTTTGAAAATGATATATGTACAGTTTAAATTTTTTTTACTTTAAAATAATAATAAAAAATTAATTAAAATAAAAAAATGTGTCAGCTAGTATTAACAAATTGAATTTTAAAAACGATATATATACAATTTAAAAATTTTAAAAGAGATCGATTAGCTTATTTATTGAGTAACAAGAAAATTTGGTAAAGGAAGCGGAGGATTCAATTGGGCATATCTTGTAAAAAATTTAAAAAGAGATCGATTAGCTTATTTATTGAATAACAAGGAAAATTTGGTAAAGGAAGCAGAGGATTCAATTGGGTATATCCTGTAATAATAACGAGGTAAATTTCGTGGCATTCAAGTGTTTTAGGTTGTGATTTCTGTAATCCTGTAATAATAACGAGGTAAATTTCGTGGCGTTCAAGTTTTAGGTTGTGATTTTTGTAGGTAAATTTATATTTCGTTGCGTTCATGTTTTCGGTCGGTTGTGTGATTTCTATTTAAAATTATTTACTTTTTATTGTTGTTACGTAACGTTACATTAAAAAGTATTACAAAATATGTAACGTTACATTAAAAAATATTTAAAAAATATGTGTCTGCTAATATATATTGTATATGCTGAAGACATGAGTAACGTTACTTAAAAAAAATAATTAAAAAAAATAATGTGTTGAGTAATATTAACAAATGAAAATGATATATATACCATTTAAAAGGGGACCTATAAAAGAAAATTAAGTGAAGGAAGCTAACTAAGTAAATTTTAGGAAACTCAATATAATGAAAGGTGCTCAATAAAATTAGTAGGAGTGAGGGGAAATATTGAGTAGAATGTAATATTTAGGGTGGGGTGTGACCTAAAATATTAGGTTAAATTTAATTATGCCGTAAGGCATTCCCCTTGAAATGAATGCCCTCAGCTGCCACTCTGTATTGATATTCAACATCAGATGTAGTGTTAGACGATTGGAAAAATATTGACCATTGGATCTACTTTAGTTATGAACGAATTCTTGTGTCAGTTATCAACCAACTGATTAGCTTGAATGAATGCTTGGGTCAGCTATGCTTCAGTGTCAGTTATCAACCAACTGATTAGCTTGTGTTTAATCGTTATCAACCAACTTTGTGCCTTTTCAACTTTTTCAGGAAGAGGCTTAGCCATGGTTGGAATCGGCTGATTGAGCTCTTGCAAGGCTTGTTCTCTGGCACCGGTTTTTGTAAGGCTGAGCGGGGATCATTGGAGGTGTAGATAGCGAACCAAACTTTTGCACTTTCCCATCATTTCTTACCATTCTGTGGGTTGCTTAGTCGATGTTTGTTCTATTGGCGGAAGAGAGTGGAGACAGAGACCTGTCTAGGGTCGAAATCGTCCATCCACTCCAGAGTCTACAGAGTGCCTCTCCCTATGATCGTGATTTCGTGTTGCCATTATTGGGTTTTCCCGACGTTAGTAACGTTGGCAACATAACCCACCTAGGCTCGTAGCTCCAGGACTGGCGGGAGAGTGATTTCAGAAGAAAAAGCTATGATTCTCTAGTCAAGCTGGAGGAGCTGGAACTTGAAACCTCCAATTCCAAGTGTTGTTGCCTGTAAACCGCCTTGGATGACTTGAAGGCCGTTTCGAGGTTCAATGCATGGAATTTCAAAGCTCTTTGTTTGCTAGGGACGTGTTATGAGAAGAAAGGGATGTTTTTCGATGCCCGGAAAGCATTCTAAGAAGCGTTGGTTGGGGACATGTTATGAGAAGAAAAGGATGCTCTTCGATGCTCAGAAAGCATTCCAGGGAGCGTTAACCATCGCATTTTTTTCTCTACATTCCCATATGAAATGACTACTCACTAAAAAATTCAATTATTTGCAAGAACAAAACTAAATCTAATTTTATTTAACTTGTAAAGGTTTTCCATTAACCTTATTTTGAGCTAGTGGTTTTGGAGGTGTCGTTAGTTAAATACCCTTTTCAATGTAATTTGGGAATTGAATTTGGATTAATGTTCTGATCTATGTAAATGTTTGTTATTATATTAAAAATTGTATATATAAATAATAACAGAGAATGAGCTTTTTTATATAAGTAGCTATGCATCAACTAATGGTACATGTTGGTATCACTCTAAATGCAGTTGCAATTGGCCTTCAAGTTCCCTGTGTCAGAGGAAATAGTTGCTCAGCTTAAGGAAATTACACAATATGGATCGTTTACAAATAGCACGACAATCTTTTCTCCCATCGCTATGCAAGACTGTCCACTGGCTCGGCGGAAGCTCCTTTTCCAACACCAACAACAGTTCTGGTGGGCCACGTATAGATTAATTAAAAAAAAATTATGTGGATTGCTGAGATCGAATATATGATTATACTTTGCTTTAATTAACTATTTAATTTATTTAGATATACTAATTTATACTTTGCTTTGCTTCATAATATATGGGAATTTTATTATTATTATTATTATTTTTTTTTATGTAAATAGTTTTCTTTCTTGCACGGAATGCTCTTTTTATTTCCCTTTATTTCTTTTTATGTTTTTACTATGGTGTGAAAGGCCCCAGCTTCATACTTTGGCATTTGAGGTTTCAATGGGCAAGTATCGCTTACTTCAAAGAGTTGTGGTATATTATCGAATTTATTATTTGAGGTTTTAGTGGGCAAGTATCACTTCAAAGAGTTGTGGTATATTATAATGGAAACAAATTTATTAGATAGAAGACCATCATCAATATGCCATCTGAGAAGAGATAGAAGACCATCATGTTGGATGTTGGAAATGGTGTGCATAACGTTGGATAGCACTTGCATCTTCTTACTCATTGACACAACTCATTTCCCTCCAAATTGGTACATACGTTTTTCCCTTCAATATGTTAGCTCTGTAATATTGCATCTTCTTACTCATTGACACAACTAATTTCCCTCCAAATTTGTACATACATTTTTCCCTTCAATATGTTAGCTCTGTAATATTACATCTTCTTACTCATTGACACAACTCATTTCCCTCCAAATTGGTACATACATTTTGCCCTTCAATATGCTAGCTTTGTAATATTGCTGGATGGTTTGCATTGTAATGCATGCCATCAATACGAGTATGATGAAACAGAGAATAATATGATGCTCAACGATCATATGATGGCCCTTTGAGTGTTTTGGTCGTTACATTATTCTCCCAAAACATTCTTTAATATTATTGTTTCTTTTGAATGTGCTTTGATAGTTGGGTACATGAGACTCCAACTTTTCCCATCGTTACCATAGTAAATCCTATGATTATATAAACAATAATTTATCCTTCATTGAATGAACATAGTGCTTACCCATATCCACAAGAAGAAAGCAAGTTGGAAAGCATTCTGAAAAACATAAGTTAACCATTAAGCAATTGGTATTCCCATAAATACTCAGTGATTTGTTAATTGAAATTTAGAATGCAAATCATTTTGATACCTGGAAAAGAGTGAGTTAACCATTAAGCAATTGGTAGAGTGAGTTAACCATTAAGTAATTGGATTTAGAAATACAGTTTGTTAATTGAAATTTAGAATACAAGTCATTTTGATACTTGGAAAAGAGTGAGTTAACCATTAAGCAATTGGTATTCCCATAAATACTCAGTGAACACGATTTAGAAATACAATTTGTTAATTGAAATTTAGAATGAAAATCATTTTGATACCTTGAAAAGAGTGAAATGGATCAAGAAAAGGATAAGTTGAGGGCAATTGAACTAGAACAGTTTATTTGTTGGTTGCACAATTGGGGTTCCTTTAACTACAACATGCCTCCCTTGAATTTTTCCTCCCTTGAATTTCTAAGGCCAACTCTGTTATTATAACTTGTAGCTTTGTTCCAACCAACAAAATTATCTGTATATTTTGGAGATAAAATGACATAAAACCCAAAGAATTCAATCAAAAAAATTGTCGTTATTATTATCTCCCATTATCAATAATTCAGTGTCATATAAGTCCAAGATTTTTGTGCACTTACAACTAATGGAACTAAAGAGAGCCAAAAGAATGAATACCACCCTGCTCACAGAAATAAATCCAACCAAAAAGAGGATGTTAGCTTAAACAACAGTAGAAAATCCTTTTAAGAATATGCAAATTGAAGTCATTGGAAGTAGAGATAGAGTGTTGAAGACTTACCATACACATTGAGAAGCAAAAAGATTGCATAAAAGGCCCACAATGGAGGACTATAGATAACCCTTTTTAACCCTTCTTAGTTCCTCTTTTCTTGTTGCCCTTATTCAGCTCATACTCAATACCTACAATAGTATTCATTATTGTCTCCTTCTAGTTGAAGTCATTCCATATCCTGCTAAAAATGCAAAGTTTTTTTTGGCCAGATGTCATAGCCAAAAAGTTTCCAAAAACAACAAGACCTATTTAATGCAATGGGCATTGGGTACAAGATATTTACCCTTCATCTATTAATTTTCATCTTCAATGATTCTTTATATGTCACAATGCTTCTCGAATTTATGCCTTACGACATTTCCTTTGCAACATCTGGTGCAAATGCTAGTAATATTACATTTTAATTAGTATTTCTCTCCACCCCTAGCCACTATTTATTAGGTGGTTATTAGGTGGGGGTCGATATTGGGTAACATATAATATTGTAATATTATATTTTATGTAATCAATATATTTGTAACAATTAATATAGATGTGTTCCATCTATAAATTTAATTAATAAACTGATAAAAACCTAATATTTATAATATGACAATATTTTTAATCATGAATATTTATCGTGGATAATATTAACTTCTAAGTAGGTTTTTTTACAATACCATGGGCCATTTAGACTTTGGATTATTATGTTATGGATCTAGGCTTTTAATTGCTACAATACCATGGGCCAATACCATGGCCTATCAATACCACATGGCCAAAAACAATATCCTATTTCAAAATAAAAATATTTTACAAATAAATTATTTTAATTTAATTTTACAGCATTTTTTAATTAAATCTAAGAGCAAAAAGGTTTTAATTACTTTTAAGGTATATCTAAACCCTCCATCCTCAGGACTACTAACAATATTTTCATAGAGATTAAATGGAGGTTTTAATAAATTAAAAAATGAGAATACTTTTATGTATACAAATGTGAAATTTATATAATATAAATAATATTATAAAGAACTAGGATAGATGCATCTTAACCAATGATCTAAGCGATGAGAAAGAAAAGTGATTAACAATGATAGAGGAAAGATAGTGTGTGATTTTTTAAATTTTTTTATTATTGTATTTTCATTAACATGATTGATCAAAAATATAGGTTTAATATTTTACAACCAATTATGTTTTTTATTAATTTAGATACTTTCTTAAAGACAATACAATGGGATCATATTTAAGAAAGAGACTAAGATGGAAGGGGGAATATAATGTGGGAGAGAGACAGAGGTGAGAGACACAGTGAGAGAGATAAAGGAAGAGAGAGAGGAGGGGGAGAGAGGGAGGGAGAGAGATGGATTTGGAGGGGGAAAGAGGGAGTGACAAGGGAGAGATGAAGATGGAATGAGGGAGAGAGGAGATGAGGGAATAGAGAGAAAAGGAGAGGATAAAGATAGGGGGAGAAGGCGAAGCGAGAGACATGGAGCCATAGATATGGGGGGGGGGAGAGAGAGAAGGAGAGAGGGAGGGAGATAGTGATAGATTTGGAGAGTGGAGAAAAAATGTGTGTATGATGGGGGTATAGATGGATGGAGGTGGGAGAGAAGGGGAGAGAGAGGAAGGAAAAAGAGAGGGGGGGAGAGAGAGAGATGGAGTTGGAAGAGGAAGAAAGACATAGAGAGAGAAAGGTGGAGAGAGAGTGACAAGGGAGATATGGAGAGTCAGTGAGGGGGAGAGAGAGATAGATAGATAGATATGGAGAGAGAGTGTGTATGTTTTGGGGGTGAGAAGAAGAGACAAGGGGAGATAGAGATATAGATGGGGCAGGGGAGGTGGTAGAAGAGAGAGGCAAAGAGATGGAGGGAGGAAGAGAGAGAGGGGGGGAGGGAAGAGATAGAGAGGGAAAGGAAGAGGGAGAGATAGATACATATATAGATAGATACAGGGAGAGAGAGAGTGTGTGTGACATATGTTTAGGGGGTTGATATAGAGAGACAAATAAGGAGAGATGGAGGGAGGTATAAATATAGATAGCAGGGGGAGAGAGGAAAGAATAGAAAGATAGAGAAAGTTATGGAGAGGCAGATAGAGTGAGACGGGGGAGAGAGGGAGGGAAAGAGAGAGAAGGAGAGGGGGAGGGAGATAGACACAGAATGGAAGGTGAAGAGAGAGGGAAGAAGAAAGAGTCTCACAGGGAAAATACAAACATAGAAGTTTGATTTAGAAAGTCATGAATATTTTAGATTTTTAATGTGGTTGTTGATTTCTAATCCTATTTGATCACATGCACTATATGAATTGATTTCAATGTAGATGTCGATTTATAATTCTATTTAATACCTTACACTAGATGCATTGATTTCAATGTCAATGTTGATTTCTACTCCTATTTGATTGCTTGCACATGATGGGTTGGTTTTACTTTAGATATTGATTTCTAATCCTATTTCATTGCTTGCACTAGATGCACTGATTTAATCTTATATGTCGATTTCTAATCATATTTAATACCTTACACTAGATGCATTGATTTCAGTGTAGATGTTGATTTCTACTCATATTTGATTGCTTGCATTAGATACATTGGTTTTAGTTTATATATTGATTTTTAATCCTTTTTGATTGCTTGAATTAGATGCATTGATTTCAGTATAGATGTTGGTTTCTAATCCTACTTGATTGTTTGCACTAGATGCATTGATTTTAGTTTAGATGTTGATTTTTGATTTTATGCAACAAGATGTATGATGTACATTAATTTCAAAGTAGTTAGATTAATAGTGTGCATTGTTTTCAGTGTAAGCACATCTCTACCTCCTCCATCTATATCTCTATCTTCCATTGTCTCTCCTTGTTTATTTCTCTATCTCAGCCCCTAAACATACACACTCTCTCCATATCTAACTATATTTCTCTCCTTCACTCTCTTTCCCCTCCCTCTCTCTCTCTTCCCCTTCTCTCCTCTCTAACATTTCTCTCTCCGTATTGATATCTATTCCTCCCTCCCTGTCTTTTCCTCACTCTTATTCCCTCTCTCCCCCATCTATATCTCTATTTCCCTTGTCTCTCCTTCTCACCCCTAAAACATACACACTCTCTCTCAGCACATAAAAATTATTCAACCATAAATACAATACTTGAATTCTCATCCTAAAGAAAATGTTTGCTTACCCCAAATGTTTGCTTCTTGAAACTATAAACTATTTATAATTGGGTACATTTTTATTATTCCAATTTTCCATCATTCAACATTTTTAATTACTTTGCATTCAAATGCAGTAATATAAAATAACTACCATTGAAAATTATTTAGGGTTTAACACTCCAATGATTGAATTTCGAGAAAACTACTATTAATATTGGAGAGGAACAAAGACAAGGCGTGTTGTTTACTATAGTAGCTCGAGTTAAATATTTGAATGGTATATGATTACAACTACTCTTTTCATATGATCGATATGAGAAAATGGAAAAATTAATAGTTGTGACAATATGAAGAGTAGAAGAAAATAGTTTCAGATTGATTGCAATGAAGATTGTTTGTAATTGACTATATTATTAGTATTCACATTTTCTATCTATCCAAATTGTTACACTGATATGTTGCACTCAAAATTTGTATTTCATCATTTAAGTTACTAACAGTCTCTCTCATCAGGTAAATAAGCAAATTTTAAATTGACCAAATTAATATTACACATATTTAACATATTTAAAATGATAAAAATAATTAGATGTTTAGTAAATTTTGTATGACCGCACACGACTAAAACCAGCCTAGATCCACCTTAACGCCGGATCTATCAAGCACCGAGAGAGATCAAATCTCTTGAGGTGCAAACCTTTCCTCAAGTTTTCCACTAAAAAAATAGGTTTGCACCTCGAGAGATTTGATCCCTCTTAGTGCTTTATAGATCCGGTGTTAAGATGGATCTAGGCTGGTGTAAACTCATGTATTTGCAAAATGCAATTGATGAAATATTACTTAGCCAACTTCGAAAAATAATAAAAAATATGATTTTGCATTAAAAATATTAATATGAAAATAAAAAAATAAATTTTTAATATGAAAAAATTAGCTCTCTAAGTATATCATGGTCACATATATTTCTTTTTAAATTACATATTTTAGACTAAATTATGCTAAGTGAACACACTCATAACTCTTACGATGTGTGAAAAATTGCAAGGACAAACATTTCATTTGATAGAAAATTGACATATTATACGACAGTAAATATTGTTGCAAAAAATATCAGTAGGACAACAACATAATTCTTCACAAATTGTCTTTTTACTCCGAATCAAAATTCACAGTGCTTATATGAATTTTGAGGGCTTCAATTTGATAAAAGAGGAAAAAATTGAAATTTAACCCATCTTCATGCTTTCACCCTAATTTTATAGTTGAGTGTGTTTACTTTTGAACTTCAAATATAAAGGAAAATATTGGATAAAATATAATATTCTAGTATTATAGTTTACCTAATATTTCTAGCAAGCAAGTAAAAAGTAGCCCAAAAGTGTAACCCATCTTCATGCTTTCACCCTAATTTTATAGTTGAGTTTTTTTACTTTTAAACTTCAAATATAAAGAAAAATATTGGATAAAATATAATATTATAGTGTTATATTTTAACTAATATTTCTAGCAAGCTAGTAAAAAGTAGATGAAAGTAGGCATAAATATTAGATAAAATGTAATAATTACATTTTACCTAATATTTCTTCCACCTCCTCCCCTCACCCTAACTCACTTTCATGGTTAATCTTATTCATTTCTAAACTTATCATACTAGATATATCGAAGCTCTATTTATATAGTACATTATTACATATTACATATATTATATTAATGTGATTTTCAAAGAACCTGTTAGCCTCCTGTTGCAATAGGTTTCATATTTCATGATTGACTATTTACATGCCAAATATGTCATTCTTTCCATGCTGCAAAGGTTCCATATTTCCAAGAAAACTCAGAAAACTTAAAAAATGTAAAGAGGGTATGCCCTAAAAAAATAATCAAAGGGCAAAAAGAATCAAATGGCCAAAGAGAAAAATAAATGAAATGAACCCCAAAAAAAAGGCCAGGAAAGTGTGCTAGCTCAAATGCCACTACTATATTCCATATTTTGAAGAAATATTCCATTTTTGGAGAGTTTCACAGTTAAGGGAAGGCCAAACAAATTAATCTTGGCTTCCCTAGGTTTAAATTGCTTGTTGTCGAGATAGAGAATAAATATCTGTCCAAACTGTTTAATCTTGGCAGATCATTAGATAGGTAGAGAAACAAGGGTGCTCAACAACTTAATCTGAGCCCCGGAAGGCATAAGGATCGATTTAGATAGGAGGATAGCCAAAAGAAAAGATGAAAAGCTGGCTTTTCTAGTCTAAGTGCACCCAAATAAAAGAAGAAAAAATGTTAGGCTAAGTAGGCTGGGTAGGTAGTTTTTGAGGTTGCAGAATGAATAAGTGTGATCAATTTTGTATTTCAAAGTGTTATTTTACTTCAGATCACAAGTGCAAGACATTTTTTCCCTTGGGGCAGCTCAAGCGAGGCATATCTAACTTCCCCTTCTTCCTCTTTCCCTCAAGTCATTCACTAACTTCCCCTAAAGATGTTAAGATCTGCGTAATATCTTTAAAATTCATCATATTCCATAAATATTCCCTAAGTAAAGATCCGCTTTACTTAGGATGCTCATATTTCTTCTATAAGTCCTAACTCCCCTTTGTAGCCTAAGATTTCTAAACTTAGCGCTTTCTTCACAAAGTCCATATTAATTCCTAACTCTATTATATAAATCCCTTCTTATTTCCCCTTCCCTTAATAAAAATATGTTAAATATCCCCCTTATATACATATCCCCTCCCTTTGGTTGAAATATAACCATAAATATGCCTTGGGAATTACTAAGTTTGCCTGAAACTTAGTAAGAACCCTCATTTTGCTCATCTAGCCCTCTTCCCATGCTTCGGACCCCTTCCGATGCATTAAAAATCCTTTAAAGGCATTCAAAGCCCCCTTCGAGTTCATAAAACCTCCCTCCGATCGCATTGACCCTCTTCCGATTGAATAATTCCTCCTCCGATGAGCTTTCCTCCCCTCCGACGTGATATCGCTATCGAAGGTCGCAGCATTCAATTATCGGCCCCCTTTAACATTCCCCCGATATCATTCCGCCAATCCGATATCACTTTCGCATCCGAAGCGATATCGCGATACAACGATCACCCTATCCACCGTCCGATTAACCCTCCGCATCAACAACTCAAATTATATCGCAACCGCTCACATATAATGGTTCATACCCCTGTTCCCCGCCGATGCGATATGCCGATCACTCGGCAGCCGTCCGATCTGCCCCCAAATCCAACGGCTCGGATTTAATTTCCGATCGATTTTTCTGTGTAAAGTGGTTTTTTACTTTATAAAGGAAAAGAGGCATTTCTTCATGTTTTTTAATCTGCGCTCGCGCGCGCAGTTCAAAGGAAGCTTAGCATTTCTCGGCCATTTTTGATCGCTCCAAGCCCAGATTTGCTCCGAACAACGGGCACAGCCTCAGCAAGCCATCAGTGAACATTCCTCCGCCATTTTTGCAGCATTTCTATATTTTTTAATATTTTGATCGACCGAGTGCCGATACTCATCCAAAGCCCACAAAGGTGCCACAACACCTATTTTTGCCATAAATAGATGAAAAAAGGGTGATTTGACAGTTAAAGAGTATCAGTGGAGAGAAAAGGCCCCGATTTAGTATTAAAGTGTATCAGAGTAGCAGCAAAGAGTATCAGATTAAAGAATATCAGTGGAAAACTTTAATATTGAAGCAGATGAGCAATAAAGTGCCCCAACAAAGTCAAAGAGTATCAGTGATGGAATTTAAAGCCATTAAGGCTCACCAGATCAAAGTTAATGCACATAAGGCCACCTAAGGGCAGCGCTGCAGAAACCAAAGCACAATTATGGCCAAATTAACAACACATAGCTCAAAGGACATCATATCAACTCATTTTTTATGCAGCTTCCCTAGCGCAACAGTTAGATAGATCTTTTATGCATTTATTTCAGGATAAGTTAGATTAAAGACACTTATTCCCTCATATCTGTTTAAGATCTGCTGATTGTATATATTTTGTGAATATTTTCCCTATATAAACCACCCTGTTCATTGTTTAAAGGGTTGGTTGGTTGATAAATCCTCTCGAGACTTGTCTTGTATTCTTTGAGAGCCTCTATAATCAAAGATCGCTGGAATGCTTGGATGATGAACTGTCTGTTGTGTTTTAACGGCTGAAGAGTGAACTATGGAATTCTAATGCTTCTACATGGTCCAATAAGTGTTTCTTACCTCTGTTTACAGTTTATATGTGTTTATGCCACCATTGTGTCACCATCTAAATAGCAGGAAAGAAGAATAGCTTAGACTTTGCTTAACAGCACTCTATGCTAAATTTCTGTTACTTCTACATGTTTTTCCTCAGAAATAGTTATGAATATGCATACTTAAATGATCATGTTTACACTGTTTCTCTCATTTATGAATAATTGTTTAGGAATCCTTGATTGCTCCTAGATAAAGTTCATTCTCCCTCCTTCTGTTAGCTGATGAAAGATTCTTAGTTTCCTTTCATCTCTGACCTTCATTCCATCTTTATTCCAGCTTGATATTGTTCCATGTGTAGCTATCCTGCTCTGTATTCCTCTTGTGACCAAGAAAACGCACCAGCAGCCCTTATCCTTGACTCCATGCCCAACTCCATTTGAAAAGCATCATCCTTCCCACCAAAACTCAAAACAAAACCCATGTACACCATAACTAGCCTAAAATCATATCAAAACAAAGCTAAACTATAAAGAGAGAGCCCTCTCTGATTGCAAGTAGGCTAGAACCTGTAATCCAAAGATTGGTTTGTGGTTACCTCGGCCGTATCCCTTAAGGAGCCAAGGGACAACCTGAGTGATAACATCATTGGCGACTCCACTGGGGAAAAATCTTCAGAAAATTCCAAAAAACAAGTTAGAAGTTGGCTCCCAAGAAGAAATCTCGCTATACCAGGTCAAACCCAGACCCAAATCCCCCAGCTACTATTGAAAATCCTAATTTAATCTCAAGGAACCTCAGGAAGCTAGAGCGAGGAGAAGATTTTGCTGATTATAGTCCTGAAACAGTTCAGCCAAGCTGTGTTCCAACCCCTATCAAAGTTTTATTTCGTTCAGCCCCCACTTCACCTAGTTCATCATCCACCTCTCAAAGCACCTCCTCCACTCCTCCATTCACTGCAAATACTACTCTCATTACCACTGTTATTACTATTGTTCCAGTCGTTCCATTTATCCCTGCTGTTCCACTTATACTAGTAAATATGGCTAATAGATATGCACCCTTACAGTGGCCTGCAAATCCAGGGGCTATGCCTTAGGATTATCAAACCAAAATCACATATTTTGATGGTACTGGTTCTAACACTGCCCTGCAACATACCAAGAAAATGCAAGACTATTTCAAGAACTATAAAATAGATGAGGATGTTGTAAGAATGAAGATTTTTGTCCAAAGTCTCACAGGTGATGTAAGGCCCTGGTTTAGAGCTCTCCCTGCAAATTCCATAGTTGACCCAGAGGCCCTTTACCAAACATTTCTTAACAGATGGGAGAAAAAGAAGGATCCACTGCACATTCTGTCTGAGTATGACACTATCAAAAGAGGCCCTCAAGAAACTGTCTTAGACTATTGTGCTAGGTTTAACAATATTTACAATGCTATTCCACAAAACCTTAGACCTCCACCTGATCTAGCTTTATATAAATTCCCTGATGGTTTTGATTCTGACATGGCCTATCAATTGAGGGAAAGAGCCCCTCAAAGACTAGCAAACATGCAGAATGTAGCTGTTAGTGTGGAGGCAAACCTGATTGCCAAGAGGAATAGAGCAAGAACTGAGAGAAGAACCACCTTTAAAGAAGAACCTTCAGCTATTGAGCAAAAAATAGATGCAATCATGAATATCATGCACAGTCTTGGAGATAGGATGGGAACCATTGAAAGAAAAACATCATGGGAAGGACAACAAAGTATTACTATCAGAAACCCAAATTTTAGAAAAAACCAAAATCCAAATGTTGGAAGGGTTGGCCCAGACCAAGATATCAGACCTCCTTTTCAAGAAAACTATACTGAAGCATCAACATCTAGTGAGCCAACAGAGGACTCTCACATAAATTTGATGGGTTTTAAGGGTGAACAACAAGTTTTCATAACCCAAGAAGACCAAGATGACCATGATATAAATCAATTTCAGACTAAGTCCGGAGAGTCATTTGACTTCAAAGAAGGCTATGATTCGGCAGTATATGAGGTCCACAAGCAGTACAAATTGAGGACCAGAACCATAGATGTGCCTGAAACCATCAAACCAAAGGATACAAAACAACCCAAGAAGATAAAAGACAAAGTTGTCTTCACAGAACCTACTAAAAAAACAGTCCCAAATCCAAAAGAAGTGACCATAGAGGATGTATCAGATGTTCAAGCCTCTAAGAAATAGCCATTGGTATCCTCTTCCTCAAAAGAGAATTCAAACAGCGCTCCTGAAAGCCTTCCCAAAACAGAAAAATCTCAAGAAATCACTGAAAAACAAGAGAAAAACACTGAAACTCCAATTGAAAAAGGAAAATTTGCCATTCACAACACTAAAACTCAATCAAAGAAACCCTTCAATTTAGAGGCAGAAATCGGTAAATTAAAGATATCTATTCCTCTCTCTGAGCTTGCTAAACATGATGTATATAGACAACAAATCAAAAGATCCCTGCAAATGCCAAAGAACAGGGATGATGTTAATGTCTTAGATGATCAGCCTGAGCTGCTTTTCGGTCTTGAAGTCGACGGCAAATTAGCAAATGGAGCTGTTTTACCCTTTTATGTCAGTTTGCACATACATGATAAAGTCTTGCACAATGCAATGTTTGATTCAGGTGCTTCACATAACCTAATGCCCAAAGCTGTAATGGAGAAGCTAAACGTTGATGTTACTAGACCATACAAAGACCTGTTCTCATTTGATTCTAGTCAAGTCAAGTGTTTAGGCTTAATCAAAGACTTATGTGTGTCTTTAGTCCAATATCCCAACAAAACAATCCTAATGGACGTGGTGGTTGCTGACATTCCACCAAAGTATGGCATGCTCTTATCAAGATCTTGGGGAGCAAAACTCCAAGGATCTCTCCAATTAGACCTCTCTTATGCCACTATATTAGTCTTTGGGCAACCAAAGAGACTGTATAGGGAAACACTTATGAAATATGTGGTAAGTAGTGAGGAAAAGCCCAAAAACTTTTCAATTTACTCAATCCATTCTGATATGGATTCATTTATCTTGTTTAATAATGATATGTCTCCTCCCACTGATGATAAGCTTTTGGTTTTAGAGCTAGAAATCTGCACAAATGAAGAATCGATTGCCCATACCCAAGAAACTGTCAAAACAATCAATGCAACCAGCACACAAGAGGAACTCCATGAAACACAAAATTCAAATCTGCCCACTCCTAAAATGGTCGAAACTCTCAATACTAGTCAAGAGCAAGAAATCCTATGGTATTTAGAGTTTGATGGTTCAGTAAATAAACTAGGAGCAGGGGTAGGAGTATGGATCCATAATACACAAAACAATCATGCAGAGGGTCATGCTTATAGATTAAACTTCAGATGTACTAACAACATGGCAGAGTATGAAGCCCTCCTTTTAGGCCTTAAACTCATCAAATCTCTAGGAGCTACGAAAGTTTCCATTCTAGGTGACTCTGATTTGATCATTCAACAAATGAAAGGTATCTTTGTTACTAATGACAATAGGCTAAGGGCTTATAGGTCTGCTGCCACAGAAATCCTCAATTCCTTCACCGAATCCAAGCTTGCCAAAATTCCAAGAAGCCATAATCTCCATGCGCATAGTCTAGCTACCTTTGCTAGCACTTGCAAGCTGCCTTTTGAGCCCAATCACCATTTTACAGCTGAGATAAAGCACAGGCCTGTAGTCCCAAACAATGTCAAAGATTGGCAAGTCTTTGAAAATGATGCACAGATCAATAATTTCCTCACTTTGCAGCAGTAGTTTTCAAGTTTAAACATTGATATGGATGCCATGGATGACCCACAACAGCAAATGAGCCAAAATGAGCAGACTATAACAGCTGAAGCAGCAAATCAAATGCTGCGCCCAACCATTTTTGAGGACAAGAACATAGAAGAGCTGCAACAAATGAATTTGGATGAAATAACTGAATCAGAGGCCGAAGTGATGGATTTAAAAGACAATTTTCTGCCCACAGGCCTGACTCCCTTAGAAGATATTTTTGATTCAAACGATATCCCCAAAAATCCAAAAATGCAACCCTTAAATGCTGCAATTGAAGAATGTAATATTGGGACAGCAGAAAATCCCAAAATGATTAAACTATCCAAGTCTTTGCCACCTGATCAGAAGCCAAAATATGTTGACTTGTTTAAAGAGTTCCAAGATGTATTCACATGGAGTTATGAGGACCTCAAGTCCTATGACACTTCAGTCATTCAACATACCATACCTTTGAGACCAAAACAGAAGCCTTTTAAATAAAAACTAAGAAGAATCAATCCTGTGCTTCTCCCCTTGATTGAGAAAGAAGTGAAGAGAATGTTTGAAGCAGGTATCATTGCACCAATCAGATTTTCAGAATGGGTATCCAACTTAGTGCCCACAAGGAAGAAAACAGGTGAGATTAGATTGTGTGTTGACTTAAGAAATTTGAACCAAGCCTCTCTCAAAGACCACTACCCTTTACCCAAGATGGACCATATTTTACAAAGGATTGTGGGGTCTTCTAGGATTTCACTGCTTGATGGCTTTTCAGGATTCAATCAAATATTAGTTTACCCAGATGATCAGGATAAAACTGCCTTTACAACACTGTGGGGAACCTTTAAATATGTCAAAATGCCTTTCGGACTAAAAAATGCAGGTGCTACCTTTCAAAGGGCAATGGACATTGCCTTTGCCAAAGAGATCCATGATTTCTTAGTGGTCTACCTTGATGATCTTACCCCATTCTCCAAATCTGATCAAGAGCACCTTAAACATTTGAGGCAAGTATTCCTAACCTGTAGGAAATATGGCATTTCCTTAAACCCCAAGAAGTCTCTCTTCGGCCTAGAAGAAGGCAAATTGCTGGGCCATATCATTTCAAAAGATGGAATTAGGATTGATCCAGACCGAATTCAAGCCATTCTTCAAATCCATTATTCGAGAAGCATCAAAGAACTGCGAGCATTCTTAGGAAAAATCAATTTCCTAAGGAGATTTATCCCTAACTTGGCTGAGGTGATAAGAATTCTAAACAACATGCTCAAGAAAGATTCCAAAGTTAAATGGTCTTTAGAAGCCAAGCGAGCCTTTGAGAGCATAAAATCTGCCTTAACAGAAACACCAGTCCTCACAAGCCCGAGATTTGATAAAGATTTCATCATTTTTTCCTTTGCATCTGAACATACCATAGCTACTGTCTTATTACAAAAGGATGATCAGGGATCTGAAAAGCCCATTGCTTTCTTCAGCCGAGCCCTTAGAGATGCGCCCTTGAAGTACCAAATCATGGAAAAACAGGCCTATGCCCTTGTTAAAGCAATTAAAAATTTCCGAATTTATATTTTATATTCACATGTGATTGCTTATGTGCCAGATGTTGTTGTAAAAGACATATTAACTCAAGAAGGGATTGAAGGAAAAAGAGGTAAATGGATTGCCAGTATCCTTGAGTATGGCATTGAGATAAAGCCCACTAAACTGATAAAGGGACAAGGTTTAGCCAAACTGATGTCCGAAACAAATTTCCAAGCCTTAGACATAAATGAACTGGACAACGAACAGGAGCTGGTGACTCCACAGATCAGTTAGGCCTTCTTGCAATCCCCATGGTATGCTGATATTTGTTTTATATTGTTAAACCTGCATGCTCCTCCAGGGTTGTCCAGAACCAAAAAGAGATTCTTAAAAATGAAAGCTTCAAAGTTTTGTGTCTTAGATAGTGCCCTGTTTTGGAAAAATCATGAAGGAATTTTGCTGAATTGTCTAACTTCGAATGAAACTGACAATGTTATGAAATAATTTCATGCAGGGGACTGTGGAGGGCACTTATATTGGAAGTCCATCGCTGACAAGATTTTAAGGGCTGGTTACTATTGGCCCTCTTTGTTTGCTGATGTGAAAAAAATTGTGATGTCTTGCCATAAGTGCCAGATCTTTGAAGGAAAAAGAAAGCTGTTGCCCTTACCCCTTAAGCCCATTTCAACCGAGAAACCATTCCAACAGTGGGGTTTAGACTTCATTTGTGAGATCCACCCATCATCCTCTGGCTAGCATAAGTGGATATTAATAGCCACAGATTACTTTACCAGGTGGATTGAGGCCATCCCTTGTAGGCAAGCCAATGACTCCACCATCATCCAATTCCTTGAAACCAACATTCTGTCCAGATTTGGCTGTCCCGAAAAAATCATTACAGACAACACTGTTGCCTTTAAATCTAGGAAAATGATCAGTTTTTGCCACAAATACCACATTTCATTAGGTCACTCCACAGCCTATTATCCTCAAGGTAATGGCCTAGCCGAATCATCCAATAAAAGCCTCATCAATATCATCAGGAAAGTCTTAGAGGAGAATAAAAAGAATTGGCACAAGAAACTCACAAATGCACTATGGGCTGATAGATTGACAACTAAGAGATCCATTGGAACAAGCCCATATGAGCTAGTTTATGGAATGGAGGCAAGATTCCCTTCATCTTTGGGGATCCCTATGATCAAGCTACTGCAAGAAATACAAGCTGAGCCTAATGATATCCAAAGAAGAATCAATCAAATCATCCATCTACAACAAATAAGGGAGCAAGTGTACAACAGAGCTCAGATTTTACAAGAGAAATTGAAGAAGATGTTTGATAAAAGAGCAAAGGCCGAAGATTTCTACATAGGCAACAAAGTGTTAAGATGGGACTCAAGAAGAGAGGACAAAGGAAAGCATGGCAAATTCGATTTCCTGTGCAAAGGACCCTTTGTCATTCAAGCTGTGCAAGGTAACAACACATATTTTCTCAAGAGTTTGGATGGCACAGAAGCTGAAGAAGGCCCTGTCAATGGTCGAATTGTTATAGACATTTTTGTGCCTTACAGCATTGAGCATGAAATGTCCATAATTCAAGGGATCCAAAGTCCCTAAATAACTTGTTCCTACCCCTAAAGGAACAAGGTCAACCAAAGACAGCTTCTCCTAGAAGTTCTCCACCAAAAACCACTCAGAAACAGTCTATTCAGGATCAATTCAGAGGCTCCACTAGCTGTCTGCGCTGAAATGCAGAGATTACACTGGCTAGGTGCACTGCAACGTAGGTAGAAGCACTACTAGGGTGCGCTGAGCGGGAAATGACAAATGGCAAGTTCATTCAACGAGGTGGAAAGACCCTGGAAGCTTCCAGAATCTTCTCCAATGACACTTGCCTCAATGAATTCGACTAGTGATGAGTAAGAGGTTCTCAACCTCCAAGTGGAAGCAAGAACTGACAGAGAGAAGCCACAAGTCAAAACATGAGCTGACTCATCCTCTCTGCTCACATCTATATATGGATCTCTCACCCAGAGGTTCAGGGGGCTGGAATTTGGTATTTTGCAGAGAATTGCTGTTGGTTTGAGATTGACATTAGCACATTGGGTGATTTATGCTTTGTTGGAGGAGAGGAAGGGATTCCATCGCTGGGAGGTAGATCCTGGATCGGAACTCACTTGGTTGTATCTCCTCTCAGACTTTATTATCTTATCAATAAACTATTTGAGTTTCTCCTACATGTTGTCTACCAATGATGTTTTGTTATGCTTACATGTTTAGCTTAATCTGATCTTGAGCTTTTTATGAATGTATATCTGTATCTTTGTGTAGTTTCTCTCTCTTGTGATCTTGCAGGAATTCGGTGAAGCTGGGCCGGTGAAGGAGCAAGAAGCTGGTAGCTACTGAAGAGAGGAGTGATCTGGATCGACAAACTAGCGGAAGATACAAGTTAGTTAGATCCTTCTCCCTCACTTGCATTTCATAAAGAAGAATACTTGAATAAGTTTACCTGTTTGTTGCTAAGGCACTATCACCTCTTAGAGTGGGATAGGGGCATTCCGTATTGGATACTTTTCCCAACAACAAATTGGCGATTCCACTGGGGAGAGTATCTTGTTGGTTTATTTGTGTTTCTGGTCTTGTTCTTCTCATAAACTCAGGAGTGCCGAATCGAAATGCACTTTCCATTTTCAAGTGCAAACTAGAGATCTGCCACTCTAGCCCACTCACTGGGCCTGTTTTTATGATCTGAACAAACTGATCCACAAGTGCTCTAATAGCCCTTTGTGATAGATCTTAGTCCTCCTATAAATCATCCTCCTAATTGTACCTAATTGATAGCTTTGATTTGGCCAAAAACTGTTGATTTAACTGCAAACCGTAACCCAGAACCCAGAAACAACTCTCGTTTATGCTTCAGCGCAGACTCTGTGAAGAGGTTCTGCATTTCAACGTAGGTCTCGTGAAGGCTACCTATGTTGAATGTCAAAACCTCTGTGTTGGGAGTGCGCTGAACAGTCTTTGCCTTGTGCAGCTGTGGTTCCCTGCTTCCTTTTGCTCAGTTTTATCTCTGTTTTTTGCAGCCTGTTATCAGTCAGTGTACCTATCTGAAACCCCTTTTCTTTGCCTCAATTCCGCCTCAGTTGTATAAAGAAACTGTATTTGTTCTTTGTGTATTTGTTACATCATTTGTAGTTTCCCGTCACAAAAGTAAACTAGTCATACTGTCGCCCTTAGATCTAGACCTGTCATAAGTGTCGTTTTGATCTTAGGAGTGAGTTTGTTTGCTGTTCACAGTTGATTGAGCTTTTACTTTTGTCATTTGGTTTGAATTTATGCATTTCTAGTGTCGGAACAAGTAAATCATAAGGTGTCGTAATCGTCTTTTGATTTTGAAAAAGGAACTTGTTTATGTTTTCACTTGAAATCGAATTCAAATTTGTACAACAGCTTTCTTTTTAGGCATCAATATTAAGGAAGCGAAAACAAATACATGCATTTGTGCATTTGCATTTTGATAGTTTGCATGTGTTGATTTAGGGAAAAGTGCATTACAGTGTGCTCTATGCTCTTTGAGAAAAGTTCTATCTTCCTTTTCCCCTTGTAGCTAGGATTTTCATTGTTGAAAAGATATAAAAGCTTGCTTATCATCTTTAGACTACATTTAGGAATTGTATCATACATCTCGTGGTGATCCAAAAAGGCAAACTTCTAATAAAGATCAACCTAAAATAAATTGAATGAACTTAACAACGCTTTGTAACTTAACGCACAACATAGAGGTCTAGGCTAGAGACGTGTTCCGGCGTCGTAAAACCTGGTGACTGTTGATCTCGCTGATGGTTTGGTGATTCCTCCTGAGGGATGATAGCGCCAGTACGGATTGTGCTCCCACATACCGTCGAGTATATATTGGGAGACCCCTATAGGCATAAAACCTTTATCCTTAGGAAGCCGTGTCGGCCGCCCTACTAATCGCAATGCACTGAACACAACATTCAGGAAGATTGACCGCCCGTACCTTAAAAAGTATTCTGCGGTTTTGCGAAAAGTTTGGCACACCCTCTACCTAGAACTCCAGAGCAGTTCCTTTTGGCCTTTTTCAAACTCTATAACAGAAAAAGTCCATCCGAGCATTTGTCACTTCGGGCTCGTTAAAACATCGAAGGAGACTAGAGTCATCTTTAGCTTTTTCTCGACTCTTTAAAATTGAAAAAGAAAGTTGTGTCTAAGCATCGTTAAAATTTATTTTAAACGGAACAATCACCCCCTTTTCCTGCATTGATATTTAGGTTGAGAAAATGGAACCCACCAACCAAGGAATTCCCCTTGGTGGAAATCCTAGTCCCTTCTCCTCTTGGGGAGATGTTGGTGTGCCCCATATGGCTACATTGTCGCTTCCAGGACTGACAATTGGCTTGCCGGTCTGGCTCTTCTCAACCAATGTCGTTCAGAACACCACTATTCCTGAACAGTCGAATCAACAGTTAGACCAGTCCAGAGTTGCCCACCAGCCTTCTACTTCTTCTAATTCTTCCTCTCCTCCTTCCTCGTCGCTTGACGGAACTGGTAAAACAAAAAACCAAGTTCCTAAGGATAAGAAGGAAAAGAAGAAGAAAGAGAAGAAGAAGAAGGAGCCAAAAGCAACTAGGGGCAAACAAGTGTCGTCTGACAAAAATCCACACACAGCACTGACTAGGCCTAAATCGCCATGTGTCATATGCAAGGGAGACCACTTCCACAGAGATTTTCCCTGCATCCCTCGGATATTAAGGGACTGGTCTCCCCGTTTGCACAATCCGGTGGCATCAACCTCTGATAGCCATGTTGAATGCATACCGTCAACTAGCGAAAGTGAAGTCCTTGGACAAAAAGGGAGAGCTAGATCTCCCTGTAAACTGTGCGAAGGCAACCACGCCATCCACCATTGTCCCTTCTTACATGAAGCAAAAAGAGTTTTGGATGATCGTCCGATTTCACCGTTACGACTTCCTCCTGGATATAAAAAACTCTTGTCGAGTCCTTTGTTAGTTGAAAATCCAGCTGGCCCGCTCAAGTGGTCAGCTGAAGCGCCGATCATTGAAGATGAACCAACTGAATCCATACCTGACGACAGTCAAAAGGTCGAGGTGGAAGTTGACCCGGTCTTGCCTTTAGAGGATTTATCTTCGAATGATACAGTCACTGAAGAGAATAAAGATGACACCATCCAAATTCTCTTCATCAGCACAGACTCCGACGAGCACGGGGGCACTCCCCCCATTCCTTTATCGCAGGAAGGAAGTTCGTTAGAGTGATACCCAGCCGTTTACTCGGTCCCACCACCAAGCAACCTAGTTGTCTCCTTCGATTGGAACCAACTAGGCAGACCCCGTTTGCCAGCAAGCATACCATTCAAAATTATCGTCCAAATATACAGAATGGTCATGGATGGCACCATCATTGATGAAGGGGCATCTGTGAGTATCCTTTCCTCCACTGCTTGGAAAGCGCTTGGTTCGCCAGCGCTTTTGCCTGAAATGAGAAATCTGACAGGCTTTGATAAAGGAACCAGTCGACCTTTAGGGATCCTCCCCAATGTGCCCATAACATTGAAAGGGAAGACCGTTCAAATGAACGTGATGGTCGTTCAAGGACCCTTGGATTATAACCTACTCCTTGGACGAGACTATATATATTGCATGGGAGCCATTGTCTCCTCACTCTTTAGAGTAATGTGTTTTCCGCACGAAGGAAGAGTGGTCAAGCTCGTGGACCAGCTTTCATTTCCCAGATCACGCATCGCAAATAGTCATATACCATCCCTAAATGGTCTCTTCACGCAAGAAATGTCTCAACCCACGGTCTGTTCTCCCGATGAGCGCGAGTAATTTGGAGGGATATGACTGGAACCCAGGGGGCATGCATCCTGGTCTGCTTCGGCAGGAAAACTTTGGGTATAAGGTAGGTTTCCGCGGGAGAATATGACTAGTCTGTACCCTACCCATGCTGGAAGAGGGTTATTCTAGAATAAGATTCTTTTGTCAAAGTTATGTGAGTTGACAGACAGAGTCTCTCACCTTTGTCTATTTCGGTGGACATCGCCGAAGAAGTGTTTTGTTTGAAAGATTAATAGAGCAATCTTTGGGTAACCTGAAAGAGGTAGGCCTCTCCCGGTAAAACAAATGTTTTATTGGACTAAGAAGGGGTAACCTTGAAATCGTACTTTATGCCTGGGGGCATGCAAACCTTTTGGAGTGCAAGCAAGGGGCGACTATTTATTTTTTTAAATTTTTAGGTCCTCCCTTTAAACCTGTAGGTCTAACCCTTTAAACTCATAGGATTAGTCGTTTCCGAACTTGCATAACGAAAGGATGCGGGGCATAGCTTTGGTAAGGCGCAAGCCCCATAAAAAATGGCATCTTACATGAGACATTCTTATCATATGACTGGATAATCGAGCAGTTTTAGCACATAGTTCATGCTCGTTAAAAAATAAACATAAGATTGAGCAGTTTTAGCACATAGTTCATGCTCGTTAAAAAATAAACATAAGATTGAGCAGTGTTTTTCCGCATTTAAGCTCGTTAAAAAATGAACTATCTTCCGGTAAATAACCACCGTGAATGTAACATTATCAGCCATTAAAGCCTTGGTCGTGTTTGCACCGTCACCTCCACTTTTCCATTGGCCGATCGTTCACATCCATATGATTGTTTACCCATTTTGAGGAATAGCTACGAAGAGTGATTTCACTAGCCATCCTTGTGACACTGCCGTGATTGGAAAATTCCAACTCTTACCTGGAATCAGCTGCTAACCCGTTTTATCACTCGTTCCTCAAAAGACGAGTCTTCTTTAAGCTCTTTTCATCTGACTCGTAAAATATGAAAAGATTGCCGAGTTTTGGCCTTCCAGCTCGTTAAAGCGACCGGAAGTGCTATCCCTCCTCTAGATTTTAATCTTTTTGGACCTGAGGGATTATTGCACAAAAAGATCGAGCGCTTGTTTTGTTCGGCTCGTTAAAACTATCGAAAACTCATCCCTTCTGTATTGTTTTATACTTTTTCGGACTTAAGGGATTAGATGACGAAAAAGGACCTTTGGAGTTATCTTTACGTACCTTTTTAGACTCTCTAAAATTGAAAAGGACCGAGTTATCTTTGTCGTTAGACTCGTTAAAAAGCATTAATAGCGACAAACTTGTCTTTAGACGAGAACGAGTTTCACTATCGCTAGGCTCGTTAAAACATAGCGATGGGTTTGCTCGAAGGGAAAATTATAGAACAAGCATATGTTATCCTCCTTAAGCTTGACAAAAATAAAGAGGTACTGGTCAGCAATGACTGGGGAAAAATTGGGAAGAAACTCAAAGAACTTTATTGGTAGCAAATCGCTCTCGAACATGACACTTCCACTCCGTGCCTGAGTCGGGTTGGGTTGTTTCATTCACCGGTCACATCACCATGGTCTCGCCAATACCATCCATCTTTGGGGTAAATGATACCAATCCATCACACAAGTGTCGCCGATATGTTCAAGAGAAGTCATCCAGAGAAGTCAACCGTGTCCCATCCACTACCATACATTATCCTTCATCCTTTCATGACCGCCACCTTGAACCATATATCATCAGATCGTTTTCACCTCCATCAAAATCATTTGCTCCGTTTCGTGTCACTGATGTGGGATACATTAAGGCCCTCCTTTGATGGATCGCTTCTTGTCGACATCAGCTCATTATCCAAGAAGTTGATCTAGGAACAACCCCTTCAGTACTTTGAAGCTTGCATGCCTCAATGGCAAGTTTCTCACTTCCGGCGACAGGTATACATCAATGACCTTCGACCGAAAGATTTTGCGTGGTGTTCGACGCCAAGTCCTTTATTCACACCACGTGAATTGTACTGCAGTACCTTGAGGGTCATTATCATTATCGGTGATTCCTCTCGGGCTTGTTAACGGTTTACCTCATTGACCGGTAATCAAGCGATGTCTTTCCATGTTCGACTTCAGAACATCTCTCACATGGATCGACTTGTACTTAGAGTGAAGATCGAACGAGTTTGAAGACCCCGGATCTAGTTTCATCCATCCGGGCTACGATATATATTCAGGAAAGATAAAGACATTGACATGTACATCATTGCAGCAGATAATCATCCTACCAAAAGGATGATAATTTCATCAAAATTATCAGTCTACCATCAGACGATTGTCTGTTCTATGTACAGAAAATGAATTTATAAAGCTGAGCATGGGAATGCCCGCCTCAGCTGGATCATGAAAGCAGTATGAAAAATAATGTATTGTATTGTATCTTATTACAGGTCTCCTCCCGGCATTGGAAGAACTTCGGATCCTCCTAATAAAGCATTTCACCCGATAAACTGCCTCATACTTTAGGGGGCAACTGTTATAGACATTTTTGTGCCTTACAGCATTGAGCATGAAATGTCCATAATTCAAGGGATCCAAAGTCCCTAAATAACTTGTTCCTACCCCTAAAGGAACAAGGTCAACCAAAGACAGCTTCTCCCAGAAGTTCTCCACCAAAAACCACTCAGAAACAGTCTATTCAGGATCAATTCAGAGACTTCACTAGCTGTCTGTGTTGAAATGCAGAGATTACACTGGCTAGGTGCACTGCAATGCAGGTAGAAGCACTACTAGGGTGTGCTAAGCGGGAAATGACAAATGGCAAGTTCATTCAACGAGGTGGAAAGACCCTGGAAGCTTCCAGAATCTTCTCCAATGACACTTTCCTCAATGAATTCGACTAGTGATGAGTAAGAGGTTCTCAACCTCCAAGTGGAAGCAAGAACTGACAGAGAGAAGCCACAAGTCAAAACATGAGCTGACTCATCCTCTCTGCTCACATCTATATATGGATCTCTCACCCAGAGGTTCAGGGGGCTGGAATTTGGTATTTTGCAGAGAATTGTTGTTGGTTTGAGATTGACATTAGCACATTGGGTGATTTATGCTTTGTTGGAGGAGAGGAAGGGATTCCATCGCTGAGAGGTATATCCTGGATCGGAACTCACTTGGTTGTATCTCCTCTCAGACTTTATTATCTTATCAATAAACTATTTGAGTTTCTCCTACATGTTGTATACCAATGATGTTTTGTTATGCTTACATGTTTAGCTTAATCGGATCTTGAGCTTTTTATGAATGTATATCTGTATCTTTGTGTAGTTTCTCTCTCTTGTGATCTTGCAGGAATTCGGTGAAGCTGGGCCGGTGAAGGAGCAAGAAGCTGGGAGCTACTGAAGAGAGGAGTGATCTGGATCGACAAACTAGCGGAAGATACAGGTTAGTTAGATCCTTCTCCCTCACTTGCATTTCATAAATAAGAATACTTGAATAAGTTTACCTGTTTGTTGCTAAGGCACTATCACCTCTTAGAGTGGGATAGGGGCATTCCGTATTGGATACTTTTCCCAACAACACGAATGCTAAAGCACTATCATGACCCCTTTTGATGTACATAATGCAGTTGTATATTATTTTTGTACATTATTATTTTTATTTTCAGCATTTTCATTTACAGCAGTCCAATAAGGGAATAATGCTGCAAATTTTGAAGGAAGGATCAAAGCAAATGCACCATCAGATCTCTGTTTTTGAATTAATTTCAAAAGAAGTGATCAGGCATATTTGAATATGTTTATAAGCACTCAGAAGGAAAGAAGCAGAGCTGTACTTCTTCTGCAAATCAGCTCAAAGTAATACTGCATAACAACTTACAAAAATTCAGTCAAAAGCATCGAAGGGAAGGAACTTTTCACATTACAGCAACAGTTGAATACCAAGGCATTCTGACCTGCTGTTCTTGGCTTTTCATCTGGAAAAGCCATCCCCAAGTGGAGCCACTGTTAGCCTCCTATTGCAATAGGTTTCATATTTCATGATTGACTGTTTACATGCCAAATATGTCATTCTTACCATGCTGCGAAGGTTCCATATTTCCAAGAAAACTCAGAAAACTTAAAAAATGTAAAGAGGGTATGCCCTAAAAGAATATTCAAAGGGCAAAAAGAATCAATTGGCCAAAGAGAAAAATAAATGAAATGAACCCCCAAAAAAAGGCTAGGAAAGTGTGCTAGCTCAAATGCCACTACTATATTCCATTTTTTGAAGAAATATTCCATTTTTGGAGAGTTTCACAGTTAAGGGAAGGCCAAACAGCTTAATCTTGGCTTCCCTAGGTTTAAATTGCTTTTTGTCGAGATAAAGAATAAATATCTGTCCAAACTATTTAATCTTGGCAGATCATTAGATAGGTAGAGAAACAAGGGTGCTCAACAGCTTAATCTGAACCCCGGAAGGCATAAGGATCGATTTAGATAGGAGGATAGCCAAAAGAAAAGATGAAAAGCTAGGTTTGCTAGTCTAAGTGCACCCAAACACAAGAAGAAAAAATGTTAGGCTAAGTAGGCTGGGTAGGTAGTTTTTGAGGTTGCAGAATGAATAAGTGTGATCAATTTTGTATTTCAAAGTGTTATTTTACTTCAGATCACAAGTGCAAGACATTTTTTCCCTTGGGGCAGCTCAAGCATGTTGGCATTATGGCTAAAGTATTGTCCTTGATGGCAACTCATACAGGTGATGGATCACTGTACAACAGGTCAGTAGCAGAGATTGATGATTAGCTCACAATAATGAAGAAAATAAGAAGTACGCAGGTACAAAGTACAAAAGGCGCGGACCCGCAGGAATGTCATAGATAAAGTGCGTACATACCCGCAGGTACACCATGTAAAAGGTGCGGACCCTAGTTCACGCACTTTCATGCAGTGAAAAAGTATTCTCACGTGGGAATCCAATGGTGGACCATAGTATTTAGCCCGACGTATTTGATCCTATGGTTTGGTCAGTGGTATTGTTTTATATTATTATTATTATTATTGAGCCCCATGTTTTTGGGCCCCTTGTATTGGTTATCTATGGTATTGACTCATGGTTTTAGCAAGAGCTTGCTTATATAAAGCAAAGGAGATCATTTGGCTAGACACCGGTGAAATTAGAAGATCTTAAGAGAAGCTAGATCTGAAATTCTTGTAATCGGTTTGTGAGAGAGAGTTGAATCAATATCAAGGAGAAACATGAGAATTACAAGTCGGATCTACTAATGGGCTGATATCTCCTCGGCGCATGATTAGATCTGTAGATCTGATTGTCTAGGTTATCTTTGAAGTCTGAAAATTGTCTATACCCGCAGGACCGCAAGTGCAGTGAAAGAAAAGTGCGGAGGTACGCAGGCGCAAAAGCGTTGCAGGTGCGCAGATACGCAGGCGCATAAGCGCTGCAGGTGCGCAGGTTCGCAGGCCCATAATTGCAAAAGGTGCGGAGGGGCGCAGGCATCCCATTGGACACAGAGCGGAGGTGCGCAGGAAGTCCATGAGACACAGTGCGTGGCTGCGTAGGAAAGCAGTTGGAAATAGTGCGGATGTACACAGGTGTTCTATGGGTGAAGCTGCGGACTTTTCATGAAATCTATTTAGCTGCCCCTGTTTATTATTGTTGTGTTCTGGGTTTTGAAGTGATGTATGGTATTATGTTCTGATAACAGCAGTGATTGATTGAATGATTATGATTAGCTTCAGTATTGATAGATGAATGGATCAGGTTCATAATTACTTATCCTTATATGATCTGGTGGACTAGATCTGGTTGATAACTCTCATTGTATATGTATTGATCTGGTGATTGGGTGATTCAGAAGGTTGTTTGATTATGAGCTTTAATGTTGTTGTTGGGTCCAGTATGAAAATTAGATGAAATGTGGCCTTTTAGATTATGTGTTGTGCTTCAGTGTATCCAGTCTGAAAATTGATGAAACGTGGTACCTGGAGGAGAAAAGATTGTAGGCCAGCACCTACGTACTAGTATCTAAGCTAGTACAAGAGCAAAGGGGGTTGTAGCTCCCGTACTGTTATAAGACTGCACCAGTACAAAATATTGTAAAAGAATTTTCTTATTAAGAAGAAGATTGAGATGACTTGCAGCAGGTGGTTTTCTCCCACATTGGGTTTCCACCTTATATCATGGTGTTCATGTGTGTGACTCATGTGTCATGATCTGTTCTATTTTACTGCACCAGTTTACTGTTAATATGATTGATAGTGTTCTAATGCACTCAACTAACTGAATCATAAGAAGTTGTGGAAGTAGCATATGGAAATGAAAAAGTTTTATTACTGTGATAATACTGATTCACCCCCCCGCTCTCAGTATTATTTCCAACAATTGGTATCAGAGCAGGTCCTTTGGTAGAAGCTTGATTGCTTGAAGGAAATCCGTGGAACTATGGGAAAGAAGCTTAAGAAGAAAGCTCATAAGAAGAAGAAGACATCTCAGAAGAACTATGACAGTGGGAGAATCGATTGGGGATTAGGTATAAGAAGCTCTTCAGATTCAGAATCATTTCAGAATGAAGATGATCTATCAGGTATGAATTTGCTATCCTCTGATGTTCCATCTATCTATCCATTTGGAAAAGATGGAAGTGATAACGAAACAACTGAATGTGCTCTTATGAGTGAGGAAGAAAGATATCAAATAGAGGCAGAATTTAACAGGCTGACAAACAAAATTAATGAACAAGAAAGACTTCTGAACATAAAGAGTGGTGCCCTCAAAGAAGCTGTTACTAGACAAAAAGCTCATCGAGATTTATGCAAGGAAAAGTATCAAAAGTTGCAGGTTGAAGCAACATCTCTAAGAAATGAAGTCATTGAAAAGAACACAACAATCAAGGAGCTCAGAGATCGATCCAGTTATTATGAAAGTCTTGAAGCCACGATCCTCTCACTAAAGGAAGATCTTGAAGAATCAAAGAAGCAGAATGAAGATCTACACCAAGCAATTGAAAAACAAGACAACGAAGTCATCAGCTTAAAATCCCAGCTGGAGTGTGCCTTCCGAGTTCGTCAAATGCAGCAGGATCTGAATGAAGAACAAGAAAAGGAGATTCTCAAACTAAGGGAATAAATGGAAGAAGGAAGGAAAGCTGAAGAAGATTTGAAAAAGCAATCTCTTGAAAAGGAAGAACAGCTTCAGGTTGAGGTAAATATCTTGAAAGGTAAATTAGAAGAAAAGGATAAGCTTTTACGATTTCAAGATAGCTCTAAAGTCTTGGATGATATCCTTAGTAGTCAAAGGTCTCCTGCTATAAAGACTGGTCTTGGTTTCCATGATTCTATTGAAGGTGAATCTAGTTCACAAGGTGAGGCAAGGAACTCTAAAGAGAAATCTAAAGTGATCAACGAAGAAATGAAAGATCAATCTCATCATCAACCAAGGAAAGAGATTCCTCAAAGAAAATCCTTTACTCCTCCTATGAATAATGTTGAATGTTATGTATGTCATAATCTTGGACATGTTGCAGCTAGATGTAGAAGAAGAAGGGTTCAAGACCATTATGCAGAAAGATCATCACATTCAAGGTACTTTAATGGATATTGCTTTGCTTGTAATATGTATGGTCACAAAGCTGCTGACTGTTACAGGAGGAATATGAAACATGTAAGATGTTATGCATGTAACAAGCTTGGACATATAGCTAAGGAATGCAGGAACAAAGTGTGGGCACCATATCAAAAGGAGAAAATGTCATCATCACGCTTGAAGATATGGAAGAAAAAGGAAGTACAATCAGAAAAAGGCAGCACAACACAACATACAGACATACCAGAATCAGAGGGAGCTGAAAGTACAAAACTTCAGTGTCCTGAATCTCATATGCAAACTCCATAAAGGGAAGTCGCGTATATACGCGAGCTGGATACTGCACAATCGCGTATATGATTGTTTGAAGAAAGGCAGTAGGGAAAGTGAAGTTGGAAGTGAATCTATGAAGTGTGATCTCTCGAGCACAAGATCAGATCTGGGAATCTGACTGTCAGTAGCACAGAGGAGGACTGTTAATTGGGTTCTAATCAGAGGTACGCAGACCATTCACTGTGAAAGTGCGAGGGTACGCAGCGCAGCAATGGTCCTGGTGCGTAGGTACGCGGCGACATAGGAGGTCGAGCTGCGTAGGTACAGTATAAGTGCGCGACGTAACAGAAGGAAAACCTGCGGAGGTACATAGAAGTACGCGGCGTGATAGAAGCAAAGAATGCATGGCCACAGTAGAGGTACACGGCACAATCGATGGCACAAGTGCGTGGGTACGCGCTGTAGTAGAAGGTTGTCTGCGTGAATACGCAAAAACACAGAAAGTCAAGTGCCAGGATACGTAGAGGAGCTGAAGGTGAAGTGCGGAGCCACGCAGGCCATATAATGAGAAACTGTGGATCTGTCTTGAGGCATTTATTGGCTGACTTTTCTTACTGATAAGATCTGACAGATGGCACCAGTTTAGGGGGAGCATATGTTTTAATGCATTGTTGGCATTATGGTTAATAGTCCTTGGTGATGAAGATTATATGGCTAAATGATATATCTTGTTATGATGTGGTTATGAGTTGTCCATCTCATATGATTCTTGGATTTACATAGTTGATTTTCATATCAGATTTATGGTTGATTCTCTGATGCTACATATCTGGTGCTTACATGGTGATCTTCATAAGGATAAGAAGAATTATGATGCAAGATTCGTATTGTTCTTGGCACATATGAGGATTGTTAGCTGGATACATGGATGATTATTCAAAGTTGCATTGTTGGAGACATGATGATGATGAGCTCTTACCTATATGATGATAGGTTGTTTCGTACATATGTTGATTGATGCAGATATTCCCAAATGATGATCTGGATGGCTTTGGTGTTTCTCCTTATGATAAAAGATGTTATGGAGCAGATCATACAGTGTTGTTGCTGATGTTTATCTTAGGTGATTGGTCTCTGTAAAGGTCATATCAAGACTCATGATGTAATACTATCTATTGTAGTCATCTCTTCAGGTCATGTAACGACCTATGTTGGTTTCCCCACTATGCCTGGGATGAAGATGTAATATTTCTGATGTATCCCCACTTGGTTGGGTGGATGATCCTCACTTGGTTGGGTGATGGATATATGTATTGAGTCTTTTGGTGATAGGAAGGTCATTTATGATGTATAGAGTCATGTTCTTCTTGTAGAACATCTTTTTGCAGACATTTCAGCATGATCAAATTGGTGCACCATGGCATATACAAAGGGGGAGCTCATATGATTTATAGTCAGGGGGAGCATGTTCTTAGGGGGAGCATAACCCTTTGCCCTTGATGTCAAAGGGGGAGAGTAATGTGGTGTTGTTGCCATCAAGTCCAAAGGGGGAGATTGTTGGCATTATGATGCATGTGTTGTACTTGATGGCAACCCACTCATAGAAGAACATCTCACTTATATACATTCAGATGAATCTACAGAAGAGATATCAGATGTAACATAATTCATGGATGCAGGACAGTTCAAAGGAATCAAATGACAAGTTCTTAGTATGACAAGTAAGCTTTGCCATCAAGTTTAAAGGGGGAGATTGTTGGCATTATGGCTAAAGTATTGTCCTTGATGGCAACTCATATAGGTGATGGATCACTGTACAACAGGTCAGTAGTAGAGATTGATGATTAGCTCACAATAATGAAGAAAATAAGAAGTACGTAGGTACACAGTACAAAAGGCGCGGACCCGCAGGAATATCATAGATAAAGTGTGTACATACCCGCAGGTACACCATGTAAAAGGTGCGGACCCTAGTTCACGCACTTTCATGCAGTGAAAAAGTATTCTCACGTGGGAATCCAATGGTGGACCATAGTATTTAGCCCGACGTATTTGATCCTATGGTTTGGTCAGTGGTATTGTTTTATATTATTATTATTATTGAGCCCCATGTTTTTGGGCCCCTTGTATTGGTTATCTATGGTATTGACTCATGGTTTTAGTAAGAGCTTGCCTATATAAAGCAAAGGAGATCATTTGGCTAGACACCGGTGAAATTAGAAGATCTTAAGAGAAGCTAGATCTGAAATTCTTGTAATCGGTTTGTGAGAGAGAGTTGAATCAATGTCAAGGAGAAACATGAGAATTACAAGTCGGATCTACTAATGGGCTGATATCTCCTCGCGCATGATCAGATCTGTAGATCTGATTGTCTGGGTTATCTTTAAAGTATGAAAATTGTCTATACCCGCAGGACCGCAAGTGCAGTGAAAGAAAAGTGCGGAGATACGCAGGCGTAGAAACGTTGCAGGTGCGCAGATACGCAGGCGCATAAGCGCTGCAAGTGCGCAGGTTCGCAGGCCCAGAATTGCAGAAGGTGCGGAGGGGCGCAGGCATCCCATTGGACACAGAGCGGAGGTGCGCAGGAAGTCCGTGAGACACAGTGCGTGGGTGCGCAGGAAAGCAGTTGGAAACAGTGCGGATGTACGCAGGTGTTCTATGGGTGAAGCTGCAGACTTTTCATGAAATCTATTTAGCTGCCCCTATTTATTATTGTTGTGTTCTAGGTTTTGAAGTGATGTCTGGTATTATGTTCTGATAACAGCAGTGATTGATTGAATGATTATGATTAGCTTTAGTATTGATAGATGAATGGATCAGGTTCATAATGACTTATCCTTATATGATCTGGTGGACTAGATCTGGTTGATAACTCTCATTGTATATGTATTGATTTGGTGATTGGGTGATTCAGAAGGTTGTTTGATTATGAGCTTCAATGTTGTTGTTGGGTCTAGTATGAAAATTGGATGAAATGTGGCCTTTCAGATTATGTGTTGTGCTTCAGTGTATCCAGTCTGAAAATTGATGAAACGTGGTACCTGGAGGAGAAAAGATTGTAGGCCAGCACCTACGTACTAGTATCTAAGCTAGTACAAGAGCTAAAGGAAATCTTTGGAGCATTGTAGCAGGTAGCAGCCTGCGTACTAGTAAATGAATCGGCCAGTATAAGAGCAAAGGGGGTTGTAGCTCCCGTATTGGTATAAGACTGCACCAGTACAAAATATTGTAAAAGAATTTTCTTATTAAGAAGAAGATTGAGATGACTTGCAGCAGGTGGTTTTCTCCCACATTGGGTTTCCACGTTATATCATGGTGTTCATGTGTGATGATCTATTCTATTTTACTGCACCAGTTTACTATTAATATGATTGATAATGTTCTAATACACTCAACTAACTGAATCATAAGAAGTTGTGGAAGTAGCATATGGAAATGAAAAAGTTTTATTAATGTGATAATACTGATTCACCCCCCCCTCTCAGTATTATTTCCAACAAAGCGAGGCATGTCTAACTTCCCCTTCTTCCTCTTTCCCTCAAGTCATTCACTAACTTCCCCTAAAGATGTTAAGATCTGCGTAATATCTTTAAAATTCATCATATTCCATAAATATTCCCTAAGTAAAGATCCGCTTTACTTAGGATGCTCATATTTCTTCTATAAGTCCTAATTCCCCTTTGTAGCCTAAGATTTCTAAACTTAGCACTTTCTTCACAAAGTCCATATTAATTCCTAACTCTATTATATAAATCCCTTCTTATTTCCCCTTCCCCTATTAAAAATATGTTAAATATCCCCCTTATATACATATCCCCTCCCTTTGGTTGAAATATAACCATAAATATGCCTTGGGAATTACTAAGTTTGCCTGAAACTTAGTAAGAACCCTGATTTTGCTCATCTAGCCCTCTTCCCATGCTTCAGACCCCTTCCGATGCATTAAAAATCCTTTAAACGCATTCAAAGCCCCCTTCAAGTTCATAAAACCTCCCTCTGATCGCATTGACCCTCTTCCGATTGAATAATTCCTCCTCCGATGAGATTTCCTCCCCTCCGACGTGATATCATTGTCGGAGGTCGCAACATTCAATTATCGGCCCCATTTAACATTCCCCCGATATCATTCCGTCGATGCGATATCTCTATCGCATCCGAAGCGATATCACGATACAACGATCACCCTATCCACCGTCCGATTAACCCTCCGCATCAATGGCTCAGTTTATATCGCAACCGCTCACATATAATGGTTCATACCCCTATTCCCCGCCGATGCAATATGCCGATCGCTCGGCAGCCGTCCGATTTGCCCCCAGATCCAATGTCCCGGATTTAATTTCCGCTACAGTGTTGCTCCCGCTCCATTTTTCATCGATTTTTCTGTGTAAATTGGTTTTTTACTTTATAAAGGAAAAGAGGCATTTCTTCATGTTTTTCAATATGCGCTCGTGCACGCTCCAGTTCAAAGGAAGCTTAGCATTTCTCGGCCATTTTTGATCGCTCCAAGCCTAGATTTGCTCCGGACAACGGGCACAGCCTCAACAAGCCATCAGTGAACATTCCTCCGCCATTTTTGCAGAATTTTTATATTTTTTAATATTTTGATCGGCCAAGCGACGATACTCATCCAAAGCCCACAGAGGTGCCACAGCACCTATTTTTGCCATAAAGAGATGAAAAAATGGCGATTTGAGAGTTAAAGAGTATCAATGGAGAGAAAAGGCCTCGATTTAGTATTAAAGTGTATTAGAGTAGCGGAAAAGAGTATCAGATTAAAGAATATCAGTGGAAAACTTTAATATTGAAGCAGATGAGCAATAAAGAGCCCCATCAAAGTCAAAGAGTATCAGTGATGGAATTTAAAGCCATTACGGCTCACCAGATCAAAATTAATGCACATAAGGCCACCTAAGGGCAGCGCTACAGAAACCAAAGCACAGTTATGGCCAAATGAGCAACACATAGCTCAAAGGACATCATATCAACTCATTTTTGAGGCAGCTGCCCCAGCGCAGCAGTTAGATAGATCTTTTATGCATTTATTTCAGGATAAGTTAGATTAAAGACACTTATTCCCTCAGATTTGTTTAAGATCTGCTGATTGTAGATATTTTGTGAATATTTTCTCTATATAAACCACCATGTTCATTGTTTAACGGGTTGGTTGGTTGACAACTCCTCTCGAGACTTGTCCTGTATTCTTTGAGAGCCTCTATAATCAAAGATCGTTGGAATGCTTGGATGATGAACTGTCTGTTGTGTTTTAACGGCTGAAGAGTGAACTATGGAATTCTAATGCTTCTACATGGTCCAATAAGTGTTTCTTACCTCTGTTTACAGTTTATATGTGTTTATGCCACCATTGTGTCACCATCTAAATAACAGGAAAGAAGAATAGCTTAGACTTTGCTTAACAACACTCTATGCTCAATTTATGTTATTTCTACATGTTTTTCCTCAGAAATAGTTATGAATATGCATACTTAAATGATCATGTTTACACTGTTTCTCTCATTTATGAATAATTGTTTAGGAATCCTTGATTGCTCCTAGATAAAGTTCATTCTCCCTCCTTCTGTTAGCTGATGAAAGATTCTTAGTTGCCTTTCATCTCTGACCTTCATTCTATCTTTATTCCAGCTTGATATTGTTCCATGTGTAGCTATCCTGCTATGTATTCCTCTTGTGACCAAGAAAACACACCAGCAGCCCTTATCCTTGACTCCATGCCCAATGGTTTGAACTTCTCACACTTTGCAGTCCAACTCCGTTTGAAAAGCATCATCCTTCCCACCAAAACTCAAAGCAAAACCCATGTACACCATAACTAGCCTAAAATCATATCAAAACAAAGCTAAATTATTAAGAGAGAATCCTCTCTGATTGCAGGTAGGCTAGAACCTATAATCCAAAGATTGGTTTGTGGTTACCTCGGTCGTATCCCTTAAGGAGCCAAGGGACGACCTAAGTGATAACAAAACCCATTAGAATGAACAAGCAACTATTATTATGTACTTTGTGCAATCATGTTTAATCTTACACTTCTTAAAAACACCTTCGTGAGTCACCCAATAACTCCAAGAAGCTGTAGGCATACATACATTATGTATTCATCCATTCAATGACAAAAACAAAAGATACAAAAAGACTATATTATATTAAAGTGATTTTCAAAGAACCCATTAGAATGAACAAGCAACTATTATTATGTACTTTGTGCAATCATGTTTAACCTTACACTTCTTAAAAACACCTTCTTGAGTCACCCAATAACTCCAAGAAGCTATAGGCATATATACATTATGTACATTATTTATTCATCCATTCAATGATAGAAACAAAAAATACAAAAAGACATAGGGCCACCCAAGAGATCCATACAAATGTAAAGTGCGAACATATCCATAAAAATGTTTTACCTTTACAGCTACAGGATTCAATGTCATCATTTTCTACAACTAATTATGCATCTAAATATAACATCAAACTAAGTTGGATCTAGGCTAGTTTAATTCCTCCCTTGAATAGGTTATATTCCACATGAATACCATGGGTCAATACCATGGATCATTTTATTTTTTATTATTATTAATTTTATAGGGTTATTTTGTTTTTGGTTTGATCAAGTCATAATGTTTACATTAATGTTACACATCTCTAGCATCATGGGTTGGAGCCAAATAAAATATGAGTAATTTTATTTAAAAATAAAAAATATTATATAATATTTTAAAGTAAAAATATTATATTCAAAAGCTAGAGTCCACCATCATTAAATTAATTATTTTATTTTAATTATTTCATCCTTTCTCACAAAAATAATTCCACTTCTCACTATTTGATGAACCCAATTCCACTTCGTTTTTTTTAATTAGGGTTGGAAATGAGGTTAGGTTAAATTTGTTAAATGTTAAACATTTACGCTTGACATCACCATACTAGGTTGTAAAGTGCCTCTCAACGTAATTAGTAATTATTCTAATATTTCTATATATTATTAGTTTTTATCATATAGAAGTGTTATAACTGTATTATGTACAAGTTTTATATAGAGAAATGGAGGATTTGTAATGATTAATAGTGTTAGTTTAAAGAAATTAAATTTAGATTTTAAATTAACGATGGATTTGGTGTTTACTAACTTAAGGTTAGATGAATATTAGTGGTTTTTAATGAGTAACGATAAGATGTCTATGATGTTGAATAAATTACATGATTAATTGATTTTGCAAAATGTTTATTGTATTTATGGATCTCTACTTCGAGTTACATTTAGTTATGGTATCCTTTGCATGCATTATTAGTGACAAAAATATAATAGTAAACTAGCCCTTGAAGGGTAAACCTATTATTAGAATGCAAAGTTGGAAAGATAAGTATGTCGACTAAAGTTTTACGAAATAAAAGAAGTTTTTGTGATTGATACCCAATGTTAACAATGTAATTTTGATAAAGTTAGGTAGGGATATTGGGAACAAAGAACCCTAATGATGAAATGAATGGTAGCCCTCATAATCATTGATTAACATGGAATGATGAAATGAACAAAAAGTGTAACTAAATTGATTGAGTGATATGTGAATTATAGACATACATATGCATGATTAGGAAATTATATTCCTTTCATTCCTTAAAATAGTAAATGATAACTGGATTACATTTGACAACCCGCTTTATTGAATTATTTTATAGGGTCTTTTATCCAAATTACGATATAGTAATAACATTTCCAAGTACAACAATTTTATGCTTTTAAGAGGGGAAGGAAATAATAAGTTGATTCCTGATATTAAGTATGAATATCGATTGGTTCCTTAGCTCTAAAATCATTGAGATTGGATTATACAAGTTTTGTGGTTATACAAAGGCCATAAAATGCCCATATTGATGAAATATATACACCTGACAACAATCTCTATAGTTAACTCCAATTAGATGTAATATATATATATATATATATATATATATATATATAATTGGAATTAAATATAGATAAATTGTTGTCGGGAGACATGTACACTAATATGCTAGTGTTTAAGAGTGATATTGTTCCTTGTGGATTATGGGTCACCCATTAAGATTGGCGGGCCCAACAATTTTTATGAAAGCATGGTCCATTGGTTGAGGATCTTACATGAATGAGGTATGGAATCAATGAAAGTCATGAGGGATATGATCTTATGATGAACATTGATGGAAATATTATCAATATCAATAGGTGTATTGTGTTTCTATAGGGAGTTTTCCCATAGACTATAAAAGGAACCTACATGCTTAGAACATTGATATAAAATTAGGATGAGATGTGTAGAATGAAACCTAGTAACAATGACTTAGTAGTTTAGAGATGACTGAATGACTAAGATTACATAACATGGATTTAAAGGATCGTCAAGCTATAGTAGTTGAATTCATAATTAATAACTATTGGGTTGTCTTTCTCTGATAAAACAACTTCTTAAGAAGGGAGGAATGGTAATAAAAGAACTATGTCAACCAACACTTAAGAAAATAAAAATATAAAAATAAAAACCTAGTAAAGGAAACCTTGATACGTTACTTATAGTATGACGGAACTAGACCAAATCAACACCTATAAGATGGAAACATGAAAACAAAATTGAGAAAAGAAGGAAGACCTAAGCATAAAGGAAATATTCTCCTACCTAGTCAACTATTATTGATAGTTAGGTAAGGTGTTCCATTGAGTAACAACAATATGGAAATTCTTAGATTAAACAAGTTAATTAAAACTCTGACAACTTCCAGGGAGTGCATACCTAGTGAATGAAATTGCAATGATAGTTTGAACCCTAAAAATTTAATAAATCCCATGAACAACTTATGTGATAACAATGAAGACGTGTCTCTCTCTTAATGTCAAGATATCTTAAGGATATATACTAAGTGGATAATGCACCATGAATAATGATTAGGGATGACTTGGAGAGTCATAGTGATTCCTCATATGATTCTATTATGTCAAGATATGCAATAATGAACCAAAACACTCATAGTTGGTGTAGGTTGATAAGTGATAGGATTATAAATGTTTAAAGGTTTTGATGATCAAGCATAACAATTGTCTACCTTTTGGCAAATGAAATAGATTATGAAGTTAATGAGAAAATTCTTAGCATGAAGTGTAATAAGGAAAGTCAATAGAAACTCTATAACAAGACCATGGGAAGCATTATGCACAAACTGACAAGAAGAATCCCAACTGGAATAAGGGTAAATATATGATAAAAGAGATCAAGTGATATTGAGATAGGAAATTAACAGGATGAGCAAATTTTTTTAGAGTGAATAAAAATAATGACCAAGTGATGGATAAATCACCAAGGATCAACCATCCCTTGTGCAAGTGGATTAAGCATGACAACGGACATAGATAATGATGACCTAGTTTTTATGTGCCATTGAGTAGAATGGTACTGGAATGGATAAAAAAAATATGTATATTGATCATGAAATTTTATTTTTGATATTGATGATTTAAAGAATGATTATATGACCAATAATATCTTAGTGATCAATTTCACTAAAATTTCCTTGGGGAAGGAAGAACACATGATAAGAGATTAAGGCTCAAGATGATGGGGCTCATTTGAAATTTAATGATGTACTTAAATAAGTATACCTACGGTGTAAATGATCAACTTCATATTTGAAAGAGGTGGAAATTATTATAAAAATTAATTGGTATCTTGATGAAGACATGACACTAATAATATTGGTGAAATAGCCTAGATCTTGGAGGGATGTTGAATAATCTTATTTCATAGTTGGTATTCATTGTTTATATAAGCAAATGAAATTGATTCATGGATAGTGTTTTATTATTCTATATTTGATATATTGAGATGATTCTCATATCTATGATGTTATGGAATGAGGTTATGTTGACATGTGGTTACATTTATTATGTGATGTCATGATGCAAATATGTTAAAAGTTATGATGGTATTTCATGATTTGAAGCATGTGGTAATTACATGCATATTTTATGACATGCATGAGCATGTATTTCTTACTATTTAGAATGTTGTGAAAAGAAAATTATGTTGTGTTCTCATGATGAAATGTGAGAGTTATTATGTGGATTATTTCGTATGATACTATGATGTTATAACTAATACATTGGTTCCATGTTAAGATGTGGTGGTTGACAAGAAATCCACAAATGGGTTGAGAAAGCCAATTTATTTGATGATCTTGTGAGATCCTGTACCTATGAGGGAGAACACGTAACACAATATGGGTTGAAGACAAACTCAATCAACACTACATATGCCATTGGTTCCTTTGTCCTGTATAGTCTTGATGGATATCTCTCGAGGGGCTATGGGACCATCTTGAGGAGGCCAAGTGCCTGATATTGGATTGGGATGTTGAAGTCATGAGGGGGCCTGAGGACTTTGATATATGGGGCCATGCACTTTAGTGAGTGTGGAGGGAGTGGGCTAGCCTTGCGAGATGCCCCAAATCATTGAGTACTGTGACTGGATACCTGCCTTGGGGTAGATGAGGTCTAAGCCTTGAAGCGAGCATTTGGGATATGATATAGACCGGTGAGGCTTTGTGCTTGGTTTCAAAAGTTGGGAAAAAAGACTAAGATTCCTTGGAATTTCCCTGGTGTTGTGTAACTTTCGATATCTATTGGTATAGAAGTTCAATAGAGGGTGTAGGGCAAATGTGAAGTAATAAATAACTAAATAAATTAAAATAAAAAGTTAAATGATTAAACTTAACTTTGGGACAAAAATCCTTAAAGAGGGGGAGTATGTAATGTCCCAATATAATAAATCAATAAGTAAATAATAATAATAAAATAAATGAAATAATATTAAAATAAAATAAATAAAATTTTAAATAAAGAAAGAAAAGATAATAATAGTAAATAATAATAATAATAAATAATATATATATATATATATATATATATATATATATATATATATATATATATATATATATATATATATAAAGAATAAGTAAAAATAACAAAAGTAAAAAGGAATAAAATAAGCAAAAGTTAGATTAAGAAAAAAGGTTGAATTCAGTAAAACATAAAAAAAGAGAAATAAAAGTTCACATGTTGATACATGGACTATATACATTTGGATCCCTTTCCAATCCCTTCTAGTTTTGGAACCATTTGTTTTATTTAATGGACGAAAAGGGGGATGAGACGCATTCATTCATTATTTTGGAAGAAAAGTGTTATGATGCAAAGGATTCCTTGGTAGTAGTAGTTGATTGAGGGCTTGGGGGTGGCCAAATGTAGAAAGATTATGTGCAACTGAGCCTACGGTTGGGTGGAGAGTCGTCCCCAAAATTTTGTTGTGGTCAACAGGATTTAAGTAGTGTTACAAGTCCATAATCACAAGTAAGGTATATCATTGCTACAAGTGAGTTTGCTTTGCTTGTGGATTTCAAAAAATTCATGGTAAATAGTTGAATAGTTGTGTGTTGATTATTAATTGCATAAATTGATGCAATTAGTTATATATTTTAATTCCGGGTTATTACATCTAATGATTTTTTTTTTAAATAACTTAGGTCTTAGATTATGGGAACAAAATAATTTTGATGTTTGGATATGTCAATTCTATGACATTTACAATTTACCTATCCTCATGCTTGAGAACATCTTCGCAACAAAATAGGGAACAAATGAAAAGCACAAAAATGGAAATTTCTAATTAATGACGATGATTAGAATGAGATAATTCAACAACCAAGAGTGTCAAGTGGAGAATGAAATCCTTCATGAAAAAATAGAGTAGAAGATATAGATAGAAGATTCCCTTTGGGAGAGCTCACTGTATCTAAAACCCCTTTAAGTGGAAATAAGACGACATGACATTGAAAATTTGGATTTAGAGAAGAAATGCTTCCCTCTATAAGTCTTTATCATTTACGTTCTAACTTTAAAAGAGTGGCCAACAATAAATAAGAAGAGAAAAAAATAATTAAATATTATTTTTAAAGAGCTAAAAATGACATCTAAATTAGTTATACAACTTGAGTGGGCCTAATGGTTAAGAGCATGTATTTCCGCATAAGAGGTCATAGGTTCAAAACTGGAGGGGTGTAGAGTATGTGCCTTCGTAGACTTAGCAGTCAAATTGTTGTGCGGAGGTGGGTTCCTTGTCCCACAAACAAGGAGGTCTCATACACCAATTTAGTGTCTAGTCGTGACCTTAAAATTGGATGATAATATTAATAATATATAATTTTAATCTTCTAATATTGTGTTACTTATTTTTACTATCTTTCTAAACACCTTAAAAATATATTAATTTTTTAAAGATTAAATATTTTTTTTATTAATTATTTCAATACACTTTTTTCTTATAAAATGAATTCTTTTACCATAATATTAAATTAATATATTATTTGTTTTCTTATTTAAATGATTAGTAAAATATTTTTAATAATCAAATATAATTGTCCATGAGTCTTGGATAGACGATGATCAAGTACTCTTTTAAAACACTCCCTAATATGAAATCATCGATTCAATTCCCCACCCCAAACAAAGTGATATATTAGACATAATAATAAAAATATAATCCTACCAAACTTTTATATATATATATATATATAATTTTAATTTAATTTAATTTAATTAATAATACAATTACTTTAAAATAAAAAGTTCACATAAATTCCATTTGGTTTGGGTTTCATATGTAACATGAAATAAATCATTATTATAAATTTCTTCACATAATGTTACTCTCACATGTTACATCTTGGAAATGTAACATTAGTATACATTTCTTAAAAGAATGGTAGAATCCACTCACACCTCTATGGGGAGATATTTATTTTCCTTATTAGGGAACTTCGTTGACATTATTTTTAATTTGACGTTTCAAAAAATGTAATAATTGATAATTGAAATAAAGTTATACTAAAATTAAATTAAAATACTAATATTTATTATAATTATATTAAAAATTAAAATATTAATATTTATTATAAATATATTAAAAATTATATGTTAGTAAAAAATTATAATATAAAAATAATATTTATTTATTTTAATAATATTTATTTATTATTATAATTGGTTTATTAAATTTATTTAAAAAAATTATTATAAAATGTTATATATGGGTTTGGAGTATTTTTTAAAACTAATTTTGTATAGTTAAGAGTTTGTCTTATTAAAAAGTAAGAAAACAAATTAAAGACTTAAAACTTAGAAATATCTAATAAAAGTGAAAACTTATTTTTTACAAAAACTAATAAATAATTTTCCTTAAATAATAATAATAAATTAACTTACATTTACTAATAATTCTTCCCCAATATTAATTTGATAACTAAATTATGATAATTTTTCCTTCATTTAAAATATTAAACAACATATTTAATTAATTTCTATAAACATTATTTTTAAAACCTATGCCTAACAAAACACTCAAAGGAACGTTTTTCTTTAAATTATTATCCTACGTTCCTAATAATCAAATTTCATCCCTTTTCTTTAAATTACTATATTACGTTCGTAATAGTCAAATTTCATCCCTCTAATATTTATAGGATCCTAGTAAAGAACGTTTTTCTTTAAATTATTATCGTACGATCCTAATAATCAAATTTCATACATACCATGGAGTAGTTAGGATTTTAAGTGTACTTCACAAATCCCAAAGTCCCTTTTTACGTAGTGCACTACTCAACACATTTGATAATCAAACAATAATCTAGCCCACAAATTCGATAATACCACACTGGTGTAGTAGGATTTTATAATAAATTTGTTAAGGATTTTATAATAAATTTATTATTTTTTATTTATTTAAGATGATAAACTGTTTTCTACTATTTAGTTTATGTAACTATATTTATATTTATTAGTTACACTTTTCGAATTTAAAAATATAAGATTATAATTTTTTGCTATTTAAAATATGTTTTTGAGTGTATAAATAGATTTAGTATCATACATATTTTTTATGACTTCTATATATTTTCTCGTTTACATGTTTTTTTTACTTGTTTCTTGTTTAAATTTTTCCTTGTTCCTGAGTTGGGAGGAGGATTAGGCCCCTCTGATGACTCAATTTTAGGTTGTCATGGATGTGGCATATGATCTTTTCACTCGATGGTTATGAAATAAGCCTTCTCGAAAAATTGACAAGGAAAACAAAAGTTTATTATTGGGGCCCTTAGAGTAACATCCCTAACAAAAGTTGCAAAATGAGAATCCTCTCTCTAAACATCAAGGGTTTGGCTAGCCTATCAAAAAGGCTAGCCTTGAAATGCCTTATCTCTCAGACCTCCCCCGATATTATGTTCATTTAGCAAACTATGTTGGAGGGCTCAAAAGCCTCACATACATTGAGTTGTTTTCTCCCAAATTGGTTCTTTCATTATATTGATGCTTTTGGGTGCTCTAGTGGCCTGATCACAGGTTGGATGGATAATCTCCTTTTATGTTCTTTTGCGTGGGCATCTGGGTCTTGCTTAGCCCTCCTTTAAATCAAGAGATGAGAATCTAGTCTTCATTGCCCTTAACATCTATGATCCCTATTTTGATAGGAAGCTATTATGGTAGCGGGTTTTCGATCTCCCATGCTTCCTTTCAAACAAGGTCACTCTCAGAGGAGACCAAAATTTCACACTAGGGAATTTCGAAATATGGGGATAGGTGGCTCACTCAAACCCTCTCACAAATTTCTTGGTGGACAATATTAATAAGATGGTTTTGATTGACATCCTCCTTGTAAAACTCCTTTCTGTCTGGTCAAACAATAGGATAAGTGAGGCATATATCTCAAAGAGAGTATACCATTTCATCATATCTAAATCCCTCTTGGATTAGAATATCCATATCTGTTGATGGACCTCGATGGAAGGGGACTCGAACCATAGGCCCATAATCCTAGATATTGTATCTACACAAAAAAGACCTCTTGGCCCATTCAAGTTCAATCTTCACTCAATTGAACATCCTTTTCTTGTGCAAAAAATCAAGGACTCTTGGATACCGTATAACCCAAATCTCATGGATTCTCCTTGATCTGAAATGGAGCAGATTAGTAATGTTGTGCTAATTCCCCATTCATAATAAAAGCCAAGATGCTTATCATTTGCTTATCAAGTGCTCAAGGATTTACCATTTTTGCTTAATTGACTGATTCCCATGAGAGTTTCTTATGTAAATGTTATAAATAATTTAACATAAAACATATGCTAAACAACAACAAAATAACAACAAAGAACATCAAAATACAACACACAACACAAAGATTTGATGAGGAGTTCACCCCTCCTGGGCTAGGTCTCCTTGTTCTAGCTTCTAATTGGGACTCACTATTATGCTCAAAGTTACAACAAAAGTGTGTTTACAATACTCAAATGCCTCTAAAACCTATCTCAATGAGTTCAGAATACTCAAAACTGCTAGAAATGACTCTTTTTGCACCTAATTTGGATAAGAAATGAAGAAGTTATGACCTCTCCCAGTTCTCCCACAATTTGCTCAACAAATTCCCCTTTTCCCACAACTAACCATCAAATTCGGCCTGAAATCCACTAACTGGGTGAAAATTTTGCTGCACAGTAGGCCATATTTTGTCGGCACTGGCTATCTTTATCACATATCGCAATTGGCGTAAAAACTCGATGGCCTTATGGTCTTGTGAACAGAACAGGCAATTGTGTGATTGCGATATCGGCGGACCCGACGGGATTATTAACCAGAATGCATAACTTATCGCATCCAGGATCCCATCACACATTGCAATCGGTGGTAATAAAATGCGGGACTCTACCTTCTATGGGTTGCGATTGCGATTTGCGATTGTGATATCGCATCGCAACTTGGTACCTGTTGTGGCCGATTCTGTGGTGTTGTTCCCTTCGTCGATCTGTGATTGTGGTCCATCACAATCGCAACTCCAGCCAATACATCACATCCTTCCCTGCTTGGGGGTCGATTTCTAATGTTGACCTTCCTGCGATTGTGATTTGTGACATGCGTGGGCCAATGGCGACTTTCCACTTGGCACCTCCTCATTCGTTGAAGGAATTTGCCACATCATATAATCTTGCCATGTAAGTAAGTCAAATTTGAACTTTGACTTGCTCTAACTTATGCATACGAGCTTAGATTTGAGTTTCGTTCACACTGTTGGAATCAGAATGATGAGCTCTTTGATCTGAAGCTAAGTTTATAAAAAATATGGCACTTTCATTTTTTAGCATAATTTTGAGCACCTGATCACTTCTCCCCACTGGAAGCTTTTGGAACCCAAAAGATTATATTCATTTATTGAACAGATGAGGGTACTATTCCCTCACCTTCCCCTCTTCAATCCATTTGGCCTTTGATGGATTTGTACCTTTGAGACCCACTTGAAGATAATCAACATTTCCCCTCTTTGATGACCTTGTTCTTCTGCCAAGTATGGTGTATTGCTAAAGTTCACCAAGATATTATGGAGAAAAATCTTCAATTCATCAAATATGTACACTGTCTCCTTGATCTCCAATCAAAGGAGGCTCATACAATCTCAAATTTTCAACATTAACAGCGGAATAAATTTTCATATATGAAGGAAAATCAAGCTTGAAAGCATTCTTACCAATCTTTTCCAGAATTTTAAATGGACCATAACGGATTGGTTTCAGTTTTTTACCTTCACCTTGAATCCTTTCCTTGCTAATGTAAAGCCACATTTCATCACCTACTTGAAACTGATGATCCACACGATGCTTATCATGCCTTGCCTTATACTTTCCTTGATTCTTTTCTAGTTGTTCTTGAACTGTTTAGTGAATCCACTGAATTTTCTCAATGAATTTCTTTGCTCTATCTATGTCCCTATGTTCATCTATAGCTACATCTTTCTCAAAGATGAAATCCAAAAGCGATTTAGGCAAATAACTAAGACAGACCTCAAAAGGCGAAGTTAGAGTAGAAGAGTATTTTGCTTGATTGTAAGCATGTTGAATATAATGCAACTGTTCATCCCACAACTTAGGATGTTTTTTGCAATATCCTATTAGCAAATGAATAATTGTCCTGTTAACCACTTCAGTTTGACCATCTATTTGTGGATAGAAGGTTGTACTTTTCTTCAACTTGGTGTCCATCAAGTTCCATAAATTTGACCAAAACTACCCAACAAATCGGGAGTCATGATCACTTACAATAGATGTAGGTACTTCAAAATGAACCCATACATTTTGGAAGAAAAGTTGAGTTGTTTGTTTAGCTGTAATTTGTTTTTTTACAAGGCATTAACATGCACATCTTGTTGATCCTATCCACAACTACGTACAAATAATCATGGCCTTTTCTTGATAAAGAAATATCTCTTACAAAATCCATAGAAACACTTTCCCATGGACGTGAAGGCACTGCAAGTGGTGTGTAAAATCCTAGTTTCCTATTACTAGGCTTACTAACTGCACATAATGAACAACCTCTGATAAAATGTGACACAATTTCAAGCATATGATGCCAGTAAAAATTCCTCTGAAGATTTTCCACTGTTTTACTTACACCAAAATGTCCAACAATAGTGTGTGCTTCCCTTATGACATTTACTCTCTCTCCCTGTGGAACAAAAAGTTTTCCCAAATGATACAACAAATTGTCATGTACATGGTAGTCTAATTCTTCAACTTGGTGGCCTTCACTCAAGTTGGAATATGCCTCTTGAAAGTCAGCATCATGTGCATATTGTTCAACATAACGTTTAGGCAAAACATAATGATTCTTGACTAAAATGGCTACATTAACAACTGGTCTAGAAATCATATCAACAACTATGTTATAAATACCTTTCTTGTACCTAATTACCAAGTGGAATTGCTGTAAGAATCCTATCCAACGAAAGTGCCTTGATTGCTGCAATTTTGTTTTAGATTGTAGATATTGTAAAGGTTGATGATTGGTGTGAATAATGGTTTCTTTTCCCATTAAGTAATGCTTCCATTTCTTCACACTTTGCACTAGTGCATAAATATCTTTAACAACAACACCATTAAAAATATGTAGGATAGTTAATAACAACACCATTAAAAATATCAGAATGAAATGAAATGGGCTTACCATGCTGTAAAATAACTGCACCCATGGTGTAGTCACTTACATTTGTTTGTATTTCAAATGGTTGTTTCAAACCCGATAATGCTAAAGCTGGGGCTAAACTGATCTTTCGTTTTAAAGCATCAACTTCTTTTTGCAGTTTGCCTCCCCACTGGAAGACAACCTTCACGTTGGTCAAAGCATGGAGTGGAGCTACTATGGAAGAGAAATTGGCAATGAACTTCCTCCAGTACTGCGCTGCTCCCAGAAAACTCCTTACTTATGTGACTGATTTATGTATTGGCCAATTCACAATAACCAGAACTTTAGAGGGGTCAATCTTCAGCTCTCCTCCTCCAACAATGTGGCCCAAATACATTAAGGAATTTTTCCCAAATTCACATTTAGACATCTTCATAAATAAATGCTATCTTTTCAAGACATCCAACACTTTCCTCACATGCTTGACATGCTCTTCTCGTGATTTGTTGAATATCAAAATATCATCTAAATATACAATAACAAACTCGTCAAGAAAGGATCTTAAAACATCATTCATAACTCTCATGAATGTAGCTGGAGCATTGCAAAGACCGAAAGGCATAAATAGCCACTAAAACAATCACTATTTAGTTTTAAAAGTAGTCTTCCAAATATCCTCCTCAGATATTCTAACTTGATGATATCCACTTCTCAAGTCTAGTTTAGTGAAATATTTTTCATTCCTCAACTGATCTAGAAAATCATCTATTATGGGTAGTGGGTATCGATTCTTTGTGGTAATTTTATTTGAAGCTCGATAATCTACACACATTCGTGTTGGCTTAGTGGGTCCTAACCCAGGTTCAGAGTTAGTTGCGCCAAACAAATCCCTACACTACTTCCCGTTTCAACATCAATCCTCGAAGCGCAGACTGAAGTCTCACCCGAAGCAGTATGGGGGGATGCTGGAACCAAGTTTTCGCACCCAGAGATTAGCGTGATGTCATTTTATGCCCTAAGTCTTCCTTCACACGGGTCAATAAGCCTATATGGATTATCGATGCAACTTCCTTTAATCAGCCTCTAGACCTTCGCGAAGGTCTACCACCGGCTTTTGCGGACCCTGAACAGAGGAATTAACTACTTATGTGCATCATAGATTACTCCTAAATCAGTATTTATTCAGATCTTCTTAAGTGTTGGATAACTTTAACAAACAATGATATAATCTTCGCATAAATACTTAACATCAATTGCGTTCATATAACAATATAGATTAGGTAAAATCGCGCATCAATACATCATTATTTCATAAACCCATTATTCATCACAACATAAAGTGCATTCATACATAACAGAAGTAAATAGATAGAACACATGAATTTTTGCAATAATCTTCTTTATATTTATTCAGTTCAGCTTACAGACTCAAGACTTCCTTATGCACTCAACTGCAGGGGTCCACACACTCAGTTGCAAACTATATTTTAGGCCTCTGCGCACATAGCTACAAAGCCTTTTCTTCCTCTAATACTTCTACGATCTTCCCTCTATTGAACCATTACATTCATCTTTCTCCTTCCTATCCTTCCCTTAGAATCTCTAAGACACACCTATTTATACAATCCCATGGTTCACGGACCATGCGTAGATCTACAAAAATCCGACTTAACTTACATTAAGAAGGGTAAAACCATTTTTGACTCTTTTACTATCTATGTGCTCCGTGACCACAATTTGCAGAGACTTTACATCTTTTTACATAAAACTTGGGCTTTTGCCCCAAAATTGACCAAAGGGACCCCATCCCAGCAAGCCCCCAACACAAAGATTGTGACTCGCCCTCGAATCACTTAGCTGGAGCAAAGATCTTGTTGTGAATATCCCTTAACTCCACTTGGGAAACCACTACTTCAACTGCGCTCTGCGTGGCTGCCTACTTGATCTATTCTACTAGCTGCTCTGTGGCTAGTCTAGCACTATCCTGTTTGATCTTCTGTTGCGTGATCTGCAAGTTCGCTAATTTTTCTTGAATATTGGCGGAGACTATGTAGGCCTCACCCAACCAAGGTCCCAATTTGGCCTTAAGGACTACCTCTTTCTTCTGTGCTGCTTCCACCTATGTAAGTAGTTTCTTAGCCTCCTGCAGCTTAGCGAGGCGCTGTGTTGTAGCAACGGTGTGCCCCGTGGCCCTTACTTCGTCATATTGCTGCTATAGCTTGTGGAATTTTGTATTCAGTATCTGCATGTTGGGATCTTCCTATAGAGTCATTAATACCTCCATAGCCTGCTCAAACAACGCGGTGCAGTCCCTTACAACGACATCCACCATTACGACTCCATCCTTAACAACAGCTTCGCATTGTTCCCTAACCTCTAGCGGGGTGGAAGGATGTGACTTCAGCTCCAGTTCCATTATATTCATGTTTAACTCAAACTAGACTAGGGCCACCTCGGCCTTGGCATTGCGCACTCCCGTAACAAGCTTTCTGATCTTCTCCTCCTGTCGTGGCGGAAAAAGTCGTTTGTGCGGACACAACTGACCTCCCTAGGAGTCTAAACTCTCTAGCGACAAACAAGACAAAATGGAGTGATCTTTCTCTAAATCTACCTTTTAAAACATGAAAACTACAAGTGTTTAGGCTTACCTTATTCCAAAACACTGTTGTTGTGGTCCATCCTTGCCGATCCGGATGAGCTCCTCCTTCATGTCAATTCCTGCAACCACAAACAATCAAACAATTACCAAGCACTTGCATTTCATATAATAAAACATATATTCAACATGCAGACCAAGGAACACATGAAATAACTCATTAACACAAGCTATTGAGAAAAATAAACCAGTTTGTATTAATAACGAAACAAAGAAACTCTTACAACCTGGCCTTGGTGTTGTGCAAGTTCCTCCCAGGGTCCATCAAGGGTTTTCCTCTACTTTGACAAAGCTCACCCACTTCCAAGTAGAATCAAGCAAAGACAATCTCTCCTCACAAGGTTCTAAATGGGAGTCCTAATTCCTGCAGCATTTACCCAAAGAAAATGTATAGCTCCAACCTCTCCTCCCTCTGGCTCAATGTCTTTATTTATAGTGCTGTAAAGAGGTTATTCAGGTCCACCATCAATGGGATAATCCCCCTCTTTGGGTGGGATAGCTCCCTTATTGATGGGATAAGTTCCTCCTTAATAGGGATACATGAACCAACTGGAGGCGCATCCATTTCATCAAACCGACCTCTAGAAAGTTCTAGAAGTAACCACAAGTAACTTTTTTAAGATGAAACTCGCGCATTTTTCCTTTTACAGAAGGACGCACCTGTCCATTAACATACAGAGCGCCCAAGGACGCAGCTTTTGTGAACATTGTGAGCGTCCCCGTAGGTAAGGCTAGAGAGAACCTGCGACCCCAGAGATAAACACATTTTTTACAAGACTTTCTCTCTTCTTTGAGTTTGAGATGGATAGCAGAGGCATAAGACTTGCCTAAGAGGGTAGCATGACTGTTGATTTGAGCCATACTAACTGTAAGTAGTCATGGTGACATTTTTTAGTGTAACAGATTGCCCCCTAAAGTGCGAAGCCTGGAATAGATTAGGGTTTTGTAATTCTAGGAAGGGTGAAGCGCTTTATCATTTCAAGGATTGTCTTGTGGATGACCTGGTTGGAACCTGCAATTTTCAACACAAAATACATGTATAAGATTATATCATCACTGAGGTAGGCATTCCCATACTCAGATTCAAAACTTTAACTAATGGACTAACTGTTCTGATACAGGAATGATCTTGCAGTACATCATTTTTTATAGACTTTTCTAGACACAGTATGGACGCAGCCATCTGTTTATGATTAGTCTACATAGATAATGAATACAAAACTCCTCGCAGCCTGGATGGTAGAAACTAGATCCAGGGTCTTCACTTCTACTTCCCGAATTGGTACGATTCTAGCCATGTGATTAAATGATTTGATGTCGAACATGTTAGAAACCACTTGATTACTAGTCGATGATGTAAACTGTTAACAAGCGTGAGAGAGACCACCAGTAATGTCAATGGTTCTCAAAGTACCAAGCACAACCCGTGAAATGTGAATAGATGTTTTGATGTCGAACACTTCACGGAATCCTTTGATCGAAAGTCAATGATGTAAACTGACGTCAAAGGCGAGAAACCTGCCATTGATGCATGCAGACTTCAAGGTACTGTCGATTCCTAAGTCATCTTTCTAGATAATGTGTCGATGTCGATAGAAAGCGACCCGTTGCAGGCAAGCCTGCAACACGAAATCATTGTTCAAGTTGAAGAAATGTTGCTATAAGGACTGACTCAGGGATGGTCAAATGGATGACAAGTATTTTGCAGATGAAAGTTTTGCTTGCAGACCTCTTGAACACATAACGACACGACAGATGGCTTGGTGACGAATAACTCAAAGTTAATCCCCGGAACCCGGTTAAAGACTTTCAAAGTGGTTTGGTCAACTGTGAGGTAAAAGATTTCCCAACCCAGGTGAATGAAAAGTGTCGTGTTCAAGAGTGGTAATAAAGTTTCTTTTGAGACAAAAGGTAACAAACAGGTTCATTCTTCTCTCTTTTCCCCCACCATTTCTGGCAAGTACCTCTTTATTTTTAACAAGCTTGAGGAGGATAACATATGCTTGATTATAAGCTCATCCTTCGGACGAGTCCAACCTAGTTTAAATTCGAACCCTAGGAAGGAGTGGTTCGTTCCTGTTTGTAATTGAACAGGTCCCTTACTGTAAAAGTTTAACGAGCCCAGTATAGGAAAAACTCGGCGTTTTTCATTTTTAGAGAGTCTGAAAAAACAAAAGGAGACTCCACGTTGAACTTTTTCGTATATTTGTGTTCCTCAAGCCCGAAAAAGTATAAAATAATACCTGGGGGAACCGCTTGATCTTGCGACCAAGGAGTACTTTCATAATAGTGTCGTTGACTTGAAAAGTAAAAAGCGATCAAGGACACGTCGTTTTATTTCCTTATCGAGTTTGAAACGACAAAAACCCGGCAATCTTTTCCTGATTTTGCGGTCAGAAAAGAGATAAAAGGGGACCGTCTTTTAATTCCGTTTTAACGAGTGTAAAAGAAACGCTCGACGATCTTTTCATGTTTTAGGAGTCAGAAAAGGGCTTAAAAGATGACTCTGATATTTTTATTTGTGAAAAATGACAATTTCCCTTGAAATCCCTTTGTCCTGCACAAAAGAAACACATTACTCATACCTGTTTAAAATAGGCAAAAATACATCGAAAAATATATTTTCATGGTAAAAAATGAACTAATTCATCCAAAAAACCTATAAAAAGACCTTTTACCATGTCATTTTTACCGTTTGACTGTTGAGGTTGAAAAAGGAGCTTTTGACAAGAAACTTCCCGTGGTCGCTGCGGAAAATCCGACCGTCGGAATCGAACGCCGTCTTATCTAGGTATTTTACGCATCCTACTCTGCATTTCTATCCGTTTAGAATTAATTTTTAGGTCTTAGTTTCATTTTTTGGGGGGGTTTTGGTTTTGGAATGCGCCTCTCGGCGGACGCGGGTGCCCTTCGGGTGACCCGCGTCCCCCGACTTTTTCCTATACAGGAAAATGGTCGGAAGACGCAGCCCGCCTTCAGGGCATCCGCGTCCGGGCGCCCTGTGCTGTAAAGTCGGGGTGCGTCTTCCGTGAAACGCGCATTTCAAAACCCCAACCCCCTCAAAAAACTATCTAAAAATTCCCAAATCAATTTCTAATGACTATTTCTGATGTGCAGGGTATTAACCATGTTATATTGGAGAGAAAGAGAGCATGTAGAGGATGATGAAGCTGCAATAAATCATCAACCTTCCCTGGATGCCCTAAGAGCATGCGGATTATACAAATATTGGACCATACCGGGCATGAGGGGCCAGGTAAGATTCTTGGAATGGCTGGTTGAGCGATGGAACGTTCAAGAACAATCCGTTTACATAGGAGGGCATCAGCTCGAGATAGAGCCCTCGGATGTATACTTTCTCACTGGCTTGCCAAACAGAGGTGAGCAACTCAGTCTTGCGGGGACTAGGCCGGGTGGCCAATCCCTTGATAGTCTCCGCGACGAGTGGTGCACACCTGGGGCTCACCATTCAAAAGGCATAGAGATAAAACACATCACTCTGCCTGAACTCAAAGTCATAGCGTTCACGGTTACCAGAATTTGCGGCGCGGCCGCTTTACACATTGCTTCCGGATCCCAAATGCGGATGGCAATTGACTGTTACCAAGGCACCATTTTCAACTGGTGTGAAGCTGTGTCGGCTCATATGAAGAGCCAACTGACCAAGGCAAAGAACGGACGACTAAAGACTTTTGGATATGGGCCTCTAGTCGTGAGCTTTACCTTGGAGAGAGTTCTAATGCTGATCCCTCAGCAACTCACTGTTGATATCTTGGGTCCTCGGGAGCCAAAGCTGATACGATGGGTTGCGGTGATGGCCCGGCATCCTGACGAGGGTGCGACAGTGGTTCGATTCTCAGATAGTTACTTTCACTGGTTAGAGGACCAGGTTTTTTCGATACAGGACTTTCCGTATGCCGGAGTGGATTTTAGAGGTGATCCGGACATGGTTCTTCCACCGGGAGAACAATGGGATGACAGAGGTACTTTTATTTTCACAAGTTCTCTAATTATGTATTTTTTTATTTTTCATATATATCGTCTCAAAACTAACAGTAAAATTTTCAAAATGCAGATGTTGGTCCACATCGTCCAGCCAACCTCCGACCTTTTGATAGACTACATCCAGCTGCACCGGTACCGGCCCCACAGGATGCGGCTGCAGAAGTACTAGCTGAGTTGGAGCATGATCTAGAGCGTCTCACGGCAGACATACCTGAGACTACTATGGATGACATTCCTACCCGGCTTCAGCGCTTCGTAGTCGCGGTCCCTGGACCGTTTAGGAGATTTTTGCGTAAGGTAGCCCGCGCAGTGGTGTCATACAGAGAGCACCACCAGTGATTGACTAGTCACTTTTGTAGTCACATGTGACATTTTGACTTTTTGTACTATCATTTTGCCGATCATAAGGTGTTTTCAACCTATGATCGAAGACGATGTATATATTTTTTGACACACTTCTATCTATATATATCACTATTACCGGCTTATCTTGTTTAACATATGTGATGAAATGTTTTTTAAATTTACTTGCATGATTATCGTAAATGTCTGTCCAACATTCGAGAAGCAATTGCATCTGCTAATGTATTCAAAGACCTTGGAATATGTTGATATTCAATGTAATCAAATTCACGTTCCAAGAGACGCACTCTCAAAAACAACCTTAATAACACAGGATTCCTAATGGCATAAACTCTATTAAGCTGTAATACAACAAGTTCAGAATCTAACCTCACTATCAAACGTCGAATTCCAAATGAAATAGATTCGGATAATAATTCAATCACTGCACTGTATTCTGCAATGTTGTTCGTTGTTTGACCGAGGCTTACCCCATGCATAGAAACTAACTCGTCAGAGGGCGAATAGATAACCCAAGCTGCGGAAGAGATGTTCCGTGTACTACGACAAGCACCATCAGCAAATCCAATGTATGTTTGGAGAGGCGTCGACATCTGCAATATCAAGAGTAAAACCAAGATAAGCCAGAATAACGACGAAAAACCACACTCTCTAAGCTAAGCACACTGACTAAACTAACACACTTGCTAGCTAGAAAGAAAATCTAACCTATCTAAAAATTTCTCCATACCCATCATTTAAGCATAATACCTCTTTAGGTAAAGTCCATTTCTGGGTTTACCCAAAGAGTCCCCATCAAAGTCAACTAGCTCATAAGCCCCTTTTGCTAGCTTTCGCTTTACAATGTAGGGCCCATGCCACATGGGAACGAATTTTCCAGCACCTAGCTTATCGTTAGCTTGATCATATAATAGTACTAGGTCTCCTTCCGAAAAACTTCGAGGGGTTACATTTTTATCATACTGAGCTTTCATTCGTTTCGCGTGAGTCTCGATTGCCAATGTAGCGTCACGTCGAGTCTCATCTAATTTAGCCAAGTACAATAAACGTTTCTCCTCTTCGGAAGTAGCTGGAAGTAATTCGACAGCCATTTGAAGTGATGGGATTTCGCATTCAATGGGTAACACAGCTTCTAAGCCATAAACTAGCTGGAAAGGAGTGAACCCTGTTGAATTTTTCACTGAGGTTCGGTATGCCCATAGCGCTGAAAATAACATGTTGTGCCAATTCGACCGATGAACACCAATGGTTCGTCGGATCATGATAACTAGAACTTTGTTGATAGACTCAACCAAACCGTTGGCTTGCGGATAATAAGGAGTAGAGCTATCGTGGCGCAAACCAAGCTGGCTTGTAAGCTCAGTCATCATGACGTTTCGAAAATGGCTCCCATGGTCAGTAATGATTGCTTGTGGGACACCAAACCTAGTTATGATATGATTGAATACGAAAACTGCAGCTGTTTTGCCGCTTGCGTCGAATGTAGGCATCGCCTCGGCCCACTTAGTAAAATAATCAACCGCAAGGATGATATACGCATGCCCCCCGGCCGAGTGAGGGTTACAAGTAATAAAGTCGATACCCCATTTGGCGAATGGACCAACGACAATTATAGGGTGGAGAGGAGCAGGTGGAGCGCGCATCTTGCGATCAAACACTTGACAGTTGTGGCACTTCCTGACTGCAATGATACAATCCTTAAACATAGACGGCCAGAAATAGCCAGCGCGCAACACCTTCTGAGCTGTGGCATACCCAGACATATGACCGCCACATGCTCCAGAGTGACAATCATTCAAAACCCTCTCAGCCTCTTCGTGAGTTAAACAACGTCAAAAAACTAAGTCTGCCCCCCGGCGATAAAGTGTATCTCCAATAATTTTGTATGGCTGGGATTGAAACCGAATTTTTCGACGTTCTGCTTTGGAAGCTTCAGGCCGAAAGGTTTGGGTTTGGAGATAAATGATTATATCCCCGTACCACGGATCTACAGTACTGATAAGAAACAAAGATTCGTCCGCAATGGACTCCTCTGCCACAGTCTCTGTGTCAGCACTCGGGAAATCACACATCAATTCCGCAAAAACTAAGGATTTCTTAGACTTGGACTTCTCGAACTCCAAGTCGAACTCTTGCAGGATGACAATCCATTTAGAGTACTTGCCCCCTAGCAGTTGTTTTGTCAAAATATAAATCATAGGGTTGCAATCCGAAATAACTGTAGTTTTGCGGAGAAGAATGTAGTGACGGAAACGCTGGACAGCTTGAACGGCTGCCAGGGCCAATTTCTCCACATGCGAATATTTTAGCTCAGTGGGATTCAAGGTCCTACTAAGATAATATATCACATGCTCCACTCCAAATTCATCTTCTTGAACTAACACCATTCCAATGGTGGAATGCGAAGCTGCGAGGTATAAGAAGTAGTCTTGGTTGTAGTTGGGAGGATGCAATAACGGTGCATGGGTCAACGCGTGTTTAAGTGCATCAAAAGATTGTTGGGCAATCTCGTCCCAAAAGAATTGTGTGTTCTGTTTCAACAACCGTGTAAAACCTTTAGTGACCTCGGCGTAGTTTGGGATGAATCGGCGTAAAAAGTTCGCTTTCCCTTGCAAACTTTGGAGTTGGCGCAAACTCGAAGGAGGAGGCAATTTGATGATAGCCTCGACTTTCGAGGGATCGACGCGAATGCCGGCTTTTGAAACAACAAATCCCAGCAATCGACCTGTTTCTATACAGAAAACACACTTGTGGGGATTCAACCGAATTCGATAATGCCTACACCTCATAAAGATTGCTCGTAGGTGGACAAGGTGATCAGCTCGATGTAAAGAATGAGCAGGCAAATCATCGAGATAGGGTTGCACAATGTGCTTGATGTCATGAAATGCATAAGACATCGCCCGTTGAAAAGTAGCGCCGGCATTCTTAAGCCCAAAAGGTAATTTGCAATAAGCAAATGTCCCCCATGGACAAATGAATGTCGTTTTTGGTTGGTCGGCAGGTAGAATATTGATTTGATTATAGCCCGAGAAACCATCCATGAAGGAAAACATTTCACTTCCGGCACAATCATCAATAATTTGATCGATATAAGGCGTAGGATAGTTGTCTTTTGGACAAGCTCGATTTATATCCCTATAGTCGATACAGATTCTTATTGTTCCTTGTTTCTTATTGACTGGAACAATATTCGATACCCAATCCGTTAACGGGATCGGATAAATGAAACCTGCTTTCAACAACTTTTCGACTTCTGCTTTAATCGCAGCCGCTTTTCGAGGGTGAATTTGACGCAACCGTTGCCGGACGGGTTTAGCATCCGGGTAGGTCTTTATTTCATGAACAACAATGGCAGGATCAATTCCTGGCATTTCCTCGTAAGACCAGGCAAACACGTCGCGGAATTCTTGGAATAGGGCCTTGTAAGTTTGGATTTCTTCTTCAGTACATGCGGCACCTATATGAATGTTTTCCTCGATTCCGGGCTTCACTGAAATATCAATGGGAATAGTACGAGAAATATTCCCTAAATTCAACTCTGAATCAGAATGTTTCGTTGGATCCTGAGCGTCTTTGACATATTCAGCGGTAAAGATAGATGAAAAATCATTTTCAAATGCATCATCCTTAGGTAAAAACGAAGATCTGTGATGGAGATCCTCCCATGGTAGATCATCTACACTTAGGATTTCGCGAAGTTGTTCGTCAGATGACACGACTTCGGGAAACGTTATCCGTTCTAAGGGTGAGGTGAAAAGTGACTCTTCACTGACCACATTCATTTGGTCGACTTCGGTTGAATGAAAGTCGGTAAAAGACATGAGAGCTTCATAAGCAATTTCATATGGACTCAAAGGCATAGCATTACCGAGTGAGTCTATCTCAGAGTCAGATGGGACGAACCAAGGATCATCATAAATAATGTTTTCTGATGTAATCATATGAATGGTTGCAAACGAAGGATCTGCGCTGAGTGGAGGGAGAGGAAAAGTTCCCAGTAAACCGGAATCCTTAACTAAACCTACACCAACGTCCCTATAAGGGATTGTCGTCTTACCAACATGCTGGATACTCTCTGAAGAGGCTGGGTCGGATGAAAAGTATGTCAGCTGATCAATAGTCACGATCTTACCGTTATGTGGAAACTTAATTACTCTGAAGACCGATGAAACGACCGCTGTCATAGCATATGACCAACTTCGACCCAAAAGAAGGTTGTAGTCTAGAGGGCATCAACCACTTCCACATCTAGACTAACGGTTTTACCTTCAACCCCTATAGGCAATTCTTGTAGAATACCAAACGGACGGAACCCACGGCCATCAAAGGCCTTAAGGATGGTGGGGGATTGGTTCAACGAAGGAGAACCAAGCGATCTCCAACATTGAATCGACATAATACACGTAGAAGCTCCCTCATCAATCACAGTCCGATGAATAGGCCTGTTTTTTACTATCACTGGAATTTGGAAAGCCATTTGATGGGGGAGACGTGGCGTACTATTTTCTAGATCAAAGATCATTAGGTTCGGGTCCTGAACATCGACAGCTCCGATAGCCGACAAAAGCAATTTCCGTTGTGCTGGGCATGATTGCAGCACTTCGAGTGCCGACATTGCTGAAGGTGAAACAGCTAAGTCCTCAACAATGTTGTAATTCTGGGCTGCTCTCGCATGTGGATTGAAAGCAGACCTTCGAAGTACACCCTTGGCGGGCGGCTTAATCACTAAGTCTGGGTTAGGTTTTTCGATCTGTAGTGGATCGGAACCAGGAGCTGAGGTTGATGGGTTAGAGTGAGAAGATTCTGCTTCCTTGCCATCAACAGGAGCCTTACTACCATAATCTTGCGATCGAGTCGCAATCCTCACATGAGACATCATCAAAATGGGTTCTTCACTGGCATTCGAAGAAGAACCTATCATCTTATTCTCCTGCTCTGGAAATGGATTCTTTAACACAGCAGGAGTGGGAGAACCTTTGACTATTTTTACAACCTCGGCCCGATGAGGGCAATCTCTCGTAAAATGATCCTCTTCACAAATAAGACAAGGATATCGAGGTTTGCGTTTTTCGTCATTGGTTTCCGACTTTTCAGTTTTCTCCTTTGGAGCCTTGTCTGCTTTAGCCTTCTTCTTTCCTTTCTTCTTTCCACCGTTTTTTGGTTTGGCCGTAGATGACTCTACAGCGTGAATGTCGGCGGTGAGTTCAGGAGAAGACTCTCCTGTCGGAGAATCAGGCAAAGTGATAATTGGAGTAGTTGAAGCCTTGGAAGACTTCTTCTTGCTCTTCGTAGTCACGATACCAATCATACCATCAGCGGCATGAGATCCCGAAGGAGCAGCAGCGATTTGATTCGACTTTGGAAGATCTGGAATCTTCTCGTGTAACGTACCCGACTGAGTGTAAACTAAGTCAAGGTATTGTGCCTGAGCAATGACTTGCTCCTCAGTAACTACTCCGGCCTTAGCTACATCTTCAGTAATCTTCGGTAATAATGATTTGACAAACCATTCAGCTAAGATTTGGTCCGGGATAAAAACTTTCACTAATCTCCTTCGACGTCTCCACTCATGAATGTGATCAGAAATATACGTGGACGTCGATTGTTTTAGTGAAGTTAATAACTCCGTGCCGTTATCGTATCTGACCGGCAACTGAAAGTGAGTTAAGAACGAGGTAGCTAACTGGCTAAAGTTGTAAAAAGAGGCCCGTGGTAACTCAATGTACCACTTGGCCGCGAGACCAATGAGTGTACGCTGGAAAAGACGTAAGCGGATGGAATCATCTGAGATAGAATTCGAAGCACACCAGAGGTGGTAAGTCATCACATGATTGGACGGATCCTCTCCAGACTTACCTTCGAACTTGGGTATATCGCTGGGCAACTTATTTGGCATTGGCGGCCAGAACTGAAGATATTGAATTGGATCGTTCGTTAGGCGCGTCAAGTCGGGTAAATCCAAAGTTGCAATAAACGGTAACTGCCGGTTAGGATCTCTAAAACTCTGGGTCACAATACCAGCCCCAGGAGGAGGATATCTAGGATAACTAGGAACAGGAGTCGCATTTGGGATATTATATCCTCCTGGAAAACCAGGATTAACCGGACCGTACTGGGGTTGTTGAGGTTGTTGATAAGTGTACCCAGGATACGGTTGATACTGGTAAACAGGTTGTTGGACAGCTTGCCCATGTTGGTACTGTCCCTGGTACGGAGGTTGAACAAATTGAGGTTGAGTAGTGACAACCGTACTTATACCAGGCTGACCTACAGGCATCTGGACCGTGGTTTGAATCGTAGATCCAGACAACGGTAAAGATGTCTGAGGTGTGGTAACAGGGACAGTAGAAACTGGAGCCGTCGATACTCCAGAAGTAAGTATGGTAGATGTAGCGGTAGTTGCAGCAGCCGTTTGAGATGGAGTACTAGGTGCAATTGACGGCTGAGTAACTACCGAAGCTACAGAAGTTTGAACATTTGGCTGGACAGGTTGCGGTTGCTGGGTTGGACCAGAAACTACGGGTTGTCCAGCTTGAGGAATCATCTGTACACTTGGCTGCAACACCTGTTGACCCTGTGATGGATCCCACACTAACATTCCAGGGTACTGACCCGTAACAGGTTGAGGATACTGAGATCCATAACCAGATTGAGGGTAGGATTGATAATTGTAAGGTGCAGTTCCCATACTCGGAACATATGACTGACCTTGAGGCGGTTGATAACCTTGACTTGAGTATTGACCTTGAGGTTGATAACCTTGAGGTAAATACTGATACTGGGGTTGACCTTGACCTTGAGGTTGGTACCCTTGGGTTGATAACCTTGGGGTTGATACCCTTGAGGTTGCCATCCTTGGGGTTGCCATCCTTGAGGTTGATATTGATACTGAGGTTGACCTTGGGGTACATATTGAGGCTGAGGTTGACCTTGAGGCACGTATTGCACCATAGGTACATACTGACTTTGAGGTTGCCCCCCAGACACGATTTGTGTACCTTGAGGTTGCCCCCCAGGCGTTAACTGCGGTTGCCCCCCAGGCGGTAATTGGCCACCTTGAGGTTGGGAAACGGGAACTGAACCTGACATCATGTAAATGTCTCCTACACCCAATGGTATATTACCACTGTTTCCAGCAAATAACCCATGATCAACGGGTTGAGGAGATGCCCCCGCAAAGGTACCAGAAAGTGACTGATACCCAGTGGGAACAGAAGGACCGCCGTGTAAAAAAGATTCAGAACTTTGAGTAAACACGGACGACTGACCAGACATATTTACAGGAGTATAAATACCTCTAGGTGGAAAAGGAGTACGAGGTGTAGAAAAACCTACTGAGTTGTCTAAAAAATTGGTTAACGCAAGGTACCAAGAAGTACTTCTAGGAGGACTGTAAAAGATGGATTCACGCTCCCTTAGATCAATAGTAAGTTGACCTTCAAGGTGAGAGACACCTATATCTTCTTCTGGAGCAAGTTCTTCTATAGCAATCAAACCAGAAGGTAGATTTTCGGTGATAATTCTTTCTATTCTCGGTGAATCAGGGACACTAGAAGTTGGAGTAACAGGTTCGGAAATTTCAGGTTCTTCGCCTGTTTCACTGGCAGATGAAAAACTACCAGCAAGCTCGGAAACTGTAACAGTTTCGGGATTGTAACCTGTTTCTAAACTTTGGTAATCTGGATGGACTACCAAGGAAGACTCTCCTTCTTCAGGTGAACCTACTCTACTGTCACTAGGAGGAGTTACAAGGACCTTTAACCCTTCGTACTGACCCGGAATGTCTTCAGGAGATTCACCCCGCGATTTACGGAGTTTTCTTAACAAATCTATTCCGGTAACAATCTCAGGAGACTTGCCCCGAAGTCGACGGGACTGTCTCGGTAATTCCGCCACAATTAAAGATTTTTAACTACAACACACGAAAACAAAGTAAAAATTTCAAATCAAACCACCTAAAGTCTTCTAAAGAAGCAAACAAATTTGAAGCACACGCCTAAAGAATCTAGAGCGTCAAACCAAACACAAACAGTAGTCTTCCGGACCAAAAGCGCTAGTTGGTGATTAGGCCCAACCTCGCAGGATTCAGTACAGAAATGGCGGGTGGAACAGTTACCCCGACAACCTGCTTAATGAATAGACCTGCACAAGTTCCTCCAATTTAACCGTCTCGAAGTGAAGTGAACCCCCCGGAAAATCCAAGTGAGTATAACCGACGTCTGCTCCAGGTACAGTGGGACCTTCCCTCCACCGTCACCTCGGTAGAACCCTAAAGATTATGGTCACTAAAGTTACCAATCACAACAATTACACCTGGGGGAATAGTCTAAACTCCGACAGCACGCAAGGGCAGAGTAACAAGCTCAATCCCCTTACCGGCTCCTTGACAATAATCCAAGGTTTACCGATAAGTGACCCCTGGCTCCTCGACAATGGTTAATCCGAGGTTTACCGTTTGTAATACGTACTGTCTGGCGTCGTTCCCAACGAGGGGGGAATGATCCCCTCACTGGTTCGGACACGAGCTCGTGCTTCTCCTTTAAGAGGAGCTTTCCCAGAGTATAACTGAAACAATTGGATTTAATCTACTCAAGATAAACTATCTGTTTGGTTTTGTAGTCTTGGAGAGTTAAGTACTCACCTACTCCAAGACCCTAGCCTAAGCTATGTTGGTGTTTCAGAGCCCTAGAAAAATAAAAATTACTAGATTGATTTTAATTTAAGCGTTACTTTTAAGGTTGTTTCTTAAGTCAAAAGGTGATGGAAGTGAAACCAGTGGTGTGTTGACTCGACTCGAAACCACTACAAAATGCACCTAGGATGATTTACCCACTACTTTACTTTTTCGATGAATTTCTTAACTAAAAAGTTGAGAGAATGCAATCTTTATAAAAGCAACTTCTTAATTGAAGACAATCAAAGAAACAATTCGTTTGTCTTTTCCAAGCATAAAAACATGACCGCTCTTTACATGCACGAAAAAACTCTTTTCCTCTTTCAAAAACAAAAAACTACTTGAAACAAGACTTTTAAAGAAGATGTTTTTGTATTTTTCTTTTAATAAAGCAAATAAATCTAATATAACCAAAAATCAATCTTAACAACTATTAAAATCTACGAAAATTCACTCATAAGCAAACTAAAAGGTAAATTTACTCTAAGCAATCTTAACGAGGCCAAAACCAACAATGATTATTCTAAGGTGTTTTACTTGATTACAATCAAATCAAGGACTAGCTTATTGCAGAACCAAAAACTAGTCAAAACAAAACTCTAATCTTTTTGTTCTTTTGTAAAATGGAAATCAACACTTTATAAACAAGTAATTCGAAATTTGACCCAAAACAACTTAAATGGCAAGCTGCTCACACAAGGAGACTTTACGACAGGCCCGACTTCTAAGAAGGCTGACTAACCAGAGAGATCTAAGGCTGGACAACTTTCTACCGTCAAAGTCACTACAGGACCTATCCAAAAATCAAACCCTAGGCCTAAACTTCATTAAAATCCACTAAAACACTCAAAGCTCACAAAACAAGTTCAGGTGAAAATTTTTGACAGGGTACTAAAGGATCTGGGCAGAAAACACTAAGAAAAATCAAAATCTAAAAGCAATTAAAGCAAAAAATGGAATTTTCCTAAATTTTACAGGAAGACGCAGGCAACCCGTTATAACAGGTGCGGGCCCGCTCTGTGCAAACGGCAACAGCGCGTCCAAAGACGCACTGTGCAGTACTCAGAGGGTGCGTCCTTCTGGAAAAGTTAAGAAAAACCAAATCTAACTAAATCTAAAGCTAAGCCACCCAAATACTAATTCTCACAGTCAAAAACCAGAAAATAAAAATGATTTTCTCAGAGCAAAGTTCACACAAAGGAAAAGACTTTCTCATTAATGGATTCCCCAGCGGAGTCGCCAATTTTTCGTGGCGGAAAAATTCGTTTGTGCGGACACAACTGACCTCCCTAGGAGTCTAAACTCTCTAGCGACAAACAAGACAAAATGGAGTGATCTTTCTCTAAATCTACCTTTTAAAACATGAAAACTACAAGTGTTTAGGCTTACCTTATTCCAAAACGCTGTTGTTGTGGTCCGTCCTTGCCGATCCGGATGAGCTCCTCCTTCATGTCAATTCCTGCAACCACAAACAATCAAACAATTACCAAGCACTTGCATTTCATATAATAAAACATATATTCAACATGCAGACCAAGGAACACATGAAATAACTCATTAACACAAGCTATTGAGAAAAATAAACCAGTTTGTATTAATAACGAAACAAAGAAACTCTTACAACCTGGCCTTGGTGTTGTGCAAGTTCCTCCCAGGGTCCATCAAGGGTTTTCCTCTACTTTGACAAAGCTCACCCACTTCCAAGTAGAATCAAGCAAAGACAATCTCTCCTCACAAGGTTCTAAATGGGAGTCCTAATTCCTGCAGCATTTACCCAAAGAAAATGTATAGCTCCAACCTCTCCTCCCTCTGGCTCAATGTCTTTATTTATAGTGCTGTAAAGAGGTTATTCAGGTCCACCATCAATGGGATAATCCCCCTCTTTGGGTGGGATAGCTCCCTTATTGATGGGATAAGTTCCTCCTTAATAGGGATACATGAACCAACTGGAGGCGCATCCATTTCATCAAACCGACCTCTAGAAAGTTCTAGAAGTAACCACAAGTAAATTTTTTAAGATGAAACTCGCGCATTTTGCATTTTACAGAAGGACGCACCTGTCCCTTAACATACAGAGCGCCCAAGGACGCAGCTTTTGTGAACATTGTGAGCGTCCCCGCAGGTAAGGCTAGAGAGAACCTGCGACCCCAGAGATAAACACATTTTTTACAAGACTTTCTCTCTTCTTTGAGTTTGAGATGGATAGCAGAGGCATAAGACTTGCCTAAGAGGGTAGCATGACTGTTGATTTGAGCCATACTAACTGTAAGTAGTCATGGTGACATTTTTTAGTGTAACACCTCCAATGGTGCTTCCTCTGGTATGTGCAACTCTGGCACCGTTCTGCAAGCTTCTGCCACTACAACCGCTATCTGAGTGCTCTGCACCTGTACTGTCTCCTTTGCCTTTAGCGCCTATGTCTTTTTGGTGAAAATCTGTTGATTGTTCACCCTCTATTCACTAATTAGACTTAGCACACATTGCTCTCGTGCTCTAAACTCTACTGTCGCACCTTATTGCAGCGTGTGAAGATATTCATTGGGCAGCGCTGTGAGGTTTAGGTCGATGTTATTAAGAGAACTTACGATGAGCTTGTCATTGGCTACCTCTATGCTCAAGGATCCATCTGGCAGTGCGACTGCCCAGAGATCTAGTGATCGAACCATATCTACTGCTTGACTGGTCCTCGGTGCCAAGCTTGTCTGTGGAGCACTTACCTACCCTGCGCTAACCTGGATCCTACTATTCTGGATCTGCAACTTGTGCAAATCCTTTTGAATAGTACCAAGCACCTGTTGTTGTTGCAGTTCAAACTGCTACAACAGTTCCGCGGTGGTATCATGCACCTTATCTCTGATCTCTTTGAGATCACCGTTTGTGAGTGTGATTGGGTCCAATGATGGCTTAGGTTCCTTCAACTTCTTTTAGGGCCCTTCCTTTTCTTGTTCTCTATACCTTTTGACTCGGAAGGGGGTGCTTTGTCCTTCCTCACCACCACCTCCCTGCTCTGGCTACTCCTCATCCTCTCTTTAGGGTGAAGGAGACTTACCACTCTACTCAGAGGCATGCTCTTCTTATTCGGCCTACTACTTCACAGTGCGCTCCTTTTCCACCTGGGCCTTCTCCTCGACCTCTTGTCTATGCTTCTCAACCAACTGCTGGAAATTCTGCTTTGCTGCCTCCTTCTTTTTCTTCTCTGTGGATTTGCTGGTCTCCACATCTAGATCGGATGGAGTATGAAAATCTATCAGCTAGCACTCGATGACCTCCTAAATAGCGTCATCTATAGCGAGGTAAGGCAGGTCAAACCATTTTTGTTGTGGATCCTTCTGCACCCTGATGTATAGGCGTGGAAGTCATATTTAAACTTTGCATACTCGGAAAGTTGTTTAAACATCATTGGGGACAACTGCATCTTCTGGTTTATGGCCATGCGAATGCTTGCCTCCATCAACACCCATAAGACTTTGGTCTCTGTGACGCACGCAGAGTCCTTTATTTCCCAGAGGGATGCAAACTATGGAGCCTCCGGAAAATCTTTCTCCATGGGAGGAAATTGATTTTCCTCCGGCAGATCCCAAGCGACGAGCACAATGGAGAGCAACAACAATGAATAGTGGAAGGTCTTGCTCTTGTCTTGAGCCTCATGACAGTTCTCAAGGAACTCGCTACATAGGTAGCACGACTAATTGAACTACACGCCCTCCGCGCACTGTGCAACCAATGAAATTACTGGCATTGAACCTCGTTCACACGACATTTTCTCATGACTTTCTCATCTAAGATTTGTGTAGCAATTTTCACCGCGGGGTCGGTGATAGATGTGATAGAGTACCCACGCGACTTCTTCACTAGCTTGAATTTGTCCTTCATCTTCTCTGTGAGGTCACGCTCACTTGTCTTTCCACCAAACTCCTTGGCTGAATTCAACCTTGAGTGCGACAAGAGCGTGATCTGGTGGATCAGCATATCTATAATCGGGATCGACGTGCTCAGCCAAAAACATACGTCATGCACCAGGGTCAACAATTGCTTGATGACAATCAAGTTGATGTTGGAGCGATGGTAGTGGGGCACCCACAGTAGGTTTAGCAACCTCGACTGATTCACTTCGCGAATCCACTTCACAGGCTCCAACGTGGTGACACCTGATTCCTTGTAAAAGACCCTCTTCACATAGTTTTATGTCGCAAGGTGGGGGAACCTCTCGCGGTCGATTAAATCCCAGTCTTCTAGCTTTAAATAGGGAATCCGTGCCAAGCACAGACCTTCAAAAGTGATGTCTTCTGGAAGCAAGGGCGTATTTAAGAGGAATTTCCCTGCATCTGGGTCTTTGGTTATCTTCACTTTTCCCTTACGTGGAGGGATATAATCCGACAATTTGGAGATAGGCTCCACCCCTCGGCATCTATATCCTTTGCACCCTCTTCAGCCTCCAAGTCTACCACTTTCCCTTTATCCTTCATCCACTATTTTTCTTTTTTCTGGGCCTGGGTAGTAGCATGCTTCCTTGGTGAGTTGTGCACCGGCATTGGATTCTTCTACTTTTCTTTCTTGGGCTTGGGGGCTTCTCTCACTAGTGTAGGCTTTGGCCGAGGCGACCTTGGTTTTGTAGGCATAGCAGTCGGAGCCTCCATGCTCACAACCTCTGGAGCAGCTCCCTTAGAAGCGACATCCCCACTAGTACTCATAGTTTCCACGGGGCTTGGTCCTAACATCTTTTCTAGGATGAATGTCTGATTTACCTATGGTAACTTGGAAAATGCAGGGCTCACAAATAAATTCTACCAATACGAGTGATTCATAGGAAATCGACAACACAACTTGATAAAAACTCTAAGGATGCAAAGTGTTTCCTGTTGGATGGCCACGCGTAATTTATAGGTGATTTCAAATTCAAATTCGACCGTTCCCCCCAAAATCCATACATAAATGTTGATTTGGTGGCATATCTCCAAAGATTTCAGCCTTAAATGCCTTAAATGTCGCTCCCCCCTCTCTTCTTAATTGTCTCTTGGTAGTCAAATCATGAGCAGTGACTATAATGATCAATTTTTGGCTATGCTGCGTGGTCCCCCCCTCTGTAGCGTAACTCCCTTCGCACCTCTTCTGGGACTGTGACATCACGCGTTTTCGCGCATACCCTTTGTCGTGTAGCTCTACAACCTAGGCAATGTACTTTATAGTCTTGCACTCTCTTGCAGTTTCTTGGAGCGACAAGACTGTGCTACCATCATGTAGTCATTGGGATGGATCCCCCGTGTATGGCTTCAATCAGCTTCCATTTACCCTTCCTGGAAATGGATCTCCATTCAACTTCGCGAGCTAAACTGCTCCAGCATCTATAATTTCTTTGATGACATATGGTCTCAGCCAATGCATCTGAAACTTCCCTGGAAACTTAGAAAACTTACTGTCACATAATAAGATCAAACCATTTATCTTGAAGGTGCGTAGTTTGATGTGATGATTGTGCCAAGCATTTTCATGTTCCTTCTGAACCTGCTAATGGAATCCAGCTAGAAATCTATCTTCCTCAAGCTCCATTAGTTTCACGAGCCTTTCTTCTAAGGCTCCACAGTCTGTCATTCCTATGAAATCTGCTATGTGTAGACTATGCAAAATGTACTCCATAGGCATCACAGCTTCTACGCCATAGACCAACCTAAAAGGTGTCTGACTAGTAAGCTTTTTACAACTAGTTCTGTAAGCCCATAACGCTGCTGGTGCATGCACGTCCCAATCATTCTGTTGCACACTGCAAACACTTTTCAGTGCATTCTCCAATATCTTATTAAAAGCCTCAACCATTCCATTGGTCTGAGGATGATACGATGTACTCTTCTAATGGTAAACCTGGAACTCTTCTATCAGCGCGCTAATCGTTTCATTAAGAAAATGCGTATCACAATCACTCATCAAAACCTTTGGGAAATTGAACCTGGTCAACACATATTCAAACAAAAACTTTATTGTTTTTGCCCCTGTACAGTCCTTCACAAGTTGCGTCTCCGCCCATCTGGTCAAATACTTTGTTGCGGTGATGATATAACGTGTGCCAGTTTTCTTGCGAGGGGTTTGAATTGGTCCTACAAAATCAGTTTCCCATTTCTCAAATGGATGCAATGACACCTTCGGATTCAGAGGCAGCTCATCCCTTAGTGAGGGCCTTCCCGTTCTTTGACATGCATCACATACCGTGCAATATTCTTTAGAATCTTTGTGCAGCGTTGGCCACCATAACCTAGCGCGTAAAATATTCTACACTATTGCTTTCTCTACATAATTCCCTCCCGTTACTCCTCCATGAGCTTCAGTGAGGATACTGTTTCTTTCAAAATCAAGCACATAACGTCGAAGTATTTCTTTTGATCCCATCTTATACAAATGGCCCGCAATGACCAAAAATTCTGTCGTGCGCAACACCAATTATTTCTTTTGTTGACTGGTATATCCTTTTGGAGCCATCCCTATAGTTAAGAAGTGGATGATATCCACAAAGTGATTATCCGCTACGTGCACTGTAAAGAGTTGTGCATCGGGAAACCCTTCCTCCAAATTAGTAGGCTCCTCTCCTGTCTCAATGTGCGAAAAATGATTAGGTCTTGCGTTCAACCTTCCTGGCTTCACAGTTACTTTGAAATCATATTCTTGAAAGAATAGCAGCCATCTGCATATTTCCCCCCAACACAGGCTTATTGACTAGATACTTCAATGTAGAATGGTCTGTGTACATCTTGAAATGTTTGCCTAACAGGTAATGTATTAATTTCCGGAGCACATACATCATAGCCAACCCTTCACACTCTGTCGTCGAATAATTCTTTTCCACCTTTGACAACTTCCTGCTTGCAAATGCTATAGGGTGATTTATTTCTCCCTCGCCAGCCTATGTCAACACTGCTCCTAACGCAATACATGAAGCATCAATGTGTACATGGAATTTTTTCTTCCAATCCGGGGATACTGGGATCAACGTGCTGACCATTTTTTCCTTCAATACATCCAGACTACGCTGAAATTCTTCATTCCAATAGAATGTAGCGTCCTTTTTCAACAACTTCTATATCGATACGGTAATCTGAGCATAACTCTTGATTAACTTTCGATAGTATCCAGTATGACCCAGTGTTGAGCACAGTTTTTTAACACTCTGTGGGGCTTCCAAATTGATTATTATTGTAATCTTAGGAGGGTCCACCCTGAGTCCTTGCCTGCATACCACGTGACCCAGAAAAATCCCAAAGGGGGCACAAAATAAACATTTATTTAGGTTCAGCACAATCCAATACCTTCGACACGTATCCAACATTAAGTACAGACTATCTACATGGTGCTTAACTAGCCCAAACACAGTCCAGTCATCGAAATAGACCTCCAAAAATTTGTGTAAAAATTCTTTGAACGCTGCACTGACTGTGTGAGAGAATATCGTTGGCGCATTCTTCAGTCCAAATGACATTACTGTATACTAGAAACATCCCCATTCTGTTGTGAAGGTGGTCTTACTCCTGTCTTCTAGCGCGAACTTAATCTAATGGTACCCTGAGAACCCATCAGTGAAGGAATATGCTTCCTGTCCTCCCACATTGTCCAGTACTTCATCAGTAAATGGTGTCGGGAAAAGATCATGGACACATACATCACTAAGCTTTCTTAGATCTACGCAAATTCTTATTTCGTCCTTCTTATTATTTTCCTAAACTACCATTGGACTCTCCCAATCAGACTCCTCCACTGGTTCAATAATGTTGGCTTCAAGCATCTTTTCCAACTCCAAGCAGACCCTTTCCTTGTATTTGGGATTAAGGCGATATGGCCTTTGCTTAACAGGGTTCGCGTCAAATTTCAGAGTTATTTTCATCACTCCTAAATCACCTATCATGCCTTTCAAGTTTGAAAATTTTGTAGGGAACAAATCCTGATATTCGCGAGCAACTCAGCGACTTTATCTACTGTGGCATCATCCCAGTAATCCCCAATATTCGTAAACTTCGGCTCTGCCTCTATGCCAATGTTTACCTGCCTAGTTTTCAATGGCATGATCATGTCTGGGTTCTCTATTTGCGGTCCCTCAACTTTGCGGTGGCCTTCTATTTCTAGGACATTGATATTTCGTGGATCCTCATCCTCATCCGCACAGCTGGGTGCCCCAATCTGGTTGAATCAATTCCAAGGGGTCCTGCGGGATTCATAAGATTGCTGCCTTAACCTCCTGCAATGCCTCATCGATGCTTTCGATCCCATCTTCAAAAATGAAGGTCCTCACAAATCCTTCTCTTAAAACATCCAACTCTTTGGTGCCATGGCGGAGCTCTGTCTCCAGATACCAATTTATAGGGATTATGTCCAAAGTGTGACATAATAAATGCACCCATTTTGGCTGCGGCTCCATCCCATAAAGCTTAGTCCATTTGGCCAAGTGATCGCATAGATCACTCGTGTCATAATTTTTTGTTGCCCATACCTTAGGCCTACCAAACTGCATTCTCATCATTCTTCTGTAGTCATGCCACTCATCAAAGTTGTCTTTGTGCATACCCCACCACCGAGCGGGCTTACCGTGCAATGCCCAATCCAATGCCTGAAAGTGGTAATCCTATGGAACTTATCGTTCAAAAGCATCCAAAAATTTGTCCACGTTAGTTAAACCATCATAATAAGGCAAATTCCTTACCTCCGACGACACACAGTGCAATGATTTGGTCATCTGTTGCAGTGTAGTGTGGATACTTCATGCAACCTGTTTTGCTAATGCTTCAACTCTTCATCTGAATCTGATGTACAAGAACTTTCGCGGTCCCATGCAATTCATCCATCAGCTATCGGATTAACCCAGTCTTGGTCTCGTGTTTTTATCTTATAGATCTAGTCCTAATCATCGTCACTTTCCTCATAGTTGCGTATCAATTCAATATAGCGCGGTCCTTCTGCAGGGTCCAATGGGACTATAACACGGAGCGATTTCCCTTCAAATGACATTGTCTGCTTCTTCAAATTTATTACCCCATTCATGTCAATAGCCCAATTGATTCCCAGGAGCACGGGATATGGATTGCTGACATAAACAATCTCTATCACTTCAAAATCAGCCAGCACACTCGCTCCTTCTATATCTACATTCACTCCATGTAATTTCCCCATAGGGATGATATTCTGTTGGTTTGTCATCCTCAATTGAATCAGAGACCACTGAAGTGCAGGTCTCCTCAGTCTTTCCCATGTCTCTTTAGGCAAAACGTTCGCATCCAACCCTAGATCCAAAATAACTTGGTCCATCTCATAGTCTCCTATTTTCTCGGTGAGCCTCATCTCGCACCCACGTTCTTGTCTTATGTTTTCCTAGCTTTCTGACTACGTTGTGTCCTTTAGGAGCACCTTCCTTACCAGCACACTTATTTATCAATTCTTAAAGCCCTTTCACAACCTTGCTATCAGGCATTAGCTTCATACAAGTCTCCAAGAAGGTAGTAAGCATGGAGGGGTCAACCTCTTCAGATAGCTTGTCCTGACTTCCTGAGGTAGAGGCCTCAACGATGCTTTTATTTGCTTCCATGAACATTTCCTTCATGCGCTCTAGGTAGAACCAAACTTCTTTTTCTGAAGCCTTATGGACCCATTCACTTTCTTTTGGTTGTTTCCCTTTATCATCACCAGTCATCGTTCCACTTCACAACACAATATTCACATTGGGATCCTCTTTGTGGAGCTCGACCCTCATCATTTGCAAATTCTGGGTAGGTTGTTGAGGCTGCGCCTTTTTCTCCTACATCTTAGCTATCAATATAGGGCATTCTTCTATTACGTGCTCAAACTGTGTACAAAGACGACATGACGAGCGTGTCTGGAGTGTACACTCCCTCGTGTAGTGTTGTGGAACTCCGCAATTATAGAAAATAACTTGTCCTTGACCTCTACTAGGTCCTCCTTGTTATCGGGAAATCTAGTGTCTATGCAGAGCTGGTAGTCCCACTAAGGCTGGTAGCTACCTTAGAAACAAACAAACTAAAACCACTTTCATTTTCCTTTATGAGAAGTAGATAAGAGGGGAAAGAAGGAGACCAACCTCTATCTTGCGCTTGGCTCCTTGCTTGATTCCTCTCCCTTCTGATAGATCTTTGCCACTCGCTTCCTCGTCTACTAACTTCAAAGATCACCTGTAGAATCAAAGCAGCATAACACTATCCAAGAACATAGATCTACCATCATAAACAATATAGGACCAGATATATATTGACCAAACAAATGCATATATCATCAATCATACAAGAATGTGGAGGAAAACTTGAATAACTTTATTAATAATCAAGAATATCAAAGAGGATTACAACCAATTGTTCTGACCCAACGTCATCCTCTCAGCAAGAAAGCCCTTCTTCACCTCATGAAAAGCTTAGATCACCCAACACTATGATGTTACACCAAGAAACCAGCAGCACTTCCTTACAAGATACAAAATTCTAGCCTCCAACCTCTGGATCTCTAGGATGAGAGATCTATATATAGATATTTGTAGAGGTGTGAGTCAGCTCTGGGTTTTTGATTAGTGTCTTCTCTCTGATAGTTCTTGTTTCCACTTGGAGATCTCATTGATCTCTTACTCATCCTTGGGCGATTCTGAGAGGCAAGTGTCACAGGAGAAGTTTCTGGAAGATTCCATGATCATCCACCTCGCAAACTGTCTCCGCCACTTGTCTATTCTCGTCCATCGCACCCTATATAAGGGATTTTCAATATGCATTGCACCTCCCGTGTGCATTTAGGTGGGATGCATCGCACCCTCAGCACTGAGCAATCAGTATGGTCCAGTTTTGACCATTTCTGAGTAGTTTTTCGTGGAGAACTTCTAGGAGATGATGTAATCAGTTGACCTTGTTCTTTTAGGGGTTCGAACAACAATTTTAGGGACTTAGGAGCCCTTGGTTTATGGACATATTTGATTGGGGTTTCAATGCCCAAAAATGTCTATAACACTCCTCCTCGGCCTCGACTATGCCCTTGATATCCTCCGCGCACTACCCCAATGCCTTGATCCAGAGGCTAAGTTTCTATTTGCATTCGATACGCGGGTGTTCTTTCCATCATCAATTTATAGCTACGACAGTTACGCTCATTGTGGCCCATCGATTTACAGAAATTACACAATAACTGTTGTGGTGTCTGCACAAACTTTTTCACCAAGTGGCAATTGTCCGTTACATGTTTTCTAGCTACCTAGCAGATAGCGCACCATATTGCGGGCCCTGTACTTGGTCCTGCAGCAGCCTCCTCCCTTAGGGGCATTGGCCCTCCTACTGTAATATAATTTGTGAAAACAAGGTAGTGATCTTTATCATGCCCTTGGCTTTTACATTTGAGGCACCACACTTCTTCACGCACCTCAAGCTGAGCCACTTTTTCCTTTTTCAAGCTCTGTAACTCCAAGCAGAGGTTCTGCAACTTCGCATGAATCTGTTGAACTTCCAACAACACATCCTGGATAGTTTTCTCATGTAATCTCATCACGATCTACAGTGCTTCCGCATGAGTTCCTATCTTTTGCTGTGACAAAGAAACCCTTAAGTGGGGTTGGAGCACGACTATAAACCAATTGTGGTGCTGACTATCTGTGAGATTCATATTAGCTTCACGGATCCTACACTTCAACCTTTGATCCAACTCCCAGGGCATTTTTCCAACCCTCATCATGATTCCCTTGAACCCCACTACTGATTTTGTTTCATAATTAGGCCTACCGAATTCCTTATACAGAGCAGTCTGGGTGTCCATTAATGATGCCGACAGATTATCAGTGTAGTACTTAATGTACCATGTCAACGTGTGATATTGTAGAGAAGCAACCAAATGTGCCTTCTTTATATGATCATCTGTAATATTCTCTATCATCCATACAACCTTCACAACAAACCAAAACTGATTTGGGTCCTCATTTCCCAAGCCCTTGAAAATGGGAAACTTCATGGTATTCGACATGTTGAATAGTGGTAGAGGTGGTGGTGGTGTGGGCGAAGGTGTATGCTATGGAGGTGAAGGTGGAGGTGGTGTGGGTGGATGAGGTATTCACAGAAAACCCTACTTTATCAACTGTACAACGCTTCACGGTGAGGCCTGTACCTCTCCCTTGTCGTCACATGAAGGAGGCTCTATCAATGGGTTGTATTGAGGACTTGCTCTCTACTAATTTCTAAATATTCGTCCGCTTCATGTAGATCCAAACATCAAGGCAGTGGCATAACCCACTTTTCACACAAGAGCATTTTAATCCAAGTATTCAAAGATCTCAAATACTTACCTTGCGGTCCCTTGAATAAGTGTCGCTTTGCTTCATTGTAGCTGACTGAGGTGTTAACCGCGAATTCTGTCACAAATCCTCCTATGACTCGATCAATCCAATGGTCAACAATGCACGCGATATTATCTTCAGAAGCTTCCAACCTCCGCACTAGCTCCGAGGTCCACACTATTGGACTGTCAAGCCTCCACCTTCCTTGACCATCTGCCAATTTAGCGATCCACTCGTATAGTTTGATCAGGAAGGTGCAGAAGAAGATCTTGTGTATTTCTATGTATAAGTATCTATCCAGCCACTCTTCTTTTTCTAGGTGCGGATTTCTATTTTCTTGTGCCGCGAATTCATGGATCTTTCTATCCAACCACTTCCCAATTTCTTTCTTTGTCAGATTCCAGTGATTTGACATCACACATCTCTTTATGCAGATCCCGGTCCCAACAATGGAACCATTTGTTGGATTAGTGGGTCTTGACCTAGGTTCAGAGTTAGTTGCACCAAACATTCCCTACACTAGTGGCCCTTTCAGCATCAATCTGCGGAGCGCGGACTGAAGTCTCACCCGAAGCAGTATGGGAGGATGTTGGAACCAAGTTTCCACACCCAGAGATCAACGTGATGTCGTTTTGTGCCATAAATATACCTTCACTTGGGTTAATAAGCCTCTATGGCTTATCGATGCAACTTCCTTTAATCAGCCTCTAGACCTCTGCGAAGGTTTATGACTGGATTTTGCGGAGCCTGAATAGGCAGATTAACTACTTACGCACACATAGATTACTCCTAACCCATTATTTTTTCATATTTGCTTAAGTGTTGGATAACTTTAACATACAATGATATAATCTTCACGTAAATACTTAACATCAATTGCACTCATATAACAATATAGATTAGGTAGAATCACACATCAATACATCATTATTTCATAAAACCATTATTCATCACAGCATAAAGTGCATTCATACATAACATAAGTAAATAGATAGAACACATGAATTTCTGCAATAATATTCTTTATAGTTATTCAGTTCAGCTTACAGACTCACGACTTCCTTGCGCACTCAGCTGCAGGGGTCCGCGCACTCAGTTGCAAGGATCTGTGCACTCAGCTACGGACTCTATTCTAGGCCTTTGTGCACACAGCTGTAGAGCCTTTTCTTCCTCTAAGACTTCTACGATCTTCCTTCTATTGAACCATTACATTCATATTTCTCCTTCCTATCCTTCCCTTAGAATCTTTAAGACACATCTATTTATACAATCCCATGGTTCACAGACCATGGGTAGATCTACAAAAAATCGAATTAACTTACATAAAGAAGGGTAAAACCCTTTTTGTCTCTTTTACTATCTACATGCTCTGCGACCACAATTTGCGGAGACTTTACATCTTTTTACATAAAACTTGGGCTTTTTCCCCAAAATTGACCCAGGGGACCCCATCCCAACTATGTGGCCCAAATACACTAAGGACGTTTTCCCTAATTCACATTTAGACACCTTTAAAAATAATTGTTCTTTTTTCAAGACATCCAACACTTTCCTTACATGCTTGACATGCTCTTCTCGTGATTTTTTGAATATCAAAATATCATCTAAATAGAAAATTACAAACTCATCAAGAAAGGATCTTAAAACATCATTCGCAACTCTCATGAATGTAGCTAAAGCGTGGCAAAGACCGAAAGGCATAACCAGCCACTCAAACAATCCCTATTTGGTTTTAAAACAATCTTCCAAATATCCTCCTCAGATATTCTAACTTGATGATATCCACTTCTCAACTATAGTTTAGTGAAATATTTTGCATTCCTCAACTGATCTAGCAAATCATCTATTTTGAGCAGTGGCTATTGATTCTTTGTGGTAATTTGATTCAAATCTTGATAATCTAAACACATGCACCAGGTTCCATCTTTCTTGGGTACCAAAACAATTGTTGAACCACTTGGCAAAGTGGAGGGGTGAATTACACCTTTATCTAACAATTCCTAGATTTGTTTCTTAATTTCTAAATGTTCCAGCATTGGCATTCAATACATACTGATATTTAGGAGTGGACAGTATTGCTGTAGTTGAATTTCATGTTGAATTCCCCTTTTTGGTGGAAATCCCTTTGGTTCTTGAAACACATCTCCATATTGATTGACCACATCAACCAATTCATCTTTCAGCTTCACATCACAGCCTGAAAAGGATTCACGCTCCATGTTATTCTTCTGTTTGATCATAAAGCGCATGAGATTCTTGCTGGAATTGACCAGTCACTTCATCTGTCTCGCACTTGTTAAAAACAGATTAATCTTTCTACGATGGGATCTCATAATATACTCCACTCCATTGTTGAACAAATGATATTTGTTCTCAAATTTATGGAAAACGGATTTCCGGTCATACAGATATGGGCTTCACAACACAATTCTAGAAATATCCAACGACACTAAATCTAATTCAAATTCATCAATGAAAATGGCAATAATAACAAACCTGAAAATGCATTTCCTTGTGACTTGAATATTTTCATCCTTGGTTATCCAACCCAATGGATATGGTTTATGATGAGGCATGGTTTCCATATTCAACTTCTTGACCAAGTTTGTAGAAATTAAATTTTCCTGGGATTAACTGTCAAACGGTGTATCAATCTTGGTGTGTTTGGAAATAACTATGATATGGAACAACTCAATTCCATTTTCTTCACTTGAAGCATTGTTGGATTTATTTTTTGTGTTGGTCCTTTCCACGACTTCCTATTTGCTTGTTTTTTCCACGACTTTTACTTTAGTGAATGTGGTTGCAATATTTGTTTCATCACCTAAGTTGGAACCCAAGTCTTGTTGTATAGCAACATTTGTCTTTTGTTTCCCTTTATTGTTAAATTTATTTAGTCTTAATTTAGGATGAAGATTCTTGCAATTCTCTTCATCATGGCCCTCTTTGGAATAATTCTTGCACATGGGTTTCTACCCTTCCTTCTTAACATAAGCATTTTTCTTTTGCTTTCCTTTAGATTTCTTTCCTTTTTCACCACTATGGAATGGCTTATTCTTACCTTCTTCCTGTACATTTTTCCCACTTTCTTCGAGGTGTGTATCTTGAACACATACCTCATCAAGATTCATGGGATTAAACATAATAATGGTGTTTCGAAGATAGCTATGCAAACCTCCTATGTATTTCAGCAAAGTATCTTGTGACTACAAGTCTACGCCTAACATAAGAGCTCTTCTCCTAAACTCCTGAGTATACTCTTGCACATTTTAACCTTTTAACTATCTGAAAATTTTCCAATTCGTAATATCTTTTTTCATATGAGTTAAATGGTAGAATTGTCTTTTTATAGTAGCAATGAAATCAAACCAAGTAATAGAGATCTTACCATGTTTTTTTATCTTGTCTTGAGTCCTTGCTTCCCACCAAATGAGTGTTGCACCCTCCATTCTCAATGAAGCCAACTGAATTTTGATATCATCCTCTTGAAGGTTTTGAATTCTACAATACACCTCCAACTGACGAATCCAATTATCAAGCTTCTCTACATTCACTTCACCATTATACATGGGCAACTCGAATTTAACATCAAGTTTTAGAAAAGGTGATTTATCAGTTCCTTTTGAAGAATGATGAGTACAAGTAATGGTTGTATTAGTGGAAGAGTGTGAAGATTCTTGTGAAGAAGAAGATGAAGAAGATGGTGGAGAGGGTGGAGGTTTGTCTCCATTCCCATTGCCTCCTCTTGAAGAGCCTTCTCCTTTGGGAGGTTTGGAAATTTCTCCTTGCAACTTGTTATTCCTCTCTTCATAGAGGACCTTCACCATCTCTGTCATATCAAAGAAAGCCTTTTTGAAGGTCTTCTCATCTTTTGTCTTGTTTGTAGGTTCTCCTTCATGAGACATGATCTCTGGGGTCTCAAATGCAACTCGAGGATGAACTAGTTTTGGAGATTGTGGCAACCTTTCTCTTCTTCCCCTTGACCCAACTTCAGGGCTGCCAACTAGCTTTCCTTCACCTCTTTTGAGTTTTAACCTTGTTATCATGACACAAAACTAGCAAACAATTAAATCCTTATTTGCACAAGAAAATCTAGTAAGCAAAAACTAGTGCTCTGATACGGACTTGATCTAAAATGGAGCAGATTAGTAATGTTGTGGTAATTTCCCATTCAAATAAAACCGAATATGTTTATCATTTTCTTATCAAGTGCTTAAGGATTTACCATTTTTTCTTAATTAATTGATTCTCATGAGAGTTTCTTATGTAAATGCTATAAACAATTTACCATAAAACATATGTTGAACAACAAAAAATAACAACAAGGAACATCAAAATACAACACACAACACAGAGATTTGATGAGGAGTTCAACCCTCTTGGGCTATGTCTCCTTGGTCCAGCTTACAATGCTTGGGCCTCTCTATTATGCTCAAAATTACAACAAAAGTGTGTTTACAATGCTCAAGTGCCTCTGAAACCTGTCTCAATGAGTTCAGAATCCTCAAAACTACTAGAATTGACTCTTTTTGCACCTAATTTGGATAAGAAATGAAGAAATTATGGCCTCTCCCAGTTCTCCCACAATTTAATCAACAAATTCCCCTTTTCCAGCCACTAACCATCAAATTTGGCCTGAAATCCGCTAATTGGGCAAAAAATTCACCACGCAACGGGCCATATTCTATCGGCACCAATTGTCTTTATCGCATATCAAAATCAGCGTAAAAGCCTGGTGTTCTTATGGTCTTGTGAACAATACGAGCAATTGTGCATTTGCGATATCAACGTACACGACAAGATTATTAACCAAAATGCATAACGTATTGCATCCGGGATCCCATTACACGTCACAATCGATGGTGAATCGACAGTAATAAAATGTGGGAATCCGCCTTCTATGGGTTGTGATTACAATTTTCAATTGTGATATCGCATTACAACCTGGTACCTACTAGGGTTGATTCTTTGGTGTTGTTCCCTTCGCCAATCTACGATTGCGATCCATCACAATCACAACTCCAGTCGATACATCGCACCCTTCCCTGCTTGGGGGCCGATTTCTAATGCCGACTTGCTTGTGTTTTCAATTTGCGACATGCGGGGGCTAATGGTGGCTTGCCACTTGGTGCCTCCTCATTTGCTGAAGGACTTTGCCACATCATCCAATCCTGCCATGTAAGTAAGTCAAAGCTGGACTTTGACTTGCTCTAACTTCTGCATACGAGCTTGGATTTGAGTGTCATTCATACTATTGGAATCAAAATGTCGAGCTCTTCGATATGAAGCTAAGTTTAACAAAGTTCGGACACTTTGAATTTTGAGCATAATTTTGAGCACCTAATCACTCCTCCCATTTAATTCCATAAGAACCTAAAGAGAGAAAAGAAGGTAAACTTTGTTGGGTTTGTGTTATATTATTTACATGACTAGCCCCACGTGTGGAGTGGGGGATTAGATGGGGAGCAACAAGCTCCCCTTTGTTGTACCAGGCGCAACGAGGTGCCATAGGGGAGGTAGAAACCCCCCTCTCGAGCCCCCTGCACAAAGTTGGGGGCAGCACCCCGAGATTTTTTTTTTTTTGGACCCTATATTAGGTGGGCGGACCTACCTATGGTTTTGTGCATGGGTTATGCACATGGTTTTGGGCATGATGGTTTTCTGCCCATGGTATCTTGTAGATTCGGTCAAGGGAACTATGATTATGTTCTAATCGAAGTTTAATGGATTGGGGATTATGAATGCTCTGACATGTATATATATGTGTGTTGTAACATTGAAAGGAATATAATGGAAAACAAATCTGGTAGTCTCAGTTTTCGGATCCAGGGGAAAATCTTTATGTATATCTATTTTATGTTTTATCTTCTTGCCATTGTTTATTTTATGTTTTTTTTAATAATTCGTTTTTAAGTAATTTCTGTACAGGGTTAAAACCTGCAATCTCTGCCTAGGAACAAGAGAAAAAACTCCTAGATGAACATCTCCTTACTGAGGTAGAAAGGAAAATTTTAGAGCTCCAAGACTTGTCAAACCCTTCCACTTTTTTTGAAGAGCATAAATCCTTTATGAAATCTTTGGAAGAGAAAAAGTGATCCTTGCTCGTAGACAAAGAACACTACTGGAGATTAAAATGTAGAGCATTGTGGCTTCAGGCGGAAGATGACAACACAAAATTCTTCCACATAATTGCAAACCACATAAAGACTATTAATACCATCTGGGAGATAACAACATCAAAAGGTATATCTGTCTCATCTTTCAATGATATTGCAAAGGAATAATACTCTTACTTCAAGTATATTTCCAATTACAATAAAAAAGCAAACATTGACAAAATTCTACCATTGGCATACCTCTTTTTGATATTTGTTGATGATGAAGGAAATAGGGATCTAATTTAACAGAAGTCACAAAAGCTAAGTTAGACTATCTCCTCAAAAGTTTTCAAAAGGACAAGAGCCAATATAATTCTTTTATTTGGTGTAAAAGAATTTACATTAAAAATAATATTTATTCATTATAAAATAAAATTTTAATATATGATAATGGGTTGAGCTTATTTCTAAATTTATTATTTATAAAAAAATAGATATAAAAAGTGAATTCCTTTTTTTAAAATATTTAAATTGCAATTTGTTGTTACACATACATTAAAAATTATTTTCAATCTGTAGTATAAACTGTCTCATTTTCTATTAATATTGTTAAACTTTTATTAAAATTATAGGTTATTTGTTATATGTTTTGAGGATTTTCTGAGTATATTTTATGGTGAATTTTTTTTTAAATTTTGTAGAGATTTATTAGAGTTATAAGTTTGAATTGTGAACTTTTCACAATTAAAGAAATTCCAAAAAAAATAACTCCAAAACATATAATAATTAGACAACACCTTTGTTTGAAGATCATAAATCAATTTAAAAACCACATAAAATTTTTGAAATGTAGGACAACCCTACACCAATCTAATTTAAAATACAGTTTTAATTGATATTTTAAGTCGAAGAAAAAATCATTTTAAAATAAAATATGTCACATTTTTTAGTTATTTAATGTATTTTGTGTTTAAATTCTTTGAATTTTTTTTCTTTCTTTCATATATATATATATATATATAGAAAGAAAGAAAGAAAGAAAATTATTTTAATGTCCATGAGGCTAAAGATAACCTATGGGAAAAATTGATTCTTCATCTCGTTAATGTCTTCGGCCCTTTTCCTATGAAGTCTCACAATAAACGTTCCCAACTTCTCGACAAACCCCTCGCTAAATAGGTTATCCCAAGAGCTAGATGCCAGAATATCTGCATACCTTCCCTTGTTGTCTTTGAAAGCCTTGCATTATAAAATGAAATTCTTTTATGTTTCCACTTTTCAAGAAGAACAAAAAATACATACTCTTTCCTCCCACACTTCTTTTGGCCTTTTCCAATGCTCTGTTTCACAACAGAGTTGATGAGAATTAGTCCTTAACCGAGCAATAAGAATTTTGGCTCTCAAATAAATATTGGCCTCTATGTACGCTATTCAGTAATGATTATGAGTGGGATTAAACACTTCAATATAGTATTGTTTCTTTCTCCCTAGCTCCTTATCCCAAGTATGCTTGTGGAAATTATCCATAATAAAATCTTTTATCATGGGACATGTGTTCAAGCAAATGTAACAACCCTAGTTAAAAATCCATGTAAAAAATATAATACCATGGTCATGGGACACATATTCCAAGTTGAATGGTGGGAAAAACGTCCTAGTGGGTGTTCATTCCGTTTATGATGGCTAAGGAAATTGGCAAAGGCAATGACAAGGGCTTTGGAAAGGCATGAGGCATTTATTGACATTTTATTTATGGAGATAAAGGAAATTATGAGAAAATGAAGGTGAAAGGTCACAAGTTGCAGGTGAGGAGGAAAATTAAGGAAAATAATGGAAATTGAAGAAAATAGAGGCCTCATTGATAAAAAAAAAGCTTATGAGGATCAGTGGGCAGGCTTGGTCAGTGTAGACGTTTGTGAGTTCAGGTTTGGAGCTCTCTCACTCTATTCTCTCTCTCATACTCTTGGAAACTTAGAGTTTTCTTGGAGCACTCTTGGAGAGTGTGGCATACTTGGAGTTTTGGAGCAAGAAGGATAGGAAGAGAAGGAAAGCGCAAGAGGAAATTAAGATCATCAACTACAATGGGTTTTTCTTAAAGGTACCGAGTTGCATGTATGTTTTCCTCACTAGTTTTGGCATGCATGGCATATGCATGTGGTTTATTGGTCATGATTCGTCATTGGCATGGAGGATTGCCTAGATTGATAATGGATTTTCCTAGCCTTGCTATCTCCTAGATATGCATGGTGTTGTGTGTTCATTTCTTTGTTTTTCGTGGTTGGTTCTAATGTTTCCTTTAGCTTGAGTTGAGTTACTAGTTCCTAGAGCCTTGGTTGGACAAATGATCTAGAGCCCAGTAATAGCTTGGGTTGAGTTACTAGTCTTGGAGGCTTGGTTGGAAAAATGCTTTGGAGTACTTGGTGGGTTGAGTTACTAGTCCTTGAGCCATGGTTGGAACAAATGTTATGGAGCCCTGGAAGGATTGGGTAGAGACCAATCTGATGATAGTTTTGTGATGTACGATCGTGAGGTAGAATCATTGTTTGATGGATTGAGGTGGTTGGCCTTTGGAAGCCCTAGATGGTTTTGGATTGATGTGTTCTATGAGATCCCACATTCATGCTTGGAATATGGCATGGGGTTGACTGGCTGAAGAGAGTTTTGGTTTAGCCATGTCTATAGTTGAGTGGTTCGTGAAAGTCCCACAACTGGTTGGCCTTTGCATTATTAATATGAGGTTATTTCTCCTTGTTATTTCATGAGTATTATACTGGTTTATATGTGGGTGATATGAATGTGATTTCTTTGGTATTTCTATTGCTATTATTTTGGTTATGAACATGTATTATGACAGTAGCTATGTATGGCTCTCATCATGTTTTTACTTGTATATGTATGAAAAATGTATCTATGGCCTAATGGATGAAACTGTAGCTAATGTGTTGAGGCATCAATGCTTCATAGCGATTCTCAGAAGAGTATGAGACCCCCATGCTTAGATCTATTGTTTACACATGTAGGTTACATATTTGTGACATGTTTGACGAAATGCCTATCATGGCTAGTAGGATTCCAGTCAGGGGCTTGTTTAAGTAATTTATTTTTCTTTGCTGAGGCAAAAGTAGGTCCTTCTTTTACATTAATTGAACAAATATGTTACATTATGAACAAAATCCCCTCGCCTTCGAGGAGACGAAAAAAATGAGGAGAAGCCCACAGGGCCAGCCAAAAGGCCGAGTAGAGAAAACCATAAAACCTGGCTAAAGAACCTAAGAATATGGTGAAACAATCTACCAACCAAACAAAAGACGAGGTTGAGAACGCGTCGACAAGACATTCGTATTTTGGCAGGACCCAACCTCCAAACTGCCCGTAAAATCAAGACCGTTGAAAAACACCTGATGCAACCGACAGTGGCGGTTAATATTGCACCAAAGAAGAAGGCCACTCGTTAGTGAGCGGGGAGGGGTGGTTTTCCAAACCGCCTTCCTGCCACATGGAGGAGCCTGAGAATGATTGCTCCGACGACGCCCAAACCGCTTCCCAAGTGAAAGCAGTGCGATGAGGTGAAAACCACCATTGTAGTGGTTTATCCTTCCGACCCAGAAAAACGAGAAAATCCTGCCGCCATGGGAATTGGGATTTCATCCACGCAAACTGATTCTCCATTTCAGAACTTGGAACCTGTAAAGGAAAAGGAGTAGTCCCATGAAAAGGAAAAAGAGGAAACCACTGCACTCTCCCAGCTGAGCAAAGAAGACCAGCACGCAAACTTCACTTAATCTTTTCCTACCCCGTGAGCCCAATGATCATAAATTTCCTTGTCCTCAGTGGCTTGAGCCTCACAGATGGCTTTTAGCCTGCTAGGAGGCATATCCTACTAGTTCCTGTTTATTCTACATCCTGTATCAATGATTCCTTGGCTGGCCAGCAGATCTGCAAGTTTATTGGCCTTTCTCCTAACATGATTGAAGCTAACCGTACGAAGGCATTGGAGATGTTTATGGATTCTCTGGTAAACTTGTATGAGTCTCCACTTCTTAGATACCCTTTCAGGCGTTGTTCCATAGCTGATTTTCTTAACTGCATTTATAGAAATTTCGGAGTCGGCTTCTATGAGAACATTGTAGCTGTGATTGAGAATGAGCAGCTCCAGACATTGTTCCAACGCCATTAGTTCAACCATGTTGTTGGTGGCTTTGCCTAAATGGTAGTGGAAAGTGAAAATTATTTTTCCTTCGTCATCTCTTAACACACCTCCATAATCTGTTATTCCTGGGTTGCTTTTTGAAGCCCCATCAATGTTGCATTTTAGATACCCTCTTGGAGGAGGATGCCAGAAATCCTTTTCCCTTTCTAACACTCTTACTCTTTTAATAAGACCTTGGAGAGTAATCTCATTAATTCCCAGTTGTTTGAGAGTTTTCAAATCGCGCACAGTGGGAGGATTCGAGAGGAAACTGCGCACAATGGTGGAGACAGTTTGCTTTAAAATTAGATCCAACAGGCTACTGGCAGTGATTTTTCATCCTTGAAAATTCTTTTATTCCTTTCCTTCCAAACATTCCAGATAGTGAAGCTTGGTGTTAAGGTCCAGATTGAATTAAGGATATCATTCTCTAAAAATTTCTTTCTCCACTTGTTCAGTGTATTAATGATGCTTCCTTTATCTCTGTCAGTCTGTTGAAAAATGAAGTTGAAAGACTCCAACAACTAGTTGATATAGGAACAGTTGTTGAGAATATGCTCTATAGTTTCCTCTTGAGTCTCACATAGTGGGCATCTGGAGGGCCCCATAACCCCCCTTTTCTGAATGTTATCCCAGGTTAAGATTTTCTTGTGAAGAACTAACCATATAAACAATTTGATCTTCATCCAACCTAGTTGGTTCCAAAGTTTTTGCCAGGCCTTTGCTGAAACACATGGATCTAGGTTAAGGGTACTTCTCTTGGCTTCATGGATGTTAAAGATGCCTTCTTTGTTTTGTCCCCATCTTAACTGATCCAGATCCTCTATGACCAAGATCTTTCTCTGTTCTAAAATTTTCATAAGTTCTTCTGTTTTTGCTGGTCTGGGGCCTTCTCCTCTGCATACAATTTTCTTCCAGTTTCTCCATTTCTCCGTGTCATGAGGAGGATACCAAAAATCTCTGACTTTTATTAGTCCTTGGGAATCAGTTTCCTGCTTGATGCTCATAAAATCATCCCTTAACATCATGGGTTCTTGTTGCCATTTGTCTTCCCAAAAGAGGGCATGTTCACCATCTCTGATTTGCCAGAAGCTATTGTTATGAACTAGGCTTCTATTATCCCAAGCTTTGTTCTAGATGTGGGAGCCTTTTATGTTCCTTGCCATTCTAATGAGATCACTTGTTAGCCAGGAGCTGGCATATTTTTCTTTCCAAGTTTTGGCCCATTGTGCATCTGGCTCTTTAACCCATCTCCTCCAGAGTTTAGCTCCTAGAACTTTACTTAGAATCTCCTGATCATCTAAGCCTAGGCCTCCATGAATTTTGGGTTTGCAAATTTTCTCCGAGGAAATAAGGGCCCATTTCCTTTTTGTCTCCTCCTTACCCCAGAGAAAATCTCTTTGGATGTTCCTGATTTGTTTTAAAACGCCTTTGGGAGATGGAAGGGCTGAAAGAAAGAAAATAGGGATGGATTGAAGAACTGCCTTCGTCAAAATCAGTCTGCCAGCCAGGTTCAACGCTCTGAAAGTCCATCTTTTGATCTTGTCATGCATCTTGTTGAGCAACGGTTCCCAAACCCTCTTGCTCAATGTTTTGTACGTTAGGGGGATGCCTAGATACTTGGAAGGAAGGACCTCCCTTTGGAAGCCCAGAATTTTGGAGATGTTCCTTTGAATAGCAATGCTAGTGTTAAAGAAAAAAAAAAGTTGATTTAGAAAGATTGACTTCCATACCTGAAGCCATGGCGAAATATTTAAGATTTTTTTGTACTCTATAGCTTCCTTGACTATGGGGATACCCTGCAACATGGTGTCATCCACAAATTGTTGATGAGTTAAGGCTTGTTCGTTCTCCGTTAATTGAAGGCCCTTGATCTTTCCTAGAGCTTTAGCCGTTTTAATAGCTTGTCCCAAGCCTTCCATCATGAGGATGAAAAGAAAGGGAGAGAGTGGGTCTCCCTGTCTAAGGCCTCTAGAAGGAGAGAAGATTTCTGAGGGCGCGCCATTCACCAAAATTGAAAAATTGGGAGAGGTAACCATAGCCATTACCCATATGATCCAGTCATGATCAAACCCAAACGCGGCAAAGACCCTTTTGATGTAAATCCAATTTACCTTGTCATAATATTTTGCAATGTCTAGTTGCATGATCATACCAGCATGCTTTTTGCTGGTGAGAGAGTGAACGACCTCGTGGGCCTGAATAATATTGTCCAGGATTTGCCTTCCTTCCACATAACTAGACTGTTTCCCATAAATCAAAGAAGGCAGAAGATGTTTGAGTCTGTTGGTCAGAATCTTAGAAATGAATTTGTAAACAACATTGCATAAAGAAATGGGTCTGAACTTGTCAAGAGTCAGGGCTGAGTCCTGTTTAATTATCAGGGAGATGAAAGAGGTGTTGAGGGCTTTCAGAATAGATCTTCTCCTTCTGGATTCCTCAACCACCTCCAAAATATCCTGCTTGACAACATTCCAGCAGGCTTTGAAAAAGTCCACATTGAAACCATCTGGCCCTGGAGCTTTGCCATTCTGCATCTCTTTGATCACCGTGCTAACCTCTGCTTCAGAAACTGGTTTGTTCAGGTTGAATTTATCTTCTCTAGACACCATTCTGGGAATATTCTTTATAATTTCCTGGATGTGATGGGCTCTGTCTGGATTATTTTCCTTAGTGATACCTCTGAAATGTTGAACTATCACAGCTTTGATATTCTTGTGAGTGGTCTGAAGCTCCCCATTTTCATTCAATATTGAGGAGATTCTATTGTGTGTTCTATTGGTTGTGGTGGAACGATGGAAAAACTTAGTATTTTGTTCCCATTTTTGAGCCATTGAACTCTGGACTTTTGTCTCCAGAAAATTTCCTGCTGTTTGAATAAATTCTCCCACTCCTAGTTAAGTTTTTCAGCTTGCTCATTCTTGGATTTCTCAAAACCTTTTGCTATCATTGCTTGGTTTAGAACCTTCATTTTGATCTCTATTGATTTCTTGTTTGCAAAAATATTACCAAAATCCTTCTTGTTCCAATCTTTTAGTTTGTTTTTTATGTACTTTAGTCTTTTGTGTAGGAGGAACATTTTGGAGCCCCGAATCTGAAGATCTTCAGACCACCATTCTTCAATATTGCTGATGAAATCAGGGTGGGAGAGCCAGATATTTTCGAATCTGAAGGGTCTGTTCTTGGGAGCATCAATTCCTTTGATTTCCAATTGGATCAGCCAGTGATCATAGCCTCCAAATGGAAGTACACTTGCAGATATTTCAGAATCTGTGAGCATTAATTTTTCAGAGATCAAAAATATATCTAACTTAGAGGCAACCTGAGCATCACCTCCTCTTTTGTTATTCCAGGTGAAAAGCCCATTTTGAGTTTCGGAGTCAACCATCTTCATATCATCAATGAAAGAGTTGAACCCTAATGAATCCCTACTGAGGATTCTGGTGCCTCCTTTTTTTTCCGTAAGAGATTTTATCATATTAAAGTCTCCTCCAATGATCCAAGGGATTTCTTTATGTCTGCTTCTGAGTTCTACCAGTGAGTTCAGTAATCTAAGCTTCTCATCTATTCTCTGGGGACCATAGACATTCGTAACCAGGAAGGTATCAAACATTCCCATTGGCTGAATGATAGCTAATAGGTAATTTCTCGTTGCCTCCGCATCTATAATACTGACTGATTGGGGGTTCCAAAGAGTAAGAGTACCCCCCGTTGTTTTTTCTGCTTTAACCTCTAGAAACTCAAATTTACTGAGCCATTTTCTATGGATTTGTTTTATTTTTTGAATGGAGCATTTTGTTTCTTGAATGAAGATAATGTTTGGCATTGATAGTTTCATTCTGTTACTTAGCATTCTCTGTTTTCTTTTACTTCCTAGACCTTTGATATTCCAAGAGATGAACTTCATAATTAAAGATTTGTAAATGAGTAGCTGGTTAGATCTTTCATCTTACCTGAGTCTATCATTAGCTTTCTGCACTCCATCAGGAGCTCATTTTGATTTTTTCTACCTCTCTTCCTCCCTGGATTTCTGGTGGCTAGTCCTGGATTTAGTTTCATTGTTTTCACCCCTCTGAGCTCCTGTTTGTGGCTGGTATTACCTTTATCCTATCCTTGATCCTATGTTTTCCATAAAAAAAGTTGTTGTATTCTGTTGCATTCATCTTGGGGCAGAGAATTTATTCCTCCTTTGTTTCCCTGTAACAGGAAACCTTCGAGATCCAAGTTTTCCTTGTCGAGGATTTCTTGTAGTTCGTGCTCTTCCATATCTGTTTCACTTTGCGTCATTTCCTGGTCCATTTCCATTTCTGATTCATTTCTCATTGTTTCTGTAAGAGAGTCCATGCCTGGAGAGAGTTTAAAGTTCTCTTTCTTTTCTTCTTTTGTAGCATCTTCCTCCAGATTTTGACTTTCTCTTGTGGTTTCTTCAGTTTCTTCTAGCACTTTAAACTTATTCTGGTTGCCTCTTTTCCCCTTAGTGTGTTGTTGTTTAGTTCCTTTTTTTCCTCCCCTTCCTTTATTGGCCACTTTTTGAAAGTTTTTGGTATTCTTCATTGTATTGAGTTTTTCTTTGTTTTCTTCTTTGCTGAGGGGGCAGTCTCTTAACAAATGCCCATGTTCGTGGCATTTTCGGCATCTGAAGGGTATGTGCTCATAGTCAACTGTCTGCACCCATTCCTCATCCATCACTTCCAGGATAACTTCGTCCGGAAGAGCTCCTGATAGATCCATTTCCACACAGATTCTGGCAAAGGAGGTATATTTTCTCCTTCTTGTGGCTTCATAAGCTTTGACATAGCGCCCTAGTTTATTACTGATGGCAGTCAACGATTTAGTTTGCCAATAATCCAAAGGTAGAGAGTAGAGCCTTACCCACACAGGAATTGAGGAGAAAGTCTCCCTCTCTGGGATTAAATTCATTTTCCATGGTCTCATATAGAGGCCTGCTGCAGCAAAAAAATAGGGTCCTCCTTCGAATATTTTGTCTTTGTCTTCGATGTTGGAGAATACTACTGTGAAGAATCCTTTTGACCCTAGATGTAGGCCAATGCTTCCTTTTGGCTTCCAATGATACTTGATCCAAGTCTGTAAAGCCTTTTCAGTGGGCCATAGTCCCATGAATTTAGAGATTATGGCATAGGTTCCCATATGTTCTCTGAACTCCTGCAGAGCAGGGTCATTTAATATTACTCTGGGAGCGATTTCTGCTTTTGGTTTGCAACGTCCTTTTAGTTTCTTGTCTCTTGAACCTAGATTTTTGTCTTCTTCCTCTTTGTCCTTTGTGCTGCTATTTTCTTTTGTTCTGGTCCCATCTGTTTCCTTTTCATGGTCTCTGGATCTGTAGTTCATATCACTTTTACTGTTTTCTGTGGGTCCCTTGCTGCCGTTGGCTACTGCATCTTTGTAGGAGGGAGTCGAGCTCCCTCCCTTGCCACTCTCCATATGTATCGACCTCCTCTTTGCTGAAGAACCCTAGCCGCCACGATTCCTCGCCAGTCACCTCGGAGATTGGTTATCGATTACCCTTCTCACCATCAATACCACAACAATAGATAATTTCAAGTATCAAGCCTCACGCTCATCTTAGATTTCACGTTACTTCTCCTAGGGCTTGTTTAAGTAATTTCATTTGTATCATCATTCCCTTGTTATCTTTATGTTTTGAATATGTCATTCAATTTTGGGCAGTGACCTAGGCTCTGCGCATGAAAAAGTGGATTAGATCTCGAGGACGCTGGCACAACACTGAGAAAAATAATCCCTGGACACTAGCATTGCATGTTGTGGGAGCGTCTAGATCCGTTTAGATGCTAGTATGCCCATAACATGGGAGAGTGCAGGGGCTAATTAGTCTAAAAACTCAGTGGGACCCAGGGGTTTCTTACCAGAGAGGTTGCGGTGGTTCCTGAGAATCTTATTACTGATGTGGAAGGTCTGTATGGTGTGTTTTTGTCGGTTTCACTTCCTTAATGTGACTTAGGAAGTCGAATCATATCATAGTAACTTCTCGTAAGATGTTTACCCTGGTTGGTCGGTTACTTGGGTAGATGTGGGAGGAGGGTGTTACAAAAAATATCTCATTTGCTAGACCATTTGTTATTTTGGTGCATCAAAGTCTTCTTTCCTTTGTACAATATGTCATTAAATAAAACCTTAGGCCATCTTCCCTCTTCCATTTACTCAATTTCTTTTAATACCTTATGACTCACACCATAGCAATTGCTTCAAAAGGAGCAACCCTTGTTTCACTTAACAATATATCATAAGGAAATGTACTTTTAATTTTGAATTTGCTTGTAATCAAATGCTTCTGAATTTTCTCAATTTGTTTCCATTGCATGTCGGATGTACTACTGGCCCATAGTTCACAACCATAGAGAATCACCAAAATCACTAGAAGCCCAAAAAGAGTTTGAGTGGTTTTCTAGTCTCATAACTTTGCCTCTCTACACCTATTTTGAAAAGCATAAAATTCTTTCCAACCTACCAAGGTTCTTTTCTTTCTACAACATCCCAGCTTAGATTTTTGTCGAAGTTAATTCTGAGGTATTTATAATCCACAACTTCTTCCAAAATGTTTCCGTCAAAGTAGAACTTATGTTGTCTATGCTTTCCTTTTTTAGAGAAAATCACTACTTTCGTTTTGCTAATAATGACTTGCATCCCTGTTAGGATATTCCGACACATAGGAAATAGTTAAGTATAACTTGGTCTAGTATAGAGTTAGGTAAAGTGTGTTTCTTTACTATGTACATTTTGTAACTCACAATCCGACGGTCACGATATGTAGTGATCCGATGGTTCATTCTCTCCTCGGTATTACCGACATTTGATCTGTGGCTTAACACCCGATTGGTCCATGATCTCTATTTAAAGAGCATGGAGGGTCATTTGTAGGGTAACCATCCATGAGAGAAGCTTATGTAAATTTTCATTCTTTTATAAATTGCCTGAAGTGGCCGCTTTGGCTCAGGCCGTGGATTGTTTCCCTCTTTGAGGGTTTTAACCACGTCAAAAATACTGGTGTATTGATCTGTGATATGTTTGTGAGTGGTGTCCTTTGGTGTTCTATCTGAGGAACTTACCCTGTAAATTCCTACATGGTATCAGAGCTATTTGAGGGCCGCGTCCATTGGTGATCCAAATCTGAAGCTGGTAGAACTGCATCCGACTGTCGTTTCCTAGATCTATTGTTTCTGACTACTTTCGGGCCGAGAGGACTGCTATATTGTGTTAGGAGCATCTGTTCCAATGAGTAACCCCTTTCGTTTCACGCGAAAAGGTTTCTGGTAGCCCTAGCTACGTCATTTTTAAGATCTGGAGGTATACAATGTTTATTTGCAGTTTACAGTTATTTTCTCTCTGTTTATTTCGGTTTCGGTTTATTTAGCTTTTTGTTTTCTTTTTATTACCGGATCTATACCTTTCATTTCTACGTATGCTCTTTGCCCCGCGACTCTGTGCGATCTAGGCAAATCAGAAACAGAAATGAAGGATTTTTCTCATGTGTATGCTCTTTTCCGCCGCGCCTTAGTGTGATCTCGGAAAATCAGAAACATTGAGGAAAATATTTAGTATCCGGGTAAAGCTAACTTTAAGTCGTGAGGTTTGTTTTTCCTGTATGTCTATGTTGGGTTTTATGTTTTCTATTTTGTAGGGAAAAAGAGTTTTCTCAAGTAAGCACGCAGCCCAAAGCCCAAAGCTTCAGCGACCAAAAAAAAAAGAAAAACCCTTCCCCTTTTCCAAAAATTACTAAACTTTTAGTTTAGCTCACTTGATCTTGAGTTCTTTATGAGAGTAGAGGTCTTGAGTTCAAGTCTTCTTTTTTTTGAGCTAATTAGATTAAGTTTGGAAAGGGGGCTATTTTTTTTATAACATTATCATTCATTTCCACACATTCCCGCACTTCGTCGGCATCTTCATCAAATTTTCTTCAAAAAGCCATAACTTCTTCATCCGGAAGCCATTTTCAGAGCCGTTTTTTTTAACCAGCCTAATTTGTTGAGATCTTTCCATTTGAACACTTAGTTTCATCATCTATAGCTTCACTTTCTATTAAAATTTAAAGTCCATGCCAAGTTATTCTTGACAACACCAACTACTTCCAATGGTGGTCATACATTGTGGATTGACTTAGAAGTAAAGGTCTCTACAGAATAGCCTCAGGCCAAGAAACCAAACTGAAAGATGAAGATAAGGCAGCTAAATGGGAAAATAGGCAAGTTCAAGCACGAGGGTTGATAGGGATGTCTATTTCTCCAAATCTTAGATTCCATATTGCAGAACTTGATACTCATGAGGAAGCAATGAAACAGATCACTAAAGTTTTTGGAATTAAAAATGAACTTAAAGCCCACCAACTTGAAAATGAGTTGCTTACATTGGACCCCAATAATTTTTCTTGCATTGAAGATTTTTTGTCCAAATTCAAGACCCTTAGACTTCTCTTGGAAGGTGTTAAGGTTAAGAAAGAAGATAGTAACCTTATCTATTCCATTCTTACTACGTTGGGACCAGCCTATTCTGTGTTTGTTTCCACCTTCCATTCTACAAGAGAAGCCTTCATTTCTCAAGGACAAGCCTACAAGTCCCCTTCCTTTGATTCCTTTTGTGATTCTTTAATAAGAGAAAAAGAAAAACTCTTACACCTTGGTCTTCTTAATCGTGGAAACTCTTCTAAGAAAGCGTTAGCCGCCCAGTAGAAACCAAATTCAAAGAATCCTAAGAAGTTGTATCCTAAAAGGAATGGTCCTAAACCAAACAAGGGTCCTAAGCAATTTCAGCCTCAAAATGAAAAATCATTTCAACAAAATGATAAGACAAATAAAAACAAAGGGAAGAAGACTAATAGACATTGCAATTTTTGTAATCAAGATGGCCACTTAGAATCCAAATGATTTAAGAAGATGGAAGCCTTGGAAGCAGCAATGAAGAAGCATAACATCCATTTGGAGCACTCTTCAACTTCAACTTCATCTTTAGGAATAACACTTTCTGCATGTGGTTGTCAAGCATCTCGGTCTGGCTATGCACTAAATGTATCTTCTTCTTCTCATTCTCATGAGTGGCTCATTGATTCTGGAGCTTCTTATCACATGGCCAAAAACAAAGCCATGTTTTCTTCTTTAAATGATTGTAACACCAAAAACATATATGTCGGTGATGATAGATCTCTTAGTGTTGTAGGGACTTGAACTGTTCATATAGACAATGGTCAATTTAATGATGTATTATGTGTTCCAACCTTATCCTGCAACCTTCTATCTATGTATCAGATAACTCATTCAGGTGAAGGTAAAATTGTTGAATTTTCACCTCACGATGTTGTAATTAAGGACCTAAGAGATCCTAGACAGATTTTAGCTACTAGCGTTGCTGATGATTCTACAAGGTTGTATAAGTTTCACAAATTTGGGTCATCAAATCTTCCCTCGGTATTTGTTGCTCATAACGATGAAGTGAGCAAACTTTAGCATGAGCGATTTGGTCACTTAAACTATCGCTCCCTTCAGAATCTATGTAAAGAAAATATGGTGACAAGTTTTCCAATGGTATCTTGCAGAGATGGTGTTTGTTTCGGATGTGTACTCAGAAAACATCATCGGGATAGTTTTGAAAAACGTGCCTCTTGGCACGCCTCAGCCCCTTTACAGCTTGTGCATAGTGATTTATGTGGTCCACTTCCAGTTGTTTCATTCTCTGACTACAAGTATTTCTTAACTTTCATTGATGATTTCTCCATACGCACTTCGGTATACTTCTTAAAACTCAAGAGTGAAGTATTTAACATGTTCTTGGCCTTTAAGGCCTTTGTTGAAAAACAATCTGGACATCAAATTCTTAAGCTAAGATCTAATAATGGCAGAGAATATGTTAACAACAAATTCATCAACTTTTGCATTGAGAATGGAATTCAAATGCAACATACTGTTCCATATACTCCACAACAAAATGGTGTAGCTGAAAGGAAGAATCGAACCTTAAAGAAAATGTCTAATTGTATGCTTCAATCTAAAGGACTTGGTCTTAATTTTTAGGCAGAAGCAATTAACTGTGCAAATTACATAATAAATAGCACTCCTACTAAGGTTTTAAAAGATATCACTCCAGAAGAAGCATGGAGCTCAATTAAACCAAATGTAAGTCACTTTCGTGTTTTTGGAAGTGAAGCATGGGCCCATATTCCAGATGAGAAACATAAAGCTTTAGAACCTAAGAGTGAAAAATGTATTTTTGTTGGATATTCTAAAGATGTCAAAGGATATAGACTTATTCCACTTAAGTCCAAAAATGTTATCATTAGAAGAGATGTAAAGTTTTCTGAAAATATATCAGCCTACGAGCCTAGTTCGACGGATGTGCCACCTCTCCCTATCTCTTCTACTTTTGAAAATATTTCTTCTTCAGATGATGAAAGCAAGGATGACAATCCTCCCCCACCTTCTTAGGATCCTCCTTCAGCTCCTTAGCTTTCAAAATGGGTCCGTGCTACTCGGGATGCAGCAAGTGATCTTGCCGGTGATCCTACAGATCAGCGACGTACACATTCTCAGTTCGATAGAGCCTCTTCTTTACTGGCTCAAGCTTCAATGAATTATGATCCCAACACCTTTGCAAAAGCTTCAGGTCATCCAGATTGGGACGTAGCTATGAATGAATAATATCGTTCATTATTGGCAAATGATACATGGGATCTTGTTCCTCTACCAAAGGGACGAAAACTTGTTAGATGCAAATGGGTTTACAGAACCAAGTATGGACCAGATGGGAACGTTGATAAACATAAAGCTCGTCTTGTTGCTAAGGGTTTTTCACAAGTTGAAGGCATTGACTATACTGAAACCTTCTCCCCTGTTGCCAAAATGAACTCTGTCCGCCTTGTTCTTTCCCTTGCTGCCTCTTTCAAATGGGAAGTCCATCAGATGGATGTTAAATCTGCCTTCTTGCATGGGGACTTGCATGAAGAAATCTATATGGAAAAACCTATTGGCTTTATACAAACAGACTCCAGCCTTGTATGTCGGCTCAAGAAATCCCTTTATTGTCTCAAGCAAGCTCCTCGGGCTTGGTATGCCAAAATGGATAGCTTTCTTTTAGAATCTGGCTTTTCTAGGTGTCATTCTGACAATACTGTCTACATCAAGAAAGTGGGCAAGTCTCTTATCATTCTTGTTCTTTATGTTGATGATCTTATCCTCATTGTTAGTGATCCAAACCTTATAAACCATGTGAATTCCAGCCTTAAAAAGAAGTTTGAAATGACAGACTTAGGACACTTGCATTATTTTCTTGGTCTTCAAGTCTTGCAATCCAAGGAAGGTATTTCCCTTTCCCAGTCCAAGTATGTCTGTGATCTTCTACGCCATTTTCACATGGAAGACTGTAAGCCAGCCCCTTCTCCCTTTCAGTCTGGAGTCAAACTTTCAGTCACTTGCACTTCCCCTGAAGTTGATGCTACCTTATACCGTCAACTTGTAGGAAAACTTTTGTATCTAACCCATACTCGTCCTGACATTTCCTTTGCTATTGGCCTTGTTGCTCGATTTATGCAAAACACACATGAAAGTCATTGGAAAGTAGCTAAAAGAATACTTCGTTATGTTCGAGGTACAGTTCAGTTTGGGATTCATTATCGTGCCGAAGCATCTCCTCTATTCGTTGGTTTCACTGATTCTGATTGGGCTGGTGACCCTGATGATCGGAAGTCTACTGCAGGTTATGTGTTCACTCTTGGTTCAGGACCTATTACATGGGCTTGCAAGAAACAAGGTGCCATTTCTCTTTCTTCAGCAGAAGCAGAGTATTGTGGTGCCGTAGAAGCTAGTAAGGAAGCCTTGTGGCTTCGTCAGATCCTGTCAGAGTTTGGCTTTCAGCAGCAACATCCGAGTACACTTTGGTGTGATAATCAAAGTGCCATTCAACTATGCAAAGATCCAGTCCAACATCAGCGCAGCAAACACATTGAACTACACATGCACTTCATCAGAAAGCTCATTCACGACCATGTTCTTGAAGTGCAATATTGTTCAACAGATGATCAAGTTGCAAACATCTTTACAAAAGCTCTCACAGAGGCGAAGTTTACTAAACTTTGATTTATGGTTGGAGTTCAGGAAGTTGTCACTAAGGGGGGATAGGCTCTCGTGCCTCCTTCCTTCTCCTATTGTGTCATATTTGTAAATCTTTCAATCCTATCCCAAGTTGTTCTTAAGGGGGATGTTAGGATATTCCAACACATAGGAAATAGTTAAGTATAACTTGGTCTAGTATAGAGTTAGGTAAAGTGTGTTTCTTTACTATGTACATTTTGTAACTCACAATCCGACGGTCACGATATGTAGTGATCCGACGGTTCATTCTCTCTTCGGTATTACCGAAACTTGATCCGTGGCTTAACACCCGATTGGTCCATGATCTCTATTTAAAGAGCATGGAGGGTCATTTGTAGGGTAACTGTCCATGAGAGAAGCTTATGTAAATTTTCATTCTTTTATTAATAAATTGCTTGAAGTGGCCGCATTGGCTCAGGCCGTGGACTGTTTCCCTCTTTGAGGGTTTTAACCACGTCAAAAATACTAGTATATTGATCTGTGATCTGTTTGTGAGCGGTGTCCTTTGGTGCTCTGTCAGAGGAACTTACCCTGTAAATTCCTACAATCCCCACCATTCTACAAAACTGCTCAAGGGATAGTAAGTGCTCTTGCAAACCAAGAGTAGATTTAACAATCAGAATAAGCTCATTTACATACAATAGAATCCTTATAACAAACTTTCCCAAATGAATACCATCACCCCCTTGCGAACTTAACCACTCCTCAAGCTTGTCAATAAACCAAAAGGGGTAAGAGACACTTGGCAACCTTGCTTGACCCTAATATCACTTCTAAAACTTTCAGAAATTCTTGTTGAAGTTCTAATTTTGAATTTCACCTCTTCATACAGTCTATGGAACGCTGCTCTCAAATGCTTAGGAACCCCAAGTTCCTCTATTTTGTGCCAAAGCTTATCCTTAGGAATCATGTCAAACACTTTTCTAAAATCAACAAAGCTACAAAAGTCTTTTTCCTTTTTCTCCCAAAATTTTTCAATGATGTGCCTTAAAGTTATACAATGATCAATTGTGGAAAGTCTAGGTCTAAAACCTACTTTCCCTTTAGCATGCTTATATATAAATATAAATAATACAACCATAAAGTCCCATCGATATTCTTGACCTTAAATCGCTAGTTCGCTTAGAAATAATGCCACATCTTACTAATTTCAATCCACATGCAGTCACATTCGTGTGGACTCTCAAGAAATTAAATGTTGCAGGGAAGGTGAAGTTAAACCTACTTTCAACATAATTATATTATTGATATTAATACTAATTTATTATAGAAACAATACCAACTAGAGTTCACTCTTTGAGGAGTTAAGTTGGATGTCATAAATAACACATCTAGTGTTATGGCCCAAGGTATCACAAGTAAAATGTCATGAATATGTTAGATAAAATTGCAATTAATTAAAAAGAGATCATGCGTATGGTTTAAAATTTTAATTATAAATGCATCACTTTCATTAAATTAATAAATTGAAACCATATAAATATTTTTAAAAATAATATTATTAGAATTTATTTTATTTTATATATTTTAATTTTAATTTTCAATTAAACTATATTATATACATATATATATATATATATATATATATATATATATATATTTTTTAATTTTGTGAAATTCTTAAAATTTTATTCTATCTTGAATAATAGAAATATTTTCGGAAGAAATTATATTAGAAAAATAAGGTCAACACATTTCAAACCAACTAGCGTGATTCATCATGAGGACAAGATGAAGAATCAGATCATAACTCTAGGTTAAATAGGGAGATGAGCCTTCTAACAGCTAAAAGGAAACGACTATAGAAGCGGCTATATTTAACTACGCGAGGAAAAGAAAAAATTGGAAATTTGTATTATTTATTATTTATTATTTTATTAATTAATTAATTTTTTATTTTATTTATATAAATAAACTCAGAGTTAAATAAAAGATATTATTTTAAGGGAATTCAGGTCAAAGTGTAAAATAATAATTAATTAGATAGATTCTAATTAACTAAAAACTAACATAGTAGAAAATTAAACATTTTTTTATCTATATTTTTTTATTATTTATTTATTTATTTAATAAATAGACATTCTTTAATATTTATATAAGTAAACTAAGAGTTAAATAATAGATATTATTTTATTTTAAGGGGATTCAAACTGATAATTAAAGAATAAAATAATAATTAATTAGATAGATTCTAACTAACTAAAAACTGACATAGTAATAAAATAAACATTTTTTATTATTTATATTTTATTATTATTTATTTATTAATAAATAGACATTTTTTAGTATTTATATTTTAAAATGATTTATTTATTTATTTAATAAATGTATATCTAAATAAAACCATAAAAATAATAAATTTAAATATATCTAAATCAAACAAAAATGTCATCATTATTATTATTTTAAACCTCTATTAAATAATGTCATTATTTATATTAAAAAAATATTAATACACTAAATATTAAATATTATTGATATAAAGGAGGATAATAATAATGAAGATAAATATTTATCACAGCTTAATAAGTTGTGAAATCTTGCGAAAATCATATTTAAGCCCACTTAATCCTATAAAAGTTAAGGTCTGGATTATAGAAATTTAATACAGGTTTTCTTTTTCAAAGTCTAAAAATTTAATGAGTAAAAATTGTTTTTTTCAACTATTTAATGTTCAATTTATGTGTTTTCAATTATATATATATAGGTAAAAAGAGCCATGTATTTGAAAGTTATCAGTTTAAAAAGATTATTTCGTCATATTTTTATCTAGTTAGGCTTTTGAGTTTACCATCTTATCAAAAGGGCATTTTTATACAACATTGCCTTCCTAAATTGACTTTTTTTGAATAACTTATTCAAATCACAGGTGTATTTTTATTTGTATTCAAAATTTTCATATATTATTTGTATTCAGTTTTTTCATATATTTGACTACGTATAAGTATGGGCACTTTTTTTAATATGTATCTAAATTATAATTATTATATATCTTTTTTATTTAGATAATGATAATATTTTGTAATTTAATAATATTTTAATTTTAATTTTAAATAGTTTAAATCAATTATGGAAACAAGTTTTAAGAACGTAGGAGTCATTACTTGATTTCATTGTGAAAGACATTTTATTTTAAATTAATTATTATTATTTTATGATTTTATTAATATTTTGTGTTATGTTATTTTTTCTATTGAAGTTACTATTTTGTTTGGACAATGATTAATATTATTAAAAAAAATTAAGGCATTTAAAATCGTGAAGTTTGACAATTCTAATTTGGATTTTAAAAAATTCTCATTAAATTTTCTCAAAATCATACGAGAATTTCTATTGTTTTCAAGACAAAATTGTGGTTTGTTTAGGCCATCAGAATATATATTGTAAAATATATAAGAAGTAAATTGAATAAAAAGAATATTTTGTATTTTCTTATTCAACTTTCTATAAAAATATATAATATGATAAATGTTTATTTAAAAAAAATTATGCTTTGAATTTTTAGATTTATTATGAAAATTAAAAATGTTATGCCATTTTTATAGAAATTTGAGAGAAAATTATTGTACATACACTTTAAAATCCAATTTTATTTTAACAAAATTCTCATATTATTTTATTTTTCAAATAAATAAAAATAAAAATAAACACAATAATTTTGTTGAGTTGAGAAACTCATTCTAGAGCTCAATATAATGTGTAACGATGTTCGTTACAAAACATTTAAATAATATTAACTCATAAAAAAATTTACACGTGAAAAAATTAGATTCCTCTCTACTTATGTTAGATCCGAATATAAAATTATTTCAAATAAATACAATATATCAAATCTCTTTTATAAAAGTCACATTCTATTCAATAACATAGGAGATCATAGACTTCCTAAGCTAGCTTTAAATTCTAGCCAAAACCACCTAATGATCAAACGGGGGTGGTATAAAGACACGAGGGCCTGGTTAAACTATTGGGAGATCAATGAGAATGATGCATTGCAAAACATTAATAACATTAAAATATTGTTACTTCTAAGTTCAAAGAAAAAATGTGGTGTGAGAAAGATTTAGTGGCTAAAAGAAAATTAAGTTATTATAAGAAGGTCATCAACCCCACCCCAGAAGATCAAAAGTATCTCTCTATTTTAACTAGCTCAAAGAAGAAAATTAATATAGCGAAGATTATAATGAATTCTCATGAGCTCCATAGTGAAACAGGTCGTTGGGCAGTTCCTAAAACACCATGGATGGAAAGGATTTGCCATCTCTGTGAGAATAGGAACATCGAGGATGAAAACCACTTCCTCTTAGAGTGCCCCGCGTACAACCACATTAGATCTCAGTTTCATAATCTTTGTCGCAATACTGACCTTCCTAGCCTTTTACGATGTCAAAATTATAGTGAGCTCGGGAGGCTTCTCTCCAAGCTTTTTGAGCATAGGAATAAAATCTTAAATCAAACTAAATAATTTGTTTCTTTTGGTCCAATAAACCAAAGTTTGGTCTCAATAGACGTTAACCATCATCATCATCATCGTATAACTCAATTTTTTTCAATATTGAATAACTAAAAAAATCTAAAAATAAAAATAAACACAATAATCTTGTGGTATTTCAAATAAAGACAATATGTCAAATCTCTTTGGTATTCTAGAGCTCACATTCTATTCAAGGTTATAACTCAATTTTTTTCAATCTAGAATAACCAGAGAGATTTCTAGCGAAGTCAATTCAAATATTTTTATAGCTCTTCCTTTCTCTTTCAAGCTTATACTTTATGTATTTTATTTTTAAAATACTCTCCAAATTATTATTATATTAAATTTAATTGTAATATAAGAGCTCTCGTGACTTAAATAACCTATCCTATGAAAGTGACATTATTAGGAATTTCTAAATAATCGAACGGTTGTAGTGCGAGATGATACAAAACCCGTATGAGGATGACATGACAACCACTATCCTCACTGTTATTTCACATGTTCTTAACTTCTAAAGGGTTTCCATTCAAAAGCATAATAGTGTCCCACTGACGTGGCAACGCTCCTACGATGAAAAGGATACGAGGAAAAACAAAAACAAAATCCAACCAATATCTTCATGTCAAGTCTAGAATGGGACGTGGGGTGCCTCCGTTTGCAGGGCCCACCCCCTTTCAATAGACATAAATTTGTGGCTCCTACGATAAAAAGGATACGAGGAAAAACAAAATCCAACCAATATCTTCATGTCAATTCTAGAATGGGACGTGGGGTGCCTCCATTTGCAAGGCTCACCCCCTTTCCATAGACATAAATTTGTGGCTCCTACGATAAAAAAAGATACGAGGAAAAACAAAATCCAGTCAATATCTTCATGACAAGTCTAGAATGGGACGTGGGGTGCCTCCATTTGGAGGGCCACCCTCTTTCCATGGATATAAATTATAAATTTGTGTGAGGACTTTTTCGTTATGATACGAGTAATAAAGATGTTCATAATAGTGTTTTATAAATTATTTTTTTAGTTTTGTGGATCTTAAAATATCATATCATTTTATTTTAATGTAAAAAGTAACTCGAAATTGAGGGTAAAGTACCCGGATGCGGGTGCCACGCAGAAGAAGGACGGCGCGCCATCTGGTCAGCATGGGCGGCCTCAAGCTTGATCGGGTCATTAACTGCCCTCCGCCGCCCTGGATGGCAAGCATGAGAGCAAAGGAGCGAGAGGACGGCAATTCATTGCCGGGGCTGTGCTCCATTAACTGTTGCAGAGGGGAGTTATGGCTTACCAGAATCGAGGCAAGCCAGAGCAGCATAAGAATGGCAAGAATTGGGAATGTTATGCATCGGATCAGGTTCGAATTGTGGAATTGGGTTTCTGGGCGTCAGGTCTCAGAGCACAAGCTCGAGAACTCCCTCTGGCATTTGGAGGTGGATACAGGGCATCAAAAGGGGGTGAAGGAGGTCTCACACCCTCATCGGACTTCAAGGAAATCATGGTGCCGCCGAGACAGAGGCTCATTAGTCGTCGAGGCACAGGACGAGGCGGAACTTCACGCCCCCCGGCTACCAATCCATCCTCAAATTGCTGTCGTTGTCTGTGCCACCGGGTGGCTGAAGCAAATCCCATTCAGTCGCAGCAATTCATGGACGCCAGGACGCCGGATTCAAGCGCTGCCCCGCTACCTGCGTTTGGTTCAGCGGTATTCTCCTTCAGCGGCGCCCAGGGCAATTCTAACATTCAATCTCACGTCTCAGTCCTATTCCTGGAGGAAGCGAAAGAGGAGGTTGGGGAGCAACCCAGCGCCCAAACTCATCTTGCTGAAAGCTCCAGAGCAGCTGAGGAAAAGGTAGAGGCACAACCTGAGCCAGAGGTCGCTCCACCATCATCTCAACCAGCGCCCGCTTCAGGCAAGGCCAAGTATGATTGGGGACCTCCCTCAGAAGGCGAGTACTGGGTTTATCCGGAAGACTTGGATGAATAGACGCCGGCTCAACCAAGCTCTTGCCCTCAGACAATGTTCAGGTTTTTTTGTGAACTGTTACTCTTATCACAAATGCTCAATGTATGTCGTGAATGTCTATGTTTGGCTTGATAATTATGTAGTTCTGTGCATGACCATGCCCTCGCGAGGGATTTTGCTGAAAAACTTCCTTTCCTCTCTCTTGCCCCTGCGTGGGATAGATAATTTTTCTTTTTCTGGTCTTCAAAGCTCTACAGCCCCTGCGTGGGTTACCAGTCTCAGTCACGGTGCCCTTGCATGGGTTCTTAGTCTCAATGGTGTTGCCCCTGCGTGGGTGTTCAGTCACGATGAGGATGCCCCTGCGCAGGTAGTTTTTTGTGAATACCATCCATCCAGAGCGCCACCCCTGGCCTCTGGCGACATGTACTCCTGGCTGTAATTGTTCTCTACTGTTACTGTAAATAATAGAAATAGCATAGTTTTAACGATAAAAAAAAAAAAAATTGAGGGTAAAGTTAGTGTCATTGTTTCTTTCAACTTGGTTGGAATGGATTAATATCTATTTTATGATATGAAGGAAATTCACATGTGTTATGACAGTAACCATTTCATTCAAATTTGGCTTTTGAGTTTAGTTTGAATGGTGAAAAAAAATGTTTATAATTCTTTTTATTTGGACTTAGGTTTGAATAACAAGGACCTTTGAATGTAATTTCTTCCCATTTGAAAATGTTTAAGATATCTTAAGACTTGCTAAATCATAAGTTATTGATATATTTAACATGCATATCGTTAGATATACTCATAATATTATAATAATAACTAAAATATTTAAAATTAAATCTTACCCAAATTATTTTAATATATTACCCCTTCATTGTGATTGAAAAAACAAATACCCCTTTTCCATACATATTCATCACAAGTTTGATTTTTCATAAAATTCTTTCCCGATCCATGTGTTGATTTTTGTTTTGTTTTAGACACGTTGTTGAGAAAAAGAGTTTTGAGTGTTGCACTTAAATAAAAGGCCATTTTCCTTTACGAAGTGGGAAAATTTATTATGAGTTGAAGATAGATGGTGTGAGCCTATAAATATATTAACTTCGTGGGTTCATCCATCTCTCTCCAATGTACATTATCAATGAAGATTTCTCTCTTGAGGAGTGGAGCCACGTGTGAGTAAACAAACACTGTAGAATGATTTATACTTGGTGTTCCTATGTTTTCTACATTTTATTGGACATAATTGTATGAAGTTGTTATATGTCCTATCCATGACAACTTTGCCTTTTCCCTCGATCTAGATTTTGTTAACTACTCTTATTCTTCATTAGATCCCAAACCCCAAAGTTCATTCTGATTAATGATTGGTTATTACTTTAAGAGTTCAATTATTATGTTGATTAGCTTATCAATTCATGTACTTCCATTATTTGAATTAAAATAAATGTTCTAAGTTGGTCAAGTTTGTCTTTTTACTTTATCATTTATTATTTAAAGTTGTTTGTATCAATTTTGTAAGTTGTAATATGTTTTTTTCTTTCCTAGAAAATGAAAAAAAATACATTTTGTATATACACACCAATGTGTGTATTCATTAAGAAACTACCCAGTTCATGTAGTGGTTATACTGCGCTACATCAAAAAGTATCATATATTGTCCTGTCATCATATATTTCTTACTTTTTTATGAACATCATAAAGAAATACTAGCATAGTGTTGCCAAAGGCAACAACCTGTAAACAAACATATATACCAATAGAATATGTTATGAAGCATCAAAAAAATTGATAAGTGAAAGTTTCAAAATTTAAACATGATCGTCATTTTTCATCTCATCCATAAATGACTTGTGGTAGAATTGGTATTGATCGGCTCCCAAGTCTTCAGCGACTTGCCACAACCCCTGAGTCCAGTGTAGGCCTTCCTTAGAAAGTCGGCATGTTGCTCCATTTTGTTCCTAAAGTGCTTGCACCAGTTTAGATAATCGATGCCATATGATTAGGTCCTGTAGAGACATTCACCAAAAAATCCTTCGGACAGGCCACCATCGTACTTGGCTCAATGACCCCAAATTGCACCAGATTCTCTTCCCATACCCGAATCTCCTTTTGCATATTTGCATCAACTACTTGTGCCCCCTCTGCAATCTTTTGTTTCTTGAAGTCTTCTACAGAAACAAAGGGTTTTTTGAATGGAAGATTACAATTATTTACTAGATGACCATACTTGTGGCATCTCCTACACCTAAGCATAATCCCTTCATAATCTAGCTCCTATAATATGATTGTCATGTTTCCATTATTCATGGCCTCATGCAACTTCTCCTGAAGGTCCAGACTAAAAAGGATCCTTGCCACAGTCATGTCTGTGGTCTCTTTGAATGAGATATCCACATCCAAAAAATGGCCTAGACTATTTCCCATGTTTTCAAAACTCTGTTTATTCCACATTTGCAACGTCAACCAATGAAAACGAACCCACAGTAACACCAAAACTAGTCTCTCCTTGATAGCATAAAAAAGAGGAGACCAAAAATTGAAGATGATAGGAGTGGAATCAATTAATCATATCTCCTTTGCAATTGTTTTAGCCTCCTCATGAGTTTTTAAATTCATCGAAATCCAGCCCATAGCCAACAGAACAATCTCTGGAGCATCTTTAACCAATGGACTAATATTTTCATTCCTCCAATCCTCAAGTGTCTTTAAACAAAATTTCATCCTCTAGCCCTACCCACCAAGGATTTTTCTTCATACTCCACTGCCAGAGCCATCTCCACATCATCTCCCAAACAAATCTTGTAAGAAGCATGGGTTTTTTCACTTTTCAAGCCGTTGTTCTTCTTCGTTTTTGGAATAGACCCCAGGCCATTGAAATAAAGCACATGAGGATCTCTAGCCTCCACCCCATCATACGCCCACCCAAACCCATTCTCATTCCTTGATGTAATAACCTCCTGAGCCACTACAACCTGAATATTTCCTACATCAACAGTAGGAAGCTTTGTACCATACTGAAAAGCCTTATAGAATTGAATCGAAGCCACTAGAAAGACTCTCTTGTACCTGAGGAAACCACTCCTAATGGAAAACCACCACAGCTTGAAAGAAAAGGGAATCGTAAATCCGAAATCCCCACCGAAAAGGAAACCTGTAAACCAAAACAATTGTCGTCGGAGATCGGTGGTACCATGGGTGTAAAACCCCACACATTAGCCTCATGATAGAAACTAACTTCAAAAGGGGGAAATGATTTCCCTGAGAAAGGACTGGAAAAACCCTTGGACACATGGTGTGAGAAATGAAGGAATCTCATCCATGCAACCGGTTCTCTGTCACAGAGAATCCACCAGAAGGAATAAGACCCTCACTACCAATGTTGCAAGAACCATTACTATTGCAGGAAGTTGTCAACAAAGTTAGCCATTGGATCTTCTTTATAGTTGTGATATGTTATGGATGTAGGTTAGTAAATTAATGTTTTTTTTGTTTTTGTTTTTGTATTTATTTATTTATTTTTATAAAATTAAAGAATTTATATTATTGATAAAAACATGAAATTACAATAATGATTATTTATATTGGTTTTTCACTTAGGAAACCAAACTAGTAGGATAAATGCAAAATTTTGAAATGGTTTATATTTTTCATGATCTGAGGAGCCAAAAAAACAAAAAAAGTAGATATATTTACAAATAAAACATAGATAGATTTACAAATAAAACATTGTACAAACTAAAAAACATAGTTTCATTGCTAGTATGATGATATGCAATGTAACCTTTCATTCTGCAGGGTTATTCTCCTGATCTGGTAGTTGGGGCTCTCTATTTGTTCTTTGGAAAATTGGGAGGCTTTATTATTAGATTAGATTTTCCTTTCTTTGATAATTTCTTGTGAAATATGTTGGCTCTTTATTCATTTAATTATGTTTTTCTTATTCTAACAATTATCAAAACGCAAATGTGAAGATCACAAGAAACAGATAACACAATATATAGGCTCCAAGGCAGGGAAAAACCCCTTTAAGGGGAAAACCCACAAAATTCTCTTCTTAGAGAATTAGGTCAAAATGAGATATCCAAGATCCATAACAAACCCTCTAGATGCCAAGTCAAACCTTCCTTTACTTCACAACAAATCCATCATCAAGAAACTAGCAATAGCTCTTCAACAAGAGTTGTAGTAAGGTAGAACTTCCAGACACTTCACTTCAAGAGAAAACCTTCATTTTCCTCAAACTTTGATCCTCCTTGCTTTTGTGAATTTCAGATCAAATTAAGTGAAATTATATATCCAAATGAACTCCAACTTATCTCTATTTATACTTGTCCAGAGGGGTGCAAATGAACGTGTACTTTGGGGCAGGGCTGACTTGACAGGTAGGCTGACTTGCCATCTAGAGGGTTTTTAACCCAAAAATACATGTTTCAAAATTATTTTTCTTTTTCTTTTACAATAGGTCAAAATATGACTTTGACTCTTTGACTCAAAAACCTATAAGCACGAAGAACATGCTTGTCTATAATAATAATAATAATAATAATAATAATATTTTTTAATATTGTTACATAAAATACATAATGGTATGAATTATGAAGACTAAAACTAGTTACATTTTACAACACTTCCTCTTAACTAGGGAGGTATTCATAATTGTACAATAGGTACACGGATTCTCTCAAACTGAAATATTCTCATAAGAAGAGTCAAATTGATAAGTCATTCTCAAGCATCAACATCATAACCAACATTTTCAACATAGCAAGGTCTTTAATTGACAAGCTCTATTTATATCAGAGCATAATCCTAAGAGGCTTTACATGAGACACAACACTACCTCATAAGGAACATACCCCATCTGAATTTTCGCTAGGTATGTAATTTTAGGATTATTCTTACTATTGGATTCCCAATCCTTAAGAATATCAATCCTCTTCGACCACTCTTGTCTTGGATACCTATCCAATCCTCAAAGAGTGCCAGCCCACTTCCTATCTTGGATAAATTATCCTCAAGGAATATCAATCTTAGATTCTTATCTAATCGTCCATTCTCCTTCCTTATGCCTTCACTTAGACTTAGGGTTGTTAGTCTTGGTCAAGTACATGACACATGGAGAACATGATGTCTAACATCACTCCCTCTCAACCACAGAGGAGATACTCATTCTCTCTCGATAAGGGAATAGATCCTTGCTCCTTCTCAAATATTTAAGGAGACTTCTTAATCCCTCTCAAGCATAGATGAGTTTCCTTACTTCCTTTTAACTATGAAGACATAACCACAAGCTCTTTAGCTTGTCTTAGAATTTATCAATACATCGAATACTAGTTCTTCATGGAGACCTTCGAGTAGTAACTGAATGGATCCTCCTTTCCTTTGCATCTCATCATATTGAGATTTTATCGTTCTGGATATAATGGAGCCTAACTATGACAAGGTTCAAGCCATCAAACTTTCATATCACTTTCTTCTAGACATCATCAACAAAGACATTATATTGAGCCAATCAAAGTAGATATAATCATAGCTCCCTCTAATCATTGAAGTGATCTTCATTGTCATATAAAAATAAGGTTGTCTTCTTGTATTGGCACCTTTCAATCCCAAGATGATGTAGACATATTGGCCATATAATCCTTTAATGATTACCAAAGCCATCCACTCAATTTTTGTATTCTTTGAATTGGGTTCAAAATAGTTGTAGATATACTTGCCTCAACTGCCATTATGCATTTCTGCAACATTCTTCTAGGTAATAAAACCATATATTGAATAGATAACTAATGCCAAATAATCAATATCATAGTTACCTCATTATGATGGCCTCTCATCAAGATAACAATTTTTTGTTACTTGTTTCCTTTGAAATCAACATCCTTTTGCATGGTCTTTCTTCAAATTTTAGCATAATCTTTCTCCATGATATCAATCATCAACATGTTTATGGAACAAGCTAATCACCTAGATTTAACATCATGTCCATCAAATTATTTTTTTCATAATCAACTAATCCAAACTAATACAGGAATGAAACAAAATACAAACACAAACATAAACACAAAGATGTAATAGAAATAAACTTTCATTTTATTAATATCAAAGAACTGAAAGATGCTTACATACAGAATGGAAATAAACTATCTTGGGCAATGGTAGCTTATCTCTGAGAAGAGATGTGGTGGGTACATGCCTCTGAACTGTGTTATAATGAGGCACAAGGGCCTTTTTTATTATTGAACAGCAAAGGGAAACCCTAAACAATGAAAACCCTAACCCTAGGATATGGAACACCAAGAGTTTGTGGGCCCCGTTGGGGTTAGTTGGGTATCCAACTTACCGGGGTCGTAACTTGGTCATATGTTCTTCGTTTGGCGTGTATGATACCTCATTATAAAGGTATCTCTGAGTACTACGATATTTGTGGTATGATCCTACCTAGAACTATGGGCTTGCTGCAGACCTAAAAAACATCATTTAGGGGGTCAAAACAACTCCAGTCAATTCTAGCTGTTGGTTGTTAACCATTAAGTCATGGGATTCTCTGCCCTATCTATTTAATGTTCTTAGTGAGATCTTCTCATTCAACTTTTCCTGACGATGAACCACACTGGCTAGTTCAAAACGCGTCGACAAAAGTTTTTCTATGTGATTTTCGCCGAAGATTCCTCAAACAACTCCAGAAGTTCAGGACCTGAAAAATTACTAAAAATAATAAATTGTGTTATAATCAAGAAAAACGATGAAACTGACTGGAGGTCCAAGTGGAATAGGTGGCTGGCCACCAATATCCACCTCGATCATTCCTCCCCTCGTAGGAAGCAATGGTCCCCATTGCATGCAGAGCGTCCATGAGGTGAGAAAATTTATGTTGAACCTAATCCCTGGTGAGCCACTTACCCTGGTGAAGGAGTTGGCCTTCTTTAACCACCCGATATATATGGATCCTCTTTTGGTGAGTATTATTGATTTGTGTTTCCATGATCCTATCAGTTGTATCATATTCGATACAACTTGGGTTGAGTTCTATTGGTGTCAACTGCTCAGCAACATCGGATGTGTCCAATAAAGGGGCAAAGTATGGCCACAACCGGTCCACATTAAATACTGGGTGTAGGCCAAGGAACGAAGGAATGTTGAGCTCAAAAGAATTATCCCCTATAGCCTTAGTGATGGTCTAAGTCCCATATCAGAGTGGGAGAAGCTTGCGGTGGCCGCTAGTGAGCCGCTCCTTCTGCAAATGTAACCAAGATTTGTCACCCACTTAGAACTTGTGTGGCAATCGATGTTGATCATGACATTGTTTGTACTTAACATTTGCTCTATCCAATATGTTATGGACCTACAGGAAGATGTGTTGAATGCACTCAATGAAGTTGTTATCTTTTTCAGCTTTGGACTGGACATGAGATGAATCTTCCTAAGTAACCTGGAAGTGGTATGGAAACATTAATGGGACATAGTGGCTAGAATCCCAATCCCACCTGAAAGGGTTTGTGTCTAGTTGAGATGTGGAGAGATCTATTGTAGCTATGTTTGACATAGGGGAGGCTTTCATCCCATGCATGTGGATTCTTCGAGTTGTACATGTGTAGGATGTGCATGATCATCCTATTGATGACCTCTATCTGGTAATCAATTTGGGGGTGGAAGGTCGTGGACTTATTGATCTTGGTATCCAACAACGACTAGAGGCTTGACCAGAATGTACTGAGGAACTTGTTGTCCTGATCTGAGATAATGGATTGTGAGATCCAAAAGTGTACCCATACTCATTTAAAGAATAGTTTGGCAGTGGCTTCTGTTGTGATGCTCTTCTTACAGGGTGCCAAAATGGCCATCTTAGAGAACCTATCGATGACCACAAAAACAAAGTCATTTCCATGCTTGGTAGAAGGAAGTTACAACATGTAATCCATGAAGATGGATTCCCAAGAATGACTAGGAGTAGGCAGAGGAGTATACATGCCTTTCTTTTTTATTGTAGGTTTGACAATGGCACAAGCAGTGTAGGATTTGATGTACTTTCCAACATATTGTCAAAGGTTTGACCAATATAAAATACTTCTGCAACACTGCCACTATATTTTCTACCCAAAAATATTCAATGACCCGATGATAGTGTGCCTCCAAAATCATCTTGGAATGCTCGCTTGAAGGAACAAAGAGGTGTCCCAGGTGGCATAACAATGCATCCTATAGGTGAAAGTATAAGACTTTCTTACCTTTCAAGAGCCTCTGGTATGTGGTGCCAAATTCTGGGCCACTCTTGTGAAGATGCGACCATCCCTAAGTCTCATGTCAACATGATCTAAACTTAAATATGAACACAAAAATTACAGATATAACAATGAATACAAAGATGCAATATAAATAACACTTCATTTCATTAATATCAAATACTAAAATATGCTTACAAACAGAAAGGAAATAAAACTAGCTTGGGTGATGGTAGCTTATCTCTGAGGAGAGATGTGGTGGCTACATGCCTCTTAATTATGTTACAATGAGGCTCAAAGGCCTATTTATTATTGAGAAATAATTGAAAACCCTAAACATCAAAAAACATAACCCTAGGAGATGAAACACCAAAACTATGGGCCTCGTTTGGGTAAATTGGTACATCAACTTCCTGAGGTCATAACTTTGACATACGATTTTCGTTTGACGCAAACAATACCTTGTTAGAAATATATATCCGAGGACTACAACTTTTGAATGCAGTTGTGTTGGAGAATTTGGTATCTACAGATAAATACTAATTCCCTAGATAAGTAGCAATATCTAGAACAATAGTTTAAAGTGTTTTAGTCTTTTCCTATAAGCAATAGATAAGATGAGAAGATGAGAAGACCTACTTGTAGTTCCGATTTCCTCTCGTCTCCCTTTTATCGATCCTGTCGCTCCTTCCCATACTTAATATGCTTGAGAAGTACCTATAAACACAAAAAAAAACAAAGAATCGATCAAAGCAAAATATCTATTGAATATAAGTGAATGGAATTAGATACAATTCACACATATAAGCATTATAAAACGATACAAAAATAAGGGAGAATGGTTCAAACACTTTATTGAATAGAAGAAGGAATTACAACCATTGGTGTTTGATTCAAATCCATTCCTCCAGCTTGGATCCCATCCACATCACATCAAAAGCATGACAAAATTGTAGCATTACAATACTTGCTTCAAAGCCAAATCTCATAACAACATTATCTGCTTACAATTCAACATAATCCAACTCCCTGATCACTTAGATGAGTGGTCAATTTATAGGAAGATGAAGGAGGTTTTATAATAAATGGTGGCATTGAATGACCTTCCATACTTAGAATTAGTTCCATGGAGGAAGGGATGAGAGGATAGGATGCATCTTAACTCATTCCTCATCCATTTTCAAGCTCATAGGAGTTGATAAGTGAGGGAACCTTCTAGATGACTCCAAAATATAAGAATATATCCCAAACCCTATGTGAATTTCGCTCAATCTCGCCCAGCGCAGGTGAAAGGAAGCCTAAGTGCTTTGCAGAGCACCCCGACATGGACTTAACTTCTCTACATCGCACCTTTACATGGACCTACCTGCGTTGGTCCCTCTAGAGGCTATTTCTAGATGTCTCAAGTCATGAAACTGTCTGGGAAGGAGGCATTAAAAGGGGTGACTTGTTTAGTGCATGCAACAACTGAAATTAGGGTTTGATGAGCCCTAAAACACTGATCTGAATGATGGGATTGATCTGCCCAAATGGATCTGTAACAGTTGCACCCTAAAGCATGAAGTCTGAAAAATGGCAATGTCGATGAAATGCTTTATAATGTGATGAGGAGGTATCAAAGTGGAAGGTTACCTGTATCAATTATAGTACATATATCATGATATTTGATTCTTAGACATGAATTTCTTTGGGAAGGCATACGTATGCTCAGCCTATAAACTTTGATTACATGTACATAAACAGCTTTCTATAGATATAGACCCATGATTGGAATGACTATCATTGTAAAGCCATTGTAAATATGATTTAGTACTCCTAAAATCGTAGCCCGGATGGATGAAACTAGATCCAGGGTCTTCTATCTCATTCAATCGTTTGCTCAAGTACGAGTCTAACCATGTGAATATGTCATCTCAAGTTGAACATGGGAAGACACCATGAGATTACCAGCTAATGATGTAAGTTGTTAACAGACACGAGAGAAATCACCGATAATGATAATGATCCTTAAGGTAATACAATACATTTTGCATGGTGTGAATGGATGATTTGATGTCGAACACCATACAAAGTCTTTTGGTCGAAGGCCATTGATGTCAACCTATTGCCAGAAGCGAGAAACCTTCCATTGATGCATGAAAGCCTCAAGATACTGGAAGGGTGTTTTTAAGTCAACTTCTTGGATAATGTGCCGATGTTGATAAGAAGTGACTCGTCACAAGAGGGCCTTGATGTATCCCACATCAATGACACAAAACGAGTGTAGTGATTTTGGAGATGGAATTTGACTAACAACACAAGGTTCAAGAATGGCAGTCATGAAAATGAAGGTTTATGGTATTGCAAAGGATGAATTTTGACTGAATGACTTCTCTTGAACATGTTGGCGACACTGAAATGAATTGGTAGCATTGACCCAAAACAAAGTGATGGATGGTATGATAGACCAACGGTGTGATAACCATCAAGCTAATAACCCAACCCAAATAGTCACGGTGATGGAGTGAAAGTGTCATGTTCAAGAGTGACCTGCTACCATAAAGTGGTTTTCCCCTTTTTCCCATTTCCCCAGTCATTGCTGACCAATACCTCTTTATTTTTATCAAGCTTGAGGAGGATAACATATGCTTGTTGTATAATTCCACCCTTCGGGTGAATCTATCGCTATTTGATGTTTTAACGAGTTTAACGACAAAGATAACTCGGTCCTTTTCATGTTTAGAGACTTTGAAAAGGGACGAAAAGAAAACTCCACAAGTTATTTTTCGTAAATTAATATCTCAAGCCCGAAAAAACGTAAAATAATACAAGAGAGATATCGTTTCCAATTCGTTAACACGCTGGAAAGGACAAGCGCTCAACAATCTTTTCATGTTTAGAAAGTCCGAAAAGAGCTTAAAGAGGACTCCAAGGGGGTTCATTTTTCGTTTTTAATAGAGCTCGAAAAAGAGATAAAAGTGTGCTCTGTGGTCAAAGGTACAATTTACAATTGAGCACGTCGAATTCTATAAGTCAGTTGCAAAGCCTGCTCAAAACACCACCAAGTGTATTAAAAATACCTGTTTCATAGGCAAAAATAGGCAAATACTAATTTTTACTCGATTAATGAACATGAAATAAACATAAAAAAATTTCTTACCATGACATTTTTACCATTTGGAACTTTTACCCTTCAATTTTGTGCTCTGAGCTAGTTTTTTACCTCGAACTTCATCAGCTAATTGTGAGAGATTCTGCAGGCCATTTCTAGAGCCATCTAGACCAAGTAGGAGCTAAACCTCTCTTCTTTCTTTTCAGGTCATTCTTTTGTCATTTCATGCAAGTTTTAGGGTTTTTTGGGGCCCCTGGGGTTTCATTTTTTTGCCTTGGGATCAGCGTAGGCTTTCACATTGAAAACTGCACTGAAGAGCACCCAGATAGAAGGTTGCATGATATTCAGTGCACTGTCTCTATGCTTGGGTTGCGTTGGGCAAGATTTGCCAAGTTTGATTTAGCTGTTTGCTCTAAAATTTGTCCTATTTTTTGCATGGAAAGGATCCTACCTAAGCTTATGATTTTGTTTCAGGCTTTCATCGGATCAAAATGTCGATTACATGGTAAGAAAGAGAGCATGAACAACAAGACATGTTTTCCCTAAATAATCCAAGTACAGTTGAGGGCCTCAAAAACTGTTGGTTACTCAAATACTTCAAGCTGTCCAAAATGAGGCAACAAATAGAACCATTGCAGTTCCTTGTTCATGCATGGGATCCGACAGATCAGAATTTTCACATTAGGGACAAGATCGTCCCTATTACCATTGATGATATTTACTTTCTTACTGGACTTTCGCGGCGAGGTGCCCCCATCTCACATTCTAGATTTTACTGTGGAGGTGAATCGGTGAGAGATTATATTAGACAGGTTTGTTGCCCAGGTACACAGCCTAGCAAGGATGGGAAAATAAACATCAGGGATGTGGGTGATTTGCCTCTGAGAAGGATCCTCTTCAAAATCGCAAAATTGGCTAGCAGTTTGACACTACATTTGGCGAACAGATCATATATGTAGTATGCACTGGAGTGTCTAGAGCCAAAAGTTTTCAACTGGTGCGAGGTCGTGCTTTCTTCATTGAAAGAACAACTGACCAAGGTAAAAAGTGGTAAGATGAAGAATTTCTGCTATGGTTTTATCTTAATCACTTTTACCTTAGAGAGAATCCCATTGATGCAACCACAACATGTATCACTGGGTGTAGCTGGTCCTAGACATCCATGTATGTAGAGGTGGGTCAAATTGATGGCTCGACATGCGGGTCAGTCAACAATCATTTTTTCCACTGCATTCTTCAGTTGGCTCAAGTGACAACATCTTGTCATCGAGGAGCATCCATACTCAAGGATGGATTTCTGTGGAGATCCATATTTGATTCTACCAGTTGGAGCACAATGGGGTGCTATGCGTAAATTGTTCGACCAAAAATGTTTTTTGATTTTTTCAAGTTTCTACATGTTTTTTGTGTTTTTAATGTTTCCAAGACTAAACTAAAATCATTCTTATGCATGCAGATATGGGTATTATTCAACTTGTGGGGCACTAATAGGTTGTAGGTGGGCCAGCGTGGAGAATCATTGGGAGAGCAGTTCTTCAGGACATAGATTTGGCTGAGACCTTAACAGAGTTGCAGGATCACGTAGAGGGATTAACCCTTGCTATTCTGGATGTCCAGATCAAAGAGTTACCTATGAGGTTGCAGCACCACACTATTGGTGTTCCTAGCCGCTGGGCGAGGCTTTTGCATATGATAGCATAGGCTATGACCTATTACCATGAGCACCACTAGATCTACTTAGGATGTTTTGCATGCATTTTGAGTTTTTTGGGTCAGATGACCAAATGTGTCTTGGACACAAATTTTGTAAAAAAATTTAAAAAACCTATCTATTTTACTTTCAGAGTTTTCTATGGTTATATGCAATCCTATTCAACTGATGATGTGAATTGAAAATATTACTTTTACATGTGTCGCAAATGTCTATTTAACACATAATTTGATAGAGAATCAGTTAATGTGTTAAGATTTCTGGAAATATGTTGATATTGAATGTGTTCAAAATGTCTTTCCAAAATATGGACTCTAAGGAACATACGAAAAATTGTTGGATTTCGGATAGTATAAATGTTCATCAGTTTAGTACAACGAGTTGTGAGTCCAGCCTAATAATGATTCGGCGAATGCCAAGTGAAATGGCATCAAAGAGAAGTTCAATGAACACGTTATACTTAGCGATGTTGTTCATCGATTGACTGATACAAATCCCTTGAAAACTCACTAACTCGCCACTTGGAGTGAAAATAGCCCATGCTGCAAAAGACAAATACTGCGTACTATGACTAGAACCATCGGTGTAACCAACAAAAGGCTTTGAAGACTTCGACATCTGCAACAAATGCAAAGCAGATTACTAACCAGATAAAAACTCTAAAATACACACACACACACATGCAATGAAAGCATATATACAATGAGTTTTACTACACTTAATCAAGCATAGTAATGTTTGAGGTACAACCCATTTCGGGGCTACGACAATGGAATCCCATCATAATCTACTAACTCGTCGGCACCTTTTGCCAGAACACACTTTCCAATATAAGGACCCATCCACATTGGTTCGAATTTCCCTACTCCAAGTTTATTAGCTTCCTAATCATAAAGCAAGACCAGGTCTCCTTCTGAGAAGATACGAGGCTTGACATTTCTATCATATTGCGCCTTGATTCGTTTCTTATGCGCTTCATTAGCCAATGCGGAATCAAGATGGGTTTCATCCAGATGGATTAATTCCAAGACATGTGATTCTTATTCAGAAGTATTGGGTAATAGGTCAATGACGAGTTTAAGCGATGAAATTTCGCATTGTATCTATAAGTTTTCTTCCAAACCATACACCAACTGAAAGGGTGTGAATCCAATCGCATTCCTAACTGAGGTTCCATATGCCCACAAGGCAGAGTACAGGATTAAGTGCCAGTTTTGCTTATGAACCCCTATCATTCTATACAACATCCGCTTTAGGAATTTGTTGATGGCCTCAACTTGTCCATTCGCTTGCGGGTAATAAGGGGTAGAACTATCATGTGACAGTCCTAACTTAGCAGTTAACTCAGCCATCATGTGATTGCGAAAATGTGACCCATGATCTGTAACTATGGCTTGTGGTACACCAAACCGGGCAACCACATAGTTAAAGAAGAAAAGAGAAGTCGTTTCGCCACTGTTGTTCAATGTTGGCATTGCCTCGGCCCATTTGGTAAAATAGTCAATGATGACTATAATATATCCATGCCCCCCGGCCAAGGTGGGGTTACATGTCACGAAGTCAATGCCCCATTTGGAAAATGGTCCAACAACAACGACTGGACGCAATGGTGTAGGTGGTAATCTAGTTTTTTGGTCATATATCTAGCATGTGTGACAGCTTCTGACAGTAATAATACAATATTTGAATAGAGTTGTCCAAAAGTAACTGGCAAGGAGAATTCTCTGTGATTGCATATCCAGATAAGTGTCCACCATAGGAACCTGAATGGAAATCATTCAATGCTTTCTCGGCTTCCTCATGCATGAGGCACCTCTGTAAAATTGTATTGATACCATGACGGTAAAGAGTGTTGCCAATTATCAGATAATCTTTGGCTTGGTATCGAACATGTCGTTGTTGCGAGTGAGAGGTATCAGGCCGGAAATTTTGGGTTTTGAGATAGATCAATATATCTCCATATCACGCATCAGATGACGATATAAGAAACAAAGACTCATCCAAAATCGATGGTTCAAATGTTGAATCAATGGAGGCCAAGGGAAGGTCGCAAAGTAACTCTACGAAAACTAGAGATTTCTTTGACTTGGACTTGATGAATTCCATATCAAACTCCAGCAAAATGACTATCCATTTTGAGTATTTCCCCCCAACAATTGACATGACAAAATGTATGTGATAGGGTTGCAATCTGAAATGACAGTTATTTTCCGGAGCAGGAAGTAGTGATGAAATCTCTAAAAAGCTTGCACAACTGCCAAAGCTAGTTTCTTGACATAAGAGTACTTACATTCTGTATCATTGAGATTACGACTCAAATAATTAATTAGATTTTCAATCCCATTTTCTTCCTGGACTAAAACCATGCCAATGGTTGTATCTGCAGTGGTGAGATACAGGTAATAGTCGTTTTGATAATTTGGAGAATACATTAATGAAGCTCTAATCGAGGTATCTTTAAGAGCATCAAAGGAAGCTTGCGCAACTTGATCCCAATGGAAGGGTATATACTTTTTCAAGAGATGTGTAAAACCTTTAGCCATCTCAGTGTAATTAGGAATGAACCTCCTAAATTTTTTTTCCTTCCCTTGGAGTCTCTGTAACTGTCAAAGATTTGAAGGTGGAGGAAAATCAAGAATTGCCTGTACCTTTAATGGATCAAGTCGAATCCCCTCTCTAGACACTACAAATCCAAGCAATCGACTAGAACCAACACAAAACACAAATTTGTGTGGATTTAGTCGTATCTTGTAGTGTCGGCACCGTAGAAATATCGCTCTCAAATGCTGCAGGTGATCAGTCCACTTTCGTGAATGAGTAGGCAAATTTTGAAGGTAAGGTTGAACAATGTGCTTGATGTCATGGAAGGCATAGTTCATTGCTCTCTAAAATGTGGCCCTTGCATTCTTCAAACCAAATGGGAGTTTCCTATACATGAATGTCCCCCACGGACAAATAAAAGTTGTTTTAGATTGGTCCTATGGGTGGATATTGATTTGCTTGTAGCCATAAAAACCATCCATAAATGAGAATATTTTGCATCTGATACATTTGTCAATAATCTAGTCGATAAAAGGAGTAGGATAATTGTCCTTTGGACATGCCTGATTTACATCCCTATAATCGACACACACTCGAATTGTTCCTTGTTTCTTCATGACAGGAACAATGTTGGAAACCCAGTTAGTAAGAGGTACAGGGTAAATGAAACTAGCATGCAAATGTTTTTCAACTTCTGCTTTAATTGCAGCAGCTTTCTTTGGATGAATAGGTTGAAGTCGTTGTCGAACTGGCTTGACATCAGGGTACATTTTGATTTCGTGTTCAACAATACTAGAGTCAATGCCTGGAATCTCCTCGTAAGACCATGCAAATATATCTCTAAATTCATGAAAGAGAGTATGGTAACTATCGAGTTCTGATGGAGAATACGATTTGCCGACATGAATGTTCTCTACAACATTAGGCTTGGTCGAAATATTAATAGAAAACGTTTCTTCAATATTTGACAGGTTTCGCTCAGATTCTACTGTGTCTATGAAAATTGAATTCGGAAGGAAATCAACAACTTAAGGGTGGTTTAGTTCGTTTGAATATTCTTGAATGTCATCTAGAAGATGGGAAAAATGGTGATAATCTTCCCAAGGTTCTTCTCCTATCATCATTGTTTGGAGGATTCCTTCATCCGTAGAATGTATATGTGAGAAAGGATCCGAAGAAGTACCATATTCTAACAAACAGTCTACCCATACAATTGGTGAATGCGGATTTGAGTTTGTCGCACAAGCCCGAAAAATTGATTGCTATGCTAGTTCAATGGGGTTAGAGGCATGACCTCAATATTACTATCAACTTCAAAATTGTTGGTAATCCTCTTTAAATCAGATGAGGTAGAAGAAATCATGTTGCAAGTCTCTATTCTTGCCACTTCCGCCAAATCAGATGGTGACAGTAGTGTAAAAGTACCCATTAGGGAAGGATCATTAAAGAGACCTACTCCAACACTTTGAAGTGACAGTGAGGGTCCGTGTACCAACGGAATGCTTCTCATAGCTTGCGAACTATTGGCAAAGAAGGAAAGCTAATCGATAACTATGATTCCACCCTTACGAGGGAATGCAATAGTACGAAAGTACGTGGAAACCACAACAACCATAGCATATACCCATGTCCTTCCCAGTAAAATGTTGTAATTGAGGGGTTCGTCAACTACCTCAACTTCAACAGTAACTATTTTTCCCCCTAGATCGATTTGTAGGTTACTCAAAATCCCACAAGGAGTATATGTTTGTCAAAAGCGTTTAACGTAGTTGGTGATTGTGACAACGACGGTGAACCAAGTGTTTTCCAACAACTCATTGACATAATGCAAGTAGATGCCCCCTCATCAATAATAGTTTGGTGAACATTCTTATTGAGATATTTTACTTGAATTAGGAAAGCTAACTGCGCCGGTAACTGTTGTGTATATCCCACATGGTTAAAAACCACAAGATTGGAATCTATAGGGTCTATTCCGCCAGTTGATGACAGTAAAGTTTGCTTTTGGGAGGGACAATTTTGTAACACCTCGAGTGTCGACATAGTAGAAGGTGACTGAGCAAGATATTCCACTATGTTATAGTTCTAAGTTGCTCGAGCCCGAGGGTTAAATGTCGATTTATGCACAACTCCCTTTGGTGGTTTTATTATCAATTTTGGTGCTGGTGGAATATTTTCAGATGAAGTCAAATTTGAAGGATTAGGTTGATCAGTGGCCTGGTTATTCGTCGATGACGGTGGATTTCCATAATCTTTATTTCTCGTTGACACCAAAACTTAGTTTTGTGGCTTTGTGATGGATAACATGAGTACCTGGGATGTGGAATCATGGTCTGTCACAACCAAATGTGTCTCCAGGTTTGGAAACGGATCGATCAACACTGCAGATGTGTTAGAAGTCTTTAGAAGTTTAGAGACTCTGAGCAGTGTGGAAAATCTCTTGTAAAATGATCGTCATTATAGATTAGACATGGATAACGAGGTTTCCTTGCAGAAGTAGAGGAATCAAATGATTTATCTTGAGGGGAATTATCTTGTTTCTTCTTGTTTTTCCCCTTTTTCTTGCCTCCTCGTTGCTTTTGATTTCCTCCTTTGTCAGATGACATGACATTAACTTCGGAAGAAAGAGTGTTTTCTGATGCATTGGTATTTTGATTGGTAATGGAAAGAGTTTGACTAGATGGTCTTCCTTCCATTTTCGTGCTCAAAGAACCAATCACACCATCGCCAACATGAGAGTCCTTACTCAATTGTGGAGGAGGAGGAACAGTGAAAGATGGTAGGGGTGCAATGGGAATTTTGTCATAGAGTGTGTCAGATTATGTGTAAATCAAATCCAAGTATTGGGCATAAGAAATTACTTGCTGTTATGTGACAACTCCACATTTTTCCACATACTTGGTGATTGATGGAAACAAGTATTTTATGAACCACTTAGCCAAAAGCTGATCAGGAACATATGTCTTAACCATTTGACGACGATGTCGCCACTCATGAATATGATCTGATATATGGGTAGCAGTAGTCTATTTAAAGTTGGTTAGGAGCTTCGTTCCGGTCTTGTATCTGATAGGTAACTGGAATTGGGTCAAAAATGTTGTGGTTAAAGTCATAAAATTGTCCAAAGAAGCTCTTGGAAACTCAATGTACCATTTAGCAACCAGACCAGTAAGTGTTCTCTAGAAACGATGGAGTCTAATCGAATCATCATTTAAGGAGTTTGATGAACACCACAAATGAAAGGTCATGACATGATTTGATGGGTATTCTTCAGGATTTCCATTGAATTTCGGAATGTCAGAAGGTAACTTATGCCGAATCACCGACCACCAAGGTGCATATAAGATTGGATCATTAGTGAGCCGATTTAAGTCTAGTAATTTTAAATTTGCTACAAATGGAAACTATCGATTTAGGTCAGGTTGAGCATACCTAGGATATGATGGAATTTCCTGAGCAATAGGTCTTTGCATACCAACTTAGGGAATCTGCATTTGGTAACCTTGATAAGGTTGTTGTTGAACAAATCTGGCATAAGGTGGTTGTTGATAACCAGGTTGAATTTGTGGTTGTCCATAACCTGCAAAGCCTTGTTGACTAGGACCTTGGTAAGATTTATATTGTCCAAACCCAGGTTGAGCCTGTTGGGCAGGTCCATATTAGGGTTGGAATTGCTGGAATTGAGGCTGCTACAACTGTTGAATCAACTGCTCTTGTTGTTGGTACAACCGTTGTTGATTTAATGGTTGTTGTTGTCCAACAATGAAAGGTTGACCAGGTTGTGAATAAACTATACCAGTGTAATATTGGGTCAGTCCAGATAAGGGTATACTAACCTAAGGTTGTTGTTGAACCCCCGAAACAAGTGGTTGTTGTACAACAACCTGAGAAACTTGAGCTTATTGACCTGAAACTTGTGGTTGCGAGGTAGAAGGACCAATTTGAACTTGTGACTGTGGTACAATAGTAACCACAGGTGTAATAGGAATAGCTGACACAGTTTGCATTGGTTGTGTTGGATACACAAGCCTTGGTTGAACTAGCATTATTGGTTTCCATTGACAAACTTGAATTCTAGGTTGACCTGAATACTGTGGGATACTTCCACATGACGGTCCTCCATAGGGAGGATAAGGTGAATAAGCATATTTATTTCCATATGGTGGAAATCCAGTATTTAATGGATATATAGGTCTTTGTTGACCAAATTGCCTATGTTGATATTGATATGCAATATCAAACTGTTGAGTTCCCGTTAAAGAAGAATAGGGTAGAATTCAGGTTGAGGACATGGGTGATGACCATGGTGTAGAAGCAACACCTGAGTGGGTTCCAGATAAAGATTGGTAACCAACTGGGATGGATGATTCACCATATAGGTACGACTCAGGTGTGGTAAAAAAACATCGAAGAGATTGCAACAGAATATTCTGCTATAGCTGCATCAAATGATACAGTCTGGGATGTTGACAGTTGTTCAGCCATAGTTAACTGACCCAAAAGTTGTCCTAAAGAATCGACGGGTACTTGAAAATAAGCAGGATCAAACAAAGTAGTAAAATGAGGAGTATGAGGGTAAATATAAAGCCCAGTTCCAAAGTGGAATGGGGTTTCAGGTGTAGAATCTTCTTCCAATTCTTCCTCGACAACAATTAAACCAGGTGGAAGAACTTCATCGTCTGGTCCGTAAAAGATTTCTGGTGTTGATAAAGTGGAAGTTTCAGTAGTTACTGATGTCTGAGGGGTAACCGGTTGATTGTCTTCTGGTAAAATAACAACTTCTGAATGTTGAAATTCGAAGTCCAGATGTTCGGGTAAAAGAAAAATAGTTTCAGAAAGAGGTTCCTGAACAACTTCAGGATCATATGTAACTTATGTTTGAACTATGATAGGTTTTGGGTTAACTTCTGGTTGAACTAATTCAAGTTCAGAAGTAATTTCTTGTTGAGCAACTTCAAGTTGAGGATCAACTTGCTGTTGAACAACTTCGGTTACTGTTTCACTAGGATCAGTGCTAATGTCCTCAGGTAATTGTGAAACTTCTTCTTCAGAAATAGATGTACTAGAAATGGTTGGAGTAACTGGAGTCTCAGTACTTATCGAAATAGATGTTTCAAGTAATTCAGATGAAGAACTAGGAGTTCTTGATGTACTTGACTTAGTTAAATGAGACGGCTTTGACCGAATAAGTGTAGCTTTGGGCGGCAAAGGCTGTTTACTCACTGTTCTGCGCGAACGACGGTGTAAGGGTTGATGTTCCTCCATGATTACTGATTAATTTTATTATCAAAAAAGAAATAAACAAAAAGGGGTAAGCTAGGCAAAAGGTTTACCAAGAAACTATCTACAGAATACCTCCTGGCGAGCCAAGATGTACGGGTAGGCAATCTCCCCGAATGTTGTGTTCGGTGTATCACAGTGTACAAGGAGGCTGACTAGGTTACCTACGTATGGATATCAACCTAGTGTTGTCCTCCCACATATACCTAAAGGTACGTGGAGGCCCAATATGTATAAGCGTTGTCTAATGAAAACCCGCACAGTGAGATCATTCCTATATACTTTACGTACTGTGACACCGCCCTATATACTCAAAGGTATGTGGATGAGCTACGATATACTCATGTACGTGGAATGAGGTATCACACTCGGGATGTATTGCATACAGGTTAGCAACAACTGCTTTGTTTTAGGATGTCGGAACATGTCTCTAGCCTGGAACCACTAAATGTTCTCGTTAATGACAATGCTCCATTAGGTAAATTAATGTTAATTTTAAGTTGATCTTGCTTAGGAATTTTCCTTTCAAGTTCACCACATGATGTATTCTGAAATTCCTGGGAATTAAACTATCATGATAAGCATTCTTTCCATTCAATTTAACAATGAAAATCCTAGCTACTTAGGGATAGAGCAATAAGATTTCTTTTGATCAAAGAGAAAAGAGCACAATCTAATGCAATTCCCTACACTATTCCTATGAGCACACAAAATTTTTCAATGAAACATGCATGTATTTATTTTCAATTTCCTTAAAGCGAATATGAAAAAAAGGAAATATGCACATACAATCAATCAATCTTTCATAAGAACGAAGACTTTTACGACAATTCTATTTCGAAGAAAAAGAATACTTTATGACACTTTCTTTCGAACGAAGATTAATCAACTATATTCTAACTTTGACTATAGATTGATAATGACAATGAAAACATTAATCAATCAACTCAAAGTAGGGATAAACAAGGAGATAGAAACATGTTCTCTGAGACATAACATTCATTGATCAATCAGCAAGCAAAGAAATAGAGAAAAGTTGGCAAAAACAGTTTCCAAAGGTGGGAAACTGACCCTAGGAGTATCAGCGCAGCCCTGAATGGGAGACAATGCACTTCAGAGCACTATCCCTAAGCTAGGGGTGCTCTTTAGCACATTGTGTCCCTCACAAGCCTGTGCTGGTGACAATGAGCCATTTCAAAAGGCGGTTTGACTCAGTTTTAACCAAATTTTCAATGCAAAAGAGCTTAATTACAATCTATGAACACAAGTAAGGCTGCAAGGATGTCTTAGGAGGTGGATAAGCTACTAGTAACGAGGATATTCCATAATATGGTCGCCAATTTGTTTTGGAGAATTTGGTATCTACAGATAAATACTAATTCCCTAGATAAGTAGCCATATCTAGAACAACAGTTTAAAGTGTTTTAGAATTTTCCTATAAGCAACAAGTAAGATGAGAAGATGGGAAGACCTACTTGTAGTTTTTCTTTCCTCTCATCCCCATTGTATCGATCCTGTCGCCCCTTCCCGTACTTAATACACTTTAGAAGTACCTGCAAACACAACTAAAAAAAAAAAATCGATCAAAGAAAAAGATCTATTGAATATAAGTGAATGGAATCAGATACAATTCACACATATAAGAATTATAAAACAATACAAACATATGGGATAAAGGTTAAAACATTTTATTGAATAGAAGAAGGAATTACAACCATTGGTGTCTGATTCAAAGCCATTCCTCCATCTTGGATCCCATCCACATCACATCGAAAGCATGACAAACTTGTAGCATTACAATACTTGCTTCAAAGCCAAATATCATAGCAACATTATCTCCTTACAAGTCAACATAATCCAGCCCCTTGATCACTTAGATGAGTGGTCAATTTATAGGAAGATGAAGAAGTATTTGTCATAATGGTGGAATTGAATGGCCTTCCATACTTAGAATTAGTTCCATAGAGGAAGGGATGAGAGGATAGGATGCATCTTAACTCATTCCTCATCCATTTTCATGCTTATAGGAGTTGATAAGTGAGGGAACCTTCTAGATGGTTCCAAAAGATAAGAATATTCCCCAAACCCTATGTGAATTTTGCTCAATCTCGCCAGCACAAGTGAAAGGAAGCCTAAGTGCTCTACAGAGCACCCTAGCATGGACTTAACTGCTCTGTAGCGCACTTTTACATGGGCCTACCTATGTTGGTCCCTCTAGAGGCTCTTTCTGGATGTCTCAAGTCATGAAATTGTCTGCGAAGGAGGCATTCTAAGGGGTGACTTGTTTAGGGCATGTAGCAACTGAAATTATGGTTTGATGAGCCCTAAAACACTGATATGAATGATGGGATTGATGTGCCCAAATGGATTTGTAACATCTGGGTTTAGCTCTATTTGTGTGAGCAGTTATGCAACGTCAGTTGTGTCCAGTAATGGTGGAAAATATGGCCGAAGACAATCTACATTGAACACTGGGTGCATTCCAAGGAAAGGTGGAATGTTGAGCTCAAACGAATTATCCCCTATAGCCTTGGTGATGGTGTATGGCCTATATCAAAGTGGGTGAAGCTTGTGGTGGGGTCCAACGAGGTGCTCCTTCTGCAAATGTAACCAAACTTTGTCACCCACCTGGAACTTATGCGACACCTACTGTTCATCTTGGCGTTGTTTGTAATTAGCATTGGCTTTGTCCAATATATCATGGACCTGCTGGTGGATGTGTTGAATGTGCTTAATGAAGTTGTTAGCCCTATTTGCTTCAAGCTAGACGTGAGCCGAATCTGCATGAGTGGCTGCAAATGGTATGGCCACATCAATGGGACATAATGACTGAAATCCTACCCCTACCTAAAAGGGGTTGTGGCTTGTTGAGATATGGAGAGCTCTATTGTAGCTATGCTGGACACAAGGGAGGCTTTCATCCCATGTGTGTGGATTCTTTGAGTTGTATATACATATAATATGTACAATCATCCTGTTGATGACCTCTATTTTTCCATCAGTTTGGGGGTGTAAAGTCGTGGACTTGGTAGGTTTTGTATCCAGCATCGACCAGAGACTTGACCAAAATGAGCTTAGGAATCTGATGTCCTGATCTGAGACAATGGACTATGGGATCCCAAAGTGTACCCACACTCGCTTAAAGAAGATATTAGTAGTGGCCTCTATTGTGATACTCTTCTTGCAAGATGCCATAATGGCCATCTTAGAGAATTTGTCGACAACCACGAAAACAAAGTCATTTCCATGCTTAGTAGAAGGAAGGCTCGACATGTAATCCATGGAGATGGATTCCCAAGGTCAAATAGGAGTAGGCATAGGAGTATATAGACCTTGGTTCTTGATGGTTTTTTTGGAAATAGCGCAAACAGTGCATGATCGAATGTACTTCCCAACATAATGACGAAGGTTCAGCCAATAAAAATACTTCTGCAGTGTTGCCACTATTTTCTCTACTCTGAAATTTCGAACGACCTGACTGTAGTGCACCTTCCAAATCATCTTGGCATGCTCTCTTGAAGGAACATAGATGTATCTCAGGTGGCATAACTGTGCATCCTGGAGGTGAAAATTTGGAGCTTCCTTACTGTAGAGTCTCAAAGAAGGTATGTTTTGATAGTTATTTCAGTATCTTTTTCATTAGGATATATAAACCTTTCTGCATTTTAAACTTAGATAATAATGAAACACGTGAGGTTGATAGGAAAAACTGATAATTGTCATTCTTACGTGCAGGAAGGAGGAAAAGCAGAAATTAGCCATCTCAAAGGGAAAGACAAAGAGGAGATAACTGCTGTCCCTTTGACGGGGAACTGCAAACAGACCAGATCAAAACGGACCAACCCAGAAAAGGAAGCAGAGATATCAGTTCGGAGCAGAAAAGGAAAGAAGTGACTCAGGGTTAATGATTCTGTGAATCCCTCAAGATCTTAGATCCTGAGTGATCGCTATTTTATCTATTTTTTGTATCTAGATATCTCCGTCATCATCCTTATATAAGAGATAGCATTGTTGGCTATAGGGGAGGTTCTGTTGTAATTCCTTTTTACCAGATCAAGAATATGATCTTTATGTCCTGTTAAGACTCGCTTTGCTGTAAGTTTATTTCATGCATTAATACAGACTTGGTTACTCTTTTATCTTTGATCCTGGATCAATCTTAAGCGATGTACCCCTGGAGGCTAAGGGCCCGGCCCTGGAGGACACTTGCTCTTGTACCATTACGCGTGGTGTCTGTGTGGTTTGATCATAGACGTGATCTGGTAATCTGTTGTGTTTTATGAACATTATATTACATGCTCTGTTATGTTTAACTTGTTTAATGTTCCTGCAAATTGAAGTCTTATATTGACACTGCATTATGTTACCAATTCATTAAAGTGTTGATTAATCTCTACAGGATATTACCACTCCAGTACAGAGTTCATGGTGATTGTGTTTTAGCATGATGGCAGTTATCTTTAGAAGTCTGATTTCAGATGATTATTGAATGTTACTATTTATATCTTGAGATGCAATCGCATACGTTTATTTAGATCAATAACGGAAGCAGATTTAGCACGTTGTGTTTCTAGGGTTGTAATTCTTTTAAGACTGCAGGATTGATGTTTTGATTGGAGTGGTTAGATAGAATCGCAGCTTGATGAACTTGGTTATTGCTTATTCCAGTTGCTATTCCATTTAGTTGCTGTTCCATTTCTGAATTGATGTTCCATTTAGTTGTTGTTCCATTTCTGAATTGCTGTTCCATTTCAATTGCTGGTCTATTTCAAGATTGCTGATTTGTTGTTTCATTTACTTGCCATTTCTTAAGGACAGACTTAGGCTGTAGTGAGTGTCAGCTTCTGCTATTTGGCTCCCAGACCTATGATCTGCTCCCATTAGTTATGAAAGGGATAGGTTATTGCCACCAAACCCTTGGCTGATGTGCTGTTCTATTTCATCGTTATTTCCTTTACTTGCCATTTCATTTATATTCATCAAGGACGATCTCAGGCTGTAGTGAGCCCCAACATCTGCTACCTAGCTCCTAGACCTCGGATTTGTTCTCATCAGTTATGAAAAGGATGGGTTATTGCTACCGAACCTTCGACTGATGCAATTCTTGGTGTGATTTAACCTTTTGAAGTAGTTAAGTTGTATACATGCAGCCATTTACTTTTGTAGCCTTTAAGTAGCTGTACTACGAGCATTACTCTGACAAGTGCTAAGCCTCAGACTGAGACACTCTTTTGAAATAGCAAGACGTTCTCGGATTGACATTCTAATGTGAGGTAACTAGAGGTGAAAGAGACCCTTTTTATAGCTCTACACTTACCTTCTAGGAGTGTCTAGTATGTGCTGTCAAATAAGGGATTGCTCTTATAAAGATGCGGCCACCCCGAAGTCTCGTTCCTGTAGGAGTAGAACATAGTGATAAGTGCCACGACTGGTGATTGACCGAGGCATTTTGCAACATTGTTGGTGCTTCCCTTCTTGTACTTAATGGTCGAATGGAACCATTGCAGGTATGTGGACCTTTTATGATGACAATAGTTCTCCAACTTCCCTTGTGTCTATATGAACTGCAGGGGTCAATGGTCTGTGTGGATGATCGTTTCCTTCCCCAGAATGTAATGCTTCCATTGATGGTAGACCTACAAAATGGAATACATTTCTTTGTCATAGGTGGGATACTTTCAGACTGTGTCTGCAAGTATCTCAGTATGGTAAGCCATTCGATGCCTGTGCTAAGTAAGAACTGCACCAATTGCATAGTCTGAGGTATCTATCTCAATCTCAAATGGTTGTTGTGAGTTTGGTAATGTGACAACTGGTGTAGAGCAGAGGTGATGCTTCAACTCAAAAAACACCTTCTGTTGGGTTTTCAATCAAAATAAATTTTCTTTCGGTTCACTCTTGGTGACTTTACTTAAAGGCCAAGTGATATGAGAGAACCCCAACACGAACTTGCAGTAGAAACTGGCAAGGCCCGAAATGTTGTGGAGCTCTATTAGAGTGGTTAAGGTTGGCCAATCCTGAATGACTTGTATCTTAGATGGGTCCACATTCACACCTTTCGCATCAATGATGTACCCTATATATTGAACTTGGTTCATGCCAAAAGTGCATTTCTCCAAATTGGCACACAACTTGTCTTGTCGCTATGTTTGGAGGACCTATTGAATATGGTGGAGGTGCTCTTCCCAACTTTGGCTGAAGATCAAGATATCATCTAGATAGACCACCATGAATGTTATGAACCAGCTCAAGAAAAAGATAGCAAAGATAGATCCACGCCTTAGAATTCAGCCTCTTCGAGGGGGCAACCTCCTTTACATTACATAATTGAACAATTCTTGGATGATTCAAATGACAAAACCTCCTTTCTATATATAGGAGTCTACGGAGTCACAATATAACCCAGCCGACCTAAAAATAATAATATAAAGCCACAAAAATAACAATAGAGGGATTCTATAGGGCACAGTAATAACAATATGGGGACAATAGGGGCAACACAATATTAATAAGGGATACAACTACAACAGTAATGGGGTAATCACTAGTATTATAGGGACCCAACATGCCCCTCTCCTTCAAAAAAGTGTTGTCCTCAACGCTTGAGTAGTTCTGGATGCTTTTGTATAAAATTCTCATCCTCCCATGTGGAACCTTCAGCGAATAAGTTCTTCCACTTGATAATATACTTCGAAATTGATCGATTTTGTAGCTGTCAAGTTCTTGTTTCTGTCACTGTTTCTGGTTCTAATATAATTTTTCCTTCCTCGTCAAGTTCTGGAAATATTGTTTGAACTAGGAGCTTGTCGCCTATAACCTTCTTTAAACATGAAACGTGGAAAACTGGGTGCAATCGAGAAGCTGCAGGAAGCTCCAATTTGTATGCCACAGTACCAATCTTTTGCAACACCTTTGTACGGACCATAATAATTTGGTGATAATTTATTATCCTTCTTAGCTTTCTTAAGGGACATTTGCTTATATAGTTGTAGCCGTAGGAATACCCAATCACCTACATCAAAACTTCTTTCGCTGCGATGTTGATCTGCCTGTTGTTTCATTCTATTTTGTGCCAACACGAGGTTATCCTTTAAGAGTTGGAGGAATTGTTGTTGATGTTCGATGTGATGTTCCACTGCTTGAACCTTAGAATTTTCTCTTAAATATGATGTGATGGATGGTGGCTGATATCCATAAAGTGCCATAAATGGGGTCATTTTTGTTGCTGTATGGAAGGAAGTGTTATACCACCATTCAGTCAGAGGGAACAATTTGACCCATTGTGTCTGTTTATTAGATACAAAGCAATGAAGATATCCTTCCAAACATTTGTTTACTATCTCAGTTTGCCCATCAGATTGAGGATGATAAGATGAGCTATGAGCTAACTGAGTACCAAGACAAGAAAATAATTCTGTCCAAAAATTTCTAGTGAAAATGGGATCTCTGTCACTTACAATAATCTTTGGGTTTCCATGTAGCTTTTGAATTGTTTCCATAAATGCAGAAGAAATTGTATTGGATTTAAATGGATGTGATAATGCACAAAAGTGTGCATACTTGGTAAGTCTGTCAACTACCACCATGATGACACTCTTTCCCTCAGACTTGGGTAAACTTGTGATAAAATCCATTGAAACCTCCTCCCAACGTTGGCTTGGAATGGATAAAGGTTGTAATAGACCCGATGTCTTAATTGTTTCAACTTTATTTTGTTGGCAAACCAAACATTCCGCCAAAAACTTTTGAATATCTGATTTAAGGCCATCCCAAAAAAATTCCTTCTTAACCCTGTGGTAATTTTTTAAAAATCCTGAGTGCCCTCCTAAGGGAGAAGTGTGCAATTCCATAAGAATCTTTTGTTTTAGCTGGGAATTCTTACAGAGGTAAAAGCGATCTTTGTACCATAACGAATCATTTTGTGAGCTAAATGTATTAGACGTACTGGAATCTTGTTGTAACTTTCGAATAAGTGCCCACACTTCTTCATCATTCTTCCATTCCTCCCTTGCTTCATTTATCCAATATAGTTGGATAATAGAAATGGCACACAACAATTCTTCCACATCCTCATCCTTTCTCGAGAGTGCATCTGCCACCACATTTTTCTTCCCTTTTTTGTAGATGATTTCAAAGTCATAACCCAACATCTTTGTGACCCACTTTTTTTGCTCTTCAGAGGATAATCTTTGTTCTAAAAAGTATTTAAGGCTATCATGATCCGTTTTTACCTTAAAGTGTCTTCCCATTAGGTAGGGTCGCCATTTCTTAAGTGCATGGAGTATTGCCAACATTTTCTTCTCATAAATAGCTTTGTGTAAAAACCTTCCCTTGATTGGACGACTTTCAAAAATAATGGGTCTTTCATCTTACATTAAAACAGCACCAATTCCGTTTCTTGAAGCATCACATTCCACAATAAAGGTTTTTGTGAAGTCCGGTGTAGCTAAGACCGGTGCTTGGCACATTGCCTCTTTGAGATGTTCGAAGGCCTTTGTTGCTGCTGGAGTCCATGAAAATGCATCTTTATTCAATAATGTTGTTAGAGGTGCTGCTATTCTCCCATAATTCTTAAAAAAATTGCGATAATACCCTGTCAACCCGAGAAATCCTCGTAGATGCTTTATGGATGTGGAGATTTTCCATTCCTTAATGGCTTTAATTTTGCTAGGGTCTAAATTAAATCCTTCATGAGATACAATATGACCCAGATATTCCACCTCTTGTACTCCAAAGAAACATTTGGATCTTTTTGCATATAATTGTTTCTCTTCCAATAGTTGTAGCACCCTGTCAACATGTTCAACATGATCCTTCCAAGACTTGTTGTAGATTAGTATATCATCAAAAAATACTAACACAAATTTTCTAAGGAATGGTTTGAAAATAGAATTCATCAAACCTTGAAATGTTGAAGGTGCATTGGTAAGGCCAAAAGGCATGACCAAAAATTCATAATGACCCTCATGAGTTCTAAATGCTATTTTCAGAATGTCTTCAGTCTTCATTCTGATTTGATGATATCCTGAATGAAGATCCAACTTGGTGAAGTAAATTGATCCATGCAATTCATCCAGTAATTCATCAATGACAGGAATGGGAAACTTATCTTTAATAGTGAGCTTGTTGAGCTCTCTATAATCCGGACACATGCACCATGATCCATCCTTCTTGTGCACTAATACTACTGGAGCAGAGAAAGAACTTTGACTCGGTTGAATTATACTAGCCTCTAGCATTTCTACAACCATACGTTCAATTTCACTCTTTTGGGCATAGGGATATCTGTACGGCCTGCTGTTTGGAGGAACACTTCCTGGAATCAGATGAATAGCATGATCATGATCACGAATTGGTGGGAGACCTTTGGGAGTCTCAAATACCTTGAAATGATTGTCCAAGACTTTTTGGAGATCTGGAGAAATAGATGATTCCAATGTGGAAACATCTAGCGAACATAATTTTGCAATTACACCTCTTTGTTGCATTTTTAGAAGCTTTGTCATACCGTTAGAGCTGATTATCTTTCCCGGTTTCCCTGCAATACCCCTTAATTCTACTTCCTTTCCTTCCACAGAAAATTTCATGAAAAGTTCTTGAAAACTAAAAGCTATTGTACCCAAGGATTGTAGCCATTGGACTCCTAGTACAACATCAACACCTCCCATTGGAATGGAAAGCATTGGGCTAGTCAATACATATTCTCCCATGGATAGCTTGATATTATGGCACTTTGCTGAGCAATTTATTGTTCCTCCATTTGCAACCATCACTTGACACTCTAGTGCTGGATATAAGAAGCAATTCAATTCTTTTGCTACCTTACAATGAATAAAATTGTGGGTACTTCTTGAATCAATCAACACTATTACCTTTTTATTCTTCATTTGTCCTTCTATCTTGATGGTTTGAGGAGTGGTAATTCCTGCCAACACATTACAAGATATGGTTGGATTCATTTCTTCTTTATCTAGGTTTTATTCCTAGAGTATATCCTCTTCTTTTGACCTTTCTTGCTCCTTTTCTTCTTCCTCTTCACAATCTATGTAGAATAATTTCTTCTCACCACACTTATGACCTTTAGTGCAATTGCTTTCACAACTGTAACAAAGCCCTTTTGCTCTTTTTTTTTTCCAATTTTTGTGGTGTCAACCTTATAGGTTGTGGAAGACTAGGGGCAACAACACTTCCATCTTTATAGTTGTGAGTGGTATGCTTCCTGGTTGCCATAATTTTTCTTTCCATTTTTCTTGCTAATCTGAATGCCTTCTCTAATGAATCAGGTTCCCAAAGGCAAACATCATGTTGGATATTATCCTTTAATGTCCCTATGAACACATCAATCCTATGCTCCTCTGGAATATTTTTTACCCTTATGTTCAATTTTTCGAACTCCTCAATGTGCTCCATTATTGAACCCTTTTGTTTGAGACTTATCAATTGGCTAAAAAAAGTGTTACTTTTTGTATCCTCATAATGTGCTGTCAATTCTTCCGCAAAAATTTCCCAAGTGATAATTTGTTTACAAGAGCAAAGCCATTGATACCATACAAACTGATTTGGTTCCAAATATAAAGTTGCAATACGTACCTTTTGTGTGTTTTGCACATTATTGATATCGAAAAATTGCTCCATCTGTAATATCCATGTTGTGGGATCCTTGCCATCAAACTTTCTCATATCAATTTTTGGAATATGGTGGGTCTTTGATCCCACATTAGAGTCTATGAAATCATGATTAACATTTATTTTGTTAGCATCATGAGTTTCCTTTACTACCTTTTCACCATTAGTAAGTATTTCTTGTAGAAAATTTGTCAAATCTGTCTTCAAATCTGCCATGTCTCTCTTCAAATCTGTCTTCAAATCATCAATCTTAGCTTCCACGCCCTTTATCTTAGATTCCACGCCATTTATCTTAGCTTCTGTTAGCTTTTGTGAGAGTGAAATTTGTTGCACTTGGTCTTGTAATTTTGATATATCATTTAGCATTTCTTCCTCTTCCTCATGAGTCATGCGAGGGCTTTCAAGTTGCTTACTAGGTGTTTGTATTTTCTTTCCTCGGGGCATCAGTTATTGATAACAATGCTCTACTATGCCCTTTGAATTCCTTCAAAATAAATTTTCAAACCAAGCTTAAGAAAAAATTTAAAAAAATCTACACACCTTTTTTCACTTTGTAGGAGCTCGATATTTCCCCTGATGTCTCTCTGTAATTTTGGATCATCCAGTTTTGAAATTACAACCTGTAGTAGCCCTCTGTATTCTCTTTCCAATGCCACCAGTCTAATCCCAATTGGATTCTCCAAGGAAGAGTTATGTCAAATCTCCCACAGTGACCTGATTATAGACTAGTTCAGTAGATCGAACTTGTACGACGTGCCACGTATCCCTGTTTCGACCTTTGGCTCTAAAAAAGATACAAAAGAAACTACAGTCCGTCCTCTTTCTATACCTTCTTACTAAATTTGAATTTGATGCTCAGAGAGAAAGTTACGATGATTTTCCCCAAGTCACCTGTTTGGAATGTAATTAAGGAGTCTGCAAAAAGACCAACTTCCTCAGATCATATCTCCGCAAATATAGCTCGAAAAGATCTGAGATTCAGCGTGATGTCTTCTCAAATAGTTTTTTTTTTAGCTTTTGAAACATCGCAGAAAAAAAATTATAGCGAAAATGCCACGATGACCTGCTTGGAGCAACGAACCCCTAGAATCCAAACCTCTGATACCAAATGTTATGAACCAGCTCAAGGAAAAGATAGCAAAGATAGATCCACACCTTAGAATTCAGCCTCGTCGAGGGGGCAACCTCCTTTACATTACATAAATGAACAATTCTTGGATGATTCAAATGACAAAACCTCCTTTCTATATATAGGAGTCTAAGGAGTCACAATATAACCCAGTCGACCTAACAATAATAATATAAAGCCACAAAAATAGCAATAGAGGGATTCTATGGGGCACAGTAATAACAATATGGGGACAATAGGGGAACAAAAATATTAATAAGGGATACAAATACAATAGTAATGGGGTAATCACTAGTATTATAGGGACCCAACAATGAATGCATTGGCAAAGGTTCACAATATGTTGTCCATCAATCTCATGAAGGGTGTGGGGGCATTCATTAACCCAAAAGGCATGACCAACCATTAGAAAAGGATCTCCTTGGATTTGAAGGTAGTATTACACACATCGGAGGGTTCGATAGGAACCTGGTGAAACTAGACTTCAAATCAATATTTCTGATATATTTTTCCCCGTTGAGAAGGTCCAAAAAATCATCAATTCATGGAATTGGGTACCTATTCCGTACAATGATCTTTTTCAACTCACGATAGTCAATATAGAGTCTCCAAGTCCCATCCTTCTTCTGTACCAATGCAATCGGGCTCCCATAGGGTGATGAGATTGGCCTGATGTGCCCTTTCTACAATGACACCAAAATTTGTCTCTTGATCTCATCGTTCTCTAGAACAGAGTGTCGATAGATATGTCCATTAGGTAGCGGTGTGCCTGGGGTCAGATCAATGGAGTGCTTGACAATGTAGAGGCACCCCCATAGGTGAGGAAAAAATGTCTCTGTACTCCTCCATGACCTTGTCCATCTATTCTTGCTGTGTAGAGGAGCCCTGTCTAGAAACTGTGGCCACAATATTCCTCTTTCCCTGAGGGCGAATCATAAGGAAAATAAATTTCTTGGTATGTGAAATGATCTTACCACATTTCTTTGCAGTGATCAAAGAGATGGTGGTAGGCAGGGCTACCTTCGGTATCCTGTACAACTTATTTCCTAAAGTAATAATCACAAAGCAAGGTGGAGACTCATATACAACATGTCGCTTCCACAAGTATGGATTCCCTAATAATACATCACAAAATTAAAGAGGGTAACTATCACATAGTACATCTTCCTTGAAGGGCTTGATGTTGTAGGGAAGGCAACACTACTAGTTGACGTGGAGATCTCGTCCTTGGTGAAGCCACTTGATGGTGTATGACTGTGGATGTGTTGTAGTTGGTAGTTTGAACCACTTCATGACCTCTGCTGAAATGAGGTTCTTTTGGCTCCTGTTGTTGATAATGAACTACAACGGAGAACCCTTCACCCACATCTGTGAGTGGAAGAGGCGTTCCCCCTCCTCTAGATCTCGAAGCTCATTCTTTTGGATCTTGGTGGGGGTCACAGTGGCACTGGGCTCCATACCAATGATCTGCTTCTTTTTTTCATTCCCCTTGTCAGATTCTCACTCAGATTCAGAACATGCGTATGATTCAGAAGGCTTCATCTGGGCTACCAATGACTTCTTGGTTCGACACTCACTCGTGTTTTGATTGGAGCTCTTATGGAACTCATGCCATTTTCCCATGTCCTTCTTTGTCTTCGTGGTGTTGTTCTTTGCTTGTGGCTTCAGTGAGTTGTCCTGGGTCGCCTTGCCTTAGCTTTGTCCTTTGCTCTGCGGTTTTGGGGTGCCTTTCCCTTGCTTTGGATTCACACAGCCAAAGTATTGCTTCTTCTATTTAAACTTCTGCTCAATCTTGACAGTGTATCAGTACGACATGTCAAGTGAGGAGATGTACAGGAACTCCATCTCATCTTGGATGCACCTGTGTAGGCAGCTATGGTACTTGTGTACCAAATGTCACTAAGAATCCTTGATACCCAACTTCGTGCAAAGGGTATGGAAAAAATTGGTAAACTCCAACATGTCTAAGTCTCTTCCCTGTCGCAACGTGGTCCACTTTATGTATTTATCATCATAGTTCCCGATAGGGTATTACTTCTCCTTAATGGCATCCTAGAATGAATTCCAAGTGGGTGCGACTGAAAATAGTGAGGGTGTAATTTCGTCCTTCTTCTCACAGTGGGTTTCCTACTAGTCCTTGACACGGGGGGCGATTCTGAGAAGTGCAAAAGTAATCTTTTCTCGGCTGGAAAAATCATGAAAATAAAAATATCATTCTACTAGATTTAACCATTTATCTACGACATCCACATCTATCTGACCTTCAAATTTGGGGATGTCAAAGGTAAATTTTACCGTAAAGGGTGTGGCACTTCCAGAGTAGTTGTTGGAAGGAGATGCATCACCTTTGGGTAGCTGCTGAAGGATCTGGACAAAGTTTTCCATCGTTGCATTCCTTTGTTGCTCGAGGGCTTCTTCGAGCAAGATTTTGAAAGGATCTCACACCCCCTTAGCTTTCTTCTCTTCCTCCATGGGAAGCCATTGAGATTTGTGAGGTTGGTCTTGCAAATGTTCGACCAGTTTGAGCCCTAACTCCTTATATCCCGACCTCATTAGGGACATGCAAAGAAAAACAGAGAAAGAGTAGACCACTCTAATACCACTGATCCGAACTTAAACAAGAACACAAAAATTTACATATATAACCATGAATATAGAGGTGGAGCAGAAATAACACTCCATTTCATTAATATCAAATAATGAAATATGCTTAAAAATAGAAAGGAAGTAAAACTAGCTCAGGCAATGGTATCTTATCTTTGAGGAGATATCTGGGAGCTACATGCCTCTAAACTGTGTTACAATGAGGCTCGAAAGACTATTTATTATTGAGAAACAATGGAAAACCCTAAACATCCAAAAACCTAACCTTAGGAGATGAAGTGCTAAAACTATGGGCCACGTTTGGGTAAATTTGTACATCAACTTCTAGGGGTCATAACTTTGGCATACAGTCTCTATTTGACGCACAAAATACCTCATTAGAAAGATATATCCAAGGAATACAAATTTTCAATGCAAACATTTATTAAAGATTGATGTATTCCTAGTTTTCCCAAAAAACGTCATTTAGGGCCTCAAAACAACTTTCGAAGTTAAAGATCCGAGAAAATTCCCAAAATAGTAAATTGTGCTACAATTAAGGAAACTAAAAAATTGAAAGATATAGTGGTGGGGGCCCAAGTGGAATAGGTGGGTGGCCACCAATATCCACCTAGATCACCACAAGAATCAAGCACAATGGTTAGCACCATAACCGACAGTCTGTTGAGGTGGTCTGCAACATTATTAGTGCCACCCTTCTTGTACTTAATGTTTAAATGGAATTGTTGCATATATGTGGATCATTTCTGGTGGTGATCGTTCTGCAACTTTCCTTGTGTCTTTATGGATTGTAGGGGCTAGTGGTCTGTGTGGATGACCGTTTCCTTCCCTAGAATGTAATGCCTCCATTATTGGTTGGCTTTCATAATAAAATACATCTCTTTGTCATAGGTGGGATACTTTTAGACTGTATCTGAAAGTGTCTCACTGTGATATGTCACCGTATTCCTTTTCTGGGTAAAAACTACACCAACAACATAGTCAGAGGCATCTGTCTCAATTTCAAATGGTTATTTCAGGTATGGTGGTGTGAGCACTAGTGTAGAGCAGGGGTGATGCTTCAACTTGAAAAACAAATTCTTTTGGGATTCAAACCAAAATAATTTTTATTTCGCTCCTCCCTTGGTGACTTGACTCAAAGGCCAAGTGATATGAGAGAATCCCAAAAAGAACCTACGATAGAAATTGGAAAGACCCAAAAAGCCGCAGAGCTCTATTAGAGTGGTTTGGGTTGGCCAATTCTGAATAAATTGTATCTTGGATGCATTTACATGAACACCCCACTCATCAATGATGTACCCTAGATATTGAACCTGGGTCATACCAAAATTTCATTTCTCCAAACTGGCACACAATTTGTGTTGTCATAGGGTTTAGAAGACCTATCGAATATGGTGTATGTGCTCTCCCCAAATATGGATGAAGATCAGGATGTCATCCAGATAGACTACCAAAAACAAGTTGGTGAAGGGCCACAACATGTCGTCCATCAGTTGCATGAAGGTTGCAAGGGCATTCGTCAACCCGAAAGGCATGAAAAACCATTCAAAGAGGCACTCCTTGTATTTTAAGCAGTGTTCCACACATCACAGTGTTCGATTAGTACTTGGTGATAACTAGACTTCAATTCAATCTTGCTGAAATATTTTCCCCCCTTGAGTTGGTCTAAAAGGTCAGCAATCCGTGGGACTGGATACCTTTTCTCGACAATGATCTTATTCAATGCCCGATAGTCAATACAGAGCCTCTAGGTTTTGTCCTTATTCTGTACCAACATGATCGAGCTCCCAAAGGGTGATGAACTTGGCCTGATGTTCACTTTCTACAACAACTCATGTATCTGCCTCTTGATTTCATTTTCCATAACATAGCATATGTAGATTGGTCCATTGGGTAGCGACATACCCGAGGTTAGATTGATGGAGTGATAGACTCAACAGTGTAGGGTTACCCCTATGGGTGAGGTGAAGATATCCCTGTACTCCTCCACAACCTTGTTAATCTGCTGCTACTGTGCAGAGGAGCCCTATCTGGAGGCTGTGGATGTGGCCACAATCTTCCTCTTGCTCTAAGGGTGAATCATAAGGAAGAGAAATTTCTTTTTCTTGAAAATGTTTTTTCTACATTATTTAGTAGAGATTAAAGAGAAGGCAGTAGATGGGGCTACCTCTGTTATCATATACAAATTTTGATCCAAATTAATAACAAAAGAACAAGGTCTAGATTCATATGCAACATGATGCTTCCATAGGTATGGTTTAACCAATAAATCATCACAAAATTCTAAAAGGGAAACATTGCACAATACCTCATCTTCAAAGGGCTTGATGTTATAAGGTAGGCAACATTGCTGGTTGACAAAAATATCTCACCCTTGTTGGAGCCACCTAATGCTGTATGGCTATGGGTGTGGCGTCATTCACAACTTCAATCTATTAAAGACCTCGACTGAGATCAGGTTCTTCTGGCTACCACTGTTAGCGACGAATTACACCAGCAAACCCTTTTCCCACATCTACGAGTGGAAGAGGTGCTTCCCATCCTCTGGATCATTAGGTTCCACCTTTTGGATCTTGGTGGTGGCTACCATCGCAGTGGGTTCAACATCAATGATTTGCTTTCACTTGTCGGTTCCCTTGTCAGGTTCTGGCTCAGAAACAAAGCATACATATGTCTCTTATGCTTTTTGCTCGACCACTAGCACATGCTTCACGTGACATCCATTTGTGTTGTGAGTGGTACTTTATGGGACTCACACCACTTTTCAGTGTCTTTCTTTTCCTTCCCATTATTCTTGGCTTGCGGCTTTGAGGAGTTGTCCTAGGAGGTCGTTTCCTGAATGTACCCTTTGCTGTATGGATTGGGGGCACCTTTGTTTTACTTCAGGTTTGCAGATCCAAAGTTTCACTTCTTCTACTTGAATTTTTGTGCAATCTTGGCGGCATATTAGCATGATGCACCAAGCGAGGAGATGTATAGGAACTCCATTTACTCCTGAATATATTTGTGCAAACAATTGCGGTAATTTAGAACCATATGTTTCTCAGAACCTTTGATATCTAGCTTTGTGCACAAGGTATGGAAAAGATTCGTCAACTCATGCACATCTTGATCCCTTTTTTGTCATAGCATAGTCCATTGTATGTACTTGTCCTCATAGCTTCCCACGGGGTAATATTGTTCCTTGGTGGCATATTGGAAAGAATTCTAAGTGGGTGCGGTTGAAAACAATGAGGGTTCTCTCTCACCCCTCTATTGATAGTAGGTTTCCCACCATTCCTTGACATGGGGAGTGGATTTGGGAATCACAAAAGTAATCCTTTCCCTATTGGAAAAATCATAAATCGAAAAATATCCTTCCAACAGATTTAACCATTTATCTAGAATCTCTGCATCTATCTGACCTTCAAATATGGGAATGTCAAAGTTGACTTATACCTTGAAGGAAGTGGCACCTCCAGATTGGTTGTTGGATGAGGATGCATCGCATGTGGGCATCCGCCATAGGATCTGGCCAAAGTTGTCCATCATCAAGTTCCTTTGTCAATCGAGGGATTCTTCGAGCAATATTTTGAAAGGATCTCCTACTCCCTTGTCTTTCTTTTCTTCTGCTATGGGAGGTCATTGGTGTTTGCAAGGCCATACTTGCAAAGGTTCAACCAATTCAAGCCCTAACTCCTAATACCCCAATCTTGTTGGGGACATGTAAAGAAAAATAGAGAATGAGTAGACTGCTCTGATACCACTAATACATACTTATGCAGGAATGAAATAGAATACAGATATAAACATAAACATAGAGATGCAACAAAAATAAACCTTCATTTCATTAATATCAAAGAACTTAAAGATGCTTACATACAAAATGGAAATAAACTAGCTCGGGCGATGGTAGCTTATCTCTGAGAAGAGATGTGGCGGATACATGCCTCTAAACTATGTTAAAATGAGGCTGAAGGGACTTTTTAATACTGAACAACCAAGGGAAACCCTAAAAAACCAAAACCTTAACCCTAGGATATGGAATGCCAAGAGTTTGTGGGCCCCGTTGGGGTTAGTTGGGCAGGCAACTTCCCAGGTTCATAACTTGGTCATATGATCTCTGTTTAGCATGTATTATACCTCATTAGAAAGGTCTATATGATTAAAATAAGATTTGTGATAGGCCACTACCTATGGTTGTGATCTTGTTGTCGACCTCAAAAAACATCCTTTAGGGTGTCAAAACAACTCTACAAGTTCAGGACCTGAAAAATTGCTAATAATAGGAAATTGTGCTATAATCAAGGAAACTTATGAAACTGACTTGAGCTCCAGGTGGAATAGGCGGGTGGCTACCAATATCCACCTGGATCATCAACTTTCTTACTTGAAGTTGTCATTTCTTACTTCCTATAAGATATCACATTGGATGTTGATTAGTATCATCATGCATACTTTCCTTCCAACCTTTTCACATGCTTTTGCAACATTTCCTTTCAGGGAGCCAAGTCAAATCCCAAGTAGATCATCAATATTAGATTTGACAAATTATGTCCTCCAGTTAGAGTGACATGTTAAATTAGGCTACTTTCTCCCTCTGAAGTCAACATTCCTTTGCATGATTTATCTTCATATTGCAACAAGGTTCTACTTCATCTTTCAATCATCAATGTGTTCTTGAAATGAACTCATTAGTTGGAAGCTTCAACATCATTTCTATCGGGGTCCTTATAGTTCCCTCTTTCCATCATGCTCATCATTTTCAAGGATTCATCTACAAGAACGAGTGTTCCTTTTCTTTGTTTTTCCATCCTTATCATCTTGCTTCCATAATTTTGATAGCCTTCACTATTTTCCTATAATTCTCAGCAACAAGTACAACCAAGAAAAATATACAAAGACAAGAATGTGATGTCAAATATTCCAATCTAGGGTTCTAGTTACAAACCCTATATTTCTTGATCTAACCCTTGATAGGGTTTTTACTTTCTGCAAAAACATCATCCCTAGGGTTTTGATTTCAAGTCCTGGGTTTTATCCAATTCAACCCTTGCTAGGGTTTTACCATATACCCTATATTATCCTTTCAAAATTTAGATTTGCAAACCCTAGATGTTATATTTAAAGTGTTAGGGTTTCCTTAGAGGGAACAAGCAATAAGGGTTAGGGTTTTCTCTCTTAGGCTTAGTTCAATATATGGATCAGATCCCTAAATACCAAAAGTATTCAATGGTTCTCAAACCTACAAACCCTATGTTTTTAGGATATGCAACGAATTAACTGCTAAACCATAAATACTTTACAAACCCTTTCTAATGATCATAATCATACTCTAGACACATAATATGAAATGTACATAAACATTTGTAAATACCTTTGCAATAATTCCATACCTTTAAAGATATGGCCCTTTCTTCATGTGTCAACACTTCTTCGACAAGTGTTTATCTTCAACACAGATGCCGCAGCATGACCTATGTTGAGTTGCCAACTTTATCTTCTTGCAGAGCTATACCAATCTTTAGATATCATTCTTTTTGGTCCATATATGTCTCATAGATTTGCTCCAAGTATTTTGGTGCCTTCAGAAGTCTCATGGTTTCTTGTCACACCATTAGAGAAGTTTTGAGGTCTAAAATGGGCCTCCTAAGGAATATTATAAAATAATAGTGGAAATAATAAAATAATATTGGATTACCTCATCAAAGTTTGGAGGAAAAAAGAAAAAACTATTCTTTCAACTCATATTTTGAACTTATCTCTCCATGGTTTTACTCAAATTTTGAGCAGGAGCACTTGTTGGATGCGGAATTTAATTCCTCATCCAAGGAGTACCCGTGTTGCATACTTCCAATGGACCCTGATACACAAAAAATGAGAAATACATGAAAAACATGGTTGCAATCACATTTTTTTCATGTATTTCTCATTTTTCGTGTAGCAGGGTCCATCAAAAGTATGAAACGTGGGTAATCCTTGGATGAGGAATTAAATTCCGCATGCAACGAGTCCTCTTATTGAAATATGAGTAAACCTATGTGGAGATGAGTTGAAAAAACGAGTTGAAAAAGTAGTTTTTCATTTATTTTGTCTTTTTACCTTTTTACTCCAAAAATGGCGAATCATCTCCCATGGTTGACATCATCCTCTTGAATCCTACAGCTTCTTATAAATTTGATTTTTGTTGTGCATTTTTGTTTTGAGGCACATTTTTTACCTCAAAATTTCTCTAATGTTCGCATTCTGTGACTTTATGTACTATAAATCTATTACAAACATTGAGCTTCACTATATCACCATATCTTTAGGTCAAGTCATCGTTATTTTTACATGGAGCATAGTGCCATGGACTTGATGCAAGTCCCTGTAGCAAACCACTAAAGACTGAGCCATTATAATTCCATTATATTAATTACCTGAGCTTTGTTGACTTTATAGATCAATTTCACAATGAAATTCATTAATTAGGAACGAAATCTTCATAGTCCATCGACTATTTTATCAACTGTTTTCAAGCCATATATAATTTCCTTTTTGCAATATTTTGTCACATGTTGTTATCTTCATGTCTCGTCATTATGTTTCTTTCATATTGCATAATTTGAGGAGCCATAAGTCATTGTTTCAAATGTGAGTTTCAGATCGCAAAACAATCCATGATCCACTGAGATTTGATGCCAGCTATAAAACGATCCACGAGTCACTATAAAGAGAGCTAATGAATATGCGGTCTTTAATAGTAAGTAAGCTTCTAGTTGCTATAAATATTACTATCAAGTCATCTCTTTCATCATCAAAGGTATTTTCTCAAAGTCTCATGGTTAATGTTTGCGAACCATATGTCAAAGTCTTGTCTCATTGTAATGGTATAATTGATTTCATTACATTATACATAATTATGAGACAGTGTATACACTAAAGGATCCATAAGTCATTGATCCCGAGCCATAATCAACAAGTGAGAGTCTTAGATATTGTGTATGAGCAAGCCTAAAGGTTGTAATGCATGCCTCATTTGAATCATATAATGCATATGACATAAATTGAGATGAGTTACAATAGAGATATATCGATGCATAGAGACACTGATATGTCGCAGAGAATGTGATTTCCAAGCCTTGGATATTACATTGCATGAGTTGAGATATCGAAATGACCCACAAAAATGAACTGTCACAAGGTCTGAGCTTCTATCTCATTAATGCAATCCTATGAAATTACAAAGATGTGTCACATCATTGTAATGTGAACTATCTTTTAACCCTGCCTCAAATTATAGAGATTACTGTGAGATCAATGTATGTTGGGTATATTTGTGCTCGAAAACAATGAATATCTTCTATATGAAATTGAGAGATTAACCTTTTCTTTACTGAGATTAGGGTTTATAATTTTTTTTTTACATCACTTATATGCCGATAATTTGTCCAATTAACAAAGATAGGATCTACAGAAAATTATCCAAAAAAAATCATAGATAGAGATTTGATCTAAATGCCAATAGCAAGTGAACTTCTGAACTCTTATCCATTTTCAAGCCTCACTTTTATACTATGTTGGAAATTTGAGAGGCTTTATGATTAGATTATATTTTCCTTTCTTTGATAACTTCTTGTGAAATTTGTTGGTTCTTTATTCATTTAATTATGTTTTTCTTTATCAAACAATTATCAAAATGTAAATATGAATATCACAAGAAATATAGAACACAAGATATAGGCTCCAAGCCAGGGAAAAACCCCTCCAAAGTGAAAACCCAAAAAATTCTCTTCCTATAGAATCATATCAAAATGAGATATCCAAGACCCATAATGATGCGAGAGCATTAGAGCTTGCAACTCATCAAGATTTTTGGAGACATAGCTTAAAATGGGGTTTCAATGTGGAAAAGTAATTTTATTTACTTATTGTAAATAATTTTAATTTCTTTATTTCTAAAACAATTATGGATATAGATAAGACAAAATAAATAAGATTTTAGTGTGAGAATCTACCTTGAAAAGCATGAGACATTCTAGGGATATATTGAGTGGCTTTAGAATTTAGAAAAATATGATGTATGGAGTGATTTTAGGATTTAGGAAAATCTGATTTATGGAGTGATTTATGGAGTTCTTTTTGGATTTAGAGAAGCTATTGCATTTCTTAATTTTACTTATTATAACCCTATGATCACTAAGAACTAGTGACCAAAATTAATGTGAGATCAGGCCAAGAGATGAATGAATACTTTTGTAATTGTTATGTAATTGTATGGACATGGTTTTATTAATGAAACAAACTTTCATTATGTTCAAAAAATTGCTTCTATGTGTATGTCTGAATGAAGAATTCTAATTTTGTGCATAATATGGAATTAAGCAGAGTTTCAAATCTTGTATATGGGTTTCAAATTAAATGATATGAGATTTAAATATCACAACTGAGGGTGCATATATTTTTTGTGTGTACAGTTTTATTGCAAGAACAAAGGAGCTCAAAAAGTGGTTAAAGGTGGATGGGCACCTTGATGTCAGTTTTACATTGACATCGTAGAAGTAAATAGTCAGAATTTGTAGGAAAAGTGATTTTTCCTGCATCAGATAACCAACCCTCTAGATGCGAAGTAAAATCTTCCCTTACTTCACAAAAAATCCACCATCAAGAGACCAACAATAGATCTTCAATAAGAGCTATAATAAGGCAGAAATTCCATACACTTCACTTCAAGAGAAAACCCTTCTTTTCCTTAAACTTTGATCCTCCTTGCTTATATGAATTTCAGATCAAATCTAGTGAAATTATATATCCAAACACACTCCAAGTTATCTATATTTATACTTATCCATAGGAGTGAAAATGGAAATGTATTTTGAAGAAGGGTCAACTTGACAGGTAGACCGACCTGGCATCTAGAGGGTTTTGACCCAAAAATACATAGTTAAAAATTCTTCTACTTTTTCTTTTACAATAGGTCCAAATAGGACTTTGACTCTTTCATTAGAGTAAATTTCGGCTTAAATGTGGCTTCCTAAGGAAAAATAATAAAATAATAGTTAAATAATAAAATAAGAGTTATGCACCCGGATGCGGGTGCTTCCTCCAGGTAACAATGATATGCCGCACTGAACCGACAGCTGGCTACATTGCTAGCAGCAGGACGTACTGTTTGGTACAGGAGGTAGTTATGATTTATAGGCTCAAGGTGGTAGTATTTAGTATGGAGCTGTCTCGAAACTGGTTAGAGTTAATCCCAAGCATGGCAACCATGACGCCGCATGGGCTCTGGGTACTGCAATCGGGTTATAGCATTTATGTTCCAGCGATCTTTTATACCAAGCCGTGTCTGCCTTGGAGCATAGTCATTTGTGTTTGGAGCGGGAGACGTCAGAAGGTTTACAGAGCTCCCTCTGTTCTGGTTCATTGGCACTCCATTTGCCTACATCAGTTCTCTGCGCCCGCTTGCAAAATGCGAAGGCGTGGCATTCCTCGGCGGGGTAGTAACTATGGTAATTGGGGGGGTCGTGCTCATCCTGCACCCCCGATTGTCAATCCTATTTCTTCAATTCCACCATCTCCTCTGTCGTTAGATTCTGAGAGGGCTCGTCTGAATAGCTCGTTTCAGACTTCTAGTTTTTCTTTTCAGAGTGAGGTCAACAGGCCTATTATTCCTGTCAATTTCACTATTTCGGTTGCTGAAGTAGAAGGTAGTCCCTCCAGCTCTGTTCCCTCTGAGAATGAACCTCCTCAAGATGAAGGCATACTGCTTGGGGATTTATCCGAGCGTGTTTATCGCGCGGACCGTCAGCATGATGATCCTCCGGCTCCTGAACAAACTCGGCCTATGAATCCAGTTCAGGAAGGTGCTCAGCATCAGAGTCCGAATTCAACTCCAGCTCAGGTTAATGCTCCTCCTTGTGGTCCCTCTCGCAGAAGCTCTGGAATCCTGCACCTGGTCACCCATCCCAATGGCGAGCCAGTGCTGGATGAAGAAGGCTATGTCACCTGGGTAGCATCACCCAGTCCGGAAAGGGAGGAAGCGCCACCGTCCCCGAATCATGCCGGTTCAGCTCAGTAATTTCTGGCCGGGTGGCCATCCTGCTCTTATCTTTTGTCTTTTTTTTCTTAAGGCCCTGGATAGGAAGTTAAAAGTTAATGACTGGTTCACTCTGTCATTTGATTTTGTCAACATCGGAGATTTTTTGCTACTGGTTGTTAATGTAGGTCTAGAAATCCATAAGTATGCTACATCTTGTCTGAAGGACCTCTATGTATTTTTGACTGAAGGGATCTACTGCAAAATCCATGATTTTACAGCTGAGGATTGGCTGAGGCCTCCTCTCGAAATGTAACCTCTCTGTACATATTTTTACTTCTTTAATAGCATTAGCTTTTACTGAGAAAAAAATAAAATAAGAGTTATGAATTTTGGAGGGAAAAGAAGAAAACCACTTTTTTTATTTGTATTTTTTGCTTATATTCATATAGGTTTACTCAAATTTCAAGTGTAGAGACTCATTGGATGCAAAATTAAATTCCACATCCAATGAGTACCCATTATGCATGCTTTTGAGAAGTCCCACATTGATAAAAGTTGAAGATACATTAAAAAATACATGTCGAACACGTTTTTAATGTATCTTCAACTTTTATCAATGTGAGACTTCTCAAAAGTATGCATAATGGGTACTCGCTAGGTGTGGAATTTAATTCCACATCCAATGAGTGTCTACACTTGAAATTTGAGTAACCTAATAGGAGATAAGCCAAAAATATGATTAAAAAAAGTAGTTTTTCTTATTTTCCCTCCAAAATATTTACATGTACCTCTTTTTAAATTTAAATGATTTTGATTGGTTTACATGTTATGTCATGGAAATTACATGAAAATTTCATCAGCACTTTTAGGCTGAAATTTCCTCTAATGGACTCAAAAACCTAGAAGCATGAAAAACATGCATGTCTAGAATAATAATAATTTTTCTTTTTGCGTAAAATACATAATGGTACAAATAATGAAGACTGAAACTAGTTACATTTTCCAACACTGTGTTTGACGTGGAGGAACCCACACCTATTATTCTTTTGGTCATAAGTGTGATTTTCCTATTGATGTTGTCAATTTCCTCCACTAGCTCAACCTTTCAAATAATGATTTTCTATTGAGTCTCAACCCTGTTTGTGAGGATTGTCCATATTAGAGTTTTGGTATACCAATATAGGTTGACAATATACATATAGGTGAAATCTCTGGCTCTATTGGAATTCCCAATGTCTCAGTTTCAGTCTCTAGTTTCTTGGTCCATGTATGTGTCAGGATTGTATCTTTGGGATTATTTAATTTGTTCTTCCACATTAGATATTTCTCTTTAGATAGCTTTAGGAATGATATCCATATATCTATCCATGTTAGCTTTGGTAGAAGATTGTGTATGGGTGCCCTAAAGAGATGGCGGAAGAAACTAAGGGAGGCCGGGGGACTAGGACATCCCCTTTTGCCTCAGCGATAAGGCCCTATAGGGCGACACCTAGCCATGTTGGGCTCAAGGAAAACAAGATAGAGAGAAGAAGAGGAAGGAGAGATACAGGAGAAGGCATGGGGAAGAAAAGGAGGGATTGAATAAGGAAAGAGGCATTGAGGCAGAGGGGTGGAGAGGAAAGAGAAAGGCTTAACAAGAGGGTGAATCCAATAACATTGGAAGTGGAACCAAGGATAAAACCAAGGATCGACTAGGAAAAAATGAAGACTTTGAAAGGAAGGAAGGGAAATTAGGACATAATTAAGCCACCTAGATAAACATAACCCAATGAAGGGAGAAAAAACCAGATTCCAAGAAAACCCACAAAGATAAAAAAACAAAAGAGATAAAATGCAAGATTGAGGCATAATTGCAAGGTGCACAAAGAAACCAAACCTGAGTGAGTTGGTCACACTGCAAGGGATCACACGCAATAGCAAAAATAGACTGGAGAAATCGATATGCGCAATCATGATCAATGCCTTTAGCCTTAATCGCTCCATGGATATTCTCTTTCAGACCAAAGACGCTACCATGTTCACCTCCCACCATGGTTGAATGGTTATAAGTAGTTGAAGGCACTCCTTTCTTATTAAACGATCCCCTTCTTGCACTTACCTACATAATTGGCTTGCTGCAATCTATATCCTACAATGATGATCGATCTTCTTCCTCGAGCGTGCACAACTCTCTTCCATCGTAGCTTCCCTAGTTTTTGCATGCTCAAAGATTGTGTTGTAGTTGCAAGCATCAAGTTGCTAAATATTCTTCATTTTGCATGACAGTGGGGTGGCCATGCAAGCTGCTAGGTGGAGGAAACCTGCCCCCTATTGTGATCGTGTGTTGTCATCTTGAGGTTGCTTAATTGCTTTAATTGTCTACCTCACCCCCCGTGAGTAACTTTAGTGAATTCATTTTAAATGGTTTTTTAAATGGGTAAATTTTTTCTAATAATATATAATAAATTAATGTTTTGTTTTTACTTAAAATTAATTTTAAAATATCTTTTTAATTAATTTGTTTTTGCGCCGAGAGGCGCATTCTACAACCCAGTATTAGGGCGGTGTGTCATTTCGTCCGTGCTCAACATGGATTTGACATGTGTATCTTTTAAAATAAAAACAAAATATTATCTAAATAAAAAACCAATGTTGGCTACAATAAAAAAGAATGAAAACACGTGCTTAGATAGTGTAATTAAAAGTATTATGACCTAGTACGAAGGAGATGTGGTGAAAATATTTCATTCTCACTCTTTACCATAAATAAAATATTTTAATGTCCATGTGAATTAAATTATTTTTATATTCATTTTAGAGAAATATAAAGTAATTAAAAAAACACTTATATTTTCACTTTTTAGTGCCGGGGAGGTCCACGGTTCTTCTACATTTTAAAAATATTTCAATATAGACTTTATATAAGTTATTTGAATATCCATGTTAAATAATTTATTTCAATATCAACTTCATATATATATGTGTGTGTGCGGGTGTGTGTGTGTGTGTGCGCACGCACTGCTAATAATAAAATATTTAATGGCCAAAGAGAAGAAGTAATTGAAACTAAAAACATCAATGACTTTCTAATAAGAATAAGAAAAGGGAGATGTATAATTCATTCAACCCTTAATATATAGTTATTATGTCACATTTACTAATAATAATAATAAAGTCCACGAGATTTTGGATAAACGGTGATTGAGTGCTCTGTTAATGCACTCCTTGATGTCAAGTCACCAGTTCAATTCATCGCCCTGGTCGGGGTGATATATTGGACATGATGAAGATGTAATCCCACCAAACTTACAAACCAAAAAGAATAATAAAATTCAATTTGTGTTATAAATAAAATATTTAAATATGCATAATTAAGTGATATTGAGGTGTATTTAAAAATACATTAATAATAAAAAATAATTAATGTGAACAATGTTCATAAATAAAACATTATGCTAAAATGTTTCAATCTCAACTATGTCTTTATTATATAGTTTTAAAAAATTTGAAAAATTAAATTCTTATGGTGAAAACATTTCAATCATTTCAGGTATATTTTTCCATCACTTTTGTCTAAAATCCAACAAAGATTTATTATAGTTGCAAGTTTAAGTTGTGTGGTATATATATACAAAGGATGAAATATCTCAAAATACAAACATTTTTTTTTGCATTTAAAATAGGTTTGAACTCTAAGAAATTTGACCTTTCTCAGCTCTTTGTAGATCCGTGGTTAAGATGGATCTTTTAATACTAATATTTTCTATAAACTATATTTATATTTACATTTTTTTTGTGTAAGATACTTTGGATTAAATAGGTTAAATGTTACATTGTCCAAAATTATCAGTGTCTAGTATGCCCAGTAGGAAACCAGATCAGAGATTGAGCTAAAAAATCTTAAACTGTGGAAATTGTTTATGACTAATTCATCTGGAAGACTAAAAGTGTGGTCTTGAGGCTGATTATTGTAATACATAGGAATCTTATTATTTGGCTGATAAAGACGATGAGTCATATTGAGAGCTAGTTCTATTAGATTACTGCCTTGATCTTATTGAGCTTGATGGTTGTTAGTGAGATTGTGCCCCCACCTGGTTTGAGTTATAGTGCCTGTAGCACTTTGTGGCGTGCAAGTGGGAGGAAGTACCTATGAATATGGATTTAGTCTAAGGCATTGGTCCATGAACACTTTCACAAGCTTTCCCGAAGCTCTTGGTCACCAATAGATGTTGGGAACACTTGGCCTACAACTGGGTCGAAACTAATGACCATGATCGGTTAATTGAGATCTATGACTAGATTGAAGTGCAGGGGGCCTACCCTAGTGATGTTAGTGGAGTCAGGGGGGGTCTACACTTGTGAATCCTAATTATAGTTCCATGCAATGCATCATACGAAGATGGTGTATTGAATGAGATTGACGGCATGCAAGGGGGGCCCTGTGACGTCATCCAACGGGGGGTCTCCACTTGCAAATCCAACTCATGGTTCTAGATAGTGTATTAGATAACTGTGGTTTATTGAACAAGATCGATGACATGGGGGAGGGGTGGGGGTGGCCGTTGTGATGTCATCTGGGAGGGACGTCTGCACTCATGGTTTCTCCCTTAATTAGAATTGTGTTTTTTTTTGTCATATTGAATTCCATATTCTCAGTAATTTCATTGACTCCTTGTTAATTGATGGTTTATAGACTGGAAGTCCTTTCATTGATGTTTAATTCACATACAAAATTTTCGTTGTCGGCATAGGCATTGTCTACATTTTCACAGTCTTTCGGTGGAGATCTGATCAACATTGGTCGGGTTGATGGTTTTGCTTTCAACGAGGCTTTGAGGGGGGAGGTCATCCATAACTTGGTTTTGGAAGGGAGAATGGAGAGACTCTGGGATGTTGAGGTCCCAATCACTATCCATCCAAGAGTTTTGAATAGTGAGTCCATAGTTGGCCAAAAGGTCTACTAGTTTGTTGGCATCTCGATGAACATGAGAGAGGAGAGGGGACGAAATTCGAGTTAGTCAATTTTCTATATGAGAAATGTGTGATTCCAATCTCTAGTTGATTGTTTTGGAAGGATCAAAACCACATTGAATTTTTCAAATATCTTGATTATGGTTTTTGAATCTCCCTCAGTTATGAGTTTGTTGAAGCATTTTTTAATGGAAATTTTCAAACATTGTTCAAGTGCGCGTATTATTACTACATTGTTGGTATCACTTGTTCCTGTTAAAGAAACATATATCTAGACAATTTGACCAATTTTGTACTAAAAGAGTCCCCCATAACTAGCAGGTCTTGGATTTCCTTTTGAGGCTTCATCAAAGTTGTGTTTGATAAAAGTAAGGGGAGACCAAGTGGAAGGGATTGAAGTAAACTGGGGGTGGCGGGACAATAAAAAGTATTTGAGGATAGATCCGAGAAGTGAGGAAAGAGTTTTTTTCTTTGATTGGTTATCCAAGAGAGAGAGGATAGATTCCCTTAGGTTGTTGAGAGTGAGATGCCATAGATCACCATAGGGAGAGAATATATTTCTAAAAAGTCATTGATTTCTTTCTTTCTAGATATTCTACAAGAGGAATCTAGGTAGTAAATTCTAGGCTTTGTTGATGATGGGGTTGGAAAATGGTGAGTTTCACCACAAGAGAAAAGTGGAGTGATGTTGGTGGAGTTACAATCTGGTTGACGTAATAGAATTGTAAGTTGATTGTCCCATAGGGAGTTGGTATAGGCACAATTGATGAAGATATGGTTTTGAATTCTAAGTTAGAGAGGTAAAGGAAGTAGATGAAGGGTCTTTGAAATCCCTTGCATTGAATATTTCCCTAGGTGAGACTTTTGTTCCAGGAATATGAGCCATAAGAAGAGAGATATTTTGGGCCAGTGCCTGAGTTTCCACAGTTTCTCCCAAATCTGAAAGTCTTCAATAGTATGATGAGGGCAAAGGAGGATGAAAGCTTATTTTATATTGGAAGTTCCTTATGGTTGATATCCCCAGCGGAGGATTTCGACTCCTTCTAGAATTGGTATTTTCTGATCTGCAAGTGTTTGTTATAATTTTTTGTTTTTGTTTGTGGAATGTTCTCGATGTCCTCCTTGTTTATATTCCATCTAGGTACACTATTAAGAGAGGTGGGAGGAAGAGGAGCTCTAGTATTGGGCAACAGAATTGAGGCCTTGAGATTGAAGATAATTTTCAATGGATTTTAGTTGATTTCATTGAGATAGCTTAGGAAATTGGTGACAAGAGTCTTCCCAGATTAGTGCACTTTGGCCATTTTTTATCTCCTAGAAAAAGTGATCTTTAATGAGTTTCTTTTGGTTGCATGTAGAATTCCAGATGTGTGATCCTTTAATATCCCCTTTTAGTTGGATGAGTTGTGATTTTGGAATGTTGGGATTATATTTTTTCTTTCACATTTGACAGCAAGGGGCTTCAAGATGTTTGAGCCACCTCCACTAGGTTTTGGCACTGAGAGCCTTGCTAAGAGTTTTAGGATCTCTGAGTCCTAGACCACCCACTATTTTTGGTTTACATGTAAGGCTATTAAATCCCATTTGTTTTCCATTTTGGCTCCTCCCCATAGGAATGTTATTTGAATGGATATGATGTTGTGAGGATGGATTTAGTAATAACAAAATCTGAGAGAAGATAAAAGGGAAGCGATTGGAGGATAGATTTAAGAAGAGGAAAGATACATGTAATATTTAGGGGACAAAAGGTCCAGTTGGAGAGACGAGCTTTGATTTTACACAAGATTTTCCTGGACATTTTTCCTTAGGGGGTTTCTGGTAAGGCCCCCTTATTTATTTGGCCATAAGGAAATGTTTTTCAAATCCAAGCAATCTAGAAATGTGAGTTTGGATTTCTAGAAGGGTGTTGAAGAAAATTATTTAAAATTTGAAAAGGTTTATAGATGTTCCAGAGGCTTTTGTTATAGGACATTTTTTCATATCTGATCAGTGAGACTCCTAATGGGATCAATCAACATCCTATTCCCCCTTGTCACCATCTTACACAAATCCCTAAGCATGTTCCCTTCATCCCCCATAAACTATATCATCTAATCTAGTTTTAGGACCAACACACCTTGTATGCTTACTGGAGTGCAATCACTTACTGGTTGCTCCATTATGGCATGTGTTGGTCACCAGCAGGTTGCTCCCCTTTGCACCTACGTTGGTTCTAGAAATCAAGGAGAATTATCTGGCATTTGGAATATTCCCCTTCTAGGATTTTTCATAAGTTTCAACTACTTACCTTGGATAAAACATTTAGATCATATCCTTCCCTACATTGGAGTTTTCACCACTTATCCTTTGACCTTATCCCTCCATCAAAGGTGGATCTCAAACAATAGATTGGTAATTGGATAAGAACTCCAAACTTACCATACTTCTCTATATATTCCCAGCCTTCTATGTGGTTGGGGTTAGATTTTGGAGAGTGATTCTGCCCTTATGCTATTATAGTGAGTGGTCATGATCCAAAATGGATCTTGTAGGTTAAGTCAAAATTTGCTTAACGACCAAGATGGTCCCATGTAGCAAATTTTTAATTGACTTGTGCAGAAAATTGGAAGTACTAGATCATATCGAAAAACATTGTCATGTTGAAGTGTCCATCATTTTGAATATGACACTTCTTACAGTTTCTCATTTGGACTTTGGATGATGGAGAAATCATCCATCAAAGTTTATGAAGCACATGCACAAAATAGCGCTTGGATGGCTAGGTGACGTTTCTGTAGATCGACATGTGTCAACATGCATTTACCATGCATAACTTGAGTTGATGGTAAGATCATTGGGTTCTTAGTCCAGTTGCATGAGCATGGTCATGATTGGTTTATTGTTGCAAAACTATGATGTCACAACTTTGATGTCTAAAACCATGATGGTAAAGGTTATGTAGCATTTAAGATGCCATATCCAAAGTTTACGTGGCAAGGTGAGCGCATATAAAATCCAAATCAAATGGTTTATGCACGTTAATAAAATTCATGGTAGAATTTTAATAAACACCATCAAACTATACAGAATAGTGTTTTCAAACTATATGATATAGTTTTTCAACTATTGTGAAATGTTGCATTTATATGGTAAATGTATTATTGTTGCATTACATTTTTATTACAAATCCACGACATTACCAAATGATGAAGCATACGATGGTATCCATGAAACTAGACAGTCAGAACAACATTCCAGGAACGTGTTGGAGCACGGAACCGTTGATCCGTCAGAGTAGGAGACTGAGGTGCTATGTCATATGTCAAGGTTCCAAGTCCAGGTTTCATCGGTTGAATTTCAAATCTTGTCTATGATGGTTATGGTTGATTCCACATGGGGGCGGGTCAAGGCCACGTCACATTCGAAGTTGCATCGGAGTCAAGGTTCCGGGCTAGCATGGTGGTTGTGTTAAACGGTCAGTGTGAAATATGGGAATTGTCAGATGGTGGGTTAAGCCCGCGTGGTTTTGACCATCCACTCCAACCATTGTCATTAGGCACATATGTCGACACCCAGGTGAGCAAAGTTTCTGCTTGGGGTTTAACTTAACTTCAGTTCCGTTTAAATGTGGATTTTTATGCTATGTAATAGGGTTTAGGGTTGTGCGCATGTGGCCACACTCCAACCCACCAATGTTAAATTTTACGTAGAGATAGTTTCCGCCATTTGAAGACCGGAACCGCCGCATAGATAATCGATAAATGATAATCCTTCCACGTCGTCTGGAAACCGCCAACATACTATTGTTATTCCTAAAGTCTAATTTTGGGTTTTGTTATTAAAATCAAACAACTTTCATTTGCGCTAGGCATTATGGTCGAGACTTTGGATAAGTCAACCATAAGGTGGCTTCAAGTCATTTATATATTTCGAAAATCATGGTGTTGATACCATTCGAAATACCTTGAAGATTAGGAGCTAGATTATGATATAGTTTGTTAAAACAAAGTGCATAATGTATTTTCACTAAGCCATTATATTGGCCAGCTTCTAAGTTTGTTAAATATAAATTCTTTGAATGTTTTAAGCATAGAGGAACACACTTGTGGAGATCGAATATTCAATGTGAGATTTCTTCTTGAATATTTTCAGGAAGGCAGCAGAGGATGTAGCATACTAAATTTGATTACAAGAGTTAAAGTTCAGATTTGAACGCATAAGGTAGAGAACCATTGTGCCAGATTAGGGCATGAAGAAGCTTGAATCTATGAGCCAACTAGTTTTGGGCTTTCGGGTGTTATATGGAAACCAAATGGAGTGATTCAAAAGCCTAGATAGGGGTTTCAAGGTGCTCCGGAGACAATGAGAGGATCCTTTCAGTGAATGAAGCAGCCAAACTTCCAAATTTTAGTACAGAGACAATCTGACTCCTATGTCAAGTTGAGGGAGGTTTAATTTGTATTCTCACTGTTGTTGATATATTCCTATTTTCAGTAGAGGTTTGAGTTTGCAATTTAAGACTCTTTTTGTTTTACTGTAATTGAAAAATTCACTAGTAGAACGTCTATGTGAAGTTGTGAGAGCTCTCTGTCCAAGAGAATTTCCATTCTGGGGAAATAGCCACAACTGTGGTAGCAAATGTAACATACCTCTTATTCACTGAAATATGAGTGGCCTAGCCTTTTTTGCAGGGTGCAGAGACGTAGCCCAGGAGGGTTGAACTCCATCATCAACATCTATGTTCTCTACCTTATTGATTTGCGTAACTGTTGTTTAAAGTTCTTTACCGTTAGTTTCACATGTGATGAAATCATACATAATGAACAACTAATTAACAAAGTTGCATGAAGAATAATTTAATTATTCTTGCCAAGGAGAGAAAGAACAATCTAATTTTCTACATTTTAAATCATATTTTGGTATCAGAGCAGGTTCTCATCCAGTGCAAGAATGAAAAGAGTTCCAAGTAGCTCAAGCAAGAAAATGATGCTTTGTGGTGGATGGTGAAATCTCTGGAGGAAGACAAGAAGAAACTCCAAACAAATATTGAAGGTTTGAAAAATGATGCTTTGCAACGAATGGTGAAATCTCTGGAGGAAGACAAATAGAAACTCTGGCCAAATATTGAAGCGTTGCAAAAGAGTTGCAGGATAAATAGTCTATCAGTTCACAATTCATCCACTGAAAGGACAAAGGAGGTCTCAAATCTTTATCTGAATGATGAAGACAATTCATCTTTATCCACGAGTCAAAAAAATTTGTTGGTAGAAGAAGCTATTAGACACTTTTCTCACCTTCCAAGGAAACTTCTTATGCACCAACCAAAAAAGACTTGGAGAAGAACGAGTCTTTTAGTGAGCAGGAAATTGGGGCATTTGAAAAACATACCAAAGGAATGGGTAAGAAGTTCATGGAGAAGATGGGTTACCAAGACGCACAAGGTCTTGTCAAGCAAGGCCAGGGCAGACTTCAGTCGATTTCAGTACAGGAAAGGCTAAAGTATGAAGGCTTAGGCTTCGACCAATCAATATGTGACTACTGCAAGAAGAGTGGTCACATTGCAGATCGATGTTGGTCTCTACATCATGAATTGCTTCCAACAAGGCTATAGGACTAAAAAGGTATGCAGTTGAATCAATCAAGCATTGATTCAGAAGGTGAGTCCTCAAGTCAAAACTTAATGTTAAAAATTATAAAGAGAATTTACCCATGTACATTTTGTGGTAGTAATTCACATTGTGTAGAAGAACGCTGGAAGTAGAAGGCATTCAACAAAAAGGTGGGTGCAGTATGGACTAAACCGCATATATATGACACAACACTACAAGGAAAGAAGTGTCTAGGGAAGATTTTACTGCAGGTAGATAAGGACTCTGCAACATGCAGACAAAGTACGAGAAATTCCAATAAAAAGGTAGCTAGCACAAAAATCCAGAGGATGAGTTTGTGGACATTGCAAGATGAAAGTGTATTTGATGAGAAAATGTCCGATGCTACCTCAAGAGACAACATCAACATCAATAGAGTAAAAGAACCTGGAGCTAAGGAATGCAAGTCTCTAGATTTGAACTGGACATATTTCATGCTTTATGTAAAAAGTGTCTGTAAAATTTTTAGTAGACCTAGTCAAGTCTCTAACTAAGATCTAGATGCTTTTTGTATCTAATGCATTTTTACTCATGTCGGTAATAAAAATTTTGGAGGTCCAAATGTTCTTTCTATTGGAAGGTGTGATCCAAAATGGATCTTGTTGGTTAAGTCAAAATTTTCTTAACGACCAAGATGGTCCCATGTAGCAAATTTCTTTTCGACTTGTGCAGAAAATGGGAAATCACAGATCATCCCAAAAAACAACGGCACGTTGAAGTGTTTGTCATTTTGAATCCGATGCTTCTTACGGTTTTTCATGTGGAATTCAAATGATGGAGAAATCATCCATCAAAGTTTATGAAGCACAGGTGCAAAAGAGGGCTTGGCTGGCTATGTGATGTTTCTGTAGATCGACATGTGTCAAAATTTCATTCTTATTCCAATTACAGGAGCATGGTCATGATTGGTTTATTGTTGCAAATTTATGATGTCACAACTTTGATGTCTAAAACCATGATGGTAAAGGTTATGTAGCATTTAAGATTCCATATCCAAAGTTTATGTGGCAAGGTGAGCGCATATAAAATCCAAATCAAATGGTTTATGCACGTTAATAAAATTCATTGTGGAATTTTAATAAACACCATCAAACTATACACAATAGTGTTTTTAAATTATATGATATAATTTTTCAACTATTGTAAAATGTCGCATTTATATGGTAAATGTATTATTTCTACATTACATTTGTATTGCAAATCTACGACATTACCAAATGATGAAAGCTAGATAGTTAGAACAACATGCCACGAAAGCGTCGGAGCACAAAACTGCTGATCTGTCAGGGTAGGAGACTAAGGTGCTATGTCATATGTCAAGGTTCCAAGTCCAGGTTCTGCTAGTTGAAGTTCAAATCCTGTCTGCAATGGTTATGGTTGACTCCACTTGGGAGTGGGTCAAGACCACTTCACATTCGAATTTCCACTGGAGTCAAGGTTCCGGGCTAGCATGACGATTGTGTTAAACGGTCAGTGTGAAATATGGGAGCTGTCACATGGTGGGTCATGCCCATGTTGTTTTGACTTTCCACTCCAACCGTTCGCATTAACGACATATGTTGATGCCTAGGTGAGCGAAGATTCCGCTTGGGGTTTAACTTAACTCCAATTTCATTTAAATGTGGATTTTTATCATATTTAATAGGATTTGGGGTTGTGCACATGTGGCCACACTCAAACCCACCAATGTTACATTTTATGCAAAGATAGTTGTCGTTGTTTGAACACCAGAACCGTCGCAAAGATAACCGATAAAGGATAAGCCTTCCGCACCATCTGCAAATTGCCATTGTATTATTGTTATTCCTAAAGTCTAATTTTGGGTTTTGTTATTAAAAACAAACAACTTTCATTTGCGCTAGGCATTATGGTCGAGACTTTGGATAAGTCAACCATAAGGTGGCTTCAAGTCATTTATATATATTTCAAAAATCATGGTGTTGATACCATTCAAAATACCTTGAAGTTAAGGAGCTAGATTATGATATAGTTTGTTAAAACTAAGTGCATAATGTATTTGCACCGAGCCATTATATTGGCCAACTTCTAAGTTTGTTAAAACAAACTATGCTAAATGTAGCATTCATCCATCCTATAAATGCTTCGAATGTTTTAAGCATAGAGGAACACACTTGTGGAGATCACATATTCAGTGTGAGAGTTCTTCTTGAAGCTTTTCAGGAAGGCAGCAGAGGATGCAACATACTCAATTCGATTACAAGAGTTGAAGTTCAGATTTGAGTGCAGAATGTAGAGAATAATTGTGCCAGATCAGGGCATCGAGAAGCTTGAAGTTATGAGCCAGTCAGTTTTGGGCTTTCCGGTGTCATATAGAAACCAAATGGAGTGATTCAAAAGCCTAGAAATGGGTTTCAAGGCGCTTCAGAGACACTGACAGGGTCCTTTTGGTGAATGAAGTAGCCAAAATTCCATATTTCAGTATAGAGACAATCTGACTCCTATGTCAAGTTGAGGGAGGTTTGATTTGTATTCTCATTGTTGTTGATATATTCTCGTTTTCAGTAGAGGTTTGAGTCTATAATTAAAGACTCTTTTGGTTTTACTGTAATTGAAAAATTCACTTGTAGAACGTCTATGTGAAGTTGCAAGAGCTCTCTATCTAAGAGCATTTTAATTCTGGGGAAATATACACAACTGTGGTAGAAAATGTAACATAACTCTTATTCATTGAAATACGAGCGGCGTAGCATTTTTCATAGGGCCGGAAGATGTAGCCCAGGAGGGGTGAACTCCATCATCAACATCAGTGTTCTCTATCTTATTGATTTGTGTACCTGTTGTTTAAAGTTCTTTATAGTTAGTTTCACATGTGATGAAGTCATCCATAATGAACAACTAATTTACAAAGTTTCATGAGGCATCATTTAATTATTCTTGCCAAGGAGAGAAAGAACAATCTAATTTTCCGCATTTCAGATTAGGTCATCATCTCATGCCTGTAGAGGGATTGGAGGTGCATATTATAAAAAGGAAAGGATACGTCAACAACTTGGAGGAGCTCTTCTACAAGATCAACTGCTACTTATGGTTGTAGTCTCCTTCCATTTATATTAATGCAAAGAATTCATTGTTTTCCTATATGTGATGTTATTGTTTCATATATTTAAATACCATGTTTATCTATTGAATGAAGTACTTAGATGATACTGCATAGGTCTCATAGTTTCTTGGCTTGTGTTATATGACTGTGCATGTTATAATTTTGGCATTTAGAGTTGGAATTGGAGCTTCGAAGCTAAAGAAGGAGCGAAGTGCACGAAGGATTCTATGTAGGCTGCACTCCTTCATATATCTACTTTAAGGAAAAGCATTGTGTTCTTTGTGTCTCTGTTTTTCTAGGTTAGCCACCAACCTAGGGGAGATACTTTTTCTGGAATCATAAATCCCTTACAACAAATTGGCAACTCCATCAGGACATAGAGTATTCCCTTGGTGGTTTCCTTGTCCAATGTGTTTGTACCTCCTTTACAGACCTTTTTTGTGTCGTCCAACCAAGAACAGATCTTGGAAGTGATTTCATTGAGCATTTTTTACAATTTTTGTGCCAGAATCCTCTTTCCTAGGCCCAACACTCCCCCAGTGCCTTTGAAAAAGTGTTGAACCTCACCCAAGCCCTCTTTTGCACCTGCGTTGACCCTTGTTTTTGCATAAATTTTTCCTTGGTTCTTGAGCCTCTCTTTGGGCAGCTTACTTCCAACTGAACTTCCTTGAGTCTTAAGTGTGTTGTGGTATCTCTAAAGGCTCCATTTTGTTTTCATTTGCGTTTTTTTCCTTTGGTAATAATTTGTTTTGATTTTTCTTTGTTCTTATCATTTGGTTGCTTGCAAACCGATTTCGTTTTATTGCTGATCGATTAGATGAATTGTTATTTTATTCCTCATTCTGAAAAGTGTAATTGAATCGGTAATTGAACATTTGCATCTTAGTTTTCTTCATTTCAAAAATTAAGTGTGGTGGAAATAAATTTTTTGCATTTGCATCTACGGTTTTGAGTGTGAAATTTTGAATTCATTGGTGTGAAATTGCATGTTTTTTCTTTCATTTGTGCTTTTTCTTTCATGTATGAGTGTTAATTGCCTTTGAGTGACATCTCTTTTGATATTTGGAATTTTCATCTAATTTTAGTTTGAGTCCTCTATTCATAAATCCAAGATTATGTCTGATTTCATTGGAATCCTCTTCTGTTTGTTTTGAATAATTCTCTTTCATAGATCACATTTTCATAGTTAGAATTCTCATTTTCACAGCTAGAACGGAAATTGTGCATAGATTACATTTGCATAGTTATCAAGGGAATCATGCATAGATTACATTGCATGGTTTGGCATCTTTTAGTCCTTTGAATTGAATTGGAATAATGAAATTGAAAGATCTAGTTAGGAAGATCTTGTTGGCTACATATTTGATTGTTGCATCCTTGTTTAAACCTCTTCCCTACACTAGATATCTTTCATAAAAAATTAAAAGATTTATTTTTGTAATATTAGTTGCATCATAGGTGTCTTCAGGTGACATCGCTTTTTGAGCCTTGAAACTGAAACATAATTCAAGATCAACTTTAAAATTCATCTCAATTAACCTAAGGAGCATTTGTAACATTAAAGCAAACATTTAGAGGTCTAGGCTAGAGACATGTTCCAGTGTCGTTAAACGTAGGAGTTGTCGCTTTTTCCCAACATTGCATCCTGGGGGTGAAATTTGGTTCCATATATGTGAGTGTACAGGATCATACTCCACCTGCCTTCAAGTATATGGGTGGTGCTCCATGCACTTAAAGTAAATGGGGAAACTCTCATCGAATGGTTACACATTATGTAACACTACTACAAACTACATTCCCATGTACCCTCGAGTATAATTTGGGAGTCCCCAATTGGTTGCTATACATCCATAGGTAACCGAGCTGGCCGCCTTGTATGCCGTGATACATTGAAAACAACATTTAGGGAGATAGGATGTCGTATGTTAAGTCCTTGGTTCTCCAAGGTGTATATTGCAGTTCATGGTTTCTTGGTAAACCTTTTTTCCTAGTTACCCCTCTTTGTTTTTGTTTGTGTCTTTAATTTCTAAAATCAATTAATTGACTGCAAAACAAAATCCTCCCTATGAGATACTCCTTAGTATATCTTACGTTGAGGCTAATGGAAACAGTTCCTAAGTCTACCAATCAAAGAAGCCCCTCTAATGGGAATCCTAGTCCTTTTCCTTCTTTTGGAAATATTGGTGCGCATTATATGGAAACATTGTCCCTTATCAGATTTACCATTGGTTTACCAGTTTGGCTATTTTCGACCTCTATGGTCCTAAATGTCCAAACTACTTCTCAACTGAGTTCTCTTCCACTTAAACAACATCAACCTCATGTCGATCCTAAAGTTGGCCCTTTCCCTTCTTCACCTATTGTTTCTTCATCCCTTTCTTCCTCTTCGCTTGGTGAAAGTCTTGATTCTAGTAACTAGGAAGCCAAGAAGAAGAAGAAAAGGAAGAAGAAGAAGAAGCAAAATAAGCAGGGGGTAACCAGGAAACCATTGCTACGGACACAACTAGTATGGAAAAATATTTCAATCATCCCCATAAAGTTAAATTCCCTTTCATGTTATTTTAGGGTGACCACCCTTCTTGGAGATTGTCTTGGTATTCCCAAGGTATTAGAAGTGTTGTCCACAGGCTCAGACTGGCCTTTGTCATTAGCCTCTGGTGATAAACCCTCAATTGGTGATAGTAAGGTCCATGGGAAAAAGGGTAAAGTAAAATTTCCCTGTAAGTTATGTGAAGGAAATCATCCCATTCACATTTTTCCTTATATGGATGAAGCCTCAAAAGTGTTGGAAAACCTTATAGCTTCTTAACCACGACTTCCAACTGGTTACCAAAAGCTTTCTCTCAATCCTCCATTAATTGATGAAGTGATTGATCAGAGTCCATCTCCAGTCAATCCCACTCTCTTTGAACGTGAATCCCATGAGTCTGTTCCCAACCAACCATTGCTTGAGAAAAATTTTGACCCGATTCCACCTTCAATCGATCGTACTTTTCCCATAGAGAGTAAGGTTCATACTACTCAAGCTATTCTCATTTCTTCAGATTCCCATTAGATGAAATTTTAGCCTAAAAGTGTCAATGAAATTTTCACATAATTTCCATGTCATAATATGTAAACTAATCAAAATCCTTTAAATTTAAAAAGGGGTACATGTTAATATTTTGGAGGGAAAAGAAAAAAACTAATTCTTAATTGTATTTTTGGCTTATCTCCTTATAGGTTTACTCAAATAACTGTAGATAGTCGTTGGATGCGGAATTAAATTCCACATCCAACGATACCCATTATGCATACTTTTAAGAAGACCCACATTGATAAAAAATTGCAGATACATTAAAAAAGCGTGTTGAACACACTTTTTTAACGTATCTGCAATTCTTTTATCAATGCGAGTCTTCTCAAAAGTATGCATAATGAGTAGTCATTGGATGCAAAATTTAATTCCACATCCAACGAGTGTTTACAATTGAAATTTGAGTAAACCTATAAGGATATAAGCCAAAAACACCATTAAGAAAATAAACTTTTTCTTTTCCCTCCAAACTTCATAACTCTTATTTTATTATTTTAACTATTATTTTATTATTTTTCCTTAAGAGGCCACTGTGGAGCTCTGGAAAGGTATGTTTTTGACCAACAATTTAGTGACTTTTTGGTAGCAATTGTAACCCTTTCGGCATAATGAATTTAAAGAAATAAAGCATTTTTAGTAGAATATGCGAGAATTAGTATGAAAAGCTTAATCACTGATAATTGCTATTTTTCTATGCAGGAAAGGGTGGAAACGAAGGATTACGGTTTAAGAGGAAAAGACAAAGGAAGAGTAACCGCTGTCCCTTTGGGAGGAAACCGGATGCGAACAAGATCAAGCGGATCGAAGCAGAACGACCCGGGAAAGGAAGAAGAATTATTGATTCAGCGAAGCAGGGAAAGGAAAATCAAGGAGTAACGGCTTGGCGAATCCCTCACGATCTTTGATCCTGAGGGATCGTTGTCTTGCTTATTTTTGCTATCTAGATACCTCCGCTAATTCTCTTATAAAAAGGGGCAGCAGTGTTAAGCTCGGGGGCCTTTTTCATATATGTAAATTTAAGTCTCAGTTTGAACTTTGATCATCGAGTCTCGTTAAGACTTGTTTTGCTGTACTTTTGTTGATGCATTAATACAAAAGACTTGGTGCTTTATTTCATCTCTGCGACTGGAGTAATCTAAGGCGATGTATCCTTGGAAGCTAAGGGCCCGGCTCCGAAGGACACTTGCTTTTGTATCAGTATAATTTGGTTTCTGTGTGGATTGTTTGTATAATTTGGTAATCTGACGTGTTTGTTATATGCTGTTCCATGCTCTGTTATGACCACTTCATTAATGGTTTCATTCAGGAGATTTATGTAAGTAACTCTGTATCATGTAAATGAACCCCTTTAGAGTTGATTGCATGTTCACTATTTAAGCCAATTGTTTATGTTACAGAGCTTTCATATTAAATATTGCTATTGGATTCATTTGAACTCTTATTCGTGGGAACCCGAGAGTAATATTATTCCATTCGGAAGCAGAAGTCATGTTCTTTGGAAACATCGGATTGCTATAATAAGTGTGTTGTGTATATATGATAAATGCTGTTCCTTAATTCATTTGTGAATATCTCCTCATAAAGTAAGGTTCATTGGAATTGCTTTTGACGATTTTTGTTTGATTGCGGAATGAGAGTTCAGTTCTAACTCGCGAGATCCAGTTTACTGAGTTGCTGTTCCATTTTCCATTTACTGCTGTTCCATTTCAGGTTTGCTGTTCCATTTCACTTTCTGCTGTTCCATTTTCCTGCATTTACTGTTTTGGTGTGAGAGGAGGTCGAAAGCTGTAGTGAGTCAGCAAGTCGCTGCTTAGCTCCCAGATCTTTGGTCCATACTCTATTTTTCCTTCCATCAGTTTCTAGAGGGATGGGTTATTGCTTCCGCACCCTTGACTGATGAATTGCCTGGTGTGATTCCTTTCTTTTAAAAGCAAAATAGTTATAGCTTAGCATCCATTTACTCTTGTATTTTCTAGACACTGTACTACGAAGCATTACTCTGACGAATAGCCTCGGATTGAGCTACTCTTTGCAATAACAAAGCGTTCCCGGATTGACTTATTAATGTAGCATAACTAGAGGTGAAAGAGACCCTTGTTACAGCCCTACATTTTGGCGCCGTTTCCGGGGAAAGAGTACAGCCATTTGTCTTTTACAGAGTAGTGTACAAATCTGCTAGGGGAGAGTTGGATTTTAAAAACGGAAGATAAGAACCTGCGTACGGAGCATGTAAAAGCCCTGCTCCACCGTCCGCTTTCCTGGCAGAATTGTGGGTTGAATAGAATTTGGTAGTTTATAGAATGAATGACTAAGCAGAAAAAGCCAGAAAAAATTATCAAACCTCCATTCAAATCCGAAAAAGCCAAAGGGCCGGTAACCCTTGGCCGAACGACCTTCATAGACGAAATCTATAAGAAAACTGAATCTCAGCCATCAGTAGGTTTCAGAAGAACCAACTCCAAGCAGCCTACTGGTTCCCTTCAGGCCACAGGGTCACCATCTGTAGCCTTCGCTGAGGTGCATAGTCAGACTGATGAACAGGACTTTCAAGAAATTGAAAATTCTATTCCAGAACGACTGCAGGAAGGGAATCTAAGCAATCTTTGTGAAGGAGAAGGGGAAACAGGAGAAGTTGAAGAACCAAGATCTCCTAGGATAATCCATCCATTAGAAAGTCCAGATAAAGGGAGCGCTGTAAAAATCATTGAAGGGATTCAATCTCCTCAAATAGCAGGAGCTCCTACTATTCCGGACAAAGGAAGTGCTATTAAGACAACCAAAACCGTACCTTCTCAGCCTAAGAATACCCTTTTAGAAATCCCTGAAGGTTATTGGCACATATTCGATCCGATGGCGCAGAATCAGCCCAATACTCAAACTTCTACATTACAATATCCTATAGTGGATTCCGCAGCAAATGCTCCTATGAAAGCAATTCCCCTTCAACACATTCCTACATTTCATGGACTGACATCAGAAGACCCGGACGCATTCTTATTCGAATTTGATGTCTTATGCAGGGGATATGATTACACCACTGACCCCCAGAAATTGAAGTTGTTCCCCTCTACTTTGAAAGGAGCAGCCTTAAGATGGTTTATGGGTTTAGGTGGTGGGGTTATAAATAACTGGTAGTAGATGAAGGAATCTTTTCTAAAGAAATATCAAGACTATTGTAGGTCTAGGGAATTGAAAGACGAAATATTCCAAATGATAGCTAGACCGAACGAAACATTAGAAGAATATGTAGAACGTTTTCAGTATAATTTACAAAGGTCGCCTTATGCATCATTACCACTGCCTGATAATGTGTTAAAAACTGCATTAATCAGAGGCATGAAAGAGCAGCGGATCGAAACATTAAATATCATGGGAAAAGGGGATATTTATCAAGAAAATTTTGCTGACATCATTGATCTATGTATCAGAAGTTCGAGAGGCAGCACAAGGATAAAACCAACAGAATATGATCGGTTTGTCAGAGATAACAAAGCACCAACAGAAGGAGTAACACGTGTAGAACTTGGCAATTTATTAGAAAACTTCAAAACTTATATTCTGGGGACATTAACTACACAAATTGATATTGTGCAGGCTAAACAAAAGCAGATTGAGGCAGAACAGAATTTGGCAATCTTCTGCCCCCGATGTAGAAAGAAGCACAGCCACAAGGAATGTCCGCTGGATACAGTTCAAACATGTGCCATCTGTGCAAAAGATCACCCGACCGAAAATTGCCCCTCACTTCCTGGATTGAAAGCAGTATATAAGGAAGCAGAAGAAGAACCAGAATCAGCATACTTTGTTAACCAGCGTCGCCAATGGCAACCAAGGCAATCAGGTATGTTTTCTGACCCGACCTCTTCTTTTCAGCCTCCACAATATAGTATGTGGCAAAATCAATCTCAACCCCCATTTCCGAACTGGTCATCACAACCATTTCCTTCCCCAAATCCATGGATGAATCAGCTAAGCCAATTTGGTTGGCCAAATTTTCCTTATACTCCACCATATTGGCAAAATAACTCATACCCTCCGCAGTGGACCCCCCCTACTTCACAAAGTTCACCCTGGCAGACAAATTGGCCAAGATCGACATATCAGCCAACAGGAACTATTCCACTCCCTCAACCGACTCTGCCAGCTTTGCAACAAAATCCCCAGTCTAATCTGAGACCGCAACTCCCAGCCCAACCTAATCCTAATCCCAATAATAGGCCAGTCCAGTCTCTCCAAATCATAGAATCAACAGAAATCGAACCTGAACTGAGGGAGTGCAATGATCTTCAGTTAAGATCTGGACGAATAATAGAAACAGAGGGAGATAAAACAATGCACATTGAAGATCAGTTACCAATAGAACAACTGTTACAACAAGAGAGCGTAAATAAAGAGCAAACTCCTCATCAAATAAATGAACCCGCTCCTCCCTTCCCAGAACGATTAGTCTTACCACGACCTGTACAACAACCAGACTTCGACATTCTGGGGGAGTTACAAAATCTGTACATAAGAATTCCATTCCTCCAAGCCATTCAAGATATCCCTATATACGCAAAAACTATAAAAGAATTGTGCATAAAGAAATCAAGGAGGAATCCAACCACTAACCCAAGAGTCCAAGTAGTCGGTACTTTATCTGACTTGTTATCAGGAATACCCATTAAATATGAAGATCCGGGAAACCCAATAGTAACTGTTCAAATCTATGGACAGACTCTGACTAATGCTTTAGTTGATTTAGGAGCTGCAATTAATATTTTGACGACTTCTACGTGCCAAAAGCTTGGGATTACATCGGTAGAACCCACTTCTACTTTGTTAGAATTGGCTGACCGATCTGTAGTACGACCAGAAGGAACTCTATACGATGTCATGGTCTCTGTAGATTCTTGGGAATACCCGACTGACTTCCTGGTAATTAATCCAAAAACCCGACTGGATGGACACCCTCTAATTTTAGGTAGACCCTGGCTGGCCACTGCCGATGCATACATTGGTTGTCGGCAGGGGAATATGACAATAACCAGAGGACCAAATATCAAAAATCTAGTCCTATATCCTCCAGCACAGCCAAGTCTTACAGCAATAAAAACCAACCAGCACCCGGTATCATACCTTACTGACAATATCAGATCACCATTGACTATACAGAAGGCTCTAGACTTTAAAGATATAACAGAAGATGATGCCATCAATAACTTCGTTAGTCAAACGGAATCTAGACCTCATGCACAGTGTTTTATGATAGAAGCTGCATTCGAGAATGAACTGGAAGAAGATCCCTTAAAAGATACACATGACCAAACGATACCTGTGACTTCTGTTGCTAATAGTAAAGTAGTGGAAATTGAATCGGGAAAAACACTAAACATTAATGCCAACCTTACACCAGAACAAGAAATCAAACTCATCCATTTGTTACGAAAATATCAAGAAGCATTTGCATGGGACTATCCTGATATGAAAGGGATTGATCCCCAATTGTGCACCCACCATATTTACATAGAAAAAGATGCAAGACCTGTCCGTCAACCGCAAAGAAGACTCAACCCCCATCTAAAAGATGTTGTGAAAGCAGAACTTCAGAAGCTTTTAGATGTTAATTTTATTTATCCTATTTCCGATAGTAAGTGGGTCTCTCCACTTGTGGTTGTGCCCAAGAAGAATGGGAAATGGAGGATTTGTGTGGATTATAGGGAGCTAAACAAAGCCACACAAAAAGACCATTTTCCCCTCCCATTCATAGACCAAGTACTGTACACATTAGCAGGAAAGAAATTCTTTTCTTTCCTAGATGGCTTCAGTGGATACAATCAAATTTAGATTGCCCCTGAAGACCAGGACAAAACTACCTTTACTTGTCCTTGGGGAACGTACGCTTATAGAGTTCTACCCTTTGGCTTATGTAATGCCCCTGCCACATTCCAAAGGGTCATTCTTAGCATCTTTGCAGACTTAATAAATGATGGGCTTGAAGTCTATATGGATGACTTTACACCGTATGGAGATGATTTTGATCCAGCTCTAGACACTCTAGAAAAAGTCCTACAGCGCTGCATTGCTACCAGGCTTTGCTTAAGCCACGAAAAGTGTTATATGATGATGACAGAAGGGATTATTCTGGGGCACTACGTCTCAGCAGCCGGCATTCAGGTAGACCCGGCTAAAATTCAGATTCTTTTGCTCATTCCCACCCCCACTACTCAGACGGAGGTACGCAGCTTTCTTGGATTTTCTTGGTATTACAGACGATTTATAGAACATTATTCACACATTGATGCACCTTTATATGAACTAATAGGTAATGTTGATTTCATGTGGACAGAAAAATGTGACCGCGCTTTCCAGGATCTAAAGAAACTCGTATCAACAGCTCCAGTCCTTCGAGGACCAAACTGGAATTTACCATTCCAAATTTCATCTGATGCCTCAGACACAGCAATCGGTGCAGTCCTTGGACAGGAGGAGGATAAAAAACCTTATGCTATTTATTACATCAGCAAAAATTTAACCCCTACTGAATTAAATTATACTGTCACCGAAAAAGAATTCCTTGTTGTAATACATGCTGTCAATAAATTTAGACATTATATCACAGGCTATCCCGTTGTTTTATATACAGATCATTTTGCTATTAAATATTTAGCAAATAAGCCTATTACAAATGGCAGAGTAACAATATGGTTGATCTTATTGCAGGAATTTGATATCACAATCAAAGATAGACCCGGCAAGGAGAACCCTATAGCTGATTTTCTCTCACGGATACCAAAACCAATTGAAGCAGCAGCAGTAGAAGACCAATTTCCGGATGAACACCTGTTTGCTGTTGCTGCCCAAACACCCTGGTATGCTGATGTTGCCAATTACCTTGCAGCAGGTAAACTACCAAAGCACTTAACCCCTAATGAACGTAAGCAGATTGTTCAGAAGAGCACTCGATTTTCGTGGATTGGGGGCTATCTGTTCCACACAGGGGCAGACATGCAAATCAGGAGATGTATCCGAGAAGATGAAATTTTTGACATCTTAAAAGCCTGTCATGACGGACCTTGCGGGGGACACTTCGCAGAAAAAAGAACAGCACATAAAGTACTACAGACAGGATACTACTGGCCTACAATTTTTAAGGATGCGAAGAAATTCGTTCAAGCCTGTGACAGTTGCCAGCGAGCAGGTCGACCTGGTCAAGCCGACGAGATGCCTCTGAGGCCACAATTGGTTATTGAACCATTTGAACGGTGGGCTCTTGACTTCGTTGGACCCATCAACCCATCATCAAATCAGAGAACATATATCTTGGTAGCCACAGAATATGTTACTAAATGGGTTGAAGCGGAAGCGTTACCTAGAGCTACAGAAGATTCAGTAGTTCAGTTCCTATTCCATTTGTTTGTACGATATGGCCTTCCGAGAGAAATAATTACAGATGGAGGACCTCAATTTGCCGGAAACAAATTAGCTGCAACACTTAACAACTATCACGTCCAGCACAAAATTACTACCCCATATCACCCGCAGGCGAATGGGCAAGTAGAGAGCAGCAATAAGGTAATAGAATCAATTTTAACAAAAACCATTGCTTCACATAGGCGTGATTGGGCCACCCAACTACCGGAAGCACTCTGGGCCTATAGAACCACCTGGAGAAGTACCACTGGTTATTCGCCCTATCAATTAGTGTTTGGGAAACAACCTATTTTCCCCATAGAATTCGAAATCCAAACCCTACGAACTGCACAGGAAGTTGGCCTAGATTTAAGTGAGGCACAAATCAATCGACTACAACAGATTAATGAATTGGACGAAATAAGGCTCTCTGCATTACAGAATATAGCACTTATTCAACAGCAGCGAGCTAAATGGCATGATGCACTTATCAAGAACAAAGTCTTTCATGAAGGGGACTGGGCTCTGTTATATGACTCTCGGTTTCAGGATTTCCCAGGGAAACTGCAGACTCGATGGCTGGGGCCATATGAAATTCAGAAAGTACATGATAATGGGACCCTTACTCTCATTACAATCGATGGTTCTGGATATGCATTCAAGGTAAATGGCCATCAAGTTCGTCTCTATCGCAGGCCACTCACTCGGGAATCCTTTTGTGATCAGCTACGTCAAGATACTGACATGAAAATTTTAGGAGAGGAAGTAAAATCTTCCTCACCTACAATACAGCAGGTGTGAGTTTTTAAAGGAACAACAGTTGCTTGTTTTCGTGTTTTTAACATTGTTGTGTTTTTGCTGTTCCTTTTTCAAAAGGAACAACACTTTGAGTTTTTGCTGTTCCTTTTTCAAAAGGAACAACACTTCGTGTTTTTGCTGTTCCTTTTTCAAAAGGAACAGCACTTCGTGTTTTTGCTGTTCCTTTTTCAAAAGGAACAGCACTTCGTGTTTTTAACATTGTTGTGTTTTTGCTGTTCCTTTTTCAAAAGGAACAGCACTTTGAGTTTTTGTTGTTCCTTTTTCAAAAGGAACAACACTTCGTCTTTTTGTTGTTCCTTTTTCAAAAGGAACAACACTTCGTGTTTTTGCTGTTCCTTTTTCAAAAGGAACAGCACTTCGTGTTTTTGCTGTTCCTTTTTCAAAAGGAACAACACTTCGTGTTTTTGCTGTTCCTTTTTCAAAAGGAACAGCACTTCGTGTTTTTGCTGTTCCTTTTTCAAAAGGAACAGCACTTCGTGTTTTTGCTGTTCCTTTTTCAAAAGGAACAGCATTTTGGGTTTGCTGTTTTGAGTTTTTGCTGTTCCTTTTTAAAGGAACAACGTTTTGAGTTTTTGCTGTTCCTTTTTAAAGGAACAGCGTTTTGGTTTTTGCTGTTCCTTTTCAAAAAGGGACAGCATTTGCGAGTTTTTGCTGTTCCTTTTCAAAAAGGGACAGCATTTGCGAGTTTTTGCTGTTCCTTTCCAAAAGGAACAGCAGTTGACAATTTTTTTTAGACAGCACTCATGATCTTAGGAGAACGGCATCCCAACTATTTGCTTGCATGGATCCTTCTCTTTCAAAAGGAACACCATAGTCATATCTTCGTCTCAGTCATGATTCATACTGAGGATGCTTTCTCACTCATCATCTTTCCAGTCTCTAAGATTCAGCTATACACTTATGCAATGAACATCAATTACAACACACCGAAGTCAGGATATCATAAAATCGCTATCTTTATAGAGCCTAGTATTGATAAGAGGACAAGAGGGGGGACATATTTACTTCTCATCCCCGTTGTCATTGACCTATTCCCATTGCCCTGGTTGGTTATCTTTATCATGGCGATTTCCTTTAAAGAAAACTTTTCTGATTATTACATAAGAACAAGAACAGAGGATTTATATTTTCCTGTTGGGATGATAAGACTTCTTCCGCCATTCCCACTCTTAAGGAGTGTTGAACCACCCTTATGTGTAAATATATAAGAAAAAGTACTGGAAAAACAAAAGAAAAAATGATGATGAATGTGATTTATTGTCAAATGCAGGATAGGGGGTCTCAGCAAGAGCCAGCCTACCATGATCATCAGGTTGGAAGCGAAGTGGCATTCCCAGCATGGCCACCATACCAGGGATATGGTCCAAAGGTATATTAACTAAGCAGACCTTGGAACAGGGGGTCTCATCACGAGCTGGCCTGCCCACGTTTCATGCCTTCCTGGTGAATGGCATTATGGTTACCTGGTTACCAAGCCAGCATAATGGCCTGTATTTTGACAAAATATTTTTATACACATACAGGATCATGGTTCCGGGGGCGAAATAAACAACTCTGCCAAGGTTATGGACACCTGTTGGCAGCAGAGCTCTGTTAATGGTATCGAAGTCATAAATGGTTACACCAACAGGGATAATATTAATACCTCTTCATTTCTTCTATCTTATGAATAATTCATATTTTATTCCCTGATTAACATATCGCATGAATACTCATTACTACCAATGATGGCAAAGGAACTGACAATGACCCCTCGGGACTTCGTACGAGTGACAGACATCCCATCCCCCAGCCTTGCATCATATTATGAAAGCTCTTATGTAAAACGCGATCCACCTTTTTGCCTCGATTTCGGTATTTAGTTGTCTATCCAAAACATGGCGTAATTTTATATGCTGTTCTTAATGACTGGTAACACGATGGCTGCTGCTCCTCTATTTGACGGCTGGGGCAGCCTATCACATCGTGGGGGGGGGAAGGTAATCTCATTACTCCACGGGGTACGTGTCACCACACCATTCGGGGTAGATAGCGTACGAAGGAATGGCATGGTTTAACGGTATGATAGTTCTATTTTACGCAAAATTGCCATCCGCAATCCATTTTTGCTGCATGCTCTGTTTTTTCGCGACGATCATCTTCTCTACATCCCAAAACAACTCAGACAGCTGCTGTTCCATTAAATTTTTTTAGTAGAACCATGGGAGGTAAGGCAGTCCGAAGCGAGCCTCAGGAATTGACAGCCTCTGCTGCTGCTCTGGAGATCCTGGAAAAGGCTGGATGGCTAAATTATTTCAATCTCTTACAAGAACCAAACGAGACAGTGGCGTTGGAATTTCTGCAAAATTTGCAGGAAGACTACTCCACAGTAAGAGAAAGACGGATACTGGTCACTGACGATGTAATTGCAGAAGTTTCAGGCCTACTAGCCACCGGACCTGTATGGACGCTGAAGAAAGAAAGACTACAGAAGATTATAGAGATTTTTCAGGATGAAGGCCAAAGCCTGACAGTGAAAGGGAAAGGAGTGCTGCCAGCTACGTTAGGAGAACCCTGGACCGAACTAGCAAAGATAGTGCAGAGCTACATTACTTGCGAAGGAAGGAAAGACGTGGTAAGACCTCGCCATCTTAAACTGTTAGCTGTTTTAAAAGAAAAATGTTCTGTAAATATGCCTGCACTTTTAAATTCGCTATTGCATGATGCGGCCCGAAGCCTGAAAATGGCCCAGCACGAAGACGCAGTTGTTAGCCACCATGGATTGATTCGATTGATAGTGAGCCATAGTCTCACTCAACAGCAGAGCAGTTGGGAGGAGCTTATTGCAGTGATTAAGGGGGGATTGGTTGCACCACCTCCAAAACCTGAAACCTCCTCCAGCATGCCAGAACAATCAGAGAAACGTAGAGAAGTGGCAGCTGGAAAACGTGTCGCTTCGAAACGAAAGCATTCTTCAGATACACCGGAGCGACCAGAGAAATGCAGAGAAGTGATAGCAGAAAAACTTGATGCCAGTACACTTGAACAGCCAGAAAAACCAAGGAAATCAGTTCGCCTAGCTCGAATACGAGGGAGGATGGAAAAGATTCGGAACACCAGCCAACCAATTGAGATTACAGACGAACCTCCAGAACCAGAAGAAATACCTTCTGATGAAAATGCTGGACAATCTGAGGACGAGGCTGAACAAGCCGGAGAAGGAGGAAAGGAAGGAGAAATGCACTCTGAAGCTGAACACCCCAAGGCAGTCACTGAGCAAGACAATCGGGAGGAGGAAGTAAGACAACCAGAAAGCAATCCGCTGCGAGACCCTGTGGGCGAAGAAGAATTGGCCACAATCCTGGCCAGCTTGGGGGAATATGGTCAACCCTCCAGCCCAACAGGTCCTCCCGATGGACCGCCAGAGGAAGAGATACCCGAGAATCCACATGCAGAGAACCAAGGAGAAGAAAATCCACCTGTTCATGAGGAAGAAATAAGGGATACCAGCCGGGAACAATCTGTTCCTGAAGCACCAGAATAAATGCTGGACATAGGGGCAGATTTAAGGGCCAGGCCCAAACCCTCTACCGAGACAAGGGAAATCAGGAAATTGAAGACTAAACAGCAGAGGCTACTGAGCACTATAGCCCGACTCCGACAGAAAATTCGCATTCTGAAAGCGAGTCTGAGGATACAAAGGACCACACAGAAGAGGAAGAGGACCGCTACAGCAGAATCCCGTCGAACAAGAAGCCGAGGGACTTACACTCGCACTGTTGGTCGAAACCCGATTAGAAGACCTGCAGCTGTTCCAAATGATGCTGAGGAACAAATTGTTGTTCCAATGGCCACTGAGGGACAGACTGCTGTTCCAATTGATAATGAGGAACAAACTGTTGTTCCAATTGCTACCGAAGAACAGACTGCCGTTCCATTAGCAGAGGAACCACAACAACCTTTTGTTCATGTCAAGAAAGAAAAGGAGAATAAGGAAATCCAAACAGAGGCACCGCCCTCAGGGGTGATCCGGGTTCGGAACTCTAAGCAGCATAACAAAAAGGTTCAGGTAAAACTCCCGGCCTCTACGGCCTTATGGAAAAAGGATCCAAAAACAAGGACCTTGCATAAAATGATGAAGGAAGCTCAACAGGAAACTGAAAGATTGAAGGAACAAACAGTCCCCCGGGAGAGATATGAAGAGTTGCAGCAGCAACTTCAGAATATTAGTCGGTCTGAGAGCCAAGCCTTCGAAGGCTGGCAAAAAGAGCAGGAAAAGGTTGCAAGGGTAACTCGTCGATTAAATATTGTTGTTAGACAGATGGACACTATGTGTTCCTTGTATAATGACGTTTTAGCCTGTAGGGCCCCTGCTAAAAACTATGCTTTATTTTTGCTTGAACGATATTTACGATTAAAGATAAAAGCTGTCAGGGCAGGTGCCCCTATACAAATCAATACCCTTAATGATTTCATAGATTGTTGCAAGCATTATGGAAGTAAGGTCCAAAGATTATTATGTGAATTTTACTTGCATAACCTCGTGCTAGACCAGGAAACTGATTTAAATCCTGGCCCTTTCGTTGGGGACATTCAATTGCAAGCCTTTGTTTCCTTCGGGGTTAATCAGCTAAAATGGCTCAGGGCTTATACCACTTTCCAGAGACAGGAAAATAGCCTAGATTTGTGGGTGAGGGCCGAGCCTAGAGACCCAGTACGGTTATGGAGAGCACATAGGAACCTTATGAGAACCCCGGGTGTTATGGAGACATTAGGACCCATGCATGAGGATTTAATCAGACAAAATTTGGAATATTTTCTGACTATTAAAGACCTTGCTACCGATGCTGCAAAATTCCGATATCAGATTTCGAACCCAAACATCCAGCTCAGGGAACCATTCAGATATGAAAATTTTGAGCTGGCAGCTAGCCGTTTGAACCTTTATGGCGAACGAATCTTGCAAGCAGGGCCATCCTGGTTAGGGTATCGATTTCGTAGTCCAATCATTTGGCACCCTGCACCCAGATACCAGGCCTTGTATGAAATGCCTGAAGGTCAAACAAATCAGTTTTTTGATGATTTGGTTGCTCATCACGGTTGTAGGTCTCCACATGAGATTCCCTCTCCAGCCTACTCTCTTACTGCTCTGCATATCAACTATAATGTTTTCATGAGGGCATGAAACAGGGTAAGCAGGGGGGTGTGTGGAGCTCTGGAAAGGTATGTTTTTGACCAACAATTTAGTGACTTTTTGGTAGCAATTGTAACCCTTTCGGCATAATGAATTTAAAGAAATAAAGCATTTTTAGTAGAATATGTGAGAATTAGTATGAAAAGCTTAATCACTGATAATTGCTATTTTTCTATGCAGGAAAGGGTGGAAACGAAGGATTACTGTTTAAGAGGAAAAGACAAAGGAAGAGTAACCACTGTCCCTTTGGGAGGAAACCGGATGCGAACAAGATCAAGCGGATCGAAGCAGAACGACCTGGGAAAGGAAGAAGAATTATCGATTTGGCGAAGCAGGGAAAGGAAAATCAAGGAGTAACGGCTTGGCGAATCCCTCAGGATCTTTGATCCTCAGGGATCGCTGTCTTGCTTATTTTTTCTATCTAGATACCTCCGCTAATTCTCTTATAAAAAGGGGCAGCAGTGTTAAGCTCGGGGACCTTTTTCATATATGTAAATTTAAGTCTCAGTTTGAACTTTGATCATCGAGTCTCGTTAAGACTTGTTTTGCTGTACTTTTGTTGATGCATTAATACGAAAGACTTGGTGCTTTATTTCATCTCTGCGACTGGAGTAATCTAAGGCGGTGTATCCTTGGAAGCTAAGGGCCCGGCTCCGAAGGACACTTGCTTTTGTATCAGTATAATTTGGTTTCTGTGTGGATTGTTTGTATAATTTGGTAATCTGACGTGTTTGTTATATGTTGTTCCATGCTCTGTTATGACTACTTCATTAATGGTTTCATTCAGGAGATTTATGTAAGTAACTCTGTATCATGTAAATGAACCCCTTCAGAGTTGATTGCATGTTCACTATTTAAGCCAATTGTTTCTGTTACAGAGCTTTCATATTAAATATTGCTATTGGATTCATTTGAACTCTTATTCGTGGGAACCCGAGAGTAATATTATTCCATTCGGAAGCAGAAGTCATGTTCTTTGGAAACATCAGATTGCTATAATAAGTGTGTTGTGTATATATGATAAATGTTGTTCCTTAATTCATTTGTGAATATCTCCTCATAAAGTAAGGTTCATTGGAATTGATTTTGACGATTGTTGTTTGATTGCGGAATGAGAGTTCAGTTCTAACTCGCGAGATCCAGTTTACTGAGTTGCTGTTCCATTTTCCATTTACTGCTGTTCCATTTCAGGTTTGCTGTTCCATTTCACTTTCTACTGTTCCATTTTCCTGCATTTACTGTTTTGGTGTGAGAGGAGGTCAAAAGCTGTAGTGAGTCAGCAAGTCGCTGCTTAGCTCCCAGATCTTTGGTCCATACTCTATTTTTCCTTCCATCAGTTTCTAGAGGGATGGGTTACTGCTTCCGCACCCTTGACTGATGAATTACCTGGTGTGATTCCTTTCTTTTAAAAGCAAAATAGTTATAGCTTAGCATCCATTTACTCTTGTATTTTCTAGACACTGTACTACGAAGCATTACTCTAACGAATAGCCTCGGATTGAGCTACTCTTTGCAATAAAAAAGCGTTCCTGCATTGACTTATTAATGTAGCATAACTAGAGGTGAAAGAGACCCTTGTTACAGCCCTACAACCACTTTTAGGCTGAGATTTCCTCTAATGCAATGAATTGGGGGACAATCCTCTCGTTTCCTCTGCACGGGGAGGAAATCCTCTCATTCCCATAGCACAAGGGGACAATTTTCTCGTTCCTACAACACCCCCTCCAAGTACTATAGTTACTTCCTTTTATTGGAATTGACTCAAAGGATATCATCTTCCTCCTTCTATGGCCTTCCAGGTCATAGTACATGCTTAAAATGTTCCCATACCTGGCACAATCATAGATGAAGGCACATATGTTAGTATTCTATCCTCAACTACTTCGAAAGCTTTCGGTTTCCCATAGCTTGTCCCTATTAACTAGAATCTGTTGGCTTTTAACAAAGGAACTAGTTGACCAAGGGATCCTTCCTAAGTTGCCTATTACTTTGGGAGGAAATATTTTCAAAATACTTTAAATATAAAAAGGGGTACATGTTAATATTTTGGAGGGAAAAGAAAAAAACTAATTCTTAATTGTATTTTTGGCTTATCTCCTTATAGGTTTACTCAAATATCAAGTGTAGACACTCGTTGGATGCGGAATTAAATTCTGCATCCAACGATACCCATTATGCATACTTTTGAGAAGACCCACATTGGTAAAAATTGCAGATACATTAAAAAAGTGTGTTGTCTTCTCAAAAGTATGCATAATGAGTACTCGTTGGATGAATAATTTAATTCCGCATCCAATGAGTGTTTACGCTTGAAATTTGAGTAAACCTATAAGGAGATAAGCAAAAAATACAATTAACAAAATAAATTTTCTCTTTTCCCTCCAAAATTCATAACACTTATTTTATTATTTTAACTCTTATTTTATTATTTTTCCTTAGGAGGCCACTTTTAGGCTGAAATTTCCTCTAATGCAATGAATTGGGGGTCAATCCTCTCATTTCCTCTGCATGGGGGGGAATCCTCTGGTTCCTGTAGCATAAGGGGGCAATTTTCTCGTTCCTACGACACACCCTCCAAGTACTATGGTCACTTCCTTTGATTGGAATTAACTGGAAGGATATCGTCTTCCTCCTTCTGTGCCCTTCCAGGTCATAATACATGATTATAATGTTCCCGTACCTAGCATAATCATAGATGAAGGTGCATATGTTAGTATTTTGTCCTCAACTGCTTGGAAACCTTTTGGTTGCCCACAGCTTGTGCCTATTACCCAGAATCTATTGGCTTTTAACAAAGGAACCAGTTGACTAAGGGATCCTTCCTAAGTTGACTATTACTTTGGGAGGAAATATTGTCTATATGGATGTGATGGTAGTCTAAGGCCCTTTGGATTTTAATTTACTCCTTGGGTGTGACTATGTTTATGTCATGGGAGTTCTTGTCTCTTCAATCTATCGTGTGATGTGTTTCTCACATGAAGGAAGAATCGTGACTATTGACCAACTTTCATTCATTGGTCCTAATTTCAATCCCCATAAACCAGCTTCCCTAAATGGTCCTTATATGCAAGCGGTATCTCCCTTGCCACATATTAATTATGTGCCAACCTTTTCCATGCCCGCAACTACTAATGTCCTAGATCCAGTAGGTGATATGGTGAATCATTACTTGGGGCTTTTGAGTCTCATATTTCCATTGGATCCTCCGATCCCTTCCAGAGCATTGTTCTCCCATTTGATGAGAACCTCTTGGAAGCCATGGTCTCTTGGAGGCCATGATTTGATAATGGATCAGAGTTCCTTTTCTTGTGTCAATCTCCTTAAAAAATGAAACAAGGTTCATTGGAGCAGAGTTCCTTTTCTTGTGTCAAGCTCCTTAAAAAATGAAACAAGATCTGAAGAAAAGTTCCTTTTCTTGTGTCAAACTCCTTAAAAAATGAAACAAGTTCATGGAGCAGAGTTCCTTTTCTTGTTTCAAGCTTGTTAAAAAATGAAATAACCTCTTATGAGGATAACTCTTTTACTATGTCAACCTCGTTAAAAAATGAAATAGGTTCTTGGAGAAAATTTCCTTTTTTGTGTTAAGCTCCTTAAAAAATGAAACAAGGTCCTTGGAGTAGAGTTCCTTTTCTGGTGTCAAGCTCCTTAAGAAATGAAACAAGGTTCCCTGAGAAGAGTTCCTTGTCTTGTGTCAAGCTTGTTAAAAAATGAAACAAGGTGTCACGAGCATAGTTCTTTTCTTGGGTCAAGCTCATTAAAAATTGAACAAATCCCCTTTCAATTAGAGTCTTTGATTAGATCTCGTAAATTCTCAGTCGAGTCTTTCACTTGATCACGTAAATGAACCTTCATTCCATCCACCTGTTAGTACCTAGTAGTCTACTTAGGTGCATGAAATGAAGCTTGGGGGTCATGTACCTTGAAATGAGTCATTATGCTGTGGGCATGCAAGCTTATTTCAAGCATAGTTTTCCCTTTGTTTCAAGCTTGTGTAAAAATGAAACCAATTTCAAATGCAAACTTATTTCATGCATAGTTGTTCCCATTGCGCTTTAGGGGGGAATTCTATTGTTGGCCATTTTGTCACATATGATCAGTGAGCCTCCTAATGGGATCAATCAACATCTTATTCCCCCTTGTCACCATCTTGGACAAAGCCCTAAGCATGTTCCCTTCATCCCCCAGAATTTCAAACCCTAAACTGCATCATCTGAGCTAGTTTTAGGATCAACTCTCCCTGTATGCCTACTGGGTTGCAATAACCTACATGTTGCTCCATTATGGCCTGCGTTGGTCACCAACAGGTTGGTCCCCTTTGCACCTGCATTGGTTGTAGAAATACAGGAGAATGTTCGGGATTCCAGAAGCTTCCCCTTATAGGATTTTCCAGAAGTTGTTTCAACTACTTACCTTGGATAAAACATTCAAATACCATGCTTCCCTACATTGGAGTTTTCACCACTTATCCTTTGATAATATCACTCCATCAAAGGTGGATATCAAACCCTAGATTGGTAATTGGATAAGAACTCCAAATTTACCATACTTCTCTATATATTCCCAACCTTCTATGTGGTTGGGGGTTGGATTTTGGAGAGTGATTCTTCCCTTATGCTACTGTAGTGAATGGTCATCATCTTATGCCTTTAGGGTGATTGGAGGTGCATATTGTGACAAGGAAAGGACAAGTCAACAAATTGGAGGAGCTCTTCTACAATATCAATTACTACTTATGGTTGTAATCTCCTTCCATTTATATTAATGCAAAGAATTCATTGTTTTACTATATGTGATCTTACTTCTTTATATATTTCAATACCATGTTGATCTGTTGAATGAAGTGCTTAGATGATATTACATGGGTCTCATAGTTTCTTGGCTTGTGTTATCTTATTGTGCAAGTTCTAATTTTGGCATTCAGAGCTAGAATTGGAGCTCCCAAGATAAAGAAGGAGCAAAGTTCATGAAGGATTCCACGTAGGCCTCACTTCGTCATCTATCTACTTTAAGGAAAAGCATTGTGTTCCTTGTCTCTTTGTTGTTCTAGGTTAGCCACCGACCTAGGGGACATACTTTTGTCTGCAATCGTAAATCTTGTATAACAACTTCCATGAATGTTTTGAGGACATGTTTAAAGGTAGTGGCTTCCTTAGCTTAGGGGACACTCATAAGCATAGTATCATCTACAAATTGTCAGTGGGTAGAGGAGTGATTAGTGGATCCTAGAGGGAGACCTTTCAAAGTGCCTTCATGAAGTGTAGTTGAGATTATGTGCCCCATACCTTTGACCATCAAGAGAAATATATAGGGGGAGGCAATATCCCTATCTAATGCATTTGGATGGGGTAAACGAAAAAGAGGGAGAATTATTTTTTGGCGATAAGAGCCATAATCCAATGAACCCAAAGGTAGTGAGAGTGTGGAAAATTATTTGTTAGCAGAGTTTATCAAAGGTTTTCGACATATCTAGCTTGATCAACATGCATGGGGTTTTGCTGTATTTGAGGGAGTGTATGTGCTCATGAACCAGTATTATGTTGTGATTTGAATTGGATCCTTGAAAATTATCAGAGTTTCTAAGACTGTTTCAAACTATGTCAGACTCCAAAATTTTGTGAATAGCGAGCTATCAGGAAGGACCTATGGACAGTGGTAGTTGTAGCTAACACGGAACAACGAGGACCCTCAGTCAAAGCGCGCTGACCATTGGCCCATGGAGACCACGCAGTGGCGCAAACTAGCAAATAGGGAGTCCAGATTAGAAAATAGAGGTCGTTTCTGATGCACGCAGGATAAAAACCTCAGAGAAGGAAAAGCCCCGGCACTCGGTCATGTGAAAAAAAAAGGTAAAACTGTGGGAAAAGTGCTAAAACCAACAGGCGGGTCCCGAGCTCTAAAACTAGCGGAATGTCGGAGGCATTTCAGGCAGTAAGCGGGTTTGGCAGAGGACCGAGCGATGCCATACATTGAATGACGTGTGTCCAGCGGATGAGAGAGAAAACCGCTCTCATCGTGGGCTAACAGTCGAGCAAGTCACTCGTGTGATAAAAGCGATGACCATAGGATCTGGAGGGCCCAGATCAAAAGGCGGAGATTGCACCCGATGGAGGACTGGATTTGATGGAAGAATAGGTTGAGGCATATGACATTCGGGGTTTGACATGATCGCTGAGATGGCAGATGAATCATTTCGCAGAGTAACCGAAATAACAACTGTTCAAGGAAGTGCTGGTGCTCAGTTCGTAAGGAGACAAGTGGCCACCTCTCTGTGAAACATTACACAGTGGCGATGACATAGAAGCAGGGAATTCCAGTGGAAAAAGGCAGGCGATCCAAAGAGCCAGAAGAGGAAGTGAATAGTCAAGGGATGGATTGGCTTTAAGCCACGAACAAATAGAGAACAGAGGAGCGACAAAAGAGACAGAATAGAGAGTGAAGAAAGAAGAAGAGAACAGAGAAGTTGAGCTAACCTGCAGAGCTAAGGCAACATTGAGCAGACAGAATCAAGGAGGCTTGAGAGGTTCAAGCAATCCTTATGAGGCTATCTATCGGGAACTAAGTACCAAATTGGACTCATCCCATTAAGACCAGTTGAGGTCGAAACTTGGTAAGGGGGAGTATGTGTACTCCAGTGGCTTAGGGTATCCAAATGTCACCCTACTAAGCATCATCTGTTACAAGAGACTCAAATTGAGCTCCTCATTGTAAAATCTCTGCTTCAAGATAAAATTTAAAAAAAGGCCACCATTGAAAGCTGGACTAGGAGACGTAGCCTAGGAGGATTGGGTGAACTCCTTATTAATTTGTTGTGTTTCTCTTACTGCTTTTCAATGCCTGTGTATTTCGCAATCTTATCGATCGGTTGCTGAAAATAACATAGGCACACTAGCACATGAGTCTGTAATACCTACATTAATTAACTAAGATCATACATAAGTAATTTTCAGATCAAATGGTATTAGAGCTATAGGTTGTTAAGGTTAGACAAGCTTGTGATGGATTTAGTTGTTGAATTCTAACTAGATCAAAGCTCAAATTAGGAGAAGGAGAGTTGGTCGAAACTAATCCTAAGATTGGAAGAGTCCATCCTCACAAGACAATGTCAGAGGAAGGTTCTGTGGGGCCAGACCCTCAATTTATAGATAGTTTCCTGGCCATAAGGTCCATGGTAGAGGAAATATAAGGATTTTAGAAAACATAAAAATGAAGATTCATGAGGCTCCAAACAAGATAAAGGAGAAGAAGAGTCTCTCCTCCATGACCACTTGAAAGGCAAAGGAAAAGAAGAAAGCTTTCTCACACCTCCTAATAGCCCTGAACATAAAAAGAAGACATCATTGATTAAACTAGATGTTAAATTTGATTTACCAATATATGACGGAGAGTTGAATACAGAAAAGTTGGACAATTGGATTAGAAAAATTGATGTTTATTGCAGAGTGCAGAGTATTGATTCAGACAAGAGCAAGATTCAGCTGGCCAGCCTACGCCTCGGAGGAACTACCTTGGTTTGGTGGGAAGGCAAGACCCAAGCTGACATGAAGAGACATGGTACGACTCTTTCCATCTGGAGTGAATTTGTTTTTGCAATAAAAGAGAAGTTCTATCCACTGGCCTACATGCAACAAGCCATGATGAGCTGGCAAACTCTTCGTCAGTTGAAAGGGAAAAGTGTACAAGGTTACACCCAAGAATTTAGGAAGAGAGCTTTGATTCTAGGAATCTCATTAGACTCACTTGAGACTTTGTTGAAGTACATCGGTGGTCTACACAACTACATGAGGCACACTATCCTCATGTTTAATCCCACTAGTATAGATGAGGTATCTGTTCAAGCTACGCATCTAGAAGCTAGAGGAATGAATGGAAACCCAGAAGTTGGGGGATCATTCCAACCCACTGCAAGCAAGGATAAGGAGAAAAGAAAATAGTAATGGAAAGCAAGGAAGGCCAATATTGCACAGAAAAGCAAGTCTTCATGCACTCACTGTAAGAAGGATGGGCATGATGATGAGCATTGTTGGATTCTGCATCCGGAGCTGAGACCTAAGAAGTTCGAGGGCAATAAGAAGAAGACTACTGCAGCTATTCAGAAAGATTTAGGGTCAGACTCAGGAGATGAAACAACCATTGCAGCCATAGGTGTAAAAGGTAATAATTCTGAAGCATCTACTACTAGTTCTACACAATATACTATTGATGAAGAAAATGAGATAAAAAGACATGAGCTTTTCCATATTCGAGTTATTTCCAAAAATTGAAAGATTGAGACTTTGTTTGATAGTGGCTCACAAGTAAATTTAATTCCTGAAGCAATTGTAAAGAAGTTGGGATTACTAACTAAACCTCACAAGAAACCATACCCATTAGGATGGTTAAATGATAAAGCACAACTACAAGTGACTAGACAATGCAAACTCAAGTTTTCTTTTGGGTTAGCATTTGTAGATGAGGTTGAGTTAGACATAATTCCTTTGGATATATGTGGAATTGTTTTAGGAAGTCCTTACTTGTATGATAGAAAAGCTATTTTCTGTAGAGATGAGAACAAGTATCTACTCGTTAAATATGGAAACGAATACTTTTTAAGGGCTCATAAGCTCAAGAATAATTACACTGTCATAAACTCAGGGCAGATAAAACGAATGATAAATTCATGCAAACAATTTTTACTGATGGTTGTAAAGGAAAAGAAACCTGATAAAACCAATGTATTTGAGGGCTATGATGCTAAACAACAAGTTGATTTAGAAAAAGTTGTTTTAGAGTATGATATCTTGTTTCGAGAACCTAAAGTTCTGCCACCCAAAAAGGAAATAGTTCATGAAATTAATTTGCAGCAAGATGCTCCATTGCCTAACATTGGAATGTATAGGTTGTAAGCTTTAGAGAATACAGAAATCAATAAGCAGGTGGAGGAGTTGCTCGAGAAAGGTTTCATCAAACCTAACACACACCATGTGGATCTTCAATCATTTTGGTGAGAAAGAAAGATGGCTCGTGGAGAATGTGCATTGATTACCGAGCACTGAATAAGATAACAATAAAAAATCGTTATCCCCTTCCTTGCATAGATGATCTATTAGATCAATTGAAAGAAGCTGTTTATTTTTCCAAGTTAGACTTGCATAGTGGATATCATCAGGTTAGAGTTGCAGAACAAGATGTATGGAAGACTGCTTTCAAAACAAAGAAAGGATTATATGAGTGGCTGGTTATGCCTTTTGGCTTAACTAATGCTCCTGCTACTTTCATGAGAATAATGAATGATGTACTCAGACCTTTTCTTGATGATTTTGTTATTGTATATATGGATGACATTATGATATTTAGCAAAACATGAGAAGAACATTTAAAGCATGTTAAGCAGACACTAGATGTTTTGAAAAGAGAAAAAATTTATGTTAAACTCTCAAAATGTGAATTTGGAAAAACATCTTTGAATTATTTGGGACATATAGTAGGGGGTGGCGAATTGAAGATAGATCCCTATAAGGTGGCAGTCATTGTAAACTGGCCTAAACCTAAATCTGCTACAGAAGTTAGGAGCTTCTTAGGAGCAACACAATATTGGAGAAAGTTCATTTCTAACTTTTCCTTAATTGCAGCTCCCTTACATGCTTTAACAGGATTGAACAAGGTCTTTCAGTGGGGAGGCAAACAACAGAAAGCCTTTGACACCTTGAAAGAAAAGATTAATACAACACCAGTACTAGCACTGCCAGATCTTCAAAGACCCTTTGAGATCAAAATGGATGCCAGTGACTATGCCATGGGAGCAGTGTTGATACAACATGGTAAACCCATATGTTATCACTCTGATACATTTAATTCTGCAGTAGTTAACTATCCTACATATGATAAAGAATTGTATGCATTAGTACTGAGTGTGAAAAAGTGGAAACATTACTTAATGGGCAAAGAGATAGTAATACATACTGATCATCAACCACTTCAATATCTACACTCCCAAACTAAGTTGTAGCAATCAAGACACTATAGATGGTTGGGTTTTCTACAATAGTTTCATTTAGTCATTAGATATAAAAAGATCATACACAATAAAGTTGCGGATATGTTATCTAGACCCATTATAAATGCATCTACTATACTTAAGCATAATTCTATGTTACATGAGAGCTACATTGAACAATATGCTCAAGATATAGACTTTAAAGATGTATATGCAACTTTAAGTCAAGGCAAATGAGTAGAAGAATTGGATCATCATATTAAGGACTAACTCTTATATCATTGTGGGAAGCTATTCATTCCACAAACTGAAAGAGTAAAGATAATTCGAGAAGGACACACTTCTCTAATATTAGGTCACTTTGGGGTAAGTAAAACAGTTGCACAACTGCAAAGGTTTTGTTATTGGCCAAGAATGAACGAGATAGTTTCTAGATATGTAAGAGGGTGTACTATGTGTGCTAAAAGCAAGCCCAACAATAGAAAACTAGGCATGTATACTCCATTACCAGTTCCTTCTCATCCTTGGGAAAGTGTTTCCATGGACTTTGTTGGAGGACTGCCTAAATCTAGGAAAGGTCATGATTATCTATATGTTGCTATGGATAGGTTCAATAAAATGTGTATTTTGATACCTTGTAATAAACAGATTACAACTGAACAAACTGCAAAACTATTCTTTCAACATGTATGGGTTCATTTTGGATTACCCACTTCCATTATATCTAATCGAGACACCCGATTTGTGGGAAAGTTCTGGTCAAGTCTGTGGGAACTGATGGATACCAAACTGAAGAAAAGCACAACTTTCCATCCACAAACCGATGTCTAGACAGAGGTAGTCAACTAGACAGTGATCTAGTTACTCAGGGGATATTGCAGCAAGCATCCTAAGCTTTGGGATGAACATTTGTGTTATGTGCAGCATGCTTACAACCGATCCAAACATTCTTCCACACAGAGATCTCCTTTCGAGACCTGTTTTGGGTTTCACACCAAGGTATCCATTGGATTTTGTCTTTGGTAGGGACACAATAGTTGAGGGAAACAACGATGTGGATAGGGAAACTAGGTTCATCGAACAAATCCAAGAGATCCACTAGGTAGTACAGGAACAACTGGAAAAGAGACAGGCCAAATACAAGGCAAGGCATGACAAGCATTAGATGGAGCATAGTTTCCATGTTGGTGATCAAGTTTGGTTGTATATCAGCAATGATAGGATGCAAGGTGAAGGTAAAAAGCTAAAACCTATCAGGAATGGACCTTTCAAGATACTTGAGAAAATTGGTGAGAATGCTTTCCACCTTGATCTACCAGCTTACATGCACATCTACTCAGTCATAAATGCAGATAGCTTGAGATTGTTTGAACCTTCACTAATTGAGGATCCCGAAGAGTAGAGTCAATTGCCTCCTATTGATGACCTGCTACCTAAATATCTTAACGAATTGCAGGAAGACACAGTTTTGGACAGGAAGGTGAGAACAGAGCGTAGGGGAGATGTTGAGTACCTCATAATTGGGCTCAAGGGTTCAAAGCCAAGCAATGAAAAATGGATAGAGATTGGACAGGTGAGAAGGTTGTACCCTCACTTAGTCAATGCTTGAAAACCAACGTTTTGTGGTCCAGAAGCTTTCTTAGTAGGGAGGTCGTGATTCGAATTGGATCCTTGAAAATTATCAGAGTTTCTAAGACTATTTCAAACTATGTCAGACTCCAAAATTTTGTGAATAACAAGCTATCAGGAAGGACCTCTGGACAGTGGCAGTTGTAGCCAACACATAACAACGAGGACCCTCGGTCAAAGCGCGCTCACTGTTGGCCCATGGAGACCACACAATGGCGCAAACTAGCAAATAGGGAGTCCAGATCAGAAAACAGAGGTTGTTTCTGATGCGTGATTAAAAACCTCAGATAACGAAAAGCCTCAGCACCCGATCATGTGAAAAAAAACAAGTAAAACCGTGGGAAAAGTGCTAAAACTGACAGGGGGGTCCCGCACTCCAAAACTGGCAGAATGTTAGAGGCATTTTGGGCAGTAAGTGGGTTTGGCAGAGGACTGAGTGATGCCATACATTGAATGACGCGTGTTTGGCGGATGAGAGAGAAAACCACTCTCATCGCGGGCTAATGGTCAATCAAGTCACCTGTTATCTCAAAATCAGACCCTGATAGGCTGCTGGTCAGGTTGATTCTAAGTAACTATTTCAAACCTACTTTAGGCTGAGGCTTAGCCTCCTCAACCTGAGAGGGCTCTCTCTGAGTGTAATAATGATTTTGATTAGAAATAAGATGGCTAACTCTTGTATAACAACTGTGACAAATATGAATGCTGGAAATACATTAAACAAGTATCCATTGGGCCTATGGAGTCAACAACACTTCAATATAGCAAAGATCTTGACCTTACATGGAAGTCAGGGCATTCAGCATTTGAATATTCAGAACATACACTCATATGGAACCACACAGTTTATAGATGCATACAGGAAATCAGAGCACATTCAGTGAATTCTGAGTGATTATACATCCATACCACTGTAAACAAAACTAAGAAAAGGACAACATCACACATTCTGAATATAAGAAATCCTTCATGAATCCTAAGAAGTAAAATCAAAATTATATTACTGAAAGTGAGTCTTTACATAAGCCAAATACTATGCTCTGTTATAAAGTTTTCCAACCTTGATTACATTGTTGTTTCAGCTATATATAGAGTTTTTATTCTAACTGATCGAGATTCCTCCTCCAGCATGAGGGGAATTCGAAAACTACTTCTAATGACACCTATCAACCATTTAACTAACTAATAAATACAACAAAGTGCTAACTGGAGTTTTTTTAGAGATCTAAATCAACTATGACTCTAACTCCATATTACATGCATGATGGCTTCTCCTCGTTCTTTGACATCTGGCCCTCTTTTAGTTTAGCTGAGATGGGTGTTTAATATTAATGCTCCATGTTGAACTTGGATGTTGAATCTTTTTAACTGCTCAGAAATATTAGGAGATTACCCTTACTTCTCGGCTTCAGTTTTCCCCAAAATATTTGAATGCACAAAAGCATGACCTTTAGCCTTTAATTACCCAAATGTAGAAGACTGCCACGTCCCTGATGCGTTGTAAGCTTTTCCCATGAACATATGTGCAGGCAAAAGTTTCTTGCAGGCAAACCGTTTGATATACCCTGAACTGTGGTAAAGGTGTTCACTTTATGACAAAAATTGGATTTGAATATTAAACCTTTTTAAGCGTCCACCTGTCTTGACCTAATTGATTTTTGACAGCTTCAGATGATGTCTTGCATGCCCTTTGGACGTTTTCCTTTCAAAATTTCTGCTTATAATTCAAACTGTTTGAATTGCGTAAAAATCATCACCTTCAGCAGTTTCGTAGCGCGCTACGAAACTGCTGAGTTTTTTTAAAACAACTTGCTTTTGACCTGAGACCTTTATTAGCCGAGTATTTGATTGCCAAAAACTCCCTTAAACTTTCCACATGTCGAACAGGGATTTATATTTCCTCAGAAAGATAAGATTAAGCAAATTTGTCAAAATTTTGGAAACAAAACCTTACTTGAAATGAAAACTGATTTAGCAGGTAGTTGGCTTAGCTGTGCCTTTAGATCTTCAATTTGTTTCCTCATAGCCTTATTCCCAGCTCTCAATTGCATATTGATCCTTCTTATGTATTTGGCTTCTTTGATTGCTGGTACTGTCCATGTATGAAATTGTGAATGGCCATCAACCACTGAATTCAGCTGAGCTTCTACAGCAGCATTTCCTTCCCATAAAGTTTTATAATACTTTGCATGTATAGCTGCATGTTTTCTAGCAGCTTTCTTTAATTTGGAAATTTCATATTTAGCTGATTCCAATTGTCTCTGTATGGCTGCTATATTATCTTCTTGAGATGCAATGACTGTTTTGCTCGTGTCTTTTTGTATCTCTTCCCCTGTTTCCTCTGTTCTTGGCAGTGCTTCCTGTACTTGCTGGAATCTCCTTGTCATAGGTCTTCTTGGTTTAAAAACGAACTCTTCAGCTGGCACATCAAATCTAAGCCTTTTTGAGGCCTTGAATTTCTTGGTGCTTTCTTGTTCCGACTGCATCAATTCGACTTGAACTGGTATAGACTGCTCAAATTCAATAGCCTGCAATAAATCATTTAAACTTGCCTTGGACACTGGACTTTCTTCAACTGCTATAGCTTTACCTTTTTCCTTATTTATTTGACTTCTTGTTCTTACCCTTGAGACTGCTTCAGATGTGCTTGTTTCAGGTACAGTCTTTTTACCCTGAGCCTTTTCCTTAGTTGATTACTGAGCTTGATCTTGGATGATGAGTGGCTTCAGTGGCTTCATTGGTTTTCTTACTTGTGATCTTACTTGTGACTTTGTAACTCTTTTAGCTCTTGCTTCTGTTTGGAGCTCAGCTATTGTAAAATCCCTAGCAGGTTGGGGAGTGAGGCTAGTCTGGCTTTTGAAGCTAGCCATAAAAATGAATGAATTCCAATCCCTGTCTATCTTTTGGAGCCCATCTAAAACCAGTAGTTTAATCAAACCATGATGAAACAAAGAGGTTTCACAGTCCTCTTTCCTCAGCTGTACCTTATCACACATCTTACTCAAACTATGGAACAGATAAAAAGGTAAGTCTATGGAGACTTTCCCAGTGAAATGCAAAAGTAGTTTGAAATGGTAAGAATAAACCTTGTTATACCTTCCTTCACAAGTCAAATATTTTTGTATGCAGGTGAGTAAGAGAGCATAATGTTCTTTGACATAATTCCTGGGCACTGCCTTACTTAAATCTTCATTTACATAATCATCCTTCAAAAACTCCTTAAAAGGATTCATGTCAAATTTAAAATTTTTGAACCATTCCTCTTGTCCTCTTGGGATCTCTGTCACAGCAGATATCACTTCTGGAGAAACTTGCACTTCTAACATGGCTACCTTTGAATTCAAACCAGTGAAGATAAGTGCGAATTCCTTAGTTACCTGTGCATGTCCTCCTTGTAATTTTTTGCAAAAGTTCCAGCACTCGGCCTTTTTAAACGCTTTCTTCACCTCTTCATTTCTCAGCGTTATATCCAGGCCTTCGGGTTCAGTCCTTAGACATTTGCCGGATCTTTTCTCTTTTTTCTCCATGGATTCTTCCAAATCTTCACACACAAAGACTACCAGCTCCGGTTGAAATTGTGATTCAGCTTCTTTTTTAATTCGGGCTCGCTTGATTATCAGCCTCGCTTGAACTTTCAGCCTCGCTTGAATTTTAAACTCTTCCATTTAAAACCTTTCAAGATATAATCATGTATATTTTGTCATTCATGCAGGACTTACGGCCATCATTATGGCTTATGCATGGTAAAATTTCTTGGGAATAATAATTTGTGCATATCAACAGATCTAGTGGTGGTGATAGTGGCAATGAGCGTTAAAATGTGATAAGAAAGGTATATGAGCTGACATGAGAAGACATGGCTGATGACTCACCTAACGGACTTGACACTTCGGGAAAGATTCGCTGCGGAATGTACGAATCCATGATTTCACAGCGCTGTTAGTTTTGAATTTTAATGATGCGCTGTGAAACTGCCTAATCATTAAGCGCTGCGAAACTACCTAGTTATGATTGCACTATGAAATTGGCGAATTGGAATAGCGCTGCGAAATCACGAAAAGGCACAGTGATTCACATAAGACAAGAGGTGGCTATAGAACAATGATGGGTAGAGGGGAACCAATGGGAGTTGAGAACAACTTGAGTTAAAAACTTTTTTTTTTTTTTAAACTCCAAATCCTACGGGAAGAAAATTAAAACGAAATTAAACTAGCACAGACCTTTGTCATCGGGCTAGGATAGAAAATTACATGTATCAATTTTTAGTTCTAAGTGATAACAGTGGCTCCACTTGGGATAGTGTGCTCCTGTAGTACACTAAGAACTCGTAGGTCCAGTGCTTTGTCCAATTTATGAAAACATAGATAGAGTTGACAAGCATTCCTTTCTAGCTTTGTGAGCCTTCACCTCGGGCTTGAGCTTCCTGTTCAGCTTGTCATTTATTTGCAACTAAGAAAGACTAATAAAATGGTTATATACAATGCTTGTGAGAAACTTGGCAGAGATTCAATCAATTGTAATGCTTTAGGAACCTGCCATTAATAGGTCCTCCAACATATGGTGTTCCATCAATCTCTTATAGAATGTAGGTGTTATTCCCATGGAAAGCAGAAATTTGATATGGCCCTTTCCACAAATTTTCAAATTTACCATGTTTACCTTTCTCTTCAATTCTGGCTTCCCATTTCAAGACTTTATCATGAATCTGGAATGTAACTTCTTTGATCTTTTTGTCAAATGCTCTCTTGATCCTGTTCTGGTTTTGTTGATGACTGTCAAACACCTCATTTCTTTTCTCTTGTAAAGCTATTAGCTGGTTGATCCTTCGTTGTATAGCATTTGGTTCCTCTTCTAGTCCTTGAATCAACTTCATTACTGGTACTCCGAGGGATGTGGGAAATATAACCTCTGCCCCATATACTAGTTCATATGGTGATGTTCCAATGGACCTCTTTGTGCAAATCCGGTCAGCCCACAAAGCATATTTCAGTTTCAAATGCCAAGCTTTTTTACTTTCTTGCAGCAGCTTCTTAATGATTCTCACAAGACTCTTGTTTGATGACTCAGCCAAACCATTTCCCTGTGGATAATAAGCAGTAGAATGTCCAAGGGAGATGTGATACTGATGACAAAAATTAATTAACCTTTTGGACTTGAAAGCTTGAGCATTGTCTGTAATGATCTTGATTGGGCAACCAAATCTTGATAATATATTGTTTTCTAAGAAAGAAATAATCACTGAATCATTTGCTTGCCTTGTAGGTATTGCTTCTATCCATTTTGTAAAGTAATCGGTGGCTGTGAGAATCCAACGATGCTGTCCTGATGAAGGAGGATGGATTTCCCCTATAAAGTCTAATCCCCACTGCTGGAAAGGTGCTTCAACATAAATAGGAACCAAGGGCATTGGCATAAGCTTTCTCTTTCCTTCAAACACTTGACATTCATGGCATGTGGCTATCTTTTTATAGATATCTCTAAACATAGTTGGCCAAAAATAGCCAACTCTCAAGACCTTGTTTGCAGTGGCTTTCCAATAGTGATGTCCTCCACAATCCCCTTTATGAAACTCATCAATTACTTTATCAGCTTCTTCTTCAATGAGGCAGTTTAATAATATTCCTCCTGCATCTTTCCAAAACAAATTTTGGTCATACTCAAAATATCTGAGAGATTTCAATTTGGTAAACCGAGCTTTGGATTTTGAAAGATTATCAGGAGCTCTATTATGCTGCAAAACAAATGCTATATCCTTGTACCATTCTGAGATCAAGAATTTTTCATTTATCTGGACCAATTCCTCTTCATTTTCAGAAATTTCTGAGATTTCTGTGCTTAAATTAATATCAACACAGTCCAGATTTGACTGGGTCAACAATTTGGCTAGGCCTTGACCCTTTACCAACTTAGTGGGTTTGATCTCAATATCATACTCCAACAGTTTTGCTATCCACTTTCCCCTTTTTCCATCTGGATCAGCTTGTGTAAGAATATCTTTAATAACAGCATTTGGGACGTATGGAACAATGTGAGAGTGCAAAACATAGATTCTGAAATCCTTAATTGCTTTCACCAATGCATAGGCTTGTTTCTCTAAAATATTATATTTCAATTCAGCATTGGCCAATGTCTTGCTAAAGAAAGAAATGGGCTGTTCAATACCTTGACTTCCCTTTTGCAATAAAACTCCAGCAATTGTGTCTTCAGAAACGAATGTAAAGATAAGGAACTCCTTGGTAAAATCCGGGCTGATGAGTACTGGTGCTTGAGTAAGTGCCTTCTTGATCTCTTCAAAAGATTTCTTTGCTTCAACTGTCCATTTAAAATCTGCTCCTTTCTTTAACATCTTTGTTATGTTCTTGACAACTTCAGCAAAATTAGGTATGAATCTTCTAACAAAGTTAACTTTCCCAAGAAAGGATTGAACCTCCTTATTACTCCTTGGTAAATCCAATTTTTGAATTGCACTAACTCTATTAGGATCAATCCTAATCCCTTCTTCAGAGATAATATGACCAAGTAGTTTGCCAGAAGCTAGAGCAAAAATACTTTTGGTTGGGTTTAGAGAAATACCAAACCTCCTACACTTCAGTAGGACCCTTTCAAGGTGCTTTAAGTGGTCTTCTTCCTTTTTTGAAAAAACTGTGATGTCATCAAGATAAACCACCACTGATTTGTCCTTTTCTTCAGCAAAAGCAATATCCATTGCTCTCTGGAAAGTGGCTCCCGCGTTCATGAGACCAAAGGGCATTTTTGCATACATGAATGTTCCCCATGGTGTAGTGAAGGCCGTTTTCTCCTGATCATCTGGGTGAACAAGAATCTGATTGTACCCTGAGAAACCATCAAGCATAGACATCCTTTGTGAACCAACAATGTTTTGCAGAATGAAATCCATTTTGGGGAGGGGGTAATTATCTTTCAATGAAGCCTTGTTTAAGTTCCTGAAGTCTATACAAATTCTGATCTCTCCATTCTTTTTTCTGACTGGTACCAAGTTAGCAAGCCAATTTGAAAATCTGATTGGGACAATAATTTTAGCATCAAAGAGCTTTTTCACTTCTTTTTCAATCAGTGGCATTAGAAGAGGATTAATTCTTCTGAGCTTATGCTTAAAAGGCTTTTCATTCTGCTTAATATGAATGGTATGCTGTATGATTGAAGAGTCATATTGTTTCAAGTCAGCATAGCTCCATGCAAAAACATCAATGAATCTTTTCATCATCTCAACATATTTAGTCTTCATATCAGCTGAAAGGAATTTGGAAATCTTGACTATTTTAGGCACAACCAAGTCACCTAAATTGCAGTTTTCTACTTCCTCTTCATTAGCTTGTAGTCTTGGTGCTTTGAACACATCATTTTGATCAAATAATTTTTCAAGGGGAATGAGGCCTTTAGGGATTAAGTTGTTTTGTAACTGTAAGACTTCAGAAATTTCCTTTGACTCTATTAACATATTCTGCTGATCTATCTGATTGTGCTCAAACTCTTCTTTTAATTCAATGAAGTTCCTTACTTGCTGATCATCCTCAAAAACTTGCCAATTTGTGATATTATCCGGTATGACTGGTCTATGGCGAGCCTCCACTTCATAGCTTTCAGAAGAATGCTTAGGAATAATAAAGAGACTGGATGAAACAGCAAGAGAATCTGCAATAGAGTTTTGATCTCTAGTTTTGATGCTGAAGGAATAGGATTGAAATTTTTCCAACATCTCCAACACTAAATTTCTGTATGCTCTCATCCTTGCATCCTTAGTTTGATATGTACCTTCTACTTGTTTAATTACCAATTCAGAATCTCCACAAACAGCAATGTTTTTTGCTTTCAACTTTATCAAGGTTTCCAAACCTAAAACCAGAGATTCGTACTCAGCCATATTGTTGGTACAATCAAAGTTTAATTTGTATGAGAGAAACTTATTTTCTTCAGTTGGACTAGTGATCCAAATCCCAGCTCCTGCCCCTTCTTTTCCTGCTGATCCATCAAAGTATAATGACCAGCAGCCCATGATGTCTCTTTCATCTCCTTGCTGCCCTTCTTGACACTGATTTTCTGTAGGTTCATCTTGTGATTCTTTTCCAATTGATTCATTGAAAAGGATAGCTGATCCAAGACCAGTATCACATGAGTAAATAGGAAAATTCTGAGGCTTGTCTTTGCTGCTTACCATGTAGGCCATCCTTGTTTCGCGATACAACCTCCTTTGTTCCCAAAACACTGGGATGGTAGCATATGTAAGATCCATCTGCATTGTTCCCTTGATTTTTTCTGCCCATGACCTTGAAAGAAGCATCCCAAACTTTGGTGGAATGTCTGCAACAACAATGTCCATAACAGTTGTTTTTGTTGGAATTTGTGTGAGCCCCACAACAACATCTTTTATCAAACCAATGCAATGGACTCTTTTTGAATCAAAGGAAAATAAATCCTTATATGGCCTAGTTACCTCTAACCCCAGCCTTTCCATGATTACCTTAGGCATGAGATTATGTGATGCCCCCGAGTCTAACATAGCATTATGTAGAGTCATCTCATGAATGCTAATGCTTATGTAAAAAGGGGGAAACTCTTCATTTTGTTCATCCTCTAGTCTTGGACCCAAACAGATAATAGGACTATCTTCTTGTACATTTAGGATATCAGCCACTCCTGGTTGTGAATTAAGCATCTCCACAATTTTGCTTCTGTATTTATCTACCTTGAGAATTTCATTAAAAGGGACTGATATCTTAATTTTTGCAATCTCATTCTCAAGATTAAAAACAGAAATAGTCTTGTCAATTTCTTTAGGAGGAGGAAGAATTTGAATATCATTTTTGACAAGAGGAGAATCATCCTTACCTTCAACCACCTTTGATTTTTCCTTTTTATCTTTAGCTGTCTTTGAGATATTCTTCTTGGGCTGTGCTTTGTTTGCTGTAATAGGGACATCTCTATTCCTTAGATTATACTGCTTTTGCATCTCAAAAATAGCGTGCTGATAGCCCTTTAAAAAATCCGAAGGCTCTTCTCCTGACTTTATCATACTGGACTCACCATGTTCCTCCTTAGTCAAGAAAATCCCTGACACTTCTTTATCAAAACAATGGATTGATTCCTCAGGGACTTCAGGTTCATCTTCTTCCTCTTCATCTACCAAATTTTGTTGGAAGGGAGGTCTCACTGGAGGATCTGCCTGCTGATTTCTGTTGTCTCTTGGCCTTTGCTGATTCTGAGGTCTTCTGAACTGAGGGTTCCTAAATTGAGGTCCTTGCTGTGCTGGAGGAGCAGAAGCATTCCCAAGAGCTAGTCGGCCCATCAATTTCTCCATGGTTTTCATCATTGTTTCAAACTTGTCTTCTTGAGCAGAGGTAGAAGGCTTCTCTTCTTCCTTCAGCTTAGTCTTTGCCATCTTTGATTTCTTAGCAGCAAGCATGTTCACCTCCACTTTAATTGCATCATTTTGCATGTCAGCAAGAGAGGCAGACTCCCTCTCTCTGAGTAAAAGAGAAAAATCTGAATCAAATGATTCAGCATATCTCAATTGTGCCAAAGCTCCAGGAGGTTTCAAATGAGCTGGAATAGAACTGTATATTTTATTAAACCTCTTAGAGAATTTTTGGACAGTTTCCTCTGGAGCTCTCCTAAGATTGTTGTATTCAGTAAGGGCTTGGACAGGGTTGGTTCTGTTTCCCCATTTCCTTAGAAATTTGTCTTCAAATTCTACCCAACTATGAATGCTTCCGGCTCTAAGGGCTTTAAACCATTTTCTGACTTCCCCAATGAAAGTTTGAGCAAACAATCTTAGTTTTACATCTTCATCATCCACTTCTTCCCTGTCAACAAAATCATTGAACCTATCCACGTGTTCCTCTGCTGTAATATATTCATCTCCTCCCCATGTTGGAATTCTGGCAGCATATTTGCTAGGAAGATCATGTAAAACAACAGGGAGAGCTAGAGGAGCATACCTAGCAGGTATAGCCATAATGAAAGGAGGAGCAGTAACAACAGGTATTGTATGACCGGTGAAACCAGAACTAGTATGAGATAGTGTCTGAGGACTATTTGGACTAGCAGAGGCAGAAGATAAAGTATTGGTACGAAAAGGACTATTTGGACTTTGCAAACCACTGACAAAGGAACTCCAATTTGGGAGAGGTAAACCGGTTTTGGACTTGAGCAAAACTTCAAAAGGATCAAGTTCTTTGAGTTGATCCAAATCTTCTTCCTATAATAATAATTCTGAAGTAACAACCTCCCAAAACTCTTCCTTATCCTTTTGTGACACTAAAGATGAAGTATCAATGCCTCTTTTTTGTAAATCTAAAATAATTCCAATAAGCTCTTCTTCGTTCTCAGACCTCAACAATACCTCATGAATTTTATCATCAACAATTTTATCTTCAGGACTTCTAGAAAATTCAGGGAACAGAGATTTTGATACAGATGAAGTACCTGGTATATCAGGAAATCTTTGCCTGCTCCTTGAGATGGTGTTCGGATTATCCACAAGAGTAGGTGGATTTGGGTCAGGATTACTCCTTGTATATCTTCCTCTCGAAGCCACCTTTTTAACTTTAAGATTGTATGGAGTCACCAAGGTAGAATGCAGCCTCGAAAACATTCTGAGCTCCTGCTACCTTCAGAAGTTTAGCTTCATGATTTCGGGAATGAGTAATCTTCAGGCTCCCGGCAGACGCACCAAAATGTTATCTCAAAATCAGACCCTGATAGGCTGCTGGTCAGGTTGATTCTAAGTAACTATTTCAAACCTACTTTAGGCTGAGGCTTAGCCTCCTCAACCTAAGAGGGCTCTCTCTGAGTGTAATAATGATTTTGATTAGAAATAAGATGGCTAACTCTTGTATAACAACTGTGACAAATATGAATGCTGGAAATACATTAAACAAGTATCCATTGGGCTTATGGAGTCAACAACACTTCAATATAGCAAAGATCTTGACCTTACATGGAAGTTAGGGCATTCAGCATTTGAATATTCAGAACATACACTCATATGGAACCACACAGTTTGTAGATGCATACAGGAAATCAGAGCACATTCAGTGAATTTTGAGTGATTATACATCCATACCACTGTAAACAAAACTAAGAAAAGGACAGCATCACACATTCTGAATATAAGAAATCCTTCATGAATCCTGGGAAGTAAAATCAAAATTATATTACTGAAAGTGAGTCTTTACATAAGCCAAATACTATGCTCTGTTATAAAGTTTTCCAACCTTGATTACATTGCTGTTTCAGCTATATATAGAGTTTTTATTCTAACTGATCGAGATTCCTCCTCCAGCATGAGGGGAATTCGAAAACTACTTCTAATGACACCTATCAACCATTTAACTAACTAATAAATACAACAAAGTGCTAACTGGAATTTTTTTAGAGATCTAAATCAACTATGACTCTAACTCCATATTACATGCATAATGGCTTCTCCTCGTTCTTTGACATCTGGCCCTCTTTTAGTTTAGCTGAGATGGGTGTTTAATATTAATACTCCATGTTGACCTTGGATGCTGAATATTTTTAACTGCTCAGAAATATTAGGAGATTACCCTTACTTCTCGGCTTCAGTTTTCCCCAAAATATTCGAATGCACAGAAGCATGACCTTTAGCCTTTAATTACCCAAATGTAGAAGACTGCCACGTCCCTGATGCGTTGTAATATTTTCCCATGAACATATGTGCAGGAAAAAGTTTCTTGCAGGCAAACCGTTTGATATACCCTGAACTGTGGTAAAGGTGTTCACTTTACGACAAAAATTGGATTTGAATATTAAACCTTTTTAAGCATCCACTTGTCTTGACCTAATTGATTGTTGACAGCTTCAGATGATGTCTTTCATGCCCTTTGGACGTTTTCCTTTCAAAATTCCCGCTTATAATTCAAACTGTTTGAATTGCGTAAAAATCATCACCTTCAGCAGTTTCGTAGCGCGCTACGAAACTGCTGAGTTTTTTTAAAACAGCTTGCTTTTGACCCGAGACCTTTATTAGCCGAGTATTTGATTGCCAAAAACTCCCTTAAACTTTCCACATGTCGAACAGGGATTTATATTTCCTCAGAAAGATAAGATTAAGCAAATTTGTCAAAATTTTGGAAACAAAACCTTACTTGAAATGAAAACTTATTTAGCAGGTAGCTGGCTTAGCTGTGCCTTCAGATCTTCAATTTGCTTCCTCATAGCCTTATTCCCTGCTCTCAATTGCATATTGATCCTTCTTATGTATTTGGCTTCTTTGATTGCTGGTACTGTCCATGTGTGAAATTGTGAATGGCCATCAACCACTGAATTCAGCTGAGCTTCTACAGTAGCATTTCCTTCCCATAAAGTTTTATAATACTTTGCATGTATACCTGCATGTTTTCTAGCGGCTTTCTTTAATTTGGCAATTTCATATTTAGCTAATTCCAATTGTCTCTGTATGGCTGCTATATTATCTTCTTGAGATGCAATGATTGTTTTGCCCGTGTCTTTTTGTATCTCTTCCCCTGTTTCCTCTGTTCTTGGCAGTGCTTCCTGTACTTGCTAGAATCTCCTTGTCATAGGTCTTCTTGGTTTAAAAACGAACTCTTCAGCTGGCACATCAAATCTAAGCCTTTTTGAAGCCTTGGATTTCTTGGTGCTTTCTTGTTCCGACTGCATCAATTCGACTTGAACTGGTATAGACTGCTCAAATTCAATAGCCTGCAATAAATCATTTAAACTTGCCTTGGACACTGGACTTTCTTCAACTGCTATAGCTTTACCTTTTTCCTTATTTATTTGACTTCTTGTTCTTACCCTTGAGACTACTTCAGATGTGCTTGTTTCAGGTATAGTCTTTTTACCCTGAGCCTTTTCCTTAGTTGATTGCTGAGCTTGATCTTGGATGATGAGTGGCTTCAGTGGCTTCACTGGTTTTCTTACTTGTGATCTTACTTGTGACTTTGTAACTCTTTTAGCTCTTGCTTCTATTTGGAGCTCAGCTATTGTAAAATCCCTGGCAGGTTGGGGAGTGAGGCCAGTCTGGCTTTTGAAGCTAGCCATAAAAATGAATGAATTCCAATCCCTGTCTATCTTTTGGAGCCCATCTAAAACCAGTAGTTTAATCAAACCATGATGAAACAAAGAGGTTTCACAGACCTCTTTCCTCAGCTGTACCTTATCACACATCTTACTCAAACTACGGAACAGATAAAAAGGTAAGTCTATGGAGACTTTCCCGGTGAAATGCAAAAGTAGTTTGAAATGGTAAGAATAAACCTTGTTATACCTTCCTTCACAAGTCAAATATTTCTGTATGCAGGTGAGTAAGAGAGCATAATGTTCTTTGACATAATTCCTGGGCACTACCTTACTTAAATCTTCATTTACATAATCATCCTTCAAAAACTCCTTGCAAGGATTCATGTCAAATTTAAAATTTTTGAACCATTCCTCTTGTCCTCTTGGGATCTCTGTCACAGCAGATATCACTTCTGGAGAAACCTGAACTTCTAACATGGCTACCTTTGAATTCAAACCAGTGAAGTTAAGTGCGAATTCCTTAGTTACCTGTGCATGTCCTCCTTGTAATTTTTTGCAAAAGTTCCAGCACCCGGCCTTTTTAAACGCTTTCTTCACCTCTTCATTTCTCAGCGTTATATCCAGGCCTTCGGGTTCAGTCCTTAGACATTTGCCGGATCTGTGCTCTTTTTTCTCCATGGATTCTTCCAAATCTTCGCACACAAAGACTACCAGCTCCGGTTGAAATTGTGATTCAGCTTCTTTTTTAATTCGGCCTCGCTTGATTATCAGCCTCGCTTGATTATCAGCCTCGCTTAAACTTTCAGCCTCGCTTGAATTTTAAACTCTTCCGTTTAAAACCTTTCAAAATATAATCTTGTAGATTTTGTCATTCATGCAGGACTTACGGCCATCATTATGGCTTATGCACGGTAAAATTTCTTGGGAATAATAATTTGTGCATATCAACAGATCTAGTGGTGGTGATAGTGGCAATGAGCGTTAAAATGTGATAAGAAAGGTATATGAGCTGACATGAGAAGACATGGCTGATGACTCACCTAACGGACTTGACACTTCGGGAAAGATTCGCTGCGGAATGTACGAATCCATGATTTCGCAGCGCTGTTAGTTTTGAATTTTAATGATGCGCTGTGAAACTGCCTAATCATGAAGCGCTGCGAAACTGCCTAGTTATGATTGCGCTATGAAATTGGCGAATTGGAATAGCGCTGCGAAATCACGAAAAGGCACGGTGATTCACATAAGACAAGAGGTGGCTATAGAACAATGATGGGTAGAGGGGAACCAATGGGAGTTGAGAACAACTTGAGTTAAAAACTTTTTTTGTTTTTTTAAAACTCCAAATCCTACGGGAAGAAAATTAAAACGAAATTAAACTAGCACAGACCTTTGTCATCGGGCTAGGATAGAAAATTACATGTATCAATTTTTAGTTCTAAGTGATAACATCACCCATGTGATAAAAGTGATGATTGTAGGATCTGGAGGCCCCAGATCAAACATCGGATATTGCACCCGATGGAGGACCAGATTTGATGGAAGAATAGGCTGAGGTATATGACATTCGGGGTCTGACATGACCGCTGAGGTGGCAGATGAATCATCTCGCAGAGTAACCGAAATAACGGCTATTCAAGGAAGAGCTGGCGCTCAGTTTGTAAGGAGACAAGTGGCCACCTCTCTGTGAAACATTACATAGTGGCGATGACACAAAAGCAGGGAATTCCAGTGGACAGAGGCAGGCAATCCGAAGAGCGAGAAGAGGAAGTGAACAATCAAGGGATGGATTGGCTTTAAGCCACGAACAGACAGAGAACAAAGGAGAGATAGAAGAGATAGAATAGAGAGTGAAGCAAGAAGCAGAGAACAGAGAAGTCGAGCTGACCTACAGAGCTAAGGAAGCATCAAGCAGACAGAATCAAGAAGGCTTGAGAGGTTCAAGCAATCCCTGTGAGGATATCTGTCGGGAACTGAGTACCAAATTGGACTCATCCCATTAATACTAGTTGAGGTTGAGACTTGGTAAGGGGGAGTTTGTGTACTCTAGTGGCTTGGGGTATCCAAGTGCCACCCTACTAAGCATCATCTGTTACAGGAGACTCAAATTGAGCTCCTCATTGTAAAAATTCTACATAAATACACAATAAAAAAAAGGGCCACCATTGAAAGCTGGACCAGGAGACGTAGCCTAGGAGGATTGGGTGAACTCCTTATTAATTTGATGTGTTTTTCATTTTCTTGCTGTGTTTCTCTTACTATTTTTCAATGCTTGTGTATTTCGTAATCTTATCGATCTTTTGCTTAAAATAACATAGGCACACCAGCACATGAGTCTGTAATACCTACATTAATTAACTAAGATCATACATAAGCGATTTTTAGATCATGTTGTCCATGATTTGTCAACCCTCCACATAACATATTTTCTATGGAGATATAAGCATAGGAAGCATGGGTTTGAGTCTATTGGAAATTACCTTATAGATGGTTTTGTAGACGAAATTGTAGAGAGATATAGGCCATTAATATGAAGGGGAGTTAGCGCCTAAGGATTTGGGTATGAGAGAAATGAAGGTTGCATCAAAGGCATTAAGAATAGAGGAGGAGTTCTTGGAGTCTTCTACTATTTTCCATATTCCTTTTTTAGGATCGGTTAACAAGCTTGATAGGAATCAACTCTAAACTTGTCACAACTAGGGGATTTTCCTTTGAGCACATCCATTATAGCTACCTCTACCTCTTCCATCATTATTTCTTTGAGTTAGAGATCATTCTGCTCTAGTGTGACTATTTTGGGTATGTTTTTGATGACTTTTTTTTTATGGTTGGTCTTCTTTCTAGGATAGGCTTGTTGGGTGTGTGTTATATTCTTTCCACGACTAGTCGCATGCGTGTGGGTGTGTTAACACCCCGAGTTCGTTGTGCTGGGTGCAACAGAGGGGTTTGAGGGGGGCGATAGCCCCCCTATATGGGATTTGGGCTAATGCCCCAGTAATTTTTTTTAGACCGTATATTAGGTGGGCAAACCTACCTATGGTTTTGTGCATGGTTTTTTCACATGGTTTTGGACATGATGGTTTCCTGCCCATGTTATTTTGTAGACCTGGTCAAGGGAACTACAATTATTTTCTAATCTAGGGTTAATGGATTGGGGTTTATGAATGCTTCCAAATGTATATATATATATGTATTGTAACATTGAAAGGAACATAATGAAAAATAAATCTGGTAGTCCTGGTTTTGGGATCCAAGGGAAATATTTGTGTATTTTTTTTATATTCACGCCATTGTTTATTGTATGTTTTTAAAGAATTCATATGCAGGTAATTTCTATACAAGGTTAAAACCTTCATTTGGTATTAGAGTAGTTTCAGCTTCAAGGGGACGCCTTTGTTGTTGAGGGGTTTTGCTTGGGCCTATGGTAGACGTTCTTTAGTGGGAGATCAATAGGATCGATTCTTGTGGTGAAAGAAGATAGCGAGCAGTGGAAAGATAGAGATCGATCAATTTAATGGTTAGAGTTTTGAGTTGTGGAAGCTTAAGATAGAGGATCTGCTGGTGGATAAAGATTAGTGGATCACAGTAGATTCAGGTACTAAACCAACGACAATGTCAATAAAGGACTGGGAAAAGTTAGATCAGAAGGAAAAGAGCACAATACGGTTGTGTATCTCAAATTCATTGTTGTTGAATGTATCAGGTGAAGCTACGATGAAGGATTTGTAGGTCAATTTAGGGACTTTGTACCAATCTAAGTCTTTGGTGAACAAATTATTCCTATGGAAAAATTTGTATAACCTGAGGATGAATGATGGAGACTTGATGACAGAGCATCTAAACACCTTTAATAATATGGTAAGCCAATTGTTATCTATTGATATAAAATTTTAGATGAAGATAAGTGCATTAGTTTGTTGTTTTCTCTATCAAATTCATGGGATAGTCTGGTTGTTGCAATAAGTAGCAATAGAACTACCTTGAAGTTTGATGAAATATTCTCATCCTTCCTGTCAGAGGAGATGAGAAGGAAAAATATGGAAAGCCATAATGGAGATGCCTTGTCTGTGTGAGGATGGTCATAGAATAGAAACAAAAATAAGTCCTTGAGTGGGAGATCTAAATATCTAGGAAAACCTGTAAAGGTATGTTCGAAATGCCGAAAGGGAGGGAACTACAAAAAGGAATGTAGATCTAAAGCTCCTGAGAAAGGAAAGGGATCTGATGATGCTCCTTCTACATAGGTGAAAACAACCTCAGATGAAGGTGGGGATGTGTAATTGGATTCTTATTCAAGTACACATGTAGATCATGAGGCATGGTTGATTAACTCAAGTGCATCCTTTCACTTCACTCCCCATAGGGAGTGGTTTTGCAAATATGAGAAATATGATGGTGGTGATGTCTTCTTAGGGGATGATAGGAAGGATAAAATTGTCGAACGCAGAAAAGTCAAGCTGAAGTTGCAAGGTCGAAGGATTAGAACACTTCCAGGTGTTCTGGATATTCTTGTTGTTGACAGTGTTGGACCTGCCAACATGTCAAGGGGATCTCCTCGGTAAGAAGTCCCAACTAGACCTCAGGTTGTTTGGCGTAGGAGCCCCAACAGTGGTTCATAAGGTAATGCCTTGACCACAGTGTCACACAGAGGCAAGTAGAATAACTCTATCAGCATCAAGGTTGTCATTGATGCAGTGAGTCAAGGAAGGTGTATGAGAGGTTCCAACACTTCGAAAAGGGAAGGAGGTGAAGGTGAGTTCCAGGTTGAAAGGGATCAATCACACCTCGGCTAGGAACACACAACACAAAGGACATGCACAGCTTCCAATGGATCAGTCCACTTGGATGCGGCAGTCACATCATACAAGGTAAGATAACATGTACAACACTGACGTATCAGTCCGAGATGAGTATGACGGTTGTGATAGCAAGGTTCAAGTGAAAGGTTTGTCTGATGTCCGACAGAGCAGTCGACACGTACGGTGATAACATTAACAACATATGCAACACATTAACAACAAGATTCATATAATTGCATGTGAATCAGTTCATACACAAGTACGTAAGTTAAACAACACATATCATTAAAGCAACTGGAGCAGTCCAACTATAATAACAACATATGCATGAAAATAAGATGGCTCTTATTCTATAAAGAAGTGTAAGTCGCAATCACACAATACATCCATGTAAACCTACTAGCCCCAACAGTGGAACGTTATAGCCACATTTTCCTACTCCTCCCAAGATATGTAATAGCTCCATGCAATGGAGAAGCCAAGGTGCATTATAATACTATCCAGGGCTTCTTCAATATAGTCTTAGTAGACGCTTGGCTGACCAAAAGCCCTGACAATGAGTTATGAGGGAGTATTTATAACAAAGGGTGGGGTGACCCTTGACATTCCCCTTTGTGACAGTTCAACTACCCTCATGACTCTTCACCTACTCTATGACTGTTACATCCAACTGTTGACACTTGACTTACACTTGACATGACTCCACATTACAATGCACATGTACTCATGTGAGACAACATGGCTTGAGCAAGCCTTGCAAGACATCACTAACACTCGGTCCGTTGTGGTGAGACAAACTCTTTGACATGCTTGTGATGGTGAAGATAGTGAGATGATGCTAAGCTTGGTCGTCCATGCATTGGTTCGGCCCCTTCATCCAACTCGATTGCTAACATGCGCATGGTCTTCTTGGGTGCAACTAAACTGGCAGCACACTGATCCATAGTGTCTATGTTGATATTCAAGTGTGTGCTAGTGGTAATGTGCATCAACTTGCCGAAGTACCCGTTCGGCTCCAGTTGGACTTGCTTCTTGTCTCAACCTTGGTGAGTGTGTTGAATGGGTTGGATTGAATTTGTGCGCAAAATGACATGCATGCTGCTGAATCCCTTGCATGCGATCAACCAAAATGCTCACCATGTCTGCACCTTTAGCTGCTGGAATGGATCTTTAATTTGTCAGGGTGCAGCTTCATTCATGAGCACATGTTGTGCCCACTTCTGTTCCTGATCCTCCTACAACTCATTCATTTGTCTACACAGCTTCATGTTCTTCCTGAGTTGCTGCTTAAGCACATGCAACTCCTTCTTTGTTACATATTCTACCTTCAAACGATCTTCATGTTGCGTCATCACTCCATAGCCAGTGTCTCTAAAGCTGCTTTCATCATTAATGGACCTACTTGAGATTGCAACCTTGTTCCACCTCTGTGTTGTCAACAACCCTCCTCTTGCATTCGTTGCATTTGGTATGTTGTCTTCAGCTATTGTTCATGATTTTGCTCGCTGTGATGCTCCTGCTTGATGTCCTTGTTTACGAATAGCTTGATGTCTTCGTCAGTAGGTGAGCTCATAGACACTTGATCAGCTGCATACCCAAGCATGCTCTGAACAATGTCCTCGTCTCGGCTCTCCTGGAAACCATTATACCTATACTGCTAAGAGTTAGATGAACACCTACGATACCTGGAGACATGTCAACACTCATAGCAAGAAATTTGTAAGTCAAAAACCAAAATGAACATGAGAACTGACTTGAAACATACCTGGGTGAATGATCATGAAGGTTGCGCAATTTCGGTCGGGAGGTTGGGAGACCGACTACCAAGACTACTCAAGGCACAGTCTGGGCTGCTAGGAGACTTGGTGATTACTAGAACTACACAATGCATAGTCCAATCTGGCTGTTGATTGCTGGGATTGCACAATGCGCAATTCCAGCTGGGAAGGACCACTGGCCCAGGGATAGATCTGCACAATTTCTTGGGCCAAGCAGCCACTGTCCTCAAGGAATGCACAAAACACTCTTGGAGGGCAGTGCTGAGCAGGAATGCACAAATCTAGAGAGGAAGGTGAGCCTTCCTTTCCCAAATTGTGCAATAAAGCCTTGGTGAAGGCAAAGCCCGGGCCAAGGTTGGCCTGACTCGCCGACGAGTGACTGAAAGAAACTAAGTCAGTTAATACATCGTGACACTAAGTGATAGCAGAAGCGATTGACAACGCATGCAAAACTGGAATGAAATATTAAACAAACAGATCAACATGCATGTGGGTGAGGCAGTTCGCCGGTTGAGCGAACGTTTGTGCAAAACAGTTTCACGCATGCGACAGTAGTGAGATAGCAATGAAAAATGAAACAGAGCTAGGATGGGCTAGTATATATGTAAACAACAGAAAGTGATCATATAAATCAAGAAAAAAATAATCCTACAAGCGAAAACACAAAAAGAAACGAAAATCCAACACAAGGCATGGGAAGCGGGCTTACCCCAAAACAGTTGAGCTGAATGTGACGACTACTTCTAGATGTGATGTGGGATGTCAGAGCTGCAAGTCTTATGTGAGGAATGAGCTCTACAATTTTGGGTTGATGAGTTTTGATAACATCGAGGTTGTGACGTGCATGCCACGAATCTAGGGGAAGCAACAGTTGGTGGGAGATTTCAAAATTGCTCCTTACATGTAACCTCTAATTGCTAAACATAGATCCCTAAAACAATGGATGCCTTTGCATGATGCCTGGGAGAAGTAGCCCATGCATGCAAGCCTATTTTGCTTAGTCCTAGAGGGAACTGATCAACTCAGTTGCACATGCAAAAGACTACTCAACTACTGGAGAAAAATGTGGCTGGGAGTTGGGTTGGTTGCCTAGGTGATTTACGCAATTTCTGGGTAGAGCGGCTAACTGCTTCCTAGATTTGCTCAAATCCTGGGTTGAACAACCTACTGCTGGGAAAATTTGCGCAAGTCCTGCTGGGAGGGTTGGCTGGCAGGATTTGTGCAATCTTGGAGCTCAACAGGTTGTCAGAGAGGGTTGCAAAATTCTTGGAGGGAAGGCTGGTTTCCCTCCAAAAATGCACAATTTTCAAGGGGAAGATGCTCAGCCTGTAGCTGGACCAAGTCCGGGTGAGCAACCTATGAGGGGAATGGACCAATTGTGATCAACAGGCTGCCTTTATGCGAGGAAAACACTTGAAGCTTGAGTACTTGATGAAGCAAGACAAAGTGTTGTGTAATGTTGGTACGGAGGATCCAAACAGGCTAAGGCAAAATTTTGGAGGGTGGTTGTAGCCGCTACAACACTTGGCAACACACTGGTAGAACTCCAGATCTCTAAATGGACCTTGTCCGTGAAAATCAAGTTTAACACCTTCGAAAGTATTGTTCAGCTCTCAAATCAGCTTGGCTTCACACTAGTTTGATTCTAATATGTAGTATCTGCCATACTCTTAGTCGATTGACACACATTTCAAACCAATGAAACATAGTTGTTTCGATTGGGGTTGAGGGGTATATAAGTGCACAAGCAGTATAATCGTCAGAGTCTTAGTTTCATCTTTAGTGTTGCTCCATTGCTAGCAGGCCTGAACAATACCCTGGTGGAGTCACATAGGAGCACAAGCATGGCTCCGCTGCCAGCAAGCCTGGTCAATACCCCCGTGGAGTTACTTGCATCACCTCCTTGCGCAGGAAGCCTTTCTCTTCTTTCGTCTTATTCATTTTTCATTTTTTTTTTTTACTTTTCATTTTTTTCATTTTCACTGTGCATAACACTTATTCATTTTAGAGGCAGAAGAGGGATCCTGACTTATTGAGAGTAGAATAGGTTTTTGCAGCAGAGAAGTAGTTTATTATATCTCTAACATGCCTATTAAGGTTTTCCCCCTCACCTTACTTTACTTGACAGAGCTGACAAGGGTTAACCCAAAAACAAATGACGAGAGAAGGTGACACTAGTTAGCGTGCGAGAATTGTGTTTACACCAAGGTTCACTTTGAACAATACTGATTTTCCTTCGACGTATCATGGACTAAAAGTAACAAGATCATCATACAAAGACAAGATCATAGATAACCAAGTCATGATAGTTGTACAAGCCCTCTTGTACTTTACCCAACTCGTTTCAAGAGTCATACATGGTTTCATGCAAAACTAACCTATGAGAAAAACAAGTGAATGAACTAACAATCAACAAAGCAAAGCAAGAGTAGAAGAAAAAATGAAAGAGAAGCAAGTAAATAAACAAGTAAGCAAAAAAACAAGAAAACAAAGCATGTAAGCAAACAAGCATGCAAGCAAACAACTGAAAGCAACCACTATTCCTACTCCTACACTAACTGTACATGGACTTGATCACGTGAAGTGATACTTCCAATGCATCCACCGATGCATTGGTAGACCCATGTTGGTGAAGGCTTGGTCTGCAAGCAACCCAGTAATGTGAACCAGTAAGAAAGAAAGATATAACAATGAAGACAACCACACTTTGTGATTCAAATTGCCCACGGACATAAGTGAGTGCATGTGCATGACGGGAAATCCGTGGACTTATCATGGTGTTGTGTGACACTACGTGCAAATTTGAAACATAAGCACACTCTAGGCTATGACATGCAAGAAAACGAAAGAAACAAAGATAACTTAGGTCACACACGAGTGCTTACAATGTAAGACTCCTCCAATGCATGAGCAATGGGGTCATGTAGTTCGAGTGTTGAAAGCAAAATATGAGTGTTGGATTTATCTTGAGTGCATAAAGATGAATGATGAGGAGCCTTGAGTGTTTGAACAATTTCTTGATCGGGAGCAGAACCAACCTTAAGACAACAAGGACTTGACATAACCATCATCCGGGTTGAAGTTCCTCAACGACCTATGGGGTTTCAACTTCATTGATAGATCGATCTTCATAGACCAGTGGCTTAGATAGATTAACAATGAGAGAATCAACATTGTGATTGGATGATGAGGTGAAGAGATCACAACAACCAAGATTAGAAAATTCAAGATGTTGGTCGACATCCTCATGGTTGGATGAATCACGCAGAGGGGTAGATGAAAAGCAAAAAAACTCATCTTCTATGAAAAAAGACAAATAAAGGATCAAGTGGATTTTCAACGAGTAACTCATCCTCTTCATTGTCAAATGATGGACTAACATCGGTGATTCCTACAAGTGCAACAATGGGTGCATTTGTGGATGAAGACACACATGCAAAATCATGGATGGAAGGTTCACCAAAGAGGTTTGGAAAGAACGGAGGGGACTCAGACAGAAGGGAGTCATCCTTCACCGAGTGTTGATGTTCAAGCTCCCACTCATACTCTTCATGAATGATAGCGCATGTTGGTTGTGCAACAACGACTCAGTCAGTGGGTTGTTCCTCATTCACAACAATTGGAAAGTCTAGAATGGATGAACATAAGACAACGTCATCTGATGAAACACCTGAGTGCGAAGACGGAGGTCGAAGAAAAGAATGCATATGAGAACTCGAAGGAATCAAAATCAAATATGTGCAAACATCAAGTGGAGTGATGTTGGGAGAGTGTGAATGGTGAATAGGTGTGTGAGCATGATCCTCAACATCACTAGGCAATGGTGGAGATGCTGAATGAGAGGGAGGTGGACAGTCAGTTGAGACAGTGCTCACTCCCACATGAGATTGGGTAGTTCCATCAATGAAGAATGTTGAGTGAGGCTTGATATCAAGCTTCCTCTTGGGACCAGAAGATTTCTTAAGGCAATACTCAAACCGGTGCCAAAGATAAGAAAATTTCATCTGGCTCTTTAGAGCTTGAAACTACAAGTCGCGGAAGCACTGCCAAAAATTAATAATGGATTCATACAGAGCCCTCTGTTGTTGTAACAGTTTCCGATCAAGATGGCCTGGATCAAAATGATAGAAGGTGTCTTCAATAAGATCACAAAAGTGCTCAAATGAGTGCATGGTGTCAACCGGTAGGTTAAGCACCCAACAAAATGGATATTTGCGAAGTGTGTATGCAAGCAACAAACCAGACTATTCGTTAGAAAACTCATCTTCCTCATAAATCATGAAAATAAAGTTATATAAGTGCTTAGGCCAGGCCACTTTGCCTTCACCATCATACGTGTGGGTGGACAAGAGATCTAAAAGCTTCCTCGAGATGGAGACATATTCACGATTCGAAAAACACCTTGGAGGAAGAAGTGTATAAGACTCCATGAAAGATATGCAAAGGTTCAAAACTGGATGAGGGGATACAACTTGTCATCAGGCCCTCCTTCTAGCACCATAAATGTTGGTGGTGCTGGAACCGCCAACATGTCAAGGGGATCTCCCTGGTAAGAAGTCCCAATTAGACCTCATACCATTTGGTGTACGAGTCCCAGCAGTGGGTCGTAAGATAATGCCTTGACCGTGGTGTTGCATAGAGGCAAGTAGAATAACTCTGTCAACAGCAAGGGTGTCACTAATGCAGTGAGTCAAGGAAGGTGTGTGAGAGGTTTCAACACTTCGAAAGGGGAAGGAGGTGAAGGTGAGTTCCAGGTTGAAAGGGATCAGTCCCAACTTGGCTAGGAACATACAACACAAAGGACACGCACAACTTCCAGTGGAGCAGTCCACTCGGATGCAGCAGTCACATCATACAAGGTAAGATAACACTTACAAAACTCACAGATCAGTCCGGGACGAGTGTGGTGATTGTTATAGAAAGGTTCAACTGAAAGTTCTGTCTGATGTCTAGCAGATCAGTCGACACGGACGGTGACAAAATTAACAACATATGTAACACATTAACAACAAGATTCATATAATTAGATGTGAATCAGTTCATACACAAGTACGTAAGTTAAACAACACATATCATTAAAGCAATCGGAGCAGTCCAACTACAATAACAACATATGCATGAAAATGTGATGGCTCTTATTATATAAAGAAGTGTAAGTCACAATCATACAATACATCCATGTGAACCTACTACAATGGAACATTATAGCCACATCCACCTGCTCTTCCAAAGAGATGTACTAGCTCCATGAAGTGGAGAAGCCAAGGCGCATTACAATACTATCCAAGCCTTATTCAGTATAGTCTTAGTAGAAGCTTGGCTGACCAAAAGCCATTACAATGAGTTATGAGGGACTATTTATATCAAACGGTGGGGTGACCCTTGACATTACCCTTTATGATAGTTCAACTACCCTCATGACTCTTCACCTACTCTATGACTGTTACATCCAATTGTTGACACTTGAATTACACTTGACATGACTCAACATTACAATGCACATGTACTCATGTGAGACAACATGGCTTGAGCAAGCCTTGCAAGACATCACTAACACTCAGCCTGTTGTGGTGAGATCAACTCTTTAACATGCTTGTGATGGTGAATCTAGTGAGCTAATGCCAAGCTTTTTCATCCATGATGGTGTGTATGCACCTCATGGTGACATCTTGCTGAGGCGAACTCTTTCTTTCGTTGCAACTGGTGCATTGGTTTGGCCCCTTCATCCAACTCATCTACTAACATGCACATGGTCTTCTTGGGTGTGGCTGAACTGTAAACACATTGATGCATAGTGTCTGTGATGATCTTCAATTGTGTGCTGGTGGTCATGCACATCAACTTGTTGAAGTACTCGTTCGACTCCAGTTGGACTTGCTTCTTGTCTCCACCTTGGTGAGTGTGTTGAATGGGTTGGATTTCATGCATGCACACAATGACATGCATGCCGCTCAATCCCTTGCATGTGATCAACCACACTACTCACCATGTTTGCTCCGTGTAGCCGCTAGGATGGATCTTTAACTTGCATGGGCACAGTTTCATCCGTGAGTGCACGTTGCGCCCACTACTATTCCTGATCCTACTACAACTCATTTGTCTATCTACACAGCTTCATGTTCTTCCTGAGTTGATGCTTCATCACATGAAACTCCTTCTTTGTTACATCTTCTGCCTTCACGCGATCTTCATGTCATGTCGTCACTCCATAGTTGGAGTCTCCAAATTTGCTCTCATCATTAATGGACCTACTTGAGCTTGCAACCTTGTTCCACCTCCACGTTGTCAATAACCCTCCTCTTGCATTTGTTGCATTTGGTATGCTGTCTTCAGCTACTATTCATGATACTGCTTACTTTGATGTTGCCTCTTGATGTCCTTGTCTACGAACAACTTGACGTCTTCGTGAGTAGGCGAGCTCATAGAAACTTGATCGACTGCATCCCCAAGCGTGCTCTGAATGTTGTCCTCGTCTCTGATCTCCTAGAAACCATTGTACCTATACTGCTGAGAGGCAGATGAACACCGTCGATACCTAGAGACATGGAAACACTCATAGAACTAGGTTGCTGGGAGACTGACCGACTTCTGGAACTATGTAATGCACAGTCTAGTCTGGCTGCTGACTGCAGGGACTGTGCAATGCACAATTCCAGCTGGGAAGGAATGTTGGCATAGGGAAAAATCTGCACAATTTCTTGGGCCAAGTAGACACTATCCTCCATAAATTCACAAAACAATCATGGAGGCCAGTTCCAGACAAGAATGCGCAAATATGGAGAGGAAGGTCAACCTTCCTTTCCCATATTGCACAATGCAGCTTTAGTGAAGGTAGAGCCCGAGCCAAGGTTGGCTCGACTCGCCGACGGGCGACTGAAAGCAAGTAAGTCTGTGAATGCATGGCGACACTAAGTGATAGCAGAAGTGATTGACAGTGCATGAAAAACATGAATGAAAGATTCAACAAACAGATCAACATGCATGTAGGTGAGGCAGTTTGTTGATTGGGCGAACGTCCATGAAAAACAATTTCACACATGCAACAGCAGGGAGATAGCAACGATAACTGAATTTGAGCTAGGAAAAGGTAGTATATATGTAAATGGCGACAAGAGTTCAAAGAAATCAAGAAAACAATACTCCTACGAGCAAAAACACAAAAAGCGATGGAAATGCAACACAAGGCATGGGAAGCAGGATTACCCCAAAACAACTAAGCTAAATGCGTTGACTACTCCTAGATGTGATGTGGGATGTCAGATTTGCAAGGCTGATGAATTTTGATAACATCAAGGTTGTGACGCGCATGCCATGAATATAGGGGAAGCAACGCTTGTTGGGAGGTTTCGGAATTGCTCCTTGCATGTAACCTCCAACTACTAAACATAGATCCCTAAAATAAGGGATGCCTTTGCATGCTGCCTTTGGAGAAGTAGCCCATGCATGCAAGTCTATTTTGCTCAGTCTTGGAGGGAACCAGTCAACTCAACTGCACATGAAAGAGACTGCTCGACTGTTGGAGAAAAATGAGCATTTCTAGATGGGAGATGGGTTGGCTTCCTAGGAAATTTGCGCAATTTTTAGGGAGAGAAACTATCTACTATCTAGATTTGTGCAAATCCTGGGTTGAATAGCCTGCTACTGGGAAAATTTGCACAAATCCTGCTCGGAGGGTTGGCTGGTAGGATTGCGTAATCCTAAAGCCTAGCAGGTTGTCAGAGAGGATTGCATAATTCTTGGATGGAAGGTTGGTTGCACTCCAGAAATACGCAATTTTTAAGGGGAAGCTGTTCAGCCTGTAGTTGGACCAAGTCTGGGTGAGCAGCCTGTGAGGGGAATGGATCAGCTGTGATCAATAGACTGCCTTTGTGTGAGGAAAACACTTGAATCTTGATTACTTGATGGATCAAGACAAAGTGTTGCGTAAGGTTGGTAGGGAGGCTCGAAAATAGGTTAAGGAAAAATTTTGGAGGGTGGTGTAGCCGCTACAACACCTGCATTGGCCAGAAATATGATTTTTTTAAGGAAGATGGATGACGTAGGTATAAAAACAGTGTTCATGAAAGATACCTACAATATGGTTTAGGGAGCACTAGTACTGATGCCAGGAGTTTGAATTGGAACTCTCTACAAGCTTCTAGGTAGTACTGTTATCGATGGGTGCACCAATTTTGTGGTTCCTGAAAGTGGAGCAGAAAATCTAGTGGTCTCTAGAGAAAAGACCATGTTATGGCATCAAAGGCTTGGACATATTGGAGAGAAGGAATTTCAAATACTTCATGGTAATGGTATGGTAGAAGGTATCTCTACTTCCTCTCTGGATTTCAATTTTTGTGAACATTGTGTATATGAGAAGCTGAATTGTGTAAGTTTCCCCTCTCTTGCTAAGAGGGATAAAGGGATATTAGAGCTTGTGCACAGTGATGTGTTTGGACCTGTGTCGGTTCCATCACTGGGTAAGTCTGTGTACTATGTATCATTTATAGATGACTTCTCAAGGAATACATGGATATATTTCCTCAGGAATAAATTTGAATTCTTTGACAGGTTTAAACAATTTAAGAGTCTGATGGAAAACCAGACAGAGAAAAAGATAAAGGTGTTGAGGATAGATAATGGTGGAGAGTTTTGCAAGAATGAATTTGAAGACTTCTATAAGAAGTGTGGTATAGCATGGAAAAAATACTAATCCATACACACCTCAGAAAAACAGAGTTGTAGAAAGAATGAACATGAACTTTATGGAAAAGGAAAGAAGCATTCTTAGTGGTATCAGGTTAGGATAGGAATTCTATTCAGAGGCGATGGAGACTACATGTTACCTGGTTAATAAACCACCTTCATCAACATTGGAGGAAAATTTTCCACATGAGGTATGGATTGGTAAGAAACCCTTTCTTTCACATCTGAGGGTATTTGGCTGTGATGCATATGTACATGTTCCAAAGGAGAAAAGAACCAAGTTGGATAGTAAATCTGAAAGGTGCATCTTTATTGGGTATAAGGATGGTTTAAAAGGTTATAATATTTGGAACCCATATGATGAGCGCCAGTATTGCAGTAAGGATGTTGCAATTGTTGGGCTACCAGCTTTACTTATCAACCCAGGGTTAGTACAAACTTGGAGGTGACAGTGCTGTATGCATAAGTAAAAGTGATGGTTTTGCCTATTATCATTGTTCCACTGGCAAGAGACCACTGGGGTTCCAATCTAGACTTCTATGGAGTCAGAAGAAGCTTGATTCTTTGATGGAAGAAGGGAAAATCTACTCTAAGAGAGTTACTCTACTACAATAATGGAAAAAAACCAACATGTAATGCTAAACCACACCATACCCTAATTAACCATTTAAGAAGCTATGCTAAGAAGAATTGCTAAATAAACACTAAACAAATGCTACTATCTAATTTGCAGAAGTAAAAAGCATCAAACAATACTAATGTGCAAGCAAAGAAACTAAACTAAATCTATTTTCACTTTTTTGGTTTTTTAGGCAAAATCAAGTATGCAAACTAATTGTTCTTGTGGATGTGACAGGTGGATGGAAGGTGTTTGAGGATGGCTAGAAGGTTTATGAAGTAGTTGGATGGTGCGAAGGGGTCCTAGGAGGCTTTTTTTGACTTCCTATAGGTTTCCCATAAATTCAGCCTCAAAATAGGTCGTTTCAGGAAAACCTATACGATGTACTAGAAACCTACAGGATGATCCTGTAGGAATTACAGGAAACCTACATGATACAACTGATAGCTAATTGTGAGGTGTTGGGAAGCTTGGGAAAGGTGTGTGATGGGTGGAATGGAGTGTTAGAAGGTCTAGGAGCACTCAGGAGTCAATATCCAAGATAAGAGATGGCTAGATTCACTCAATGTATCTAGGGGAATTTCAATGAAAAATGATGAAAAAGTAGTGAGGGTGACGGCGAAACAAGGGATGGCTAAGGTGGATGAAGTGGAAGGTGGCTGTTGGTGATGAAGTCTTGGTCTCCTCCTGAAGTACCTGCTCTACTTAAAACATGTGTGTCTTCCAACAACTATGCAACAAGATACATTTTCATAAACTAGAAAAGCATGAATTAATTGCCTATATTATGCATGAAGAAAGTTGTTGAAGGGAATGAAAACATGAGTGATATCTTATTGTAGAAATGGAGATGGAAAAATATGACAATGAAATCTTCCTTGCAACATGAACCAAATATTGAATCAAGTACAACGAACTCCAAATCTCATACAAGAACTAGAAATCTGTGTTTTGGGAGCTGCTGAAGGGTCCCTTCCTCAAGTCATGATCCCAGAGGAAGGAAGTGAGGTCGAGACACCTGCTAAAAACCTTGTGGTGATACTTTTTCTCCTTGCTAACCTGCTACTTGAAAGAAGGGACAAATGGAAGAAAACTATGACACAACCAAACTAATCTACACTGTTGTAATGGAAATGCATCTACTAAGAAAATGAACAATTAAGATATGAATCTACACTAGCATACATGTACAATAAAGAGGAGCCTTGGCTGCTAGGGTTGGGCCCTAACCCAAGATCTTCATCCCTCTAAGTTAACTCAGTTCTGGCTCAAAACAAAACTCATTCTTATTACCAAAACAATAGATTACATCAAAAATTTGTCACAAGTCTTGCAGCTCGAAAATAGAGTAGAGTTTTACAATAAAAATCTAAATCCTACTGAGGACCTAGGCCTCTCTACTTATACATATGAAGTCTCCAACGACTTCCTGAAAATTAGGGAGGCTCGGCTCCTAAACTTGAGATAAACTGGTGCTTTGTCTTTCACTTGCTTGGCTGCCTTCTAGTCCTCATGATTTGGTTGTTTTCACTCCGAGCTGATGGAGGAATATTTTAATGGAGGGGTAGTAAATGAGGAGGATTTAACTCATATAATCCCTCTCCCTTGTCCCATTCAAGTTTTGACCTTGGTCTTTTTCAAAATTCCTTGCTTTTATCCTTTAATCCTGCATTAAATGCACATTAGACCACAAAGCAAAATATCCAACTCTAACTCATCTCATAAACAAAATATAATCAAAAGTATGCAATAAGTTATGAGAATAATTGGTTTGACTAATCTAGGAGGTGAATTAAGGCTGATATAATTACCCAATGATGATGCTCATCGTCACCCCCCTACTGAAAGTGTTTCTCATCCTCTAAGAAACTTAGTCAATATCCATATCCTTCATGGCTCTGGTAGCCTCTCTGACATCCCATGCCTCTGATGTGGTCTCCTCTACTTTTTCATAGAACCCTTCTTTCTTTTCTACCTCTTCCCACCGCCTCTTTTATTCTTCTTCTTTTCTCCCTTCTAGCATCCCCAAGAGTAGTGGTGGGCTGAGTTTTAAGCCTATCCAATTGACCCTCAACCTTTGCATATATTACTTATACATAGGTGCAATGTTGAGTTCCTCTCTCAACCTTTCAGGGGAGTGACATTCTCTTATCTTAAGCTGTATGGCAGTGTGTTCCATCTCCTTAGGCAAGCATGTATACTATCATCTCCTAGCAGCCTAAACATGTCCTCAAAATGTGAAATTGCTTGCTCTTGAGCAACAAGATATCTAGGTTCCAACTGAGGATCATTTGCAATCGAATTATGGGTACTGATGAGGGCCATAGGATTTGATTGTTGAACTCTGATCAAAAGAGGTTCAGTTTGCTCTCTTTCCAATATCATTTTCATCTCTGTAGCTCTTGACTTCTCATGGTTCATCCATGATGCCAAAGCCATTAATTGTAGATCTCCTAGCTTGGCATTGGGGTCCCAAACATTCATGTCTGTGAGGGCCATGTTGTGCAAATAAAATTCGGCCATTTTGGCCGTATCCTCTAGTGTACTTTGATCACAAAGATCAATAAACTGCCTGTATTCCTAAAATGGCATGGCTCTATGCTAGTGTATTAATATGAAACTACGGCCATTGTTCTTTGAGGTAGAGAGAATAGGATTTGGTTGGAATCCTACACTAGATTGCCTCCAAGGAGAGGTATGCCATACATGCTAGTTGGTTCTCTCTTTCCTGCAGTTGTCCCCTCAACCATGAATTTTCTGTGTCTAGTTGATTTCTCATTATAGCTTCTCTGTCCCTTAAGCCACTTATATCTCTACCCATTTCTTTGAGTTTTTCCTCCATGTGCCCAATGTCTTGCACCCCATTTGATTTGGCAATCTGCATCCATTGGTGAGTTTTGGCCCTCTCCTTCTCAAGCTCGAAGAACAGTGGGATGGCACATTTTTGAGGTATGACCCTGCCTTATTCAATAAATTGGTAATAGGAATCCAGGTTAGGTTGGGGGCTGGGTTCCTTTGTCTTTGGGTCCTCCTCTTTAGCTTCTTGTTGATCCCCTATCTTTATTTCCAATTTCTATGCCCCCCGTAGATTCATCAGAGTATCTTGTAGGATTGTTTTTGCCTCCTGTATATTTTGCCGTGGATCTTGTAGGATTGCCTTACCCTTTGAGGAAGTTGATCTAGTGGTAGGCCTCCTTACATAGGTGATAGGGGACTTAGGGGAAGGAATTTTGTCTTTTTGCGTAGGGGAATCTTCAATCTCAATAGGAATTTTGGTTGATGTTTGTGGCTTCCCCTGTCTTATTCCTGTGCTCTTTCTTGACCTGAAATATAGTGGGGCATGCCTCTACCTTTTTCCTTTTTGCTTGATTGGGGTGCTGAGAGAAGTGAGGGAAACTGCTACCTCTCTCTCAGTGGCCTCTAGAGACGCCCTAGGTGACTCCTCCTTATGTTTTGTCCCCTCTATTCTATTGTCTTCTTCCTCTCTGTCTTTCCTGTCTTCTTCTTCTTGTAGATCTTCATCATCTCTATCTGTTTCCTCCTTAATTTCCTCCTCTGTTTCTTCATCATCCTCCTTCTCTTCTCCCTCTTCTTCTTCATCTTCATCATGTTCCTTTGTGCCATCTCCTTCTTCATCCATCTCATCCTTATATTGCTCTTCCTCTTCCTCTTCACTGACAGTAGGACTAACATCATAAGTGAGAGCCTTGATGTCATCCTCTGTTGGCATGTCTCTGAAAACTGACCATGTTATAGGGGTTCTAAAGTTTTGGAGGGCATCTTCAATGAGGATCCTAATCAACCCATGGTGTGCTAATTGTTGGGAATTCCCCTCCTTCACTTTGATGCTTGAGTCTATGAGTGATTGAAGCAAGAAATATGGTATGTTGAGCCTCTGGTGAGGGGGTGTTTCTACTCCAAATCTTAATTCTTCAAGGATCCTAAAATGATAGCCATATACAAAACTATATCTACCCTCACATGAGATGTATTTGATTAGTTGGTAGCCTACCTCACTCCATGGGTATGGTAGACTTTCCCTCCTTACTCCATTTTTGTCCTCAGTGGGTTCTTCACCTTCTAAAAAGAATTTTCTTTTTGCCACCTGGCTATCTCCTTTGTCTTCTTTTCTCCATGGGATTCCTAGGGGAAGTGTGGTGACCCTGCTGATGAGCTCTGGGGTGAGATCTATAGTGAGGCCCCTTATTACAATAGTGGCATGGATTCTGTTGTGTGGAGTGAGGGAGAGAGCAAATTCTTGAGCCACCTCATCATCATACCCTCTGAATTTTTCGAAAAACCCCATCCAGTTATGTCTTGTGAAGATTTCAAGCACTTGGGGGTGTTTTTGGATCCTCACAGTGTTTGTGGGCTCTCTCCTATTAAACCCTCCTATCATCTTGCTGGTGAGGCTTGAGGAAAAAATGAGAAGGTTGAAACAATTTTTCAAATGCAGGAGAAAAACAGAGTTGACTGTGTATTTAATTCCCTTCACACGGTTGCTAAATTCACTCAAATTTAGAGTATCCCTAATTCATTTATTTGCAAAGGGGAATGTAATTTTAGAGCATACCTCTTTAGACTAGTTTCAGTAGCCAATTATCGTGATATCCCTTTTGAACTCTTCTCTGCCAATCCTGTAGACAGTCTTTGTGTATCCTATAGACTGTATCCTGTAGGAATTCTTGTGCAGTGATTGATGGATCTTTTCTTTCGGTGGGTGGCATGGGTTATGAGAGTGACTTGAGTGACGGAGTTTCAAGGAGTTGAAATGCATGAATGCATGGGAACGATGTTTTATTTCCTCTTATGGTGATTCAGGGTGAGGTGGTGTGCTGGCAGCAAGGGTACGATGCCATTTTTGGACTGTTGGTCCCCACTACCACCTCATAATTTCCCACTCCTCGTAATCAACTCCCACCTCGTAGATCCGTAGTTTAACCACTTTTTGTCCTACTCCTTCTTTGTCTTTGAGTTGACTATAGCCACGTGTGAGAGGACACCCGGTTGTGCATGTGCTGACTAAACGAAGGTGGCCAAGTTAACTGGCCACCTTTTCACTTATAAACCAACTATCTCGTAACCCTTACAATGTTTTACTACATGATGCATATGAGAGAGTGAGCAGAATACTTACCTGTGGTTTCAATGCTATGTTGCAGTTGTAGAAGACCAAAGGCACTGCTGTGTATTTTTTCTACATGCCATTCTTCTTCCTCCTCTTGTGTCGGCTAATGGTTTCTCTATTTTTGCAGGTATCTGTGGTTGAAGATCTGATGCTACTGCTTTGGAGCTCTTGGATCATCATGCTGAAGACTTGTTGCTGGTGTGATTGGCATTCTATGGGATAGGTTGCTACAAGATTTCCTACAGGATATCCTATAGTTGCTTCTCCCTCAGAATTATTTAATAATTTTATTCGCTAGGGCTAGGAAGATGGTGGAATGAATGGAAAGAAGGAGTGGGAGTGTGGAGAGCAAAGGAAACTCAGGTGATGTTCTTTACTACTCTCTATTTTCCTTTTTTTCTTTGAAGACTGAAGAAAAAACTGTTGAAACTGATCCTTTTTTTTTAATGGTGAGTGCAGGGATGATGATGGTGGATGAGGTGAGGTGCTAGATCATGAATAGGGTGAATTTTAGGGACCTAAAAAGTCCATCATATGCCTTCGTATTGCTTCCTGTAGGATTTTTGGGTCACTGTAATTCCTACAGGATCATCTTGTAGGTTTTTAGGGGATCCTGTAGGAATACAGGGGATCTTGTAGAAAACACAATCTTTGCATAAATCGAAGCAATGGAGTGGGAAAATGACAAAAATGATGGAGGGATGCATGGTAAGGAGTGAAAAAAATGAATATGTGAGTGGCAGGGGTCTCCTTGGGATCCTCTTTTGCTCCTTAACTGTCCTTCTCACCCACCTGCAAATGGAAATTTTATGATAAAAAAAATATTTTTTTTTGTTCTTTTTGTTTTTAAACAACTAGGCTACCTTAGAGAGGTTTTCACCCTATCTGTTTCCCTGGGCACCTCAAGAAAGGCTTTCACCTAGGGATCTTCTTATTCTCTTTTTCTTTTTGTTTTTTGTTTCTCTCTCTCATTTTTTTGGTCATCACTAGGCCGCCTCAAGAGGTTTTCAACCCAAAGATGGGACTTAGGCACCTCATGGAGGTTTTCACCTGAGTCCTTATTCTTTTTCTTTTTTTCCTCAATGATTTGATGAGGGAGGAGCTGTAACTTGCTCCACTATCATCACTGTTTTATTGATATCATCAACAAACTCTTGTTTTGATAAAGGTCTCTTGTACATTTTCAATTTGGGTCCATCAACAAGCAAAGGAATGGCTTCTTCATCTATGGTTCTGATTTGCAATGAATCGTTATCATGACATCTTTCCACAACATAAGGTCTAAGCCATCTTGTCCTTAACTTGCCCTTGAAGTCTTTATACCTAGAATCATATAATAATTCCCAATCGCCTTCCTGAAATTGCTTCTCATTGATATTTTTATCATGCCAGATCTTCCTCTGAAGTTGAACTACCTTTGTATGTAGGAGGGCCTGCATTCTGAATTCATCGAAACCATTCAATTGGAACAATCTCTCTTTCTATGCACTGCTGAGATCCAAATCTAGTTAGGCTGCCATCCTTAATGTGTTATATTCAAATTCAATCAACAACAAGGCCTTTTTCCCATAGACCAATGCATAGGGTGTGAATCTAGTGGTAGTCTTCCATGTGGTATTATAGGCCCAGGTGGCCTCAACTAGCCTTTCTTCCCAATCCTTCTTGCTGCTTCTCACCACCTTGGTTAATATGCCCTCTAGTGCTCTGTTGGTCACCTCCACTTGCCCATTAGCTTGTGGATGATAGGGAGTGTAGGTCCTATGCTTGATCTTGTGATAGCTGAGCAAATCTTTGATCATGTTGGAGGTGAATTGGCTGCCTTGGTCTATGACCAGCTCTCTAGGGTACCCAAATTTGTAGAATAAATTCTCCCTTAGGAACTCAACTACCTTTTCTTTCGTTTTTGCCTTAATTGCCTTGGTTTCATCCCACTTAGTTAAATAATCAGTGCACACAATAATGTACTGTTTTTGCTTTAAAGGAGGGTCAATAGGCCCAATGAATTCCATTCCCCACTTGTCAAATGGCTCGAAAGTCACTTGAGGTTACATAGGCATTTCATCTCTTGGAGTAGGCCTTCCCATCCTCTAGCACCGATCACACTGACTAGTGTAATTTTTCACATCCTGATGAAGAGTGGGCCAATAATAGCTTGCTTGTAACACTTTGAATGCTATCCTATTTGCTACAAAGTGACCTCCACAAGGCCCATCATGATAGGTCAGAAGGATGTCAAAGACTTCCTCTTCCCTCACACACCTTCTCAAGATTTGATCTAGGCCAAGTTTGAAAAGATTGTCCCCAATCCAAGTGAAGGGGGCACTTTTCCTCACTATCTTGCTCTTTTCTTTAGAGGACAAGTTTGGTGGTAACTGAGCTAATACCAAATAGTTTTCTATATCAGCAAACCATGGAGAGAGAACTAAAATAGCAAATAAATGCTCATCCAATAACTAGTCATCCACCATTCTTTCTTCACCTGCAGGAAAATTTACCCTAGATAAAAAGTTTGCAACAACATTTTCCTTACCAGGCTTATCAACAATGGTTATATCAAACTGTTGTAATAAATGTAACCATCTTATAATTTGAGCATTCACATCTGGTTTTTTCACTAAATATTTGATTGCAGCATGGTTAGTATGCACAAATGTTTGATAGCCTGTAATGTAATCACTGAATTTGTTTAATGAATGCACAACAACCAGAAATTCCCTTTGGGTCATTGTATAATTTAGTTCAGCCTTTGATAAGTTCTTACTGATAAAATATATAGCATAAGAGATTTTTTCCTCTGTCTGAAATAGGGCTACTCCTATGGCTTTGTGTGAGGCATCAACATGACTATGAAAGGGGAGGGCCCAGTTTGGGCCTAGGAGAATTGGTGCAACGGTTAACTTATCCTTTAGGATGTCTAAGGCCTCTTGACAACTTTTTGACCATATAAGCTTAGAATCTTTGGCCAACAAACCAAATAAAGGATAGGCAAACTTGCTGAATTCCTTTATGAAACTTCGGTAGTATCCAACTAACCCTAGGAAACTTCTGACATCTCTCTGCTTTTGAGGAGGCAGGACCCTTTGGATGATGGCTATTTTTTTTGGGTCCACCTACAGTCCTTGTTGAGATATTGAATGACCTAGCATGGTCCCTGCAGTCATTAAGAATTCACATTTTTCAGGACTGAGAGACAGGTTCATTTCAATGCACTTGTGCAATACTTTGTCTAGGTTACATAGGGCTTCTTGAAAATCACAACCATATGGTGTAAAATCATCCATATAAATCTCCACCGCATCATGGACTAATTCGACGAAAATACTCAAGACTGCTCTTTGGAAAGTGGTAGGAGCATTGCATAGGCCAAAAGGAAGGACCCTATAGGAAAAATTACCCCAAGGACAGGTGAATGTGGTCTTATCCTGGTCTTCTAGGAAGATCTGGATTTGGTTGTACCCACTGAATCCACCTAGGAAAGAGAAAAACCTTTTCCCTGCCAAGTCATTGAGCACTTGGTCAATGAAGGGTAGAGGAAAATGATCCTTCTTTGTGGCTTTGTTCAACTCCCTATAATCGACACAAATCCTCCACTTACCATTTTTATTGGGAACTAACACCAAAAGGGAGACCCACTCATAGTCGGAGATAGGGTAAATGAATCCTGCATCTAGCAGTTTTTGCAGTGCTTCTTTGACTATATCTTTAAGAGATGGATTCATCCTCCTTTGTGGTTGTCGGACCAACTTGCAACCTTCTTTGATGTATATGTGGTGAGTACACATTGATGGGTGTACTCCTTTCATTTCCTTGTAACTCCAAGTGAAGGCTTCGAGATTTTCCTTTCACATGTTGCATAGCTTCTCCTCTTCGAGAGAAGAAAGAGATGGATTGATTTTCAAGGTTCTCTCTGGGCCGAATTGTATGGTTTTGACACAGATTGGTTTGTAATCGGCCAAGCATAAGTCAATTGGATGATTGTTTTGGGTTTCCTTTACTGCTTCTTCTAAAGGTAATGAATCGGGAGTTGGACTTTGGAGTAGGTGATCAATCAAGTCATCCTCATTTTGTTGTCCTCCTCCCATGGTTGCTTCCAAAGCATAAAATTAGGTAGAATAAACTTCATCTTCTTCCTCCTCCTCCAGCCATAAGGGTAAATAATTCTCTAGAGAAGGTTGAGCAGGAGCGTATAGGACTAACTACTTGGACATATTCCCATTCTTGATGGTCATATTTCCAGCTCTGTAGCTAATGTAAGAATTGGTTGTCGCCAACCACGACCTCCCAAGGATGAGAGGGTAACCAGTAAGCTTAGCCTTAGGCAGGAGAACTAGGAAATCTGTAGGGTACTCCCAGGATTCAATGGAGACCATCACGTCCTCCACAATTCCCTCAGGGGTTACTATGGAATGGTCTACAAGTTGTAGGACTATTGTGGTCTTCCTCAATGACCCTTGGAGGTTGAGCTTGAGCAGGGTGTCCTTGGTCATCACATTAATGGCAGCCCCAAGATTGATCAGAGTATGTGGGACAATGGTGCCATTGATGTGCACATCTACTACAGGGCTTCCAAGGTCCAAATATTATGGACATATTATCTTTCCCAGCATTAAATTGGACTGCTACCCAATGACATTAATGGTAGGGGCATCCCTTTTTCACCTCCCTAGATGCTTGAAGCATTTCTCCTTAATCAACTTATTTTAAATGGGAACATCATTTATTTTATGGAGAAGGGGGATCGTTACACATAGATTTTTCAATTCTCCCAGAAGTTCAGTCTCTTTTGGGGTAGGCTAGAGTGGTTGGGCTAATCTCTCAGGAAAGGGTGGATTTACTTTAGGGTTGCTTTCCTCTCTTTCTTCCTCAACCTCCCTAGGTAGAGGGGGAGGTTGGTTATCTGGGAGAACTCTCCCAAATCTCAGGTTAATCTCCTGGATTTCCACAACATAAGATGGATATGATGTCTCTCCACTACATACTTGTTGAGACTGCCTATTTTTCGAGTTTGGATTTGGCTGGGCAGGAATCTGGGGTTGATTGGGTGGTGTAGAGTGTAGGAGTTGCGGTTGGGCAGGTGGTGGAGGCAATAGAGCTGGAGCATTGTTGTATTGGTGCCTCCACCCCTGAAGTGGTGTATTCCATAGAGGTTGTGGTGGAGCATAAGGTTGAAATGAATGGTTGGTTGGCTGGCTGGGAATGATACTGAGATGCATAGGACCAAGGAGGGGGTGTTGACCAAGAAGGATGATTATGGGGTCCCCAAGAAGGTATAGATGTGGTTTGGTTGGGTTTGTAATATGCATGGGATGACCCTTGCATGCCTTGCTGGTATGGTCTAGGCCCAAGAGGTCTCCTTTGGTTAATGTAGCAAAGCTGCTCAGTGACCCCTTTAGCTCCTTGATATACATCTTTGAGTCTAGGTAAAGAAGGGCACTTTTCTGTGGAGTGGTTTTCTTCACAGACTGAGAAAATTTCAATACAATTCAATGGACATTCATTCCTAGGATGCCTCCTGGTGCATCTAGGAAAAAATATGGCCAAGGCTCTCTGTGCTTCCTCTTGCTTCCTTTTAATGTTCATGGTGTCCATTTGCAAGGCAAGGGTTTGCAGCATCTCACTTTTGAAATCTTCCAACATGTTTCCAATTTCACCCTTGATGGATGAGTTGGAAGATGATGTACTGACCATAGGTTGACTACCCCTACCCTTTTTCCTGGCCACCTTAAATTGGTTTCTAAAGACAATCTTGATATCCTCATAGGGTAATTGGTAGATATCTACTCCCGCTAACAACTGTAAGGTATTCAAAAGATCTTCTCTTACTCCCCAAAGTCGGACCATCTTTAATGATTCACGATCAAGTGTGCACCTAGCCCTTTTGTAACTGAGTTGGAACCTTTCTTCGTAGTCTTCTAAGGATTCATCATGGCATATGGTCATCCTAAAAATTTATTCGTTAGTATCCTTTGACCGATAGTAGTCCTGATATTTGTTGTTAAAGGCCTGCTACATTTGAGCCGAAGTTGTGATTCTATCTCCAGGTAAATCCATGAACCAGCGCAATGTTGCATCCTTGAGGGTAGATGGAAATAGTTTTAACTTTTGCTCATCATCTGTATAGTCATAGGTTCGACATATAACAGAAAACTCAAATAGGAAAGTGTCAGGGTCCTCTGTGGTTAGGCCATGGAAATGAGGTAGGGCAGAGGGGCTTATATTTTTCATCTTAGTGTCCCCATTGGTTTCCCTAATGGGGAAGGCACCCTCAACTCTCTCTCTATTCCTTTTTTCATTTTGGTTTTTAGCCATTGGTTTAGTAGGAATGGGTTCCTGTTCTTCTTCTTCCCTGGTAGGTTCTTCAAATATGTCAGGTTGCTCACCTAAGGATTCCTCCAATTCATAGCCACCGAAGAAGAGAGAAGGTTGGTTGTTGTATGTAGTGGGGGTATGTGGAAAAAATTTCCCTAAGTTGTCCCTATTCCTATGAGGCATGAAAGGAAATATTTTTGGGTTGGTTTTGTATTATTTTTTAAAACTTGGAAAGTACTTTTAGAATTGAAATTTTTTATTGAATGAAAATAACTAACATAATGAAAAATCTACTTGTTGAATTGAAATCCTACTTGCAGAATGGAAAGGAAAGAAAATAATGCAAAATGAAAGAAAGGAAACAACTAGATTACTTTTACAGAAGTAAACTAATGGTAGAATATTGAAGACAAGAAATAGAAGAAAAGAAAGCAATAATCACATTCTACTCAGACACCTCCCTGGCAATGGCGCCAAAAAGCGATGAGCGCCAATATTGTAGCAAGGATGTTTCAACTCATGGGCTACCAACTTTACTTATCAACCCGAGGTTCACACAAACTTGGAGGTGACAGTGTTGTATGCACAAGTAAAAGTGATGGTTTTGCTTGTTGTCACTGTTCAGCTAGCGAGAGACCACTGGGGTTCCAAGCCAGACTTCTATGGAGTCAGAAGAAGCTTGGTTCTTTGATGGAAAAAGGGAAAATCTACTCTAAGAGAGTTACTTTACAGCAGTAATGGAGAAAAACCAACATGTAACGCTAAACCACGCCATACCCTAATTAACCATTTAAGAAGCTATGCTAAGCAGAATTGCTAAATCAGCACTAAACAAATGCTACTATCTAAGTTGCAGAAGTAAAAAACCATCAAACAATACTAATGTGCAAGCAAAGAAACTAAACTAAATCTGTTTTCACTTTTTTGGTTTTTTTAGGAAAAATCAAGTATGAAAACTAATTATTCTTGTGGATGTGACAAGTGGATGGAAGGTGTTTGAGGATGGATAGAAGGTTTATGAAGTGGTCAAATGGTGTGGAGGGGTCCTAGGAGGATTTTTGTGACTTCCTAGAGGTTTTCCATCAATTTGGCCTCAAAACAGGCCATTTCAGGAAAACCTACAGGATGTACTAGAAACCTACAGGATGATCCTGTAGGAATTACATGAAACCTACATGACACAACCGAGAGATAATTGTGAGGTGTTGGAGGTGTTGGAGGTGTTGGGAAGCTTGGAAAAGGTGTGTGATGGGCGGAATGGAGTGTTAGAAGGTCTAGGATCACTCAGGAGTCAATATCCAAGATAGGAGATGGCTAGATTCACTTAATGTATCTAGGGGATTTTCAATGAAAAATGATGAAAAAATAGTGAGGGTGATGGTGAAATAAGGGATGGCTAAGGTGGATGAAGTGGAAGTTGGCTGATGGTGATGAAGTCTTGGTCTCCTCCTGATGTACCTGATCTACTTAAAACATGTGTGTTTTCCAAGAACTATGCAACAAGATACATTTTCATAAACTAGAAAAGCATGAATCAATTTCCTATATTATGCATGAAGAAAGTTGCCGAAGGGAATGAAAACATGAGTGATATCTTATTGTAGAAATGGAGATGGAAAAAGATGACAATGAAATATGCCTTGGAACAAGAACCAAATACTGAATCAAAGACAACAAACTCCAAAGCTCATACAAGAACTAGAAATCTATGTTTTTGGGGCTGCTGAAGGGTCCCTTCCTCAAGTCATGGTCCCAAAGGGAGGAAGTGAGGCCGAGACACCTACTAAAAACCTTGTGGTGATCCTTTTTCTCCTTTCTAACCTGCTACTTGAAAAAAGGCACAAATGGGAGCAAACTATCACACAACCAATCTAATCTACACTGATGTAATGGAAATTCATCTACTAAGAAAATGAACAATTAAGCTATGAATCTACACTAGCATACATGTACAATAAAGAGGAGCCTTGGCTGCTAGGGTTGGGCCCTAACCCAAGAGCTTCAACCCTCTGAGTTAACTCAATGCTGGCTCAAAACAAAACTCATTCTTATTACCAAAACAATAGATTACATCAAAAAACTGTCACAAGTCTTGCTACTAAAAAATAGAGTAGAGCTTTACAATAAAAATCCAAATCCTACTGATGTCCTTGGCCTCTCCACTTATACATCCGAAGTCTCCAATGACTTCCTTAAAATTAGGGAGGTTCAGCTCCTAAACTTGAGATAAACTGGTGCTTTGTCTTTCAATTGCTCGACTGCCTTCTAGTCCTCATGATTTGGTTGTTTGCACTCTGACCTGATGGAGGAATATTCAAATTGAGGCGTAGTAAATGAGGAGGATTTACCTCCTATAATCCCTCTCCCTTGTCCCATTTGATTTTTAACCTTGTTCTTTGCCATAATTCCTTACTTTTATCCTTTAATCCTGCATAAATGCACATTAAATCACAAAGAAAAATATCCAACTCTAACTCATCTCATAAACAAAATATAATTAAAAGTATGCAATAAGTTATGAGAATAGTTGGTTTGACTAAGCTAGGAGGTGAGTTAAGGCCCATATAATTACCCAATGATGAGAGTACAACCAAGATGTGGTGTTTAGAGAGGTGAATGATGTTATTAAACATGAATTCCTACGAAAGGAACCTGAGAAGATAGAGTTTGAGCTAAAGGAGGAAGAATCAGACTCTATAGAAGAACAATAATTAGAAGATGAAGAGCCACAAACTCCAGTTGTGAGAAGATCAATTCAAGAAAGAAGGCAACCAGAAAGGTATATTCCATATGTTGTTTGTTCAAATTTTTCTTTATCTATTACTGATGATGATCCCAGAATTGTTAGGGAGGTAGTATATTTAGAGGATGGAAAACTATGGAAAGAGTCCATGGTTGATGAAATGGCATCTTTGGACAAAAATGAGGCTTGAGATCTGGTGGAGTTTCCAGCTAGAAGGAAACCCATTGGAAGCAAATTGGTGTTTAAAAGGAAGATAAATGCAAAAGGAAATTTGGAGAAATACAAAGCTCAGTTGATAGAAAAAGTTTATTCCCAGGTGTCGGGAATTGATTTTGGTGATGTTTTTTCTCCTGTTGCCAAGGTAGATTCTATTAGATTACTTTTATCTATTGTTGCTACTTTTGATTTTGAGGTAGAACAGATCGATGTGAAGACAAAATTTATTCACGGGGATATGGAAGAAGAGATCTACATGAAGCAACCTCAAGGATTTGTGGTGAAGGGAAAGAAAGAACTGGTATGTAGATTACAAAAGTTTATGTATGGGTTAAAATAGTCACCAAAGATGTGGTATGAGAAATTTGATACATTTGTATGGGACTTGGCTTCACCAGAAGAAAAGTGTTGCACTATGTTTATTTTAAATTAATTGGTGACCGTGTTATTTATCTGGTCTTGTATGTGGATGATATTGTTGCAGATTGGAAATGACAATGAAATTATCTAGGATTTGAAACCCAATTTTCCTCCAAATTCAACATGAAGTATCTTGGTGTTGCAAACTATATTGTGGGCATGGAAATTAAACAAGATTGGGCAAAGAGGAAGCTCTGGTTAAACGAGAGGAAGTGTGTCGAGACAATACTGCAGAGGTTTAAAATGAAGGATAGTAAACCAGTGAAGGTTCCTATTCATGTAGGCGTAAAGTTATCTACTGAACAGTGTCCCAAGACACAAGAAGAGAAAGAGGACATGTCCCATGTTCCATATACAAGTACAATCTGTATCCTGATGTATGCAATGGTCTGTGCTAGACCAAACATTTCACATGCAGTGGGAGTATTGAGCAAGTTTATGTCAAAACTAGGGAAGGAGACTTGGACAACGGTGAAGCATATTTTCGGGTATTTATGTGGCACTGGTGATTATGGTTTGTGCTACCAAGGAAGACTAGGATTGGAAAGAGTTTTGGACATCCATGGCTCTATTGGTGTAGACTGGGCTAGAGATTTGGATCAAGGAAGTTCTAGAAGTGGGTATGTGTTTAACATATTTGGAGGTGCAGTTATTTGGATGAGTAAGAGACAGTCTGTAGTGGAACTTTCAACTACAGAGGCAGAATACTTGAAAACTAATCATGCAAGCAAGGACACAATTTAGGTGCAGAGATTGTTTATACATATGGGGTTAGTACAACGAGCTATAAAGATAGATTGTGATAGCCAATGTGTAATTTTCTTGGCAAATAACCCTGCCTATCTTTCAAAGACAAAGCACATTGATTTTCAATATCACTTTGTGAGGGATATGTTTGAGGACAAAATATTGTTGCTGGTAAACATGGACACTTTGAAGAATGTTGCAGATGCAATGACAAAATCCATAAGCACTGAGAAGTTTTCTTGGTGTAGAGAAACAATGGGTGTTGCAGTGCTAGACCAATGACTAAGCTCTCTTGTGACCCCCTGTGTGGAAAAGAAAACAACAAGTAGGAGAATTTTGGGTGTGTGTTATATTCTTTCCACGACTACTCGCATGCGCAGGGGGGTGGCAGACCCCCCTGTTCGTTGTGCCAGGTGCATAAAGGGGGTCACAGAGGTGGTGCATCCCCCCCTGTTGGGGAGTTTCAGAGGGGGCGTTACCCCCCCTGTACGGGGTTTAGGGTAGTGCCCCGGGGTTTTTTTTACCTTATATTAGGTGGGTGGACCTACCTATGGGTTTTGTGCATGGGTTTTGCACATGGTTTTGGGCATGATGGTTTTCTACCCATGGTATTTTTTAGATCCGTCAAGGGAAATACAGTTATTTTCTAATCTAGGATTAATGGATCGGGGTTTATGAATTCTTCAGCATGTATATATATGTATTGTAACATTGAAAGGAACATAATGAAAAATCAATCTGGTAGTCCTAGTTTTGGGATGCAAGGGAAATATTTGTGTATTTGTTTTATAATCTCATCATTTTTTTATTTTTTGTTTTTAAAGAATTTGTCTGCAAGTAATTTCTGTACAAGGTTAAAACCTATAAGGCTCAGTTAGGAGAGTTTGAAAGTGGTCTAAAAGCTCCTGAATGATGTCTTCATGACTTTAAACTTTAATATCTGAAGCAGTTTTGATGCTTGTAATCTTGTTGATTTGTCAATGCTTGATCATGGATCTATGGAAAAAATGAGTGTTTTTATCCCCTTCTTTTAACCATTATATTCTTGATTTTTTCTTCCATAGTATTTCTTCTTTCCTAAGGAATTCTTCTAGTTTGAGAGAGGTACCTATCTCCCTTTTGTTAAGTGCTTCTATTCTACCTTATGTGACTATTTTTTGTTGTGTAATAGCTAACTTTGTTTCAAGAAGGGTTATGGATTTGTGTATGTTGTCAAAGTTGTATGTAATCCATTCCCTGATTTTTTCCTTGAGGAATTTGAGTCATTTTTCAAAGAGAAATGTGGTTTTGCTTGTAAATATATTTGATTCCCTCTACTAGGTTTCGATTTTAGAGAGGAAGTTTGTGTGTCTGAGCCAAAAGTTTTTGAATTTGAAAGGTTTTTTTCCTTGGGCTATTCATATAGTTCATGGAAAGTTGAACAATCCCGTGGTTCCCATGGATGGAACCATGGCTTGGTAAGATAGTGACCTCAAAGTTGGTATTTGAGATCAATAGGGACTCTATAATTATGAATATGTCCAACTTGGAGGCTATTTGAGAATTGCCTCCTCTTTTTTTGTTCTGTGTGTGAATACCTTTTTGGGTGTTAAGATCCACTAAAAGAGAACTTTTTATGAATTCATTGAAGAGTTGAATTTCTTCCTCTAGTCATTAGATTCGTTGTTTTTTGTCCTTGAGGTTTTTTATTATGTTGAAGTCCCTATTGAGTCAAATTATAAACTTATAATTTGATTAACATAAATCATCAACCTAGGGCATGTAAGCTTGTGAGATGCTGTGCAAAATATATGCAGGCTTAACACTATGAGTGCTGACTAATCTAACTAGTAAATCATACAAAACTAATGCCTCTTTCCTACATCAATCATTAAGCAGCCAAGGCTATGGAGTGGATTGAAACATCCCTCTACAGATCTTAGTATTGCTGATGTTTATTAGGAAAAGATGAAAAAATCAAACTTACAGCAAACTCAGAAATTCACTCAACATTATAAATCAAATCTTGATTAAATTAAATCCACACATTAACATAAAACTAATTCATTCAATCATTTGTTGCTAATATATCCAAAAGAGTACATTAGCTATAAGAACATATTATTACTACATAATAGAAATAAAATGTATACACACTAATCTACGGGAGTTGTGAGCAAAGGGGACCCTCCCTTACTCACAACCCCTTCAAATTAGAATAGCTTGCTCAATGAAATAGACGGAACATATAATATTGTATTAATCGGAAAAGATAATCACCGAGTACAATCTGATATATAGTATCAGTTGTAACCAACTTAGCAACCCCCTAACATATAAACTAGAACAAACTTTATACAAATACAAAAGCCCATGTGTGGCTCGAAGTAAGGAAATCTAATAATTTAAGCCATTGGCTAATAGTCTTGTTAAAAAATATCAAATTTAGCCACACTGAGTCTAATCCATGACTGAAAGCATGGAATAGATGAAATTTGTTACATGGTTGTAGATTTCCTCCGTATGGGAAACAAGAGAAGGTCTACAAATCTGGCCGGTTTCATTGGTAGATCTGAAATGGCCAATAGGAAAACATCCATATGTGATAGATTCCCCACAAAACCATGTTCTCATTTGATTTATAAATTCGTGGAACATAGCTAAGCACCAATTTTGCTGCAGGAAATCTGGGAAGTTACAGGAAATTCGTGTCTGCAGGAATTCCATAGCATATGCAGGAAATAGGATCGCATAAGCTGTCTACAGGAAATGCGGGCCTGTTTCGAATCAAAACAAATCTACACAAGAACTATAGATTAGTTGGCATGATAATTAAATAAAGAACAACTAGCTTTAAGAGTGCTTAAGGTTAAGGTAAACGATGTTTTTTTATGTTATTTTTGATACCTTCAGCATACGACACCCTTTTGGAAAAACATAGGTATTATAATCGAAATAGGAATAATAGGGTTAAATATAGTTCAAAATGGGAGAGGTAAAGTCTAGAAAGGGTGTCAAAATTGGGAAAAACCAAGCCCCAACATCTCCCCCACACCTAGCTTCTTGCATGCCCCTTATGCAAGCAAAAATGTTACATCTTCCACAAAAAGAAAAAGAAAAAGGAAATCATTCCTTGTCCTGAGCTACAACTACTGCAACCAACTGATCTGCTACCTCTCCCAACTAGTCCAACTGGTTACCACTGGATTCTGTAGGAATTTGACCCTTGTATAATTCATTTTTCTTTTTCAGACGGTCAATCCGAACCTGCTTCTTTTTCTTAATTTGGGACACATTCTGAACCCATTCCTCATGTTCTTTTTGTATACGTAGGATGTTCCCTTCCAGGGTCTCATTTTCCTTTCTCAATGCTCTCTCTAAAATGGTGAGCTCAGTGATGATTTCTTCCAATTCCTGCAGAGACCGCCTCTTTTGGGGGGTTATTTCCCCTTCATGATATCCTTGGAGGGATTGAGGTGAACCAAGGTCCTTCTCTGCTTGCTGTTCTCCTACTGTGTCATTCTCGCTTCCATGTAGTGGGGAGTCCTAGAAGGACATTACTTCTTTGCCGATGAACTCAGCTAACTCTATCTTCTCTTTACCTTTGGGTGGGTTGTGATGTTTCTCCTTCTTTTTGTCAGGTGTCTGGGGAAACCTTTCTGCTTCCGTAGTATCGTTTATAGCCAGCTGAACAACCTAGCTCTTGGTAAATATCTTAGCAGAGGTGGCCCATGAGTCCGTGGCTTCTTCTTTGACTTTTCTACTAGCTTTTCCTCTGTAGACTCTCAAGGGTCAAAGTCTTTATCTTCCTCTTTTTCATTTATCTATATCCCACAGGTCCGCAGCTTTTTCTTTTGGTTTTTCTGCGGGTTCTTCCTCCATGGAATCCAAGCAGTCAGAGTCTTCATTCTCTGCAAAGTAATTTTCAACTAGGAACTCCTCCCATTCCTTCTTTTTGTCTTTCAAAACTTCCATCAGGATTATTTTCACCAGCCCATGGTGATAGAGGTTTTCCTCTAAATTGGCCCCCCTCTCCTTGGTGTTCGTCGACATATTCATCAGAGACATTCTCAAATAGTATGGAAAATTTAACGGCTTAGCATGAAAATGGGCAAGGAGCCAAATATGAAACAAGAATGCGAGCCCAAAGCGACCTTCACATGTTATGCATTTCTACAGGAAAAACAAACAAGTTCTGGTACTTACTTTTCAAGAAATCCTGTGAAATACCCTTACTCCAGTCAGGGTCTGAATGCTCTTTCCGGAGAAAAGTTGTGCACAAGCCCTTGTTGAAACACTGGTTTTTAAACTATCATTCTCCCAGCTATGGAATTCTGCATGCCCGTGCCACCAAAGCCTTGATCAACCTGAACTAGAAATCCCCAACTTTAGCCTTTTCGCCATTCATATTTAGGGTGAAAGACTTTGTTACCTCCAAATTGTGGCCGCTAGATCATTGGAAACATGGCAGCCACCCTGCTTTTTCGAGTCTCGCCATACTATGAGGGTCAAATTCCAATAACTCAAGGCCTTGTGGCTCGAAGCAGACGAGGGCACACAATTTTTACATGGTGAAAACTAGGAAGACAAGACACATGCACTTCTTCGGAATATCGTGTTAAGCTTTTGCAAAGGATTTGCATGACAAGGGAGGGCTTAATATGGAAAATTATCAAAAAGCACGGGATTTTCGAGAGATAGGTCGTGATCATGATTATCATCATGATCTGACCTGCAGAAAGAGATGGAAAGTACATCCACTGGTCATGTCAGAATCATGACAATCGAGCGTGGAGCTAGAGTTATGATGCACTGGGTTACGACCGTGTTTTGTCGCAAGGGTAACCATAGCTAAAAAAGCATACAAATGTTAAAAATTAAAGTGTTAATTACCCTTTACCTCAAGTGTCCTGTCACCAGCTGTACTTTACCATTCTGGCCTTCCAATGGTCTAGTCCTTGGATGATGTGTGCCTGTCCTTGAGATGATAACCAAATTAATGGTTAAATCATATGTATGACCTCATAATTCATGACCTCGACTAGTAATTAAAATCTATTCGTACTTTAAATAAGTTAAGTTAATGTTCTATCTATGGTTTTTATTTTTTAGAAAATAAGGGTGTCGTTGCAGGAAGTGAAACTGTGACTGTTGAACCTTTTGCAAGAAATGGAACTATGACTATTGAGCATTCTGTAGGAAATCAGACCATGACTTGTGGAACTTCTGCAAGAAGTTGGACCATGACTTGCAGAGCTTCTGTAGGAAATCGGACCATCAAACAACACTTCTCCCTCATTTGTGTATAGTTCATTGCACATGAATAAAGGTGTTTATGTCGAATGTGCAATGACCTCATTGGATTACCAGCCATTGAGGTCAACTGTTAACCAATGTGAGGCCCATCACCTTTGATGAGAGCAAGGACCAAGGTACCCTGATGCATTCTATTGGGTGTGAATTAATGAGTTGTTGTTGAACCCCCATGTAGGATCCAACAGTCAAGGACACATAGTGATTCCACTTTGTTGCTGGTGAGATAGGCTATCATTAGGGCATACAAGCTTCAAGGCACCATAAGACTATGATCTTGTACCCAGATAACTTGCTGATGTCGATGGGCCAAGATTTTTGGAAGGAGGGTCTTAAGAGATCCCCCATCAGTCCAACACGAGCAATCTAGAATTAATTGAAAACAAAATTTATTGAGAGAATCCTAAAGGACTTACTAACCTGTAATTTCAACGAGCTCAAGGCAGTCCATGCTCGCTAGATTTCAATTTTAGAGAGTCTGAAACACTTAGAAAAGAAGACTCCAAGGGGGCTCCTTTTCCATAACTAGTCCATTGGACCCAGAAAAAAGGAATAAACCTATACCCAATAGACATTCTTCTCATGGTTTACCGAGCACGAGGAGGAACAAAGTGAGCTCATTTTGTCAACAGGAAATCAGGAAGAGATAATGGAAGGAATGACTCCTTCTCTCACCATCTCCAGCTCTCTTTTCTTCACAATTTCTTTCACAAATTCCTCCTTGGATTGGGGTTTTTGATATAAATTGAGTCTATGTCCATTCACCAAGAAGGTAACATTCCCATCCTCAATGGTTTTAACCTGAACAGATCCATTATCAAAAACTTTCTCAATTTCATAGGGGCCCAACCAATGTGTGTTAAATTTTCCTTTAAAGTTCTTAAATTTTGAATCATACAACAATGCCCAGTCTCCCTCTTTGAACTGATTCTTTTCAATGTATCTATCATGCCATTTAACCCGTTGGTTTTGAATCAAGTCAATATGCTGAAAAGCATCTTTCCTAATCTCATCCAACTCGTTGAGCTACAAGATTCTCTGCTGCTGAGCTTCGTCAAGGTCTATACCCAATTGTGCTACCATCTTAAAAGTCCTGATCTGACATTCAATGGGCAATAAAAATTTCTTTCCATACACCAATTCATATGGAGAAAAGCCAATGGTATTTCTCCATGTGATCCTGTAGGCCCACAACACTTCAGGAAGCCGATTAGTCCAATCCTTCTTATTTAAATGCACTGTCTTGGTAAGGATTGTCTCCGACACCTTATTTGTTGATTTCACCTACCCATTGGCTTGTGGATGATAAGGGGCAGACTTCTGAAAAGTAATCTGATATTTCTGCACAATTCCCTGCATACGATTTGACACAAATTGAGTACCTTGATCAGTGACTATCTTCCTAGGTACCCCAAATCTTACAAAAATATTAGAAAAAAAGAAAATCTACCACTGCTTTCTTTGTTGCTCTAGGTAGTGCTCTTGCCTCCACCCACTTCGTAACATAATCAATACAAACTAAAATATACTTCTTACCTTTGGACATAGGGTTGATGGGACCTATAAAATCAAGAACCCACCTCTCAAAAGGTTCTATGAGAACCTGTGGCTGGAAAGGCATCTCGTCTGATTGTAATGGGTGCCCCATTCTCTGGTAGTTGTCACACTTTCAGATATATTCTCTTGCATCTTTAAAAATACTTGGACAATAGTAACCTGAGCGAAGGATCTTGTAAGTTTTCCGCTTTTCTGCAAAGTTTCCTCCACCCGGTTCAATGTGACAAGCTCTCAAAATGTCGTAGATCTCATCTTCTCTGACACACCTACGGATAATCAAATTAGGTCTAGTGAAAAAAAGATCTCCCCTAATCCAAGAGTAATCAACACTTTTCCTAATAATTTTCTTTTTCTAATTAGATGAAAAGTAAGGACGCAACTTTCCTATAGCAAGGTAATTGGCCATGTCTACAAACCAAAGTGTTTTAACAGAAATAACAAAGAAAATTTCATCAGGAAAGCTATCTTTAACAGGAGCATCCTCACTTGCATGGTTGAGTATAGATAAGAAATCAGCTACCTAATTTTCCTTTCTAGGCCTATCTAATACTGTGAAGTGAAATTCTTGTTGCAACAAAATCCACATAGTAATCTTGCCATTAGTAACTGGTTTATTCATGAGATATCAAATGGCAAAGTGATCGGTGTGCACAAAAACTTCATTGCCTGTGATGTAATGTCTAAACTTATTAGTAGCATAAATTACACCAAGGAATTCATTTTTAGTTACCATGTAATTTAGTTTTGTAGCAGTTAAATTTTTACTAACATAATAAATAGCATGGGTTACAGGATCCTCTTTTTGACCCAGTGCTGCTCCTATGGCTAAATCAGAGGTATCAATGGAAATATGAAAGGTCAATTCCCAATCTAGGCCTCTCAAGGCCGGTGTTGAAGAAAGTTTTTCCTTGAGTGTATCAAATGCAGCTTGACATTCATCATCCCAATGAAATTAAACTTCTTTAGTCAATAACTTAAATAATGGAGAGGCTACCTTTGTAAAATTTTCAACAAACCTTCTAACGTATCTTGCATGTCCAAGGAAACTTCGGACCCCGTTTTGATTGTTTGGTGGGGGCAGCTTTGCAATAACTTCAGTCTTTGCCGGATCAAATTTAATTCCTACAGCAGAAGCATGACGACCCAAAAAAATACCTTCATTATAATCATAAAACATTTTTCATTACTTAATGAGAGATTAGTTTCTCTACATCTTTGCAAAAATTTCTCAATATTATGTAAAGCCTCTTCAAAGGTATCACTCATAACTATGAAGTCATCCATATAAACCTCTATGCAATCATGCAAAAGATCAGAAAAAACACCAAGGACTGCCCACTGGAATGTGGCTGGTGCATTGCATACACCAAATGGTAATACCCTATATGCATAGGTTCCCTAGGGACATGCGAATGCAATGTTTTCCTGGTCTTCTGGAGCTATCCTAATCTGATTGTACCCACTAAATCCATCTAGGAAGGAAAAATATTTTTTTCCTACTAAAGTGTCAAGTACTTGGTCTATAAAAGGCAAGGGAAAGTGATCTTTCAAGGTAGCCTTATTTAGTTCCATGTAATCCACACAGACTCGCCAGTTACCATTATTTTTGGGGACAATAAACAACGGAGATACCCACTAGCTATCCGAGATAGGATAGATGAACCGTATATTTAACAATTTATACAATTCATCTTTCACAATTTCGCTTAAAGCGGGGTTCATCCTCCTTTGTGTCTATCTCACATGCCTAGCTTTCTATTCTATATAAATTTCATGAATGCATGTGTCTATGTGAATGCCTCTCATATCTATGTCATCCCAAGCAAAAGTGTCTGAAAAGTTTTTCAATGCTTGAATTAACTGTTTTTCCTATTCAGGGGTTAAGGCAGAATTAATTTTAAAAAGTTTTTCAGGAAAGATATCAATTACCTTACTCCCCCATTGAGTCATGGAATATGAAAGAAATGCAGATAATAGGGCTGAATGTAATTCAGCTAGTGTAATATGCTCATGAAAATCCTGCATATTAGTAATGAAATCTAAATTATGACTAGACTGCCCTTCTTCTTGGTGCGAAAATTCAAGATTAGAAATACACCAATTTATCAAATTCTCTTCTGAATTTTCTTTAAGGCTCATAGCTTGGGCTATTACAAAATTGGTCGGGTACATTTTGAATCATGCTCTTCTTCTTCAACCCAATGTGTATTTTCTTATCCTAAGAGAGATTGAGCAAGAGGAAACAAATTAATGTGCTTTGTTTCAGCCCCATGAGTGATGGTCATGTTTTTTGACCTACACCCTATATAAGAATTTGTCGTGGCTAACCACAGTCTCCCTAAGATCAAAGGATTCCCTCCTAAGTTAGTTTTGGGTTGAAGAATGTAAAAATCTGCAGGGTACTTTCAAGAATCTAATGAGATGACAATGTCTTCCAATACCCCCTCTAGCTTTACCTTAGACTTGTTTGCTAGCTCTAAGATGGTAGGAGTAGGCAATAAGTCAAAGGTTCCTATTTGAGATAAGGTCTCCATAGTCATAACATTAATGGTTGCACCCAAATAAATTAAATTGTTCTTTATAGGCTGTCCATTGATAAATGTGGTAACCATAGGGATTATAGGGTTTGCATATTTTTCAGTAACAAATCTAGTAGACATTAAACTTACAAGCTTTCCACCTACTTAAATTGTAGATAGTTCTCTCTTTTGTCTTCCTAGTCCCTTGGTACATATCTCCCTTACTGTTTTGGCATAGATCGAGATATCTTTAATTGCTTGCAACAATGGGATATTAATGCATACATTTCTCAGTTTAGACACAAGATGAAACTCGAGTTGTTTAATTTCATTTCCAACCTCTCTGGAAAAGGAGGTTGGATAGTATGGGATGAGGAAGGTTCTTGTGGCCTTGAAGTTGGTTGTTATGCTTGTTCAGGTGTGGTTTCAACTTCAGAAATTTCTAGAGTATCTTCCTTGACAATCTCTTCAATTCTTCTGGGCCAAGTCACCACTTTTCCGGATCTAAGCTGGATTTCCTACAACAACACAGGAAATTCCTGTAACACAGGAACATAAATTTCCTATAGCTGTGGTGCAACACAGTAGGTAGGAAAAGTGGGATAAGTGACCAATCTAATGTTGTAAGCATATTGGATGGTTAAACACTGGCTGGGCAGGAAGTTGCATAGGACAAGGTTGATTTGGTGGGGTAGGAAACTAAAGTTGCTGCTATTGAGGTTGAGTCATTTTCTATTGTGTGAACTGCAGTGGATAAAAGTTTTGAGAAGGAAAATTCCATGTGGTAGAGTAAGAAAAGTTCCCATGCCAACGCTGTTGTGGAGGCCAAGGCTGCCAGGGCATTGGAATATTCCACATGTGATTTTGAGTATAAGGAACTTGATAATGTGGCTGAAACATACCTGTAGCACGTGGTTTCCATGGCCTTTGAGGTGCCATTGAATAAAGTGCATTGACAGCTCCTTGATATGCTAGATATGATACTTTAATTTCTGGAAGTGAATGGAATTAATCAGTGGAATGCTCAGCTTCAAAAATTTGGCATACCTCTATACTATCTACAGGACATTCCCTCAAGGAATGCTTCTTCCTACATTTCGAACAGAAAAAAGCCAGGGCTTTCTTCAGTTCATCTTGTTTTTCATGTTTCTTCTTAGCCTGCAAAACATCTAATTGAGAAGACAATGTGCTAAGAATATTAGTTTTAAAGTTTTCAAATAAATTACCCATTTCAACTCTGGTTACTCCAGCTCCAGCAACTAACTTGACAAGCCTGGAAGAAGTATCTCTTTTCCCCCTCCAACTTTAGAATTTCATCTTGAATATTGTCAACATATCTCACAAACCTCATCATAGCCCAATTTTGATATGTCACCTCCTCTCATTAAGTTAAAAATTTCCAAAGATTTTGGTCTAATTGCTCTGAGAGAAATTGTTCTTTTAGTGTTTTTGCTTAGTTGATTCATCTTGGATCTCTGTAGATTATACTAAAATCTCTCCACCAAGTCCTCAAGACTCTCCCCCTCCTTCTGAGTCATGCCAAAAATGTATTCTCTGAGGTCCCTAGTCTTGCAATAATCTTGATATTTCTTCAAGAATACATTTTTCATTTCATCCCAAGTTGTAATGGAGTTTGAAGCCAACCTCATAAAACACCTAAGAGCTACATCCTTCAATGTTTTAGGAAACAAATTCAGCTTCTAATCATTGGAAGAATAGTCATAGATTCTGCATAACACATCGAACTCAAACAAAAAGGCATCAAGATCTTCACTGGGAAGCCCACGAAAGTTAGGCAAGGCTAAGGGAGGAATATTCTTCATCTTAGTAGCTCCACCAGCCTCCCTGATAGGGAACTAAAATGCGACCAATTCTTCTTCCTTTTCATCATAGCCATCTGTGTGACCAATCCTCTCTTCATGAGCCATTATAGACCAAAAGGAAGTGGGGCCTTTGTAAACTCTAGATTTTGCGGAGTTTGAAATTATGGTTCTTGAATAAGATTGATGAGGAATTCCTTTTTAGGCTAACCATTGAGCAAAGATGTTGTCTTCCTTGTGAGAGGAGATTCAAAATGGGCAGCAACAGAAGATTTTCCTCAAGAAACTGCTACTATAGAAGTAGGAATACTTTCTGGGCTCTTTTCAGGACCACAGACCTCTTGTCTGGACTCTTCTTCCCTTACTGCCTTATATGTTACATACTTCTTTTTCCTTGCCAGTGTATTAGTAAATGAAGTGGTTCTCACACCACCACAAAATACCCTTGTTGATGTTGGACCCTATCATCTACTATGAAAAAAAATTCAAATAAAAATATCTACCAAACAATTAGGACAAGACTTTGGCGAATTTATGACCTCCTCATGTGCATATGATTTACCCTTCGTCTTACCACTTTGACTCCAGTCTTGAAAATTCCAAACAGTACATGTGATACAAAAAAACTTCAGTATTATCCATAGCACCTCCCTGACAACAGTCCCAAATTTTTGAGTCAAATTATAAACTTATAATTTGATTAACATAAATCATCAACCTAGGGCAAGTAAGCTTGTGAGATGTTATGCAAAATATATGCAGGCTTAACACTGTGAGTGATGACTAATCTAGCTAGTAAATCATACAAAGCTAATGCCTCTTTCCTACATCAATCATTTAGCAGAAAAGGCTATGGAGTGGATTGAAACATCCCTCTACAAATCTTAGTATTGTTGATGTTTATTAGGAAAAGATACAAAAATCAAACTTACAACAAACTAAAAAATTCACTCAACATTATAAATCAAATCTTGATTAAATGGAATCCAAACATTAACATGAAACTCATTCATTCAATCATTTTCTGTTGATATATTTGAAAGAGTACATTAGTTGTAAGAATAGATTATTACTACATAACAGAAATAAAATTCGTACACACTAAACTACGGGAGTTGTGAGCAAAGGGGGTCCTCCCTTACTCACAACCCCTTCAAATTAGAAGAGCTTGCTCAATGAAATAGACAGAAAATATAATATTGTATTAATCGGAAAACATAACAGTCAAGTACAATATGATATACAGTATCAGCTAAAAACAACCCAAAAACCCCCTAGCATATAAACTAGAACAAAATTTATACAAATACAAAAGCCCATATGTGGCTTGAAGTAAGGAAATCTACTAATCTAAGCCATTGGCTAACAACCTATTACAAAATATCAAATTATTCCATACTGAGTCTAATCCATGATTGAAAGCATGGAATTAGATGGAATTTGTTACATGGCTATAGCTTTCCTCCATACAGGCAATGAGAGAAGGTTTGCAAATTTGGGCAGTTTCGTTGGCAGATGTGAAATGGCCAATAGGACAACATCCATATGTGATAGATTCCCCACAAAACCCATGTTCTCGTTTGATTTAGAAATTTGTGGAACATAGCTAACCGTTGATCTTGCTACAGGAAATCTGGGCGGTTGCAAGAAATCCGTGTCTGTAGGAATTTCGGAGCGTCTACAAGAAACAGGATTGCACAAGCTGTCTGCAGGAAATGCGGGTCTGTTTCGAATAAAAAAAAATCTACACAAGAACTCTAGATTAGTTGGCATGATAATTAAATAAAGAACAAATATCTTTAAGGAGTGCTTAAGGTTAAGGTAAAACACGCTTTTTCATGTTATTTTTCATACCTTCAGCATACGACACCCTTTTGGAAAAAACCTAGGTATTATAATCAAAATAGGCATAATAGGGGTTAAATATAGTTTAAAATGGGAGAGGTAAAGTCTGGAAAGGGTGTAAAAATTGGGAAAAACCAAGCCCCAACACTCCCCTCCTAGTATCCAGGGTTTGTCTAAAATAATTTGTTGATCCTTCTAAATATTTTGGAGAAATATTTTTTTTTGTCCCGATGAGGGTTTGGGTTGTAAGCATTAGAGATATAGCAATGAATGGCTAAGATAATAGGCTGAAAGTTTGTAGAGAGAATTTGTGGAGGAATAAAGAGTTTTGTAGGGTGACAATGGAGGGTTTCCAAATGAGGTCTAGGCCTCATGAGCTGCCTATGGCATCATGGAATATATAATCACTATTTCCCTAGACGGTCTTGAGATAGATTTGGCGAGTTGAACCTGAGGATTTTATTTCTTCAATCATAAGGATATAAGGTTTTATGAGGTTGATTTTATGTTTTAGGAATCTGTGCTTGGATTTTCCTTTCAAATGTCATATTTTGTAGGTGATGAATTTCATTGAAAATGATGAGAGGTGGGTTGGATGACAGAATACATATTTGTGACTCACCCTGAATTGACTAGGAAATCACCTAAGGCTTGTAGAAGTTGACTATTGCTTGTCCTTCCATTTTCCTTTGGTTATTTTAGATTATATCTTTATTTTGGATCATTTCTCTTTGTACCTTGAGATGTAATGGAGGAAGAAGGGGGAGGAGAAAAACTTGGGTTTTGACCTTGGAAAAGAAGGGATTCTTGTTTCCCAATGTAGGCTCTATCTATAATATGAACATGATCCTCGACAATGGTTATTGGATATTTTTTGTGCCATTCCTCCACTAATGTTTCAAGGTTAGTTTCTTGGAGTTCCATAGTGTTAATCACTTCAGGATTTGATTGGTCTAGAATATTCTCCTCCATTTCCCAATCTTCTTACAGCTTCTGCTTAGTGGTATTGTGGTGATATTTGCCTATTGTTGAATGAAGATGTTGATTCTTTTGGCCTAGCTATTGGGATTGTAGGTGCACCGTTTCTTGAGCTTGATCTAGGAGTTATTGTAGGGCTACAAATTGATTTTGATTTTCACTTTTATTTGCAATTGGAGTCATTGTTCCTTTTTTCCTAGTTGTCTTCATGTGTAACCTTAGTAAAACCTTTTCCATCCTGAGATGTATCCATTCATACATTATTCTAAGCTTGGTTTACTAGGCATTCCATAAACATGTGTCCATGTGTGTGACATTTGTGACAAAAAAAGGGATTTGTTGAATAGTATATTGGTTACTCCTAGGCCTCCTCATTGCCTAGCATGACGCTGGCTGGAAGTGGATGTGTGAGGTCAATGCGAGTGTAGATATAGGTGTAGGAGGTATATCTACCATGTTTGGTAGTGTTTTAGATAATTTCAAGTTTCCCAATCACATTTCATATCCATGCCAGTATGTCCTAATCCCAATATTCCTATGGTAAGGAGTATAGTCAGATCCATACTAGCACTGAGGAGAAATCCTCTTTTTTCTGGGTTAAATTTGGAGTTTATGGTTTCATAAAGAGGCTTGATAAGTTGAGGAAGTACAACCCTCCTTGAATTTTTTTATCTGTCATTTATGTTGTTAAAGCTAATAATAAAGAATCCTTTGGAGCTTAGTTTGAGTTCTAGGTCTCCCTTGAGAACCCATTTTTTAGTGATCCAAGCAATGGGGGTTTTTTTTGTTGGCCAAATATCGATATTAAATTTGCAGAAGGTGTTGTAATCCCTCATCTACTCAACCTTTTATCCTATTTTCTCTGGAGGAGTCTCTGGGAGGGTAACTTTTTTCATTTGCAACAAACATGCATTTACTCTAGTGGTGGAAGGGATTGGATGCTTGCCAAAGGCTACATAAGAGGAATTAGGGCGTATGATGTTAGAAGGTGATTATTGTTGAGCATTATGGGCACCTCAATTATTCAAAGTGGTCATTTTTTATGGAGTCGATTTAGCCACTAGTATGTTGCAAAATAAGGGTCCTCCTCCACTGCCATGGAGGTGCCGTGAGGTAGGAAAAATGATAAAGGTGCAAATTGTAGAAACCCTAGAGTGCTTCTTGTGGCAAAGCTATGTAACTCGGAAGAAAAGATCCCCTTTATATTTTTTAAAGAATAATGTAAAACTGATCTGAATGGGAAGTGGCATCCATGCATGGTGTTTACCCATGGTATTGTAATTCAAGAATTCTATAAATAGCATGCCTCACTTTGTAGAAGGGAAGATTTGTCTATGCAATGTAGCTGTAACATATTCTCTTATTTAATAAAGAAGCTTTTTCTTTTGAACATTGTGTTATTTTTTTCTCTCTCGAGACTATCCAATCTTTTTTATCTTGGCCCTCCAAGATCTAGATCAGTGGTATTAGAGCCAAATTATGATTCCATGGAATGTATAAATCTATGGCTTGTAGTTTGGAAATAAACGAAGAAGACCATTTTTCTTTCATATTACAAGAAGGCCTACGCAGTCCATGCATCACGGGGAATTCCTGAAACTTCGTCAATATCCAATTAAGAGATTCATACCTTCATATCTAGGACCAAGATTCAAGTTTGAGGATCAACTAAAAGTAGACATGGTGTGGATTATCATGGTGACATGTATCTATAGTTTATAAACCATAACATACTATGATTATGCAAAATAAAGATTTCCCCTTAGAAGAATAAAATGAATAAATAAATTAGAGATTCTAGATCATAGATTTTCCAATCCAAGTTGACCATCATGTTTGATTTAGCAAGAAATTCTTTCAATATCCCATGTTCATATGTTTATTTTTCCATTCTTTTTCCTTTAATTGAATGGGATATACAACCATCAAGCATGTAGTGTATCGACCATGGGGTTTTGCAACGAAAGTTTTTTGGTAGTTGTTTCTATCCCTTGATCTCAAACCCTAGTTTTGTGCAACATGAGGTCTTTTGTGGCTAATCCTACCAATTCTTTGATGGCAAATCCTTCACCCAATTGGAGAAACCATCCCTCTAAAGAGGCTATTTTTTTGAATGGTTTCAATAATGAGCACCGACTCAATTTCAAGGAGCTCCCACAAGATGAAATAATTGATTCATCAAAACCTATTCATAAACATAAATAGGTCACTGGTACATATTCTGTTGATTCAGCCCACCTATAGGGTACCCAGTATGCATTTCCTCCACTGTGTTTTTAGCTAGGAGAAGAGGATAATTAAAACATGGGAAACTCTTCCCACCTTTGAGGCACTAGAGTCAAGCCAACAATTTCTTGAGGATAAACTTGTCGAACAAACACATCCTATTTCCATGTGATTCAGAGAATTTGTTTCCTTAGAAATATCAAAGGATCCATTCCCCAGGAGGCTCTTATCTCAACAACCAATGATCCTACAAATTTGTTAGCACACGAAGAAACATTTGCACCAGGACAAATACAAGATACCAAAGTATTCATATCTCTCAAAGTTATTTTGTTTGATTATTCATGTCCTCCTATACTTCGTCATGAGGCCACAAAGGTCCTTAGAGAAATTGGTTTGGATGATGACACCCATATCTTGCAAAACTATTTAAAGATGGATCCAACCAAGGAGGTGCTAGAGACATGTTACTTAGCATCTGTAGATAAGGAAGGAAGCATAGATGAGAGGTCCCATTTCCTTTCCATGGATGCTACAAAATTGTCATCTTCAAAATCTAGTGTTGTGCTCATGAATATCGTGGTAGAGAACAACAACCTGGAGCTCCTTGTCCATAACCTTGCTTGACTCAATGAAGTACACCATAATGAGTTGGTTGCTATCTACAACACCCTGGACATAATAAACAATATTATTGTGGTTCATCCGACAACGACAAAATCCATCTGTGAAAAGACAAATTTCATGTTGTGGCTCGTGACAAATATCAAGCTTCATGAATTCAACAACAACCAAGAGTATGCCATGAAAATCCTCATCATCCTATTGTAGAGTAGTGACATGAACTAGTGACACCTTGTGCAGATTAATGGTGTCACCATCATGCAGTGGGTCATCGTCCTCTATAAGTCTTAGGTAGATCTATTTTTGAGGCAACAGTGCTAGTGGAAAGTGAACGTAAGGGAAATTTTGTAGGACTATCATGAACATATTGGAAGTTTGGATTGACACATCATGGATTTTGTTTTGATGTGTCATAAGAAGAATGAAAAGGATTTTACATGCATAGTTGGATCTAAAGTTACACCATACAGTCCAAAGCATGAGCATGGAAACCCATGGGATAATGAAAAACCCTACTCGACAACTTGTGATCCAATACTAATAATATAGTGTCAAGTTCTAAGATTCCCCAAGAATTTGTGAAAGACAAAGAAATAATTTTCAAATGTTACTTTCTAGGAGAGCCCTGTGAGATGGGCATCATGTCAGGATACTTACCTCCTTATGATAGATGATCTGATCCATTGGTTCTCCATCATCAACTCATTGATGATTTTTACATTTCTTTCTGGAATGGTTGTGGTGCAAACATTGTACCAGGATATCTCAAAATACAATCAATTAGAAACACAAGAAGATTTTATAGAGGAAAAATTATGGAAGTTGGTCCATGGAGATGTGTTTAGGGCCCCAACCAATGAAACATTCCTTTGTGTCTATGGAGGAGTTAGAGATTATTTTTGTGCCATGGAACTAGTGACAAAGATATTTTCAGTCATTGGTTTCCTTTCTCCTTCAAGTCGTGGAGGTTTAATGACATTTATGTTGTTGTTATGGATGTTTATGGGTTTGTTTGTTACGTATGTTTCATCACGTCTATATAAAATGTTGAAGGATATATAATGGGGAAGAACACACTAAAGACAACATTCCTCTTTCCAAGAATTATTGTTTTTTTCATTTTATTTATTCTCAATCCATTAAGAAATCATTTGGTTTAGTTCCTTTTGGGAATATGTTTGATTTGGTCCTTGTATGGCTAGGAATTTCTGTGTCATTGGTATTTGTCAGAAGTTTAGTAATGATTCCTAAATTATCATATTTCTTGATACATTATCTGTTTTCAAGCCATGCCAGGCATGTTGGAGCATTGTATTATGCATTTCTAGCTATTCATTTTGTATCTAGCGGTTCCCATTGTGATTGGACTATCTTTGTTGACTATCTTGAGACATACTTTTGGCTACGACAAAACATCCCTCCTAATTCCAAGATATTTTCATGGTGGGACTATCAAATCACATCAATGAGAATCACAAATGTGAAACTTGAGTACTTGGAGGAAGAATGTACAATATCTCACTAGATAGTTAGAATTTACAAAGACAACCCACCATATTTTTGCTAGGCATACCTGTAAGCTTACTATCTCGAGGTCCATTTTCTAGGCCATGCACTGTTAGTCTCATAGTTAACCCACAAGCATTACAGGGTATATTTATCCTCAAACCCTTGTTCATTATCGTTATGGGTCATCCACAAACCCAAGGTTATGGGTTAACCACACAAAACCCTTGCCATCAAAGTCCATTTGCTAGGCCACACACTATCAATATCACATTTGGCCCACAAGCATTTCAATATATCTATATCCTTGGATATTCATTCATCATGGTTATGGATCAACCATACAAAAACCTTATCTTCAACAACACTTGGTTTTTGGTCATCGAAAAACCCATGGTTATGGATCAACCACACAAAACCATTCTTTTCATTAGCTCATATTCAAAAAATGATTCATAGGAGGGAACTTAACACAATGGGTATGATTTCTTCCTAAGGGTGGGCAATGATCTGAATGGGAAGTGGCATCCACACATGGTATTTACCCATGGCATCCACCCATTGAATTTACCCATAGTATTGTAATTCAAGAAGGCTATAAATGACAAGCCTCACTTTGTGAGAAGATTCGTCCATGCAATGTAGTTGCAATAGATTCTCTTATTTAATAAAGAATATTTTTCTTTTGAACATTGTGTGTTTTATCTTCTCTCGAGACTATCCATTCTTTTTTATCTTGGCCCTCAAAGATCTAGATAAAAACTATATATATATATATATATATATATATATATATATATATCTATATATCTTTATAATTTTCCTAAAGTAATTTTATAATTTATATATATATATATATATATATGGAAAATGTAACATCAACATAGTTTTCATGAAAATATTATATGCTTGTGAGTTGCAACATATTTATAAGCATTGATTCAAAACTAATATAATTTAAGGATTTTGAATTTACTTTTTGTGATTATGATAAATGTTTATGTTTTAATACTCAATAAGGTGTATCAAAATTACTACATAAATGGCTTTCAAGTATTATGTCTCCACAAACAAATCCCATTGTCTCTTGATAAGGATTATGAAGGATTTTGAGTGCACTTTACGTGAGTAGAATAAATGTTAATGTGTTAATGTTTATTAGGTATGTTACAATTAATTGATATATTTAAATTTTGTATTATGTAAAATAGCTAATTTCATATTGATTTCATTTTATATGTGTGTGTGTGTGGAGGATTAACTTAGTTGTTTGAGTCCACATTGTTAAAGAACTTTTTCTATTGAAAGGTCACAGGTTCAATTCTCTCGACACTCTTTGGGTCAAAATCTATGGTCAAGCAGACATGAAGTGATCTCTTTGGGTAGATTTGCAAGATACAATATTCCATGGAAGTAGCATTCACCGATCTTTGAAAACCATATATATATATATATATATATATATATATATATATATATATATATATATTGGAGATTATCTTAAATATTCATAATTATATTTAGGATTTAAAATGGTCATGAAGTTAGATTTGAACCCATGCCAATGAAGATGACAATTTTCCTCTCAATCATACGTGTGTAACTTCACTTGAAATGTATTATTATAATTGTTTAAATTGATGGTAATGAAAATTTCTAGTTAATTGTGTGTTCTCATTAGATGACAGATGTTTCGAGTGAACACTTCATTCATCTTCACGTACATTAATATTTTTTTCCTTGAATATGTGTGAAGTTTTCACCTGAAAAGTCAGATACCTCAATGAGAACACACAATTGACCAGAAATCTTCATCATCATCAAATTATCGACTCTGAAAATCTACATATTAAAATTATAAAAATTATGTTATTTTCATTAACCTAAAGTGGATTGTTTATACAAATATGTCAAATCATTGCATATAATTGTTGGATAGTTAGCATTGTATGGATGGATAGTGGCTGCAAGTGTGTTGGCATTGATGTCAACTAGGATGGACTTGCTTTATACGCTTGATATGTCAAGCTCAGGAGTTGTCCTATGGTTGTTGTAGTCTGTGGTAGAGAATCACCATAGTAGTAGGCTTACTGGAGAAACCATAAAAAAAATATTGTGGTGGTTGGGAGTCCCAGAATGTGGAGGATATTCTACCTAAAGAGATTAGCTTAGATAATCTTGGAATTAGGACAGTTGGTTAGTGCTCTGAAAGAGCTTTCCAACGATATGTGAAATTCTAGAAATGGCCTCCTGGATCAAACATTATTGACTACCACAGTTAGGGTCTTAAAGTCCAAGGCAGACATAATTTCGGACCCTAGAGATTTCAGGGCCTAAAATATCGAGCAGTTCAACAATTTTGAGATCGGATGGGAGAATACTGCAGTAAGAAAAAAGTGTGAAGGTGAAATATCTAAGGTCAGAAAATAGAATCCTCGGAGGATTAGAACCTCGGGACCACAGAACATTGGGAGCGTAAGTTTAGAAGGCACGATATCAGAAGGCTGAGAGCATCAGGACCTGAAATAGGAAGGAATGAGTAGGTCATATCGGAACCTCGGAGCAAAGGGAATCAGAATATTGGAAGGATAGGGCCATCGGAACCTCGGAGCATATGTCCATCAAAACATCAGAGGAAGGAAAATCAGAAGGCTCAGAACATTGGAAGAAGGAACCTCGTAACTCTTATCAATTGCAATTATTTGAAAGTTCTGAGGTTTGCGAGGAAGAGGAAATAAAAAAGAAATTCATCGCAAAACAAGGCTTTACGAGACCCTTTCTCTCTCCTCTGGTAGGACACATGGCGACAGGCAATTGCCCCTATGAAGTTGACATGGCAGATGATGTCAACATGACGCGACTGTACAATGGACATGTGGTAGTATGATTCCGAATTTTAAGTAACCTATTGGGAAAAACATGGATGACACATGTCACCACTAAGGAGGCACCACGTGGAGTAATCAAAATAGAATGATGTCATCTCAGAGGTTGGAACATCAGAAGTCGGTATTTCATAACCTGTAATTGAATTCTTATGAAAAACTATGATCCAATAAAGGAGCTTCGATGTGGCTGCGCTTAGCTCAAAGAACCAAGAGGGAGAGAAAATACATAAGAATACAGGCCCCGATAGGAGGCTAGAATCCTTAACACCTAAGCACTAAGCCCCTAGTGACAACGCCCAATCATATGAAAAAAAACAAGAAGACGCTAAGCATGAAGGGGATCGAACCCTTGGGACCCTACAATTTCGTATGTCTCTTTTAACAAAAGTTATGATATGGGAAGCCCCGATATTTCTGTACAGAGGTACCGAAGGATAAATGGGCTGACAACTTGAGATTATATGCAAGTCAGAGGAGTTTATTAATGGAGTTAATGGCATAGGTAGATATCGTTGTGTCAGTGCAATGAGGACAAAGAGTCATAGATAAGAGCATTGGGTGTACCTTTAGGTTAAAAAAAATAAGGGGCTACCCTGAGGTACAATGAAGCTCAGAGAGCCATGAATAAGCATGGAGAGCCTTGAGGATAGGAGATTGGTTCACATAGAGGACAGTGTCTGGTTGAAGTGTGCAATATTGACTAAGAATTAATTATCAACATGAAGAACCACACAAAGAGTTGGTAAAGATCTCAGGTGCCCATATTTAGAGTTTAATGAGGTAGTAGAATTGCAACATTAGGCACAACAACAACATTGAGGAGCTATACATAGGTACACTCAAGAAGTGAGGCAACATGAAGGAAAGGAAACATTGAGCAGTGTGTAGCATATGAAAAAAACCATTGATTTCCATTGAGAAAAGTGGGGAAGAGCGATCCAGGTGGATGTTGGTGGCCACCCACCTCTCCCATTTGGACCCCCACAACTATCTCTTTCAGTTTTTTAGTTTCCTAAAATGTAGCATAGTTTACTATTTTTAGCAGTTTTTTTCAGGTCCTAAACTTTTGGAGTTGTTTTGAGGCCCTAAATAACATTTTTTGGGAAATCTGGGGGAAACATGGGTCCATGGACTGATGTTTCCCTTCCCAAAGTTGTAGTGCTCGGATAGATCTTTCTAATGAGCTATTGTACGTGTCAAACATAGATTGTATGGCAAAGTTACGACCCTGGGAAATTGATGTACCAATTTACCCAAACGGGGCCCACAATTTGGCGTTTCATCTTCTAGGGTTAGGTTTTGGGATATGAAGGGTTTTTCATTGTTTCTGAACAACAAATAGGCCTTGGAGCCTCATTGTAACACAATTCAGAGGCATGTAGTCGCCACATCTCTTCTCAGAGATAAGCTACCATCGCCCTAGCTAATTTCGTTCCATTTCTGTTTGTAAGCATATTTCAGTATTTTACAGTAATGAAATGAAGTATTATTTCCACTACATCTCTGTGTTTATGGTCATCTCTATAATTTGTTGCATTCCTATTTAAATATGGATCAGTGCTATCAGAGCGGTCTGCTTTGTCTCTGTTTTTCTTTGCATGTCCCCAACGAGGTCGGGATATAAGGAGTTAGGGCTTGAACTGGTCGAACCTTTGCAAGACTAGCCTCACAAATCCCGACAGCCTCCCATGGTGGATGAGAAGAAAGATGAGGGGGCAGGAGATCCTATCAAAATATTACTTGAAGAAGCCCTCGAGCGACAAAGGAACACGATGATGGACAGCTTTGTCCAGATCCTTCAACGGCTACCCAGAAGAGACGCACCGGCTTCTAGCAGCTACTTTGGAAATGCCACGCCCTTTAAGGTACAAGTTAATTTTGAAATCCCCATATTCGAGGGTCAGATAGATAAAGATGCCGTAGATAAATGGTTAAATCTGTTAGAGGTTTATTTTTATGTTCATGAATTTTCAAGTCGGGAAAAGATTGTTTTCGCTCTTCTCAAAGCAGCCCCCCATGTCAAGGACTGGTGGGAAACCTACTGCAAGCAAAAGGATGAAAATACCTGCTCACTATTTTCAGCCGCACCCACCTAGAATTCATTTCGGGATGCTATCAAGGAGCAGTACTACCCTGTCAAAAGATACAAGGACAAATACATACAGTGGACCACACTGCGACAGGGAAGGGACCAAGATGTGCCAAAGTTCACGAACATTTTTCATACCCTTCGCACACAGTTGGGTATCAAAGATTCTGATCTGCATCTGGTACTCAAATACCGCGGTTGCCTACACAGATACATCCAGGAAGAGATGTAGTTCCTGAACATCTCCTCGCTCGGCATGGCATACTGATACGCTATCAAAATCGAGCAAAAGTTAAAACAGAAGAAGCGAGACTTTGGATCTGCAAATTCGAAGCCCAAAGGACAAAGCCAAGGTAGGGTGACCCAAGACAACCCGTCGAAGTTGCAAGAAAAGAACAACACCACGAAGCTAAAGAAGGACACGGGAAAGTGGTGTGAGTTCCACAAGGGTCCCACTCATAACACAAGTGAGTGTCGGACCAAGCAGTCGTTAGTGGCCAAGTTGAAGGCTTCCGAATCAGATGCATGTTCTGACCTGAGCCAGAACCTGACAAGGGGAATGGCAAAGGGAAGCAGATCATTGATGCAGAGCCCAGCGCTACTGTTGCCACCGCCAAGATCCAGAAGAATGAACCCGAAGATCCAGAGGAGGGGGAACGTCTTTTCCACTCACAAATGTGGTTGAAGGGTTCATCGTGGCAATTCATTATCGACAATGGCAACCAAAAGAACCTTATTTCAACAGAGGTCGTGAAGCGGTTGGGTCTACCGACTACACCACACCCACAGCCGTACAGTATCGGGTGGCTTCATGAAGGATGAGATCTCAAAGTTCACCAGCAGTGCCACCTTCCCTACAGCATCAAGCCCTTCATAGACAAGGTATTGTGTGATGTTACACCTCTGGATGTTTGTGATGTGCTATTAGGCCAACCATACTTGTGGAGGCGACATGCTGTATATGAGTCAAGGCCTCGTGCTATCATCATTTCTTTGGGTGGTTCATTATATAGGATACATTGTATGAAAAGTAGAAGAGTGGCAATAAAAGGTGGTGCCCTACATTCATAGGAGGTTGGTGCCTATCAGCAAGTAGGTTCTTTCTATCCTAAGCGGGTCAGTGCCTCCTGCGAGTGGGTGATCACAAACAAATTGATGTAATTAAGTAGGTGTTTAATTTACATCATAACAACAAAAAGATTGGGATTTTTTCCCTTTGCGTTTCCACGTGAAAATACCAGTGTCAATATGTGTATGCTACTCATGTGATGGATTGTATGTACATATGAATGTTTCATCTTTCTGCTCATTTTATTTATGTATGAATTCTCTCATAAGTATTAGAGAGTAAAGGAAATAACTAAAAACATATTTAGTAAAAGTTTGAGGAACCTCACTATTTCTGATTCACCCCCGCCTCCCAGTAATTCGTTATTCCAACAATTGGTATCAGAGCAAGGTTCCTTCAGCAACAGTCTAACCATTGGAAGGTATATCCATAAGGAATTATGTCTAGGCAAGAGAGTCAAGAGGCTTACTTAAGAAAAATACCAGTCTTTGATGGGGAAAAATACACCTTTCAGAAAGTAAGGATGGAAGTGTGTCTTATATCCTTGAGAGTAGATGTTTGAACTTCCATACTAGTATATTATAATGTCCCTGATGTTCATCCCACTGATGCAGATGGTAAAAGATTGTATGGAGACAATGCCAAAGCCAGGAATGCCATTCTCATTGGCCTTAGTCAATCAAAATTTGTAAAGGTTATGCACTATAAGTTTGCTAAGGAAGTGTGGGTGAAGCTCAAATAGAGTCATAAAGGACATGAAAAAGTCAAGCAACGCAAACTTCAAACCTTCAAAATGTGTTTTGAAAGCTTAAAAATGAGTGAAGATGAAAGCATAACATAATAATTCCTCAGAGATGATGATGTAACCAATATGATTAGAGGACTTGGTGAAGAATTCAATGAAGATATGATTTTTCAAAAAGTCTTAAGATATCTTCCCATGAGATTTAATGCCAAAATCTTAGCAATTGAGGAGATGGTTGATTTAGAAAATATCAAGATGGATCAGTTTCTTGGTACTCTCACAGCTTATGAGATGAGAGTAGGAAGAGAAAAGTCTGAACCTAAGGAAGCAATATTCTAAGTGTCCAAGAAGGCCAAGGAGCACAAACATCATCAAGATTTCTCCAACTGTGAATATGATCAGGAGCTAGCTCAATTAGCCAAGAAACTAAGGCGTGGCTTAGGAAAATATAAAGGGAAGTTTCCCTTTAAATGTTTTAACTATGGAAGAATTGGACATTTTTCATCCAAATTCCCTTATAAAGAAAAATTTGAAAAGGAAGATGATCATAAATTTGGAAAAAAGTCTCAGAAACATTAGAAGAATAATTTTTATAATATAAAAAAGGCTCCACTCTAACGAGGATAGTTCAACACCAAAGTCAGATAGTGAAAACTCTTCGGAGGATGATTCAAATAAGTATTTACTTATGGCATTTGGAACATACTCCAAGAACCAAAATATTATTGACTCTAAAGAGGAAGAAGAAGAAGAAGGAGTGGTGGACTTTGAAGGGGAACTCATCAATGCTCTTGATGAGTTAAAGAAAGTAAGGAAAATTAATAAGCAACTAAGAGAACAACTACAGTGTGTTGAATAAGGTATGTAGAACTCTAACAATGAGGAGTTTGTTTATCAACATGAAAAAATTGAAGGAGCCATTAAAATCAAAGATAGTTGATCTCTTATGCCAGAAGAAAAACAAGGAACATGTGTGAAACTACAAGAAGAGAAGAAGAGAAGAAGAAATTAAAATAGGAGTTGTTCAAGTTAAATAACGAAAAAATCTAAAAAACATGCAAAGATGAAATTTTGTCCTTGAAAGTCAAACTAGAAGAATCTAAACAAAAGGAAGAGGTTCTTCAAGATTCGATCCATGAATGGGAAGAGATCATAGTCTCGAGGCAAAGGTTGTCTATCTAAGAACATATCTTGAGAAAATAAAGGTTGAAAAAGGAATAAATGAGAAATTTGTAGAAGGAACAAGAAAGTGAGATCATATTCTAAGGATTCATAGATATTCAAGAAACAAACCAGGCCTAGGTTACTCCACAATGCAGGAGTCTTCTATGGGAAAGATGAGATTCAAGTCCCCAGGATTTGAGGAACCTCATAGAAATGTGAAACTGCATCAAGAAAGATTCAATGAAGACAAAAATGGAGAAAAGTAGAGAGGATCCCTTCACTGGAATAATAAATTCATCCACCCCAAGGAACCACACCAGCAAAGGATGAATCAATCAAGCATACAACAGAGGTACCTTCATGCACAAACTCATGGGCCTTTCAACTTGAGGTACTCTCATTTATTCTATGATCATTTCTATAAATGTCACATCTTTGGGCATAAGGTTGTTGATTGTAAAAGGATCAAAGTTGAAAGAGATGAAAATTTTAGATACAATAAGTATCAAAATTTTAGATCTCAAAACTATACACTCAAAAATAAAAACACTTTCTCTCCCCTAATGAGTGAAGTTTGAATGTTTTAAATGTAATAATTTTGGGCACAAGGAAAGTGAGTGTAGAAGTAGGATATATGTTATAGAAATTTTTGTGCCTTACAGCATGAAGCATGAAATGTCCATAATCTAAGGGATCCAAAGTCCCTAAACATGTTGTTCCTACCCCTAGAGGAACAAGGCCAGCAAACCACAGCACTTAATAAAAGTTCTCCACCTGAAAACACTCAAAAACAAGGCAATTCTGGATCATGTCAACTGCTCCACTGAGCATCTGCGCTGAATGTCAACTGCTCCACTGTCTACCTGCGTTGAATGTCAACTGCAAAGAAGGCTACCTGCGCTGGGCGAGTTTGGACATGTGGCAGAGTCATTCCTCAAGGTGTCAATGCCCAGGAAGCTTCCAAAATGACACTTGGATCAAGGAATTCGACTGGTGATGAGTAAGAGGTTCTAGATCTCCAAGTGGAAGCAAGAACCTCCAAGTGGACTCAAGAACTGAAGAAGAACTGGAGTGGGAGAGGACACTAGTCACATCTCAGGCTGACTCATCCTCTCTCCAAACTCCTATATATGGATCTCTCTCCCATGAGATCTAGGGGCTGGAATCTTGTGAATGTAAAGAATTGTTGTTGGTTTGAGTTTAGAACTATTGGGTGATTTGCTTTGAAGGAGGTGAAGAGGAGATTTCTTTATGCTGGGAAGGTGATGCTGGATTGGGCATCTTATGGTTGTATCACTTCCTGAACCTTACTTCTTCCATTAATAAAGCATTTGAGGTTCTTCTATATGCATGTGTCTCAATGGTGTATTGTTATACTTGTGTATTTGATTTATTCTAATCCTTGAATCAATTATGAATGTATGCTTCTTGTAGTTTCCCTCTCTTGCCATTTTGCAGGGTCTTGGTGTAGCTGGGCCAGTGAAAGAGCAAGGAGCTGGGGGCAAGCAGCAAGGAGAGAAGATTGGATCAACCATTAGCGAAAGACATCGGTTAGTGGACCTCTTTCTCCCCTCTTTTACATCTCATAAAGAAGTAATCTTAGATAGCTTTGCTTTGATTGTTGCTAAGGAACTATCACCCTTAGAGTGGGATAGGGTCATTCCGTATTGGATACTTTTCCCAACAACAATATAGTATCCATAAAGGTCTCAGAATACTTGGCAGTTAGTTGTTCAAAAGGATAAGAATACTTGGAAATGAAAATATGGAAAGAACATGGAATTTGGACTCGCTTTATCAACACAAAATCAAGAAACTAGATGATATGGGTGTTGGAAACAATACTAAGAAGGGGGTGAATCAGTATTATCAGATCAATAATTTTAGTTCCCAAAAAAATTTATATACGCTACTTCAGTGAAGTGAACTAGCGTGTACACGCAACTGTGATTAGAGAAACCAACATATATCCAGAGAATCTTGTGACTTAGAAAATTTATCATGTGTTGATCTTAAACTAGTGCATCAGTAACATATTAAACAGTGCAGTAAAAATAGAATAAAACATCACACATAAGCAACACATTTGAACACCAAGATTTAAGGTGGAAACCCAATGTGGGTGAAAACCACCTACTGTTGTCATCTCTGTCTTCTTTTAATAATAAGAAAATATGTTTACAATCTTGTACTAGTGCATAATCATACCAGTACATAGCCACCCACTTGTAGAAGGCTACAACCTTCTCTCATTTTCTAGCTTCTATTGGAAGGGAGCTGCAACCCCCTAGCTCTTGTACTAGCCAATTTGTTTACTAGTACGTAAGCACCGACCTACAGAAGGCTATGACCTTCTTTCTTCCTCCAGGGACCATGTTTCATGAATTTTCATATTTGATACTCCTAGAACAAAACACCATAATCTAAAGGCCAAGTTTCATCCAATTTTCATACTGGACCCATCAACAACTTTTAAACTTAAACTGCATCAACCAACATTTGGTTAATTTGAACAATCAAATCACTGGCACCAGAAGATTGTGCTAAACCCAGAAACTTGAATCATCATTCAAAACCAGCTGTAATCTCAAAAAAACCATGCATTACACTGTATATGCTACTTGGCTGAACCCAAACTATGTGTATACACAATATAATTAACATCTACTGTCAAATTATAGAGCTTTACATAGGCAGAAATAGAGATCACTTCTACAATCAATCAATCAAATATCAAACTCCTTATTCATTCAGTTTTACATTCATATCTAAGAAGACTTAATTGATAGACAGTAGTAAAATAGCAGCACTAATCTGACAGATAAGTCATCCTTGAACATCAAGCTTTTCTTTTGCATATTCTACTTGGAAGAGCCGAACCAACATTTATATGCACCTTCACCAAAGCAAACCAACATATAGATCTGCAAATACTTACTTCATATCTTCACTGCACTTCCGAACTTCAGACAAACCCAAATCACAATATTTAAATAATAAAAAAGGTGTACATAATCAGATCTAGCCCAATATCAGCTCATTCAATAATAATTCATTCAGGTCTTATGATCCTGATCCAATATTGAATTCAAGGTGAACAAAGTATTTCAAATCAAATCATAATCATGGCCCCTGATATACACTTGCACATAACACTTCATAAGATATCATTACTTTAATACTTAGCCCTTGATCTTCTCCTCCTTATATACTTAGATCCTTTATCAATACCTTGGACCAAAACCACTAAAGACCAATACCTTGGACCAAATACCTAGGGTCAATACCACGGACCAAATACCTCAGACCAAAACCTTGGTTTTCTAACATGTATGCGCTTTTCTTCCTATGGGAGTGTGTGTATACGTATATGCTCTTTTTGTTATGTGTAACAGCGTGTATATGCTGTTTTGACTAAGTGGACCTGCGTATACTTCTTAAATTTCTTTTTATCAGTGTTTACCTTTACCTTATTTATTCTGATCAGTAGATCTTAGTTCCATCTTCCTGTTCTTCTGTACCACTGCCCTATTACCTCTGAATATACTTGTTTTACTGTGATTTTCCTTTTACCAAAATTGAATTGACCTATGAGTGAGTTTCCATCAAGGAAAACACTTGTATCATAAAGCCAAACAATCTCCCCCTTTGGAGTTGATGACAACCATGATGGTGTTGATTATTGCAAGCTGTAGAAACTGTTAGAGATAACATGCAACACCAAAATAATTCCCACCTTTGACATCAAGGGAAAAGGGAGGACCAAGTAAATTTCCTCCTTTTATATATGTTATTTCCTAAATCTACCTCAGGCTGAGAAAGGTAGGATCTAGGGTAATATCAAACCACACTTGACCTAGTAGCTAGCCCTACCAGGTCAAGAGAGGGCTCTCTCCTTGTCAATATCATAAATGATGGTCAACAAAGCTTGAGATGATTGATGTAATGACTGATTTTAGGCTAGGTATGTGTACAGAGGTGTTTGATTGAATTTAAGATGGGTTTGTTGGCTCAATTATGAAAAGCAGATTTGGGTCCGAGGAATGGACACAACCTTGCAGAGATCTCTATGGGGCGAGGTAGGAAAATGGTTTAGCACTTCAAATTGAGTGAGATGGAGAGCTTTTAGACTGATGAGGAGTTGGAGAGGGCATGAAAGTCTCAGGGATCCTCTTCAAACAGCCGAAAACATAAATAACTAAACAAACCCTAAGTCGAGCACTGCAATTTCAATGGATTCTACCTTTATCCTTGTTTGATTTAGTTAAGATGAAAGCAAAGAGAGATGATGGCATACATAATCACATGTAAAACTTGAAATTACGAAAGGAAACACAATACCAAATCAAGATGTCACAAGAATCCCATAAAGTGCTACAAACCCTGGTCAATTCCTTTGCCAAACTGTTGAAAATGAATGTACAATAATGCTCAAAGCATTCCCAAGAGTCCAACCTTCTCCAATGACTAAAAAACTACTAGATATAGGCAGCAAAAAACTCATTCTAGGCTTTAGGGGTCGAATTCATGAGTTTAGGAGCTATTTCAACAAGACCCAAACTAAGAACTGAAACATAGGCAGTGGAATAACTTGCCTCTAAAACCTAGGAAACTGATTCATTCAGTTGCAAACTACTTTTTCATGATGAATCTACCTCTATGAGTGAAAATTTAACATAATTACATCAAAATCCATCAAGTCACATTAAATTACATCATGATTTTGACTATTAGAAAGAGAAAAGTCAAACTATGAGGAAACTAGGCGAAAAACAAAGTTTTTTGGCCAAAATGAGCAAATTTCATCCTACGCGTCGCACTGATTTCCCTATGCGCCGCGCTACTTTGGAGCTGATTTTGGAGGCTTTCCCGTGCACCACATTTGCTCCAAGTAGGCTTGTTGGAAAGGTCTACCTGTCTCTTTTCTAAAACAAGTAGAATTTCTGAATTTTATCATCATTTGCCACTCCAAAACTGAGTTCTCCCAACATTGCTTCCTGTGTGTCCAAAAAGGGGCAGAAAGGTCATTTTTGAGGTGTTTTTGACCTTTTTGGAAGCTCAAAACCTGTCAAAATTTCTTGGACATGTGAGGGAATTCATATTTTTCCATGAAAAATCCAAAAATGCTGAGTTTTCCTCAAAAGGAGGTCTCTAGCAAAAGCGCGCACCAAGTGGCGCGGCGCATCAGGTAGAAAAACCTGTTTTTTAGGCCAAAAATTTCAAAATTTTTCCCAAATTTCTTGAAATTTGGGCCGAGTGTTCCTCATCAAGTGCTATGTTGGGCTAAGGAAGCCTCAACCAAGATCTAGAGTCTATCTTGCTCTTTTCTCTTCCTCATGGCTTTCTTCAATTTGGCCTTCAAATTCCTGATTCTTGCTTTGCACACCATATTTCTGGACAAGTAGTGGTATGCCATGTTCTTCAACATGTTTTTATTGTTGTTGGCCTTCTCCAACATCCTCTCCAAGTGAAAATTTGTCTGCTCAGACCGCAATTCACAATCAGCTTGAATTTCTTGTTCAAGTGTTGTCAACCTGATCTTCCTCCTCTTGGCAGCTTGTCAGTTTGCCCTTATGTTTTGGAGCTCCATGATGGTTTTATAATCTTCTAGCTATTTTTTCCTCTACTCCATATAATTAATGATCCACTTGGCTCTTTCCAGGTTGAGAGACAAATGCTGAATGTCATCTTGCTGCTCCCGAATGATCTCTTTAAGCTTTGAGCTTTGTGAGCCCAAATCAGTGTCATCATCCTGAATGAGGATGAAATCTGCCTCTTGACCTTCTAAAGGTCCCTCATCATGCAAGGGACACTTACCCCTATCTTGTACCTGCTCTGCTGATGGAGGAAACGAGACCCCTTCCACCCCGGGTGGACATAGTACTCATTTTGCTACTGCAAACAACCTTCTAGTGCCCTTTTGGTATGTGACAAACACTGACACACTAGTGGTTTGTGACTCATGGACCTCCTGCTGATGTGAAGGATTTCCTGCCTCATGAAAAACTGATGGGGGTAATTGAGGACCAGTGAAGACCTCATGTGAAATGAAATCCTCCCATGAGATGTTCAATAAACCAAGTTGATGCAAAAGCACAATTTTAATTAGTGAAAATTGATAGATGTTGTTATACTGCTGCTGAGGAGGCTTCCTTTGCACTAAGGTGGTTATCTTCTCAATGTTCCGGAAAATGAAATAAGGGAGGTTCATCATCCTCACCCTAGTAAAGTGCATCAACAATCTGATATGACAGGCGTACAGACGAGACAATCTGCCCTCACAGCTGAAATATTTGATTATGAGTTTCATCAAGGGAGCATATGTGTCCTGTAGACACTTGAAAGGAAAAAATCTACTAACATGTGTCTGAAAACTAGCCTTGATGTAAGGCTCATAATGCTCTCTGTCTACCAGCTGCCTCTTATTCCACTGCTCACCTACATTTGGAATACCGGTTTCTTGAGCAATAGTCTAAGGTGTCAAGGTGAATGTCACACCTGCCAAATTGACTTGGCCATTATGAAGATGGAGCACAAACAATCTAGCCAGCTCATGGTGGTACTTGACTCTCTCCACCATCTCACAGAACTGATAACAAGATTGGTGTTGGAAACATGTGATAGTAAGAGGACAGGCCAACAGTTCGGCAAGTGAAGTAGGCTCCTCCTAGTTATGTTTTCCACTCTTATGAGGCCTGCTTGGTGCATGCATTTCTCTAGAAGAATCACTGGTTGTTTCCTCATTTCTGTCAAAGGAAGAATATGACTCCATGTTTGCCAACTTTTAGAGTTTTCTTAGATAAGTATGAAGAGATTTATGGTATCAATAGGTTTTTTGCTACCAAAGGTATGAATGTATGAGGGACTGTGGAGGGAATATGTATGAGGGTTTTGGGAATACTACTGATAGATTTTTGGGGAATAGAAGGGTTTAGGGGATGATATTTAGGGTTTGGGAATAGCAATTAGGGTTTGGGGGTATTGACTAGGTTTTGGGATAGTGGGATTAAGTATTTAGGGTTAACAATTTAGGGATATGGGGAATATGGAATAGGGAATATGAATGAAAAGGGAGGGAGAAAATGAAGTGGGGGAGTGAGGGAGTAAGGGAGTGAAAATGTTTAGGATTGGAATTTAGCAGCAAAATATGCAAAATGTAAACCCTATGCAATTGTTTTTATAACAAGAAATACAAGGAGGTAGGGTTTTAATTTTTTCCCATTAAATCTTCATAAACACTAAGATAAACTCATTCATTGGCCATAAAGGAATGTTAACTTACTTGGACAATTGAGGATTTAGCAATTTTGTGAGTTTGGAAGAGGCTGTGAGTGAAATTGGGCCTTGCAATCCTGTGCGCCACCCCACCTCATAGGTGTGCCAGCTTTCTCAATGCATCCCGCCAATTATAAAATTACACCGCAGATCACTGCCCAATGCGCTGCGTTAGATGAGTGTGCCGCGCTCCAACCCCAGTGCACCGCGCCAGGGAAAATTCCAAACTTGCTGTGATTTTTGCCTCCTTTGCTTCAACATGACTTCTCAATTGCTCACTCTTTCTCCCTTGGACACAAATGAACTTTTTAAACATGAAAAATAGTTTATATACATATAGTTTTGATTTTTCATCTACAAAAATCCACTCTTCTAATGTTTGATTTTGACTTGCTTTTAAACTCTGTTTTTGAGCAGTTTGCTTTATTTTTTCCTTTGATGGACTGAATGCTTTGACTTTTTGTTTGTTTGATAGGTGGTAGAGTTGCAGAGGCTTGGCAAGGTGACCAGGGCTACCTCTAAAATTATTACATATGGGAAAAAATGAAATTACGTCTAATTTGTACATGAAACATAAAAAACTTTGTTTTTCCTCAAAACAGGGTTTTGAGGAAAAATCAACTGCTGAAAATGTGATTATTGAAATGATTATTGTTGGGACTTTATTTGACCTCCTCATGCACCTGTTGACCGTTATTGCCCATTTCAAAGACCTTATTGATGAAACCCTAGACCTAATGAGACCTAAAACCCTAAAAATGACTTTTGCAGATTTAAAGACAAAAAATCACTAAAGATGATATAGATGTATGAAAATGGGCCAACAGGTAAAGGACATGAGAGAAAATGTATAATATGCACTACCATCAGATGATCCATGACCCTAATGGAATGCAGTTGATCGGGTGAGACACCTAACATGCAATGCAACAAGAGAATTTTATCACTGATGGAGGGATGAAGATACCGACACTAACATTGGCTCCAATGGGGATGGTAGCTCCTTGGAGGTGCCAAGAACTATAGACCTCTAGAAAGCATACATTGCCTTCTTCCATTGGGCTATGGAGTCAATAACTTCAACGAACCAAAACCAAGATTTGACTCAATTTCAGGACTGAAATGTGACTCAAAACTGACTCAATTTTCAAGGCTGAAATCGACTGTAAACTTGACTCAAACAATCCAAACCAAAATTGAAATCAAACTTTCAGTTTTATAGCCTTCACTTTGGGCCCCAAACTGAATGAATGATTACAATACACACTTGCAATGAAGGAAATAAAACGGTATATACAGTGATACATATGACAACAAAAGATATTTCAAAGATGGTACCGTTTCAGCAATCGACCATTGACTAGCCCACCAGGACAATATTCTCCATTTATTTATTTTAGCAAGAAAGCATTCTGACCTCGGTATGCAGCAATTCTGAAAGGTCCTTTCCACAGGTTCTCGAACTTTCTGTGTTTCCCTTTGTCTTCATTTTGGGCATCCCATTTCAACACTATGTCTTCAATTTGAAACCTTTCCACCTTTACTTTTCGATCATATATCTTTTTGATTCTCTCTTGCAGCTTGAAGGTATTCTGAAAAACCTCCTCTCTAGTCTGTTGTAAATGATCTTCCTCACTACCAGCTTCCTGCAAAAGTTTAACAACCGGAACTGTGAGAGATGTAGGAAAAACCGTGTCCACACCATGCACGATCTCGAAAGGGGACATTCCTATTGACTTTTTCTGACTCACTATATCTGCCCATAGTGCATTGACCAATTTCTTATGCCAGCTTTTCTTATTTGTTTTCAACAGCTTTTTGATAATGTTGTCTAAAGATTTATTCGAGGATTCCGCTAAACCATTACCTTGTGGATAATATGCAGTTGAGTGGCCCAAGGTAATTTGATATTTTTTACAAAATTAAATCATATTTTTAGATTTAAAAGTTGTTGCATTATCTGTAATTAGCTTATTAGGACAACCAAAACGAGAAAAAATATTGTTCTCAAGAAATTGAATTATTACTGCATCAGTGGCCTGCCGAGTAGGAATCGCCTCTATCCATTTACTGAAGTAGTCTGTCGTGGTAGGGATCCATTTATGTTTTGCTGAAGAAGTAGGATGGATCTCACCAATAAAATATAAACCCCACTACTGAAACGGAGCACTTACTTCAACCGGTTTGAGTGGCAAAGGCTATAATTTTCTCTTACCTTGAAAAATCTGACATTCGTGGCAGCTTGTAACAGTTTTGTACACATCAGAAAAGAGGGTTGGCCAATAATATCCTGCTCTCAAAATTTTATTTGATGTTGTCTTCCAAAATAGATGACCCCCACAATCTCCTTTGTGAAAATTTGTGACCTAGTTTTCTTCTTCTTCAACCAAACAATTCAACAAGACACCACTGGGATTTTTCCACTAGAGTGCATTATTCAATATACAAAACTTTGCAGCCTTTAATTTCAAGGTCCTACTTTTGTTCTTATCTAATCCAGGTGGTGGTGAGAGATGTTGGAGCACATAGACAATATCCGAATACCAAGGAGAAAGTAAAAACATTTCAACTACCTAAACAAGAGAACTTTCCTCATCTTCTTTGGACATAGCAGTAATGAGATTTATGTCCAAGGCATGCAAATTAGATTCCGCCATCAATTTGGCCAGCCCCTATCCTTTGATGAGCGTTGTTGGTTTGATCTCCACATCATATTCTAACAAAGTTGTGATCCATTTGCCTTATCTCCCTTCTGGATCTGTTTCCACTAAGACATCTTTAACAGCAGTGTTAGGAACATAGGTAAGGGTATGAGAATGCAGAATATAAACTCAGAAATATTTCAATGCCTTTACCAAAGACCGAGCTTGCTTTTCAATAATATTGTACTTTAAAGCTGCATCCTTTATCATTATGCTAAAAAAGCAATTGGTTTCTCAAGCTGGTCTCTTTTCTGCATTAAGACCGCTGCCATAGCATGATATGAAGCAAATGAAAACAAAATAAAATCTTGGGAATCATCCGGGCTGATCAAAATTAAAGCTGAAGAAAGGGCTAGCTTTACCAAACTGAAAGACTTGATGGCTTCTTCAGTCCACTTCACTACACTATATTTCTTTAACATGTTTGTGATTTCCCTCAAATGATCAGCAAGATTTGGCACAAAGCGACGTAAGAAATTCATCTTACCATTGAATGACTAGATCTCCTTTTTACTTCATGGAAAATCATTTTTCTGAATGGCTTCCACTCGAGCTGGATCAATGCGGATGCCCTCCTTGGATATGATATGACCAAGAAGCTTGCCTTCATCCATGGCAAACAAGCTCTTCTTTGGATTGAGAGATATACCATACTTTCTACACTGCTGAAATACAATTTTCAAATGATAAAGGTGCTCTTCATCTGAATTAGAAAAAATTGTCAAATCATCAAGATAAACAACTAAAAATACATCTTTCTCATTTGCAAATGCGATATCCATAGCCCGCTGAAAGGTTGCACCAGCATTCTTCAATCCAAAAGGCATCTTGGCATAATGGAAAGCTCCACACGGAGTGGTGAACGCTGTTTTGTCTCTGTCATCTTCATGGACCAGAATTTGGTTATAACCGAAATAACCATCGAGTAGTGACATACGGGATGCTCCAACTACTCTTTGAAGTATGTGATCCATCTTGGGCAATGGATAGTTATATTTCAAAGAAACTTAATTCAGATTTCTGAAATCAATACATAATCAAATCTCACCTGTTTTCTTACGCATGGGCACCAAATTAGAAATCCAACCTGAAAATCTTATGGGAATGATTATATCAGTTTTGTATAATCAATTCACTTCCTTCTCTATTAAGGGCAGCAACTTTGGATTTATCCTTCTTAGCTTCTGTCGGAAAGGCTTTTGATTTGGCTTGATAGGGATGATGTGCTGAATTATACTCTTATCATATGCCTTCCAAACTGGATAGTCCCAAGAAAATACATTAGTAAATGAAGATAATAAACTAATTTATTTTTCCTTTACCTGTGGAGGTAAGGCCTTTGATAACTTGACCATTTTATGATTTTCTGCTAATCCAGTGTTTACATCTTCAACTCCTTTCTCAGTGGGTGTCAAGATCAGTTTCTGAGCTACATCATCTTGATCAAACAACTCCTCTAAAGGTCTTATACCTTTAGGAACGACATTGTCCTTGAGCTGCAAAACTTCCATCTGATTTACTTCCATATCTGCTTCACCATCATCATGTTCTCCATCTATAGAAGTGTCTTTGTACTTGCCCTCATTTTGCAGAAATTCCTCAATCTCTTAATCATCTTGAAACACCTACCAATATCTTTGGTTATCTGGGACAATGGAGTGATGTTTCACATGAATTTCAGATTTATTGTTTGAATTCATTGGAATTTTCAAATTACTTGCAGGCTATTGCAAGTGAATCTGCAATTACATTCTGAACGCGAGGGACACATGTCAAAGTTTAGTCTGGAAACAATCTCAAGATATCTAACACTACATTTCGGTAAGCTCGCATGCAGGGATGCTTAGCTTGGTATTCACCTTTCACTTGCTTGATAACTAACTCGGAGTCACCATATACTAAAATTCTTTTAGCATTTAACTTCTTAAGGATTTTCAGACCAGCAATTAAAGCTTCATATTCAGCCTCATTTTTTTTTCTCGGTAAAAACTAAGTCTATTAAGAGAAAATATAGTACAACCAGAAATTACATCCAAGAGAAGCAAGAACCTAGGTAGCCGGAAAGGATGTGCTATCCACCTCGGCTCCTAGAAGAAGAGAGAAGAGAGAAGAACATAGCAAGAGGAAACTGGAGTAGCAGAAGCCAAGCATAGGATTCTACCCAACATGGGAAGAGTCAACTATGTGGCATTTTTTCCCTTTCTTTTTGCCAACTTTGACCCATTCAGGAGGGGACTGCTGAGCTGGCATGATTTGCAAACCGAGCTGGGCAGACTGAGAGATTTCCTTGTCTGAATCCGAGGTAGAGGATTCATGATTTCTTTTCTGGGAAATTGGCTGGACTGACAAATTTTCAGGCTCTGCCGAGGGCGGATTCTGTGCCCTCATTGCTGCCTCTCCTTCCTCATTCTCCTCCTCTTCATCTGAGCTGAAATCAAAATCGTCCATGGGCGGAGGGTCGTGCGGCTTCCAGCTTTTGGATTTCTTCTTGGCTTTCTTCTTTTGGGCGGGTATTGAAGGACAGGAGCTCTGTAGATGCCCTGTGTGGTGGTAGTTGCGGCAGCGGAAAGCTGTGTTCTCGTAATCCAGGTTCTGAGTCCAATGGAAGTCTCCAATTTTGATATTTATCTTGTCAGGGAGACCTTTGCTTATGTCTATTTCTGCACAGATTCTGGCATAGGTATATAAACCCTTTTCCCCTCTAGAAGTGTCTGTGTCTAGGAGGCGGCCTAGAGAGTTGTCGATCCCTTGGAATACAACAAAGTGCCATAGATTCGCCGGAAGATTAGGAAGTCTGACCCAGATGGGGAGCTTGGTGATGATTGCTGTAGATGGATCGAAGTTTGGGAACCAAGGGGTGAGGAATAAACCTGCTGAGCCCCAAAACCATGGTCCTGCTTTTAAGGCCTTTTGGTAGTCCTCCTCAAAAGCAAACACTGTGATGAAAAAGCCCTTTGAGCATAACAGAACCTTACAATTATTGGTCCAGTTAGAGTGAATCCACTGGTAGAGATCTGCTGTGCGTGGCCATAGCCCATTGAACCTGCAAATGATGCCATGCTCTACAAACTTTTGGGTTTGCTCATCCAGCGTTGGGTGTGTTACTTCAATGGAGGGGGTTTCCTCCAGTTTGTCCACCAGAAAAGGTTTGGGAGCCTGTGCTGGTGGCACTGATTTCTCCTGCTTATGTGCATTTGATGGAGCTTTTTCCTTGGGTTTCTGAGAATGGACCGCATCTTTATAGGAAAAGGCTGCAGCTGAAGAGGACTGTCCAACAGCTCCCCCTCTCAGACGCAGGGATAAGGTGATGGATGCATTTCTTTGAATATTATAAAAGGACAGGGGATAGGAATCCTCCAATTGTTTACCTTCATAGAGGAGACGCTGATGGATTGTTGGAATCCCCGCCTTATCTTCCAGGCATAGCTTGAGATTCTGCACATGATCTGAGGATCTCACCCATTGCAGCATTGATTTACTGTAGATAAGTACAATCAGAATCTGAAAGGGTTCTGAGATTGCTGTTCTCTGCGTGCCGCTGTGACCCTGAAGGCCGAGAGGGCTGGTATACGCGCTTCTATCTGGGAATGAAGCCCTCCTGAGCCTCACGGTTGTTAGATCTGCAAGGCTGTGCTTAGGCCATTCCTCCCCTGAGTCTTGAGGGCTATGCCGAACACCTAAAACCTTTTCAACACATTCCTTTTGATCTGAGATCGAGATCAGGCCCCTGTTTGGGGATAAGACTCGAAGGGGCATTTTGTCAAACATTTGCCCTGCATCCTCCTCAGTTCCGAAAAGAAGAGGTAGCCGGGGCTGGTACTGGATGTCCCAGCTTCTTAAATCCCTCACTCTCCAACTTCTTTCCCCTTGGACATCGTTGGCCGCTGCAATAGGGACGCCATCACTCGAATCTGAGCATTTTCGTATGCACAAGCTTGCCCTTCTGCGCGGGATGACCCTTCCCATGGAACTGCCATTCGATCCGCCAGCAGATCTTCGAGGGCGGGTGAAGGGGCCATCAGGCCTTGGGACAACGGAAAGATTAGCAGAAGAGGCCTTTAGCTGTTCGAGAGCGGTGAGGCTCGCTGCCTTTGACTTGTTAGGGGAAACAAGAGATTCTTCTGACTGGGTTTCGGCTCTCGTATTCAGAGCACCGATTTCTGCCTTCTTTTTTTTGGGCTTTACACTACCCAGCAATTGGGATCCCCTCAAACACTGGCCTGCAAAAGAGAAATCGTTGGTACCTGCAAAAGCCGAAGCAAACCTTGATGCCGTGGCCATGGCTTCCGTCCTCTCTGAGTATCCCAACGTACTCAATGATAGCGATATCGATAAGAGAGCAATATTGCTATCTGCACAACTTCCAATATATTCAGCCTCATTATTTGAACAATCAAAAGCTAATTTATACGAGCATACCCTTACATTACTTGGCACTTTGTTTGGAATAAATGCAGGGTTGTGTATCCAAATGCCAATTCCAACACCTTCCCTTCCTACTGCGCCATCAAATTCCATGCTCCACAAACCAGCTTCATCTTTCAAATGCTAAAATTCTTTTTGCTCTTCTTCTTTTGCTTGTTGTCCATCCACTTTTTGCTACTGTCGGAACGCTGATTGCTCAGCGGTACTATCAAGCTTTCGTCTCTCTTGATGTAGTACAACTCTGAAATTTTCAGAGATTTTTGGAATATCTTCTACTTCGACTAGTTGACTATTTACATCATTAAAACTATAAGAATATAAAACAAACGATTCCAAATCAGTATGTACATAGTTGATTGGATGATTTAGAGGTTTCTCCTTGCTAGTGATCATGTACTTCATCTTTTTCTCCCGATATAACTTCCTCAACTGACTGGACATGGGAATAGTATCATAGGAGAAATCAAGCTACAATGTCCCTTTGAGTTTTGCTACCCAAGATTTGGAAAGAAGCATGCCAAATCTAGGAGGAATATCTGCCACAACCACATCCATCAAAACATTCTTCGCCGGAATCTGATCTAAGGTGACAACCAAATCTTTAATAAGCCCAATGCACCTAACCCTACCAGAATCAAAGGAATATAGATCATGGCACTTGCGAGTGATATCGAAACCCAATTTTTCCATGATTGCTTTAGGCATGAGATTATGAGAAGCTCCGAAATCGAACATGGCATTGTGCAATACAAAATCATGCAATCTAAGGCTGATGTAAAAAGGAGCTACATCACTATCCTCAGATTGACCTTCTAGTGCTGGCCCAAAGATAAGTTTGGGTTGATCATCCTCCACATTTACCATATCAGATAACGGATCCAAATTCAAAATCTTAGAAAGTTGACCTTTATAGCTGCTATTCTTCATTAATTCAGTCAAAGGAATTGACATTTTTAACTCCGCAATTTCATTTTATATGCTAAAGGCTGATGTTTTCTCTATCTCTTTGATTGGAGCATCCTTCTTTTCAGTCTTCTCCTTTGATACAATTGGCTGATTTGATCTTTCATTTGCTGATTGTGTTTTGCTGGTGTTAGGATCAGTTGTCTCCTTTCCCTTTCTCTACACTATTTGAGAATCGTTCTTTGGTGATGACACTTCCTTCTTCTTTTGAATTGGATTGATGGGAACTTATCTACTCCTGAGTGAATATTGTCACTGCTAGGCTATCAAAGCATTCATGTATCCCCTTTCATACTCATTAGACTCTTCTTCAAGAATTCTTTCATTTGCCAAGATGAAATCTTCATCTTTTTGTACAACTCAGCTTTCTGAATACTCTTCATCTTCGGTGATATAAATGGGCAGATCATCAGGTGTAAAGAAATGATTCTCCTCACAATTATGTTATCATCATCATCTAATTCTGGACCATGTACAAAATTCTGCGGTAGGGGTGTCTTCACTTGTTGTTGTGCCGCTTGGTCTTGTGCTCTTTGTTCTCGTTGCTTGATTCTGAATTGTGGTTGTTGTTGACCATGAAAGTTTGGATTTCTGACTTATCAGCAATTGTGAGCCTATCAAACATCTTCTCGATCTTGCAAAGCAAATGATCAGAGGAAGAAGCTTCCTCTTTAATAGTCACCTTCTTTTCGGCCTTTGCTCTAACTCTCTTGGCAAGCAGATTTGCCTCAACGCTGACTGCAATTTTTTGCATATCCTCCAATGTAGCCAAATCTCTTTCCCTCAATTGATATGCCATGTCATGATTGAATCCATCAGGAAATTTAATCAAAGCTAGCCCCATAGGTGGCTTTATATCAGCAGGAATTGCATTGTAAATAGTGTTGAATCTGACACAATAACCTTGGACACTCTCACCAACATTTCTCTTGATGTTCTCATATTTGGACAGAATTTGAAGAGGGTTTTTCTTTACCTCCCAGCGATCCAATAATTGTCTCTAAAGATTAGTCAATGTAGTGATACTTGTAGCTGGAAAAGCTTTGAACCACTTCGTCACTTCACCTCCAAAAGTTTGCACAATAATCTCATTGTCACATTTTTGGCATCAATCTCATGAAGGTCAAAGAAATCTATCATCTTATCCACATGCTGGTGAGTTGTGATGCTTTGAGGAGTGCCATAAAAAAATGGGATCTTACTTTGATAGTCAGCAGGCATGGCATCTAAGTTTTGAGGCAACACAAGGGGTGCATATCGGGCAGCCATTGCTCTAGGTGGATTTACAAATGGCCTTGGGGATGTAGGAGGAGTCAAAACGATGATAGCAGCTGACGATATAATTGGTGTATGAGGTGTCGAATGAGGGGATGAAACACGAGATGTTTGAGATGTTGATGGGGTTGAGGGAGGAGAAGAGATAGAAGGTCTCTGATATGATATAGTGGGCTACACGGGAATGGTGGGAATGAATAGAGGTTCAGTAGGATTTCCTGAACTAGATGCAATTACGGATGAACCAAGAGTTGATGATGCGGATTCTAAGAACTCAGGAATATTTGAAGCCACAATGGAAGTCTAAAGATTCAATATGTAACTGTCAATTGATCTATTTTCCCTTTCAGTTTCAAGATCTTTGACAAACTCTGGATTTAAGACAGTAGAACCAACAACACTTTCGGATTTGGTCTCAAACAACGACAGATCAAAACGTTCGTCAAATTCAAGATCTTCAAGATATTAAAAAACAATGGGACACGAACGAGATTTGAACATGGGAATCACAGAACTTTCTTGTCGGAGAATTCTTGGGATGAGATTTGGATTTTCATACACAGGAGGAGGATCTAGATCAGGATTAGCTCTGGTGTATCGTCTGGAAGCCAGTGTGTTGAATTAATCCCCAAAATCAAACGGAAAAAATCAACTTGTTCAGCCTATAAATTTCTAAACTCATCATTCAAAGTCTAGAATTGCTTAATGATATTGGGGTAATCGTTTAGATCAGATTTTCTATTTATAAACTAGATCAGAGATTGACTGAAGGAGCATTCATCTACTTTTGCTAATGCAAAGCAAGAGCGTTTCGAAGGCTACCTGGCTAACTTCAGGCTCCGACTGTAGTCTACAAAGCAAAAAAATGATAATAAACTTTCGTTCCCTAGTATGGTTGCCACTATTTTATTGCCTAAATCTACCTCAGGCTAAGAAAGGCAGGATCTAGGGTAACATCAAACCATGCTTAACTTGGTAGCTAGCCCTACTAGGTCGGGAGAGGGCTCTCTCCTTGTCAATCTCAGAAAGGATGGTCAACAAAGCTTGAGATGATTGAAGTAATGACTGATTTTAGGTTAGGTATGTGTACAAAGATGTTTGATTGAATTTAAGATGGGTTTGCTGGCTCAATTGTGAAACGCAAATTTGGGTCCGGGGAATGGACACGACCTTGCAGAGATCTCTATGGGGCGAGGTAGGAAAATGGTTTAACACTTCAAATTGAGTGAGATGGAGAGCTTTTAGACTGGTGAGGAGTTGGAGAGGGCATGAAAGTCTCAGGGATCCTCTTCAAATAGCTGAAAACATAAATAACTAAACAAACCCTAGGTAGAGCACTGCAATTTCAATGGATTCTACCTTTATCCTTGTTTGATTTAGTTAAGATGAAAGCAAAGAGAGATGATGGAATACATAATCACATGTAAAACTTGCAATTATAGAAGGAAACAGAATACTAAATCAAGATGCCACAGGAATCCCATAAAGTGCTACAAATCCTGGTCAATTCCTTTGCCAAACTGCTGAAAATGAATTTACAATAATGCTCAAAGCATTTCCAAGAGTCCAACCTTCTCCAATGACTGAAAAACTACTAGATATAGGCATCAAACAACTCATGCTAGGCTTTAGGGGTCAAATTCATGAGTTTAGGATCTGTTTCAACAAGATCTAAACTAAGAACTAAAAAGTAGGCAGTGGAACAAGTTGCCTCTAAAACCTAGGAAACTGATTCATTCAGTTGCAAACTACTTTTTCATGTTGAATCTACCTCTATGAGTGAAAATTTAACATAATTACATAAAAATTCATCAAGTCACATTAAATTACATCATGAATTTGACTATTAGAAAGAGAAAAGTCAAACTGTGAGGAAACTAGGTGAAAAACAGAGTTTCTTGGCCAAAATGAGCAAATTTCATCCTATGCGCTGCGCTGATTTCTCTATGCACCGTGCTAATTTGGAGCTGATTTTGGAGGCCTTCCCGTGCACAAAATTTGCTCTAAGTGGGCTTGTTGGAAAGGTCTACCTGTCTATTTTTCATAGCAAGTATAATTTATAAATTTGGTCTTCATTTTCCCCTCCAAAACTGAGTTGTCCCAACACTGTTTCCTGTGTGTCCAAAAAGGGCAGAAAGGTCATTTTTGAGGTGTTTTTTACCTTTTTGGAAGCTCAAAACCTGTCAAAATTTCTTGGCCATGTGAGGGAATTCATATTTTTCCATGAAAAATCCAAAAATGCTGAGTTTCCATCAAAAGGAGGTCTCTAGCAAAAGTGCGCGCCACATGGCGCAACGCATCAGGCAGAAAAACCTGTTTTTTAGGCTAGAAATTTCAAACTTGCAAAAAGTTTCCCAAATTTCTTGAAATTTGGGCTGAGTGTTCCTCATCAGGTGTTGTGTTGGGCTAAGGAAGCCTCAGCCAAGAACTAGAGTCTATCTTGCTCTTTTCTCTTCCTCATGGCTTTCTTCAATTTGGCCTTCCAATTCCTGATTCTTGATTTGCACACCATATTTCTGGACAAGTAGTGGTATGCCATGTTCCTCAACATGTTTTTATCATTGTTGGCCTTCTCCAGTATCCTCTCCAAGTGCAAATTTTTCCTCTCAAGCCAAGATTCACCATTAGCTTGAATTTCTTGTTCAAGTGTTGTCAACTTGATCTTCCTCCTCTTGGCAGCTTGCCTGTTTGCCCTTATGTTTTGGAGCTCCATGATGGTTTGATGATCTTCTAGTTGTTTGTTCCTCTACTTGAGATAATTAATGATCCACTTGGCTCTTTCCAAGTTGAGAGACAAATGTTGAATGTCATCTTGCTGCTCCCGAATGATCTCTTTAAGATTTGAGCTTTGTGAGCCCAAATCAGTGTCATCATCTTGAATGAGGATGAAATCTGCCTCTTGACCTTCTGAAGGTCCCTCATCATGCAAGGGCTACTTACTCTTGTCCTGTACCTGCTCTGCTGATGGAGGAAATGATACCCCTTCCACCCCGGGTGGAGATAGTACTCGTTTTGCTGCTGCAAACAACCTTCTAGTGCCCTTTTGGTATGTGACAAACACTGACACACTAGTGGTTTGTGTCTCATGGACCTCCTGCTGATGTGAAGGCTCTCCTGCCTCATGAAAAACTGATGGTGGTACTTGAGGACCAGTGAAGACCTCATGTGAAATGAAATCCTCCCATGAGATGTTCAATAAACCAAGTTGATGCAAAAGCACAATTTTAATTAGTGAAAATTGATAGATGTTGTTATACTGCTGCTGAGGAGGCTTCCTTTGCACTAAGGTGGTTATCTTCTCAATGTTCCGGAAAATGAAATAAGGGAGGTTCATCATCCTCACCCTAGTAAAGTGCATCAACAATCTGATATGACAGGCGTACAGACGAGACAATCTGCCCTCACAACTGAAATATTTGATTATGAGTTTCATCAAGGGAGCATATGTGTCCTGTAGATACTTGAAAGGAAAAACTCTACTAACATGTCTCTGAAAACCAACCTTGATGTAAGGCTCATAATGCTCTCTGTCTACCAACTGCCTCTTATTCCACTGCTCACCTACATTTGTAATATTGGTTGCTTAAGCAATAGTCTCAGGTGTCAAGGTGAATGTCACACTTGCCAAATTGACTTGGCCATTATGAAGATGGAGCACAAACAATCTGGCCAGCTCATGGTGGTACTTGAATCTCTCCACCATCTCACAGAACTGATAGCAAGATTGGTTTTGGAAACATGTGACAACAAGAGGACAGGCCAACAGTTCGGCAAGTGAAGTAGGCTCATACCGGTTATGTTTTCCACTCTTGTGAGGCATCCTTGGTGCATGCATTTCTCTAGAAGAATCACTGGTTGTTTCCTCATTTCTGTCATCGGAAGAATCTGACTCCATGTTTGCCAATTTTTTGAGTTTTCTTAGATAAGTATGAAGAGATTTATGGTATCAATAGGTTTTTTGCTACCAAAGGTATGAATGTATGAGGGACTATGGAGGGAATATGTATGAGGGGTTTGGGAATACTACTGATAGATTTTGGGGGAATAGAAGGGTTTAGGGGATGATATTTAGGGTTTGGGGGTATTTGACTAGGTTTTTGGATAGTTGGATTAAGGATCTAGGGTTGATAGTTTAGGGATATGGGGAATATGGAATAGGGAATATGAATGAAAAGGGAGGGAGAAAATGAAGTGGGGGAGTGAGGGAGTGAAAATGTTTAGGAGTGGAATTTAGCAGCAAAATATGCAAAATGTAAACCTTATGCAATTGTTTTTGTAACAAGCAATACAAGGAGGTAGGGTTTCAATTTTTTACCATTAAATCTTCATACACACCAAGATAAACTCATTCATTGGCCATGAAGGAATGTTAACTTACTTGGACAATTGAGGATTTAGCAATTTTGTGAGTTTGAAAGAGGCTGTGAGTGAAATTGGGCCTTGCAGTCCTATGCACCACACCACCTCACAGGTGCACAACGCTCTCTCAATGTGCCATTCCAGTTATAAAATTACACTACAGATTGCTACCCAATGCACCGCACTGGTTGAGTGCACCGCGCCAGTGAGAATGCAAAACTTGCTATGATTTTTGCCTCCTTTGCTTCAACATGACTTTTCAATTGCTCACTCTTTCTCCCTTGGACACAAATGAACTTTTTAAACATGAAAAATAGTTTATATACATATAGTTTTGATTTTTCATTTACAAAAACCCACTCTTCTAATGTTTGATTTTGACTTTCTTTTAAAACTCTGTTTTTGAGCAATTTGCTTTATTTTTGCCTTTAATGGATTGAATGCTTTGATTTTTTGTTTCTTTTGCAGGTGGTGGAGTTGTAGAGGCTTGGCAAGGTGACCAGGGCTGCCTCTAAAATTATTAGATATGGGAAAAATGAAATTACATCAAATTTGTACATGAAACATAAAAAACTCTGTTTTTCCTCAAAACAGGGTTTTGAGGAAAAATCAACCGCTGAAAATGTGATTATTGAAATGATTGTTGCTAGGACTTTATTTGACCTCCCCATGCACCTGCTGACCATTATTGAGCATTTCAAAGACCTTATTGATGAAACCCTAGACCTAATGAGACCTAAAACCCTAAAAATGACTTTTGCAGATTTAAAGACAAAAAATGACTATAGATGATCTAGATGTATGAAAATGGGCCAGCAGGTAAAGGACATGAGAGAAAATGTATAATATGCCACTACCATCAGATGATCCATGACCCTAATGGAATGCAACTGATTGGGTGAGACACCTAACATGCAATGCAACAAGAGAATTGATCACTGATGGAGGGATGAAGATACCACACTAACAATATACATTATGTTTTTCATGCTCCCCCTGAGTACATGTCGAATCTGCAAAGATATGAATCAAAAGAATAACATGACTCTATACTTAACTATGTGAGTTTTACCTTCCTATCATCAATGTCTCATACATACATCAATCTCCCAATCAAATGGGGATATACCAAATTTGACTCATCCACCCAACCAAGTAGGGATATACCAATTGTTTATACATGATAGAAATACAATAAATATTACATCATCCATCCCATGAAAAGTGGGGATACAAATTACATCACTTTTCCAATAGGACTCATTCAAATGTATGAGAAGTCATACCCTATACTTTTACATGACTTAAGCAACAAATGGTATAAATATCTGAAGCCATAGCTGGAATCAGCAACCATAATGCCAACAATGCAGAGTGTGAGTGAAGGCTAATGTTCCCCCTGAACCTTTGCTACCCATATCAAAGTCTAACCCACTATTTTTCCTATCAGAAAAACATGTACACTCCTTCAACCACAGAAACCTGCGTGTATATGTGGCTATACTTCATGAAACCCGTGGATAATAACCTTCCTCTGAAAAACTAGATTTAACAGCAAGATGATGCAGCAACTACTCCCAACTTTTGTCTGAGATATTCAAATGTTTCTCTGGGAAGTGATTTAGTGAATATATCGACAACCTGTTCTTTGGAGAGAACATACTCCAATTTGACCTTTTGTTCAAGAACTTGTTCTCATAGAAAATGGTACTTGATGGGTATGTGCTTGGTCTTGGAGTGCATGACTGGATTTTTGAAATACTGATGGCACTTGTATTATCACATAGAATGGAGATGGGTGGAGTATATGTGATTTGAATGTCTTGCAAGTTTTCATCATCCAAAGTAGTTGTGTACAACAAGATGTAGCAGCCACATATTATGCTTCAGCTGTAGATGAAGCAATCGAACTTTGTTTCTTGCTGAACCAAGATACTAACCAGGAATCCATATAGAATGCACCACCACTAGTGCTCTTTCGATCATCAACACTTCCTGCCAAATTTGCATCTGTATATGCATGAAGAGTAAGGTCTATATATTTAGGTTACCATAGTCCAAAGTCCTGAGTTCCTTGAAGATATTTGAAAATTCTTTTGACTGCCTAGAGATGTGATTCCTTTGAATTTGCTTGGAACCTTCCAACCATTCCTACTGCATGCATGATGTCAGGTTTGGTACCTGTAAGATAAAGCAGACTTCCAATCATAGATCTATAAGTTGTTTGGCTTATTGCTGGTGATTCATCATTAGAACTGAGACTACATCATGTTACCAATGGAGTACATATTGGTTTAGAATCTTCCATTTCGTCCTTTTTCAAGATCTACTTGAGATATTTGGTTTGTGAGATAAAGATACCATCTTTTGTTTACTGAACTTGTAGACCAAGAAAATAAGTGAGTTCACCAAGTAAGTACATTTCAAATTCTTGCTGCATTACTGAAGAAACATTCTGACTCAGGGATTCTTCATTGCTACCAAAAATGATATCATCAACATAAAAAACAATAATTAGCAATTTATCATTTTCAATCTTTGTGTATAAATTGCTATCTGCATAACCTTTTGTAAAGCCTTGTTGTTGTAGATATTTGTCAAGGTGGTAATACCAAGCCCTTGGAGCCTGTTTTAGACCATAGAGAGTCTTTTTGAGTCTGCATACAAGTTTTGCATCATTTCCAAGAATGAATCCTTCTGGCTGTTCAATATAAACTTCTTCTAAATCTCCATTAAGAAAGGCCGATTTTACATCCATTTGATATTGAATTTTTGAAAACTGGAAATAGCAGGAAACATCCTTATGGCTTCAAGTCTAGCAACAGGTGCAAAAGTTTCTTCAAAATCTATACCTTTGTGTTGGGCATACCCTTTGCAAATAATTCTTGCCTTGTTTCTAATAACTTCTCCATTTTCATTCAGCTTATTCTTAAATATCCATTTTGTTCCTATAATATTTTTATCATGAGGTCTAAGAACTAACTCCCAAGTATCATTATTTTCAATTTGATATAATTCTTCATCCATGGCCTTGACCCAACATTCATCTTTGCAGGCTCCAATTACATTCTGAGGTTCTGTCGAGGATAGTAATGCTAGATAACTTGAGGTTCCTGTAAGAGTTCTTCTTGTCTGTACTCCAAACCCTTTTTCTCCTAGAATTTGAGATTCTGGATGATTTTTTTGAACATACCTTGATGGAGTCTTTTCCCTATTTGTTGTATCTTCTTCTGGTGCTTCATTGGTTTCTTCTTCAATATCATTTTGATTTCATGCGGGAAAGTAATCCCCATCTTCCTCATTGTCAAATTCCTCTATTGATTTCATATGTTTTGGATTTTTGCATGCTTCATCAACTACAACATCGATGCTTTCAACAATTTTCTGAAGTCTTTTATTATAACATTTGTATCCTTTACTTCTAGAAGAATAACCAAGAAGAATACCTTCATCTACTCTGGGTTCAAACTTACCAAGATTTTCATCAGTCCTTTTAATAAAACATTTTCTTCCAAAAGTTTAAAGTATTTTATAGTAGGAGGCTTACCATACCAAAGTTCATGTGGAGTTTGAGTGCTATTTACCCGAACATTTTCTTTGTTGAGAATAGTCACGGCAGCAAATGCAGCTTCACCCTAGATGGTTGCAGGAGTTCTAGATTCATCCAAGATATCTCGATCCATTTGTTGAACTGTTTTGTTCATCCTTTCTACTACAACATTTTGCTAAGGAGTTATTGCAGTGGAGAATTGACTTTTTATTCCATGTTGCTCACAAAAGTCAAAGAATTCATCCGATATGAATTCTCCCCCTTGATCAAATCTGAGACATTTGATTTTTCGATCTGATTCATTTTCAAACAAATCTTTGAATGATTTAACTTTTCAAATGCTTCATCTTTATTCTTTAGAAGCCCTATCCAACACATTCTGGAAAAACCATCAATAAACAAAATAAAGTATTCTTCTCCACGAGGTGAATTTTTCCTTATTGGTCCACATAAATCTGTATGGATAAGTTCAAGAGGTTTACTTTCTGACCTTCCTTTTCAATGAAGTGAACTCTAGTTTGATTTTCATATGGTATTTTCTGGGATGCTGATATCTGGAAGATCACGAACTGCCTTGAGCTTGCATGCTTTTATTATTTGAGAAAAAGCTTATATGTCCCAATCTTCTATGCCACAACTAGTTTTCATCTGTTTTGCTTAGATAGCATTGTTGTTGTCCTCCTTTGAGGATGTATAAGTTGTTTTGAGTTCTTGTACCTTTGATCATGGTCTTTCTTGTATCAAGCTCACGAACAACACATCTGTTTGATCGAAACACTACTTCATTTCCTTGATCACACATTTGACTGGCACTCAACAGGTTATGCTTTAAACCATCTACATACATAACATTTCCATATTTAACCTTTTCTTTCAAGAAAACAGAACCTTTACCTTTAATGACAGCTGGAGTTTCATTTCCAAATGAGACATTCTTTTCTTTCTCTAAAGCATTATATGAGTGAAGTTTCTCTTTATCACTTGTCATGTGTTTGGAGCATCCACTGTCGATGCACCACTGATTTTCTTGTCCTTTTGCATACAAGGCTATGCCACATCTTTCTAATTAAGATTTCTTCCTTCTTCATATCTTGGAATTTTATGGAATTTTCTCCTTTTGCCGAAATTTGCTCCTGCATTCAGATTCTTCATGACCAAAGTTGTTACAAATCAAACATTCTATTTCATTTTCAAGAGGAAAAAAGTTATTATAGGAAATTTTCTTGAATCCTATTACACTTATTGATTTTGTGCTTCTCTAGTAATGATGGTTTTGTAAGCAACGCATTGAGCAGCCTTGTGCCCCAATTTATGACATGAAAAACATTGTCCATTAAATAAATTTCTGTGACCATCGAATCTTTTGACATTGTTTACCTGTTGGTTGCCGCTTCTATTGATATTCATACTTGGAGTAAATTGAGTATGATTTATCTGATAATTAGTTTTAGGCCTTTGTTGATGATTGACATATTTCTCACTGGTCTTTGTTGCATCAAGATAGCTTCTGGTGGAGGTTGATGACTTCTATGATTGAGATGGTTCTTCAATATATCCAAGACCTGTCTTTATCAGAGGAGAGCGTTGAACTTTGATAATTTCATTTAAAGTTTCTGATCCTTTAGCAAATCTAAGATTGAGATATTTTTTCTTCTCAAGATCTTTTCTTAGACCCACAAAATCACATTCTAGATTTTCATTGTGTTTTTCTCTTTCAGCAAGTTGGTGTGTCAAAGTATCTAATGATCATATTCTTTTCTTCTAAAAAAATTTTGAGTTTAGTGATTTCTTCATGAAACTCTTCCTCTTCTAATGCATCCAAAAAATCATCATTGTTAGAAGCCATGAGAAGTCTATAATCTTGTTCAATTTCATCTTCATCACTATTAGATAAACCATCACTATCTTCATGCATATAGTAACTCCTTCTATTCACAACCTGTTTCCTATTGCCTTTTGCATATTCCTTCCCGTTTTCATATTTATCTTTATGAGGACATTTGGCAGCATAATGACCAAATATACCATAAGCAAAGCATTTGAAAGGTTACCTTACCTCTGAACCTTCCAGAACCCCATTGAAGCTTCTTGACACAATTTACCTCATCTTCTTCTTCATAAATGTGTCCTAATTCATTGTCCTCTTCCATTTATTTTCCCTTTTTTGATGCTTTAAATGAGGCTTATCTCATATCTAATGGACCTCCTTTTCTCATTTCAAAGGCAGTTAGGATTCCATGAATTTGAGTCACATTGATAGTCTGAAGATCTTGTTTTTCTTCTATGGCAGACACCTTTGACTCAAATTTAGAAGACAAAGATCTCAAAATTTTCTCAACTAAAGTAACTTCCTTTATTTCTTCACCCAGATTCTTCATACAATTAACAATCTCATCTATATGTAAAACGTAACTGGCTACACTCTCATCATTATGCATTTTAAGAGTTTCATACTAAATTCTGAGAGTTTGAAGCTTAGCACGTTTTACTTAAGAGTCTCCTTCGGATGTCTGAATTATTTTTTCCCATATTTATTTGGCTATCTTGAGCTGCATTACCTTGACAAATTCTGATTCTGACAAACTTCCCAGTAATGTATTGACAGCTTTGGCATTAGTTTCGTATAACTTCTTACCTGCAACATCTATAGGAATTGCTACTGGAAATTGATATCCTCCTTCCACAATTTCCCAAACATCAGTTCCAAGCGATTGTAGATAGGCTCTGGTTCTTATTTTCCAATATACTAAGTTTCTCCCATTGAATATTGGTGGTCTAAATGATCCCATGCCTTCATGATTGTTCATCTTGAGAGATCTACCTTCAAGCGATCAAGCTTCTTCTGAAGGACTTGCTCTGATACCAATTGTTGGAAATAATACTGAGAGGGGGGTGAATTAGTATTATCATATCAATAATCTTATTTCCCAAATAGATTTATATACACTACTTCAGTGAAGTGAACTAGCGTGTACACACAACTATTATTAGAGACACCAACGTATATCCAGAGAACTTGTGACTTAGACAATTTATCATGTGTTGATCATAAACCAGTGCATCAGTAACAGATTAAACAGTGCAGTAAAAACAGAATAAAGCATCACACATAAGAAACACACATGAACACTAAGATTTAAGGTGGAAATCCAATGTGGGTGAAAACCACCTACTGTTGTCATCCTTGTCTTCTTTTAATAATAAGAAAATCTATTTACAATCTTGTACTGGTGAAGACTCATACCAGTATATAGGCAACGACCTTACAGAAGGCTACAACCTTCTCTCGTTTTCCAGCTTCTACTGGAAGGTAGCTGCAACCCCCTAGCTCTTGTACTAGCCAATTTGTTTACTAATACATAGGCGCCTACCTATAGAAGGCACGACCTTCTTTCTTCCTATAAGGACCATGTTTCATGAATTTTCAGACTGGATACTCCTGGAACACAACACCACAATATGAAGGCCATGTTTCATCCAATTTTCATACTGGACCTGTCAAAAACTTTTAAACTTAAACTGCATCAACCAACATTCAGTTAATTTGAAAAATCAGATCACTGACACCCAAACATTGTGCTGAACCCAAAAACCTGCATCATCATTCAGAACCAGTTGTAACCTCAAAAAAACCACGCATCAGACTATATACACTACTTGGCTGAACCCAAACTGCGTGTATACGCTACTTTTGTTAATCAAACCTGTGTATACCTTTAAAACTACTGCAAACATAAACTTTTGACTCAAGTCTGTACCAATCAGCAATATACTAAACATCTACTGCCAACTTATAGAGCTTTACATAGGCAGCAACAGAGATCACTTCTACAATCATTCAAGTCATCCTTGAACATCAAGCTTTTCTTTTGCATATGCTTCTTGGAAGAGCCGAACTAGCGTGTATACACACCTTCACCAACGTGAACCAGCGCATAGATATGCAAATACTTCAAAACTTCACTGCACTTCCAGACTTTAGACAAACCCATATCACGATATTTAAAGAATAAAAGAGGTGTACATAATCAAATCTAGCCCAATATTTGATCATTCAATAATAATTCATTTCAGGTCTCATGATCCTGATCCAATATTGAATTCAAGGTGCACAAAGTATTTCAAATCAAATCATAATCATAGCCCCTGCAACATAAAATATACTTCAGATAGAAGTATTCCTTAGAAACCCATACACTTGCACATAACACTTCATAAGATATTCATTACTTCAGTACTTAGCCCTTGATATTCTCATCCTTATATACTTAGATCCTTTGTCAATACCTTGGACCAAAACCACTTAGGACCAATACCTTGGACCAAATACCTGGGGTCAATACCTCGGACCAAATACCTAGGGTCAATACCACAGAACAAATACCTCGGACCAATACCTTGGTTTCCAACATCTACACGCTTTTTTACTTGTGGGAGTGTGTGTATACATATACGCTCTTTTTGTTATGTGGACCAGCGTGTATATGCTATTTTGACTAAGTGGACCTGTGTATATTTCTTAAATTTCTTTTTATCATCCTTTTCCTTTACCTTCTTTATTCTAATCAGTATAACTTAGTTCCATCTTCTTGTTCTTCTGTACCACTACCCTATTACCTCTTAATATACCTGTTGTACTGTGAGTTGCCCTTTACCAAAATTGAATTGACTTGTGAGTGAGTTGTCATCAAGGACAACACTTGTATCATAATTCCAACAATGGGGATAGTGGATGCTCCAAGCATATGACTTGGGACAAGAGCAAGTTTCTGTCACAAAAAGAAAAGGATAGAGGTAACAATGTCATCTTTAGTAACAATGGTACAACAAGAATTAAAGGTAAAGGCATAGTCAATCTTGATAAAAACACAAAAGCATAAAATGTGCTATATGTGGAAGGTATCAAGCACAACTTGCCAGTATTAGCCAATTGTGTGATAATGGCTATGATGTGACCTTTCGATCCAAGGAATGTGAGATCTGCAATGTGAAGAATGGAAAGCTAGTGTGAAAACAAATCATAACTCTTAATAATGTATATATGTTTGATGACTCTAGAGTAAACTGCTATTTAAGCAAGACGAATGAAGCATAATTATGGAACAAGATGCTTGGCCATATGAATTTTGACAGTTTAATAAAAGTCAACAAGATGGGATTTGTGAGAATATTACCAAGAATGTCAAGGCCTGATAACTCAATCTGCAAGTCATGTCAATTTGGCAAGAAAACTAAGACTCATTTCAAGTAAAAAGAGTTATCCTCATCTAGACCACTGAAGCTAATTCATACAGATATTTGTGGCCCATCGAGAGAAAAGGAAACAAAAGGAGAAAGGTATTTTATGTTGCTCATTGATGATTTTACTAGGGCCACTTGGATAGTGCTCTTAAAAGAAAATTCGGAAGAATTTAAGCATTTAAAAAAATTTAAATCTCAAGTAGAAAATGATAAAGACTTAAAAATAAAATTCTTAAGTTTAGACAAAGGAGGAGTACACTTCAAGAGAGTTTGAAGAATGCTATGAAGAGCATGGCATTAGGAGGAAACATTAAGTGGCTAGAAACCCACAACACAATGGAGTAGTGGAGAGAAAGAATACAACAATCCAGGAAATGGATAGAGCTATGTTGGATGAAGCAGACGTATCCCACATCTTCTGGGGAGAACCAGCTTAAGAAGCAGTGTACCTGTCAAACAGAGATCAACTCAGGCCTAACAATGATAAAAACCCCTACGAGTTGTGGAAAGGAAGACCTACATCAGTGAAACACTTCAAGGTGTTTGGGAGAAAATGCTTTATCAAAAGGAATGATAAAAATCCTAGAAAATTTGATTCATTAATTGATGAGGGAATATTACTTAATTATTCTACTCGAAGCAAAGGCTACAAGTGTTACAAAAAATGGAAAAAGAGGGTTGAATATCGCATTGATGTAACAGTATATGAAATTGCTTCACAAACAGGGTCCTCCCAGGGAATCATGAACTCAGGTGGAGAAGAAAATTCAAATATTGGACCCTCAAATAAAGAAGAAATATATTCAGATAATGCAGGCCAGGAAACGAGCACAACTCCAAGGCCCAAAACACCTTCCAAGTATGTACAAAAGGAACATCTTGAGAGCCAAATTCTTGGAGATCAAATACATGGTGTTTAGACCAGGAGGAAACTTGTTGGCAGATCAAGTTATGTAAATCTTGATATGTTGTCTCAGATTGAGCCTAAAAATATAAGTCAAGCTATTGAGGACAAGTTCTAGGTGAGAGCTATGAATTTGTAACTTGACCAAATTAAAAATAATAACACTTGGGAGCTTGTTCCAATACCTAAAGAGAAAACTTTCATTGGAACCAAATGGGTTTTCAAAAAAAATCTAAATAAGCAGGGTCAAGTAATTAGGAACAAGGCTCTATTGGTATACAAAGTGTATGCCCAGATAGAAAGGGTAGACTTAGAGGAAGCCTTTGCACCAGTAGCGACGTTGGAAGCTATTAGAATGTTTATTTCCTTTTCCATTCACAAAAATATCAAAGTATATCAAATGGATATAAAGTGTACATTTCTCAATGGATATATGGAAGAAGAGGTTTATATTGAGCAAGTAGAAGAATTCACGCTCATCGAAGATAAGGAGTTTGTGTGAAAACTAAAAAATGCCCTGTATGGACTCAAACAAGCGCTAAGAGCTTGGTACACAAGATTAGATCGATACCTTTTGCAACAAGGCTTTAAGAAAGGTAATGTAGACATCAATTGATACATCAAGTCTGAAGGCAATCATCTATTGATTGTAGTAGTATACGTGGATGACATAATCTTTAGAAGCGACATGCAACAATTGGAAAATCAATTCACAAACTGTATACAGACAAATTTTGAAATGTCCATGGTCGGAGAGTGATATTTATTCTTGGGATCCCTAATTTCTCAGTCTCAGAATGGATTGTTTATATCCTAATCCAAGTATCTATGAGAAACTCTGAATAAGTTTGGTCTAGAAGATTGAAATCCAATTAGCACACCTATTGTTACAGGCTACAAATCATGCAAAGAAGATGAAACACTGTTCGTAAATCAGACTAAATACAGATCCATGACAGGAAGACTTTTGTAAGTCATGTTATCATTGTCAAAAGGATTTTCAATTATATTCAAGGAAAAAAAGATTATGGATTGTGGTATGGTAAGAGCAGAGCATTTAAATTGAAGGCCTACATTGTTGTTGATTTGGCATGCAGTATAGATGACAAGGAAATCACCTCAGGTGCAACATTTTTCTTGGGAAAATTCTTAGTGTCATGGGTCAACAAGAAACAAGTCTCCATCTCTTTATCAACAACTAAAGTAGCATATATTGCAGCTTCCACCTATTGCTCGCGAATCCTATGGATGAAGCAAAAATTGAAGGACATTAAGGTAGAGTTGACTAATGTTATTCCAATCATGTGTGATAGTACTAGTTCCATCATCATCTCTAAGAATCTAGTCATGCATTCAAAGACCAAGCATATCCCTATCAAGTTCCATTTCTTAGGGGAACATGTTGTAGCCAATATTGTTAGACTTGAATATGTGGCCACTAAAGACCAACTTGTAGATATCTTCACTAAGCCACTAGCAAGAGAAACCTTTGAATATATCAGGAAACATATTGAAAGCATCCTTTTCCATTCATGCCAAAGGGGGAGAATATTATTGTTGCATTGGAGAAGCCATCAAGAAGATCATGCCTGGTTTCAGGGGGAGCTTATGTTGTTTCCATCAATGATAAATGGGGGATATTGTTGGATAGTTGGTATTGTATGGATGGATAGTGGCTACAAGTGTGTTGGCATTGCTATCAACTTGGCTGGAATTGTTTGATATGCTTGATATGTCAAGCTCAGGAGGATTCCTATGGTTGATGCAGTCTATGATAGATAATCGCCATAGTAGTAGGCTTATTGGAGAAGCCATAAAAAGAATACAATGGTTGTTGGGAGCCCCAAAATTTGGAGGAGATTCTTACTAAAGAGATCATCTTAGATACTTTTGGAATTAAGATAGTGGTTACTTCTCTAAAAGAGCTTTCCAATGATATGTGAAATTCTAGAAATGGCCTCCTGGATCAAACATTATTAATTATCTAAGTTAGGGTTTTAAATTCCAAGGCATGCATAATTTTTGACCCTAGATGTTTTATAGCCAAAAATATCGGAGAAGTTCAGCAATTCGGAGATCGAAAGGGTGAATACTATAGTAGGAAAAAATTGTGAAGGCGAAGAGGTCATAAAATCATATCCTCAGAAGTTTGGAACCTTGAGACCACAGAACATTGGGAGCCAAATTTCGGAAGGCCCGATATTGGAAGGCTCGGAGCATCAGGACCTAATATTAGAAGGACTAAGCAGGTCATATTAGAACCTCATAGAATAGGGTATTAGAATATTAGAAGGATGGGGCCATCAGAACCTCAAAGCATATGGCCATCATAACATCGAAGCAAGGAATATAAGAAGGCTCATAACATCAGAGGAAGGAACCTCATAACTCCTATCAATTGCAATTCTTTGAAAGTGCAGAGGTTTGTAAGGAAGAGGAATTAACAAACAAATTCATCTTCAAACCAAGGCTTGATGGGACCCTTTATCTTTCCTTTGGTAGGACACATAATGGTAGGTGATTGGCCCTATGAAGTTGACATGACAGATGACGCCAACATGACGTGACTGTACAGTGGACACGTGGCAGTTTGATTCGAGATTTTCAGTAACACATTGGGGCAATACGGGTGACACATATCACCATTACGGAGGATCCACTTGGAGTAATGATGAAAACATGACATCATATTGGAGGTTCGAACATCAGAGGTTGGGATTTCGTAACCTCAAATTGAATTCTTATGAAAAAGCTTTGATTCGATAAAGGAGCTCTGATGTGGCTGGTGTTTAGCTCAAAAAACAAAGAGGGAGAGAAAATACATAAGGAGATAGGTCTTTAGAAGGAGCCTAGAAGCCTTAGAACCTAAGATCTAATCCCCTGGTCATAGCACTCGGCCATATGAAAAAAAACAAGAAGGGGCTAAGCATGAAGGGGCTGGGACCCTCAAGACCCTGCAATTTCGTAACGTCTCTTTTAACAAAAATTGTGATAAGGGAAGGCCTGATATTATTGTACAAAGGTACCAAAGGATGAATGGGTCAACAACTTGAGATTAAATGAAAGTCAGAGGATTTTATTAATGGAGTTAATGCCATAGGTAGAGATCGATGTGTCAAGGAAATTAAGAGAACGAGTCATAGATAAGAGCATCAGGCCTATCTCATGGTTAAAAAAAAGGGGGCCACCGTGAGGTATAGTCAAGTTCAGAGAGCCATGAATAAGCATGGAGAGCCTCAAGGACAGGAGATTGGTTCACATAGTGCACAGTGTCTGGTTGAAGTGTGGAGTATTGACTAAAAATTAATTCTCAGCATGAAGAACTACATAGAGAATCAGTAAAGAGCTCAGGTGCCCATATTCAAATTTTAATGAGGTAGAAGAATTGTAGCATCAGACACAACAATATTATGGAGGATTTATTTAGAGGTACACTCAATAAGTGAGGCAATAGGAAGGAAATGCAACATTGAGTAGTGTGCAACATATGAACAAAACCAGTGGTTTCCATTGAGAAAATTGGGGAAGAGAGTATTGTGGCAAGTGTTGAAGAATGAGAGAAGAGTGTGTGAGAGTTGAGACACTAGCCCAAGTGTTGAACTGGAGCAGTGTGTTATAGAGAGACTTTGGAATACAACACATAAGTGGAGAGAATAGGGGGTTTTTGCATGAGGCCGAGAGATACCACAGAACAGTAGAGGATCGATAGCAGAAGTTGATTCTGCAGTAAACCAATTTGGTACTTTTCTATATTTGTATTTGCCTTTCTTTTCAACTTGAAAATTGTATGAAAAGTAAAATAGTGGCAAGAATAGGTGGTGATCTACATTCATAAGAGGTTGGTGCCTCTCAACAAGTAGGTGCTTTCTATCCTAAGGTGTTTGGTGCCTTCTGTGAGTGGGTGCGCACAAACAAACTAATGTAATTAAGTAGGTGTTTAATTTACATCATAACAAAAAATAGATTGGTGGTTTTTTCCCTTTGGGTTTCCACGTGAAAATACTAGTGTCAATATGTGTATTCTGCTCATGTGATATATTGTATGTATATATGAATATTTCATATTGCTGATCATTTTCTTTATGTGTGAATTCTCTCATAAGGATCAGATTGTAGATGAAAGAACTTAAAACATATTCAGTAAAAGTTTTAGGAACCTCACTATTACTAATTCACCCCCACTCTAAATTATTCCTTATTCCAACAATAATCACCTAAGATTGAATTTTTATACAATTACGTTGATCCATAAATTGTTTTGGATATTCCACTGGACATTTCATCAAAACAGATATGATAAAATTATATTTAAAATCTAAAATTCTACACTATTACAATCTTTATTTGCTTTTATATTTCTAGATCTATAAATTACTATTAATAGTGTTTACATGCAAATTAAAATTATGTATAAAATATATAACATCAAAATAAAAACTCACACACACATTTGAAACAAGATATGACTCAGGAAATCCTTTTGGGAGAAAAAACTAGCTGGAAGGTGAGGTTTCTTTGCTCTATTTCTTTGAATAGAAAAATGTCTAAGAGTACAAAGAAGTAAGGCCTATGGCCCATAGGCTACTATAGTGCAAAATTCCTCTCTATGTATTCTATCTTCTATACCTCTCGGTTATTTTTTCCTCAACTATGGAAAAAATGCACTCGAAAGAATGGGACCCCTTTTCCTCCTAATGGCCTAGTTATAACACAACTCGATAGCCTAATTGTGGTTAGGTTTGAATACCTCAACTCTTAACCAGTGCTACAATATAAACTCTTCTAAATTCTTCTACATCATAATCAGGTGTCTAGCCCATTTGTCATGAATAATTGGGGTTGGCATGGCATCCTCTTGAATTATGGTGGTGAAAAGAGGAAGGTCAACTTGTGAGTGGCATAATTTTCACATACATACTCCAATTGATGTGATTCTTGTGTCATTGGAAAGGTTTATATGTGTAGAATAGGGAAAAAATGTATTTTTCCTAAAATAGCTATGTTTTACCTCCAAAAAACATCTTTCGATGCCTCAAAATGATTCCAAAAGGTTTTAGACCCCAATTTTCCAAACTGGGTACCACTAGTATGAATAGTCCTAAGAGTTGATTCCTCCACTTTTTCCACTCTAGAAGCATAAAGATGGATAATAAACAATATAATGATCTAATCCAAATCACACCTCCCATTTTGGGAGGGATTTTGTCCCAAAAATATTCTACTGAATGAGGTGAGGAAAATTTTCCTCTACCTTCCCCCGAGTGTATCATTTATCTTTGCATAGAAGTTGTCCCTTCAACTGAATATTATAGAGGTCATGTTGCCACTATCTTGTAGTTCTAGACCTCTTCTACAAAATTGTATCTTATTTCAACTCTGGTTGAGCATATGGTGCCAAATCATCCATAGAAGGTAGGACTTGTTCCTCTTCCTAATCTATCATGGAGGGCTAATAGAGTTTCAGGTTCCCTACAATCACAACTGAGTAAATGCACATATATGTTGGTAAACTGAGTTGCTTGTTCAATTGTATCCATACTTTATCTCTCACCTTGAATTATTCCTATGTTCTATGCTAATCATGCATGGCCTTATATTTCTCTTGTGAATTATGTAGTGTCTCTTGTACCTATATATGGATATGTTTGATCTTCTCTATAATTTGTTTAACCCTCAAGGCATCTCCTGTAATATCTTCCCTCACTCCTCCTTGTTTCCCATATGTAATGTCCAAAGGTGAAGGTGGAAAATAACGAAAACAAGTTTCAAATGGGTAATTTCTTGTAGAGGTGTGTACTTCTCTAATGTAGGAATATTGTATATATACTAGATTTTCATCCCACGCCTTTGGATGCTTCTAGTTGTATCCCCTCAGAAGTTGCACCAAAGTATTGTTGACTACTTATGTCTGCCCATTTGTCTGTGGATGGATTGTTTTAGATCAATTCAACTTTGTGTTCCTTTTCTCCCACAATGTAGTCCAAAATTCATAGAGAAATCTCATGTCTCTGTTTGAAAAACTCCTCTTTGGTATCCCAAAGTGCACCCAGAACTATCCAAAGAACAAGTTTATTTATAAGTACTTCCTTTTAATGTAAATTGGAGATTATATTAAATACTCATAAATATATTTAGGATTTATGATGGTTGTGAAGTTAGATTTGAACCCGCACCAATGAAGATGATGAATTTCCTCACAATCATATGTGTGTACTTTCACTTGAAATGTGTCTTTATTACTATTATTATTTAAATTGATGATGATGAATATTTATAGTTAATTTTATGTTCTCATTGAGATGATAGATATTTCGGGTGAACTTCACTCATCAGCATTTACATTAATAATTTTTTCCCTAAATATGGGAAGTGTTCACCCAAAAATTAAAACATCTCAATGAGAACACACAGTGACAACATATCTTCGTCATCATCAATTTATGAACTATGAAAATATACATATTAAAATTATGTCATTTTTATTAACCCAAGGTGGAATTTTTATACAAATATGTCAAATAATTACATATCATCACCTAAGATTGACCTTTTATACATTTATGTTGACCTGTAAATTGTTTTGGATATTCCATTGGACATTTCTTTGCAATAGATCTGATAAAAATATATTCAAAATCTAAAATTCTACATTATTACAATTTTTATTTTCTTTTATATTTCTAGATCTATAAATTATTGTTAATAGTGTTTGCATGTGAATTATAATTATGTATAAAATATAGAACAAAAAAATAAAATCTCACACGCACATTTGACATAAGATATGACTTGAGAAATCCTTTAGGGAGAAAAACCCAGCCGGAAGGTGAGGTCGCTCTGCTCTATTTCTCTGAATTGAAAATGTCTGTGAGTTAAAAGAAGTATGGCCTATGGCCTATGGGCTACTATAGTGCACAAATCCTCTATGTGTGTTCTATCTGCTATCCCTCAACTATTTTTTTCTCTGCTATGGAACAAATGCACTCAAAAGAATGGAACCACTTTTCCTTCTAGTGGCCTAGATATAACACAACTCGATAGCCTAATAGTGGTTAGGTTTGACTGCCTCAAATCTTAACCAATTCTACATTATAGAATATTCTAAAGTATTCTACATCATAATTAGGTGGCTAGCCCCTTTTTCATGAGTAATGGGGGTTGACATGGCATCCTCTCAAATTATGGTGGTGAAAACAAGAAGGTCAACTTGTGAGTCACATAACTTTCACATACATACTCCAATTGACGTGATTCTTGTGTCGTTGGAAAGGTAGCTATGTGCAGAATAGGAAACAAAGGTACTATGCCTAAAGTAGCTAATTTTTACCTCCAAAAAACATCATTTGATACCTGAAAATGCTCCCAAAAGGTTTAAGACCCCAATTTGCTAAACTAGGCACCACTAGTAAAAATAGTCGTGAGAGTTGATTCCTCCATTTTTTACACTCTATAAGAATCAATATGGATAATAAACAATACAATGATCCAATATAACTCACACCTCATAATTTTGGGAGGGTTTTTGTCCCCAAAAGTTTCTACTTACTAAGGTGAGGAAATGTTTTCTCCACCTTTCCCTGAGTGTACCATTTAGCTTTGCCTAGAAGTTGTCCCTTCAACCTAATCTGCCAATGTTCATGCTGCCCCTGTCTTGTAGCTCTAGACCTCTTCTGCAAAAATGTATCTTCTATCAACTCTGCTTGAGCATATGGTGCCAAATCCTCCACAAGAAGTAGGGCTTGTTCCTCTTCCTAATCTAGCATGGAGGGCTGATAGAGTTTCATATTCTTTACAATCAAAATTGAGTAAATGCACATATATGGTGGTAAACTAAGTTGATATGAATTATCACCCACCTTTTCTAGTATCTCGAAGGGACCATACCTCAAAATACTTTATTTTCTTACTAGGCCCTTGTAGCGTCTCCTTGTTCAATTGTATCCATACTCTATCTCCCACCTTAAACAATTTATATGTTTTATGCTAATCGTGCATGGCCTTATATTTCTCTTGTGACTTATGTAGTGTCTCTTGTACCTATATATGGATATGTTTGATCTTCTCTGTAAAATTTTTCAATCTCAAGGCATCTCCTATAAGACGTTCCCTCACTCCTCCTTGCTTCCCATTTGTAATGTCCAAAGGTGAAGGTGGAAAATATACAAAACAAGTTTCAAATGGAGACATTCTTGTAGAAGCGCGGACTAATCTATTGTAAGAATGTTGCATATATACCATATCTTTATCCTTGGCCTTTGGATGATTTTGGTTGTATCACCTCATAAGTTGCACCAAATTCTTGTTGCCTACTTTTGTTTGCCCATTTATATGTGGATGTAATGTTGTACATCTCTTCAACTTTGTGTTCCTCTTCTCCCGCAATGTACTCCAAAATGCATAGAGAAATCTTGTGTGCCTGTTTGAAGAAATTTTCCTTAGTATCACAAAGCACACCTAAACCTGTCTAAATAAAAAGTTTGTTTCTTCTTTCCCACTGATGGTTTGTTTACAAGGAGTTAAAACACACATCTTGTTGAACCTGTCAACTACCATGAACATGTATTCATGTCCCTTCTTGGTTTTTGGTAAACCTTCCAGAAATTCCATGGAAATTATTTCCCAAGGACGAGTGGGTACATGTAACAGATGATACAGACGTTATTCCATATTGCCAGGTTTGTTGGTACAACAAAGCAAGAATCCTCTTATGAACCTAGCTACCCGCTCTTGCATCTCCGCCCAACACACATGCTTATGCATGTTGGCCATGGTCTTCCCTACACCAAAGTTCCATGCATCCTTGGAGGTGTGAGCCTATCTAATCAACTGAAGTCACTCGCCTTTAGGAACACATAACTTATCCAACCCATATAGTAACCCATCCTGGAGATGGTATTCAATGGTTCTATCACCATTATGCACATGACTCTAACTCTATAGCTGCTGATATATCTCCTTGAAGTCCTCAACCTATGAATACGCCTCTTGATATGCATCATGGGTGAATGGCTCCATGTGCATCAGAGTTCCCAAAGTTGTGACCTTTGGTGTGGGTGGCCTTGAAAGCATGTTAGCGAACTTGTTTTTTCTTCTTCTTATACTCAATCACTAAATGAAACTACTATAGAAACCCCATACACTTGTAATACCTAGTTTGTTGTAGCTTACTCTTTTCCTGTAGGTATTGTGGTGGATGGTGACTTCTGTGGATTATTGTCTCCTTTCCCATCAAGTAATGCTTCCACTAATTCACAGCCTGCACTAAGGCATATAGCTCCTTGTCGCAGGTAGGGTAGTTAATAACTTCCCCATGAAATACTTCATAATGGTATCATACATGCCTTCCTCCCTACATCAAGACTGCTCACATAATGTACCTACTCACATCTATCTCCACTTTAAAGCACTACTGCAAGTTTGGTAATGTGAGAACTGGTACTTGAATAATATTCTTCTTAAGCTCCTCAAAATCGCTCTGATGACCCCTTCCCCACTAGAAATTCTTGCCATTTACTGTTATGGCATGGAGTGGTGATGCTACCATTGAAAACAAGTTTATGAATTTCCTTAGGTATTGTGTTGCCCCGATGAAACTCATAACCACAGCAACATTAGTAGGCACCAACCATTCATGATGGCCTCCATATTGGTAGGATCTATCTTCAACTATCCTCCACCTATCATATACCTTAGATGAACCAAAGATTGTTGTGAAAACCCACACTTCGTGAGGTTTGCTAGCAATTGATGCTTCTTTAATGTCTACAATAGTTGGGTCAAATGTGAGATGTGCTCCTCCTAGGTGACATTGTATACCAATATATCATCCAAATAGACAATAACAAATGAATCTGTGAAAGAATGCAATACGTCATTCATTAATCTCATAAACATAGCTGATTCATTACATAGGCCAAATAACATGAATAAACACTCATACAAACCTTGCCTAGTTTTGAAGGAAGTCGTCTAGGTATCTTCTTCTTTGACTCGAACCTGGTGATATCCAAACTTCAACTTGGTGAAGTATTTTTCTTGTTGCAACTGATCAAGTATATCAACTATCCTAGGTAGGGGGTACCTATTCTTGAACGTGATTTTGATCAACTTCCTGTAATCTATACACATGCTAAGTATCGGCCTTATTTGGAACAATGATGATAGTTGACCCACAAGGTGATGTACTCAGTCAAATGGCACCTTATTCAGTGAGTTGATGAAACTTCTTTTTCACCTCACTTGATTCTATAAAAAACTTCCTAGACAACCCAGTGTTTGACAATGGGAAGTCTGACAATCATTGGATCTTGTGCTCCACTTCCCTATTAGGTGGTAACCCTTTAGGCTCTTGAAACACATCCATGTATTCTTATAGAAACTCTTCTGGTTACTATTTTTGTTTCATAGTACACCCCTCTAGGGATGCCTTGCCTCTTACTTACTCATCTACAAACTAATTTTCTCTTAAAAATAATAAAATATACTTCTTGTTGGAATTGATCAATTTCTTGGCTAGGTTGGCACTTACTAGTGAAATTTTCAACTTTCCGTTGTGTGAATTTATGGTGAGCGATTTTCCATCCTTGTGTTGAGTCTTGAAAATGTCATTCATTTCCATTACACTTTCACTATTATGTCCATTATATCACCTCCATTTCACTACTATGTCACCACATTCATCCCACTTTCATTATCATTGGGCCACCTTTATGTTTTTCCAATCTTTATTATTTCTAAGCCTTTTAAGTGAATTTGTGGTTAAACATTAGAAAATAATGTGCATATGCTTATACCTAACAAATGGGTTGAGATTGTTGACATGTGTAGGTTGAAAGGAGGCTTCTAGAAGACCCTTATGTGGCACCCCAAGGCCAAATTCGAATTTGAGTGGAAAGAATCATGGGATCATGAGGATATGTGTCACATCTCCTAATTGTATTGTAACTCTAAAAAGACATGTTTCTTATCAGTTCCTATTTTGATTAGGACTCTAGAGGTAGAGGGAGAGATTCATGGATTCTCATTAATGAGATGGCTCTCATCTTTTTGTATAAATAGGAGATCTCTCTCCTTCATTAGTTAGTCTTTTTAGTCCCTAGTTCTTAAGTTTGTAGTTCTTCCTTGATGGCTTTTGAAAGCTTTGGAGAACTTTGTTGTACTTTGTACTTTTGAAGAAATTGAATAAAGCTTTGATGTTCTCAACATGGAACGAGATGTGAAGTAGATGTCATGGAGCATATTAGAATGTAAGGTAGAGTAGATTTCATTTTGTAAATATTGCTTTGTAGAATGTATGGTAGAGTAGATTTCATTTTGTAAATATTGCTTTGATTTGATTTGATTGCTTTCAAGTTTGATAGATTAGATTTTTCATTCATGCAATTTTAATTCATGCAAGTGTGTTCAATTTTGCTTTGATTTCATAGGTGGCAGAGGGCCCCTGCCTTGTATAGTTGTCATTTAATTTTGCATTTTATTTTTCTCATGTATATTAGCTGTACATAACAAAGTTGTTTTGATTACTGTTGTTTTACATTTTTCTCATGTATATTAGCTGTACATAAATTGCTTTCAAGTTGATTGTAGATTAGTGATGCACATAGCGTTTTAATGACTAATGAATGACATGATAGAATCATCTTGTCCTTTTGCTGAAGCAGCAAGGATACTGGGTCTCATAGTCACTAGCTCATTGTTTGGTTATTGCATTTTATTTTGATTGAACTAATGACATGATAGAATCATCTTGTCCTTTTGCTGAAGCAGCAAGGATACTAGGTCTCATAGTCATTAGCTCATTGTTTGGTTATTGCATTTTATTTTGATTGAACTAGTTGTATATTTACACTTTTGTTTAAATACTAACTCCATCAATAACATGTTTTAAGTTCTTTTGAAGTGCTAAGTTTTGGAAATTACCATTAGGGACATAGGCCTTGTCTTGAAATCTTTATCCATACTTGTCCTTTAAAAGTATTCTTAAGACCTTAGAATAGGATTTCCATTTGCATTAGACACTTCAGGAAACCAACAAGAACAAAACCCCAAAAACAACATAAACTATAAAACAACGAAGTAAGAGAAAGGTTAACTAAGCACATATGGTGCACCACACTTCATCAGTTTACGATTCCCGGATTGATAATTTATGTAGAGCAATTTAAGGCATTAAATTGACTAGACATTTTGGCGCCGTTGCCGGGGAAGTGTAATTAGGAGACCTTATTTCTTACATATGAAAAAAAAATTAACAATTATTGAGTATGCTCTCCTCCTGCACTTTGTGTGATCTGGAGGATCAGAAAAAATGATTGTTATGTAAAAAACAAAGTTAATGATTCTTGAGTATGCTCTCCTCTTGCACTTTGTGTGATCTGGAGGATCAGAAAAAGAATTGTTATGTAAAAAAAAAAAAAAAAAAAAAGGAGACAAAATAAACATAAACATTTCAATTGATTCAATAAAAAAAAAAAATTGAAAAAAAAAATGAAACTCAACTGCTTTGATAGGTTCAAATTGTCCAAAATTGTCTGGTTATGCTTTGTTGTGGTCTTCAAAACACTGTATCCTGTTCTAATAAGGTTTTGCAACTTAGCTGCGGAAACTGCCCTGATTCCGCAGCTAGCTGTGAATTCCGCAGTTGTTTCAAGGTTTAGCAGGTTACAGGCATCCAATGAAAAAACCAACCACATGGGGCATCTCCAGAATTGTCCCAACATGGATCCTATCCTAGTCACCTAGCTCAGATCTATGAAAAATTAGCCTAAGACCTCAGTCAAAGTCTTGTTTTTAGCATGTTTTTCTTGAAGTATTTGCTGCCTGAAATTGAAAATCATTAGTCCTTTTTATAAAATTTTACAATTTCAGAGAAGAAAAAAAAGAGAAAAGCAATCTATGGCTATCTCCATTCCTAGTTTTCATTGTGGCTTCAATAAAAAAATCTGCCTCCTTGATCAAGCTTTGGCCTGAAACAAACCTGCAACATAAAAAAAAAATTGCACTGTATATATGAAAAAAATTAGATTGAAGCAAGGACTTTTTAGAAAAAAATCTAAAGCTACGAGCAGCACACAAGGGCTAGGTTGTAGAATTGAATAATTCACACTGAAAAAATACACTGAACCCTGCTCATGTCCACTCCCATGACAAAAGAAAAACAGAAGCACATTAAGCTTTTTGGGAACGAATCGGGCCATGATGATGAAAAATTAGCCACTGAAACACCCTATTAAAATCACCATTATTTTGGGTTTGCGGGGCTCACAAATTGCTATAAAAGGGGCTGCTGTTTTTTTTTTTTGAGCTATTACTTAACATTAAACAAAATCAGAGGAAGAACAACAAACTCCATCGTCTGTAGATACAACAAAAACTCGATCACTGAATAAGTGTCATGCTTCAAAGGGGTATTAAGTGCCTCTGCCGTGCAATTCTCAGGCTCAGGGTATTAATCAACTGATTCTGCATTTCAGTTTTATTGAACAGATCAACCACCATCTTCTTCAGCCTCTCATTCTCATCTCGCACCTTCACAATGCCTTCTTCAACATGAGTATTTTCCCCCGCTCATGTACCTATTACCTCCCGAGTCTCTTCACAGTCCATGCCTTCACCCTCTCCATGCTGTTCAGGGACTTCATTTGTCTCCGCTTGGCCTTATGTTTTGCCCAACATGTATGAGAATGCATCCAACCGTTAATTCCAAAATTTCACAGGCCGAATGCAAATTCATAAAAGGTAGAACAGTGAGAACAGTTAACTCAGGAAAAACGTAAACACAGAAAAAACGTCAAACTTCAAACGTTCGATTTGCCCAAATGGAGACGAATTTTAAAAAACTAAAACATGGGTTTTTTTCCAGGTGGGTTAATTAGATAACCCAGAAATCGTTTGAAGAAATTTGTAGCGGTCTAGGAGAAATATTCGGTTCTTTGGAGCCCATTTTTGACTGCCGCGCGTGAAAAAAAACAGAACTTTCAATTAAATGAGCGGACAGTGATTTAATTCGGCTGTGTACTGGCACCACCACGTCTTCCACCCTTTGCCACCACGTCTTCCACCCTTATGCCACCAGTTTGCAAATCATTAATACCTGTTTAGCAACAGTCTGAATTGATCACGGCACTGTCTAACTCCATTACATAGGGCTCTTCACTCCATAAAACTCCGCCAAGCAAGAGGTGTTTAAAACTCATATGGCTCCTCTCCACCATATTTTGTGCAACCATTTCATCAACATGTAAACGTTTCTCACACAGCCATTCAGTTCAAAAAAAAAAAAAAATCCAACTCCACTTCCCTACCATACCATTGTGTTAAAGCTGCACCTTGTTTGCTACGTCTCCATTTCATTTTGTGAATTCATCTCAGTTGTTCATCCTCTGTTTCTGCTTACAGCTCCTGAACACTCCCGTACCCCTATCCATCTTCTATTTTCAGTCATTATTCTTCCATAAACCTTGCAACATAGTCATCTTACCTCTGTTAAACCATCACACGCAGTTGAATTCTAGGTTGAATTTTAAACAGAGGAAAGGATGGGTCGGTTAGTAAGGGCAGAACCGAAAGGGCCAAATAGTTATGATCATGGTTATAGGCTGTTTGTCAAATTATAAGTCCATCAATAAAACTGTTTTGCTCCATTCACAGAGTTCCTGAATGCAGACAATAAAAAAAATTCGGTTGACTATTTTAGCCACTTTCCGCAGCTAGCACAACTTTCCGCAGCTAGCCCAACTTTCCGCAGCTGTTTTGTTAAACTCTAGGTTGCAGGTGTCATCAAGCAAAACAAGTCACATGGGTAGGTGGGGGAATGTTGGTACATGGATGGTGTCCTATTCATTCGATCAAATTTGATGGAAAAGACCCCGGTCAAAGGGAAGTCAAATTGTGTGTTATCACTAAGTCGCCACACTGAGTCGCCACACTGAGTCGCTGCATGTCAAGAAAAAATAATAATTTTGAATCAATGAAATGAACAAGTTATTTTCTCACTTTTCTGAAGGTATTGATTAATTTTGGATTGATGATGAAAGATGAATGGCTAACTTTGTATCCAAGATTTTTAGCTACAGAACTGTGCACATTCCGCAGCTAAAGTCCAATTCCGCAGCTGTTCTCCAATTCCGCAGCCAGAAAAACCTCATTGTTCAAATCAGCCTATCTTTCTCATACAAAATCAGATTTTAATGATTTAAGTATCATTGGAAAGATCTCAACAAGATCTGCACAATGAGAAAACCATCATTAGAGTTTAAAATGGCAAATAATGAAATAAATTGCTGAAAGGAAGCAACATTCAACTTGAGGCACTAATTCCAAAGCAGGTATAAATTCTTTTGATTTTTCCTTTGAGAACTTGTTTCATTAATACAAATTCTTTGTTTTGTGTGTAAATATCATAACTAGAGAGATTGATCACCTCTCTCCTTTGATAATCTTACATTCCATTGCAGAAGAAGTATTAGTTTTTTTGCAGGTTCCAGGAGGAAGGACAAATGACTACAAGAGAATGGTGTCTCTCTAAGAGACCAATTTATTTCATAAGAGGATGATCAGCAACAAAGAGGAAATATGCTGATGCAAAATCAGATCCAAACACTTGAAAAACCTTCAGATGCTATTGTCTCCATCACATCCATCCATCACATCCATACTTCATAATAAACCATTCACCTCATTCCACTCCATATTTTCCATTTACATTCACATACACTTTCCATCTCTTTTTGTCCATTCCCACAAATAAAAGCAAGAGGCTCATTCACATGCTTATTGCCATTGCCATTTCTGTTCTCCATTGCCATCTTCCATTTTCATCTTCCATTTCCTGTCATTTTCATTCCACAAATAAGCCTTGCTTCAATGCAAATTATTGAGTCCATAGTCCTTTGAGTCTAAGTTCGTTGTAAAAACACCTTGAGGCTTGCATGCCTTAATGGCAAGTCCTCATGCTGACAAACAATGGGAATACATTAATGTCCCTTGTTCGTTAGATCTTCTAGGTGACTCGACATCAGCAAATTCATTCGTACCTAGCAAGATGTGTTTGGGCATCTTGACTCTCATTGTCATCAATGGTGAGAGTTCTCGTGTTGACTAGTGGCATCCATTAATGGCCACTAAGCCAACAATTTCCTACTATGTTCGACATCAGAACATCTTTTCACATAGTAGGAATTGTGCCAATGAGTTTTGAAGACATGAAGACTATTATTTTCAGCATTTTGGAGCAGATTCAGCAAGTTTTAGTAGAAGCAATAAAAAGTCATCTTATCTCTCTATCCATGGCTCCTCTTGTTCAGCCACTTGAAGAAGAATATGATCATAAATTTTCAGCCACTACACATACAACTCATCCATTCCAAAGGGTAAGTGAAGGTACGACATTTTCTAACTTTTGACCATAGAATTCCATAAAAAGCTAGAATGATAATCATTGGAAAAACATTTCTCTTCCTCATTTCATAAAATTGCCAATACCATCAGTTGGGGGGGAATACATTCATATTCATATCTTGCCATGTCCATATCATATTCATGAGCTCACATACTTCCAACATATATTAATTATTACATTGTTATTATGAGCATACAATGGCTTTTGAAAAAGTGCTTAAAGGATAAATTGGATACAAACAAAATCATGGTTGTCACACAAGAACCAACCATCATGCAATCCAATAAAGATATACTTTGCAACAATAATCAAAATATCATTATGCAAAGGTCAAAGATCAAAATAGAAGGCAACAAAAAAAATGGTTGTAACACAAGAACCAACCATGTTGCAATTCAAGTGAAACACTTTGCAGAAACATGAAGTTATCAAATGATATCATGCAAAGTTAAGCCAAAGCTCAAGGATTAAAAGAGTTAATGTAATATATATTGCATGAGGACATGCAATAGCTTCAGTTGGGGGGTATGTTGAGTCTTGAAAATGTCATTCATTTCCATTACACTTTCACTATTATGTCCATTATATCACCTCCATTTCACCTCCATTTCACTACTATGTCACCACATTCATCCCACTTTCATTATCATTGGGCCACCTTTATGTTTTTCCAATCTTTATTATTTCTAAGCCTTTTAAGTGAATTTGTGGTTAAACATTAGAAAATAATGTGCATATGCTTATACCTAACAAATGGGTTGAGATTGCTGACATGTGTAGGTTGAAAGGAGGCTTCTAGAAGACCCTTATGTGGCACCCCAAGGCCAAATTCGAATTTGAGTGGAAAGAATCATGGGATCATGAGGATATGTGTCACATCTCCTAATTGTATTGTAACTCTAAAAAGACATGTGTCTTATCAGTTCCTATTTTGATTAGGACTCTAGAGGTAGAGGGAGAGATTCATGGATTCTCATTAATGAGATGGCTCTCATCTTTTTGTATAAATAGGAGATCTCTCTCCTTCATTAGTTAGTCTTTTTAGTCCCTAGTTCTTAAGTTTGTAGTTCTTCCTTGATGGCTTTTGAAAGCTTTGGAGAACTTTGTTGTACTTTGTACTATTGAAGAAATTGAATAAAGCTTTGATGTTCTCAACATGGAAGGAGATGTGAAGGAGATGTCATGGAGCATATTAGAATGTAAGGTAGAGTAGATTTCATTTTGTAAATATTGCTTTGATTTGATTTGATTGCTTTCAAGTTTGATAGATTAGATTTTTCATTCATGCAATTTTAATTCATGCAAGTGTGTTCAATTTTGCTTTGATTTCATAGGTGGCAGAGGGCCCCTGCCTTGTATAGTTGTCATTTAATTTTGCATTTTATTTTTCTCATGTATATTAGCTGTACATAACAAAGTTGTTTTGATTACTGTTGTTTTACATTTTTCTCATGTATATTAGCTGTACATAAATTGCTTTCAAGTTGATTGTAGATTAGTGATGCACATAGCGTTTTAATGACTAATGAATGACATGATAGAATCATCTTGTCCTTTTGCTGAAGCAGCAAGGATACTGGGTCTCATAGTCACTAGCTCATTGTTTGGTTATTGCATTTTATTTTGATTGAACTAATGGCATGATAGAATCATCTTGTCCTTTTGCTGAAGCAGCAAGGATATTGGGTCTCATAGTCATTAGCTCATTGTTTGGTTATTGCATTTTATTTTGATTGAACTAGTTGTATATTTACACTTTTGTTTAAATACTAACTCCATCAATAACATGTTTTAAGTTCTTTTGAAGTGCTAAGTTTTGGAAATTACCATTAGGGACATAGGCCTTGTCTTGAAATCTTTATCCATACTTGTCCTTTAAAAGTATTCTTAAGACCTTAGAATAGGATTTCCATTTGCATTGGACACTTTAGGAAACCAACAAGAACAAAACCCCAAAAACAACATAAACTATAAAACAACGAAGTAAGAGAAAGGTTAACTAAGCACATATGGTGCACCACACTTCATCAGTTTACGATTCCCGGATTGATAATTTATGTAGAGCAATTTAAGACATTAAATTGACTAGACACCTTGATGACATGATACTCGTTGGATCTTTGTATGAATATTGCATCTCACCTGCACATGTAGGGACTCCAAAAAATAAGTCCATATACATCAAGGGGAACCACATCTAGTTATACTTCATCAATAAAATTAACATTGACAAAAAATCTAATTTTTCATTGTTTTGTTGCCTTTAGCTCTACATTCTTATTTACCCATCCTAGTAGATATGAGCTTGGATAATCACAAACTTCCAATCCCAATTTCTTGACCAACTCTACTACAATTAGATTTTCCTATGATGCTAAGTCAAACAGAGGATCAATCTTTGTCTTCTTGACCTATATCTTTATATGAAAGAGTTTGGTCATTTCTTTCTCTTCTTGTTACTTAAGGCTACTCAGATTCACCTCTTTTTGCGCTGATGTACATATCATATTGCCATCCATGTCCAAGTTTCTTTCAAATTGGTTTCTCAAATGAGTGGCCATGAGATTCTTCTTCTTATTGTCTTTCTTTCTAATCTTGGGGTTAAAATCTAGATGCAAATTCCAACACTTCTCCTCTATATGGCCATCAATGTTGTAGTGGTTGCTAGGATCTTTGCACTGATGTGCCATGGCTTCCACCTTTTTATCTTTTCCCACTTTTTTATTCTTCTTCCCCTCCTTAGAAGCACCCCTTGCACCTTTTGCTTTGATTCGCATTAGGGGAATTTTGAGGTCTAAAATGGGCCTCCTAAGGAAATTATAAAATAATAGTGGAAATAATAAAATAAGATTAGATTACATCATCAAATTTTAGAAGGGAAAAAAATAAAAAACCATTTTTTGAACTCATATTTTCAACTTATCTCCCTATTAGTTTACACAATTTCGAGAAACAACACTCCTTGGATGTAGAATTTGTTTCCTCATCCAAGGAGTACCCATGTTGCATATTTTTTATGAACTCTGCTACATGAAAAATGAGAAATACATAACAAATGTGATTGCAATAACATTTTTTCATGTATTTCTCATTTTTTCGTTTAGCAAGGTTTATCGAAAGTATGCAACATGGGTACTCCATGGATGAGGAATCATATTTTGCATCCAACGAGTACTCTTGCTCAAAATTTGAGTAAAACCTTAGGGAGATAAGTTGAAAATACGAGTTGAAAAAGTAGTTTTATTATTTTATTATTTTTTAATATTTTTACTTTTTTACTCCAAAAATGGTGAATCATCCCGCATGGTTGAAATCATGATCTTGAATCCTATTGGTTCTTATAAAGTTTCATTTTTGTTGTACATTTTTCTTAGGAGGCCCATTTCAGACCTCAAAATTCCCCTAATGCTTGATTGTTCTTTCTTCAGGCCTATGTTCTTGAGGCATTATGCCTGTACAAAAACCTCATCCACTGATATTGGCTTGAAAAACATCACTTTCTCCCACAGATGGTGGTGTAGACCCCCCAAATACTTGAGGACTACATATGGGTTCTTTGGGGAGATACTTAACATTATGGAAATCTTTCTAAACTTTGTGGTGCACTCTTACACGCTTTACCCCAGATTTTGCCTAAACTACTACTAGTGGATCCACTAGTCCTCTAGATACCCAATAAGGTAAAAATATGACGTAATGAGGGTTTTAAAGTCCTCCCACTTAGTCACTAGAGACTCTCCCTCTAACCTCAGGGTCTCCATGTTGCTTTCCCACCAAGTCAAGGCATTGCCTTCTAATTTCAGTTGCGGAAATGAAATCTTTTGTTCTTCCTCAACGTGATGGACATTGAAATATACTTTTAGTTGATGAAACCAATAATTTAGCTTTAGAGCATCGATCTCGCTATGGTACGACTTGATATCAACCTTTGCTTTTATTTTGAACAAGGATTATGAAGGATTTATGACACTTGAACTGGGTTGATCTTTTTTTGGTCCTTTCTTTGTCTGGTTCTCTATTTCTTCCTAATCTCCTAGTCCCCCCTGTGATTTGTCCTCTGTGTCAGAACCCTCATCTTCTCTGAATATCCCAAGCTTATGCTTAGGGTCACCATGAGGATATTTACACTACAATTATATCCACGACTTGTTGTTCCAACCACAAAAACTTGTCCTTTGTAGGATCATAAGGGTCACAATTTCATCAACCATGATTAGGGTTTTATGAATTTTGGCCCAACTGATCTAGTTCCCCTGGAAATATCCACAATATACCCATAGGAAACTTCTTTAATACCAATAGTATCCATAAAATGTCATGGATATTCCATTGGACAATCCATCACAACATATTTGATAAAATTATATTTAAAATATGAAATTCTACACTATTACATTTTTATTTCCTTTTATATTTCTGGATATGTAGATTACTATTAATAGTGTATGCATGTGAATTAAAATTATGTATATATATAGATATCTCACACACAAATTTGACACAACATATGACATGGGAAACCCTTTAGCGAGAAAACCCAGTTGAAAGGTGAGGCCACTCTGCTCTCTTTTTCTAAATAGAAAATTTCACTGAGTAAAAATAAGTATGGCATGCAGCCTATGGGCTAAAACAGTGCAAAAATCCTCTTTGTATTCTCTATCTCTTGTCCCTCTCGTTTATTTTTTACTCAAAATAATGGAACCCCTTTTCCTTATAGTGGCCCAGTTATAGCAGAACCTGATAGCTTACTAGTGGTTAGATTTGACTACCTCAACTCTTAACCAGAGTTACAATATAGACTCTTCTAGAGTCTTATACATCATACTCAAGTAGCTAGCCCCTTTTTCATGAATAATGGGGGTTGACGTGGCATCCTCTCGAATTGTGGTGGTGAAAACAAGAAAGTCAACTTCTGAGTGATGTAACTCATGAGCCTCATCATTGGGTAATTATATGGGCCTTAACTCACCTCCTAGCTTAGTCAAATCAACTCTTCTCACAACCTATTACATGTTTTGATTATATTTTGTCTAATGAGATGAGTTAAAGTGACATATTATGCCTAGTGGACTAATATGCATTGAATGCAGGTTTGGAAGAGAAAATCAAGGAATTTTAGCAAGACTATGGTTTGAAACTCAAATGGGACAAGGGAGAGATATTATAGGAGGTAAATCCTCCTCATTTACTCCTCCCCCACTCAAATATTCCTCCATTAATCACACCAGCTCGGAGTGCAAGAAGCCAAGTCATGAAGATCAAAAGGCAACCGAGAAAGTGATAGGCAAAGAGTTAGTTCATCTCAAGTTTGGGAGCCGAGCCTCCCTACATTTAAGGAATTTGTTGGAGAATTCAGTTGTATAAGTAGATAGACCTAGAGCCTCATTAGGATTCGAATTTTTGTTGCAAAAACACTAGTTATTTTTGAGCTCCAAACTTGTGGAAGACATTGATGTAATTTCCTGTTTTGATAATGAAAATGAGCTTTTTCTTGATCCAGCACTGAGTTGACTCAGAGGGCTGAAGCTCTTGGGTTTGGGCCCAACCCTAGCAGAAAAGGATCCTCTTCCTATATCTATATGCTTAGCTTAGTTTCATAGATTCATGGTTAAATTGTCTCTAGAAGTATTTCATTGCAAGTATTATAGATTTGATATTAGTTTGCTTCCATTTGTGCTTTACTTCAGTAGTAGGGTAGAAGAAATAAAAGGAGCACCACCAAGCTATTAGCGGGTGTCTTGGCCTCACCTCTTCCCTCAAGGATCATGATTTGAGGAAAAGACCCTTAAGCAGCCCCAAAAAGACAGATTTCCATTTCTTCATAAGCTTTAGAGTTTATTGTACTTAAAATAGCATTTGATCATTTTTGCAAGTGAAGTATTTAGTTGCCATCACTTCCATCTTCAGTATTTTAGTAGATCTCATCCATGGTTCCATTTTTTTCAGCAATTTTCTTCATGCATGAAGTAGACAACTAGTTCATTAAATTTTTCTTTTCTAGCTTGTTAGAATTCTTATTTTTTACATGACTTTGTGGAAATTATAAATGTTTGATGTAGAGCAGGTGCTTTAGAAATCTAAAGGGGTCTCATATCAAGAAAACACCTCCCAACTTCATCCATTCATAACCATCCCTTGCTTTCACCAAGATCTTCACAAATCTCTTTATTTTACATAGAAATTCCTCCAAGCATGTTGAGCAAATCCAACCATAACCTAACCTTGGTATTGAGTTCTCAGTGACCCTGGGCATTTTCTCACTCCATTCCACCCATCCACCACCTTCCGTAAGCCTTCCATCACCTCCAACAACCATCGTTTTTCTCTCGGCTGTATCCTCTAGAAATATAGGGAATCCTGTAGGTTTCTAGTACATCCTGTAGGTTTTCCTGTAGTGGCCTATTTTGAGGCCGAATTGTGGGAAAGTCTTTAGGAAGCCACACCAGGTCACCCAAGGGTCTCCCAAACCTTCCAATAATCTATTAAACCTCCCAACCTTCCACCATCATCGCTAAACCTCCTGCCACATCACCAAAATAGATTAGGGTTTACACTTGACTTTCTAGAAAAAGAACAAAATAGATTTATTTCAGTCCTTTACATGCATAGTAGTGATGTTTGATGTCTTGAAATTCCATGCTTTAGATAGTAGCATTTCATACATGTTGGTTTGGCATTTTTGTAAAGCATAGTTTCTCAGCAGTTAGTTAGAGAAGGGTGTGTTTTTAGCATAGGATTTCAGTCCTTTTCCTTATTTACAATAGATAAGCTTTCTCCTAGAGTAGATCTCTCTTTCTTTCATCAGAAATCAAGCTTCTTCTGAATCCATAGAAGTTTGGCTTGAAAACCCTAGTGGTCTCTCACTAGGTGAATAGTGACAAAAGGCAGAACCATCACTTGTACTTGTGTATACAACATTGTCACCTCCAACTTTGTATGAACCCCAGGTTGATAAAGTAAAGCTGGTAGCTGTAGGAGTTACAACATTCTTGCTGCAATACTGGTTCTCATCACTTTTTGGCACCGTTTTTGGGGAGGTGTCTGAGCACTATGTGATTACTGCTTTCTTTCTTCTATTTCTTGTTTCTAATATTCTGCTCTTAGTTTCATTTCTACAAAAGTAATTTAGTTTTATTCCTTTTCATTCTGCATTCTTTGCTTTCCTTTCCATTCTGCAAGTTAGATTTCAATCAAATAGTTAATCTTTTCATTCAGTCAGTAGTTTTCATTCAGTGTACAATTTCAATTCTGCAATCACTTTAAAATTTCGAAAAAATCACAAAACCAAACAAGAAAATTTCTTTTCATGCCTCGTAGGAATAGGGATAACTTAGGGAAATGTTTTCCAAATACCCTCACTACTTCAAACAGCCAACCTTCCCTCTTCTTCGGTGGTTGTGAACTGGAGGAACCATTATGTTATGTACCTAGGGGGGGTAATATGGGGTACCAAGGGAGGTACCCAAAGTAATAATGTAATAATGGGATGGGCCATAGTAATAAATAAGGTGGTTAACCCATGTCATGTAAGGGACCACAAGTAGTTAATAATAATGTAATGGGCCCATGGTATTAGTTGATGGTATGAGGGAACCATGGTAATGACCCATGGTATTGTATGTATGAGGCCTATATAAAGGCTAGAGACTCCACATGGAGGATATGAAGATGAAGAGAAGTATTCTTGTATGAACAGGCATATGGCTTGTGGAGTGTTCTCCTTCCTTAAGGAGTAATTGTATGGTGTTGCCCTACCTTAAGGGTTTGATTAATAGAGAGAAACATTTCTATCTATATTCTATCTTATTATTCTTGGGTTATTTCTGTTCTCGTATATTTTTGGATCAGATCTACAACAATTGGTATCAGAGCACTTTCTTGGGCAAAACGTGGAGAATTTGTCCGCAACTATGGCCGAAATAACCCAAGAATAATAAGATAGAATATAGATAGAAATGTTTCTCTCTATTAATCAAACCCTTAAGGTAGGGCAACACCATACAATTACTCCTTAAGGAAGGAGAACACTCCACAAGCCATATGCCTGTTCATACAAGAATACTTCTCTTCATCTTCATATCCTCCATGTGGAGTCTCTAGCCTTTATATAGGCCTCATACATACAATACCATGGGTCATTACCATGGTTCCCTCATACCATCAACTAATACCATGGGCCCATTACATTATTATTAACTACTTGTGGTCCCTTACATGACATGGGTTAACCACCTTATTTATTACTATGGCCCATCCCATTATTACATTATTACTTTGGGTACCTCCCTTGGTACCCCATATTACCCCCCCTAGGTACATAACATTCCACCCCCCTAAGCATGTTTCGTCCCCGAAACATGGGAAGAACACAAATAATAAGATCTACTCAAAAGAGTAGTCCAATGGTACCATGCACGTGCATCTAGCCATCCAAGAGAAAGGTGAACCCTCGATCTCGCTGGTGCCTCGCTCGTTTGAGATGGAAGTTGACAGTGGCAGCTCTTCTGTGTGTAGTAGGTGGATCTTCTCTCCTCGCTATCCTTCATGTGACTACTTGGTTTCCATGATGGTTGTCTCGCGGGGTGATGTGGGTGATGATATGTTGAAGTTTTAACCCACGATGGCTTTTTCTTGACTTCACCCTGCTGTGGTGCCTGTTGTGGTGTCTTCTTTTTCAATATGACTTCAACCACTGAGCCCTCCTCTGATGTATCATCACCTGTAACCTTTTCTTCTGCAGCCTCTGTTTGTGTTTGATTGTCGATCATCAAAGGCTCATCATCTGATATGTCAGTCCCTTGAACATCTTCTGCTTCAGCCTCCATGTGCTCTACCTGTTTATGGATGGAAATATCCTGTAATGTAATTTTCTTCTTTTTATACCATAGCTTCAGGAATTTCTTCTGCACATTAATATTGATAGTACCCACGGATTCCATCAAAGGATATCCCAAAACAACATCCATATTATCCATCTCTGAAGCATAAAAATCACCATGAAACACATATTTATCCATAGAAATCTTCAAATCCTTATACACTTGAACATCCTCATTATCAACTTGTGCCGTTTCAATGTGTTTTGCTGGAACTTGCAATCTTTTTGCCAAATTAACACTTATAAGATTTTGCTTGCAACTAGGATTTATAGTCACAACGATTTTCTCCTTCTGAATCAATCCATGAACCTGCAATAAGGAGACACCAGTAGAAGATAACCCCTTGCGTGGCTCACTCTCCTTTTTTCTAGCCCGAGACCATTTGTCCAAAAGGATTTTTTCAAACTCTGCATCTGAAAGTGTGATCAACTGCTGATAGTCAAGTGATGAATTCCATTTTTGAGCCTCATCTCTCATATTAAACAGCATTGAAAGCCTCCAATATTTCCCATGTGGGGACTTGTATCTTTGTATAAATTCTTCAATAGTAGGACCATCATCTGTTCCTGTAAAATATAGATCCTTGCTAGAAGCCATGAAGAGGGTTTTGAAAAAACTTGGCGAAAATTTGAAATGGCCACAAATCCGTCAATATTGCTCAGAATCTCTATTATAACCTATTTTTGGAAATGGAACAATCATTATGCATCTGCCCATATGATAAAAATCTTGATCCAGGCACTAGAATTCCAGATCTGCGCCGCTACGCTCTCGGCGTCACCCAAAATTTCTGCAAAAAGAGCTGATTTTAAATCAGCGATATCTCCCTCATCCGGACTCCGATTCGACTGATTTTTTTTTTGAAATCATGTGTTTTTTTCCAAATATTCCAGATCTACAATTAGATCTTGCATATCTGGCACCAGGACTTCTAGATCTGCGCCGCAAAACTCGCTGCCCTGAAAATTGTCTGCAACCCCACTGATTTTTAGATCAGCGATATCTCCTTCATCCGGACTCCGATTCGACCGATTTTTTTTTTGAAATCGGGTGTTTTTTCACAAAGATTCCAGATCTGCAATTAGATTCTACAGATCTTTCATCAAAACGTACAGATCTGACCTGCAACTCGCCGCCCCAGAAACCCTGCAAAAATGAAAAAAAAATTCTCCACGTTTTGCCCAAGAAAGTGCTCTGATACCAATTGTTGTAGATCTGATCCAAAAATATACGAGAACAGAAATAACCCAAGAATAATAAGATAGAATATAGATAGAAATGTTTCTCTCTATTAATCAAACCCTTAAGGTAGGGCAACACCATACAATTACTCCTTAAGGAAGGAGAACACTCCACAAGCCATATGCCTGTTCATACAAGAATACTTCTCTTCATCTTCATATCCTCCATGTGGAGTCTCTAGCCTTTATATAGGCCTCATACATACAATACCATGGGTCATTACCATGGTTCCCTCATACCATCAACTAATACCATGGGCCCATTACATTATTATTAACTACTTGTGGTCCCTTACATGACATGGGTTAACCACCTTATTTATTACTATGGCCCATCCCATTATTACATTATTACTTTGGGTACCTCCCTTGGTACCCCATATTACCCCCCCTAGGTACATAACACATTAGGTGAGCAACCAGACATATCTGAAGAACCTATAGGGGAAGAAGAAGAAGGAGAACCCATTCCTATTGAACCTATGGCTAAAAACAATAATGACAGGGGAAATATAGAAAGAGTTGAGGGTTCCTTCCTCATCAGGGAGACCAATGGGGATACTAAGATGAAAAATATAAGCCCCTCTTCCCTTCCTCATTTCCATGGCCTGACCACAGAAGACCCAGACACTTTTTTATTTGATTTTGTTGTCATATGTCGAACCTATGACTATACAAATATGAGCAAAAGTTGAAACTATTCCCATCCACTCTCAAGGATGCAACTTTGCGCTGGAGAATGCAACACCAGTTTTTTCCATAAGTCCACTATCCAGCACAGAGCCTGCAATCGAATACTCTCTCTCAAAAAAGCTGATGACGATAAGGTGTTCTCCAAGGAGCACATTGGGGATGAACTCAACTCTTATTTCACCTCTCTTCTCAACGAACCAAGCCTAAACAGAACACAAGCCATCAATGCAATCACTGATGCCATTCCCAGCCTTGTTACTCAGGAGCAAAACTCCCTCCTTCTAAAGGATTTTACCGAGCAGGAGATTGAAGAGACCATCTTCACCATGGCCACAAACAAGGCTCCCGGACCGGACGGATTTACAATTGAATTTTTTAAAGCCTGCTGGTCCATCATTAAAGAAGACCTCCTCATCCTGGTAAGGAACTTTCACAGAACCAAAAAAGTGCTACCAGCCATCAATGCCAATTTCCTCACCTTAATTCCCAAATCCGGCCAGGCTGACTCCCCGGACAAATTTTGCCCCATCGCCCTTTGCAATGTCCTCTATAAAATCCTTTCCAAATTGATGGCTAACAGACTCAAACCCGTCCTCCCTTCAATTATTTCTCAGGAGCAAACCGGCTACGTCGAAGGCAGGCAGATCACAGACAACATTATCATCACCCAGGAAGTGTTGCACTCTCTCAAAACAAACAAGACTCCAGGCATGCTTATCCAGCTTGACCTGTCAAAGGCCTTTGATAGAATCAGCTGGCAATACATGAGAGCAATCCTCCAGGCTTTCAGATTTAGTCAGCAATGGATAAATTGGACAATGGAACTGGTCTCAGGCGCTTTCTTCTCCATCCTGCTGAACGGAGGACCCCTTCAACCCTTCACACCATCCAGAGGTATACTGCAAGGAGATCCCTTGTCTCCTTTTCTCTTCATCATAATGGCAGAAGGGATGGGCAGATCTTTAACCAAGGCAAGAAGGCAGAATCAACTCAAAGGCATCAAACCGGCACATCAAGGACCCATAGTAACGCATCAACAATTTGTAGATGATACAATGCTCATGGGCGCCCCCACAGTGCAGGAAGCTCGAACCATCAACCAAGTGTTAAAGACTTTCTCGGAGGCCTCAGCTATGGAAATTAATCTTACCAAATCAAAAAAAAAATTCTTCAACACATCCATTCCCGTGCAAAGAAATCTCAGCAGAATTCTGCAGATCCAAAAGACCTCCCTTCCAACTAAATATCTGGGCATACCACTTTCGGAATATGCCTACAAATCTGCCAACTGGGAAGCCCTCCTCAACAAAATGAAAGCTCGGCTAAGAAACTGGACATACCGAGCCTTAAACATGGCCAGCAGACTGATCTTAGTCAAATCAGTCCTGCAAACCATGCCAGCATATATGTTGTCAGCACTAGCAGCACCTAAGGCGGTGTACAAATCCATCCGAAGCATTCAGTGATCCTTCCTCTGGAATCGAGCCTCGAAGCAATCCAAATGGGCCCTCATCAAATGGACAGACATCTGCAAACCAAAAAGGGAGGGAGGTTTGGGCCTAAGAGATCCAGAAATATTAAGCAAGGTCGTAGCAGCAAAAATCTGGCGGAGATGGGTAGAAAATTCTAGCTCCCTATGGGGAACCTGGTGGAAAGCGAAATACACAACTCAAGTCAGGGATAGAGACCTCATTCGGCTGACCAGCACCAGGCAAGGATCCCCCATTTGGAACAAAGCCTGGGAGAACAAATATATCGTGTAGCAACATAGCTTCTGGGAAGTGCACCAAGGAAAAACTGCCCTCTTTTGGGAAGATGCTTGGCAGCAGCTTCCAACCTTGGAACACCCAGACTGGAATACTCTTAAAAGAGCTATGCAGGAGGCCGGCAAGGTTACGGTAGCAGACTACTGGCAACCTGCAAGCGAGGCCACCACCTGGCAAAAGTGGCTATCTAGAGAACAATGGCAAGCTCAAGCAGGCCTGATGAACGTAGACCAGCTTTTACAAGACCTGGACAAAAGAAGAATCCTTATTTCCAACAAAGAGGACATCCTGAGATGGGGAAGAAACCCCAAAGGAACGTTCAACCTCAAAGAAGCATATCAGATCTTGGCGGCCTCTCTGGATCCGCAACCAGACCACAGTTGGCAAACCCTTTGGAGCAGAGGAACATGGCCAAAAATCACACTTTTCTCCTGGTTGGTCATGCACAACAAAGCAATCACATGGGACAATGTTCAAAAATGAGGCTTCATAGGCCCTTCACGATGCATACTCTGTGAGGATGGCCCAGAAACTCTCAATCACATACTCAATGCCTGTCCAATGGCCTGCTCTCTGTGGGATGACATGGCTATGATCTTTAGACAATCTGACAAAAACAGAGACTCCATTCAACTCTCACTCAGCCAATGGAGAACATCCATGTCCTCCAATCCCTTGGTCAAAAGTGCCTGGAACTTAATACTGGGAGCAATAGCCTGGATCCTTTGGAAAGAACGAAACACACGAGTCTTCAAAAACTCTGCACTTGCAGTAAGCATGCTGATAGGAAAAGTGAGACAGCTCATCAAAGAAACAGTCAATGCCATGGGCACTTTGCAGAAAGAGGGCAACACTTCACTGAATGATGACAGAATCATTCAAATCCTAAATCTTCAAACCCAGATCAACCCTGCTGGTAAAAACTGCGTCTCCAATGGAACAACGCAGGACAATTGGACTCTGCCCCCTTCAAACACGCTCAAACTCAATTTCGACGGGGCTTCAAGAAAGAACCCGGTAATAGCTGGATATGGGGGAGTAGTAAGGGATCACACAGGCACAATTCATCTCGTCTATCATGGCAACATCAGAGTGAACACCAACAACGCTGTAGAACTAATTGCTCTCATTCAGGGTCTCACTCTGGCAGGCCGCTACAGATTTCTACCACTAATAGTGGAAGGAGACTCGAAGATCATAATCAGGATGATAAAGAAACTCCAGATGGGAGCGTAGGTACATAAAGTTATCCCCAGCTGGAGACTATCGGCAACACTGCAAGATCTCCAAAATCATCTCTGCAATTTGCAAGGGATTACATTCCAAGCAGTTCGTAGAAAGGCAAACAAGATAGCTGATGTCTTAGCAAATGCAGGGATAGATTCCCAGATGGCAGAATTCCACAGCCTCTGGCACGATCTAGCAAAAGGAGTGCTCAAAGAAAACTGCAAAAAGATCCAGCAGACAGATCTGCACACTTAGGCCTCGACAGCAAGGCACACTATGGCTTCAAACACTGGAAGGAATGTTAAACCATGGCAGAAGCGCCACTGAAAAGAGAAGATCTGCAGATGCGCCACTGAAAAGAGAAGATCTGCATCAATAGGCTTGTGCAATCAAGATTGGAGACACATCACTGCACACCCAAAAGACGCATCAATAAAATGAATGCTCATCCACTTCAAGCATGACAATCTCAGGAACTTCAGGCAGCAATCTGCCCACCTCGTAGCATTCTGCCCACCTCGCAGCAAGATGCCCACCACTCTTGCAGGATCACCTCACGGGCTCCATGAAAACTCTACTTAGACAAAGCACTATATATGCTGCAGGCATTTGCCTGGAAAGGCCACCCAGTCAACGCAGGCAGGTCGCTCTGACCCCTACGGACCATTGTATTTTTATTCTCAATCATTAATATAACTGCTTAATTTTACAAAAAAAAAACTTTGCGCTGGTTCATGGGTTTACTTGAAGATATCATTACAACTTGGGCTCAGATGTAGCAAGCCTTATATAACAAGTATCGGGACTACTGTAGGTCTAAATACACTAAAGAAGAGATTTTTAGGATGACCTTAGGCAATGATGAATCCCTACAGGATTATGAAGAAAGATTCCAGCTTAGCTACAAAAGGGCCAGGTGCACACTTGACCCCGAGTCACTAAAGCTAGTCCTGCTTAGAGGAGTAAGGGAAGACCTTATGGATACCCTACACTTGTTAGCAGGAGGGGATATCTACCAGTTACCCTATGAGGATATCAAGACTATCTTTAGAAACCATTCTGGGGAAACCAGGAAAGAGGGTAGGGGTAGTCAACCTATGGTCAGTGCATCCTCTTCCAATTCATCCATCAATGGTGAAATTGGAAATATGATGGAGGATTTCAAAAGTGAGATGTTGCAAACCCTTGCCCTGTAGATTGACATTATGCACATTAAGAGAAATACAGAAGAAGCAGAGAGTGCCTTGGGCATTTTTTGTCCTAGATACACCAGAAGGCATCCTAGGAACCAATGTCCATTGAATTCTATTGAAATTGTCTCATTCTGTGAAGAAAACCACTCCACAAACAAGTGCCCCTATTTACCTAGACTCAAAGCTGTATATCAAGGAGCTAAAGGAGTCACTGAGCAACTCTACTATATAAACCAAAGGAGACCTCATGGGCCTAGGCCATACCAACAGGGCATGCAAGGGTCATCCCATGTATATTATAACCCCAACCAGACCACGCCCATACCTTCTTGGTGACCCCCTACTCATCCTTCCTGGTCTACACCTCCTCCTTGGTCCTTTTCACCTCAGTATCATTCCCAACTAGCCAGCTAGTCATTTCAACCATATGCTCCACCACAACCTCAGTGGAATGCACTGCCCCAAGGATGGAGGCCCCAATACAACAATGGCCCAGCTTTATTGCCTTCACCACCTACCCAACCACAAATTTTACACTCTGCTCCACCTAAACAACCCTATATGCCTGCCCAGCCAAATTCGAACCCGAATAATAAACAAGCACAACAAGTATACAGTGGAGAGACATCATATCCATATATGTTGTGGAGATTCAGGAAATCAACCTGAGATCTGGGAGAGTACTCTCGGAAAACCAACCTCTACCTCCACCCAGGGAGGTTGAGGAAGAAAGACAGGAAAGTGTTCTTAAAGTAAATCCACCACCCTTTCCTAAGAGATTAACCCAACCACCTTAGCCTACCCCAGAAGAGACTGAACTTATGGGAGAATTGAAAAACCTATATGTCAAAATTTCACTTCTCCAAGCTATCAAGGATGTACCTATTTACAACAAGTTGATTAAGGAGAAGTGCTTCAAGCATCCACGAATGCGAAAAAGAGATGATCATACCATTAATGTCATTGGAAAACTGTCTAACTTAATGCTGGGGTAGGTAATCTATCCAAAGGATTTGGACCCTGGAAGCCCTGTAGTAGATGTGCACATCAATGGCACCATTGTCCCACACACTTTGATCAATCTTGGGGCTGCCATTAACGTGATGACCAAGGACACCATGCTCAGAGTCAACCTCCAAGGTTCATTGAGGAAGACCACAATAGTTTTGCAACTTGCAGACCGCTCCACAGTGACCCCTGAGGGGATTGTGGAGGATGTGATGGTCTCCATTGATTCTTGGGAATACTCTATATATTTCCTAGTTCTCCAGCCTAAGGCTAATCTTACTAGTTACACTCTCATCATTGGGAGGCCCTGGTTAGCCACTGCTGATGCTTACATTAGCTACAGAGCTGGAAATATGACCATCAAGAATGGGCATATGTCCAAGTAGTTAGTCCTATACCCTCCTGCTCAGCCATCTCTAGAACATGACTTACCTTTGTCGCTGAAAGAGGAGGAGGAAGATGAAATTTATTCCGCCAGATTCTATACCTTAGAAATAACCATGGGAGGGGGACAATAGGATTAAGATGATTTTATCAAACACATACTCCAAAGTCCAACCCCCAGTACATTGTCCTTAGACGAAGTAGTAAAGGAAACCCAAAACAACCATCAATTGGATCTATCCTTAGCCGATTCCAACCATATCCATGTCAAAACCATAGAATTCAGTCCTGAGAGGACTTTGAAAATCAATCCATCTCTTTTTGTTCTCCAAGAAGAAAAGTTGTGCAACATGCTAAAGGAACACCTAGATGCCTTCACTTGGAGTTATCAAGAAATGAAGGGAGTGCACCCATTGATGTGTACTCATCATATTTATATTCAGGAAGGTTTCAAGCTAGTCTGATGACCCCAAAGGAGGATGATCCAGCTCTTAAAGATATATTCAAAGAAGAGCTGCAAAAATTGCTAGATGCAGGATTCATTTACCCTATCTCAAATAGTGAGTGGGTCTCTCCTTTGGTGTTTGTTCCAAAGAAAAATGGTAAGTGGAGGATTTGTGTCGATTACAGGGAGTTAAACAAAGCTACAAAGAAGGACCATTTCCCTCTACCTTTCATCGACCAAGTGCTAGATGTTCTGGCAAGGAAAGCATTTTTGTCTTTCCGAGATGGATTCAGCTGGTACAATCAAATACAAATTAGCATGGAAGACCAGGATAAAACCACCTTCACTTGTCCTTGGGGTACTTTCACCTATAGGGTCCTTCCTTTTGGCCTATGCAATTCTCCTGCAACTTTTCAGAGAGCAGTCCTGAGTATCTTTGCTGAGTTAGTCCATGACGCGGTAGAAATCTATATGGATGATTTCACACCTTATGGGGGTGATTTCAAGGAGGCTTTTTCCAACTTAGGCAAGGTTCTACGTAAATGAATTGATATGAACATGTCTCTCAATCCCCAAAAATGTGAATTCTTGATGACTACAGGGATCGTGCTAGGTCATTCAATATCTCAACAAGGACTATAGGTGGACCCAAACAAGATAGCTATCATCAAAAGGGTCCCACCTCCACAAAAGCAGAGAGATGTCAGAAGTTTCCTAGGGTTAGCTGGATGCTACCGAAGGTTTATAAAATACTTCTACAAGTTGGCTTCTCCTTTATTTGGGTTATTGGCCAAGACTCTGAGTTTGTATGGTCAAAAAGCTGTCAAGAGGCCCTGGACCCCCTGAAGGACAAGTTAACCACTGCACCGATTCTTCGAGGCCCAAATTGGGCCCTTGCTTTTCACATTCATGCTAATGCCTCACACAAAGCCATAGGAGCAGCCCTAGGCCAGATAGATGAGAAATTGCCTTATGCCATTTACTTTATCAGTAAGGATATGTCAAAGGTTGAATTGAACTACACAATGACCGAAAAGGAGCTCCTGGTTGTTGTGCATTCATTGAACAAATTTAAGCATTATATTACAGGCTATCAAACATTTGTACATACTAACCATGTTGCAATCAAATATTTAATGAATAAACTTGATGTGAATGCCCAGACTATTAGATGGTTACTTTTATTACAATAGTTTAATCTAACTACTGTTGATAAGCCTCATAAGGATAATGTTATTGCAGAATTTTTGTCCATATTAACTTTGCCTGCAGGTGAAGATGGAATGGTTGAAGATCATTTATCATATGAACACTTATTCGCTATTTCAATTCTCTCTCCATGGTTTGCTGACATAGCAAACTATTTGGTATCTGCACAGTTCCCACCGAATCTGTCCTCCAAACAGAAAAACAAGATTGTGAGGAAGAGCACCCCCTTCACCTGGATTGGAGGAAACCTCTTCAAACTTGGCCCAGATCAAATTCTGAGAAGATGTGTGAGGGAAGAGGAAATATTTGACATCCTTCTGACCTGCCATGATGGGTCTTATGGAGGTCACTTTGTAGCAAAAAGGACAACATTTAAAGTGTCACAAGCTGGGTATTATTGGCCCACTCTTCATCAAGATGTGAAAAGATATAATAGTCAATTTGATCGGTGCCAAAGGATGGGAAAGCCCACTTCAAGAGATGAAATGCCTCTACAACCTCAAGTGAATTTTGAGCCATTTGACAAGTGGGGCATGGACTTCATTGGACTTACTAACCCTCCTTCCAAGAAAAAGCAGTATATCATTGTGTGCATTGACTATCTGACTAAGTGGGCTGAAACCAAGGTAATTAAGGCAAAAACAGAGGAGAAGGTGGCTAATTTCTTAAGGGAGAATGTATTTTACAAATTTGGATACCCTAGAGAACTGGTCACTGATCAAGGCATCTAGTTCACATCCAACATGATTGAAGACTTGCTAAGCCAGCACAAGATCAAGCATAGGACCTCCACTCCCTATCACCCACAAGCTAATGGGAAAGTGGAGATGACCAAAAGAGCACTGGAGAGCATCTTGACCAAAGTGGTTAGCAGTAGCAGGAAAGATTGGGTAGATATACTAGTTGAGGCCACTTGGACTTATAATACCACTTGGAAGACCACCACTGGATTCACACCCTATGAGATGGTCTATGGGGAAAATACCCTACTGTCCATTGAGTTCGAGTATAACACATTAAGGATGGCAACCCGACTAGATCTAGATCTCAGCAGTGCACAACAAGAGAGATTACTTTAGTTGAATGGTTTAGATGAATTCAGAATGCAGGCCCTCCTACACACAGAGGTAACTCAACTTGAGAGGAAGATCTGGAACAATAAGAAAATCAAGGATAAGCAATTTCAAGAAGGTGATTGGGCCTTGTTATATGATTCTAGATATAAATACTTTAAGGGAAAGTTAAGGACACGATGGTTGGGACCTTATGTTATAGAGATATTTCATGATAATGGTTCAGTGTAGATCAAGACCATAGATGCAGAGGGCATTCCTTTACTTGTTAATGGGCACAAACTGAAAGTTTACAAGAGGCCATTGTCAAAGAAAGAGTTCATTGATGGTATCAATAAGACAATGATGGTTGTGGAGCAAGTTTCAGCTCCTACCTCATCAAATCATTGAGAGAAAAAATAAAACTAAGGATTTAGGTGAAAACCTCCATGAGGCGCTTGAGTCCCACTAGTGGGCTGAAAACCTCTTAGGGTAGCCCAATGGTGTCAAAAATAAAAAAAAAGGAAGTAAAAATATCCCTAGGTGAAAACCTATCTTAAGGCGCCCAGGGTAAACAACTAGAAAGAAGACCTCTTAGAGGCAGACTAGTTATCTTCAAAAAAAATAAAATAATAAATAAATAGAGAAAAAAAAGAAGAGAAAAATCATGAAAATTTTATGTTTGCAGGTCAGTAGGAGGACAATCAGAGAACAAAGGAGAGTAAAAAAGGGACCTATTTCACTCACACTTTTATTTTTCCACCCATAATCATTCATCACTCCACCATTTCTTTCATTTTTTCACTCCTTTGCTTCAGTTTACAAGGGGATTGTGTTTTCTACAAGATCCCCTGAAAACCTATAGGATGATCCTGTAGGAATCACTGTGGCTCAGGAATCTTGCAGGAAGTGACCCTAAGGTGATAAAATGACCTGCCATGTCAAAAAAATAACATCCCTACATCACCACTTCATTACCATACCTCTCTCCAGCTTGATCGCCCCTGAATTCATCATAGAAAGATCAGTTTTCAGAAAAACAATTCATAGTCCTCAAGAGAAAACACAGAAAAAAAAATGAAACAAGAGGGTTGAAGGGAACAACACCTAAGTGTATTCCTCATTATTCACACTCCTAGACCTCCTCTCTATCCATGTCATCATCTTCAAAATCCCAATAGATTGTATGATTAAAAGTTCTGAGGGAGAAGCAGCTACAGGACATCCTCTAGGAAATCCTGTACCATCCTATCCCACAGAATAAAAATCATCAGTAGCAGGAAGCTTCCAACATGAAGATCCAAGGGTAGAAGGAGCTCCAAAGCAGTAGCAACACCATCATCTTCAACACTAGGTACCTGCACATCAAAGGAATCATCAGACAACAATAAAAAAGGAAGGAAAAATAACATGCAGCCAACACACAACAAACACCTCATGTCTTCAACAAACTGTAGCAAGGTATTAGCACCACAAATAAGTATCTCACTTCACTCTCTCATTTTCATTATGTAGTCAAAAAGTGTAAAGGTTGTGAGTGATTTGGTTTATAAGAGAAAGGTGGTCAGTTAACTTGGCCACCTTCATTCAGTCGACGAAGACAAAACAGTTGGTCCTCCCACACGTGGTAGTAGTCAAGTAAAAAAAGAGAGGAGAAGGACAAAAGCAGTTAAGTCTATGGAGGCATGAATTGGGATTTGATTACGAGGAGAGGGGAATGTGTTATAGAAATTTTTGTGCCTTGCATCACTGAGCATGAAATGTCAATAATCAAGGGATCCAAAGTCCCTAAACATGTTGTTCCTACCCCTAGAGGAACAAGGCCAGCAAACCACAGCACTTAACAAAAGTTCTCCACCTGAAAGCACTCAAAACAAGGCAATTCTGGATCATGTCAACTGCTCCACTAAGCATCTGCGCTGAATGTCAAATGCTCCACTGTCTACCTGCGTTGAATGTCAACTGCAAAGAAGGCTACCTACGCTGAGCGAGTTTTGGACATGTGGCAGAGTCATTCCTCAAGGTGTCAATGCCCAGGAAGCTTCCAAAATGACACTTGGATCAGGGAATTCGACTGGTGATGAGTAAGAGGTTCCAAATCTCCAAGTGGAAGCAAGAACCTCCAAGTGGACTCAAGAACTGAAGTGGGAGAGGACACTAGTCAGCTTCATACCAGCCTCAAGCTGACTCATCCTTTCTCCAAAACTCCTATATATAGATCTCTCTCATGAGGTCTAGGGAGGCTGGAATTTAGTATTTGCAAAGAATTGTTGTTGGTTTGTGGCTAGAAATATTGGGTGTGTTATGCTTTGAAAGGAGCTGAAGAAGGAATTCTATTCTGCTGGGAAGGAGATGCTGGGTTGGAGCCCTATGGGTTGTATCTCTTCCTGAACCCTGTTACTTTCAATAAAGCTATCTTGATTCTTTCCTATATGCTGGTGTATTTTGTATGATTGCATTAGTATATTTGATTTACTTCTAATCCTGAATCATTTATGAATATGTATATTTGCCTTTGTATTGTGTCCTTCTCTTGTTGCAAGTAGCTGTTCTCTTGTCACAGGTAGCTGTTCTCTTGTGCTCTCGTGGGATTCAAGTAGTTGTTCTCTTGATCAAGCGAGGAGGCAAGTAGCTGTGGACACACAAAGAGAAGAGGATCTAGTTCGAGGGACAACCGGAAGATAACGGTAAGTCTGCCGATCTCCTCTCTTTCATATTTCATAAAGGAAGAAATCATGATAGCTGTATTCGTTTGTTGCTAAGGCGCTGTCACACCTTAGGTGGATAGGATCGTCCTAAATAGGCATTTTTCCCCACAACAAATTGGCGACTCCGCTGGGGAAGAACTTGTTTATTCATTTCATTTGTGTTTCCGTCATTTGTTTACTTCATAGACTTGACAGCAACTCCTGAACTGCATCTTTCCCGGATGCAAAGTAAAAGTTGCTGCTTTGATCCAGTATGTTGGACTTGTCTATGATTTAAACTAGATCCACAAACGATTTGATTGATCCTTGTGATAGTTTTTAGTACCCTATCAAAGCATCCCTCTGTTTATACCTTGCTTGTGTTTCTGATTTGACTTGAAACAGTTGATTTTTGGGCATTTTGTGACCCAGAAACCAAGAGAAACGAGATTTTCTCTCTTCATTGCAGGCACTGTGAAGGCAGTCTGCATTTCAACGCAGGTCCCGAAGGGGCTACCTGCGCTGAATGTCAAACTGACAGTGTTGGACCTGCACTGAACTAGTGTGGCCTTGTGCAGCTGGGTTTCTTTGTCCTTTTTTGCCCTGTTTTGATCTCTGTTTTTTGCATCCTTTAATCAAGTATAGGTGCTAGCCTGATAACCCTTTTCTTTGCCTAAATTCCGCCCCATTTTTGTACAAAAAGATTGTGAATGTTTTTATGTGTTTGTGGCATCATTTACAGTCTTCCTTTGCATGAGTAAAGTAGTCTTTCTGTAGCCTTTGATTCAGATCTGATTGAGAGTGATCTTAGAAGAGAGTTCATTGGTTGTTTGTTCAGATTGATTATAGTTTTACTCTTGCTTATTGGTTTGAATTTGTTCTTTTCAAAGTATCAAAACGAGTCTTTATTTCGAAAATCGCAAAGTGATTGTAATCTCTTCTACCCTTGTTGATTTCGAATAAAGCGAACTTGTTTATTTTGATCATTGTAAAAGCGAATTCAAAGTTGTGCAAAAGCTTTCTTTGTAGGCATTTATACTAAGAAAGTGAAAACAAACACCTGCATTGTGCATTTTGCATTTGATAAGTTTGCATGTTGGATTTAGGGAAAGTGCATTAGAGTGTGCTGATTGCTCTTTGAGAAAAGATAGTCGCTCTCTTTTCCCTTAGTAGCTAGGATTTTCAAAGTTGAAAGATTGTAAAGCTTGCTTATCATCCTAGACTGCATTTAGGAAGTTGAATTATACATCTCGTGGTGAACCTTGAAAGGAAAACTTTAAAAATATCAACCTAAAATAAACTGAATGAACCTAACAACGCTTTGTAACATAACGCACAACATAGAGGTCTAGGCTAGAGACGTGTTCCGGTGTCGTTAAGCCTAGTGACTGTCGATCTCTAAGAAGGTGGGTGATTCCTCCTGAGAGACGGTAGCGCTAGCACGGATTTGTGCTCCCACGTACCGTCGCGTATATATTGGGAGACCCCTATAGGCATATATCTTTTATCCTTAGGAAGCCGTGTCGGCCGCCCTACTGATCGCAATGCAGTGAACACAACATTCACGAAGATCGACCACCCGTACCGTAAAAAGTATTCTGTGGTTTTGCGAAAGGTTTGGCACACCCTCTGCCTAGATCTCCAGAGCAGTTCCTTTTGGCCTTTTTCAGACTCTATAACAGAAAAAGTCCATCCGAGCATTTGTCACTTTGGGCTCGTTAAAACATCGAAGGAGACTAGAGTCATCTTTAGCTTTTTCTCGACTCTTTAAAACTGAAAAAGCAAGTTGTGTCTAAAAGCGTCTAATAAAATTCATTCAATTCGGAAACACAAATTTCCCCTTTTAATATTTTGGTTGATCGAGTAATCCGCAATCGTGGAAGAAAGTCAATTGAAACCCCGTCGTTCGCGGAGGCTCACGAGTCAACCGTCTTTGTCTCCGGAATCGAAAATAGTACGGACAAAGTGAACTCGTTTAACCGGTTCAAAATCTCCTATAAAAGTTAGAACTAGTGTTCCAACTACATCTGAGATTCCGATTACTCCAAACATTTATGGAAACCCTGCCTCTATAGAAGAAGTTCAACAGCCACAGAAGGACAGTAATACTGATCCTAGTCTGGGGGCAAATACTTGTATAACTGAACCAGTTCCATTTGTAACAACTGTCGCTGTCCAAACAACTCCTTCTTCGGCACCAGAAATATTTTACGGACCTGACGGTCTTCCTCTTCCACCAGGTTTGATTGCGATAGAGGAAATTGCAGAGGATCCGCAAGCAAGTACTCCAACCCATTTTGGAGTCGGGGTCACTCTATTTCCTTCATCAGAAGTTAATCCACCACAAGTGGAGGTTCCTGTAGAATCGCTAGGCAATCTATTGGATAGACTTAAAATGTCTGAACAACCGTCATCATCTAGGACTGTGTCAAACGACACAGCGATAGCAGAAGCCCCTGCCGTCACTCCGACAATGTTTGCCGGCATACCATCTGTCCCAACTAGCTCACAACCGCTAGAAGGAGTCCACCAAGGGACTATTTCGACAGTATGGTCTGTTCCAGTTTGTTCATCTGGAGTAATATCCGGCAACTCTTATGTTGAGACTCGCCAAATTGATCCATTTGGAGGTCAATTTGGGCAATCCAGTCCCCAAGGACAATCAATCCCCTTGAGTTCCGGATTGCTACCGTATGGGGGGCAGTATGCCCTTTCATTACCCCCTCCGGGAGGGTACCCATACGGGAGTTCACAACCGTATTCAGGTTATACTGGAATTGCATCAAGTAGTTGGGTACCTATGCTACCTCAACAACCAAGAGTTGTATATTCTATGCAACAGTGTGTACCTATGATGAACATCCCAACCACACCGGCTATTGTAACAGTGTCACAAGTTCAAGCAATGCCTGTTGCATGTCAACCTCAGATATCTCAGGTTATAATGCAACAGCCCCTTGAACATGGGTCACAACCACAATCGCCAACTGGTGGGGCGACACAGGTCCAAACGGGTACAATTACCCCACACCTTGGTCCAACGGTTAGCATAGCACAACAGAACATGGCTTCACAACCGTGGCTAGTGCAATACCAACAACCACAATTCCAGCAGGTGTACCAAGGTTCTGAGCAGCATATCTTTGCGAATAGTGGACAACCGCATATCCAAAACGGTCAAAACCAACCACTTTACAGTGGTCAAGTCCACCAACCGTATCAGTCATACCAACATCAGTTACATTATGCTGGTATGCAAAGGCCCACTACTCAAGCGATTCCATCGTACCCTGGTTATGCTTCGCCTAACCTGAATCAACAGTTACCATTCGTGGCGACTTTAGAGTTACCCGATTTACACCGGTTAACCAACGATCCGATTGCTTATGCCCCTTGGTGGCCAGTGATTCCTCACAAACTTCCATCTGACATTCCTAAATTCAATGGAAATCCAGGTGAAGACCCATCGAATCACGTGATGACTTTTCATCTATGGTGTTCGTCGAACACCCTAAACGACGATTCGATAAGGCTTCGCCTTTTTCAGAGGACATTGACAGGTCCAGCAGCTAAATGGTATATTGAATTACCTAGAGCCTCTTTAGACAATTTTAGCTCCCTAGCCACGACTTTCTTGACCCATTTTCAATTACCGATAAGGTATGAAACGGGAACAGAAATATTAACCAACTTCAAGCAGACAACTGCCACTCATATATCTGATCATATACATGAGTGGCGTCGTCGTCGTAGGATGGTGAAAACATACGTTCCCAATCAGCTGTTGGCTGAATGGTTTATAAAGTCGTTACTTCCTGCTATAACGGAAGATGTGGCAAAGGGGGGGGGGGTCGTAACAGAGGAGCAAGTTATCGCTCGTGCACAGTATCTAGACTTAGTATATACTCAGTCTGGAACGCTCTACGACAAAATACCTAACTCCCCTAGACCGGAATTTTCAATTCCTCCTCCTCCAAAATCCAATAGTGACTCTCATGCCGGTGATGGCGTGATTGGCACGGCAAACGTGAAATCGATAAAGGCTTCGTCTAAGAAAGCCCGTAAGAATTCGGATCAAAACGCAAAAGAAGAGATTCTTGCTTCGGAAGTAAATGTCGTATCAGCAGATAAAGGCAAAGAAACCAATCAACCAGGAAGCAAGAAGAAGAAAAACAAAGGGAAGAAGAAGAAACAAGGTGAATCATCTCCTGGGAAAAATTCTTCAAACCCTCCTGGGCAAGGGAAACAAAATTATCCATGTCAAATATGTGATGATGAGGATCATTACACAAGGAATTTTCCATTCAAAGCTGAGTTGAAGAGGCTCTTTAAAAGTTCACAAACCTCAGCTGCATTGACTGATCCGTTTCCCAACCCAGGTCAAAATATCGTTGATAGTGGAAATGCTTCCCCGTCGCAAGTACTTATGTTGTCGGTCTCAAAACAGCAGAATGATGCTTTGATTTCGACAAGGAACAAAGATTACGGGAATCCTCAGCTGTCGAACGACAAAGGTAAAGATCAACCAAGTAGTTCGACAACAACTTCGACAGAAGTTGTACCGCCCATCATTCCTGAATTAACAATAAAACCGCCAAAGGGAGTAGTACACAAGTCGACGTTTAATCCTCGCGCCAGGGCGGCGCAGCATTATAACATAGTGGAAGATTTGGCCCAATCGCCATCCGCTATGTCGACTCTTGAAGTATTACAAAATTGCCCATCCCAAAGGCAGGCTTTGTTATCGGCTATTGGTGGGATTGATCCTAAGGATTCCAATCTTGTATCCTTTGATCACAAAGGATACGATCCTCAGTTACCAGCTCAACTAGCTTTCCTTATTCAAGTGAAAGCCCTCAACAAAACTGTTCACAGAACAATTATTGATGAGGGAGATCTACATGTATTATGTCGATGAGTTGCTGGAAAATTTTAGGATCTCCAACCTTGTTGCGATCTTCGACAACATTGAAAGCTTTCGACGGAAGGACTTATACCCCGTACGGTATCCTTAACAACTTGAAGGTTGAACTGGGAGGAAAAACAGTAGAAATTGATGTTGAGGTCATCGATGGAAATCTTGACTACAACATCCTACTGGGTAGACCATGGATTTATGCCATGGCAGCTGTTGTGTCGACTTATTTTAGGAAGATCGCATTCCCGTTTGAAGGAGGGATTACGGTCGTCAACCAACAGAACTTCCTCCCTAATAGTTCACAAGTTACAGGAAGCATTCCCATGATCCATGAGAGCAACCATTCGCTTCAAGATATCAGAGTAGGATTATTGAAAGACCTCACAATGATGGGAACTTTCGCGCTACCACCTCCTATTTACATAGGAAATATACCGTTTGTAGCAACCTGCAACATGATATCTTCCACGAAGGTCGCGAAAGACAATGTCGACATGGATCATGCAATTGTTTTGCCCCCAAGCCCTTTAGAAATATTGTAGCAATCAATGTTTCAAGCATGGGAGGCGAACCCAAATCAACGCTCGTCAAGCGTTTGGGTAGATAGGTCTAGAGAATATGGTACCTCATTAGATCCTTGGTCGAAAGTACATGGGACTGACGAAGGAATCTTACAATCAATGTTAATTGAGGGGGCACCATGGAATGATCACCACCATCGTTCCCTTCTTCCTGAATATGAAGAAGATACTCAACGTGACCTTTATCACCCTTCAGTTTTTGAATTCCTAACAAATACTGTAAATACGGTGGATTCCGAGCGAAACTTATCCAATATTGAAGAGACTATAGCCATAAATATCTCGACTAAAACAAATATTGTAGAGAATATTTATGTTGGCAAAGGTTGTTCCCCTTCAGAACTGGAAATATATAACGCTCTTTTTCGCAAATTCAGAGATGTATTTGCTTGGTCATATGATGAAATGCCAGGCATTGACTCGAGTATCGTTGAACATGAAATTAAAATGTATCCTGATGTCAAACCAGTTAGACAATGGCTTCGGCAGGTGCACCCCAAGAAAGCCGCTGCCATTAAGGCGGAAGTTGAAAAACTTCTCCATGCTGGATTCATCTACCTGGTTCTTCTAACCGATTGGGTATCGAATATTGTCCCTGTTATGAAAAAACAAGGGACGATTAGAGTGTGTGTCGATTATAGGGATGTAAACCAAGCTTGTCCAAAGGAAAACTACCCTACACCCTTCATTGACCTGATAATTGATGAATGCGCCGGATGCGAAATATTTTCATTTATGGATGGATTTTCCGGGTATAATCAAATAAATATCCGCCCACAGGACCAGTCAAAGACTACATGATCGTCGGTGACACACTTTACCGTCGTGGTATCGATACAGTTCTGAGGAGGTGCCTTACCCATGAGGAGGCCGAAAAAGCCCTGAATGAGTGTCATTCAGGCGCGTGTGGGGGGCATCAATCTGCATATGCAACAGCACAAAAAATCTTACGAGCAGGATACTTCTGGCCAACCATGTTCAAAGATTGCATAATCGCAGTCAGAAGTTGCCACGCTTGTCAAATTTTTGATAGCAAAACCAGAAGACCACCCGCACCTTTACAGCCAATAGTTGCTGTTGGGCCTTTCGCCAAATGGGGCATCGATTTCATGCAATGTAACCCCACCTCGACCGGGGGGCATGGGTATATTATAGTCGTTGTTGACTATTTTACCAAATGGGCCGAGGCGATGCCTACATTGGATAACATTGGTGAAACAGCTGCCCTTTTCTTTTTCAATCATGTAGTCGCCAGGTTCGGCGTACCACAGGCTATAGTAACAGATCATGGGTCGCATTTTCGCAATCACATGATGGTCGAATTAGCTGCCAAGCTAGGGCTATCTCACGACAGTTCTACCTCGTATTATCCGCAAGCCAACGGACAAGTTGAAGCAATCAACAAGGTCCTGAAGCGTATGTTGCAAAGGATGATCGGGGTTCATAAAAGAAGGTGGCACCTAATCCTGTACTCAGCCTTGTGGGCTTACCGAACGTCGGTAAAGAACGCAACCGGGTTCACACCTTTTCAACTGGTGTATGGCCTGGAAGCAGTCTTGCCAATCCAGTGCGAAATTTCGTCGCTTAAACTCGCAATTGATCTCCTCCCCGGAACTTCAGAAGAAGAGGCTCGTTTCTTGGAATTAATCCAATTGGATGAAACCCGTCGTGATGCCGCTTTGGCTAATGAAGCCCATAAGAAACGAGTCAAAGCGCAGTTCGACAAAAGTGTCAAACCCCGTGTCTTCTCAGAAGGTGATTTGGTCTTGCTTTATGACCAAGAATCCGATAAATTGGGAGCAGGTAAATTCAAATCCTTATGGATGGGCCCCTATATTGTTAAAACGGTGTTAGCAAAAGGAGCCTACGAGTTAATGGATTATGACGGAATTCCACTGGCGTAGCCCCGCAACGGGTTGTACCTCAAGCGTTACTATGCTTAAATAGTAACCTGCATGCTTTTGTTGTATTTTATTTTCGCTAAAGTATTTGTTCTGGTCGAGTGATCCACCTTTTTAATTTGTTGCAGATGTCGAACCTTCTGGAGACATGTGTTGGATATGCAGACGGAGCAAGTCGTAGTTCGCGGAACCTATCCTCCGTAGCCTGGGCCATTTTTGATCCAAGCGGCGAGTTAGTAAGTTTCAGAGGTGTGTGTATTGGGCAATCAACGAATAACATCGCTGAGTATAGCGCGTTGATAGAACTACTCTCTGATGCCATCACACGTGGCATATGCTGACTAATTGTCAGGCTAGACTCACAGCTCGTAATACTACAACTCAATGGTATATATTTCGTTCGCAATCTAGCTATTTATCGCATGTTCCTAAGGGTTAAGATTTTGGAAAGACAATTTGATTCAATTCAATACCAGCATATTTCCAGAAACTTAAACACATTAACCGACTCATTAGCAAGTTATGTGTTAGATAGACATTTGCGACATTTGTAAAAAGGGATACATCATCAATGATTGTACATATGGATCATATAACTCAACCAGAATAAAACTCGAAAATCAAAATATATATAAGCTATTTATCGTTCATACATAATGTTCTGTAACCAAGACAAAATCGGTCATATGACCCAAAAACTCAAAAGTGCTAGGGGGCACCCTAGCCTAGTGGTGCTCATGATAGCACGTCACGGCCTGTGCAATCATGCGCAAGAGACGAGTCCATCGTCTAGGCACACCAGTAGTATGCCGCTGCAACTGTAAAGGTAACTCATCGATCCGTACATCCGGAATACCGAGAGTAAGGCTCTCGACCTGCTCTTGCACAACTATAAGGGTCTCAGTATCGTCAAGATCGTGAAGAATAACTCTCCTAGCAGGCTCCACTGCCGGGGCAGCAACTGGCGGTCTCGGACGAACTGCTGGACGAACAGGACCAACATCTGCATGCATCCAAGAGTATGATTAAAAGTCTTGATAGAATAAAGCACAGAAACATTATGAATAAAAACAGTAAACACTGATATGGTCAAAGAGTTTACCAATAGTGCCCCACTGTTCGCCATCCGGTAGCACCAAATCCGGATCACCTCGGAAATCCATACCCACATATGGATACTCAGAAAAGACATCTCCTGGTGCTCGAACCACCTGAAGAAGGCATCAATGAAAGTAATCTGAGGTTGACCAGCATGCCTAGACATGTGATCGACCCACCTCTGCATGCGTGGCTCGGTCGGAGAAGGCAAGTCGAGTATAATATACTTAGGCTGCATCAGTGGGATTTTCTCCAAGGCGAAGGCTGTCAGAATAGAACCAAATCCAAAGTTCTTCAGCTTCCCGTCCTTTACCTTGGTCAACTGACTTTTCATCTGAACAAGTACTGCATCACACCAGTTGAATACTTTCAGTTGGAGACACTCCAAGGCGTGCTGCACATAAGATCTGTTGGCAACATGTAGAGCTGCGCTACCAGCCATCCTACCAATGGTATACAGAATGGACCTGAGATACCTGTCATTAATCTCACGGATAACAACCTTGCCGTCTCTGCTCGGCTGGGAACCTTCCCTGCAATACTGGCGGACATAATCTCTCACGGAGTCAGTCCCCAGGGCCGAACCTGACAAAGAAATGGGGGCACCTCGCCTTGACAATCCAGTCAAGAAGTAAATGTCCTCTATGGTCAAGGGGATGGATTTTCCCGTAATCTGGAATACTTGGTTAATGGGATCCCAAGCATCAAGCATATACTGCAGCAAAGCGATCTGTGCTCTCATGCTAGAGATACAGAAAAACTTCAGCAGGCCACAGTTCCACAGCGCGTTCACCGTGACAGGGTCATGGAGGGCAATCATGTCCTCCTCTTCATGTTCTCGTTCTCGCCATGTAAGGGACATTTTGTTCAAAGATCCCTGCAAAACAAACAAGAGAAGGAGTAAGTTCCTGAGTTTGATGAGAAACTGGCAAAAATTCATCAAAAAATGTGCTAAAAACTCAGTTTTCTGAGCCCAACGCAGGCAGAGAGTGTCCTACCTGCGTTGAAGGTCAGGCTGCCTTAAGGCAGCTTGACATTCAACGCAGGTTTCGAATGGGCAACCTGCGCTGAAGTTAGGGCGCCCTGGCAAAACCCCTGAGGCTCAGAAAGACTGGAAAACAGGCACAGAATGAAGAAAGGAAACCATGAAAAGAAAGAGCTAAGGTTTAGCTCCTACCTGGTCCAGACGGCGCCGAGAATCGTCCACAGAATCTCCCGAAATCAGCTGGTGAAAATCAAGGGGGAAGAGGCACCTCCAAAGCTCCAACAAACCAAACGCAAATGAAATGGTAAAATGAGAGCTATTGAAAATACAGTACTATTCTTGGAAAGAGAAAAGCTAGTAACGGTAAAAAATCAAAATTTGACCATATAATCGAGCAGTTTTAGCATAAAGTTCATGCTCGTTAAAAAATAAACACAAGATCCGAGTAGTTTTAACGTGGTCTTCATGCTCGTTAAAAAATAAATATAAGCAGTGAGCAATGTTTCCTCCAGAGTTTAAGCTCATTTTTAACTAAAAAATGAACCTATTTCCGGTAAATAACCACTGTGATCGTAAATTTATCAGCCATAAAAGCCTTGGTCATGTTTGCACCTGCCACCTCCACTTTCATTTAGCCGATCGTTCACCTCCATATGATTGTTTACCCATTTTGAGGAACAGCTGCGAAGAGTGATTTCACCTAGCCATCCTTGTGACACTGCCGTGATTGGAAAATTCCAACCTGTACCTGGAATTAGTTGCTATCCCTGTTTATCACTCGTTCCTAAAAAGACGAGTCTTCTTTAAGCTCTTTTCAACTGACTCGTAAAATATGAAAAGATTGCCGAGTTTTGGCCTTCCAGCTCGTTAAAGGACCGGAAGAGCTATCCCTCCTCTAGATTTTAATCTTTTTGGACCTGGAGGATTATTGCACAAAAAGATCGAGCGCTTGTTTTGTTCGGCTCATTAAAGATATCGAAAACTCATACCTTTTGTATTGTTTTATACTTTTTCGGACTCAAGGGATTAGATGACGAAAAAGGAATTTTGGAGTTAACTTTATGTACCTTTTCAGACTCTCTAAAAATGAAAAGGACCGAGTTATCTTTGTCGTTAGACTCGTTAAAATGATAAATAGCGACAAACTTGTCTTTAGGCGAGAACGAGTTTCCCTATTGCTAGGCTCGTTAAAACATAGTGATGGGCTTGCCCGAAGGGCAGGTTATAGAACAAGCATATGTTATCCTCCTCAAGCTTGACAAAAATAAAGAGGTACTGGTCAGCAATGACTGGGGAAAAATTGGGAAAAATCAAGAAAACTTTGATGGTAGCAGGTCACTCTTGAACATGACACTTTTCCTCCGTATCACATTCGGGTTGGGTTGTTTCATTCACCGGTCATATCACCATGGTCTTGCCACACCATCCATTTTTGGGGTAATGCTACCGATCCATCGCATCAGTGTCGCCATATGTTCAAGAGAAGTCGTTCAGAAAGAGTCAACCGGGTCCCATCCACTGCCATACATTATCCTTCATCCATTCATGACCGCCACCCTGAATCATATGTCACAGATTGTTTTCACCTCCATCAAAATCATTAGCTCCGTTCCGTGTCACTGATGTGGGATTCATTAAGGCCCTCCTTTGACGGATCGCTCCTTGTCGACATCAGCTCATTATCCAAGGAGTTGATCTAGGAACAACCCCTTCAGTACTTTGAAGCTTGCATGCCTCAATGGCAAGTTTCTCACTTCCGGCGACAGGTATACATCAATGACCTTCGACCAGAAGATTTTGCGTGGTGTTCGACGCCAAGTCCTTTATTCACACCATGTGAATTGTACTGCAGTACCTTGAGGGTCATTGTCATTATCGGTGATTCCTCTCGCACTTGTTAACGGTTTACATCATTGACCGGTAATCAAGCGATGTCTTTCCATGTTCGACTTCAGCGCAATTCTCACATGGATCGACTTGTACTTAGAGTGAAGATCGAACGAGTTTGAAGACCCTGGATCTAGTTTCATCCATCCGGGCTGTGATATATATTCAGGAAACATAAAGACATTTGACATGTACATCATTGCAGCAGATGATCATCCTACTCAAAGGATGATAATTTTCACTAAAATTATCAGTCTACCATCAGACGATCGTCTGTTCTATGTACAAAAATGAATTTATAAAGCTGAGCATGGGAATGCCCACCTCAGCTAGATCATGAAAGTAGTATGAATCATAATGTATTGTATTGTATTTTATTACAGGTCTCCTCCCAGCAGATGGATGAACTTCGGACCCTCTTGGATAAAGCATTTCACCCGATAAACGGCCTCATACTTTAGGGGGCAACTGTTATAGAAATTTTTGTGCCTTGCATCACTGAGCATGAAATGTCAATAATCAAGGGATCCAAAGTCCCTAAACATGTTGTTCCTACCCCTAGAGGAACAAGGCCAGCAAACCACAGCACTTAACAAAAGTTCTCCACCTGAAAGCACTCAAAACAAGGCAATTCTAGATCATGTCAACTGCTCCACTGAGCATCTGCGCTGAATGTCAAATGCTCCACTGTCTACCTGCGTTGAATGTCAACTGCAAAGAATGCTACCTGCACTGAGCGAGTTTTGGACATGTGGCAGAGTCATTCCTCAAGGTGTCAATGCCCAGGAAGCTTCCAAAATGACACTTGGATCAGGGAATTCGACTGGTGATGAGTAAGAGGTTCCAAATCTCCAAGTGGAAGCAAGAACCTCCAAGTGGACTCAAGAACTGAAGTGGGAGAGGACACTAGTCAGCTTCATACCAGCCTCAAGCTGACTCATCCTTTCTCCAAAACTCCTATATATAGATCTCTCTCATGAGATCTAGGGAGGATGGAATTTAGTATTTGCAAAGAATTTTTGTTGGTTTGTGGCTAGAAATATTGGGTGTGTTATGCTTTGAAAGGAGCTGAAGAAGGAATTCTATTCTGCTGGGAAGGAGATGCTGGGTTGGAGCCCTATGGGTTGTATCTCTTCCTGAACCCTGTTACTTTCAATAAAGCTATCTTGATTCTTTCCTATATGCTGGTGTATTTTGTATGATTGCATTAGTATATTTGATTTACTTCTAATCCTGAATCATTTATGAATATGTATATTTGCCTTTGTATTGTGTCCTTCTCTTGTTGCAAGTAGTTGTTCTCTTGTCACAGGTACCTGTTCTCTTGTGATCTCGTGGGATTCAAGTAGCTGTTCTCTTGATCAAGCGAGGAGGCAAGTAGCTGTGGACACACAAAGAGAAGAGGATCTAGTTCGAGGGACAACCGGAAGATAACGGTAAGTCTACCGATCTCCTCTCTTTCATATTTCATAAAGGAAGAAATAATGATAGTTGTATTCATTTGTTGCTAAGGCACTGTCACACCTTAGGTGGATAGGATCGTCCTAAATAGGCATTTTTCCCCACAACAGAATGATGAGGTGGTAGTGGGGACCAATGGTCCAAAAATAGAAAACGTACCTCCGCTGCCAGCACAACACCTCACTCAACTCGACCATAAGATGAAATAATCGTTGATCCCCATGCACTCATGCATTCATCTCCTCGAGGCTCACTCTAGAAAAGTCTCTCTCGTACCCAAGCAACCTACAGAAGAGAAAATTCCACCTTTCTCTTGCACAGGACTTCCTACAGGATTACACAGGAAATCCTACAAGTTGGCACAGGAATCCTACAGGATATAGAGACAGTGTAAAGGATTGTCCAAGAGCAGTTTCAAAAGGGGATACACAGGGGTTGGCCACAACAAACACCACGAGGAGGTAGGATTTGTATTTACTTTCCTTTTTCCAAGTGAATTGCTCAAAAGAATCTCCTAGTTTTAGTGAATTTAGCAGTTGTGCAAGGAATTGACTCCACAATTATTTCAGTCCCATTTACTTCTGCATTAGAATCTCTGTCAACCATCTCTTATCCTCATAATTCACTAGCCAAAATGATAGGGGGGTTCAATAGAAGGGAGCCCATTAACACTGTGAGAATCCACCAACACCATCCCGTGTTAGAAATCTTCACGAGACATAATTGGATGGGATATTTTGAGAAATTAAGCGGGCATGATGATGGAGTGGCCTGAGAATTTTCTCTCTCCCTCATTCCACTGACCAGATCCCATGCCACTATTTTGGTGAGAGGCCTCTCCATAGATCTCACCCCTAAACTCATAAGAAAGATTACCACACATCCCCTAGGAGTGCCTTGGAGAAAGGAAGACAAGGGAGATAGCCAGATTGCCAAGACGAAGTTCTTTTTAGAGGGAGAAGAGCCCATTGAGGATAAAAATGGAGTAAGGAGAACAAACCTACCATACCCCTGGAATGACGTAAGCTAACACCTTATTAAATACATATCATGTGAAGGTATGTATAGTGTGAGTTATGGGTATCACTTTAAGCTTCTTGAAGAGTTGATTTTTGGAGCAGAAACACCTCCTCACCACAGGCTCAACATACCATACTTCCTTCTACAATCACTGGTACAAGCATAAAGGTGCAGGAGGGAAACCACCAATAGTTAGCCCACCATGTGTTAATTAGAATCATCATAGAAGATGCCCTCCATAACCTCAGAATTCCTATCCAATAGGAAATTTTCAGAGACATGCAGACAGAGGAGGATATCAGAGCCCTCACGTATGACATTAGTTCTACTATCAGTGAAGAAGATGAGGAAGAAACTGAAACAGATGGAGAAGAAGAAGAGAGGGATGAATATGAGATAGATGAGGAGAAAGAAGAGGAGAAAGAGAAGGAAGGTGATGAGTAAACAAAGGAAGATGTCAAGGAGGAGACTGATAAACAAGATGAGGATCTAGAAGGAGAAGAAGAGGGGAAAAACATAGAGGAAAATGAAAATGGAAAATAGGACGAAGAAGACAAGAAGGAGTCACCTAGGGTGTCTCCAAAACCAACTAAGAGAGAGGCAGCAACTGCCCTTAGCACCCCTATCAAACAAAAAGGAAAAAGACAGAGGCATACCCCCTTATACTTCAAAACAAGGAAAATCACAAGGGTAAGGCAAGGAAAACCCCAAACTCCAACAAGGTTCCCATTGTTATTGAGGAATCACCTAAATAGTAGGACAAGATGCCTCCTCCTAGAAAAACTCAAGAAGAAGGATCCTCAACCCAAACCTCCCCTAAGTCTCCTATCACCTATGTGAGAAGGCCTATAACTAGGTCTACCTCATCCAAAGGAAAAGGCATCTTACAGGATACACAGTAGGACCTACAGGAAGTAGAGGAAGTCCTACAGGAAACTCAAAATTGGATGAGGAAAGAAGCAGCCAGAACCAAAGAGAGAGAACCCAGAGCTAGAGGAGCCAAGTCGTCAACCTAACCTTGACTCCTACTACAGATTTATTAAGGGAATAGGGTCATTCCACAAAAATTCACCATTCCATTATTCTTTGAGCTTGAGAAAGAGAGAGCCAAAACTCATAAATGGATGCATATTGCCGAGTCCAATGGAGTGGATGTCATTAGTCACAAGGAAGAGAAGCTCAAAGATATGGGAAGAGAGCTAAGTAGCTTGAGGGACAGAGAGGCCATCATGAAAAATCAGTTAGAGGTAGAAAATACATGGTTGAAAGGACAACTACAAGAAAGAGAGAATCAATTGGCACCCATATCCAATCTCTCTTTAGAAGTAATCCAGTGCAGGATGCCAGCTAAGTCCTATGCACTATACCTTAAGGAACACTAGATGCAGTTCCAAATCAAGACCCTAGCACAAAGAGGCACTATGCCATTCCAGGATTATAGATAGTTCATCGATATTTGTGATCAAATCACATTGGAAGATAGGCCAAGATGTATGAGTTTTATTTGCATAACATGGCCTTGACAGACATGAATGTATGGGACCCTAATACAAAGCTACGAGATTTACATTTGATGGCTTTGGCATCATGGATGAACCATGAGAAAGCAAGGGCTGCAAAAATGAAGAAGGTATTAGAAAGAGAACAAACAGAGCCTCTTATGATCAGAGCTGAGCAGTCCAATCCAATGGCACTCATCAGTGCACATAATTTAATTGCAAATGATCCTCAACTTGCACCCAGGTATCTTTCTACCCAAGAGAAAGAAATTACACATTTTGAGGACATGTTTAGATTATAAGGGGATGATAGCATGCAAGCTTGCATAAGGAGATGGAATACATTGCCATATAGTTTGAAGATCATAGAATACCACTCTCCTCAAATGATGGGAGAAGCACTGAACAGGACACCCATGTACAAGAAATCCATCCAAAGGCTCAAAATCAATTGGATTGGCCTGAAACTCAATCCCCCACTACTCTTGGGAATGTTAGAAGGAAGGAAGGAAGAGGAAGAAAGAAGGGAGTGGGAGGAGGTAGAAAAGAAGGCAGGATTCTATGCACAAGAAGAAGAAACCACAAGAGAGGCATGGGATGTCAAGGAAGCCACTAGAGCTATGAAAGATATGGATATTGATTGAGTTTCTCAAAGGATGAGAAACACTTTCAGTAGGGGGGTGATGATGAGACTCATCATTGGGTAATTATATGGGTCTTAACTCACCTCCTAGCTTAGTCAAATCAACTCTTCTCACAACTTATTACATGTTTTATTATATTTTATTTAATTAGATGAGTTAAAGTGAGATATTATGCCTAGTGGACTAATATGCATTGAATTTATGTTTGGAAGAGAAAATCAAGGAATTTTAGAAAGACTAAGGTTTGAAACTCGAATGGGACAAGGGAGAGATATTGTAGGAGGTAAATCCTCCTCAATTACTCCTCCCCCACTCAAATATTCCTCCATTAATCACACCAGCTCGGAGTGCAAGCAACCAAGACATGAAGATCAAGAGGCAGCCGAGAAAGTGATAGAAAATGAGTTAGTTCATCTCGAGTTTGGGAGCTAAGCCTACCTATATTTAAGGAAGTCGTTGGAGACTTCAGTTGTATAAGTAGAGAGACCTAGAGCCTCATTAGGATTCAAAATTTTGTTGCAAAAACACTAGTTATTTTCGAGCTCCAGACCTATGGAAGACATTGATGCAATCTTCTGTTTTGATAATAAAAATGATATTTTTCTTGATCCAGCACTGAGTTGACTCAGAGGGCTGAAGCTCTTGGTTTAGGTCCCAACCCTAGCAGCAAAGGATCCTCTTCTTATATCTGTGTTCTTAGCTTAGTTTCATAGATTCATGGTTAAATTGTCTCTTGAAGTATTTCGTTGCAAGTATTGTGGATTTGATTAGTTATTTATTAGTTTGCTTCCATTTGTGCTTTACTTTAGTAGCAAGGTAGAAGAGATAAAAGGAGCACCACAAAGCTATCAGTGGGTGTCTTGGCCTCACCTCTTCCCGCAGGGATCATGATTTGAGGAAAAGACCCTTAAGCAGCCCCAAAAAGATATATTTCCATTTCTTCATAAGATTTAGAGTTTATTGTCCTTAAACTAGCATTTGATCATTTTTGCAAGTGTAGGATTTAGTTTCCATCTCTTCCATATTCAATATTTCAATAGATCTCATCCATGATTCCATTTTGTTCAACAATTTTCTTCATGCATGAAGTAGACAGCTAGTTCATTAAATTCTACTTTTCTAACTTGTTAGCATTCTTCTTGTTTACATGAATTTGTAGAAATTATAAATGTTTGATGTAGAGAAGGTGCTTTAGAAATAAAAAGGGGTCTCAGATCAAGCAAACACCTCCCAAATTCATCCATTCATAACCATCCCTTTCTTTCACTAAGATTTTCACCAATCTCATCATTTTACATAGAAATTCCTCCAAGCATGTTGAGTGAATCCAACCATCTCCTAACCTTGGTATTGAGTTCTAAGTGATCCTGGGAATTTTCTCACTCCAATCCACCCATCCACCACCTTCCATAAACCTTCCATCACCTCCAGCAACCATCGTTTTTCTCTCAGCTGTATCGTGTAGAAATACAAGGAATCCTGTAGGTTTCTATTACATCCTGTAGGTTTTCCTGTAGTGGCCCGTTTTGAGGTTGAATTGAGGGAAAACCTCTAGGAATACACACCAGGTCACCCAAGGGTCTCCCAAACCTTCCAATCATCTCCTAAACTTCCCAACCATCCACTATCGTCACTAAACCACCTGCCACATCACCAAAAGAGATTAGGGTTTACACTTGACTTTCTAGAAAAAGAATAAAAAGAACAAGATAGATTTATTTCAGTCCTTTACATGCACAGTAGTGATTTTTGATGTCTTGAACTTCCATGCTTTAGATAGTAGCATTTCATACATGCTGGTTTGGAATTTTTGTAAAGCATAGTTTCTCAGCAATTAGTTAGAGAAGGGTGTGTTTCTAGCATAGGATTTCAGTCCTTTTCCTTATTTACAGTAGATAAGATTTCTCCTAGAGTAGATCTCTCTTTATTTCATCAGCAATCAAGCTTCTTTTGAATCCATATAAGTCTAGCTTGAAAACTCTAGTGATCTCTCGCCAGCTTAATAGTGACAAAAGGTAGAGCCATCACTTGTACTTGTGTATACTGCATTGTCACCTCCAAGTTTGTACGAACCCCGGGTTGATAAAGTAAAGCTGGTAGCTCCAGGAGTTGCAACATTCTTGCTACAGTAGTATTGCTCATAAGTAACTTTCACATGAAAAATATGATTGACATGATTCTTACACCATTGGAAATGACTCTGTGAGTAAAATAGGTAAGAAAGTTGCAACGTTAAAGTGACAAAGTTTGTCCCCCAAAAAACATCATTTGATGCCTCTAAATTCTCCTAAAAGGTTTTGTTATTAGCATATTTTTCTCCCTAGGGTTAGTACCTCTGAGTTGCTACAATATTGACCATTTTCCTGATCCTTTGACCGCTCTTTGTCCTTGTTTTAGTTCCCATAGGTAATGAGGGACGCTTATGAGTGCGGCGGGAACCTTCGAGCCACATGTAAAACCCATCTTCCATGCAGTTGCAGCCAAAGTCACTTAGTTTTGTGAATTTGACTGGGAGACTTGTTCTAGATGCTTATGGTTCCTAAGAGATAAATTCAACTCATCATATTATCTGACCTATAAGAAATATTATTGTAGAAGCTTCTTAACTTATTTTCATCTTAGGTGTCTACATTCATCCTCCCGTGAGTCTTCTTGATCTTATTTATATTGGGTTATCTTAGAGGGTTAGGCTAGAGAGAGAGATCTATAGAGAATTATATTGAGATGTTGTTGTTATCATGATTTAGTCCTTGAGAGACACATTTTGCATTGAGGCCATATTTCCCATAATGGGGAAACTCTGCTGGAACTTGGAGAGGATATCCAAAGCTGATGGTAAAACATTGTCTCATTGGTTTATTGTTAATAGAGATAGATATTACCTTCTCTTTAGATCAATATCTTTAGTTGTTTTTTCATGTTATTATTTATTTCTTTGAACTAATGATCTTCTGCATAATATCACTTTTCATCCTTGTTTGTTTGTTCTTATGCACAGTCCTAGATCGGTGGAAGAAGAGCGAGATCTCTTGGTTAGAGCAAGAGGATTTTGCTTCGAATTCAAGAGCCTTCACCAATTTGCGAGGAGGCTAGGTGTGGGTTCAAACCCTATAGAATTAGAGAATGCATGATTTGTGGCTTGTATGATGATATAGTTGGGAATTGTTTCCTGCATTGGTTTAGCCACTTGTTTTCCTGTCTAGTGATCCTAATCAGGGGTTTTCTCTTTCATCTTTGAAAAGAAAGTAGATCAAGAATTAATTTTTTGAGGTGGACCATATTTTATGAGGACTTAGGGTTTGTATATAAATATATGGAGTCTAGATTTCAACCTGGAAAATGATGTTCCATTGTCTATTCTTGTTTGGGTTAAATTTACATATTTCCCCTTCATTGTTGGAATGAGGACACCTTTAGGAACATTGGAAATTCTATGGGCCACTATATAAATTGGGAAAAACCACGAGAATATATGTAATATTATGCTAGGATTTGTGTATAAATGGACCTTGATAAGTGATTTTTGACAAAAATAAATCTCCAACTAGATAATTTGACTCATTATCAAGAAGTGGATTGTGATGTAGTACCATTTAAATGTAAGAACTATCATGAATATGGGAATTTTTCCTGAAGATTCCCAAAAGAATAAGCCATTTAGAAATATATTGAGGAAGCAGAGCAATGATAATAACCGAAAGGAAGATAACAAAATATAGCCATAATGACATATGAAGGAAATGGATTGGGCCCTAGAGGCCCTACCTCTCCAAAGTAATCAACTCAAAAAGTTCAAGAATTCTCCTCTAGCAAGAAAAAAGGTTTGAAAGGGAACATATTTGATACCCTCAATAAAGAAGATGAAAGGGAAATCTTCGATCCATTGCACCAAGAGATCCAAGTGATAAAATCCCAATGCGTGCGTTTTGAGGGTCAAAATGACATGCCTCCCCTCAAAGATGTTCCAACTCAAAAAAAAATTGTCACGGACAAATATATTGTATCATAAGAGGAAGAGGTATTTCAATATGGTAGAAACGCCAAGAACCATTAGGTATATTTAGTTTATGAATTTGCAGATGAAATTTCATAGGGTGGAAAGGTAACCAGTGAAAAACCACATAAGAAAATAGGCCACCACACTAATAGAGATGTTAGAAGTTCACATTTAGAGAAGGATAAATCGTTATGCTCTCAAAGGTCATTAAAATAGGCTTTTTGGACAACCTGTAAACAAACCTAAAATAAGGTCTCAACTACAGAAAAAGAAACCACATCTACAAAAAAGGAGAAAAAGAAGGAAGGTGATATTGCACGAGCAAAAATGGTTGAAGATGATAATGCTTCCCCCTCTGAATCCTTTTCATAAGTATTAAAGAAAAACTCAGGACCTTCCCCTCATTTGTCAAAGAGGTAGGAAAGACCACGAATAAAGAAACTCCAACTCCAAGAGATCTTCAAGCTTCTACAATTTACTAAGAGTGTCTTTTTCTCATTCTTGATCATGCTATGTTTTTATATCAATTTGTGTAAAATGTATAGAGATTTAATTCCACCTCATGTTGGTGAGTATGTGTTGTAAGTTTTATCAAATTTTATAAGTAGGCATAATGGTTTATATAACATTTTAAGAAATCGTTTATGTGAGTTAGATAACTAGAATAACCCCTCTTTTATTTTAATTACTACATCTCTATAAAATATTCTCATACGTCAATCATAAAATCCAATCAAAATATTTTTAAAATAAAAGATGGAAATTTCATATTTTTCATATATATATATATATATATATATATATATATATATATATATATATATATATATATATATATATATATATATATATATATATATATATATATATATATATTCATAGGAGTCCTATCGACATTCTTGACATGTAAATGGCTAGTTCTCTTAGAAATAATGTCACGGCTTACTAATTTCAATCCACGTGTAGTCACATTCGTGTGGACTCTAAAGAAGTTCAATATTGGAGGGAAGGTGAAGTTGGGCCCACTTTCAACCTATTATATATTATTACTAGAAATTGCACCGAGACGTGCAAAGGAATGCCGAAAGATCAAGAAGGCAAGAACATAAACATAAGGGAAAAAAATGAAGTGTCAGCCTTGTTGAAGTGATGTCCTGTATCAAACCCTAGTCCCTCCTGCCTCTGATGTGGAAGATGTAGATGAAAATTTCCAGATCTATTGCAATATCAAGTTAAACGTGCTTACACATAACTCAAGAATCCACAAGTGCTTCCTTGATTCAATGTTTGATGGAAATTTTACAACTATATGCATAAAGCTCTTAATAAATCAAATAATAATAATATAAGACCCCCTATATGTAAATCAATTCCCTCCTAATAAAATAAATAGGATATTACCTGTTCGTCGAAATTTGAAAAAAGAGTAACACATCAAATTTGATGATTAATTTTATACCACTGCAAAATCCATTGTGTCTTTAAAACCAAGATCATATATCATATGATTCACAGATTTTCGATGTGTAAATTTGATGTTATACAACCCAGACTCTCCAAGGCCCTGATTCAGTTTTTTGAGGATTCCTATCATTGCAACTACAATTTGAAAAAAAATGGACCAAATAATTCGCATTGGCATGACAATGCAACAACATTTATAACTAGAGTGTAAATATGTCAAATGATAAAAGGAGCATACTTGTTTATATCAAGTTCCCAATGCATTGTGGGTCCATTATCATACGAGGCTAGAAATTTTAAAATTTAGTTACTCTCAAATTTCTTGAGTTATGATATGTTCTTCCATCATTACATGTCAATAAACTTGTCCAATATAAACATTACAACTTAATCATTAAACAATCTCATGATAAACCATACATGTAACCAAAAATATCTACTTCCTAAAAATCCATTCAACAATTTTAAAATTATAAAAACCGCCTAAATCTTTGATTCTAGGAACTAATGGTTGAATATAACACACGAATAAGGAACATATTTGCTCTATTAGACACAAGGCAGGTTTCACAAGGAAAGCATCATACAACATATAGGTTCTTCATGAATTGTTTTTACAGTAACTTGGAAATGTGTGGTATCTTAGTTGTTTTCATATACCCAATGATCCCATTCTCATATCTTATACCAAAGCTACCAAACCACATATCAATTCTCTCATATTGGGGAGTTTTAGTATTTGAACGAGCAAGATGATGGGTTTTCATCGTACTCATGTGATGGGGTAGCAACAACAGGCTCACTAGTGAGAGAGTCTTCTAGAGAATGTATGGGCTCACCTTGTCTGAGAAGTCTCGTTTGATGAATATTCAGCGTTGTCTTACATCAGTTCATGTCATTATGATAAAGTATCCCATCATGAAGAAAACAATATTGTTAGAGAGGAGGAGGCCCACATCAAATGGAACCTGGAATCCCCGGAGGTATGTTTTGGGGCTTAAAGCCCAAGTTTTGACCAAATCCTTTATAAAAGCTCCGCGAAATGTGGGCACAAAACACGAAGTCATAATAGAGTCACAAGGTTGTCTACCCTCATTTTTGTAATGTAATGTCAGCTTGATAGACCTACCCATGGTCCGCGGACCATGGGATTGTATAAATAGAGTGAGGGTCTAAGTGTAGAAGATAGCATATAGCGAGAAGAATAGAAGCATGATAAGTCTAAGAGATTGAGTCGAAGTGAAAAGTGTGCCTTTGGGTCATAGAGTAGGAGAAGGCTTTGCAACTGAGTGTGCAGGGCAGGTCAAGTCTGTAACCATTGGAAGAATTAATAAAGAGAAGTTTACCATATTTCTGTGTATCTTTTCCTATTTAATGTATTATTGGGTATAAATTGCAAGCATACTGTCTAATTGTTGCGCGAACTTATATGTGTGTGATGTATAAATAATTATAACACAAGGCTTCTATTTACGTGAAGATAACTAACTGGTGAAGGAAGATAGGTAATATCCTACGTGCAACTTAGGGAAAAAGTCCAGAGCACTACTCTAGTAGCATGGAACCCCCACAACCCCTGGTTAGGGCTACGCCAAGGCAAGCATATCAGGGTGCGAAGGTCAGGGAAGGGCGCAAAGTAACCTATGCGACGGGACTAAATACTTGGACCGAATCAAACCCTTAGACATCTCAAGGGTTCAGAAACCTAGTCCCATCACCCCCCATACTACTTCGGGTGAGACCTCAGTCCGTGCTCCGTGGACTGTTGCCAAAAGGGCCAATAGTACAAGGATTTGTTTGGCTAATTAAATCCAAACCTGGGTCAGGCCCCAACAAGCCAACAAATGGTTCTGTTGCCGGGACTGGGATCTGCACAGAGATGTCTGATGTCGTATCACTGGAATTCGACAAAGAAAGGAATTGAATATTGGTTGGACAGGAAGATTCACGTGTTCACAGCACATGAGAATAGGAACCCACGACTATCAAAAGAAGAGTGGTTAGACTACTATTTATGCATAGAGATCCATGAAATTTTCTTCGAATATTTCCCGATTGAGCTATACGAGTGGATCGCAAAGCTAGCAGATAGCCAGGGAGGGTGTAAGCTCGACAGACCTATTGTGTGGAATCCAGAATTGGTGTGAATACTGGAAGCATCGGAGGATAAGATCACACGCTGTTGATCACTGGCTCGATCGAATTATAGGAGGATTCATCACCAAGTTCACGATAGATACTTAAGTCAGCTATAGCAAGGCAGAATGCCACTTCCTCAAAGGGTCATGAGGTAAGTAAGTTAAATCTTTGAACACTTGGATTAAAATGCTACTGTGTGAAAAATGGGTTACGCGAGTAAATTGATGTTTGGGGCTATGCGAAGTGGGAGAATCTACATAAATGAAGGTAGTACAAAACTAGAAACTAGCCCCTTGATTTCACCTCTGCGAGGGGGCAAAGAAGAGCTCGTGAAGGTCTCACCAAGAAGTGCAATCAATTTGATAAGGCAGAGAATTCTGTGCATATCACCCCCATCCACACAGCCACTAGTTTCATCGTCTTCACCCCCATCTTTTCCCATACCATCTCTACCACCACAGCGAATCAATATGGTGAGCGTGATAAAGTTCCAGTGTTCAAGGGAGTAGGGAATGAAGATCTAGACCAGTTTTGGTTCGTGGCAATCTGAATGCGGGGATCATAGATATTCAAACTGTGCTAAACAAAGAATTTAGCAGGCCAAAGTCAGAGGTGTAGTCGATCATTGGGTTCAAGGAAATCACAATTCTACTAGGTGAGACCCCTTAGGAGTTGGATCAGAGACAAAAGTGCACAATTTGCGAAGCTAACATGACATTGGCAGATGGACAACACCGCGAATGGTTTGTAGCATCATTAACGTCGCATCTAAGGAACGCATTGTCACAACAGAGGCTAACAACTCAGGTCGAGGCCTTGGAGGTTGCAATGATATTGCAAGAGACTTCGATACAAGATCCCAACTTGGGAGTTCAGCATATTCATGCACAGTTGAAAAAATTGTGCCTTGAGATGTAGAGTTTGAAACAAGAAAGGACAGCTCACCCAGAAGTGCGAATGAGGTATGGTGCATAAAGTGCAAGGGTCAGGGACATGACAAGGATCACTGCCCAGTGTTCGCGAATTACCTCGCGGGAGGAGGACCAATGCCATTGAGACCCAAGGCACAAGCAGGACCAAGCGTGATGCCTACATTATGGTGCATGATTTGTCAGATAGGAGGAAAGCATGCTACAGACAACTACCACTTATTATAGAAGTACACGTAGAATTCACAACAATTGTTCTGTAATTTTTGTAGATCAGTAGGCCATGATGAGTGCACTTGTAGAAGTTACGAACTGATGATGTATCAAACTCCTACCTATAGAGTTCAAGCTGAAATGCGGCCCCTTGACCATAATGCAAGAATGGCACGAAAAAAATTTCAGGGGCGCGGACAAGGCCGAGGTGGAGGAGGACCATGAAGAGGTCGCAGACAACTGATATGTTACAATTGCGGAGGGCCAGGACATTATGCCCGTGATTGTACAAATCCAATGTGGCCATCATGCTTGTATTGTACATTCTTTTATCATGAGACAGAGGATTGTCCCACCCTAATAGCAAGGTTGTGCAATAAAGGATCACTCCAACCTCCCCCAACCCAGAACTTGCAAATGATGAGGTCTGAGCCACGTGACGAAGACCTTAATGTGAATATTGTGTTCCAAAGTGGAATTACGATAGGGGATGACAAAGGCAAGCAGCCTGAAGAAAATACTTGGGTTTGCAAGGCTCCAAGGACCAGAGTTTGATTTGGAGAACGCCAAGGAAACCTTCATGGAAGCCAAGAGGAGCTTCGTTGATGCCTCCACTTCAAGAAGTAAAGACAGACCGGAGCCGGAAATGGACCCATCGATGCTCACAACGTTCTTGGAAACATGCATGAAGCTACTGCACGACAGCAATGTTATAAAGGGGCTACAGGAACTCATAAATAGATGCACTAGGACTGTGCAAGGAGAACCATGCCTAGTCCAAAATATCAGAAAGCACACGACACAAACGGGAAGGGAGATGAGACTGATCGTGCAGATTGGAATATGAGATGAACCAAGTGATTTTGTATCTAGGATCGGACACGAATTTCCTACCAAAGCAGACATGGGAGCACACGAGAAGACCTATGCTACAATGGTCTCCTATCCAACTGCGAATGGCGAACTAGCAAAAGATCCTACCTATGGGGAGATTGCAGGGAATCATAGTAGATATTGAAGGATAAAGCACGCTAGCATATTTCAAAGTGATAGAGATTGTTGATGATAGCAATCCCTACCCCATGCTATTAGGAATAGATTGGGCCACAAACATGAATGGGGTGATAAATATGAAGAAGCGCAAGATGACTCTTGAGAATAAGTCTATGTGCATAGTTGTACCTTTGGACCCTACAGAAGGATTGCACTACATAGAGCTAGTGCGCGACTACGACAGCGACAACGATTTGGATTGCATCTACAAGATAATTGCACAAGAAAAAGACTGGGTGAATCTAGCTACAGATGGACGAATCTCATGGGAGCGTGAAAGTGCCTGCACATCGGATTCAGATGAAGAGATAGAACGATCACAAAACCAGTTACATGAGGTAACCACACTAAACTGTAACATGATGATGAGATCGTTTCACTGCGTATCGACGGAGGTAAGGGATCTGCCGATGTATGATGGGTTAAGTGAAGTAGATAACTTCCTGAATAGATTTGAAAGTGAGGTGCCGGAACCGCAACGTTTTGATGCTTTGAAATGGGCACTACGCACTACGCCTGTGAGGTGGTGGGGTACGCACCAAAGAAGTTTTGAGGACTGGCGCAAATGCAAGAGGATGATGCGCATGCGGTTTGGGAAGCCTTAGATGCGATTAACATACAAGATTGTTGGACGAAAGGGTCCGCACACCCACCTGTACAGATGGATATAAGCATACGGTATGAAACCTACACAGATGCACACAGTCTTCGCATTAGGAGACACGGTCAGTAAGCATGTACAGGCGACGCAGTGGCACAAACGATCCCTCTGGTTGGAACCACGAAGTATGGAAAGACCAAGTGCACAGAAGGTTATCCACGCAGAAGCCCTTAACGAAGTATGCAAAGCACTAAACAAGGTCCACAATGTGTAGTGGACTAACTTGGACCTGCGCGTTGTAGCGGTTCTATGGGCTTATAGGACCACGTGCAAGAAACTAATGGCACATGCACCTCCGAGGCTAGAGTATGGCACGAAAACTGTAATCCCCATGGAACATAAAATGCCTAGTTCGCGCATGGCAGCACTGGTAGATACGACGGTTTGTGAAACCTCGGAAGAAGGGATCATTGGGATCTAAGGAAGAAATACAACAGGGCAATTTTAGGCTCCTAGAACTTGAGAAAGAAAGGGTGCGATTAAGGAAGAAAAGTGCTTTGGTAGAAGCGGAAGTCAAGAAGCTGGAGGAAAAGATAAAGGAAGATTTTCTCGATAAGAAGACCAGGGTGATAAAATAGGGTTCGCACAATCACACTGACAAGTTTGAGGACTATTGCTGCTAATTGATCAATCTGATCCCTTGGCTTGGACCACATATTACTAAACAGATTAACTAGGGTGGCGCGCTGCAAATGATAAAGTGCATGATGCCGCCAATAATGATAAAGGGTCAATATTTTCCAGGAAGAGCGATGGATGACTGGAGGAAAACATATACAGGTGACGCGACCACCTGACTAGCCGAGGGAAGCACAGTCTTAGCGCTCCAGGCAGTTGAAAGGAGGCGCGGGGCTGTAAAATATTCTACTCAGGAGCTGCACGATGGTTGAGCTACGCGTAGAAGCAAAGAGTCACAAGGTCTGTGACCTCACAAGGGGGGGGTTGCGCTGCCACACGGGATGGCCAAAAAGTGACCGTTGAAGTCACTATTCACGATGCAATGCTCGACTTGAGACCAAATGGAGTGGGCAGCAGGCATTTAAGACACGATTTATGGGCAATATTTGGGAAACTTTGGTGCCAAGAGAGCATTAATGAACCAGATTTGGGGGCGAGTGATCGAATTCAAATTCAAAAGGCACTATAAATTACAAAGGGATCCCCAGCAAACAACACTTGTTCATTTTTGAATTGAGCTATTGTATACCCTGCGTAGCCTAAGCAGAGCCTTGTTTGACCGGAGCAGAATGTTGATTGATCCCCTGAGTACGCGACCGATAGATTTTTGGTCAGACGTGATGGCAACATCTGAGGAAGTTATGGAAATCATGGAGATGACCGCCGAAGAGGCCGCGCAGGCCCTGATTATATGGGATTCCCCTAAAGGCACTGGGATTGTGGCAGAAATCCCTAAATCACCACGCACGCCAAGACCAAAGAAAGATAAACAATCAATGGTTCCCGTACGGGTGTCCCCGCGAAACCCGTTGTGCACCAGGCTGACAATGGAGGAAAAGGGAAAAGCCTTTAACGTAGAAAATGACGAGGAAGAGGAAGACCTGGAGGACCTTTTCATCGAAGAAGATGAGGATGAAGGCATGGAGGAGGAAACTCAGCTTGCACACCCTCCAACAAAGATGCCCGCCTATGTCTCCCTGTGGAAGGGGAAGGCTAAAGTGCCCAAGGATCTTGACGAGAGCAACAGCTCTCTCCAAACCCTGCTCCTCCCAGACGACATCATTTTTTAGGGCACACACCCAGGACAATTGCCTAGCTTAAAATTTGAAGATTGGGATCTCGCTGACCATGAGAAGTTCCCTCACCTAGAGCACATGTAGCTCATGAAGCCTAAGTAGAACACCATGGTGGGGGTTACTGAATTAGAGCTGTGAAAGTGGTTGAGTGGAGTGGAAAAGGCAGGGTTACTAAAACTACTTTAGGTGTTGCATTTCCACCGCACCCCAATAACAATTTTCATCATCAGGCAGCTTCTCTGCCTGGTGCATGGTGGGTATTTGTGGCTAGAGGAGCCCATCCCCATCACGGAACACTTGATTCATCGCATTACCCGGCACCCATGCAAAGGAGAGGACCCTGCAGATATCTCGAAGGGGAAAAGCAGTTACTTGGCCATCGCAGAGGCCATGAAGAAGAAAAGGGGCTATGCCATATCCAGCATCAACAACAAAGCAGTAAGCGTGGCGACCCAAATACTGGCAAGTAAGGTTATGTGCAAGTGTCGCGTGGATGAGGTACCGGCACTAGTGGTAGCATTTGCTGAGCAATGCGCGGAGGGGATCCAGTTTAACTGGTCCAAGTTCCTCTGTAAGGAATTCTTGGAGAATTGCCACGAGGCCCAAGAACAAGGTAAAATTTTCCACAATGCATGGATTTTTTTGTCCATAGTGCTCATGGTAAGGGAATTTCCAGAGGACAGTCAGTTCCCCACAATTGACAGGGATCTGCCGGAGACCACAAAGTACGCTTCGCTCTAGGCCACAAAGGATGCAAACCGGATCCGCAACAGCAAGATATTATGGGTGTTCATGGAAATGAACCTCAAGATGGGGATTAACCGCAAGCCGCGGTTATCACCCACTGTTTACAATAGCTTGCAAAGTTTTGCAGAGTTTAAAGCAGACCTCCACAACATATACATCAGAGTGCGCAAGGACCCGGCCAAGCAATGGAGAGAGCTACCCTTTGTAGCCACAGATGATGTAATCTTTGATGTATTGGAGACATGGCCGCTGGAGTGGCACACTCTACACATCGCAGCAATGGAGAAGTCTGTGGCGCAAAGGAAGAAAGAGGAGGCCAAATTGCGCATGGCGCAGTTGGCAGAGAAGCGAAGGAAGGAGGCAGTGGAAGCAGAAGTGTAGGAGGTGCGGGATGCTACACAAACACCAGCTGAATAGAAAAAGGCTACAGCAATAGGAGTAGCAGCATAGGAGGTAGTTGAGAAGGCACATGAGGGCCAAAAGTCACCTTTGCATGGGCAGGAAGTAGAGCAAGAGGAGGGAGGCGCGAACCCACAAATCGCATCAACACAGCTGAAGCACCAACGCCTAAGCGAGCGAACAGGGCCGCGCAAGAAGGTCAAGGCATCAAAGTTGTCTATTGACCCGACCACCCTTACCGAGGGTGATCTGCACAACATCAGCAAGATAGTGCGCGATGTCACCTCCGAGGCCTTCCAGAATTTTTCACAAGAGAACCAGATTGTGCTTGGGGCCCTTAGAGCGCAGCTGTAGGAGTTGTAGGTGCACACTCCTCAGGATGGTACCCTTTCAACCAGCCTCGCCGTAGGGACAACTGCAGCCAAGCAGATGCTATGCACTCAGATGACAAATACAATAGTGCTGCCGGAAGGGGCACTAGTGACAACAAATGGGGCCAACAGCCCTATGATTAGTGCACTAAAGGGTCTCAAAATCAACATGGCTGCACTCCCGCAAGAGACGTTATACGGTCTGTAGGATGGGATTACTGTAGAACTTCGGGCTACGGAGAGTCATGCACTGCAAGTACTAAGCGAGCAAAAGATCAACATGGAACAATTGAGCTTGCAGTGCGACAAAGTGGTGTCGCAGAATCAGGAGCTAGTACAGGTATTGGACGAAGCTTGTCAAAGTGTCCCTGAGCTGGCCATCCATGTAAATACACCAACAGAGGCACGCATCCATGGGCTAGTAGAAAGGGTGCAAGAGGCGTGAGAAGAAATGACTAAGGTTCAGCTAGAGTTGAACCTTCAGATTGCAGAGCTGCAGTTGAAGGCACAACCATCCACCCCTTCGGAAGTAAGAGAACAACGCGCCAGCACCACTACAGTGGGACTAGAAGAGATTGGTAGTGCAGTGAGGGTTTGCACCAGAATGTTGGAGGATTAATTTGAGGTCCTCATGAACCTGCAGGAGGACCCCAACATCCAGCACTTAGAGATAGAGGCGCGTGAATTCTAGCAGCAGTATGAAAACGTCAAAAGAACTGCACAGATGGTGGCTCTCGCTTAGAGGCTTGCACGAATGCAACAGGTAAAAGCGCTGAAAGAATAGGTGGACGCGGCACAACACAAAGAAGCGCTCCTGAAGGAGCGCGCTCAACCTTGGATCAACGAGGCCTTCACCATCACAGCAACAATTGAAGGCAAGCTCGCACAAATGCAAGGGAGATAAGCACAGATGCAGGGAAGCAGTTCTGACACTGCGGTCTCGAAACAACATGTACAGAAGATCCAACAGGTAGCCGCTTAGTGCGTTGCCGACCTTGTAGCAGTTCGAGTAGAGTTGGAGGGACTCCGCGCTAAGATCTCCGCGCTGACAGAGTGACTCGAGGGCGAGTCACGATGTTTTTGTTGGCGGCCTGTTGGGCATGGAATCCCCCCAGGGCATGTTTTGGAGCTTAAAACCCAAGTTTTGACCAAATCATTTGTAAAAGCTTCACGAATTGTGGGCGCGGATCGCAAAGTCATAATAGAGTCACAGGGTTGTCTGCCCTCATTTTTGTAATGTAATGTTGGCTTGATAGACCTACCCATGGTCCGCAGACCATGGGATTGTATAAATAGAGTGAGGCTCTAAGTGTAGAAGATAGCATATAGAGAGAAGAATAGAAGCATGATAAGTCTAAGAGATTGATTCGAAGTGAAAAGTGTGTCTTTGGATCGTAGAGTAGGAGAAGGCTCTGCAGCTGAGTGCGCAGAGGCCTAGTAGTCTACAGTTGAGTGCGCAAGGCAGGTCAAGTCTAAAATAGTTGGAAGAATTAATAAAGAGAAGTTTAACATATTTATGTGTATCTTTTCCTGTTTAATGTATTATTGGGTATAAATTGCAAGCGTATCGTCTAATTATGCATGAACTTATATGTGTGTGTTGTATAAATAATTATAACACAAGGCTTCTATTTACACGAAGATAACTAAATGGTGAAGGAAGATAGGTAAGATCCCAAGTGGAACTTAGGGAAAAAGTGCAGAGCGCTGCTCCAGTAGCGCAAAAGCCCCATAGCCCCTAGTTAGGACTATGCGAAGGCAAGCATATCAAGGCGCGAAGGTCAGGGAAGGGCGCGAAGGGACTAAACAGTTGGAGCGAATCAAACCCTCAGACATCTCAAGGGTGCGGAAACCTAGTTCCAGCACCCCCCCATACTACTTCGGGTGAGACCCCAGTCCGCGCTTCGTGGAATGTTGGCGAAAGGGCCAATAGTACAAGGATTTTTTTGGCTAATTAACTCTAAACTTGGGTCATGCCCCAACAAGCCAACACCAGAGCTACCAAACCACATATCAATTCTCTCATATTGGTAATTTTAGTGTTTGAAGGAGTGGGATGATGGGTTTTCATCGTACTCATGTGATGGGGAAGCAACAACAGGTTCACTAGTGAGAGAGGCTTCTGGAGAATGTATGGGCTCACATTGTCAGAGAAGTCTCGTTTGATGAATATTCGACGTCGTCTTACATTAGTGCAAGTCATTATGATAAAGTATCCCATCATGAAGAAAACAATATTATTAGAGAGGAGGAGGCCCACATCAAATGGAACCAAGATGCAATTGAAGAAGGCATCGACATAAAATATGACATTGATGATATGGTGCAAGAAGTAATTAGTTCACACGATTCTAGAAAATCTTTGGAAAGAATTTGAAGCCTTAGATGACGGCTGAGCATGGAATTCATTCCATCACTTCCTATAACACGATATATAACGGAAACAACTCACATTGACACAGGCAGGGCTCAGGTACAACAGGCACAACTCCTAGCACTCGCTATGATACTATTCATATTAGTCACCTTGCTAGATGAGGAACTTATGCATATCTTACAAAATCCACAGGATCCATTGCATCTACTCATCATCATTTACGCTTTCTTAGACTTTTCATACAACTCCACTATCTCCTTCATACAAATAGTACACATTGACATAATCCACTACTTACCCCATCAATAATATAAACATCCAAATCCACTCAATGAAAGATTGTACCCACTTTTAAGCCCCTGGAACCTATAACACATTCTTTCCAATGAATCTACCACCATCGTCTTTATTTCACTCTGAATAATCTTCAATTTACCAAGTCAAGTACTGCAATTTTGAAAGGCAATGACAATAGAGGGAAATAGACTAAAAACACATTACTGCAACTAATAAACCTACCCTACTACCCTAAGAATATTAGACTAAACTATAACTCTAACTAGACTTAATTCCTCCCCCCATATCATCACTAGTTCCTTCCTTGGATATAGACTTGAACGTAGGAATAGAATTAGGAAATAGGAGACTCTCTTAACAACAAGAAGAGAAGATGTAACTCTTTATTTGGAAGTATTCATCTTGGTTTAGAGAGTACAAGATATCCTTTATTTTATGATTGGTTGATTATGAATATTTGGAGATATAAATTATATAATTAAGATACTCTTTAGTTATTATGTATACTAGGAGAGATAAAGTATAGGAGACAAAAAGTATGCTTTTCAAAGAAGAGCCTCTATAGAATAACATTTTGACTTCAACTCCAACTCCTCTTACTCACTAAGTAATCCTTACTGCTATAAGATTGAATTCAAACCCAACACAGGAGAGCGAAGAAAATTATTTAGCTCAACAACAAAGATCGATAAAGACATACCTTATCTTCTTTATTATTGTTTATAGAGACCCGATATAAAGGAAATTGTCTGGTTTATCTCCTTCAAAAATGATTGGTTCCTAATCAAAGATCCTCATCCAAGTGTTGTTTAATAATATCTCTTTGTGAAAAGGATTTTTTAATAACTAGAGGGACTAATAAAGGGATCGTTCGACAACTATCATAGTGGATTAGGTTACAATATAAACTCTTTTCCTGAGTAGTATAGAGAGGCTCAATCTAGCTCCAATTTTTGGTGTAACATGGTCTAGTCCCCATGATATTTATTGTACAAATGGAATATTTCATCTTTGGTCGTCATTCAAACACATTGAGGTGAAAACCACATTGAGGATCCATTTTAGAGGTTCTATTAGTCAAGGGTGTGACACAACTATTTACCTAATGTCTAGAATAGAGATCGGAGCACCGAAGTGGGTCATTTCCTTTAGTTGTTTTACCGCTAGGACCTTCTTGTTGCTATAGGTGGTTCATAATTTTAGATGAATTCATTAAGCTACTGTCCATTTCAATAGAGGTACGGGAAATCACCATAGATCACCATAGAAAGGGACTAGGGGCATAGGTCTTTGCTATACTCTACTCGATACTATTTTTTTAAAGGTTTGTGGTTGTTGGTTGGTGATAGTTTCATTTCAAGGGGATTTCCACAGGAAAAACATGTGTAATTTTCCTCACTCGGGCCCCTAATACTGTGATGGAATAGGACCAGTTGGAACATGCTTAAATGGAACATAAGTGAATACAGTACCTTGTGTTTGAGGTCCATCAGGCAATACTGAAACATCAATAGTGGTGATACTAGCTTATGTCAGATCATAACTCTTAGGAATAACTGGCAATGTTGGAACTTCAAGAGAAGGAACAAAGAGAATTATTGGAACATATAAAGTAGGAACTACAAGTAATTTTATAACATAAAATCTGTGACCAATTGTAGGAACATAACCTCTTGGAATAACATATAATATAGGAGCTTTATCTGATGATTACAAGGTGATTCAGATAGATTGTGGGATGATACAATTTAAAGGGAAAGGGGTTCTACTTCCTCATCAAATCTTGATGAAACTAGGGTCTCTAGGTCTATTCTAATGTGTTGCAGAATGATGAGAGGTAGTATATGTACGATTCAAAGAATTACACTTATTCTACGTGAAAGATGACTCATGCTTTTGAGAAGCCTACCGATCATACCTACTATACACATTACACTTACTAGTCTGAGAGGTCGAAAGGTTATGCTTATGATCTAGACAAGAGGTCTAGTTTTTTGCCCAATAAGACGTCTTCGTTACCTAACAAGAGGTATGTATCTCTTAACAAGATTGATGCAGTCTAGTCTCTAAGGTGTTGTGTTGCCTTCGAGTACATTGTTTTCACCTAATGGTTCAACACCTTCTCATTAGCACTATATACCTACTCATATTAGTAGTTGACGAGTTCTGTTAGGTGTACTACTTTAGCAACTAAAACTTCCTCAACAATGACCAGGAAAAGTAGATCATTTTCATGTATTCACTCAAGAATCAGATTATTAATAAAAACCACCAAAATGTAGCATGGGTGAAGAAAATTTCCACAGCAAAGCATTCGTTTTGATTACAAAGTTATGTAGGGTACTTCTTGAATTTCCGAGCCTATACCTGTGTAATGAAGAGAACGTCTACTTTTCACTTCAAGGATCCTACTTGTGGTGGCATTCAGAATATGGTCGACTTATTATGAGCCTGCTTCATATACTTATAATTATTAGAATACAGACACTTATTACTCATATTGTAGCGATTGTACACATGTTATTCTTATTTGGTATGTTTTTTAGCGTGCTAAGACTGGGTAGTGGTTATTGTACTACTTTGGGTTTACTGTGGTGGTATTACTACGCAGGTATTTCTAGGTTACCTTCGATTCATAAATATGATAGGTGGTATCTATTCAGAGAATCATAATGGAAATCAATCCGAAGTGTTGTACTTCTCATCCTTTAATTGCATGGATATTCCAAGCATCCTTCTTTTGCACATGTCACATGCGATTCACTTTATGAATAACCCTTTCGATTAGCGTTCTAAGCCTACTTTTCCTACTGATACAAATTGTCATGATGAGAGGTATCAGTATTCGAATTTAGAGAAGATGTCAGATGAAAAGATGTCATATCCAAGGTATGATGAGTCTATGGTAAAGGTTTTATGGCCCAAGGCTCTGGAAAAGGAGAATATGTCAGAGATGTATATATACTTGCAATTGGTCAATGTCATAAGCCAATGATTCACCGTGTGTTGTAAATAGGTGGCTATTGCAT